>JAJPGS010000673.1:0-1377256 GCA_028654335.1 Alnus rubra
CAAGCGGTTGGGCGACCCGAGTATGTGGGTAGGTTCGGCAGGTTGGGCCGAACGTTACTCCTGTTCGCGGGACTTGTTTCTTGTATAGGGACCGCACACGGGGGGGGGGGGGGGGCGGCCGAGGGCACGTCTCAGGATTGGGCTCTTCAGAAAATTGCGGCGTTGGAGGGCATAGTGCAGGCCGAGAGAGAGCGGGCTGACAGCATGGAGCAGCGTATACGACAGTTTGATGCTATGGAGCAGCGCATGCGACATTTTGAGGCATTCATGTCCTCTACAGGATTATCGTTCGTATGCCCTGGTGCTCAGCAGTCTTCACCTGCACACGTAGGTAGTACGTCATCTGTTAGTAGTGCGCCTGCAGGTATGGTTCATATTATGTATACATTTAGGTTTATTTTTAATTTGTTCTCATTACTTGTTTAAATTTGCATATAATATTATGTAGGTTAATTATTTTTATTACTTGCAGGTAATGCGACAACGGTTGGTCCGTTGTCGCCTTCTGGACAATTGCTGAGCCAACAATCCCCTCTCGGGACTCCATCGCCCGTTATACCATCTCTTGCGGGACAATCGACATTTGGCGAGGTCACGCCCGGGACTGCACCTCGTGATCTGCAGCGACGTCCTCCAGATTTGTAGATATTTTGTATATTTTTTTTTTTGTTAGTCACAAATAACTTTATTAAATCAAGATTTAAAAATTTGTTGATATTGTTGTGTAAGTAGTTATTGTTAGTAATTGGAGGTATTTTTAGTACATGGTATTCGAATTTTTAAATATTGTTGTTTTGATTAATTTGTGCAATTTGATTTTGTGATATTTTTGGATGAAATAAATTTGGAGAATTTTAGTAAAAATAATATATATATAAAATAATATATAAAAAGAATATATAAAATATATATATATATATATATATATATATAATATATATATATATATATATATATATATATATATATATATATATTTTATACTGCGGCCAGTTGGCCGCGTGTAGAATATTACACGCGGCCAAATGATGGCCGCTTGTATTAATGTACACGCGGCAAATTGGCCGCGTGTATTTTAATACACGCGGCCAAATGTGCAGTTAGTGCCACATTGATCCGCCACGTGTATTTACGTGGCCACTTACACGTGGCCAACAGTTCGCCACGTGTACAGTGACTGTACACGTGGCGAACTGCAAGTGGCAAAAAACCATTTTTTTTGTAGTGGCTTATCAGTGACGTGACTCACATTCCACTGATTGCTTTTCCTGGGCTTCCGTATCCAGATTTTGTGGACCTCCCTCCATTGAAGACTTGAGGTTGTTATTTGATCCTCAAGGGGTTGAAGAGTGGCATGAAGAGATAAGGAATATTCCCATTGGATGGCTGCAATCTCCTCACTAGGTTCTGGCTCGCATCATGATGCAGAATTTGTTGCCACTTTCCAGAAATAGCAATATCACCATCCACAGAGCCAGATTTTTATATGCCATCATTAGACGTGTCCCCTTCTGTCTTTGCAAGCACATAGTTCAAACTATGATGGAGATGTTGGAGGAACATCAGATGGGATTACCCTATGGTTGTTTGGTGACTAGGATTTGCATGAGGTTTCTGAAGGACATTCTTGCATCTGAGCTTGATGTCAAACCTAAAAGAGCTTTTGGAAAGCATATTGTGATGAAGTCCAACGCTCAACTACAAAGGCATATGGATCCAGAGGAGCAAGTTGATCCAGCACCACCTGCCCATCCAGAGCCTTCATCAGCTTCTTCTTCTCAGGGTCCTTCTTATGGTGATGCAGTATTGAGTGCCCTGGAGCATATCACGGGTCAATTGCAGTCTAAGCAGGCTCAGTTCCAGTGTATGGACACACGTTTGACTAAGCACTTTCAGTCTGTTGATGAGAGATTCCTAGTGCTGGATGCCAAAGTGGAGCGAGTCAGGATCAATATGGAGAAATATCATCTGCATCAGGGCACAGACAATGAAGGAGTTTAAAGGGCTGTGTCACTTTATTTATTTATCATGTATTTTGAAACACTTTTATTCTAATTGAGCTACTTTCATGAACATCTTTGTTTATTGTTCATTGGTTTTTAAACCATTGTGGCTTATTTTATTACTCTGTTTACCTTTTATCGTGCTGAGACAAAAAGGGGGAGTAATTTTTATTTTTTGGTATAAGTCATTTTTGTCCCAGAATGGCCAAATGAAGAGTTTGTTGGTTTATTTTTACTGGCTACATTTTGGTTGACAAAAAACGCTTCCATATCAGGGACTTCCATTTTAGGGATTGCTATAATAGGGACACCGTAATTCAGAGCCTTTCAGAAGAATATTGCAGAATATTAATTCCAAATATGGAATGGACTGATCAAGACATGATATCTGCTCAGAATATCCCTAAGAAGGAAATTTCCTGTTGAAGGAAATATTCTGGAGACTTTACAGCTCAAAAAGTTGGTTTTTCCTACAGCCCGTCCAGACGCCCAGATGCTAGAGTCCGGACGCGAGCCACTGAGAGTCAAAGTCCTATGAAGGTCCAAACTGCTTAGCAGACGCGAGCCACAAAGAGCAAAAGTCCTATGAAGGTCTGGACGGCCCAACAGACGTGAGCCACAGAGAGCAAAAGTCTGCATGAAGGTTCGGACACAAATGCATTGATTGCGGACGTTGGAAGTACTTTATGCAACCGTCCGAACGCGCTTCAGTGTTTACTAGAAGTTTTAAGTTGCAGGTTCGGACGCCAGTGACTAGGTCCAAACGCTACCTTATGGAATCCGAGTTTGTGTAGAACTAGGTTTTCTGAAGCCTATTTAAATGGGCGTCTAGGCTGCTTATTTGTAAGGAATCTGTATAGAATTCCAGTGTGCTAAGAGAGGGTGTTTAGGCAGTTATTGTTAGATTTGCTAGCTCTCTTAGAGTTTTTGTGTTGTGTAATTTGATCAATTGAAGTCTAGCTTAGGGAGGAGCCCTAAGCTAAATGAGTTCTTTGAAGACCCCATCAGACATGAGGTCTAGTTGAGAAGCGTTCACGTATAGGTACGTGTCAGAGTTAGAGGTACGACTACTGCATTGGGTTATGTGAGTATTACTACCATGTAACTAGCTTTGTCTTTTGAATAGTGGATTTCTTGAGTTTGGCTGCCCCGATTCCTAAAATCGCCCTGTAATAAATGATGGCAAATCTGGACGATTCCTATTCCGATTTGTACTAGGATTGCTTCCTAATTTGACAAGAAGACTTAAAGTCCGATTTTTATGGAATTCCAAGGGCCTCTAGGACTTGTTTGCTCCCTATAAATAGACCCCTAAGCTTCAAGAGAAAGTGTGCTGGTGCTTGTGCTTAGATTTAGACAGAAAATTCTTATTTGAGGCTTGACAAGTTGAAGAGGAGAAGAACATGGTATGAGCCATCCCAGCAACACGATGAGCGGCTAAATTCGTAATAAGGTGATGATGTAACCCTTTCCAAGTAACAATGGTTTAATTGTATTTTAATTTTGGATTTTTTATATGCATGATGGTTGTATAACTGTGAGAATTGATCTTAATGTTTATATTCAATCATTATGAATTTTTTATCTTGTCTTAGAAAGTCTTTTATATTTATTGAACTCAATCCTTCATATTTTCTGTAATTAGGTGAATGATTGTTATATAACGGTTTTAATTGACATATGATCAAGAGGGTTAGATAGGCCATGCTTAGGGAAGACAGATTGTACTACACCCTAGTTTAGTGTAATTTATGTAAACAGTTCGTACCAACCGAAGATGGGTTATACTATTTCATTGATTGTATGTATCCTATTAAAGATATAGCTAATCCATAACTAGGGAAGACTGGTCGTGTCACATCTTAGTGGTTAGGTGGACGGTCCGTGCCAATTGAAGATGGATTATACTTATTCTTTAGAGGTAATTTCTTGACTACTCGAGTGAGACGTGCCCTATATCATGCATAATATGAATTTCCCTGGTTAATTTATGATTGACCATTATTATGCGGTGACTGATGAAATTAACCCCCTATTTTTTCTCTCATCACTCCAATCTTTATTTTTATGTCTTTAGTTTTATGCATTTAACTTAGTTATAAATAAAATAAAATCAAACTTCTTTTAATTAAGTTATATTTAATCTTGAAAAACTTGATAGCAATTCCTACGCAATAGGTTCGACACTCTCAATATAGCCCTATCCTGTAAGGATTCGTACTATTGCGAGTGGTAATTTTATTATTGATATTTTTTAACACAAAACGACCACATCAGCTGTCCTCACTGGTCCCCAAACATCTGAATGAACATAATCCAGAAATCCCCTATATCTTGTGTGTGGCTGTCTTGAATTGCACCATATTATGCTTCCCCAGAACACAAAACTTACAAAACTGAAGTTTACATGTTTTGACACCCTTCAATAGATTTCTCTTATCACGTTCTAACATGCCCCGCTCACCCATATGACCCAACCGCATATGCCACAAAATACTATAATTGGATTCAGACTCCACAAAAGCTACTCCACCTACAACTGTACTTCCTCATAGTTTATAGATATTCTTAGAATTTTTCTACCCATTCATCACTACCATTGCAGCCTTAATCACCTTCATTATTCCACCTTCAGACTTATAACCAAAGCCGTTAGAGTCTAAAGTACCCAATAAAATCAATTTTTTTTCTACATCTGGTACATGTCTAACATCACATAGCGTCTAACCAACCATCAAACATTTTAATTCTGATATTACCTATGCTAGTAATTTTACAATGTGCACCATTACCCATAGTAACTATACCAAAATTAACTAACCTGTAGGTGTCAAACCAATATCTGTTGGACGTAACGTGAAACGAACATGCTGAGTCTAGAAGCCAAGAATCCACTGGATGCTCTGAAGTTGAAGCAACAGAAAGCATATCACCATCAGTAGCGTCTGAGTCTTCCTCCACTACGTTTGCAGATCTTGAGGAACCTTCTTTCTTGTCGTCCTTGTCCTTCTTCTAGTCTGGACATTCCCACTTTATGTGCCCTTTCTTCCCGCACTTGTAGCAATTGACGCCCTTCCCCCTCCTAGACTTTGACTGAGAATTCTTTCCATTCGAACCACCATTTTTGTTGATTATTCCACGTTCTTGGTACCCTTCGTAATTAGCCTTTCTCCTTGAGATTTGTCGTCACTGACTTTCTTCCTATGATGAAAAGCCAGGAAGGCTCATGTAACGTCATCTAACTCCAATGACTATTTCCCCCATGTCAGAGTTGTAACCAAATTTTCATACATGGTAGAAGTTGGGAGTTGATTCAACAGCATCAACGTCTTGTCTTCGTCTTCGAACTTCACATCATGCCTCTTTAAATCACCGATTATCTGATTGAACACATTGATGTGTTGGCTCAAATTTGAGCCTTCCACCATTTTCATCCTGTACAACCGATTCTTTATATAAAGCTTGTTCGTCATTGACTTGGACATATATCGACTTTCCAGTTTCAACCAAATTGCCGCCGAAGATTCTTCGTCCATGACATGATATATCACATCATCTCCCAGACAAAGCAGAATAGTAGCCACCGCTCTTGTCTCAAGCTCCTTCCAATCTATGTCTGGCATATCGTCTAGTTTCGTCCCATATAATGCCTTCACTATACCTTATTGCATCAACAAATCCTTGGCATACCTCTGCCATAACCCAAAATTGAATGTTCCATTGAACTTCATCACATCGAATTTTGCAGAAGATGTGCCAACCCTAGCCATCGAAGAACTTGCTTCTAGAACCTGGCTTTGATACCAATTGTTGTGATTGTTGTTACCGTGCACACAAGCAATGATGAATAATATGAGAACAAAAAAGAGATAAAAGAGAAAGAAGACATAGTATTTACGTGGTTCGGCAATTTGCCTATGTCCACAGGAGTGAGTACGACTATATTCAATAATCTATCTATTTTGGGTTACAATACAACATATATATAGTAAACCACGCATCCCCTAAAAAACCCTTGTTCCCCAAGCAGCAATCCGCGATTCTACAGACTCGCGTCTGGACGGCTACGCTCTAGCGTTTGGACGCCAGTGTAAGGACTTCTCCTTTCCCAACTACTGCATTTGAGTCTCGACACTTGTGCGAACATGAGCTCTCAATGGGTCGTGTCCGCTGTGGTCATCCGGAGAGCTGCGCGAACACCAAGTCCCTGTGGTTTGTGTCTGCTGAACCATTCGAACACTTCACCGAACACTGGAGGGCGTCCAAACTCTTCCTCAAGCTGTCTAGATGGTTGCTCAGAATATGAGCTACTTGTTCCAACATAATCGTTATCTCAATTATCGGATGATGAAGACGAAGGAGAATCAGTACTTCTAGGATATTCTCAAGATCCCTATGATGATGTAGAATTATGATCAAAGAAGACAAATACTTTCGGGGCTGACAAGAATTATCAGCCGACACAAGGTGACAAAATACTTTAATTTAAGCATTGGCCAATAGGAATCATTAGCATTATCACGCCGACAGAAGACAACGAACTACTTTCGGCAAAGCATTAGTCATCATTATCTCGCCAGCAAAGACGACGAAATACTTTCGGCAAGCATGGGCCACAAGCATCGTCACGGAATAATTACTATTCAAAATTCACTATTCATGTACGGTTCATAGAATTATTTTATCTTTCTTGTAAGCCTATATAAAGGAATCAGAATGTAAAGAAAGGCAGAGTTGATTTCGGAGAAAACCACTCAAGCCTTTAGCAACCTTGTTATCTTCCATCCTTCAAGCCTTGTAACCATTTCCCTTTTGTGAAAATGTTTATCTGCTTATCTCGATTTCCACTATATACGTCTCCATTACTATATGTTGAATTAGAAGTATATTTATTTTTTTATCCATAAAGAATTTCTACTCATGGCTCTGAATTATTCTACTATTGATTTAATTTCATTATTATTATTTTGCATAGCAATATTTTACATTCATCTTCATTATTTCTTTGTCATTCTCTTTATTATCACTTAGACGGGACTCGCTCCAACAATTTCAATAGAGGCCTGTTCGGACACATAAGTAGTCTGTCCGAACACGTGTATGTGAAATCGTAGTTATGATCTTTTTGTAAGGCCCGTCCGGACACAAAATCGGTCCATTCGGACATACGAAGAAATCAGGACTCACTAAGAGTCCCGTCCCCTGGTTGTCCGGACACAGCAACAAACACGAACTTTCTGCCAAGTCCGGCCGGACACGCGTCTTGGTCCGTCCGAATGCACTACAAAGAAAAAGTCACTACTGACTCACTGATTAACCTGTCTGGACACAAAAATGGTACATTCGAACACACAACCCAGAAATTCATAACTCAACATTTTTTAAGTATTTTTCTTTTTCATTTTACCTAATCACTCACTTAATTAATTTATTTTACGTTTTTGAACACTTAATTGATATCTTGGATGTTACACTTACATAGATCCCGCTCTTGGGACGAGCATATATATATATATATATATATATATATATATATATATATATATATATATATATATATATATATTGTTAAAAAAACTGATTTTTGTGTGGAAACATCTATTAGCTAGCTTTTCTTAATTATTTTCTTTTTCTGATGAACAACGTTCAGCCTATGTCATCTGTACGGTATTATTCATCTTTATAAACTGTTGTTTCACGAGAACTAAACCCAAACTTTTTATTTTTTTATTTTTTTATGCTTGTCTCGCATGCCGCAAAAAGTTATAAAATTGTTACTGGAAAAAAGTTCAAACTTCGAAGCTATAGCTTAGCCCGACCCAGGTCTCAAAAAGCTGGTCGTGCCAAGTACCAATAAAAAGGTAAAACTCATTACAATAAAGTTACACTTCTTTAAGCTCTTAAAATAGTCTTCTCTTTTGTGCTTTTCGTGGACACTGCCCTATAATCCAAGGGACTGTCTCTACATGGCAATTGGTTGAGTAATCGAGCTCTTAAAGACTTTTAATCGATCCCATTTTCCTACATATATATATATATATATATATATATATAGGGCATGGGAAAGTCAAATCTCTTACGTATAGAGTGCCTCCCGCCCGGCAACTCCCCTGATAGGGACAACAGTGTGACCTACAATATAAGGGGTGCAACCTTCCTTTAACCAAAAACCTTTCTGTTTTCCTGGATTTTACTTTCTTGGCAGTTGCGAAAAAACTACTTACGGAAACATATTTGAGACATGAAACAGCGTCCATGCAGTTTCCAAGGATCTACATTGGAACCCCAAACATTCTCTCCTTTAAATTTGTTGCAAATGAAAATAAGCAGTTCAAAAATAGATAGATAAGAAACTTTTTATGTTGACTGGGATCTTGGAGCCCAAGTGATCAAAAAGTCAAAAACCAACTTTTAAGGGGTATCCTAAGGAATTGTATAGGAGATCGATTGAAAATTGGGTTACTGTTACTGATTTTGAAATTGCAACTGATCCACGTTTGTCACTGTAAACTAATAAAAAAAACTCTGTGGAAGTTGGAAAACTTGTCGCAAATGATCCGATCCGTATTTGTTACTGATCCGTATTGTACATGAGGATATTGATGGGACTTCATGATGTCCTTGTATGGTTGGATTTTGCAGTCGTCTGGTCTGGTTAATATCTATGGGATACCATTTAACCGAAAAACAATTAACAAATTGGAAATAATTAACCCAATTCTCCTTCCTGGCAATAATCATGCAGTTTTTGGAGTTATTCTATGCATTTTCAAAAGCGCGTGATTCAGTTCAGCTATAGCTAGCTAGTGTCATTCCAAATGATTTATATTCCATGCAACATCAAGTTGCATTTTGACAAATCAGACGGCTAGCCAACATTGACCAAAAATTTCTTGCCACCCTTCCAATGGCCATAATCAACCCTAGAAATTTCTCATCCTTTGGGAGTGAGAGTCTACCAGCAGCAGCTAGATTCCGCCTAGCTAAACACTTAGCTTGGTCTACGCAAAAAAGAAAAAAAAAAGGCTATATAAGAGACGTAAGAAGCATAACCTCTTAGGCCTCAAATCTTAAAACAAAAGAATTAAAAATAAATAAACCAAATGCTTAATTAGCTTAAATAAAGCCTTCCACAAATTGCAGACTAAAAAAGGAATTTCTCTTCTTAGAAATGCTACGCATTACTTTTAAAATTACTGTTAAATCAAAATTTTTAATAATAATAATTTATTCCAAATGTAATATTAATTTTAAAACTAGGTTAGAGCTAGACAGTAGAAGTAAAGTCTGTGTAGCATTACTCTTCCTCTTGAGTCTTAACCCACCAAAGTTGAAGAGGCAGGCAGATACATTGACAGACAGTCAATGACACCACGTAGTTTTCTGCGCTACTCAATTTTCTTTTCTTTTCTTTTCTTTTTTTTTCTTTTCTTCAAAAGAAGGGAGCGAAAAGAGGTAAGAAAGTTGAGACAGAACATAAAACAACAACAACAACAAACGAATTGAACATGCATGACTCGGAGTCCCGCTCTCCGTTCAGACCTTTCGGACATGCACTGGACCCCCACCTCATTCACACTATTCACAATCTCTCTCTCTCTCTCTCTCTCTCTCTCTCTCTCTCTCTCTCTCTCTCTCTCTCTCTAGTTGAATTACGCGTTTTTCTAGCATGGAATTGAAAGAAATTAAGCTCAAACTTGTGCTATCTTGCACTTACTTGTAATAGAACAAACATGTCAACCAGGGCTGATAAGTGACTTCAGTGGTTGCCAGTGAATTGGCTCAAACCCATAGACGAGCCCATTGAAGTAAACTTTGCCAGCTCCTGCGGTAAGAATGGTCGTTGAGATTCTCTTCCTCCCATTCCAAGAAAGTCCCTAGTTGGGCTGCTTTGATGCTTAGCTGGAACTACTGGCTCACTTTGTTTTCCACTCCCTTGCATCATCAGCTGATCAAAGCTCTTTGACGAACTTGTTAATGAGATCAAATTTGAGCTGCCCACCATTCCATCCGCATTTTGAAACACCTGGTTCAGCCGATGATCATTTCTGTTTTGATTGAGAGCATTGTTAATGAAGCTTGTTGTGTTTGAAGAAGAGGAGCTCATCACTCCAAAGGTGTTGCAAAAGGGTGATTGGTTGTTGTTGTTGCTTCTTGTAGAACCCATCTGGGCTGCCTTCTGTAAAAGCGCAGTGGCGGACATTGGAGCAGCCGGAGCCGGCTTTGATTGCTTGTTTTGGCTGTCGGAGTAAAGAGAGGATAGCGTTTCCACCAAGTTTCCTTTGTTCCCTCCCTCCTTCAATTCATGAAGCGAAGCTGTTAAAGAGAGGCTTGCATTTGCTGAAGTTGGATTAACAGTCTTATCAAACCCTTCAAACTCGTTGAAGTTTCCAAAATTGCCAATAGAAGAGGATGAACAACCAAAGAGAGCATTACCCGACGCCGCTTGCACCATATGATCAGGAAAGCCTGTAGAACTTGATGACGCGTAAAGATGAGAATTAGCTACCATGTCGTTTGGCTGGTTAAGCCACAGCGACAATCTGGGCTTCTGCTGATCTACGCCAATTGCCATGCCGTTGAAATCTGGTCGAAACCCGGGGCGAAATTGGCAAATTCCGGCAGCATCTTGAACTCCCCTGCCGGACAATCCTTGAGGATTTATCACGGTCTCATTCAGTGATGAATCGCTTCTGAAACTCAGATTAGAAGCGGCAAGTGAAGTAAGCCTGGCACTCTCATCAGCTAAGGCATCGCAAAATGCTCTGTGGGTGATGAAGCTATCCTTCCTGTTTAATTAAACCAAAGCAAACAAACAAACCCTATTTATACCTAATCACATGTTTGCATTTAATTCGAAGCAAAAGCCATGAAACCCTCTACGTGAGCATTAATTTCTACTACAACGTATCGAAGATTTAGAGAAGATGGTGAAGAATCTATATACCTGGAAAAAAGGGTTCCACAGTCACATTTGTACTCGCGAGTCCCACAGGTCTTAGAGTGAGCTTTCCAGTCAGATTGAACAGCGTATTTCTTCGAACACTTCTCGCACTTCCATTTCTTCTCGCCGTGTTTCCTGCTGAAGTGCTTCTTTATTCCGGTGAGGTCACCGAGAGCTCTCGAGTGGTCGTGGTGGACGCAAGTTTTTTCAGGGCAAATATAGACCTTCTTTCGGACCTCTTTATTTGTCCTTTGCCGGAGCTTCCATGGAAGATTGTGACCCCGTCGGTGAAGCTGTAGATTCTGATCCCTCTGGAACCCTTTATTGCATATTTCACAGATGAATCGATTCGTTGCCATGAGTGTCTTCGGTGAGAGAGCAATAACTTCAGCATCTGGATCTGTTCAGAAAGATCCGTAAAAGAACTAATCAACCAAAGTCCAAAACTTTAAAAGAAAAAGAAGACAAAAACAGGTTTTAATTTACCTGGTGTTCCTGGTAGGTTTCTCTTCTTCTTGACAGCTGGATTAGGATCAGGTTTAGGGTTAGGGTTTGCGTTCTGTTCTTGAGGAAACCCTCCGATTGAAGAGGGTACTGAGAAGGAGTCACCGGACATCATTGGGTTTGAATTCAAAACGGGTTGCTTGCTAGCTTGCGAATTATTTAAACCGAAACAACTAGCTTTCAAAAGGTTAAGACCGTACTGGACAAGAAAACACAGGATTTTGCTCCAAGCACAAACAGATAAATCTTTGGTAAGAAAAATCTTTGACGCTCTGATTCTGCCAAAAGACAAGAAAAAAAGAAAACCCAACTCAAGCTTGAATCTAAACAACCCTCCCAAACAAAAAAAAATATGCTAGAGCTTCGGACTCTTCTAACAGAGATCTGGTTTGCTTTATTTGTTTGATCTTAAAAAGAAAACACCAAAAAAAACCATGATGGCTAAAGAGAATATTTCATCTTATATTCTATTTTTCTTTCTCTGTCTTGGCAGTCTTAATCTTACGCCTATAGTCTTTCTTTTATCTTGCTCGTATCCTCAAAGTCGGTCAGCCATAGATTTAGCTGGGCCACCACTGTCTCTCTCTCTCTCTCACTGTTGTAAAAGTGTGTGCAAGGCAGTCAGCTGCTTGCTCTGCCAGAATGTGTAGGATTGTGTGTCGTCTTGTAGCTTTTTGAGCTCATACTCCAATTATTATGTTTATAAAAATAAACCATCGAATATTCAAGTATTGAGAGGGTCGGAGGAAGAGAAAGTAAAAAAAGTGATGTAAAAAGGCTAATGATGGGGATGATTTTACTGATGGGGTGACGAGAAAAGGGTCCTTACAAAAGCTGTTTGCCTTTATGGCCCTTTGATCAGGTATGAAATGATTAAGCCATAATTAAAGCTTAGACACCCTATTTAGCATGCTGAATCGAAGGGCTCTGGGCGAGCAGACACAGTGAAAGGTGAGAGAGGAGGTCGAGTTACGTTTCACGAGGCAGATGATAGGACGGTCCGTGATACCTCTGTCTCACGTGGGACCCAACATGGGACTGTCATCCTGCTCCACCATCGGTCCATCATCCATCATCACCCCCAAAAAGTATGAGTGCATGTGGAACAAATACGCCTCCTATTTCCCTGACCTTGATGATAATCATGGTGATGCTTGTACGATTCTTTCACCGCTGAGATGGCGGGGGTATTTTGTTTCTTGGGTTGCCGGTAAATAAAACTATTTACCACTGTATTTTCGCCATCAAAACTTGTTAATTTAGTGTATAGATCGAGTTTGACTGTAAAAAGCAATTATTTTTTTTTACATGTTTTAAGGATTTTTGGATTAATTTTAATATTACATTAAGCTAATTGTAAATCATATATATAAACCGTAAAAATTAATTATACATTTTTTTCTTAAAATAAATATTCTAAGTTTTTAATGATTAAGATCTGATTTGATTTATTTTTTTCTTCTCTTTTTTATAATAAAAAAAAAATTAAATTTAGATGATTACTATCCTGCAGCTCGTTCACAGGAAGTGAAATTTGCCTGTATACGCTTCCAACTGACGAATAATTTCTTATATCTTGTCCACTTATCCTGTGCAGTTGATGATTATCATCACTGTTTTATAGTTGATGTTTTTCCTATGCTCGAGGAGAAGATCACTTTAGATATAGCAATTTTGTGGGATGTTTATAAAATTGCCTTAATTTACTGTAAGTTTATTGTTTTCCCATTTGATTTGAAATATTGAAAATCTTGGGAGTCTCTTCTTCGGAAGATATGTGTCTTATTTGAAATATTGAAAATCTGGCTGCTTTCGACTTCTTCGTGCGATTTGGGAAGAAAAGACAAAATCAGATGAGTAGGTTTAATGCGATTTGGAGAGAAAAGTAGAAAGAAGATAAAGATGATAAGGTAAATCTTAGGTTAAAATTTTTTTCTTTGTAATTTTCAAGACTGATGTGTCGCTGACCGGGATTAAAATTACTATGTAGCACTAGTGTGGCCCTGAGTGAGATAAATCATGTGGAGATACGTTAACTGCACAACAAGGCTGATGTGTTCAGCATTTTCATTTTCATTTTCATTTTTTAAAAGGAATTTGTTACTTGCACAACAAGTTGTGCACAAGTACTTGTTGTGCACCAAGCTTTTCCTTTTTAAAAAAAATAATACACTTCAACATTGTTGTATAATTGTTGTGTAAGAATTGTGCAAATAACATATCTGAATCATGTGGCGTATGAGACATGCATGTACGTATTGCATTTTTTAGTGGCATTGGCATGTTTTTCCATTAAATTTATGAATGAAAATATCATCTCAATATTTAGGCTCAAGACAGTATCACATGTGATATTTTTTTAAATCGAGATGATCATTTGATAATACGCATTACCACATATACATTAAAGGCATTAACCACTTTTCAAAAGATGGATTAAATCTGATTTTTTTTTTTTTTTTTTTTGTCAAGACATTACAACATCATGCAATATGCAACATAAGAAAATTACAAATAATCAAAAGAGAGAGAGAGAGAGAGAGAGAGAGAGAGAGTACACTATCAATTGGAGTAATATTCCATTCAATAGCCTTGAGGAAGATACTCAATATGGAAGAAGCAAACAAGAATGTTGCCAACCGTGCTATTTGTAGCAGGTCATGGTGGAAGTTGTGGATACAACGAAAGGCACCCAAATAATTATTAATTTCAAGCAAGCTACAAAAAAGGCTGGGAACATGCATATTCATGCTTTGGCTTGGGTGGGTGGAGGATATGCCAAATCCCAAACAAGAAAGCTATTGAAACATGTAAGAAAATAGAAAGAGAAATACAAATGAGGTTAGGAAAAGGTTATTCAGGTGAGGGAGGTGTGAAGGAGGGAAGAGTAGGAGTTCTTCCCTCGTTCATGGTCGAGATCTAGAGGAGTGTTGCAAAGAGAGTTGTTTGGGAGAGAGCCTGAGAGAGAAAAGAAAAAAAAATTGTTAATTTGGTTAGTCCAAGGATAGGATTGAAATTTTTTAACCAAATAAGTCGAGAAAATCACAATCAAACAAGATAATTGATTATTAAAATAAGATACACTTTTGAAATAGAGCTGATAATTTTTTACACGACCCACAAACTTGACACGAAATTAAAGGGTTAGAGTTGACCTATATAATCTTATATTCATGTTTCGACATGACCTGAACCTGATACGAGACATAATACAGGACAATTTTTAACATGACCCGCGAACCTAATACAAAATTAAAGGGTTAGAGTTGAGGGATTTGACCTGTTTAATTAAATGGTTGAGTTATGGTTGACATATATAATCTTATACCCATACTTCAACACGACCCGAACCGACACGTGAACACGAATTGTCACCCTTACTCTAAACTTTCAAACCAAATAGGCCTGCCTTAAAAAAAAAAACAAAATAAAAAAAAAATCCAACTAAACAAGGAACATGTTCCTTTTTAATTTTTTAAAGTTCTTATCTAGGTACTGCCATACTATGATACCCCACGTGATTAGCTAGTACTTCTAAAGAAGTATAGATTTAGATTTTTCCTACTATAGGCTCCCAATAGTTTTTGTTCTAATGTTTATGGACCATGTGCATCTTCTATGCACCACTAGTTCTCATTTAACAAAGCAAGGCATACTTTTCTTAAAATAAAAAAAAAATTTAAAATAAAAACGAACGTAGTTTTCATCGTATATTATTGAGTCAACGAAAGAATATCGATCATTTTAAATTTTTAATCTAGCTTATCACAAAACTTTACTTCGTTCTACTGGCAAGACAATCTATGCAAGGAAATCAAGAAAGATCGATCTAATATTACCCGACTAATCCGAGTCTCAAGCAATATTCTCCAAATTCAATTGATCAAAAGGACAACAATATTTTTTTGAATTCCGATCCATGCATGAATAGGACGTGTATATATATATATATATATATATATATATATATATATATATATATATATATATTAATGCTATATCTATACTTAACTCTTATTTTATGGTGCTGATGTGAGTTGATGAATATCAAAGGTTGATGTACACTGACACATCAGGCCAATAAAATTATAATGGGATGAGAGTTGAATATTTAGAATTTTTTCTTATATAGCTTAGACATTACCACCCAATTTTACCTTCAATCATGGTCTGGCATAACTGGGTACAAAATTTAGTAGAAGATCTTGTTGTTCTTTTGTCTGAGAAAGGGGCAAGAATTGATGCATTTTGGTGAATTTCTGGTCCAGGAGCCAAAGCATGAATAATAGCCTGTTTGAAATTATATTAGGAAGTTTAAAAAATGCTTTTAGTACCTAAAAAAAAAAAATTCTTGCCACACAAAAAGCTCATATATATGTTTGGTTAAAAAAATAAAAAAAATAAAAAATAAAAAAACTACAAAAATACGTTTTTGACTTTTTTTTAGTTACAGTCTAAAAAAATGCAAAAATGCACGTTTAAACTAAGCTTTTTATAAAAAAAAATAAAAAATTAAAAAACTATTTTTGACTTTAAAAACTCCATTTTTCAACACAATCTCAAACAAAATCCAAGGTGTCAAATCTAATTTTTAGCCTCAAATATATATATATATATATATATGAAACATGCTATAGACATATTAAGCGTAAATAATGGTAGAATCCCTTATTACAGATCAAAGTGGCCACTGAAATAAAAGCAATAAAAAGAATTTAGAGGCAATATATATATAGTAAAAGATTGTCAATTAATTGAGTTAGTATTAATTTACAGATATTTTTTATTTGTTTATTTATTTATTGATGTGGAAGTCAGTTAGAGAGAGTCACAAGATCGAGGACATAGCAAATTTTGGTGTTGCTTAAAAGGTAGTTTAGTTTAGAAGTACTTTTTTTCATCATATTCAAACTTAGTTGGTCTTACTTTACACATTCTTTACTTGATTTATAGGGTAGTTGACTTCCATTGTAAGAAGCTGCTAGGGGCGGCTGGGTGACCCGTTACCACCCTAACCCACTACTGCAATGTTCTAGTCTAACTACTCTAGACCCTCGCTTTCTTTCATTTTTTTCTTGTATGTCTATGATACCTCTCGCCGGTGTGAGAACGTACTCTACTTTCTATCAAATTTGGTGCATATAAAATGTACAAAATATGACTTTTAACTAATCAATCTAAAGATCGAGGTGGGCCAGATCGAGTACACTCATCAAAAATATTTTAAGTCTTTTACAAATTAACATAACAGTCCATATGATACTTATCGCGTCAACCGTTAAATTATGAGCGCACTACAAAAAACTTAGTTTTTAGCCACTTGTAGTTAGCCACGTGGATGAGGGTCATCCACGTGGCTAACTGTTAGCCACGTGCAGTTAGCTACGTGGATTATGCATAGTAAATCTGGTTGTTTTTAAATGTATATTTAGAGACCACTACAACAAAAAAAAAGGGTACTTATAGACGGTTTTTTTCTAGACAGTTTTAGAAACCGTCTAGAAAACAAAATTTGCAGACGGTTTTTTTTTAAAACCGTCTGTAAAAATTTATTATGAACGGTTTTTATTAAACCGTCTGGAAATTTTCATTTCTAGACGGTTTTATAAAAACCGTCTATAAAATTATAGACAATTTTTTTAAAACCGTCTGTAAATGCTATTCTCAAAGAATTTTATGGACGGTTTTTACTAAACCGTCCATAAAATTTCAGACGGTTTAGTAAAAACCATCTGGAAATTTTCATTTCTAGACGGTTTTTACCAAACCGTCCATAAAATTTAAATTCTAGACGGTTTCTTTTGAAACAGTCTAGAAATATTTTTTCATATGCCATGTCATCAATCCGCGTAATGCCTCCAAATTGAACCACATCCATTTGATTTTTTTACAAGCCAAAATCACAACCGTCCGTTTTTTTTTTTACAATTAAGGAATAAAACTTTCCCAGCCAAACCAAAACAAATAAAAAGGAATATCGCTTGGCCGGAGGTAGCTAGATCAGCGACGTCTCCGAGCTCTCCGAGGTCTACAGCTTGAGCGAGAGCGTGTCCACTACACCACCGACCAAGAGAGACGAAGATGAGGAGGTCCGATCAGCCAAGAGAGACGAAGATGAGTGTGTCCACTACCACCACCGCTTCCACACCTCCAATCCGAGACCGCACGCTGTCAGACAGACATCTCCGGCGATGACTCCCCGTCCTCCCCCTCCGTCGAGCTTGAAATCAAAATGAGCCGCAAAGCCCGATCTGAGCCGCAAAGCCCGTCGTCCCCCTCCGTCGAGCTTGAAATCGAACTGAGCCGCGAATTAAGCCCGACCTGAGCAGCGAAGCCCGTCGTCCCCCTTGGTCGAGCTTGAAATCGAACTGAGCCGTGAGCCCGTTGTCCCCCACCGTCGTCCTCTCTGCCGTCGACCCGGCCAAGCCCAATCTGTTGCAACCACGGCGGCATGGGGGTATGGGGGGTTTGCTCGATCAGGCCTCAGAAAGAGGAAAGACCTAACATTATTGGAAAAGAAATAAATAATTAAAAAAAATTAATTGATTAATGATAATAATATATTAATAAAAAAAATACATTTCCGAAAAAAAAAAAAAAAAAAAAGAAGGGGGCAAACCGTCCAGATTCAATTCGGGACGGTTTGCCCAAACCGTCTAGAACTGATTCTAGACGGTTTGGGAAAAACCATCTAGAATTCCAGACGGTTTGGGCCAAACCGTCTGGAAATTCATTTCGCGACACCTTATCCTAGACGGTTTTAAACCGTCTGGAATTGTTTCTAGACCGTTTTTTTTCAATTTCTAGACGGTTTAAAACCGTCTAGAATTTGTGTTTTTTTTGTAGTGGACGTGGCCTTTTATATATGTGGCTATTTAGCCACGTGACGTTTAGCCACATGTCACCCCAAGTGGCTAAATGTAATTTTATTTTTTTAAAAAATGGGCACTACTAGCCACGTGTAATTAAAGACACGTAGCTAAAAAATTTATTCTTTTAAAAAAAAAAAAGAACAGAATATTTATGTTCTTTTTTTTTTTTCTCTCCCAATATCGTATATATACTATATTTCCGGCGTACATCCAGGCCGGGACCGGCAATCACCTGGCTGCCGGATTCGAACCCATCAAACCAAAAATACAAAAACCCAAAATGAGAAAAACCTAATCACGTACATTAGATTCAAAAAATCAAAACAACAAAAATTCAGTCGCCAGAAATCAAATAAAAAAAAACTAATTCGCCGGCCATCAAACCCAAACCCGAACAACAAAAACCAAGTCGCCCACTCGCCCACTAGCTGGAAATCATCCAACCAAAACAACAAAAACCCAAAATCAAATTCAAAATTCGGCCGACCCTCCGATCCCTGCATCACCGAAACATCAAGGGATAAGAGAGAGAGATCAGCACAAGAGAGAGAGTACTTGTGATCGACGGAGATCCGCGGCCGGTGAGCATGAGTCGGGCCGGATCTCCTCCATCTCTGAGAGTCATCGTCCCAAATTCCATTTAGGTTTAATATATACTAAATTTTTCTCTACACTAGGTTTGAAACCATAATTACCTCAAAAGTACAGTACCTATAATGTAGGTATTTTTTTCCATGCCAGCATTGAATATATACGGCCAGATCGGGACAGATGCATCAATCAAGCTGAAGGAGGGCTCACACGGTTAATTACACAGTTGGCTATGTCAACGACATGGATGATTATATTAGCTAGGCGTTTCTGAAACAACAAGGGGCAATCTGGAAAAAAATATGTTTCAATTCATTATTAATTATTTAGCACCACGGACGTCCTTATCCGAGCTGACTTTGAGCAGACCCCCCCCCCCCCCCGCGCCCTTCAGATTTCCACACAATTATTGATGAAAATTAAATGAAAATGAGAAATCGGAGGACATGCAAATATTAGATTATTCAACTGCTTTGGCTCCATCCTTTCGGACCTTCCTTCCAAGCAATTGATGCTTCCTCATCCCAATTCAGTATCCAATGCTCCATCTCTTTCTATCTTACACAAAAACATGCACACGTCTAATTACTCAAAACCCTAATTCCCAGGTAGGGAAGAGAATGAGCTATTATTTGTGTTATATATATATATATTATATTTTTATTTTATATATATATATGTAATATGTCCGACCGGATAAAGACATCCTTTGCATCCTTTCATTGCGCGTATAGATTCCCCGTCGATCTCCGGCCCCCAATGCACGGAGACAAGGCACGTTCTCCTTCTTTAATATTCCGTTCAAACTGCTTGGTCTCTCTCCGAAATAATTTAACAAAAGAGGATTAAAGTACGTACATGGAGTTGTTCGAAGATTATAAAACAATGTACTAGCTAGCTACTAATTAAACATGTTTTAGTGTTAGATTTTCAAAGACCCTGTATATGATATTCAAATCGATCTACGCAAACCTGCCTTATTTAAACCAAATTAAAAATAGACTATTTACTTGGGAGACTTCATTTAAGGGTATCAAACTATCGGCTATTTGACTTAAGATACTGAACTTCAAAACGTCTCAAATTAAACTAAGGTATCCAATTTTCAAAACGTTTCAATAGCAAGTACTCCGTTAGGATTTCTTGTTAAATCCTGTCGAAATTTTCAAAATATCCATGTGTTTATTTTTTTAAAAAAAATTATAAAAAATTTCAAAGATTCAGGCATGGTATTTTTGTAAATTCCGTTAAATTCTGACCAACACTAAATCCTAACAATTTTTCTTTTTCTTTTTTTTTCCTAAAAAAAGAAGGGTACGGTATTTTTGAAATTTTGGCAGATTTAACAGCAAATCCTAACGGAGTCATTGTTATTGAGACGTTTTAAAAATTAGATACCCTAGTTTGAGATAATTTGAAGTTCAATACCTTTAATTAAATAGACCGAAAGTTTGATACCCTTAAATGAAGTCTCCCTATTTACTTTCACCTAAACGATAAAGTCTACTAGGAATTTCATGATATATATATATATACATGAGTTTAATTACCTACTAATATTTCATGATAATTGGCGACAATTTTTCTTATTTTTTGTACTCTTTTTGGGGACAATATTGTTTCAATAATGTCAAACAGGGACCCAATGCATGAACATGAAACGCAGATTCGTGGATCGATCCCATTGGTGGGTTTGCTAGCTTTTGAACTGGTAAAAGTGCACAACTAACACGTTTATCCATGGTAATTACATAATTGCCTCCTTTTGGGAGCTTCTGTACGCCGCTGTCTGTGGGAGAAAGGATTATTGATTTGAATTTGAGATATGGGAGACAACGTGTTCCAATCAATGAATGGAACGGCAGAACCTCCATGGCCGGCCCCATTAAACTCCTTACAGCCATGAAATCAAAAAAACCACCAGCTGTAGCTGCAAATTTCAGATTAAGTTGGGGATCATCTGGAATTTTCTTTAGTAGCTAGCTCCAAATAATACAATATGAAACGGATTTAGTTTGAGTCTAGTTTAGTTGGAATTGAAATATGTGTCTCTTGTGTTCTATTATGAGATACACGTCTCAATCCCAGTGCTTTGAAACTGAACCCAAGGCACAGCCAAACGAAACACGTTAACTAAATTTCGTTATATATGTAAGTTAAACACAGGAGAAATGAATGTTGTATATATAACTCTTGACATAATTCTTGTACAATTTTAATAACTTTTTTTCAAACTAACCATTTGATCTATTTTCCTACATATAGGTAATACATGTCCAATTATGACTATTTTTTTATATAAAAAATAAAAAAATAAAAAAAATGTTAGAACTACACAAAAATTGTAAACTATCATATCCCTAAACACATACCCTTTAAAATCTATAAGGAATTATATTCCTTGAATCTCCAAGGAAATGTGTCATGATTTGGCATAATAGTAAAAGTAATTTTAAGTGTTTTATATTTAGTGTTGTTTGTAAATGCTTTTTTGTCTTAAAAAAAAAATCCCAAAATGCTGAACAAGTAAGAAAAACATTTTTTTTTAAAAAAAAAAATATATAGTACCATAGAATACTAATTTGACTAGATATATAACCATAAAAATACCTAATTAAAATAAGAAAATAAAACTTGCCAAACGATAAATTGACCCATGCGACCCACTTGCACGGAAGGGGCAAAGATAAGAGATCGAATAATGCAAATGTTGAATTTTTTTTGTGGACTATTACTTTGGGAGTACGGGTTTTGTTCATCACGTGACTTTTACACTTACTACAAAGGTACGACAAAAAAGAAGAAAATGCAGTATTTTCAAAGAAGACACTTTCTCTAGTTCTATATATAGCTCGATCGAGCCCTCTCTCTAAAACCAAATAAGTACATGCGTTTGAAACATTTACTTCCCACTTTGGCCAAACACGAAGATGGAGAACATATATAATATGTGACGTCCCATATCGCTTAGATATGAAAATGAAGATATGTTTATATGTATATTTATATACTACATTTTTTACACAATTAACGCATTTTAAAGTTGTAATAGCCATGAACGTATCAAAACTTAACAGTTAAGCGTTTTGTTGCGAAAGTAATATCGAGATGAGTAATCTCCTAGAAAGTCTGATTCGGGAGAGCTAAAAATAGATAATATTGTGTTGTTGGTGGTAGGTTGTTACATAATAGGCACCATTTGGCAAACCATTTCAACCTTTTTTAAAATGTTAAACTAAAAATATTTTTATTTTTTATATTACATCAATCACTTTTTATTATTATTTACAAAAAAAAAAATCAAACTTTTTTCTACTTAATTTATATCACATTAATCCATATATACTTATTACTATTCAAACAAAAATTCTACTACCAAATGGTTTACCAAACATACCCTCCCGATTCAACTGATGACTTGAACTCACGTGTGGTGTCTCATTTTCTCTCTTCTCCCATGTTAAAGACTTAAGATTCTTCAGTAATTATTTATATCCAAAAAGAACAAGTAGTTCTTGTCAACGTACACAAAGCTGTCTAGAGATTTGAGATTACTGTCACACTTTTTTTATCTTTGTCTTTTTTATCGTTAAATTAAAATAATGATGTTTATAAAATAAACATGCATGGGTAACTTGGCTTGGAGCTGTCGGTGTACAGAAGAGTCCTATTTGGGAATATAATCTAAACAGTAAGAGGAATTGTTTAACTTTGTATCATAAGGACGACGAGGCATTTCTCGCATGTTGTGTTTTAAAATTCTTATTCGATTCTCTGTTCGATCGGGTAGGTTAGGTTTGGTTTTCTGCATTATTTGTTTTTTTCTTCTTCTTTTTGGGGGGCGGGGATTAATTATACACGCTTTATTAGTTTATTATATGTGGAAAAGTTATATGTTTTTATGTTTGTTATTTATATATAACACACTAAGTTCCGGTTAACCAAATTTTGAAATATTCTTTACGTGTTATAATTCAAAACAAACACACATACGAGCAGCAATAGAAAATACCAAATAATAATAATAATAATAACAAGCAGTTTGAGCGGCAAACGGTGTCCCTCTCCTTGTACAATTGTACCCTTGAATCCACAATTACTAGCGAAGGACCAAGAAATTATCCAACCTCGTACACTCGGTAGCATTCTTCAGTCGGGTTTAATGGATGTTTTAATAAGAATGAATATTAAAAAGAGGGAGAAAAAAAAGTGGGATGTAGAGTGTTTGAAGAATGAGAATGAATATTTAAACTTAGTAGAGAATGTACACTCGTTTGGGTGTGTGATTTTTTGAAAAATTACGAATACCGAGAGAATTAATGTTTTGAAATTATGTTTGGATGGTTTAGAAAATCTGAGATAAATTTAGAAAAAGTTGGATAAAATCTGAGTAGAATTTAATATTTGAAAAACAGTTTTTGAAAAATTTTCAAACACCCAAACATGCATTGGCAAAAGGGGAAATGGAGAGGAGCTGGTTCATGGCCTAGATTGTCATAAAAAGATCTAACGGCATCTAAAAGAAAACGTTCAACGTTATCATCAAATCCCCTCCTCTTCCATCCAAACCAAAATTCCTCTTCCATCCCCATGTCTGCTAGAGAAAAACATCGAATCAGATTCTGATAACCGGAGAGGCGCAAGAGATTGGGGTGTTTAAGCCAAGAAATGTGCTCGAACAAGGAAATGCGTCGAGCAGATCGACGTCCCTAGCATTTTTTAGGACCTTGATGGACACATAAAGGTCTCCGGGGAGGATGGCTCTATAGACAGGAAGTCGGAAATGAAAAATACAGGCGGAATCCCTGTTTGGGTGGGATAATAGGCTGACCTCCCGTTGAAGAAAAAATACTCTTGACCCACTTTTGCCCTCTACGAGCTAGGACTCCTTGCCGAAGTGTGACATGGCGGCGATTAGATCCTTAAAAGTCAAGTTGATCAAGGGCTTCTTGAACATCACCACTAGGGCCGACGTTGGTTGTCTGATGTCGGCCACCCATGATATCCCTAACTCGGTCTCGAATGAGAACGGCCTCAATTTCTCGTACTTGAACTGCAATTGGACCGGCTTGGAGATTGCCCACTTGTTCTTTCTTGCCGTTGTTTTCCTTCTACACAAAAACCCTATACAAATGGCCATGAAAAAGACGACAAATGCAGACGCACATGATAGGCCTAGAACCATGCATTTGGTTTTGGACGATTTGGGTTTTCTAGTACTTGTGTTTATTTATGGGGTGGAGTTTTGGAGGGGTCTAGGGGGTGGAATATGAATTCTTGGTGTTTTTGTTGTATTAATCAAAATGAAAATTCCAGAATGAATGAACGCTGATTTGCCAAATTTCAAGTACGTGGCTGGGCTAACTTTTCCGGTGAACTTGTTAAGCAAAATGTTCAAGAAATTAAGGCCACTGAGTGGATGGAAATTGAAAGGGAAAGTACCGTTCATGGAGTTGTTGGACAAGTCTAAATTCTTCAACGATGGAAGAAACGAAATGGGTTTGATATTGCTTGAAATTTTGCAACTTGACTAAAACAACCCATGAACCAGAACTCTTTCTCCAATTCCATTGCCTTCACCATCATCATCGGATCAGATTCTCTAGCAGACATGGGGATGGAAGGGGAATTTAGGTTTGGATTTAAGAGGAGGAGATTTGACGATAACGTTGAATGTTTTCTTTTAGATGTTGTTAACTAGCTTTTAAATGACGTGGCAAATTTATAACCTTAGATCTTTTTAAGACCATCTAGGCCTTGAACCGGCTCCTCTTCATTTCAAGTGAAATGGAGAGGATTCGCAAAAGCCGATCACCCTTTTACTCATGGGCTTGCTCCACGTCCTCTCTCTCCAATTTCTCTCTATTTGACCTCTCTAAAAGACAAATAGAAAGCAAAAAAATTTAAAGGAAGTTGCCCTTTTAAATGCAAGTCTACAAGCAAAAGTGCTAACAACCCAAATCTTACAGTAATATAATAGTACTAAATCATTCACTGCATTTCCATTAGACTGTTGAAGAAGAGATTGAAAGAAATTTGACTACTTAATCTTCTCTGTTAAAATATTGATTAAATGATTAAATTTATCTCTTTCTATTAGTTTAAGCTTTAGGATAAGTTGTGATTTAACATGGTATCAAAGTCAAAGGTCTTGACTCCGTCATTTACCCCATTTCAATTAAATATTTCACGTGTTAGGCCTCACCTATTAAAAGGTAATTTGAGCTCACACGTGAGGGGAGTGTTAAAGGATTGATTAAATGATTAAATGTATTTCTTCTTATCAGCTTAAGCTTTTAGAATAAATGATGATTTAACATTCTCAATGTCGATCTTTCCTCCCATTCCAAAAACATGGTTTTGGGGTTATTCATCAATGCTTAGTTAGCAGATTTGCCAAGGCCCAATTACAGTTTCTTTTCTTTTTCTTTTTATATAAATCAGGTTGTGTATATGGGGTGTTATATTTCATCAATGCTCTATTTCTTTTTCTTTTTCTTTTTCCTTTAATGCTCCATTTGTTTGGACATAAAATATTTTCTGAAAAATATTTTATGTATTTTTCGATGTTTGGTGCAACCGAAAATGATGGTCAACGGAAATCATTTTCAGTTTAACCATAAAAGCCTTTTTGATTTTTAAAAAACGATTTACGATTCTAAAAACTGTAAATCGTTTTCTAAATTTAAACTCTTCATTCTTGCAAGTACGTTTGTGGGAATCCACCATTGTTGGTGTAACGACCCACCTTTTACAAAAAGGCGTAAGTGAAAATTTCGATTTTACACTTGACGTTACGATGTCATCAGAGTTATAAAAATAGCAACGGAATACAATTTTTACATAAAGACTTGGGATTTATAATACAATACATTGAGCTAACTGAAACTCCTATAGATGTTCATTAAAAGTCATTTACAATAATTACAATGAAATACGTGTCATATATGGCACGAAAGCATACATGAAAACTTCCTACATACAAGTAAATCACTAAACATGTTACATACAAAATAGTACAAACATTAATAATTACAAAGAAATGGAACCTAACTACATTAGCTTTAGAACTCTTAAGCTAGCAGTTAATCCAATCCATAATCTTCAGAACCTATGCAACCATAATCTTCAAAACCTTGCAATCATCTATGCCGTTAGTTTTTGATTGGCAGCATTCTGTTGACAAAATCACTATTATGTAATGTTGCTGCTTTCACAGGGATGCCGTATATTTTAGAGTCTTCAGATATTCAGAATTTATTTCTTTGATGTGGAAAGAGCCGTATTATGACAAGTTGCAAGTGTCACAAGCTTCATGAAGGCTATTTCAATGTTCAAAGAAGATTATGTACAGATTCCAACTCAGAGAAGTCGGATCCCAAGCAACCGTCCGGACGATGTGGTGTTCCAGTCCGGACGCACATCAGTTAGCAACATACGTCCGGACGACGAGAACTTTCCGTCTGGACGCCCATTAATGTCTAGAAATTTCGAACTGTTCAAGATTGCATCCGTCCGAACGTAATAGCAAATCGTCCGACCGCTATGAAGAGTTCGAGAAGAATCCAGTGTTCAAGTGCATCCGTCCGGACGACGACGTGGCAATACCGTCCGGACGCCATTCAGTGTTCGAGTAGAAATTGGATTTCATGTCCAGACACGGATCGGGAAACAGCAACCGTCCGGACGGAAGGGCAACACCGTTCGGACGCATTTCAGGCTTTCAGGAAGATTTATGCGCACGTCTCAGTGTTTTTATCATAACTCTCTGCTCGAGTATCGAATTGAGACAAAATTGGTGTTGTTGGAAAGCTAAGAAAAAATCCTACAACTTGAAGGTCTGGACGGTATCCGGACGGTCTCCAGAATTGTGATTTTTCTTAAAGGAGGTCACTGAAGACCGTCCGGATGAGGCTAACTTCCTTCTGGATGGTCTGCAGTCAGAGTCCGATTTTGAGCAGATTTAGGGCACTATTTCTGAAGGATATCGCAGAAAACCGTCCGGACGTGGCTAACTTTCGTCCGGGCACTCGCCTGCCAGAGTATGAATCTCAGCAATTTTTTAGGTCTCTTGAAGCCTATAAATAGGGGGCTCTATGCTAGTGTTTTGTACAGAATTTGGTGGTGAATTCCATAGTGCTTTGAGAGGGTGCTTAGGGAGAATTGAAGATCTGCTAACTCTCAAGCCGTTGCCGGTGTGTGCTCGTTGTTTGTGTGAAGTCTATCTTAGGGGTCGGCCCTAAAGTAAAGGAATCCATCAAAAACCCCTTCAAATGGAAGATCTGGTTGGGAAGCGTTCGTGTTGGGTTACACGTCAGAGTTAAAGGTATGACTACTGCATAGGGTTATGTGAGTACGAGTATCTTGTAACTAGCTTTGTTTTTGGATAGTGGATTTCCTGGGTTTGGCTGCCCTGGAGTGGTTTTTTCTCTTCATAGAGTTTCCACTTCATAACAAATATCTTGTCTTATTTAAATTCCGCATTTAAGATATTTGTTTGCACACAAACACACACACTTGGTTTAAATTAGAAGTTAATAAATATTTTCATACGAGATGGTGGTTATTACCACAACCCCATAGTTCCATAAGTTAGCTAACTGTCATTCAACAATATCATGTATTATGCATTATTTAAGGACGAAGATAACTTAATGATAAGATGACAGTTTTATATGCAGAGTCTTAAACAGTTCAATTTAATTCTTTTACTCCACTCACATGGATTGTTATCTGATTAGCGACTATCATCGAGAACGTTCCCCCTACATTACTTTTTATTAACATATTTTCATACTATCAGAGACCTCCCTCCTCTAGTACTTTGAATGCCGTTTCAATCAATATGATTATTATGATTTTCGATTCAGGCACTATCTCTATCATGAACCTTTAGGAGCCGTCCTTTCCCAATATTAATAGATTTATTATTTCAGTATGCAATAATCATTCACACACATCCAATTAAAATAAAACATGAAAATAAATATTGACTTCTAAGAACCAAGTGTGTGTGTGTGTGTGTGTGTGTGTGTGTGTTTGTGTGCAATAAAATATCTTAAATGCGGAATATAAAGAAGACAATATATTTGTTAACGAATTGAAAACTCTGTGAAAATAAAAACCACTTCGGGGCAGCCAAACCCAGGATATCCACTATACTGAAAACAAAGCTAGTTACAAGACACTCGTACTCACATACCCTTATGCAATAGTCATACCTTTAACTCTGACACGAAGCCCATCGTGAACGCTTCCCTACCAAGTCTCCTACTTGAAAGGGTCTTCAATGGATTTCTTTACCTTATGGCCGATCCCTAAGATAAACTTCACACGAACTGTTAAGCACACACCGGCAACAGCTTGAGAGCTAGCGGATCTTCGATTCTCCTTAAACACCCTCTCTAAGCACTATGGAATTCGATACAGAATTCATAAAATTTACAAGCCTAGGGCCCTCTATTTATAGGCTTACAGAAAACCTAAATCTGCTGAAATTCAGACTCTGGCTGTCAAGCATCCGGACAGAAGTTAGCCACATCCGGAAGATCTTCTGCGACCACCTTTCAAAAACAACGCAATTATATCCTTATCAGGTCCACGTCTGAACGGCTTGGCCAAACGTCCGGAAGGTCTTCGCTATAACTCCTTTCTGTGTTCGAATGGAACACTGGAATATTCTGAAATGCTGGACAGCGTCCGGACGTGTTGCCACGTCGTCCGGACGACTTGCAAAGACTTCCCTAACAGTGTCGACTTCTGAAATCCAACTCAGTATAGAATTATGATTGACCTAACGTCCGAACAGTGTTGCTCTGTCGTCCGGACGATGTCAATGTAACTTCTAGACACTGCGGGGCATCCGGACGCCTTCAAAGGCTCGTCCGGACGGTTGCATAGGAACCGGTTGATTTGGCTTGGAATTTGTAAGGAATCTTCATGGACATCTTCTACAAGCTTGTGATCAGTCATATACTTTGAAATGAACACTGTCTGAATACATGAAGACTCTGAAGAAGAACCGATCATCTTGTTACTGTTAATTTGCAATCATTATATAAAGTGTCTTCGTTATCCAGAATGTAGCCAATATAAAATACTAACAAAACATGAACATAACACTATTGAAATCCAATACTACCCTCAGTAAGTAATTTATACTTACAGTCCTTTTGTGCAGTCTCAGTTCATCATATGCATCAAATATATATACATGTGCATAGAAGGTCAATATCATTACTTTTAAAAATTCATGCCTAAACATGAACCTTAATCACACATAAATGCATTTTCCACAAATCTCATAACCCATAAAAATAATGGTCAATTCTTTTTCATAAGACACCAAAATTCAGTTCTTTTAATAACACACTTCCATCTTTGATTTACACTATAAAATCAATACTCAATCAATTAGCAAATCAATACCTTAAAATAATATCTAATCTAGGTTTCAAGTAACACTTGAGTACAATCTAAAATCCCGAACTCAATTTCTAAAACATAGATAAATTAGTCAACAAGAAACCTATGCATATTTCTAGCAAGATATTAATATCACACCGCCAATTTCAAAAGGTTTCAACCATAATACTCAATTTCCAAAACAATACATTACATGATTAAACTCATAAAAACTTCTTTAATTCTAGAGCTTCACAGTTAATTTCGGAAATCAAATACTTAAATCATTAGAGCATGAATACATAGTATATCACAATAACCCCAAGGATTTATACACACCCAATCAAAGTGCTACAACTCAACTCAATCAATACTAGTAAATTTATAAAATGTTTATATCTAGTCAACACCCATTATCAACTAAGCTTTCTAATCTCAATGTTAATATCAATTAATGCAATTAATCACAACACACACCCAAAACATAGGATCCTTTCCAAAATAGGTGTTATATGGCTAAAATATCCAAATTAACTTAAACACTTACCCTTACCGAATCCACTCAAAACACACGGTTAAATAGGGGTACATGATGAACACATCCTAACCGAATTATCGAAGCACCCAATCATCACAGTAACCCATATCAAAACACCATACCATCTTCACGAAGTAATTCCAAATCCAAACCAGTGAGTATATGGCCAACACAGGGGACATAACCGAAATCACCATCACTCACACACCCAAATCAGCATTTACACACACACCGCTCAATTCAACACAATCAGGTAGAACCCAAGGATCGGGTCTGTTTCTCTATTGGTCTCGGGTTCAATGGGTTTCGGGTCTCCACGGAAATCTCTCGGGTCTCTTGGGTTCACCAACGATGATCCACAAAAGCCATCAGACATCGGCGCCTCCGGACGGTCGGATCTTCCCGGTTCTCCAGCTCTGGCTCCGGCTCTAACAACATCTCTCTTTGTTCTCTCGATCTCTCTCTCTCGGTTTCCATCTCCCTCGACTCTCCCGATCTCCCTCTCGATCTCATCTCTCACCTCTCTCTGTGTTCGATCGGTTTGCTCGGGTGAGAAGAACAGAGAAGAGGAAATGAAGAGCAAGAAAGAAGAAAAAGAAAGAAGAGATAATGAAGAGTCCGGATCTTTGAGTTTTCAGAGGGGCGGTTGATTGTCTTATAGGCGGGTGAGTGAGATTACAGTGAGGACAAGTCACAGGATGAGTCATCAAATGAAATGATGACTTATCAAAATATCCACGGATATTTTGATTAACCTACAATTAAGTTTTATCTTAGTTAATTAACCTGAGTTAATTTGTAGATATTTTTTCAAAACTTACTAATTACATTTTTACCGTAGATATTTTTCATAGATATTTGTGGATATTTTTACATCGAGTCTTCACCATTTTAATCTAACTCATTCGGGTATAATATAAGTCCGTTTTGAGTCTAGTTCGTTTCATTGTTAATATTATTATCTCAATAATATTATAACACCATAAATAAATATTATATATATTAAACACAGTAAATATTACACAATAATATTATTCATTAATATTATTATATTAATTAGTCCACTGAATAATTCAGTCTGTCTATTTAATAATCCAATAATATTATTAGCGTATAATAATATTATTCTCTATTTATAAAATCATAGTTTATAAATAATAAGACTAAGGAATATTTATTTTCATAAATATTCATATATTCCTTATTATTTATCAGGGATTAAAATATCGTATTAGAAGCTACATATTTTATTTAACTGATGGGTGTGAATATTGTTTCCTATAGTATTAAGCAGTTCGAGTGTCGAGTCTTATGGATCGAACGTCAACTCTAGACTTGTTTATTTTACTCAATCTTAAATTCTAATTTAAGATATTTTATTTAATGACTTAAAATCTGGGGCGCTACAGTCGAACATTGGAATTTGTTGGTAGCCCGAATCTACCGCCGAAGGTCTCAAAATTTGGTATTCGATCGCCGGATTCCGTTGCGGGCAACCGCCACCAAATTCTGGGAAAACAAGCCAGATTCTGGCCGATGCCGGAATCTGGCACTAGTCCACCGGAATCCGGCAATGTCCAATTGTACTATGCCAAATTCTAGTCACCTTCGTTGGAATCCAGCCATACTGAGCCAAATTCCGGAGAAACTGACTGGAATCTAGCCATTGTCGTCGGATTAAGGCCTTCATCGCCGAAATCAAGCAATACTAGCTGGAATCCGGTGAAAGTGGCCAAAATCCTGCCGGCCAATGACGAAATCTCGCCACCGGTGATTTTTTGTCGTTAGTATTTTTTCATACGAGCCAAACACTGGAAAATATTTTCAAAAAAATCATTTTTTTTGAAAAATGATTTCATTGAAAATATTTTACGATGGAAAACATTTTACGTCGAAACAAAGGGAGCATAAGTATGCAAATGTTTAAGATCAAATCCATCTATTTTCAGTTAACTTAACCACATGATCTTTATTTGTATACAATCTATACATAATGTTTAATGTACACGTTTCACTTTGCTCATTCTTTGTTCTGTTGAGCAAACATGCTTGCTTGTTTTTTATTTTCTTATTTGTGACAACATATGTCATATAGGTTGTTTTTTTAGGATTAAGTTTTGCTGTGGAAGTATATATATATAAATCACTTGGTTTTGTAGGAGGTGTAGTTAAATTTATCTATAATATTTTTTGTTCCATAAGTTTAACTTGTAGAGGCAATTCGTAAACTTAGAGCATCCCCAACAAGCTCTCCATTTCAAAGTTTTCACTAAATTTTGGTGAATATCTCAAAAAAAAAAAAAAAAAAAAATCCATTTCAACAAACTCTTTATAATTTCACTATTTTGTCTCTTGTCAGAATTCCATCCCAAATTTGGCTCACAAATTCCATAAGCTATTCAATTTTTTTTTATCATTTTTTGAATTTCTTTTTCCTTTCACTTCACTTTTTTTATCATTTTTTATTAGTTGCTTAAAACCAATAAAAAATTAATATTTAGTTAAAAGGTTCACCCCAACATTCCCCAGTGTCCGACTATTGCTGAGCAGTTTTTGGATTAATAGAGAAATATTTTGAGAGTTTAGTGTAAGAAGTTTGTTAAAGTAGTAGTTAAATAACAGAAGTAGATTTTTTTAGCTAAAATTTGGTTAAAATATGGAGAGCTTGTTGGGAAGGCTCACAATGGCAATCACATTGTATGATGTCATCTCACCGGCTGGTTGAAAAGTGTGATGATTACCTCTATACTTACAATTACGTTTACTACCAAAAACAAACATCTTTTAATGTCGCTTGAATAATGTCGTTTACGCCCAAAAAAGAAATTAAATAGTCGTTAGCTAAATGACGCTAAACATAAGGACAAGATTTTAGATTAGCGTCGTTTACTATTCAAACGGCTCTAATTAAAGACGCTTGAACTCAAACGGCACTAATTTGTTAGTATCGTTTATTGTTCAAACGGTAAGAGCCTAGAAGCTCTACTTCTAGCTCTCGCCTGCAACGTTGTAGGCACAAGCTTCTAGATCTCCTCTCTCTCCCCTTTTTTCCTTCAAACACTTTAAATTAAAATATATAACTAATTTTTTTACCTAAATTTAAATTTAATGCCGCTTGTACTAAAGGGCGCTAAATTTTTTTATAGTGATTACAAGGTAATTAAGCTTCATGATAGAAATAACCAAATCTCCCTCTTTTGGTTCTGATTGTTATTGTTCCTTAATCGTCGTTGTCTCTCTCGAAATAGATGGCATTGGTGGTGAAGGTGAAATTTGCTTCGACTATTTGGGCGGTTATCGGTAGGCGAAATGGGTCTAAAACCGACTAGGGGCCGACTACGAGCCAATAAGGAAAAAAGATGAGCCCAATTGGGCGGTTAACGGTAGGAGGTACCGACTACGGGACGACTACGAGCCAAGAAGGAAAGAAAAAAAAAAAAAAGATGATCCCAATTAGGCAGTTATAGGTAAGCGCTATGGACCTAGAACCGACTAGGGGCTAACTACGGGCCAAGCAGAAAACAAAAATGATGAGACCAATTGGGCAATTATCGGGCTGGCGCACCAATCCCGACATGCCATGCGCGCGTGAAGTGGTCCGTTTGGATTGCTCTCTTTTTTTCTTTTCTTTTCTTTTTTCTTTTTTTCTTCAGAACCTATCGGATGGGTTCGGATCTAATGAATGCAGGAACACTCTAAGCTTGTGAGCTTGGCTGAAGGATATGATCTAGTGTGGGTGAGTACATCAAAAGGAAAGTAGAACCTCAGGGCTATGATCCAGTGTGGCGCATACAGGTGAACTCGCGGGCTGTGATCCAGTGTAACGGAGGTGTAGGTGGAATCGCATGTTGGGGTCCAGTGCGACGCACAGAAGCTAGACAGGTGAGCCTTGGCACGTGGAAGACACGCACAGTCAGTAGAGACAATGTGTGGAGGCGCGTGGTATCTCCACAGGGTGAATGGTGGTGGTGGCCCAATTGATCAACAGTTTCCGATCATGGATCCATGGTTTTCTTCCTCAGACGGCCGGTGGAGGCGGCCCGTCAATCGGCTATCAGAAACTACATGCAGCGCTTGAGAACGCATTGAAGGTCGGACGGCTGTATTCTAGAGAGATATGGGACGATCGGCGTAAGTTATGTCTGACGGTGTGATTGTCGAGGTGGTTGGAGGACTATAGTGGCGCGTGGCTGAACGAGCATAATCTTTAGGCAAGGCGTGGCAGCATATGACATGGATTATGTCTGTGATTTCAATGGCGATGGACATGTCTGCTTCAGATCTATCGATTGTCGTTACTAGCAAGGTGATTGGAAGACTTTGGAGGTGCGGAGTTTCAAAGGCAGAAACTCTTGATGACACATGGAGGCGTGACTGTACTGTTTAGGCCAAGGAAAGATGGCTCTGATACCATGTTGAGGAAGTTCAGTTGCGGAAGCAAGAGAGAGAAAAGAGACAAAGAATTTAATTATGTAGTTCAGTCTATAACCTACGTCCATAGGGTAAAGCCCAAAGGGTTACCCTACAAAAAATTCAAGATTTTTAGACAATTTGAAACCGTCCAGAAATGGCAAAAATCGTCTAAAACAAAGTCCAAACGATTTATTCTGAACGGTTTAAAACCGTCCAGAAATATGGGTCAAGAATTTGGGTTATGGATGGTTTGGGCCAAACCGTCCGGAATTTCAAACGGTTTTCCCAAACCGTCCAAAATTAATAATTTTTTTTTATCCATCCGATTTCTTTCTCGATATATATATATATATATCATTAATTATAAAATGATAGGGTATTTTCGTCCCGGAGGTCCACAAGATCGCGCTTCCTCATCCTCGCCATCGCCACCATCTACAGGCCACCCAGCCCCATCGCAGCCACGTCGGGCCCACCCATGGAGGTCCCGCTACCCCTCTCTCCCTGCCCCACCTGAACCGGAGACCGAGACCCAACCGACACCCACCACCCAAAAACCCATGACTCCATAGGCAGCAGATTTTCTCCAAAGCTTCTAGTTTTCTTAACCCTCGCTACCAAACATGGCTACTTGCATCTCCAACACGTACGAAGCAGCTCACAACCAACAAGTTGAACACAACAAAAAGGAATTTGAGGTCTTTCTTACCAGTCTTTCGTGTCATCACTTTCTTGCCCTTGTTTTTTTAATTTTCTTTTGATGCCTTTGGAGTCGTGGGGAAACACATACAAAGAGCAATCGAGTTGGCGGCTTCGACCTGATCATCGCGGCGAAGGGAGCCCACGACGACGAAGTTGATGAAGAAGAAGCATTTCCCCCTGTCGACTTCTGGGCGATGTTATCTACGTCGATTAGGTCTATGTTTGTTTTGATCTTGAAAAAATTTGGTAGAGTGAATTCGGAGCGTCGATTGGGCGATGTTATCTACGGCTGGGATTGTTTTGAGGAGAGTGGCACAGATAGCAATCTGTGGCACTAAGAATCGACAGAGATCTAAAATATTCCCATAAGTTTTGATTAAAACCATCCAGACATGAAAATTTCAAGAGATCTAGGCCTTTTGTTTTAAAAAGAAGAAAACAAAAATAAAATAAAATTTCAGACTTTTTCATTGAAACCGTCTATAAATTTACAGACGTTTTTATTAAAACCGTCTGGAAATTTACATTTCCAGACGGTTTGACCAAACCGTTTGTAAATTTACAAACAGTTTAGTTAAAACCGTCGTAATTTATTTTTTTATGGACGGTTTTCAAAAAACCGTTTGTAAAATTTTTTTATAGACGGTTTTTAAAACCATCTAGAAAAAAACCGTCAATAATTGGGGTTTTTTTTTTTTTTGTAGTGTTACCTTGTTCTCAATAACTTGATTGTTTACAATACATAGGTCTCTATTTATAATTGAATAAATTGACCTATACAAGTAAACCTAAATCAGCTTATACAAGAATAATACAAATATATTACACCAAATACATAAATTCACATTTTACTTGAAATTGAAATGAGTCATTTCATAGCTAGGTCGCTTAAAAGAATCTAAGGCCTATAAATTGTCATGTATTAAGCAGGTACGTACGTACTCACAAGCATTCAAGGACAACAAAATGTGAAGTTAAGAGACGTGCCATTCCTCGCAAGAGTAAATGTCAAATTTCACAAAAACCAAACACTGCTAATTACAAAAGGTTCGTACTCACAACCCTTTGCAATAGTCACTCTCTTGAATTATAACAAACGTCTACTTGTCTACCTCTCTTCGAGACCCTTCTCGAGAGTTCTTCTATTGACTTCCTTAACTAGAGCTCATATCCAATTAGACTTCAATGGTTGAACGGTTGAACAACAAAATACATAAAACACTTTAAGAGAGATACATATTAATGTTTATGCCTAATAAACCTTCTCTTAACACAATAGAATTCTCTACTGGAATACTTAAAGAAACACTACCTAGAAACCCTTTTAAATAGGCTCTAGAAACTCTAATTCAAGTCAGGAATGGATTTCTAGGCGGCGGTGTCCAAACATGTCATCGCGTATGGACATGTTGCCCTAGTGTCCGGACATCTACATGAAAAACTTTTTTGTGTCCGCTGTCTTGTCTTCGGTGTCCGGACATCATGCAGAACAGATACTTTCTGGAACTTGCGTCTGCTGGGCTGTCTAGACATGTGAGAGAAAATAACCTTACTATGACTTGCATCCGCTGGGATGTCGGACATGCTGAGAAAACAAACTTTTTGCTTGTTGTGTCTGGACACGACTTCTGGCTGTCCGGACACTCCTTAAGAAAATTGAAATTTCAAGAGCACTTAATTCTGTAGAATATTTTCCAAGATACTGCTCTTTCCTTTCTTGATTAATATTCTGTAATACTCTCCTTGTTCAGCTCTTTCCTTTCTTGATTAATATTCTGTAATATTCTTCTTTTTCAAACTTTTCATTTCTTAATAAATATTCTTTCAATATTTTTCTGAAAGTCATCTGAGTAAACGGAGTCCCAAGTTCTTCAATAGTTAATTAACATTTTGTCATCAAAATGTAGCCAATCACCAAAAAACCAACATAGGAAATATCAATCAATAATATTATATTTAGAATATATTATGAATATATTTTAACATCTCCCCTCAAACTCAATATGAAAAATTCTGGAAGCTTGAGTTTGAAAATAGAAAACGGAGGCCGGGGATGAAGACTGACGGACGCTGCCGAAAGAGACAAGAGGCTGGCAAGCAGCAAGTGACAGCCGGTGGTGAAGACTGACGAACGCTGGCTTGGGCCTGAAACTGAAAAATGAATGATCCACTTTTTTTTCTCTCTTTTGTCTTCTTCTTCTTCTTTTCTTTAATTTTTTTTTTTTTGGAGGGGGGAGGGGGGGGGGGCGACAACGGGCCAAAAACTGTGAAATAAAAGAAAAGAAAAAATGAAAAATGAAAAATGAAAGAAGGAAGAAAGAAAGAAGATGATCCCAATTGGGTGGTTATTGGTAGGCGTTGTGGGCCGAGAAAAAAAAAAGATGAGCCCAATTGAGTGGTTATCAGTAGGCGTTGTTGGCCTATAATCAACCAGGGGCCGACTGGGGGCCAAAAAGGAAAAAAGATGAGCCCAATTGGGCGGTTACCGGTAGGCACTGTGGGGTAAGAACCGATTAATTAAGGGCCGACTGCGGGCCAATAAGAAAAAATAAATAATAAAATAATTTTTTTTTTTTTAAAAAAAAAAAGAGAGAAAAAAGATAAGCCCAATTGGGCGGTTATCAGTAGGCGCTATGGGCCTAGAACCGACTAAGGGCCGATTACGAGCCAAGAAAAAAAAAAAAAAAAAAAAAAGATGAGCCCAATTGGGTGGATATCATGTCGGCGCACCAATCCCGACATCGCATGTTGTGCGCGTGAAGTGATTCGTTTGGACCGCTCTCTTTTTTTCTTTTCTTTTTTTCTTTTTTCTAGAAGCCCCTTTAAATAGGTGGGGCGTGGCGGTGCATGACATGGATTATGTCTATGATTTTGGCGGCGATGGACACTTGTGCTTCAGATCTATCGATTGGCACTACTAGCAAGGCTATTGGACGACTTTGGAGGGGCGGAGTTTCAAAAGCAAAAACTCTTGATGGCACATGGAGGCCTGATTATATTGTTTAGGCCAATGAAGATGGCTCTAATACAAAGATTTGTGTATAAATATAAAATAGAATAAAAAGTAGAATAGGTGCGGAAGCAAGAGAGAGAAAAGTGACAGAGAGTTTAATTACGTAGTTCGATCTATGACCTACGTTCACTGAGTAAAGCTTAAAGGGTTACATTATGGTCAATAACTTGATTGTTTACAATACATAGGTCCATATTTATAATTGAATAAGTTGACCTATACAAGTAAACATAAATCAGCTTATACAAAAATAATACAAGTGCTATATTATTATTACACTAAATACATAAATTCTGGTAGGATCTCCTTTTTATTTGAAATTGAAATTGAAATGAGTCATTTCATGTCTGGGGTCGCTTAAAAGAATCAAAGGCCGATATATAAATTGTCATGTATTAAGCAGGTACGTACGTACTCACGAGCATTCAAGAACAACAAAACGTGAAGTTAAGAGACATGCCATTCCTCGCATGAGTAAATGTCAGATTTTCGCAAAAACCAAACACCGCATTAATGTTAATTTACAAGCGACGCTAGCTGTCCTTTATTTTTTTTGTTAGTACTTTGTGGGTTTGCAAAGAACAAAAAAAATGTCCTCGGATTTGAAGCCTCTCCCGGTAGAAGACGAAGCAGAAACCTCGGTTTGAACAAAGCTCGATCATCTGAATTATATTACAGAATGTTTTTCTTTTTCCCTGGCTGGAAATTAAAGAGGGTTGCATACTTGCATTAGTATGGTCCTATATTACATGCACAATCAACTTTGGTATGAGCGGTTTGTACTCTTCGATAACGGTCCGTCAACTCATTTTCAAAATATATGGATTATATTATCATAAAATTTGTCATTTTTTCAGCACCGGCCGTTGTATATATGATGAGTTAAAAGTGTACAATAACAAGGAACCAGCGAGTTATATATGTTGAAAGAGTACTTGGTCTCTAAAGACAAAGGACGATGACAAAGAAGACATTCCAAGGAGTAAAAAACATATGCAATGGAATCCTGGGTACCAAGTTGGCCTTATTATGTCCCCCTCGCTTTCTTTCACCATGTTCTATTTCTTGGAGTTTTGCTACATTTATATATATATATATATATATATATATATATATATATATATATAAAGCTTTCGTATTGGGAGGCAAATTTAATTTGGGCTATATCTTTTATGATGTAATTTATGGCTGGTATACATCTGTAGTGGGCTATGCATGTCGACTAAGAACATGTCTTGCTGCATGTTAGTATTTGAAAAGATCTTTGTGCATCAATAATATGATCTGATTAATTTTTTATTTTATTTTTTTGAAAAATATCTAATTAATTATTTAGCATCCGAAGATGGATAGAAAAATAATTATGTCTTGATGGGAGGGGGGGATCAGGATTTGAGATCGAGTTACCTAGAAAATCTAGAGGATTTTAATCTGATTTGATAGGTTAAGCCATTCATTAATTATAGTCAAAGCTCGTGTTGGCTATCAGGATTATCTTCGGTATATTCTATAAAATGAAGAGTAACATTGCTACTTGTACGTACTGCCATTAGACGTGGCTTTTCCACATCAACCAATATATATAAGTGTTGTTTGGTAAGTATTTTGGAGTTGAATTTTTTTTTTCTTAGAATAATAATAAGGAGCAATTAACGTGATATAAAAAGTGAAAAAATTTAGAATATTTTTATTTTTGAAAAAAGTGAAAATAAAGTAGAGAAATTGTATGTTACTTGCCAAACAAAGCCATATTTTCTTTTTGTAAAATTCTTCTCCCCCCATATTGAATAGACCACCCCCAACTAGCTAATAAGGGTAGTCATGGGAACCCGATCGGGTGCATAATAGATTTGGTCTGTTCTGAACCAAATCGAAAATGAGGTGGTAACGATTGGGTCAGGATCTATTATAATTTTTTTGAAATTTTAGATTTTTAATTTATTTGAATTTAAGTCGTTTCATGCATCAAACAACATGAAAAATGCTATATATTAAAAATGTGACATGTTTCTAATGAAAATTGAATATATTTTTATTAGGTTCTTGTACTATATGTTGTACAAAAGCTTTGAGCAAAAAACTGTCTTTTGGTTTAGTAAAAAATAAGCATCTTTTCAAAAATGAAGAAAAAACCTTTTTAAATGATTTTTTTTTTTTTTTTGCCACTATAACATGTCATATCTTTAATAGGTTTCATTTTTTACATCTTTCGATATAAAAAAAATGGGTTGAATTCATGTAATTTGAAAATTTAAAACTTCTTTGAAATCCAATCACAACCACCTCGATGTATCCGAGAATTGTCGCAACCACCTCATTTCCAACCACCTCAATAATGGCAAAGGAGAGTGGGCCGGGGCCTTTGTTTGTGAAAAAAGATTATTAGGTTGACATGACAATGCTACATCACACTACCACGTCACCGTCATTATTTAGCGCTAGCATTTTATTTTTATTTTTAAATAAAATCGCAAAATTATGTCTTCAGCTTCTATTTGTATGCCATTGGGACTTAAAAAATGTAGTTCACTTCAAAGAAGAGCCAAATACGGTCCTATGTATGCTTCTTAATTCAAATGCTAGGGTTGAAGTACTTCCTGATCGACACCTTTGTTGGAAGGAGACTCACCAACAACTATTTTGGCCATTAATAATCCCAATAGTTCTTCTGAGCAGAATTTCTCTCCTATTATTTGGAAGCATTCTCGATCAGTTCTTTCTTCTTCTTCTTTTCTCTCGATCTCTTCTAATGGGATTAACAGTAAGAAAGATCCCTGTTTAGTTTAATTTCCCTTTCTTCTGCCTGTATTTGTTCATAATAATAATAAAAATAAAAATAAAACACTTCCCAGATGGACAGCATGATAAGTGCAAGCATCATAATTTATGTTTATGTACTCCCGAATGATGTGAAATATGGGGACAAACACTCAATTATGGGCAACTAGATAGAGAGCTTGTTTTTGGTTAAAAAGTCATCCAATTGGAAAAGTTCCCCCACATAATTGTGGCATTGATGGAGCCATGAAACCAAAGCCGCCGTCCATCATGCCGCCTAATTTAATTAGGGAATTATAATCCATTAAAGCACCTAATTAATTAATTTGATATCCTTAATCTCTCGTCAAGTGTATATAGATTAGATGCATGCCTATCTATCTATTTAATCCACCAAATTCAAAGAGTACAACTTTCTGATCAGTTATTAATAATCAGATGGTTCAAGGCAGGCTGCATATGCACCAAATCAGCTTACTTGTTCAATTTTATTAATAGGGTACTATAATATAATTAATCCACCAACTTCTAGGTCCATTAGGCTTAATCGGCACTATTTTTATTTTTATTTTTTTTATGAATATAATTGGCCTTATTAGAGAGAATATGAAGTAAAATGCACCATATATTATCTCAAACTAAAATGCATGGCATTTGTAGCTTGTCTGATCGGCTTGTCCTTGAAGAATGTATGGCTCCAAAAGGTTACCAACGTGGAACACATGGGTCGCTTTCCCTTCTCTTTCATTCAACCTGCCTAATGTAATTAAGAAGGAACTTTACTAATTCTTGAAGAAATTTGGGTAGGTGATTATGATAAATCATTTATGATTCCCACCTCATCAAATAAGTGGTTGGGAATTGAAGTCCAATTTTTATTTGATCAAATAGGTTTCATAGGTGATATCTCACAATCATCTGGTCGATTAATTCTCTCACTCGGACTAATAATTTGAGAGAATCTTAACCCGAATTTATATCATTTTTGTAATCTTCTTTTAAAGTTTTAATTAAAACCATCAATTTAATGTATCTAACTTTAAAAAATTTACAATCTCACCCCTCCTCCGTTAGGATTTTCTGTTAAATCATAACATATCGGTGAAAAATTTCCAAACTACCCTCATTTAAAAAAAAATTAATGTAATTTAAGGGTAATTTTATAATTTTATAAACTTTACATGGGTATATTAGTCATTCTACCATTTGACCGTCTGATTTAACTTCAAATCCTAACGGGAGGCGTGAGATTACAAAAAATTGAAAGTTTGATACACTAAATTGAGAGTTTTTGAACTTTGAAGAAGAGATTGCAAAAGTGATGAAAGTTCAAAGAAAGTTAAGCGAAATTTCTCCTATGATTAATTATGGGATCTAAATTATCCATTTCTATTGTATTTGTCCCTTTCTATGTAAGAGTGAACCATCTATATATATATATATATATATAAAGTATGCACAGTGCTAGAAACTTACAACCATTTCTCCATCTTCATGGAGGAAAAGCCTGGTAATTCAGACATTCAACTTCCTCCTGGATTTAGATTCCACCCTTCTGATGAGGAGCTCATCGAACACTACTTGAGAAACAAAGTGACTTCAAAGCCGCTGCCGGCTTCTATCATTGCCGAAATAGACCTCTACAAGTTTAACCCATGGGAGCTTCCAAGTCTGTATATATATATATATATACACACACACAAACAATTCTTTTATGGTTTCTTCTTTTCTTGATTAATATATATAAGGAAATCTTTTCTTTTTAACAGAGAAGGCTTTGTTTGGAGAGGATGAATGGTATTTCTTTACGCCAAGGGAAAGGAAGTATCCGAACGGGGTGAGGCCAAACAGAGCGGCAGGTTCAGGTTATTGGAAGGCCACAGGGACAGATAGACCCATACTCACTCGATGTGGGACGAGGAGTGTTGGAGTCAAGAAAGCCCTTGTTTTCTACAAAGGTCGCCCTCCCAAAGGAGTTAAGACGGACTGGATCATGCACGAGTATAGATTGCACGATACCATGAATATTTGGAGTACAAAACGAAAAGGGTCTATGAGAGTAAGTTGATTCATTCACTGTCTCTTACATATTGAATATTGAATATTGATGATCTTCTCAATTGATCACAATGATAATGATAAGAAGGAAACGTTGCTCCCATCTCGGTTTCAAATAAAATTGATAGTATTTATCAAATTCATGGTCAGAAATTAAAATTGGTCATGTACAACCTTTCGTACACCAACTTTTAATCCTGACCATGAATTAATGAATACTATCTATTTCATTTGAAACGAAGAGGATCTCATTCCGGCTCTAAATAATTGGGTGGGTAGAATATTCGATTGCTACCTACCGACTACCACCTACTAACTTTCAGTGGTCGGTAGTCAGAATAAAAAACTGTTTCGACGTCAGCTCGGTTCGGTAAGAGGTAGAATTTTTATTTCGTCAGTTAACCAAACCAACTTAACCAGCTTTGACCGAATTGACTTAAACAGCTTGGACCTTCAATTTTTTGCATCACTTGTTTATCCCAAAAACATGTCCAATAAACACTTGTTTAGCCCAAAAAAAAAAACTCATTTTGGCCCATAAAAATAGGTTTTGCCCAATATAAAAAGCCAACGACTAACCGGCTTAATCAACTGACATTTAACCGACTTAACCGAAATAGTCGAAATGTATGAAGTCAGTTAATTTACTAACTTTTTCAGTTCGTTAGGCAAAAATACTCCAACGGTCACCAATTTAACTAATACCAAGCCCTAACTGAATATGGTTAAACATTTTGTTTTTGTTACAGTTGGACGATTGGGTGCTATGTCGGGTTCGACAGAAGAGCGGCGTTATGAGGAACACTAGGGAAGATCGAAGTGATTCTTGTTATGAACCAGGTGTGCATGAGCCATGGTCCATGAATATGAACCCTAACCTATTTACGGCCGTCAGAAACTATTTATACAACGATTGTCCGATGCTGCCATATATCTTTGCCTCTGTTCGGGGTACTCCCTGCATCGATGCAACCTCAAGCAGCATAAGCTTCCAAAGTAGCAACAGTGGAAAATCTTGTCCTTCGGTCTTTGAAGACAACACAACGATGAAAAGAAAACTGGATGAAGGAAATCAGCGGGAGATTTTCGTTCCACCAAGCAAGAAGGTAAGCAGCAGGGATAACGCAAAGGAGAAAGTCCAAATATCTGCAAGGGGAAAAAACCAGCCTCAAGATAACAACTTCGATGCTGATCAATGGAATTCCCTAGTCCAATACCAAGAGTTTGATCACTTGGTATTTACAAAAAGTGACTAAGAATATATGTAAATCACTTCAAATTCAAGGGTTCTTTCGTCTATTGTGTAAAGATATGGTAGCCCTTGAATATTTTTTTTGGTTGTTCCTTCCATTATGGATTTTATTACATGTATATTAGAAAGGTATTTGCTAGGTGTGAGATACATCTTGACTTGCTTCTTTGGTATTTGTGATACATGTTAATATATATATATATATATATATATATATATATATATATATAGAATAACTTCTTTCTGGACTTTGCACACATCAAGTCCTATGTGAAACATCAAATATGATAAAAGAAGAAAACACCAAATTTCTCGCTATTATTTTCATTTCATTGGAAAAATCACTATTCCCCATTTAAGACCATCAAAAGCCACCACCCTCTCCTCCGTCGGACGCCACCTTTCCAGAGCAGAAGCGTTTTCTATAAGCTTTGAATTTATTTCTTTTCTTTTCTTGAAAATATAGTTTCGACTGAGTTGGCATATATAAAGAGAAAGTTTGAGAAATGCATTTGGATTTTAAGTAGTGGTGGTCGAGAAATGAAAATGATTGGTCAGCTAACTATGCAATTGCATAGGGGGCCAACTGGCCAAGTGGCAAGTTCTATGCTTTTTGGAATCCAAATTTGAAAAAGACTTCAATCCAGATTCTATTTCTCTTCTTTTCCTCTCTAACTTCATTTTCTTTTTACTCTGTTTGGCTGTCGTTGAATCAGATTGTCAGTTTCAATTTGCTTGAGCTGGTCCACTAAGATGGAGGAATCCTTGATTAGGACCACCGGGCGAAGATCCAGGGAAAAAACCCCAAATTGCAGAGAAACAGACCCATGCAGGTTCATTAGAAACGGCGGTGGCTTTTGATGGTCTTAAATGGGTATTAGGAATTTTGTCGATGAATTGAAGATAATAGCGAAAAGTGTTGTGTTTTCGCGTTTATCGTGTTTGGTGTTACCCGCTGATGTTTCTGAGAGCACAAAGAACTTAATTTTTGCAAAATCCCTATAAAAATTATTCTCGTTAAATTTGGAACTCCAAAGATATCCATGGCTGTACAGCGGTTTATATCCTATGCTAATTTGTATACGCTTAAATTCAAAGGCATTCTTTGACTTTTTTTACTCTTACAAACTCAAAACTGTATTTCTAAAAAAACTCTTTCACAAAAAGCTCTATTTCAAAACGCAATCCCAAACAAGCTCTAAAGGGTAATGATGAATGGCCAAGCCTGGCTTTATTCAGCTATTACAACATAACAGTAACAAACCCGAACCGGCCCAATCCAGCAACCCGCATGTTTCCAGCCTAACTCCGCTCTAGAACAGGTATCAGCTAGTAGTGGGACTTATTCCCCCGGGCTAGGCTGGACATTCGACTGTTGCCTAGCCTAAGCCTTGCCCTAATGAGGACAGGCTGTCTGGGCCACGATGATTTTGATGATAACCAAAAGAGAAATGCCGGCGTCCATTGCAACAAAGAAACCAAAGCTTGGCCGTGAAAATTATCCAGATTCAGTGTGGAAATATCATCATCTTGTATAAGAATATGATCCCATCTTCGGCCAAAATCAAAAAGCTATAAAATGACTGCAACCAAGTTAAATATTATTAAAAGAGACATGATCAATGTAATCATAGTTGTTTATCAAAGACACATATATACTCCAAGTGTGAGCAAAGGTTCCCAAAACATAAGAGAAGCCAAGGATTCATAATACATGAGAGAAAGCAAGGATTCGTAACAAAAACAATCAAAATAATAAATGAAGCACAAGATCAACTGCCTTCATATGCAAGAGAATACCAGAAAAACCACAACAAGCGGATAGGTCAAATGGCCCTCAAGTTCATCTCACTTCTTCAGGACACTGCAAATGAAACACACTCCATCAAAATGACTTCATGATGGCAAAAGGCAAGAAATAAGAGGAAATACCAGCTGGCCCATCACAAAAGTTACAATCCATGCTAGTTCAAAAGGGGAAAAAAATCAGAAGATGTGAAACTTCAGAGCAACAATGAGAAGTGAGAGATCAGCAGGGTGTAGCTCTGATTTTAAAAGGGACCAGGCAAATCAACTAGGCCTTGAGTTACACAGACATCTTCCCGCCAAGATTATCCCTCACTTCATGCAAATAACACCAGAGGCCACACAGATGATTCTAAATTCTATTTTTCCTTGTAAAAAACTATAAATATGCTAACAATTGAAGTAGGTTGTTGATGGACCCCAATATCTAACTCATTTCTAACAACTCATACCATTAATGCATAATAATAGTGGCCTAGATGATAAAGGCCCAAGGTTACGAACATCTGGATACTCAAGTATAGATAGAATAATAATCAAGTTTAAAACTAATGCATTTAAAAATTCAATTCAAATAGGTAAAATCAATGTTTTGTAATTTCTATACTTGTTTTTTTTTTCTTTGGTAAGTTAACACACACACACCCGGTGGTACAATTTATATACTTGTACAACTTGATCACATAGAAATAATATCTTAAGCATTGTGGTGATATCAAATTCTCTTTTCAACCATAGTCTACCTAGTACAATTTATTTCATGGTTTATGGTGCTAAGACTAACTTCTCAGCAATTCATTCATCGCAAAATACTGGGCTCTTGGTAACACTTTTTAGAACAGTACCCTCTAAATTTTTTTTACCAAACAAGCCTACTATTTCTTTTTGTTATGGCAATTATTATATAGCTCTAGTCTCAACATATACATGCACTCCTTTCAATGGAAATGTTCTATGACCACCATGATTGCAATAATGAATCCCCCCCTAATAGCCATCTTAATGAGATTTGCACTTCAATCTCATAAGAAGGCTCAATGAGATTTGCACTTCAATGTCATAAGAAGGCTCAATCATACAACACTTTGCATGAACCTCCACAATCTCTTATCCTTATGAATGGCTGAAACTAAGTTGACTTCCATATCAAAGATTAGGGTACCATAATCTTAAAAAGGTTATTTTGGTAATTCCAATAGGTAAAATAAGGCCTCCACTATGCATGACAATACTGATAGAAAGCAAATTCAAATGTACGTAACTGAGAAACTAAAGCAAAACCAAATAAGAAAGCTTCAACAACAAATCTGATTATTCCACAAACTGTAAAAAATTGCCTACAGTCATCTCAATCCTTGATTTTTCATCCAGCCTAAGCTATAATTTGCATATTTTTTTATAATCTTTTAACATATGAATACAATTAAATGGATCCACCCAATTTCCTGGATTTCTTGACAGCTGGAATCAGAAGATTTTGAAGAGCTCACCCAAGTAGAATGAGACAACAACAAATATAGCAAGAATGAAGATAAATGAACAATAAGAAAGGTGTTGCATGTTTTAAACTACTAACAGAAAAGATAGGAACTTACTTGTATAGATAGGCAGCAATTCCAAGAATTATACACAACAAAATAATATCAATACAGAAATTTCGACTAGACCTCAGCTGGAAGAAAATAAAACTCGTATTAGTTCCAGCCAAAAATCTAGAACTGGGCAAAGTAAACAGATGCATATCCAGACTTAAAGGAGTTGCTGCTCAATTACCTGATTCACTGTGTGTTTAAGTCTAACATTAGTATTCTTAAGGTCAGCTGCTGCCTTGTCGACCTATAAAAAAGTGAATGGAACAACTAAGTGATATATAACTTAAATTCCATATATGTAGCTTTGAAATTACAAACAGAGATTGATGTTTCTCACCTTAGTGTCAATCTCATCCATCAAAGGAACTTGCCTATCTATTTCCTGCACTCATTAGATGATTTGATTAATTTAACGTGTGTTAACATTGCATAAGAGCACATACAAATATACAAGACAGCTAACCTCATTCATATCATGAGCCATGTTTTTCAATGTATCCAAACCTTCTGCTATCACATCCAATCCTTGATCCTGTAGGAATGTGAAAATAGGTAAACTGCAGATACTACAGCTGAAGAAACATACAAGCAAAAATATTAAGTACATATAAACAATTTACAAGTTCCAAAAAAGAGACTTGCCTGCTTCATTCTGCGCATTTCATACTCCTGCCTGAATTGACTCGACTCCTCAGTTTGTTGAAAATATTCATCATCAAACCGCCCATCTACATTTAACATGAAACACAAGCAAACCACAATAGTCAATTTAAAGTCTCCTTCACATAAATTAAAGAGAAATGGCAAACTAGAAATGGATCCATAAAACTTTACATCTGAATAAAGTAAATGAATCACCTGAATCAAATTTGATCTCAGCACGAGAAGCCGAGGTGGTCCAACCTCCAGTTTGTTTGGGTGCAGGCGCAGTCCCATCAGGTATAGCTTGAATCCTATCCGGCAATGCAAGCACCAAATCGTTCCGGGCAGCAAGCTCTTCGCCCGAAAGCCCTTTCACCTGTAGATAGATTTGTATCAATTGCGCAACAACCACGCTAAAGAAGCAATCGTACTTTTAGTTCTACATGGTATAACAAAGACAGGAAGATGAAAATTCAACTACAGTTGCTTCCCTGAGACAATTTCAACACCAATACATTACTTGAAACCACAATCCATTACCAAAAAAAAAACCCGATATTGAGATCTGTTAAAACAAGGCAATAGTCAAAAGGAATTACTGAATAACTTAGTAGAATTGATATGACTGCTATAGATGGTCTGACACATGTATCATTTTGGTTAATCACAATACGTGTATTATGATGGTTAATCACAATCAATACGTGTATTATGATGGTTAATCACAATCAATACATGTATTATGATGGTTAATCACAATCATAATACATGTCTAGATGGAAGAAGATTCTCTTTGAAAAGTACATTCCTTAGGATTTAGATTGAATTCAATTAAGTACTTTTGAAACCGGGCAATGACTAACAAAGACAGACTTTGGATCCCAAAATAGAAACAAGATCGAGTGAGAATGTAACACAGTAAGCTTTAGATAAATGAATTAAAGAAACCTTCAACAATTGGTTCCAACTTACAAAGCTGAAAATCAAACTTCTCTAAACAAAAATATCAATGAAATTACAAAGAAATGAAAATGGAAACCTTTTTTACAGCCAATCTCTGCAACTTGGGGACCTCCTCTAGCAATCTCGCCTTGGTTCGACGAATCTCCGCATTCATCGCAACCGCCGATGCCTTATTCTTCTCCTTCGAAGCAGACTCCGCTTTCTGCAGATCAGATTATTCTCAATTGATTCGAAAACTGAATAATTTTTTTTATATAAGTATTCGAGAACTGAATAATAAAACCCTAATTCTTCCTATGGCACCAAAAAGAAGAACCAGAAATCTCTACTCAGCTAAGACTAGCTCAACTGGTTAGCTAAGTTGATGCGAGTCTTCTACCGAACGGGCCTGAAAAGAGGAAAATCTAAGAGATGAAAGAAACCTGAATAGCAGCCTCGATGTCGGCATCAACGACGGCGTAGAGGCGAGCGAAGGCATCGTCGCCGGAGAAATTGAGATCCTTCTGCCTTTCAACGTCGTATTTGTCGTACTTCTTGCAGATCGAGTCTACTCTTGTCAAAATGTCGATCACGCTCATCTTCTGCTCTCTCTGATTTTCTTTTCACCTTTAAATTTCGATCAGAGTTTGTGAAAAGCACTTAGAAAGGGGGATGGATGAAACCGAATTGCAGGCAGAGAATGATGATTTCGTTTGATTTCTTGGCGACGATGTCAGATGTGAGGGGAACCAACACAGTAAGCAGTTTCAAAAGGAAGAAGAAGAAAAGAAAAAAAATGAAACCTTCGAACTACAACCTGTATTGCATTTTCTTTTCTTTTCTTTTCTTTTTTATTTTTTAATACTTTTTTTTTCCCCTGAGAGTGAAGACGACTTCTAAACCGAGCTGTTTATGAACTGTTCCAGTTCGGATCGTCTAACTCGGCCGAACTCAGTTCGTTTACCAAAGGAAAAATTGCACTGTTGGTCCTTGTGGTATGTCGTATTTATATTTTACTCCTTATGGTTTAAAAAATTACTGGGAGGTCCTCATGGTATGCAATAATTACAAATCGATCACTGGCGTCAAATTCTGTTAAATTTTTTAACAGATTCTGTCAAATGCCACGTCAGCGACACGTGTCCATCTTAATAAAAAAATATAAATTTATTAAAAAAAAAAAAAAAAAACTGAACGGGTGGCTTGGCCACCCATTTGGGGGTGGCCTGGCAGCCCCCAGCCACTGGGGGTGGCGCGCGGCCACCCCCAAGCCACAGGGGGTGGCCTTCGGGCCACCCCTGGAAGATCCGGGGGTGGCGCACAGCCACCCCAGTGGCCTGGGGGTGGCCGCGCGCCACCTCAGAGTTGTCTGGGGGTGGCGCGCGGCCACCCCCAGTTGCCTGGGGTGGCCATCGGGCCACCCCCTGTAGCTTGGGGGTGGCCGCGCGCCACTCCCTGCAGCCACTGGGGGTGGCGCGCGGCCACACCTAGTGGCTGGGGGCGGTCAGGCCACCCCTTTGGGGGTGGCCAAGCCACCCATTCATTTTTATTTTTATTTTGAATTTTTTTTAAAAAAAATAAGTATTTTTATTTATTTTTAATAAATTTATATTTTTTTATTAAGATGGACACGTGTCGCCGTAAGATGGCGACACGTGTCGCTAACGTGGCATTTGACGGAATCTGTTAAAAAATTTAACAGAATTTGACGCCAGAGATCGATTTATAATTATTGCATACCACGAGGAGCTCCCAGTAATTTTTTAAACCATAGGGAGTAAAAAATAATTATGGAATACCACAGGGACTAACGGTGCAATTTTTCCTTTACCAAACAAGTCGAGGTTAGTGACTTTTGCCTGAATATTATTATTATTATTATTATTTTTAAGCATAGCCTAATTAAAAATAGAAAATTACACAGGTGAGATATTTATAATATTTTTGCAAGTATTTTATTAAAAAAAAAAAATTAGGCTTACCTCCTGTAGTTAGAAAAACTGGAAATTTCATTTAAATAAATGGCTAAGATTAAAATTGTCAGTTTTATAAGTGCCTGAATGCTTGTAAAATGAAATGACTAATTGCACCGTATCATCCAAAGATACAAGATTTAGGTTGCCTTACATTTCGTTGACCAAAGTGACCCGTGCAACTATTCATAGATTGCGGTCACGACCTACGATATCACTAGTTGCATGAGCCATTCAAGGTTGGACCCATTCGAGCTACTAGAGTTGGCTTGCTATGTACCTAACTGGGGCACTTGTGTTCTACCAAAGGTTCCTCAGATACAAACCTCATTGTAAAAAGGTTAAGGGTACGAATAGAGCATATGGAATTGGACTATGATTTACTTACAATTACATCGTGTATTATATTTATATTGGATCTACATGATTTATATTATTGTCATTCCAACAATAAACGTATTGCATAGTGCAGCTTGTGATTTATCAAAACTATTATAACCAATTGAGTTAATTGCATGATAACCCGGTTTTATTGTGTATTTTACTTATTAAGTTATTGATTTACGCTTATATTTGCTTTCAGTTGTAAAACATTTTTTGTTTTACAGTTGGTCAGCCATTAGATAACGAACTTTTTATTTCCGAAGGCTTTGGTGGGTTTGGCTAGGATGGTGTTTGAGGAGTTAAAGTCTGATTTTTGTGGTAGTATCTGTAGAATGAGCATATGTTACGTGAATGATTTCTCGAACACGTAACGGGATAATTTGTTAAGCTTTGAGAGAACTTAAACTCTTTAAATTCTTTAAAGGGAACCTAAACATTTTCAAACACAAGACTTGGAGGATTAATTTTCTTCATTCTTTTCATTCACGTTGCTTCACTTTAAATAAGCTAAAACTGCCTAAAAGATGATGCAGGATTAAACCACAAGTTGGTTAATTCCTACTATGACTCTATAGTGATGATAATCATCTACGCATCAAATAACACTAGACTCTTAAATAAACAATAAAACGTAAGGAGAATAACCACGGAGATATACTCGACATGAACCGTTCAACTAAACAACCTATTACATCTCAAATACTCTGATGCTAACAACTAAAAGATAATGAATAAATATTAAAAGACTATTCACAACAAGGTAACATAATCTGATAAGGACTCAACTAATTAGCAACGTAGAAGACTCCAAACCCTGATGTGCATGTTGACAACTCATGCTCACCCAATTCAAAACATCATTATGGGACCCCTTGATAAGTTCATATGGTTTTTGTTCATGATGTACGATATTCAATGCCACACTGCCATGAGAGAATGGTTATCTATAGGCTCGTTTTGATGAACACCATGAGGATACACATTTATGGATGTAGTTATTTTTGTATAGGATGATTCATTATTATTAGACTTGTGGTGTAGTATTATCTATATGTGTTACTTAGGGACTTGGTGACTCTTAAGATTTAGATCTATAATATTCTTAATATTTGACTTGATGATTTGTCTTAGACCAAAACAATTGATGATATCTTATGGTAAGTTATGTTATGATATCTTAGTAATTGCTTTGGTTATTACTTATTGAGATGTAAAAATGGCTATGTTGAAATACAAGAGTCAAAGACTTTCGCTATATACCCTCTGATCAGGATTTTAGTATAATTTTCAACTTATTTACTTGGTAAATAAGGTTTGGAAGCGCATCAAAATTAATTACTAGTTAATTAATTTTGAGAGCGTTATATAAAAAAAAATTACTATGAAAACATTATAATTCAGAGTTATTTTATATCACAGAGAAATAGATTTTTTTATTTCTTTTTCTTTTTCCTATGAAAGCATTACAATTGAGAGTTATTTAATTTTAAGAGTTCTCAAAGAAGAAGAAAAATTTACTATGAAAGCTTTTAATTGAAAACTTTTAGAGACATCTTATTTTAAGAGTTTTCAGTACAAATAAATATATTTTTACCAAGAAAATATTTCATAAATAATTGAGAAATTTAAATACTATTTATCTTTCTTTTTCTTTTTTTCTTTTTTTCTTTTTTTATGTATTCACTTATTAAGTTTTTCAAACTAACCCATTTTTTCGGCGGATATTGATCAGAGTGTAGAAAACTAAAGTAATCAATAGTCAAAATTGGTCGACTAGGGGCGGAGTCAGCTTTTTGCAATTTAGGGGAGCCAAAATTATAAAAAAAAAAAATTTAAAAAAAATTAAAAATTAGGGATAAATTTTTATTTTTTATTTTTGAAAACCTTGGCCGCTGAGTACCTCTGCCCCTGATTACAACAATATGTTATATGTGCCCAGTGGCACATAGAGTGATTAATGAAAATTTTATTTCATTGCTATGAATTTATCGATAAGTTTAAAAATATTGATATATGTTATTTGCACAATTTTTACACAATAATTGCACAATAATATTGATGTGTCCATCATTTTTTAAAAAAAATAAAATAAAATAAAATACTAGACACATTAATATTGTTGTGCAAAATTGTTATACAGTTAACATATCTCAAAAACATTATACTGCACATTTGAGAATACAGAATTTCTGTTTAGTCCCATTTTGGGATCGAAGGTGCGACACAAAATGCCTTATCTTTTTTTTCTTTTTTTTTTTTAAAAAAAAAAAGAAAAAAAAAAAGAGGAAAAAGTCAAATGCCTTAAAAGCTGCGGTAATGGGATTCGGCTCTATGTTGTTAAAAGCTTTTTTCCATATTGATTTTGACCGCCACAAGGCCACCTGTCTTTTTTATAGAATAAATATATTTTAACCCTCAAACTATTACCTTTTTTTCAGATGGCCCTCCAAATTATCAATACTTAAATTTTGGCTCCTAAACTACCACTTTCTATTTTTTGGCCCCCATCCGTCCATTTATGCCGTCAATTCTAAACAAAAATCCGAAAATACCTCTCCTATACTTTGAAATTCCCACGATTAAGGGAAGGGTATTTTCGGGTTTTTGGCCAATTTCTGTTAGAATTGATGGCATAAATAGACAAATGGGACAAAAAAATCAGAAAGTGGTAGTTTGAGGGGCCAGAATCTAAGCATTGGTAGTTTTGGGAGCCATCTAGATAAAGGGTAGTAATTTGGGGGGCCATCTGGAGAAAATGTAATAGTTTGAGGGACTAAAATATATTTAACCCCTTTTTTATTCATCATGATGGGAAAAGAGGCTATGGGGGGCCATAAGTTAAACGATTCATTTGCAGAAATCAATGAAAGAATTTAACCCTAATTTTCAAATATTACAATTTTCTTAAACAAAATCCTCTATTTATTTATCATCGTCATATCCATATAAAAATTACTCATGCTATGATCCTTACGCCAACATTCAGGTATACAACTCGAGGGATTCATATAAATAATTCAGACATGACAATAACCCCTTTTTTTTTTTGGTTGGGGAGATAAGATCTCACATAATATAACAATAGGGTGGGTCTCCCATAAATATTATATTAATAATGGGGGCCTTATATAAGAAAAGGACAAGGGATTTTTTCTTTTTCTTTTTTTTCTACTCCCTCTGTCTCTCTTTCCCTCGAAGATTCTCTCAGCTTTCTCCAGCCCTTTTTCCTCTCTCTCTCCTCCTCTCTTCACTTTTCTCAGTGATTACTAACAAACACCTAATACATCTCTCCGCTCCAAATATAAATATGCTAACTTAGGCATCGAAGTGTCTCTGGTCTTCAACTGAAGACCCTCTGATCCCCTTCTTATTTTGCAGGAACACAATTCTCACATCAAAAAATCTCAAAAAAAACTTAATGACTCGAAGGTAACAGATACCCCTCTGAAGGGTCATTTGAAAATCCCAACAAGCCCATTGGTGATAGGTACCCCATTTATTCTATTAAATATTCGACCTAGAAAATGTTTTAACATTTCTAATTTTTTAGATTCTCAAATTATGTGAATTTAAGCAGTTTTTTAATCAAACAGCGTGAAAAATGATTCATAATAAAGATATGACAGTTATCAAGGTAACAAAAAAAACAAAAATCATCATAAAAGGTTTTTTCTTCACTTTTAAAGAGGCGCTTCTTCTTTACTCATTCAAAATATATTTTTTCCTCAGCTTTTATACAACATAAAGTGCAAGAACCTGATAAAAATATACTCAATTCTCTTGTTAACATGTCACATTTTAATATGTAGCATTTTTGATATCGTTAGATGTTTGAAACAACCTAAATTCACATAATTTGAGAATCTACAATTTTAAAGAAATTGTAGGGAATCCTTACATATGAGGATCTCCAGCAACACTAGCTATTTTATGGATTGTTTGGGTGTGCGATTTTTTTTGTATTATATCTTACTATTTTGTATTATATTTAAAATTATGAATATTAAGAGAACTTGTTTTTTAAAATTATGTTTGGATGGTTTAAAGAACTTGAAACAAAATTAAGAAGAAAAAAAATTAGATAAAACCTAAGTAAAATTTGAATTCTAAAAAATAACCCCAACATGTTTATGAAAAATAATAAAATACAATTAAAAAAAAAGTGTAATTCATACATGCCCTTGGCTATTCAAAATTCATATTTTTCTATTTTATCAACTGACTTTTTAATACAAATTCCTACGGATTCTTTATTCCACCCTCTATTTTCTTTAAATATTATTTTTCAATGTTTTAAGAATGAAGATAAAAGTAAAGATATGGAGATCACACAACCCGAAAGACTCTTTCCCTAACAAGAGAAACAATATTTTATTCTGATAGTGTGTTACAGTATAGTGAATTCACTTAGCAAAAAATGTATTTTACCTCTTCTGAATCTAATCTGCTGGAGATGAAAATTGAGTGATATTAGCTAAAAATACATATTATAATGGGTTTACCTAATCTATTGGAGATGCTCTTAATACTTTACCGGAAACTACATTTATCACTTTGAATTATTACTCTATTTATAATGTATTTTCCCAAACTTTATAAAGTCACAATGTGAAAATCTATTTTATCAGCTCCTTTAATTAGTTATCCCCCATAAATCTTAACAGACAAAGCAAACATGAGATTGCGACAAAGATACTACTTTTTAAAATAAAATAAAATAAAAATAGAAAAAAGTAAAAAGAAAAGAAGACCCACGCGTGGCCGTGGGTCATTCAATTCACGATTTTATTTTATTTTAATCCTAAGAGCATAGTTGTATTTTTGAAAATTTTATTAGGGTATAATGAACATTTTACATTACGTTATGCGTTAGCCGTCTAAATTAATAAAAATATTTTACGGTAAGTAAGTCACCGAAAGGGCTTAATAGAATAGGTCACTTCTCTACATTGCAACGTTTTGAAGTTCGAGAAAATATAGCAAACGAGGTGGTTGTATAGGTACTAAAGAATAAATTTTTTTATTTTTTATTTTTTAAATATACATTAATCTTATAGCAATGAGTGTTGTTGTGGGAAATGGTAATACAATCTTTATTAATTTTTTTTTAAAAAAATTGATGTGATAATCTACGACTACGTGGTACTTATTATATTAGTTACTAAATAATTAAATTTATTTGTCAGGTTTTGTTACTTAATTTTTTTTACCATTATAATTCTATCACATGAGTTTGTAAAAGAATTGTAGTAAAAAGTAAAGTATCACAAATATTTTTCAATAATAATTCTTTTGTTTTTTTTAATGAGCTAACCTTTATAATGAATTTCAAGGTGCAAATGTACGTTTATGGGACACATGCAACTGTTTGCCCATAAACCACAATTTATAATACAAGTGGGTAACGTGCGTAATCCCACTCTAACAATGCTAAAATGTTATTAAGTAGATATGAAACAAATAGGAGAGAAAAGCATATTTAAAAAATGTTTATTCTCTCCTTTTTTTTTTTTTAATTCATTAAAGAAAATGAATATTGTTTAGATATAATCCACGTCCACCCATTATATACATGAGTGGTAACGGGTAAAGAGTCCAGCATCTTCTTTCCCCTTTCCACCCCGAAACACTAAAAATAAAATAAGACAGGCAGACAGCCAAAAACAAATAAAAAATAAAATAAAAAATAAAAAAAAGGGGTCTAGATTCCAGTAATCTGAAAGGTAGAGAAAGATGAAAAGAAGGCAATTTGATTAGCCAAATATCGTCCAAAATCTCAGCATTTGTTTTGCTATATGGTATACAGTAAAGGAGCCTATATTTTAGTCCAAATTCATGGTACCTAACCCTTGTCCACTCACAACAAACTTCAGCCATATATATATTATATATATTTTCTGGACAGTATTAACCCATTTCTCAGTTTTATTTTTTATTGTAAATACCATATTTGATCGGTAGATGGCAGGATGCCACACTACAAAAAAAAAAAAAAAATTCTCATTTATTGACGATTTTTTTCTACACGATTTTTTGAAAACCGTCAATAAAATAATAAATTACGACAGTTTCAATTAAACCGTCTGAATTTGCACAGACCTCATCTCCCTTAAAAAAAAAAATCTCTCTCTCGAGTCTCGAGCTCATCTCTCCCTCTCCCTCACCCTCTCGTTCTTCTTCTTCTCTCTTCGGCCGGCGACTGAGACGGACGACGGGATTTGGACACGGAGTCGGTGACGTCGGATCTGAAGCGGAAGGTCGAATCTCCAACCGAAACCCACGCCCAACCGGATCTTTGGCCGGATACAGAGACATATCAGGGCGGAATTTAGGGATTTCCAGCCAATTCTCTCTTCCTCTCTCTTTCTCTCCCCCCTTCGACCTCCTCGACACCACTCTCTTCTAAACAAACCACCGGACGGATCTTTGATTTTTTTTTTTTTTAAGTGAAATTCTTAGGTCTGATTTACATTTTGTGTTTGTTTTGGGTTTGGATTGTGATGATTATTGGGTTTGATTTATGAAAATTATTGGGTATGAAAGACGGGCTTTTGAAAATTATTGAGTTTGATTTGAGAAGGATTTTTTGAATTCTGGTGACCGGATCTACTGTTGATTTCCGGTGGAACCCGAAGGAGACCGGTAGAAAGTAGATCGAAGCTCTAACCGCTTGACAAAAAAAATAAGAATAATAATTATATTAAAAAAATAATTATAATTATAATTAAAAAAAAATTATGGCCGTCTAAAAAACATTCTGAACCGTTTTTCAGACGGTTTTTCTAATTTCTTGACGGTTTGAAACAGTCTAGAATTTCTGATTTTTTTTTTTTTTTTTGTAGTGCCATGATGGTAGGTAACTGTTTTAACTTAATGAAATATTAAACTTCCCATTGAAATTAAAAAAGAAAGAAAAAAAATCCCTTGCTTTATGACTAATTTTTTTTTTTTTTTTTTTAAAAAAAAACCCTATAAAAAACATAATTCAGAAGTACACAAATTGAAGTAATTTTTTAATTAATAAGTGCACAAAATTCGAGCAAATGCACACAATTATAAAAGAAATATTATTTATATTCACATAAAACATTTAAGTTATGTTCACAATTTTTAATTTTTAATTTTTTTAAACGCAATCCTCTGTTTGGTCTCCAAGAAGACGAAAAAAAATACAAAAAGCAAAGATAAAGTTTTTATCTATTTTTTCTTCTTTTCTTTGTAAGATTATCTCAGCTAAAAATTTATCAAACATCTAAATTTAGCTGATTTTACTACGTACACAGTCTTTATCAAAGTTTTCTCTCATTTTTTTATCCTCCATTTTCTTAGGAACCAATCAAAAGATGGGGTAAAATTTCAGGAGATTTTGAGTAAATTCAATTGGCTCAATAGATGATTTTTTTTTTTTTTTTTTTTTTTTGAAGGGAAACATAGGCTTCCATAGCTCAATAGATGATTTGAGGAATGGTGGTGTTGCTTTGCTTTGCTTTTTCGATGAGCGAGACGTCGTTTGTAGGAAGCAGTCAACCGCAATTACTGGATGCTGGATTGAAAAATCAAATTTAACATATTGACTCACACACATCAAGACATCACCTTGTTGAAAAAAGCGAGTAGGTTAGGCATGTCAATTTTGACACGAACCGCGAATTCGACACGAACACGACACGAATATATAGGGTTTGAGTTTAAGCTATAACTCGTTTATGACCCGTCAACCCGTTAATGACTCGTGTATGACCCACCAACCTGTTTATGACACGTTTATGATCCACCAACCCGTTTATAACATATTTATGATGCAATAATTATACATTTTTTTACGAAATTAGTTAAATGGGTTGACATGCCAACCCGAATTGCCAAGCCTAATTTACTTGCATATGGCAACTTATTTAATTATAGATAAGGACTTATATATTATAAATAATTAAGGTATTGGACATAATATAGTTCTTTAGACTTTATTTTGTGGATGTAAATCATAGACCGAATCACGTAATTTTTTTGTCTAATTTGTTTTTTTCTCTGGCTTCAGCTATTATTCTACTTTTATTCTATTTTAAATTTATACACAAATCTCAACAGTGTAAAATGTTTATATTAGCCAAATTTAGTTAATATTGCTTATTTTTCACCCCCAATAAATTAGCTAGAGGATAGATAAAATGCATTTGTAAATTAGTTAGAGACTAGATAAAATAAATTTGGTATTCCATAAATAGCAAAAGAGAAAAGTTCTTTTTAATTAGGTATTTTATATCTTATTTGAGAGATGTTGGCTTCGTTTGGTAAACATTTTTTAAGAGTAATTTTTGTTTTTTAATAGTTAAAAAATGTAATTGATGTGATTTAAAATATAAAAGAATTTGTATTTTTTTATGAAAAACTGAAAAAGTTTTCTTTTGTAGTGATTTTTTTTAATAATAATAAAAAAATGATTAATCTTATATAAAAAGTGAAAAAATTATAATATTTTGAAGTTTATTTGTTTTGAGAGAATTAAAAAAGAGGGGAGAAGAATGAAGTTGTTTATCAAACAGTGCCGCTGGGTTTAAAACTTTTGCACAGTAGTTTGGAACTTCAATTTTTGGGCCAATATATATATATATTTTATTTATTTATTTATTTTTTCAAAATCTTTAGGAGGGCTAGGTGTATTTTCTTTTTTCAAAATCGCCATGAATTTGTCTTTGTTCTAATTTCTGTTAATTTGAGCTAATAATAACTCACTAAAAGTTTAAATTACCACAATTTCAAACATATAAAATAGAAAAGTCAGGATTTAGTTTCAAACCCACCCTATGCCTTTAGGAGGATCCGTGTAATTTGACAATTTGGGCATCTATTTTATTTTTTTTATTTATATAGTTAAAAGACAAGAACAATGTAGCTCTGTGTTCATCATGAGAAATGATAGACATGGTACGTTCAACTGTCCTCTGCCAATCATTTTTTAATAAAAAATTACATTTTAATAAAAAAAATATACTATTTTATCATTCTTTCATTTTTTTTAATTAAAATACATTTTTTTTTAATAAAAAAGTGACGGACAGGGGACGTTCTATCATTTCTCGTTCATCATTCTTAAAAAGAAGAACCCAACCATGGCAAAAAAATTTGAAAGAATTGCAACTTTTAATCGATGAAAAGGGTGTCGTAGCCAGCCACGTGTCTGGTGGTTAAACTTTAGCTATTCATGGGTAGAAAGAGTGCAGAAGCCACAAACTTTTAGGGATGTTAGATGAGCCCGACTTGTCGTGAATCCATTCAACTCAATTTATTTAAACTTGATCTGATCTCTATTTGAAAAATAAATGAACTGTTTATGAATACAATAATCCGCGCGTATATTAAATGAGATATACTCGTATAAATTCGGCTCAGCTTGGACAAAGTTCGTGAGCTCGACTTATATAAGTTCGTCTCGACTCGTTTGGCTCGAATCGTTACCTCACTCATGTGTGTATATATATATAGTATTCATATTTATTAATATATATGCATAAAGATAAGTTTTATAAATATAAGATTCTATAATTATAGTGTATAAATATTAACATAGTGAACATAATATATGTAATACTATAAACGTTCTATTTAGAATGTAAAATATAGATCAAAATTAAAATTGTGCTGAATTTTAATTTTTATTTATTTATTTTTAAATAAAAGTGATTATAAAACTCTGATCGAGCTCGAGCTACTCGAGCTCGATGGCATGAGATCGATTGGAGGCTCGACTTGTTAAATTAGTTGAGTTCGAGCCAAGCTTGAACTCGGCTAAGGTCTTAACAAGCCGAATTCGAACAACTCTTCAAAATTCGGCTCGAGCTCGAGCTCCTTTTTATATATTCGAACTGAATTTGACAGCCTCAAATTTGGCTCGACTCGAATACAACCCTAATTTTAAGTGAACCCCATTCAATCTTAAAGTGTAACTAGATCAAATTTCCCTTGAGTGGTAGATACACTAATTTTAAGTGAACCCCATTCAATTTTATAGAAGGGATAATTGCACCGTTGGTCCCTGTGGTGTGCCATAATTATTTTTCACTCCCTATGGTTTAAAAAGTTCATGGGAGGTCCTTGTGGTTAGTGATAATTACAAATCGATCCCTACAGTCAAATTCCGTTAAAATTTTTAACAGATTCCGCCAAATTGCACGTCAGAGCCACGTGTCGCCAATAAGATGGCGACACGTGTCCATCTTAATAAAAAAATATAAATTTATTAAAAAAAATAAATTTACTTTTTTTTTTAAAAAAAAAACAAAAAAAAAAGGAAGAAGAAAAAAAAAAAGGCAGCAAAGGGGTGAGTGGGCAATGGGGGTGGCCCGATGGCCACACCCGGCCACTAGGGGTGGCGCGCCACGTGTTGCCAATAAGATAGCGACACGTGGCGCTGACGTGGCGTTTGACGGAATCTGTTAAAATTTTTAACAGAATTTGACTGTAGGGATCGATTTGTAATTATTGCTAACCACAAGGACCTCCCATGAACTTTTTAAACCATAGAGAATAAAAAATAATTATGACATACCACAGGGACCAACGATGCAATTATCCCTTTATAAAATTCACCTTATCAAAAAAAAAAAAAAAAAAAAAATTGAGCGGAAGTTATGGTTCCACTTCCCTGTGCCCAACGACGTCAAGCTTGAATGTTTCAATCCACATGGCTTTGCGTGTTGAATGGAAAAGAGCCTAAACAGAGAGAGAAGGCGTTTAACTACACGTGGCGAGCATCGGTTACATTTTGGCTGAAACACGCATTCGCGCTGTTTAATAAAACTCTCAAATCTAAACTGAATCCTCATAATTTTAGTTATTAAATAATCAAGCATTGATTATTATCATAACACTTGCTATATGTTTTCTAACTTTACAATACAGGAATATTAATATATAACCAAATAGGCAACGATAAGTAGTGGTAATAATAAGTTAATACGGCCTATATCGGTACCCGGTAACGGTGGGCAGTCCAAGCCAATTTCTCTCCTCTTATTCCTACAAACGCACCCAACCGCTTTATGTCTGTCTCCTTCCCAGACCAAGCCCCATTCTCTCTCTCTGTTTTTTTTTATCTCCAAGCAGTTCTTGTACCGGCACCGACCTGTCGGGAGTTGATCAAGGTATGCTTTTCCGACAAAAGTTTCGACCGTGTTAATTTTCTTTGTTGTTCTGGTTGATCGTCGTTTGACGATTTTTTACGTTTATATATGTACGTGTCTCTGTGTATATACGCTTGTTTGGGTCCGATCGTACAAAGGAGTTGCCTAATTCTTTGTACTTTTTGGTGCGATTGTTGTTTACTTTGATCGGTTGTGTTTTTACTTGTTGATCTTTCGGTGGATGGTTTCTGATGTGCTCTTTTCAGCTTTTGATCGTCGAGTTTTGCTTGTTTTGTGATTAAGAAAGTGTTATTATTTGTGTATTGCTTCCTGGGTGCTTAAGAATTGTGGGTCTTGCTTTTTTTTTTTTATTATTATTATTTTTATAAGGGAAATACGACCGAAATTTTAGTTTTTGCTTATCTCTCTGCTAATCTGTACCATTTTTTCTTTTCTTAATATTAAATGTTGTCGTGTGTGTGTGTTGAATTAGGACGCGTGTTCATGGTCATGTTGATGCTGATGATCATCATCGGAGACCTTTGTCAATGAAGAAATTATTGGCTTCACTTAATTTTTAGGTTGTGGTTGTTTTGAATTGCATACTCTCCCACCACTAGCGGTCTTCTCACTAAATATCATCCTAGTAACATACTCAAGTATCTATCAAATTTGGTCTAGAGATCTATTATGTGGAAATATCAACGCCTACTGTGCTCTTTGTCTTCTTTTTCTGACTTGGTCCTTTGTTATTGTGTCTTTGCCTTCTGTGTAGCACAAAAAAGGACTGGTAAATTGTTCAAAATAAATTTCTTTTGTTTGTCAAAATTTTTATTGTAAACTGAACTGAACCTGTTATGTCTCCATCTAATATTGAACTGGACTCAATCAATGTAGTTCCTCTGCAGACTCCCATGTTTCCATGCACGCCTCTTCTCTAATTACTTGAATACGTATAGTTTTGCAGTTATTGGGAATGAGTTTTCCCCTGAAGCACATGGGTTCTGGTGGGTTGACTACCTGATTGGCATTTCTTATTTTTCTGTGCAGTAAATGCACCAGAATTTGCATAGACTTCATGTTCAGTAACCAAGTTTTACTTGGTGAAAAGACTTAATGTAGATAATTATTGTTAAATCCGTGGGGGTCGATTAGAAAATAGTATTGATTTTTGTCTGAAGCTGAATCATTTGTTATGGTTCCTCTTATGTCCAAGAGCTCTTCGTTGGAAAAAGGGACTTGGTAGATAGCCTTGGTCCTATTTTTCCCATGGGTTACCTTAGCATCAACTAGGTTTAGTTGGTTTTTATTATGCAGGTTTGGGGCATGGTATATTGTTCTTGCTCACATGTATTAAGTATGAACTCGAGAAAGAATTTTAGTTAGTGTGGAAGTTTTGGACAGATGGCACATCGGCATTTCAGGTGAGAAGTTTTGACATTCCAAGATCTCTCTCTCTCTCTCTCTCTCTCTCTCTCTCTCTCTGCCATTTCCTTCTTCCAACCATTCTCTTAGAAAGTTTTACAATTATATGCTCGTAGCTTCTTAGGTTGATTGGGTCATTTTCTCTTCAGAACATCCTTGACCTTAATTTTCTAGCTATACATTATACTATCTTTGGTTATATTTCAAATGTTTATTTCTTGGATTTTTCCAAATTTTGTTTCTAAGATCCAAAGTGGTTTCGATATAGGTAACCCTAAGATTTGCCATATATCAGATGTAGAAGTTGTTGGGTAGCTTAGTTTTATTGGTTTCAGTTTCCATTCTCAACTGCGATTGGTTTGCAGGCACTTTGGTCAATTGGGCAACTGAAGAACGGATTTGAGCTGAGATCCTGTTTTCTCTTAAGAGTTTATTAGGATGATCTGCTGCAGTATTGGAGTGTTGTAAGCCAGCATTCATATAGGGAAAGCAAAGTATATGGTACTAAAGATTCTATCTTTAGCTTGGAAAACTGGTTAGACCTTTTTCAGTTGGTATTTATTTTTAGAACAGGGTCATTCCACTCCAGGATTGAGGCTGTGTTCAAATAAATGACCTAGTGATTTTTTTTTTTGATAAGTAATAAATGACCTAGTGATTTACATGGAGGGTTTCTTGTTACTTAGATCTGTTGTGTTAGGATAAAAAGAAGAAGGAACTGATGCAAGAGGTTTGACACCGAGGGTGTTATGGGCTTTCTAGTCAGGGCCATTATTATGAAGGAATCAGTCCTAGTTTGGCTTTCTAGTTTTTGTTTGTGCTCTGCTGAATTGAGATTAAGGGATGGAGTTGGGTCCACCTTATGGATTTTTGTTAACCTAATAATCCTGGTGCATCTCAATGACTTTTTAAAGTTGCGACAGTCGATTCATTTTTCTTCTCCGAGTAACTGAAGCTTGATCAACAATTACTGTTGTGCAGCGGTACTATGAAATGGATGTAATGATGGAACTACTGGTATCTATGTGCGTAGGGATGTCACTGCATCTATGTGCTTAGGGATGTCACTGCATGGGAGTGTACTGACTGGCTTTTGGCCCCTTATCACATGCCAGCTCTTGCTGGTGGTGCTGAGTGGATAATATATGGCTTCTTTTCTTGATCAAACTTAGTTTTTTGATCCTGGTAGTCAGCCTATAGTTGGAATCACATACATTACCTGGATGATGTGGGTCAATGGCGAATGGATTTACTGACACTTGAGCTGTTTGCAAAGCATTAGGTGGTTATATCTTACTAACCGTACTAGATGCATTTGAGTGAAGTACAATTCTTATTAACAGCATTGTGGTGCTTATGCTATATTATTGAATACAAGGCTTTGTGCCTTCAGATTGATATAGTTTTTCAGGGCGGAGGGCAGCAAAATGCTATCTTGAGACCTAGTGTATTATAGTTTTTGTTGCATAGAGGGAGAAGAGTTGATTCTCTTGACCGGAAGGCTTATTGCTCAATTCGTGAAAAATGCTACTCAGTTGCTGACAAGTTCTCTTTGCGGCTTGATTATGATCGACAACTGCCAGATTTGGGATTACCGAGACTATCCCATTTTCCTCTTGGCATATTTTTGCTTAATGAACACCCTCTCTCCAAGGGAGAGTTTGATCAACATTGTGTAAATTTGGAGGTCTCCATTTGTATCTTTAGGATGCTTGGTATGTCTATTGATGTGTATTATCATAGTTCTGATGGTGGCATTAGACCATCAGGGAGTGCTGTTGTTTGGAAAATGGCACCTATTTGTATCTTCTGGTGCCTTTGGTGGGAAAGAAACAATAGGAGTTTTGAAGACTTGGAAAGAACCTTGGAAGAGACTCTTTCTTTGTTCTAACATTCTTTGTATCGTTGGACTTCGGCTTATGTCCATCATTTGTTTATTTCTTTTTCTGACTTTCTCTCTCGCTTTTCTATTTCTAGTTAGGTGTTTTCCTTGTATACTTCCAGTGTACCAAGGGGCGCCTTACGCTTTTCTAATAAATTTGATCTCTTACCTACCAAAAAAAAAAAAAATCATAGTTCTGATGGTGGCTAGTTTCAAGATGTGTTTGATAAGAATCCAACATTTTTTGAAACTTGTAGTCCAAAAAGGGTTGCACCTGGAAGTAATGTAGATAATTTTTGTTTATGCTTACCTAATCCACTTTTGTTTATACTGAAGATTTCAAAATGAACCAAATATTCCATGGATGGTTTGGATGTTACACATGTCGCGTATGGTGGTGGTCGTGTCGCAAAGTTGTGAGGCTACAATTGAGAGAAATAGTAATTTTTAATCTTTTTGTAATTCTTTTAAAAAAAGATTCAATATATCACGATATAATTTGTAAAAATGTAGGAAGAAATAGTGATATCCACTGAGATGACATAAAATTACACAAATGCAGAATACACCAAGTTGGGAATTATTGATAGGCAAAAGATTGGAAGATTTTCTATATTTTTAAAGATATTCTATAAATTTTCTTCATATGCTATTTTCCCAATTATAAAGTCAGAAAGGAAACCTAAAATGATTTTTGCAGCTCAAAATTAAGTATAAGCCAATTACAGTGCCAGGTTCTCTTTTGAGTATAATTTTTTGAAGAATGAGTTGTTCACCTGCAGTAAGCTCCACGCCATAGTACTACTCCTCCAGCTAGGAGAAGTTTAGGTGTGGGTGTTAAGAGCTTTTACTGTGTGTGGAAGTGAAGCCTAATGTTAGGATATGGTTATATGATATGTGATAAGAAGGTTTTGGTGTCACATAAGCCCTTATTTGCTGCCGCTAGTGTTCTACCCTTAATGCAACAGTGACAGCAATTTCTTCCCTGACAGTGGCATAATATGGAAAATGAGGGCCTCTGCTCTAGAATGGGTTCTTCATCTCCTTCCTTCTCTCTCTCTCTCTCTCTCTCTCTCTCTAGTAAATTTGATTTTCTTCTTGAAAAAGAGGATTTGAAAGAAGAATATCAAGACTATATTTTTACAGTTGGCTTACATGGGTGTTAGTTAGCATTAATTCCTCCTGTGGGGATTCCACTTGAAAATAGTTTTGTATATTTACTGGGTTTGCCCTCCTGCGTTTTTTTCTCTTCTCTGTCTCCTATCTTCTCTTTGTTTGTTCTGTGTATTCATACATTTACCAACCGCCAATTGGTTTGAGCCTCTAACATTTTGACCTTTTCAACCTTGGCTTGCAATCATCCTTTGCATGATTGGTATGCCTTGTTGACAACTTCATAGTAAATCAAAGTAGTTAACTATAATGCCTCTGATTCCTCCTTGTTTGACTTCCCTCATTTGTGATCTTCTCTTTTTGGGGTAAATATGAATTTGAAGTTGCTGGTGATTAATTTACCATGTTTGGGAAGGCTATCATCTAATTTTCCATTGCATTCTCACTGCTTGTTTCATTGTTTCATCATAATCATCTTATGTTATATTTTCCTTGAAGTTTTTTGTTTTACGAAAATTATGAAGCAGTTGTCTTTTTGAATTTGGTAGCTAGGAGGACGATGGATAGTGCTTTACTTTCTAGATTTACAGCTAATTTTGGGTTTCAGCGGAAGCTCCTCAGTCTTTATGGCACCTGTCATTGAGCTATTGAGTGGTTGATGAGGTTCTTCTCTCTTAGTTATGAAGTCTGTCACTTGAACTTGTGTTTACAGCTGCTACTAATACACCTCTACTAAATGTCCCTTTTAAGGTATATATCCATGTGCCTGATTGATGTTTGTTGCTTTGACCAATGTCAGATCTTCTTGTTTTGACGTCTGTCTTTCTGGCCTAGTTCCGTGTGTAGGTTGGTTACAAGTCTTATTCACCAATGCAATTGAAACTTCGGGGTTTGATTCTAAATAAAGGACAATTCTAATAATTATGTAATTACTCCTAATTATTGTTTTATTTTTATTTGCTGATTTGTTGACTGCTCTTCAGAAGGTGGATAGGAGTGTAGAGGTGTGTTAGTCTTCCACTGATGTACCTTTACCTACTTCTATACTCCCGCATGGTTGATTACGCTTTTCAGGTTCAGGAAAAAGAAAGACTGTGCCAATTAATTCTAGGATAAAGAAAGTTCATACATGACGACTGTTACCTCTCTTACACCTGCTAGGTGAATTTTCTCTGATCTATACCCAGGTAATGTCCTTCCTATGAGTGGTTGTGTTCCTAATCCTTCCTCTGCTTCCTACCAACAATTGTTCTGATAGCCTATTTCTATTCATGAGAGGGTGGAGTGAGTAATCAGCATCAATTTCATATCCATATTTTATTAATTAATCTTGTTTTCTTGTCATGCCTTCACTTTTATTGCCTCCTCTTTGTCTCTTTGCCTCAGAATGGGAAGCATGCCTCTCAATTTTAGTGGAGAGAATAATCTTTTAGGAGATGAATGCAAGTGAGTGAATTAATGGGTGTTGTTGACTTACCGAGGTGAAGGAGACTTTGGGTGCAAGTATATGTTCATTGTTGTCTACACCAGGTTTTATAGAAGGTTAAATGTCCAAAGCACCTTAGTTTTTGACTGATTGCCTTCAGCTCTAACTTTTTTCTTTCTTTGCTGGATTCACTTAAAGTGGAAATCTGATTAGTCACCATGTGGGACTTATTACCTGGGCTGCAAAAATTTCCTATTCTGGGACAAGTTAAGAATCAGTAATTATTATTATTATTATTATTATATTTTTTTAAAAAAATTGAGCACCGGATACCTGATCATCTTTGTTGCATCTTGGGATTTTCAGCTACCCTATGAAGCATATAGCAGAATCTGGGCAGAAAACTCTGTATCCATCAATGCATCTTACCACTTTTTGTTGGTTATCTTTCAGCTAGTATTTGACTTTAGTTTGCTTGCTTGTGTTTTATGGAAATGTACCGGTGAAGACTGTATTGAGCCTATCTTGTTTGGTGTGGTTTTCTACTCAACTAATACGTCTCTCTCTCTCTCTCTCTCTCTCTCTCTCTCGCGAGCGCGCAAGCTTGCACGCACATACATTATTAGTGACTATCTTCAATAGCCACAATTGTTTTCTTCTCAAAACCTTTGGTCTTATTGGTAACCAAAAAAAAAAAAGCTTTATTCATTAATTTCTTCTGGCCTGGTCCAAGATCTACAGGAGTGGGTGGAAGGAAAGGGTGACAGCTAACAATTCAATGCATGAAAAAGTTTTGGAGTTTTCAATGTGACAATGACATTGAAAATTAGTGTGGGTTGCATGTGCTTAAAGGACAAGGAAAGTTGAAATGGACACTGTTATTAACTATCTACTTTTTACTCTGGAACAATATGTTACAGGTGAAACATGTTGAGCAGGATCTGCACTGCTAAATTGAAATATTGATATAAGGTTCTGTGGATAATGTAATGATAAAATATGGATCTTTTGAAATTTAGAAGTTCCATGCCAAATAGTTGCCCTTCCTCATTATCCAGGCAAGGCTTATTTAACTAAATACATCTTAACTAGTCTCTGTACGTATTTTAATGTTATCTTGCTATGCACATTTCTGGGTACACAATTCTCTCAATATTTTCTTTTTTTCACATGTCTCTTCCCATTTGTGAAAACGTGATTGGTTTCAGTTTTATGTCTAGAAGGCCGAAGGGCATGATTTATAGGACCAGCGAATATATTAGTCTTAATTGTTGATTCCCCTTAATGATTAACGTATTGTAATATTTAATTCTAATCATAGACTTTTCATTGTTGTTTTACATGGATATGTATGCATGATCTAGCAGTTATCTGACCCTCATCCACAGGAAAAAATGGAAGAAGAGGTAAAATGGTTGAAAAATGAATGCGGTTTCTCGGAAAACTATATTGCAAGCCTGTGGACTCAAAACTAAACTAACAATAAACAATAAATAAACTTCTAGGGTATGATGCTTTTCCTTTCCCCCCTGGAAAAGTTGAAGCGTAAGAAATGATCTGTTCTAGAGTACTTGAGAAACGTAGTTACTGAAAAAAAAAAGTGTTTGAGCAAAGATAATTACACCTATATATTGGTTTGACATAGGTACATGCTTCAAATACAGTTTCAGCTTTATCAGCTGCATGTACACGGTTTGGCCGGAGCACTAGGTTCCTGTTTGAAGTTTCTTGCTGAGCTAAACTTCTTAGCAATAGAATAAGCCTCTTATCGCTCTAAGAACTATTTTCAGATTGAAGAGCAGCTAGAATATCTGCAGCTGAGTTGCACAGTATTGTTATGATTAGGGCATGGTTTTGTCCCCTTTATTTATATAACTTTAGTAGTTTTGCAGTTTGCTACTAGTATCTGAGATAATTGTTCTTCTTGTGCAGGTTGTGATTTTCTAGCAGATTCCAGCTCCAGGACATAATTTATCCTTATCAGGTGGCAGCTAATGGGGCAAAGACATTTATTCAGCACATCCCAAATGTTTGAGAATGAGCATGATCAGAACTGGAATCATATGCATGCAACAGAGCAACATTTTATGCATCTTGGTATTGTGACTTTGAATGCCTTGAACAATTGTTTTTAGGGGGATCAGAACTGTTAATTAAATATGCAATAGGATTGTTAAGACATTTCCTTGGTTTCTTGGACACCACATTATCGAAGATGGAAACTATTTTATTCTCCCTGATTTTATTCTCTGATTTTATTTTATTGTAATCTCCTAGTATTTTTCTTTCCATAATAAGTTCGTATTCTCTCCTATTTAAACCTATGTAGACATGTGGAATTATATGAACGAATAAAGAATTTCTCTCCCTTCTATATTTTGGTTTTTCTTTTCTACAGTATCATAGCGGTTTTTTCCTTTTAGGTTCTTTGTTTTTTCCTTTGGATTGTGCGATTCCATCTAGGTTGGATTCACTGTCCCACACCCACGTCATTGTGGCTGTGTGACTGGTGAACCAGATGTAAACATCGTGGCAGAGGGTTGCTCGGCTGAATTTGGGTCGTACCACTGGTGACCGGTGGAGATTTGGTGGAATGATTGATCTTGGATCACTGGGTGGAGTTATTTTTTGGATGAATCAATCGTGAAGGGTTGTCTCCTCTGGATTATCGCTCTTTATGATTTTTTTTCCCTGGAGTTTTGAGGCCTACCGCTGTATTTTGGTGGCGGCGCGTTGACCTCCGGTGTTGGCAAAGGCGGTTTTGTTTAGGCAGCACAAACGACACATCTTTTTTTGGCTGTTGAAAAACTGTTGTTCAACCTTTTCTAGCAGATAGTCGTTTGGCCCTTGGAAAAATGACAAGTCGTTCAGCAGTTTGTCACAGGATAGGTAAGTCCTAAACTACAAGTTGTTCAGCAAAAAAAAAAAAAACGATGCTAATGGCTGATTGATCAATAATTTTAATGGTTGCATTTTAGTATTATGGTTGAGTTTTAGTATCTCTTTTATTGTTTTGTAATTTCACTTGAGCCCACATGTTGTGTGTTGGAGCTATTTGGTTGGATGTCTGAACTCAAGATGGTGGGAATCCAGTTAGACTTAAGAAACTCACAAAAAGGGGATAGAGTCGTGTGACCTCCCATAGTGAGAATCCAACTCCAAATCACAATTGCGAAATTGGATGGGCTGAATTATCTTTCTTGGTCACATTTGGCCATGTTATATATTAAGAGTTGAGGAAAGCTGGGATACTTGAATAGGAAAGTGTTTGAACCTAAGGTAGATGATCCTTCTTATGGTAAGTGGGAGGTTGAGAATTCCATGATTATGTCTTGGTTATTACACCATGCTTCTAGAGATTAGTCAGGGATGTTTATTTCTTTGCACGAACAAAAGAAGTTTGGGATGCAGCTGCTCAGACATATTCAAAAATGGGGAATGCAACAAAAATTTATGAATTGAAGCGACGGATACATGGACAACCCAAGGTGACTGGTCAGTAGCTACTTTTTTTTTTTTTTCATAAACTCCGTGATTTGCTGCAGGAGTTGGATCATTATCAAAATTTGTAGATAGAGTGTGAAGTAGATGCTGTCAAAATTAAGATGATCAAAGACAGACGCACTTATGAGTTCTTAGCTTGTTTGAATTCAAACTATGATCCGGTGTAAGTTCAGATGTTGGGAAAGGAACCTCTTCCATCACTTCGGTAGGTATGTTCATATTTCCAAGAACAAAGATTTCCTTTAAATTGGGTTGGAGGAAGTTTCTTCAACTTAATCTAAAGAAATGACATGTGTCCATTTTTTAAATAACATGTGAGATACACATGCTTTTTTAATAAAATTCATTTCAACTTTGTCACCGTTATTAAGAAATCATGTGCTTCTCACATTTTCAATGGACATATGTCATTTTTATAGACCGAGTTGGAGGAACTTCCTCCAACCCAGTTTGAAGGAAAATTCTGTCCTATTTCCAAAGTGAGGAGAGTCGTTGCAGCACAATGCTTCATCTCAGTTTATAAACTCAATATGCCCCAACGCAATTAGAAAGGTGATATCAAAAGTCGAGATGGTGGCAGAGTCGTAGATGCGACCTTAGATGACAAGGACAAATTATTTTGTGACCACTATAATCGGTCTCGGCCTACTCGGAAAACTTGTTGGAGACTCTGTGGCCGTCCTACCCGAGTCTCGCGGTCACACAGGTGGAGAAACCAAGTCTCGGGCCAATCATACTTCCATGGTAGAGACGTTTCTTTCCAAACCAGATAGTAGTCCTCCTGTTGATATAGAGGGCCTTAGCAAAGAAGAGGTAGAAACACTCTGTCGAGTTATGTCTCGATTGGACAACCTACTACTGCATCCTCTTCCTTCACTCATACATGTAATTTAGCCACTGCTTCGAATGCATTTGCTACTCATTTTGATGATCCTTGGGTAATTGGTTCTGGTGGCTTTGATCATATGACTGGTTACCTTGTCTTCCATCCTTCATGCCCTTGATTTTGCTGCTAATTTATTATCCATTGCACGTATTACCCTTGACTTGAATTCTTGAGTCATTTTTTACTCATTGTTTCTTTCAGGACCTAGTCATGGGGAGGATGATTGGTAGTGGTAGCTTGAGGGATGGGTTGTACTACCTAAATTCTCAACCCAGGACACAAGTTCGGTTCACACAGGCTTATAATATTGTTTGAACGGATGACTCTGCAACAAAAATCTAGCTCTGGCATAAGCGATTAGGGCATCCTTCTTTTTTATTGCTGGAACGCATGTTTCATTCTTTATTTTTGCATAATAATGTTTGTAAGTTTCAGTGTGAAACTTATGAACTTTCCAAACACCATTGTGTCTTTATCTCCTGGTATCAATAAAAGTGTTGATCCTTTTGTTGTTCATACTAATGTGTGGGGCCCTTCACGAGTGGTTTCTTTATCCGGTTATCGGTGGTTCTTTTTTTTATTGATCATTTTTGTTGGACCAAGTGGGTGTACTTATTAAAACATAAAAGTGATGCGTTCTCTGAGTTTCAGATGTTCCACAAAATGATTCACACATAGTTTAATACCAATATCAAAATTGTTCGTTTTGACAATGGAGGTGAGTATATGTCAAGTGATCTCTGGATGTACTTTTGTGAACATGGCATTTTCCATCAAACCACCTATGTTGATACTCCCCAGCAGAATGTGATTGTTGAGCGGAAAAATTGACATCTTATAGAGGTAACTCGATCATTAATGCTTGATAAGCTTGTTCCCAAATCTTATTGAGGGGACGCCTTACTCACCACTACATATCTCATTAATAGGATGCCTTTTCAGGTCTTAGATTTCAAAACACTCCTTGAGCTGTTGTCCCCACCTTTCTCTACTTCCAAAGGTGCCTCTCCAAAGGTGTTTGGATGTGTTTGTTTTGTCCATGTTCATGGTCTTGCTCGGGGTAAGTTAGATCCTCGGGCCCTAAAATGTGTTTTTGTGGGTTATTCTCTTACGCAGAAGGGGTGTAAATGTTATCATCCCCCATCAAGAAAACAGTTTGTCTTGATGGATGTTACTTTCTTTGAAACACAACTATATTTCTCTTCAACCTAACCTCCTCTTCAGGGGGAGAGTCTAAGTGAAGAGGAGTCTTTTAATCCGTTACCTATTCCCATTTCTATGCCTAGCAGGAGAAGCAGCAACATACTATTGAGTTTCCCACTAAACCTACTGATAAGTCACATGCGCTGCTTGTGGAAGAGTTGAAAGTTTATTCCAGATGCGAGAAAAGTAAGACTATCCCTGGTGCTACATGCCAAACATATGATCTTAACTCAGGTAATACTACTACTATCCCTGATACGAATCTTGTAATACCTGTGGTCGATGATACGAATATCCCTATTGCACAACACAAAGGAGTTAGGTCATGTATTCACCATTCCATATCTAATTTTGTTTCCTATGAGGACATTTCACCTTCATATCGTTCCTTTGTGTCCAAATTGTCATCTGTGTCTATTCCTAGAAATCTACAGGAGGCACTTAGTGATCCAACGTGGAGGACAGTGATGCAAGAAGAGATGAAAACTCTTCACAAAAACCAGACTTGGGATCTTGTTAAATTTCCTAATGGGAAGAATTGTTGGATGCATCACTATCAAGTATAAAGCCGATGTTCTGTGGACCGATACAAGGTTAGACTAATTGCAAAAAGTTTTACATAAACGTATGGGATTGACTATGAGGAGACATTTGCTCCAGTATCAAAAGATGAACTGAATTAGAGTTCTACTTTCTATAGTAGCAAACTGGAATTGGCCTCTCCACCAATTTGATGTGAAAAATGCATTTCTTCACGGAGATTTAGGAGAAGAAGTATACATGGAAGTTCCTTCTGGACTTGAAGATTCATCCTTTATGGGAAAAGTGTACAAACTAAAGGCTTTGTATGGCCTAAAAAACATCCAAGAGCATGGTTCGAGCGGTTTTTCCGGGCTATGCAGAGATCAGTTATGATCAAAGTCAAGCTGATCATGCACTTTTTTAAAAGCATTCCACTCAAGGAAAGATAATAGCTTTGATTGTGTATGTTGATGATATTGTAGTAATGGGAAATGATGATGAGGAGATATGAAACTTGAAACACTCTCTTGCCAATGAGTTTGAAATAAAAGACTTGGGCAGTTCAAAGTATTTTCTCGACATTGAGGTAGCAAGGTCAAAGGTTGCTATGTTTATCACCCAACGAAAATATATCCTTGATCTTTTCAAGGAAACCAGATTGCTTGGATGTAAAGTCATTAATAATCCAATGGAGGTGAATGTTAAACTGAGAGAAATTGGTGAGAGTCCTCTGGTGGATAAAGGTAGATATCAGTGATTGGTTGGCCAATTGATTTATTTATCTCACACCCGCCTAGACATTGCATATGTTGTGAGTGTGGTGAGTCAATTTATGCATTTTCCGTGAGAACTTCATACGGAAGCAGTTTATCAAATTTTTCACTACTTAAAATCCTCACCGAGTAAGGGATTATTGTTTTCTTGTCATGATCATTTAGAAATAGAAGCCTATACAGATGTAGACTGGGCCAACTCAATTATGGATTGACTATCCACGTTAGGATATTGTACATTTGCTGGAGGTAATTTGGTCACATGGCGAAGCAAGAAACAATCATTGGTTGCCAAATCCAATGCAGAAGCTGAATTTAGAGCTGACTCATGGAGTGTGTGAAAGATTATGGTTGAAGATACTCTTGAAAGAGCTTGGATTTGATTCCAAGGATTTCTATGAGACTACTGTATTGTGACAATAAAGTAGCAATTAATATTGCTCACAATCCAGTCCAACATGATCGAACCAAGCGTGTTGAAATTGATTGACACTTTATTAAAGAGAATTTACAAGCTGGTATCATCTGTACGCCGTATGTAAAGACAGGAGAACAACTTACGAATATCTTGACAAATGGAGTATCTAGTAGTGTTTTTCACTCAGTCTTATGTAAGCTGGGCATGCAAGACATCTATGCCTCAGCTTGAGGGGAGTGTTGAACATGGAGACTATTTTATTCTCCGATTTTATTTTATTGTAATCTCCTAGTACTTTTCTTTCCATAATAATTTCATGTTCTCTCCTATTTAAATCCATCTAAACATGTGGAATTCTATGATCGAATAAAGAATTTCTCTTCCTCTCCTATATTTTCGTTCTTCTTATCTACTCACATGTCCCTGACCTGTACTTGCCTATTTATTGTGTTATATTGTCTCTGGTTTACCCAGGGTGGAGTCCCTTATCAGTTTGGCAGGATATGAATTACAGCTGCCTCATCATGGCAGTTGAAACACAAAAAAGTTTTCTTAAACAGCAGTTGAAAAAAAAAATGCTACCAGAAAATGAAAGCTATTTTTATTCTTTTATGTGGTGCTGACTGACAAAATTGACAGACATTTAATGGCCCATGCATGGGTATAATCTTATGGTCTCTGGAATAACCCTTGTTCTTGTGCCTTTACTAATTTTGAACCTCCATTGCAGCCAGGGGTGGCACTTCAGAAAATGGTTCTTTCTTTTATCCTGTGGAAAATATGTCTGTAGATGGAGTGCATTTTACCTCTCATTGGAGCCCTGCACCAAGGTCAATTGGGTATCCTTCCTCGAGTCACAATGTGGAAGTACCACCTTATCAACCCGATCCTCCTGGCCCATCGCATGAGCCTTTTGCTCATCTGTCACCTGCTGGAACATTCTCTACAGCTCCAGATGCTTATGCACAACATGCATCTTCTTCTAATTATGACAGGCAGCCATTCCATTGTGTTGAGGGCAGTTTTATTGATCTTACAGTGGGCAGCGGAAGGGGGCCTCACAAGCGAAAAAGTCCTGGAAACCCTTCAGTCTGTGAGAGAGGCAGTACAAGCAGATACTACAATGCCGGAAGTTCCTCTGATCTTCCAATATCTTCTGAACTACGGCTGGAGAAACCAAATATAGATGCTCAGCATCTGCCTTGGGATCACATTTCCATGGCTCCTGGTTATAGAGGCAGTGGCCTTTCAATTAGGGTCGAGGATTCTTTGAGGAATGTGAGAAGCCGATCTGCACTGGATTTGGAATCAAACCTTGCTAGGACCCATTTGTCAAGCAATCCTTCGCACCCTTCTTATTCTGCTAGCCACCCCATTGAACATTCTAGAACTGTGGATCCTCTGGTTCAGGGTTCTAATTCTTTGACACGGGATTGGAGTCATATTAGCGTGTCTCCTGCTCCTGGAAGGGTTCTAGTTTCAGGTAAGTTTTATTTACGTGCATCTCTGTGTATGTCATATCCACTTATTTCTAACAGATAGTAGCTGTAAATTGCAGATACAAGCAGCTTCAATCATGAGTCAAATCAGCTCCTCATGGGAAGCGGTGCCAGTAACTCTTCTGCTGAGATTGGGGGATACCATCATGATTTTGTTACAAGCAGAAATCCAGTTGCTCCTCAAAGTTTTCATGCTAACTCAACCCAATCTGTGAGAGGAGTTCGTAGTAGCTTTACTCAAAGATCTGGCCCAACTTTCAGGGCTTCTTCAAGCAGCTTACGCCTGGGACATGTGGCACCTTCAGATGAAGGACTACAGTTGGTAGCTGAAAGTCACTCCTCTAGACATCCAAGGCCATTATCCACCATAGGCTGGCGTAATGGTGATAGGAATGGGAGGTCAAGGATATCTACTGAAAGATATCGATCCTTGCCTGACGAGGCAGGTCTCCATGAACGATTTTCATCTGAGGTATATACTCTTATCTGATAGAAAGTTATGCTACTTTGGAAGAAGGGTACATCTGCTCTGTAAATATTGGAAGAACAGTTAAATGTAAAGTGTCATTGTAAATAAGCTTTTGTGTCATTTTAGCAGATAATGAGGTATTTAAGGTGATAAAGCCTTTCGGTAAAATGACACTGACCACCCCTGTTTGTATCCCAGGCATAATAGTTGGAATTCTTAATATCAGCAAATTTTTGTTGTCTTTTTCATTTTGAACTGTCATTACTTGCTGAATGCTATAATTCATGATCGCTTTGCAGGGTTTTATGATTGTGGATCGCTCTGCCATGTATGGGTCGAGAAATATGTTTGATCAGCATAGAGACATGAGGCTAGACATAGACAACATGGGCTATGAGGTTATTAATATAGTTCCTGCTGCTGCTTTTTTCTTCCTGTTATTGACAGGTCTTAAAAGTTTTTTGAAATTTATCATTGCGCAGGAACTTCTTGCACTAGGGGAAAGAATAGGGAGTGTGAGCACAGGTCTGTCTGAAGATTTAGTATCAAAGTGTGTGATTGAAACAATTTATTGTTCGTCGGATCAGACCCAAGAGGAAGCAACTTGTGTGATCTGCCTGGTAAGAATTTTTACCTTATTTGAAACTGAAAAACAAGAATTGGGGTTCCACTTGCAATTTGGGGGTTTTCCAAATGCTGTGGTTATCAACTTGGGATTTGTAGGATTATTAGATTAATGAATGCCATATACAACACCTTTTATGGGTTTAGGTCATTTTCAAGGAAAGACATTTTATGGCTTTTTTTTTTTTTTTAAGCAACTTTAAACATGCTACGTAAATGTGTGAAATGGGTGCGAAGAGTAGCATTACTCTTTAAGTTATTGTTTCCGAATTAGTCTATCGATATGTTTGGCCCTTCTATTTAATCTTATGACTTTGCAAGCTTTATCAAATTAGAAAGTGACCAACCTGAATCCTCAACTATTTGCAATTGACAGGAAGAGTACAAGGATATGGATGGTGTTGGGACTCTGAAAAGTTGTGGCCATGACTACCATGTTAGCTGCATCAAGAAATGGTTGTCTATGAAGAACCTGTGTCCAGTCTGCAAAGCTCCTGCTCTGGCTGATAATACCAAGGACAAATAACTTATCAATGTTGCTTCTTGTCAGTTGTCACTATGTTTTCATTCTTGTATATAAATGTATGTTTGGAGATAATCCTCTTCTAGAGGGAACACATTTCTTTTGCTAGCCTATGCCAATCCATTGTTTCTGGCTTCCATCTTAATTATGTGAAGCCTCTAATTTCCTTGTTTTTTGACTTTTTTTATTCAATTCAAAATTATTACCCCCCTCATGATGTTTTGGACCTAGACTAGGTCTTACTATTTTATTGAGCAACTGATAAAATGAATCTTGGCATTTGGTGTTGGCGTATTGAAAAATTCTATGCCATCTTGCAGCTGTTGGTTGGACACTTGAATTAAATTTAATAAAGTATGCATTTGATTTATTTATTTTCTTTAAAAAAAATTGAACAAAGTATGCAACTATTTGCCTTTTTTTTTTTTGGGGGAAACTGTTAAGAAGATTCAATTTTTTTTAAAAAAGAAGGTAAAGAAAGAAAGGACTCATCTTTTTAATGCTTTTACTTATGAACGTCATTAGTAATGGGTGGAAAAGAATAGCATGAGTTCAATACTTCCCTTCATTATTTGAGTAATTGAAAACTTGAAGGTAGGCCAAGCTCTGTCGTCAATATTATAAAACTAAGAAAAATGTATGGAGTATTTACAAATTTTATTATAATTAGTGAAATATTTAAGAGAAATTAATAAGTTAGATATTTTTGTTTAATTATTTTATCAATTATGGACTATAGGTAAGTAAGCTTATAAATGATTTTGTGATCAAAGTTGTACCAGTCCTAATAACCCCGTTTCAAAACTAATGTAAATCAAGTTTAGATATTCAAATTGGAATCCATAATAGAATTCCTAATGCGATTGTAATTTGTCAGTCTTATACAGTTTAGACAAAATAAATTCTCCGGTATAAGGATTTATCATAAGTATCTGTTAAATTGTTAGCAATTTAGAATTGTAATGTAACATACCATTACGGGACATACCTCCCTGAAAAAGTGACTGCAATTTAATAGATAATGTAAAAGATCCTATATAGGACTTACCTCCCTGAATAAGTGACCAAACAACTTAAAATTTATTTTAAAAAATCACATTATTTATTCAAGGGTAAATGTCTAATAAATCCCTAAGTCAGAGCGTCATTTGAATTTGATCCCTCACTTTTTGAAAGTAAGTATTTGGTGCTTAACTTTTTCGCGAATTTGAAAATGATTATTCTGTCATTTTTCCATCCATTTTTCTAACTTCCGTCTGGGTGAGTCAGCACTTGTCCACGTAGGCGTTTACAACTCATAGTAAAAACGATGCCGTTTTGATTTTCGACCTCAAACGTCATCCCCAACACGTGCGGCAAGAGTTTTAAGCATAAAGCTGAGGATTGAAGACCGTCGTCAACTCTTGGGGAAGGATGCTTAGAAAAGAAAAAAAGTTGAAAGAAGATGAAGTCGCTGGTGGAATGGAAGCCAAATCTGATCAAACCCATGCAAATAAGGTTGAGTAACGGTAATTTTTTAGATCTTGTTTCTTGCTGAAATTTCTCCAAATCCGACTGTTTAGGGTTTGCAATCACCGTCACGGTCGTCCACTTCAATGTCGTCTATGAAAGCTGATTTGGGTGTGGATGCACTGACGTGCAAATGCGCATTTGATCTCCATTAAGAACCTCTTGGACGACTGCAAATCCTGGGGGGCGCTTCTTTGGGTGTTCCATGTATGATGCACAGAAGGTAAGTGAACCGTACCTCAACTGTTTGATGATATGCCCAAATGAGTATCACCTATATGAATGTATGTATAACCGGTCCATTTTTGGGTGTGCCGTGTATTATGACGCTTATTGTGTTTTTTGTTGTGTTGTTTTGGTTAGAAAGCCGAGCAATGCCCTTTTTTTTTCGTTTGGTTTGACAAAGAGACATGTCCCCGGGGAAAAGAAGTACTGCCTCAATTGCGTAATGAATTGAATTGCTTGAAAGAAGATGTTATACAACTTAGAGCACGGAAGAGGCAGCTTACTCAAATGTTGCTATTTTTGACAGTTGTGTTTATTGCTTTTGTGGGAGTATGGTTGATGGGGTGCTTATAAGGTTTTTATCTGTTTGTAATGGTAGTATGTTTGTGAAGGAAGTATTTGTAATGGTACATTCGGGTTTGACATTTTTGGATGGATGATGAAGTGAATTTAACACTCTCATTTTGTGACTTTGGATCATTGTATGCATGGTACTCCCATTATGTGGATTGTGCAACAATTATGTATAATATCTTATGTGGAATATGCAACAATTGTGTATAATATCTGTTTGTCATCATCATAAATACATGCAAAATACCAACACAAAAACAATAACACAAAATATTGTTCATACCACCAACATAAATTCAAGGACCACATGCATCCCAAAACCCTAACCGTGTTCACAATACCACAATGTACATTATATATCTGTTTGTTATCATCATAAATACATGCACAATACCAACACAAAAATAATAACACAAGGATATTGTTCATACCACCAATATAAACTCAGGGACCATTTGTCCAAAATAGCAACATTCACTAAATATAACCTCTGAAAATTTGTTCATATCACCAACATAAACTACATAAACTTATCCAAAATAGCAACATTCAGACAAATACATCCACAAAATATCACAAAATATTGTGGATACCACCAACATAAACTCAGGGACCATTTGTCCAAAATAGCAACATTCACTAAATACAACCTCTGAAAATTTGTTCATATCACCAACAGAAACTTATCCAAAATAGCAACATTCACCTAACTACATCCACAAAATATCACAAAATATTGTGGATACCACCAACATAAACTATCCATTGTTTATCCAACATAGCAACATTCACCTAAATAGCCTATCATACACAGATTGTTCATCAAATCATTCTACCAACTGACACGAATGTTTAGATCATTACAAAAAAAGTCAACAACAACATGTTCATTGAGTAGCCATTGCCTTGCCCTTACGCCTTCGAACACAGGTCTACACAGGTTGGGATGACGTAGCTTCATTTTGAGATACCTAGAACATAACAAAGAATAAGAACTTGAACAATACTAAATTCGATAATGGAAGAACTTAACTATATTAAACTTACATTTGAAGAAGTTTCAGCAGTCTTCCTCTTCTTTGGGTTCCATCTCTTTCGATTAGGGTTTAGGGGTAGATGACAACCCTTGTAGTTGCGACCCTTACCCCCACAGTTGCCACATGTGACCACATACCCACTACGACTTATCTTGTATGGGTTAGTGGGCTCATCAGGTGCCCTTCTCCTAGCTTTTCTTGGACGTCCAAGTTGAACTCTATCAATTGGAGGCAAAATTTCATCATAGGCACCAACATCTGGCCACTCTTCAGGCCTTGGCATAGCATGTACCTATGGTTCATATGCTTGCATGTACTTATCCATCATGTAATAGCCATCTAAAAATTGCTCAGGCTTTTGTTTGTGCATGTAAATGGCAGCACAAGCATGTGCACAAGGGATACCATTGAATTGTCATCTCCCACATGAGCATGTACCTTGAGCCAAATTCACTATTCGACGTGCGTCGAACATGTGGTCAACCTCGAACTCCAACTCATTCTGCCATCTACATATACAGTTCTTTGCTTCGTCTTTGGATCTTTCAAACTTCTTCTGAATTTTGGGACATATTTTGTGAGAAGCGGCTCGAACTCCGTCTATTTTTTGCTGGAATCTTGTCATCAATTGTCTCCGGATCATTTCCAGCATTGTCAAGAGCGGCTTTTCCCTAGACTCTTTGATCCATGCATTGAATGTCTCCGCAAGGTTGTTCAGAAGCATATCACTCTTCAAATGTGTAGAAAATGCATGTCTAGACCATGATGCATGGTCGAAATCATTAAGATACTTATAGGCACCAGCATCCATACTTGCTATCACCTTCATGTGATGCTGAAATAGCAATGCATTTGATGCTCTTGCAGCTCCCCACAACTGATCTTTGAATGCTTTCCCTTTGTATCCCTTTGACTTGAAGTTTGCATGTAGATGACGCACACAAAATCGATGCTCAACATGTGGCAACAAATGGTCTGCCGTGGGACCAAGCCCCTGCACATTTGCAACAAATTATATCAATAAAGCTAAAAAAAAAGACAAAAAAAAAAAATAAAGCGTAAACATGACTTCCACATTACCTTCTGTCGATCAGACATAACAGTCCAATCGCGACCTTTCCCACTTCCCACATAAACATCATCAATAAGAAGTCCTAAAAACCACTCCCAAGATGCCCTTGTCTCACCCTCTGCAACCGCATACGCAATGGGGAACATATCATTCTCATCCTTCCCAATGGCACACAACAACTGGCCCCCTACTTCCTCTTTAAGGTGGCAAGCATCCAAGCATACAACTGGCCTACAACCATACTTGAAACCTTTCTTGCATGCATCTAAGCATATATACAACCTCTGATAGCAGGATCCCTCTATTTTCACGTATGCACTACTATTGAGATTTGACCTCAGTATGGCTTCACAATACTTCCTTGCATATCGGTATTGCTCCGAATGACTACCATAGATTGCCTTAAGTGCAACATTTTTTGCTCTCCAGCATTTGCCTACAGGAACATCAATATTGTGATCCATTTTCACCCTTTGTTGCAATGCATATGAGGTCCATGTGGGATCATCCTTGAAATCAGGCATATACTTGGTGGCAAGAAACTGCACGTCAGCCCTCGTATTCTCATATTGATTCCCATATTGATGGTCTGGTCTAAATGTTTTTATCTGTATTGATTCTTTCTTTGCATCCAAAGATGCGTGAATCCTCCATTTACAACCTTCACCTTCGTCTTTACAAAATGCACTCACCCTCACCCTCACCCTATCATTGTATTTATATTTGAAATCAAACCCATGTAGCACTATACCATTTTAGTGCATTTTTAAATACACATGTATCAGCAAACAATAGCCCCTTCTCCAACTCAATTGGCACCCTCATGTCATGGTTCTCATTAAACTCTCGATACCTCCTCCTTCTTCGTTCTGTCAACTCATCATCGGACCCATCCAAACTCATCAACTCTTCACTATCGTAGTACTCTTCACCATCTTCATGTCCAGTGCTTGCATGTGGTTCCTCACCTACAAACTTTCCCCACCAATTTTCCATGTATTCCTTGTTAATTGGAACATCACTTGTGAACAGATCGTCGTCATCATCAGTTATTTCAAAGTCATTCAATTGCAATTCTTCTTCATCAACTAAGTCTGGCACACCAGGAACACTACATTCACCCCCCTTTTTCCTTCTAGCAGACACTTGGGCACCCTTTCAACCAGTGGCATCACCCATTTTTTTCCTCCCACCCTTTGGTTTTTTTCCCTTTTCCTGCGAAACCCGTTCTTTCTTTTTTGAAGGCTTTGTTGCAGCATCACCATCGACATTCCCCCCAATATTTTCTGCATCAACCGCATGTCCAGCATTCCCCAAGCCAGCATCCCCCTCAGCATTCCCCAAACCAGCATCCCCCTCGGCATTCCCCAAGCCAGCATCCCCCTCACCATTCCCCAAGCTAGCATTCCCCTCATCATCACCCTTTGGTGATGGCAAAAACAGTACTTCCCCAACAATATCTGGTTCATCAATCCTATGTTCGACATATATGTGAACACTCGTCAATCCATATACTTCTACAATGTTGAGAAAATCCACAACCTGTTCATCATTTGTCAATGGCTTCCCCAATTCCTCCACATCATTGTCATCCATCTTGAACCAGTATCTGAGGTCATTCACATACCCAAGATCCCTAACAACATCCTCAATTTTCCACGCCGAAAGGAAATCAACATCATAGTTTTTGATTTCATCCTTCAGCCCCCCAACATATTGAAGGCCAGGATTGTGTTGCACTACTCCACCATGGTGAATGGTGATATCCAGTAACATATCTGCAGATGGAGTTGTGAATGAATGAGAGTCAAAGAATTTTTTGTTGTTGGAATTCTAATTGCTGAATATAAAATATGATGTTGAAAAAATTATGCATGGTTTAGATGAGAAGTTTTCATGAAAGGTTTGGAGTTCGTTGCCAACGTTTCAGAATAAAGTTTGTCCAACTGCTACTAACATGCAGCAACAATAAAGTGGACAAACTATGTAAGAAAAGCTTTTAAGTTGACAAACCCATGGACCACAATGGACCACATGTTAACTGCACGTCTAATGGTAAGAATTTAAAGAAATGGTTTGAAAATGAGAAACTTAGGGACCTCAATGTCAAACACATTACACATAGTCACTGCTTACTTTATTCTAAAACACATACTCAGGGACGATGACAATGACCCCACTACCCCACATGTGAACTGCTTAATTTATTCATAACTATCCTTACTGACAAACACATAATCCTAATTTATGTTTCCCACCACCCGTTTTACAAGCCATCACAATATCAACATCTGACCCACATGTTGAAAAGTTTGCAACATCCAGACAAATATTTACATTGAAGCCGACAACTCAACAATAACAAATTCCAAACTAAAAGTTATATAAAATTATATCCACATCGGTGATAACAACATCATTTCTTAAAATCTGGACAAAATTACCCCAAACCCTAAATTGGGGAAACCCTAAAACCTAAAATTACGGAAAAGTCGAGATGTCACCTTCAACACAAGGATGCCGGAGACAATGACCACGAACGGAACGGATACGAAGAGATTTTCCACATCAACGCCAGGGACCACGGACGGAGACGACGAGCACGTGCTTTGTTTTTGGATGAATAGAAGTGACAAGTCCCTACGTTTTCCACTGTCTTCACTATTTCCTCCATCGGTATTCATGAAAAATTTCAAAATGCCGCCCATACTCTTGCCGCACGTGTTGGGGATGACGTTTAAGGTTGAAAATCAAAACGACATCGTTTTTACTATGAGTTGTAAGCGCCTACCTGAACAAGTGCTGACTCACCCAGACGGAAGTTAGAAAAATGGATGGAAAAATGACGGAACGATTATTTTCAAATTCGCGAAAAAGTTAAGCACCAAATACTTATTTTCAAAAAGTGAGGGATCGAATTCAAATGACGCTCTGACTCAGGGATTTATTAGACATTTACCCTTTATTCAAATTACTAACAACTCAATGTTAATAATTATCGTTAATCCTTATTCATGGCAATGAACCCCCTGTGTCAAGTAGCATTTCGAGATGAGAAATGATATTTTTACATTTCTTATACATCTTTTGTATATCTCATTTTTAAATTTAGGTTTAGATTTTTAAGAATTACATTGAAATCCACAAATTTAATGTTGAATTTGAATTTTTTTTTTGAAATAAATTTAAAACTTAATTGTACGTAAATATAAAAATAATAATGATACAGGAAATACAAATATATTATTTCTATTTTTGGAGATTCGGCAACGTGGCCACCATGAAATTTCTAGAACCTCCTCAAGAGGACACGAGAGGCCGAATATTTTCGTGGGGTCTTCTCCACCGCTCTTTTCCCCGTAAGTTCCGGATTGTCAAACGTCAAACGCACGCGCACGCATCCGATTACGTCATTGAGTCGGCTAAGTTCTTCTATATAACGACGCCCTCTCACGCTCCTCTTCTTCATTCACCAGCTTCTCATTGAAAATCGCTCTAGCTTCCGGTTGATTTCCAGCTTTTCTTTTCTCACTAAAATCTTTTTCTCTCTCTCTCACTTAGCTTTGGAAGATGCAGATCTTTGTGAAAACCCTAACAGGCAAGACTATTACTCTTGAGGTGGAGAGCTCCGACACCATTGATAATGTAAAGGCCAAGATCCAAGACAAGGAAGGCATCCCACCGGATCAGCAGCGACTGATCTTCGCCGGCAAGCAGCTCGAAGACGGTCGGACCCTCGCCGACTACAACATCCAGAAGGAGTCGACTCTCCACCTCGTTCTCCGTCTCCGCGGCGGGATGCAGATCTTCGTCAAAACCCTAACCGGGAAGACCATCACCCTCGAGGTCGAGAGCTCCGACACCATTGACAACGTCAAGGCCAAGATCCAAGACAAGGAAGGCATACCTCCGGATCAGCAGCGGTTGATCTTCGCCGGAAAGCAATTGGAGGACGGTCGCACGCTCGCCGACTACAACATCCAGAAGGAGTCGACTCTCCACCTCGTGCTCCGTCTCCGCGGCGGCATGCAGATCTTCGTCAAAACCCTAACGGGGAAGACCATCACCCTCGAGGTCGAGAGCTCCGACACCATCGACAACGTCAAGGCCAAGATCCAGGACAAGGAAGGCATCCCTCCGGATCAGCAGCGGTTGATCTTCGCCGGGAAGCAATTGGAGGACGGTCGCACCCTCGCCGATTACAACATCCAGAAAGAGTCGACTCTCCACCTCGTGCTCCGTCTCCGCGGCGGCATGCAGATCTTTGTCAAAACCCTAACGGGGAAGACCATCACCCTCGAGGTCGAGAGCTCCGACACCATCGACAACGTCAAGGCCAAGATCCAAGACAAGGAAGGCATCCCTCCGGATCAGCAGCGGTTGATCTTCGCCGGGAAGCAATTGGAGGACGGTCGCACTCTCGCCGACTACAACATTCAGAAGGAGTCGACCCTGCATCTGGTGCTGAGATTGAGGGGAGGGATGCAGATCTTTGTGAAGACTCTGACAGGGAAGACCATCACGCTGGAGGTGGAGAGCTCGGACACCATAGACAACGTGAAGGCCAAGATTCAGGATAAGGAAGGGATTCCTCCGGACCAGCAGAGGCTCATATTTGCCGGAAAGCAGTTGGAGGATGGGCGTACCCTCGCTGATTACAACATTCAAAAGGAGTCCACCCTCCACCTTGTCCTCCGGCTCCGCGGTGGTCAACTCTAATTGCTTTTCCTTGTCTTTCCTTTCTTGTGGTATTGTGTCTGTGTTTGTGGTGGTCTAGTAGTTGCTCAATGGCCGCCATAGTTTTTTAGCATACTCCTTAATGAATAAATAAACAGAATATTTTCTGGTTAATCTTGTTTTTCCTCAAATGAGATTACTTTTTTCTGTCTAAATCAAATTATACTAGTTTGTTAAAATTCCTGTGTTTTTCTTGATTCGTGACCTATTAATTTTGGGTTAAAATGTCAGCCAGGTAGGGCTCGGACAAAACGATCTCCTGGCAATCACTGTTTGATTATTGTACTTGGTCGAATATTTTTCGATGAAGGAATGCAAATCTGTCTGGGATCTCCTTGTTCAAAGCCAGTGTGTGTTGGCCATCAAATTGCCATTAGCATTGGAAATTACTCTTAGGATATAAGATTAATTATTCCTTGTAGAATAATTACCTGATAGAATTTGATTGATCAGATTTGATTACCATACTTAGATCAGATTTGATTACCATACTGATCTACGCCATTGAGTATCTTATAAGGAATAATTACCATATCTCATATTCTAAGGGTCATAAGAAATTTAATTATGAGTGCTAGAATCAAGTGTATTAGACTGAAAATATAATTTCTTATTATCTCTCTGATACCATGTGTTTGATAAAATTTTGGGAGATAAATCCGAAAAGAGTAATGCTACAAATCATCCCTTTGTCCTCTTTTTGTCCCTCCAAAATTGATGTGGCTCTTAAAATTACCATTGAATTTTTAATATATCACTATTGAATTTTGATCCAATGGTGATTTTAAGAGCCACATCAATTTTGGAAGGACAAAAGGAGGATAAGGGGATGATGTGTAGCATTACTCTTATGAGATTGTTGGCGTGCGTCCATAGATAGAGATTTTTAATCATTTGATTACATCACACAACTTTGGTAAATACTTTAATAACAAAAATAAATCAAACCCAACATGAAAAATCCATATATTCTAACGGAGATTGGCCACATCAACAGCTTCGTGGAGGTTTTGTGGTCACTATATGTTGACAGAGGCTGGTGATTGTCACCTGGTTTTAAATCCATTAGTCTTTCAGTCTCTTATCTCTCCTCTCCTTTTTAGCTTGTTTGCTCATCAGCACTATTTTAATTCATCCATCTGTTCTAAATGAGAAATTTGTTGAGTGAATTTCAATTCCATGAGCACCCCTCTCTTCTTGTCCACGGTTATGGCGGTTTGAGGGAGAATTACGAGAGGGGCCCATCTCGCAATCTTCAATATTCAGACTGGACATCCTCGGCGATGTAGGAGGAATGCTGTCAAGATCACCTTTGTAGGCACGCAGGAGATGGACAGGGGACGACCCGGCCGCCGGAGTACTTGCCGATGAATGCCGGTTCTGTTTTATGCGCTTCTTTGCTGTGTTGTGCCACTTTCGTAGTGCATTTACCACCCTATCGTTGAAGATTGTGGGCTTCATGGAAGAACCCATCTGCCATCGACGATCATTTTAATCTTTCGTAAATTAAGCCGATGAATTAGAAAGACTGATCACATTGAACATGCAAAATTTCGTATAAACAAGAGTGTTAATTAATTACCTGTGTTACCAGGGCATATAGAGGAAGAGTGACATAGCTGCATAGTATCTGTATGAGGACTCTGCATGCTCAAATGGCAATCACTATTAACTTAATTAATTAATTGATTTTTTTTTTTTGACCAAAAGATTAATTGATTAATTAGTTTCATTAATCAGTAATGTCATTTACACTCACCCCATGGATATCCTGATGATCACATCTTTCAACTTGTCATGGAAGCAAGACTTTAAGCCAAATACAAGCTGATACATCATAATTCGAACATGTATGCACAGCAGGAAGATAACAAAATTATAGTCAGTTTGTTAGGATTTTGAGAGGAGATCTAGTGAATTAATCTTTAAAAATTGCAGTGAGTAGCTGAATGGTTTTACCAAAGTCCACGCATAGAAGGCAAGCTGAAAGGCATTCTGCAAGAGAAAAAAAATAAAAAAATAAAAACCGGATGGATGATAATATAATATTATCAGTGATTAGTGGAATACCGTGATTAAGCTACATCATTTTTGACCACTCAAAAAAAGTGTTAGCAAATCTGTGCTATAACTTTCAAATAGTTTAGTCAATTTAGAATTTTTCTAAAATCACTTATAAAGTCTATTTCACATAGTAAATAAGTAATGTGAAACTCACACTCTATGCGAGCTAGTTATCTTTTTAACATGGGACCGAAGTGTTATAATCTCACCCTTCCCCGTCGGGGCCTACGTCATGTAGTGCTTCAAAACCAAATGATATTATTAGGTGACTCTAATACTTAGGGGTGGATAAAATATCCGATTACCGCCTACCGATCATCACCGAACAGCCATCAACCGCCTACTGCCTCTACCGACTTCCGGTGGTCGGTTAGTCGGCATAAAAAATTTATACCGAAGTTAGTTCGGTTCGGTTAGTCGGTATAGGTGTTATTTTGTCAGTTAATCAAATTGAACCGAAGTATGGAAGACGGCGTCGTTTTACTTTGGATAGAAAGTAGTTTTATTTGAAATGAAGACGTCATTTTGTAGTTTTACTTGAAAAATCAAAATGACGTCGTTTCATTTCAATTGAAACGACGTAGTTTTGAGCATATGATATATACAATTTTTTTTCCCCTAACTGTAATATTAACTTATTCCTCTTCTCTAGCGGTAGTCGCCCCTCCCCTCTCTCTCTCTCTCTCTCTCTCTCTCTCAACAGTGTCTCTATCGCCTCACTCGAAACTTGTTAAAACTTGCTTTTGTTCCCCATCGCCATCGCCTTTAACGGCCGCCTTTTAACCGATTTTACTGATTTCACCGAAATTAATTATTGAAATAAAGTCGGTGAATTAATCGACATTAACCAAATTCGGTGGCTCGGTGGGTGAAAACACCCCTACGAACACCGTCCAAACTGATACCCACCCCTACTGATGTTATTTGTAACGAACTAGAAAAAACATCTAAAAAAAACTAGTTAATTTGATACTTTCTTAAATTTACTTATAAAATTCGGTTTTAACTAATAACTAAACGCTTAGAAGTATTATATTATATAAAAGTACTGATCTTTCCAATAGCATGAGAGTGTACCTGAAAGAGAACAAAATGGATAAGATGAAGAGTAAGGCGAGGGCGATTGAACCAGAAAAGGTCATCGCCCGGCTGAACCAGCGGGGTTCCTTTGACCACCTCGCCTTTCTCTTGAAATCTGAGACCCATCTTGGTTATGATGAACTGTAGCTTCGTCCCCACCAATAAGATTATCTGCAACCCATTTCAGCATTTAGATTCATTAGCTGGACCCTCCAACAAACCCAAATAATCTCAAATGGACCAACATGATTCTTACAATCAGTGGGATGAAGGGCAGCCATAGATAAGAATACGAGCCTACACAAGGAGAAGACGAAAATAACCATTAATATGACTGATTATTCTTTGTATCCTAATTATAAAGGGTCATTTAGACCATCTCCACTAATGTTATATATACTTTTAGCTAGGAAAAAAGTGGTAAAATGGATATAAATTAAATAATTAAATTCATTTATTTGTATTAGTGTAAGATTTTGAAACAAGTATTGGTGATTTAACATGGTATCAGAACAAAAGGTCTGGAGTTCTTCGAACTTTGTCTCCGTCATTCTTTTTTCATTTCAATTAAATATTCTATGTGCTATGCCTCATTTATATATAAAGGAGAGAGAACTTTTACAACTTGGTGATTTAATAAAAATAAAATTATTTTCTACTTTACCTACTATATTTTCAATACAAACTCCAACAATTAGGGTTTGAAAAAGAGAAAAAATATGACAAAAGGAAAAGCTTACCATGAGTATAAGAGAGCAAACACAATATGGCAAAAAACCATGTCGCTGGGCTGCAGGTGTGGAAAGGAAAATCTTACCATGAGTAGTAGAAGAAAAATTAAAAAATAATTCTACATGTCATATAAATATTCATAAAGTGTCGATCAAATAATGAGGTGACTTTTAAAATCATCATTGAATATGTGATTGATCAAATGATGATTTTAAAAGCAACCTCATTATTTGATGGACACTTAATAGACATTTATATGATATGTAAAATTAAATGCTGCATTTATATATAAAAGAGTAAACATAAATAAATATTAGTTAAATTATTAAATTTCTATCCATTTAAATTTTTGTTCAAATAATAATTTATATTTATGTTGTCACAACGTACAGTAGAACCTTAAGCTCGTTGAAGAGTAATTCTAAATGTACATTAACTGTCTATCAAAAAATAAGATAACTTTTAAAATCACCATTGAATATGTGATTGTTCAATGGTGGTTTAACAAAGTAGAATATATATATATATATATATATAAAAGAAAAAAAAGAGGAAAAAAAAGAGAGGAAGGAAGGTGGCATATTATGAACCAATAAGAGGACGGGCTCAAGAGCGTGCACCTGACCCCAACAACAACTTTAAAATCCTCTTCAAGTGACCTCTTGATGTACTGCTGGAAGTTAAACATTGTTTGACTCTGAGGTGCCAGATGTGCCTGCGCAAATCGTATCAATTATCAGCTTTTAATATATATATATATATATATATATATATATATATTTTTTGAGGAAGTAACAGAGAAGTTCATTAGAATATAAGCCCAAATGAAAATTACACTTCACCAAAAGGTCAATACAAATACAGGAGAAGTTCATACATGCCCAAACGCAAAATACTACTGCTCGAAGGCTAATTGTGACCAGAGATAAAGAAACTCCATCCACTAAGTCTGGAAAAACCCTACTTAAAGCAGCTACCAAAGGTAGACTGTGAAAAGATCCAGAATATACAAAAAAAAACAAAGCAGCTACCCAAATAATAAATAAACATTACAAAGAACAGACTTTAAGCCCTTCTGAACAATAAAGCACAACTTAGCACATAAAAGAGAGGCAGATCTAGCAAAAACACCATCAAACAATTTCAAAAATGTCTAAAAATTACATAGGTAGACTGTAACAGAAAACACCAACAAAAACTTCAACCCAAAGCTGGCAGAAGAGACAGGCAGGTTTTGCCAATACCGGCGGCGCGTGGGAAAAACGCGCCGACCCCAGTACCACCCAACCCAAGAACAACCGCCGTAAGCCCCCTCCCCACCGTGCAAGACGTGAAAATGGCGGAGCATGACCATCACGAGCGCCAAAGAGCAAAAATCTCTTTGGCTCGTGCAGGCTACGCTCCGAACTCCGGCGACCGGCGTGACCTATGCAACCGGCAGCAGGGTCGGACGACGACAGAGAACTCGGCCAAAGGGCGCGTGTTGAGCAGAAATCAGCGAACAAGCGAAGATCTGGCATCAAAACATCTGAAAAAAAACAATAAAAAACTGGCCAAACAACACTCCTTCGACGACACCAAAACCAACCACTCCCCCAACCAGACCAGACGAGAAGAACCTTCTGCCTGAGCCAAAGAAAAAGAAACTCACCATAGCCCACAAAGCTAGGTGAAACAACACCCCCCACCGAAACAAAAAAAGGGAGAAACAAAAACCCTCCAAAGCCCTAAGCTAGGAGCCACCACCACTTGGAGAGGGAGATATGAAGCCTCCCTCTCCCAGCAAAACCCAACCTCGAAAAATCCCCTCTCAAAACTGGAAAAAAATCGGGAGCTTCTCTCTCATCGAGAAGCCACCGGCTAATATATATATATATATATATATGAAATGGTATTATATATAAACTACGACTATATATATATGGAATACTCACAATAATGAATCCATGGCGCAGGGTCAAGTAATCCACCTTCGGGACTGACCTAACAAACTGTCTGAAGAAACAAACCTGCAATAATTAATGAAATTAATGTTTGTGGAATAAAATTACTATTTATTTTTTCTTCTTATATTTGAGGGTTTTAAAACTAAATGTCATTTTTAAAATTTTTGTAGACTGCCAAAAAATAACCCCTACCCCCTCAAAAAAGAAAAAAAAAAAAGAAAAAAAAAGAAAGAAAAGGAAAATATTTGAATACTCACTATCCATAGGAGAACGGATGAGCGACTCCAAAAGCTCAAGTGCCTTCGTCCAAACGATGTGTCCCTGGTAAATCTAAATCTCTCTGGGTCTACAACAAAAAACAAATTAAACGATTCAACTTGTAATAACATACAAATCAAAGGGTTTGTTGCGATGCCACGTTAGTTAGTAAGAGTACCTAAAGGCCATGAGTAACATCACGAGAAATAATGTTATAAAAAAGACTTATATTTTCTTTGAATTCCCTCTAAAAATAATGATGTACCTTTTAAAATTATTATTTTATCAAAACTTAATAGTAATTTTAAAATTATTTATTTTAAAATTAATAGTAAATCAAAACTTAATAGTAACTTTTATAATCCAAGCTATCAGCGAAAGTATTTGGGACGAACAACATAATTTAATTAGGAAGAAGGGAGGCACATTATGGTATATATGAGTAGCTTCCATGGAAACGTTAAGTGAAGCCTACCATGTGAGAACTGATAGTCAGCTGTCCTCGTTTCCATTTCCCACGCCTTCCACCTTCTCATCTGCAAACCAAACAGTTTTTATTCATGCGCGCGCGCGAGTTTCTGTTTGTCCGAGAGACCAAAAAAGAAAGAAAAAAGGCTTTTCAGATCGAAATAAACCTTTGCTTTGCCCAAAGCCAGAGTTGTTACACAATAAAGCACGTGGAAGACTGCAAGCACAAAGACGAAGATATGGAGTTGGTGGATTCCTTCTGTTGAAACCAACGCAACTTTTTCCTGCAAATCTTAACCCATGCAAAACTTACTCCAAATTTGGTACATCCAGCTCGATCTCTAACAAATGATTGATTTAAAAATGAGATGTATAAAAAATGTATAACAGATATTTGAACATGCCTTGTTCGCACATTTGTCGTAGGATTTAGTGCTCTTGTTCGACTCTTGCTTTTATTACATGGATGCCATGTCGCCCCGACCGCCTTTGATATACATATATTCGAAATGGGTCCTTGTAAGACTGATAGGAGCAAGGATATGAACCCCAATAGCATAAGCTCTGAGACGTACACAAACCACGACGTTAATTAATTTTCTTTAATTAAATCATGTGTTTTATGATCGAGAGAGTAAATAATTAATTAACCTGATTTTATCTTTTCAAGGGCTTCATAAAGGGCTCTTTTTTGTCTCCTTTTTAACCACTGCATGCCTCATCTCATAAACAGCATCGTAATTAAACAACAGGACTAAAAAAGTTAAAAAAAAAAAAAGGAAATATTAATTAAGCTTTAAATGCAAATATTACCTTCGCAATTAAGTGAATAATATGTTCAATGATGATAGAAACTACAACCAACACAAAACACACAGTAGCTACTGCCCAAGTTGGCGTTTGCTCCAGAGATCGTCCCCCCTTTGCACCCGCCATGCATATACTTCCTCCAATTTCTTTGATCTTTTGGCAAAAGCTCTACACATATATATATATATAAATGGCTTAAGTGTATAACTTTATTATGGTTAATGGTTATTTAAGCAAAATATAGATGAAGCGAAATAGAGAGGAAGCTGCAGGCAGAGTGACCGCTGAAGCTTGCCGTCCAATACAAGTGAAGTCTAATGTAGAGGAAGCAAAGGTGGGGAGTTGTAGACTTTGACTTGGGACGTGTTAGAGCCGGGGAGTGGAGAGAGACTGGGCTGAAAGCTTCTCTGGTTTCCCATTAGAAAGCTTTTCTTGTTTACCACTAGAATCCTGTCAAATTATTTTTCTAAATTTGACAATTTCAGACAGATAATTATACATGCATGTAGAATTATTTTATAAGTGGTCTCTCACAATCACTTGCATAATTTTTTTTTGAATTTAAACAAATAATTTGAGAGAACCTATAATATCTTGCTAAACATATATACATGTGTTGGACTATGAGCAGAGAGGTGCATGTAATATTTGACCCTGTCCAAGATGGTTTTGCTAGTCCCCACAAGAAGCTATTCGATCTATATATATGTAAGGACGAATCAATATTACCGACCCCAATACATAAAATTAAGAATAAAAAACCCCAATACGTACATAAAAATTTCTTGTGACAATATATAATTATAGGTTTAATTACAAACTTTTCTACAAGTTGGTGTGGTTATTTATCGTGATATAAAAAAGAGAAAGGCTATTTTGTAGATTAATGTACGGTTTTCATACAATTAAAATGATGTTGCAGTAAAAATTAGCTATAGGATTGGTACTTACAAAAAAAAAAAAACAAAAATCAATTGCTGATCCCTGGATGATTTGTACAAGAGTTACTAAATAAAATTACTCAAAAAAAAAAATATTAAATCTATTGTGTGTTTCATTTGTCAATTTTACAAAAATTAAAAGATGTGATATGACGAAAAATTCATCAGTTTAAAATAAAATTCTAATGTATATGAGATTTTTTTTATACTAGTAATTAATGCTAGAAACCATTAGTCAAGCTAGCCCAAATTAAGGAGTGACCTTTGGAGCATAGCTAATTAATGTTAGCTGGGACAATTCCAAGTGAAGAAGCCACATTAACAGACTTTTTGGCCGATCAACCAAGTCTTATTAATTAATTACTTTAGTTTTTATATGCAGCTGTTAACTTCACCCTTGACCTTTTGTAAACTACATATACTACTTCGTTCAGAAGAACGGGCAATTTCTAGATTAATATACGACAAATGATATTTGTATATTATTTGTACATCTCCATACAATTTAATTTTAAATTTATTATTGCATTTATTAGATTTAATGTGGGTTCTATAAATCTAATGAAAAATTTAAAAAGAGTAATGTTTTTTACACAACAAGTGTATACACTTTGTACAATAATATTGACGTGGAAATGATTTTTTACAATAAAAAAAAGAGTAATGTCACTACAAAAAACAGTGTAAATCGCCGCGTGTCTACAGTAACTGTTGATACAGTTTTCAGCATGGTGACGTGTCGGATGATGATTCGCCTTGTTCTTTATGATCTGCAAAATAATAAACACTGCGTCGGGGGGTGCCGACGATCCCCCTCCGATGCTTAAGTAAGATGATAGTTTGAATATGAGCAGAGTAATTTTTAGAAGCATAGAATAGCATGTACCTTAATATTAGAAGAGATTCTGGTATTTATAGAGATTGAGGAGCAGTTTAGGATTGTTCCCGGTTTGTGCAGGGATCGGCAGTTGAGGAAGACGTGGCCTCGGGCGCACGGACACTTCGGGTTCCACGACCGTGTATCTCGGGTGCACGATCCCTTATGGGTGACATGTTTTTTGGAGAGACTTCGGGCGCACGATCTAGTTATGTATAGTGTGTCGTGTCCCTTAAATCCCGGGTAATTCCGAGATATTCGCGGACTCGGGTGTTACGAGGTACCCGGGTCGGCTACCCGGGTCGGGTGGTCGGAGTCGGGTGGTCGGAGTTGGGTGAACCGGTTAGGCCCAAATGATTTGTATGGGCTTTGGTAAACTAATATTTTCCCTAACAGTTACCCCCCAATTCTTTTATGCAAATTTTGTGCGTAAGAGAATTTAGGAATAATCAAGCGGCCTTAACTTATCACGGATTCGGAAGTTGAGTCGGGTGTATGTTACCGGGGAGGTTTTGATTTTTCAGTCGTTGCTTCACCCGAAGAGTGTCAGTCCAGAGGCCTTTGGAAGTCATCTTTGGAAAAATCCTGCACTTTTTCAAATTCTAAATTTCAAATTTGCTCAGCTTCAAAATCTCGGGTTTCGGGATCGGCTGACGTATGCAATAAGGTGCATTTAATGCGATTCGACGTCGGTTCAGCTTTTGAGTCCCGGGTGTGCGAATCAGTGGTAACATTAGATCGAGTTTTGAATGACTTAACTGCGGCTAATGGAGATAAAGCCCAGCTGCCGCCGAGCTTGATGCCTCTCAAACTGAGGAAGGAAGCTGTTCAGTTTTCTGAGCTACCCCAACCAGGGAGGATAACTGCCAAGTAGGAAGAATCTCAGTCCCGTGAATATAAGCGACAATATTGGGATAGAGATCCTTGTATATCTTGCCCATGTCTGCTTTTGGGACCAACTAGATGCCGGATCTGCGTATGCTCTTCTTGTATTTCCTGGAGCGGAGCTTCCTGAGATGAAGTATGTTCTAGACCTAGGGGTCGGGATACTCATAAGATTTTGATGACCGGTCGGGTTCTCTGGTTTCATTCGACCCAATTGAGCTTCCGGTTCGGCCACAGGCCTGCACAATCTCGGGTGCATGCCGACACCAGGTGACTTGATGGGTGTTGACTGAACTGATTGATTCCCAGAAAGACAAAGAGCATCTTTTACGGAGCTTAATGTATCTCAGGCTTGGAAGATAGTGTTGGCTGCATAACCGTATGCCGCTAAGGCTGAGAAGGAACAAACTGTGACCGGGAAGCAAGTTATAATCAAGCTACAATAGAGTGCTGAAGGAGGATGTCCAGGCTGGGGATCAAGAATTGAGTGTTCCGGATTGATTGAGAGACTTGGGATCGGGAGCTCGAGGTTAGCTGAAAACAACGAGAAGAATTGCAAGGCAGGCATTTGATTGAGTTGTCTGAGTTATTCTTGAGGATGTTCATTATTTGATTTGACCGAGTTACTTTCCAATCCCGAGAAGCTGGCTCGTGCATGTGTCCGGCCTTTCAAACCGGTTGTATGTGAATTATTACCGAAGGGGATAATCGGAGTGACTTGATTGTATTTCAAATCGAGGGAGACAACACTTTGAGTTGATTTGGTTTGAGTTGAACTGGGTCACCCCCCGTGCTACCGAGGGACATGACCGGATGTGTGTTCCGAGCCGGTTGTGTTTCAAACCGATGGAGACACCACTTTGAGTTGATCTGGTTTGAATTGAACCGGGTCACCCCCCGTGCTACCGAGGGACATGACCGGGTGTGTTGTAGGGGTTAACTCCCCGTAAGGTTTGTTGTAGGGGTTGCCTCCCTGTATGGTATGTGCCGGAGCTGGACCCCTGAAATTTGTTAGAACATATGTATATATATTGAATAATGATTAGTTTCCATACCTGAGTTGATAGACTGACTTCCAAATATCTGTGGTTGTTGGCGTTGCAACACAGAAATAGCACTTTGAAAGCACAATTGTTGTTGATTTGATCTGAGTTGAACCGGGTCACACTCCGTGCTACCGAGGGTCATGACCGGTTGTATGTTCCGCGCCGGTTGTGTTTCAAACCGAGGGAGACAACACTTTGAGTTGATCTGGTCTGAGTTGAACCGGGTCACCCCCCGTGCTACCGAGGGACATGACCGGGTGTGTGTTCCGCGCCGGTTGTGTTTCAAACCGAGGGAGACAACACTTTGAGTTGATCTGTTTGAGTTGAGTTGATCTGGTCTGAGTTGATTTGATCTGGTATGAGTTGAACCGGGTCACCCCCCGTGCTACCGAGGGACATGACCGGGTATGTGTTCCGCGCCGGTTGTGTTTCAAACCGAGTGAGACAACACTTTGAGTTGAGTTGATATGGTCTGAGTTGATTTGATCTGGTATGAGTTGAACCGGGTCACCCCCCGTGTACCGAGGGACATGACCGGGTGTGTGTTCCGAGCCGGTTGTGTTTCAAACCGAGGGAGACAACACTTTGAGTTGATCTAGTTTGAGTTGAGTTGATCTGGTCTGAGTTGAACCGGGTCACCCCCCGTGCTACCGAGGGACATGACCGGGTGTGTGTTCCGCGCCGGTTGTGTTTCAAACCGAGGGAGACAACACTTTGAGTTGATCTGGTTTGAGTTGATTTGATCTGGTTCGAGGCTTACAGTGGCTCTGGGCCTATGGTGGCCCGAGGCTTACAGTGGCTCGGCTTCGTGCTCGGACGTACCGAGGCTTTTGCTTGGGATTGCCAAGGCTTTTGTGCTCGATGCATGCCGAGTCAACTCGAGGCATGACGAGACTTTTTCCTTTTTCTCCTCTTGAGCTTTTCAGTGGATCCCTGTATTAACACGGCACAAGGAGACAAATAGATCAAAAACATGAGTTTTAAAGAGATGCTTTGAGTGACCATCGATTCTTGTGAGGCTTCTATCTGTCACCGAGAGAGGCGGCGTTAAAGTTACTTTTCATGTTGCGCAAGTTGAGGGTAGCGTGGCTTTTTTTTTTTTTTTTAATTTTTTGATAAAAATTTATGGCTTGAAATATTATCCTCGCCTGTGTCTAAGCGGCACATATGTATGCATATATGTAGCAGAGTTAGTAGTAGAGTTTAGCAACTAATAATTTATTAATGCAAAGTATGCAAAATAGCACTGAGATTCAATCATGCGACTTGATATAGTCTTCTGTTTCACTTTTCTATTTCACCGGGTAGGCACCCCCCAACTTTTATACTTGGCTGATTTTTAGCTAAGTTTGAAAGTTTAGGATATTTGTTGTGTACTACCGGAGGAAAAGTTTGTGGGTACCCCCACTTTTTAGACTTGATGTGTAATCATTTTTGCGGTGGGAAGCTAATTTTAAATTTCTCTGATCAATGCATGAGATATATATTTGACTGTCTAAAAAATTATAAGTAGGCTAGCATAAACAAAAATGCGAAGAGCGAACTTATCTCAATATTTTGATGAGGTTGTGCACTTGGGCTCCTCGGAAGAGACCCTCGAAATGAGTCCTTGGATTGGACCCTCAGCCCGGGATGATCCTTTGCTCGGAATGGATCATCGGCTCGGGATGATCGATGGCTCGGATGCATCCTCGGACCGGGATGATTTGCGGTTCGGATGGGATCCTTGAAATGAGTCCTCGGATTGGACCCTCAGCTCGGGATGATCCGCGGCTCGAATGACATCCTAGACTCGGATGGAGTCTTCTGTTCTGATGCACCCTCGGACCGGGATGATCGATGGCTCGGCTCGGATGCACCCTCGGACCGAGATGATCTATGGCTTGGATGACATCCTAGACCGGGATGGAATCCTTGGCTCGGAATGGATCATCGGCTCGGGATGATCGATGGCTCGGATGACATCCTCGACTCGGATGGATTCCTTGGCTCGGAATGGATCATCGGCTCAGGATGATCAATGGCTCGGATGACATCCTCGACTCGGATGGAATCCTTGGCTCGGATGCACCCTCGGACCGGGATGATCGGCGGCTTGGATGACATCCTCGGAATGAGTCCTCGGATTGGACCCTCAGCTCGGGATGATCCGAGGCTCGAATGACATCCTAGACTCGGATGGAGTCTTCTGCTCGGATGCACCCTCGGACCGGGATGATTGATGGCTCGGCTCGGATGCACCCTCGGACCGAGATGATTGATGGCTTGGATGACATCCTCGGACCGAGATGATCGATGGCTTGGATGACATCCTAGACTCGGATAGAGTCTTCGTCTCGGATGCACCCTCGGACCGGGATGATCCGCGGCTTGGATGACATCCTCGACTCAAACCAAGGCTTCGGCTCGGATGCACCCTCAGACCGGGATGATCTGCGGCTCGGGATGGATCATTGGCTCGGATGGACGATGGCTCGGATGACATCCTCGACTCGGATGGAATCCTTGGCTCGGATGCACCCTCGGACCGGGATGATCTGCGGCTCGGGATGGATCATCGGCTCGGATGGACGATGGCTCGGATGACATCCTCGACTCGGATGGAATCCTTGGCTCGGATGCACCCTCGGACCGGGATGATCGGCGCCTTGGATGATGCACCCTCGGACCGAGATGATCGATGGCTTGGATGACATCCTCGGAATGAGTCCTCAGATTGGACCCTCAGCTCGGGATGATCCGCGGCTCGAATGACATCCTAGACTCGGATGGAGTCTTCTGCTCGGATGCACGGACCGGGATGATCGATGGCTCGGCTCGGATGCACCCTCAGACCGGGATGATCTGCGGCTCGGGATGGATCATCGGCTCGGATGGTCGATGGCTCAGATGACATCCTCGACTCGGACCGAGTCTTCGGCTCGGATGCACCCTCAGACCGCTGACTCGGCAGGCGAGAGAGCCAAGGCTGCGACGAGCTCGGTTTCCCATCGACAGTTTCCTTTGTGAATCAGGTCGGTGGTCTGTTCGTCGGTCGCCGGGGAGTACAAGATGTGGGTAACCCGGCTCCAAGGGGGGAGTTGTCAACCTGTCGGGCCGTTGGACTCAATCCGAGCTGGGCTTGAGATGGGTTGAGCTCATTCGTGTTACGGAACCTTACCCGAGACCGCACTGTTCAACCCGGCTTCTCCTTCTCTTTTTGTTTCGTTTTTCTTTTGTAAATGAGGTACTTGAATAGTATATGCCTTCCCCGCATAATAACAGGTTGATATCTAAAAGAGACATGCGAAAGTCCAATTTTGAGCTATAACATGATGATGCAGCAACTGTGCGACTTCTTCGGCGCGCCCTTCTAGGTTATGTGGGCTTCAGCAAGTTGAGGATTTCATTCTCCAGAACAGAGAAGTAGATTTGAAATAATGACAACTAATGAGAAATACAAAACTTATCTTGCATGCCCAGATACGATCACCAATTTGGTGTTTGTGAATACAGAATCACATATCCGTAACTGCACATCTGCATATTTGGGGAAGGCCTGTATCGCCTTGGTGTGGCCAGCAGAATATGGACGATCTAAGAGTCGGAAAAGAAGATCCATCAGCCAGAATTAGCCGTAATTCTCAGAGACGAAAACTGTCATTCCATAGGCGTAGTCACCATTGCGGATTTCTTTTTTTTGCAAGGAACGATTTTGTCTTTCCCACAGACGGCGCCAAACTGTTGATACAGTTTTCAGCATGGTGACGTGTCGGATGATGATTCGCCTTGTTCTTTATGATCTGCAAAATAATAAACACTGCGTCGGGGGGGTGCCGACGATCCCCCTCCGATGCTTAAGTAAGATGATAGTTTGAATATGAGCAGAGTAATTTTTAGAAGCATAGAATAGCATGTACCTTAATATTAGAAGAGATTCTGGTATTTATAGAGATTGAGGAGCAGTTTAGGATTGTTCCCGGTTTGTGCAGGGATCGGCAGTTGAGGAAGACGTGGCCTCGGGCGCACGGACACTTCGGGTTCCACGACCGCGTATCTCGGGTGCACGATCCCTTATGGGTGACATGTTTTTTGGAGAGACTTCGGGCGCACGATCTAGTTATGTATAGTGTGTCGTGTCCCTTAAATCCCGGGTAATTCCGAGATATTCGCGGACTCGGGTGTTACGAGGTACCCGGGTCGGCTACCCGGGTCGGGTGGTCGGAGTCGGGTGGTCGGAGTTGGGTGAACCGGTTAGGCCCAAATGATTTGTATGGGCTTTGGTAAACTAATATTTTCCCTAACAGTAACCGTTACTGTAGACACGCGGCCATTTGGCAGCGTGTGTCTCTGGCCACGTGGCAAGATGGGGCGTAGAAACAATTGGCCGCGTGTATAAATTACACGCGGCCAGATGGCAGCGTGTATAAATTACACGCGGCCAATTGGCAGCGTGTATTTATTACACGCGGCCAATTGGCCGCGTTTATTTTTTACACGCGGCCAATTGGCCGCGTGTATTTTTCACACGCGGCCAATTGGCAGCGTGTATTTTTCACACGCGGCCAATTGGCCGCATGAATTCTTGACACGCGGCCAATTGGACGCGTGTATCAACAAAAACGTTGCCAATTGCAATTTTTCAACTTTTATTTTTTCCTTCTGCAACCGCCGTCTTCTTTGACTTTTCCTATCTTTTATTTTTTTTCTCCCTTCGACGATGGACGGCACTTTCAGTATTTTTTTTTTTTTTTAATAAATGGCGACGTGGCTTTGAGCCACGTCGCCACTGGTCCAGGTGCTCCGCGCGGGACAATTCCCGCGCAGCACCTGGCCACACATTTCGAAAAATAAAAAATAAAATTATTAATATTAAAACTTAAATTAATGGACGGTACAGTTTCTCTCTCTCTCTCTCTCTCTCTCTCTCTCTCTCTCTCTCTCTCTCCAGTCCGGTTTGTATTGCAGTAATAGTCCTCCGATTCACCGATTCAGTTTCTCTCTCTCTCTCTCTCTCTCTCTCTCTCTCACAGCACCACCGGGCAACGAATCCGACCACCGCGCGTTCCAGTCTCAACTGGACGGAGAAACTGACCGTGAGTTCTCTCTCTCTCTCTCTCTCTCTCTCTCTCTCTCTCTCTCTCTCTCTCTTGTGTGGATCTCTCTTTCTTATCATTTGATGTTTCGGTGATGTAGGGATCGGAGGACTGGCCGGAAAAAGAAACTTGATTTTTTAAGTTTTGGCTTTTTGAATCTAATTTCCGGCGACTGGGCGATTTTGTTGGTGATTTTTGGTTGTTTTGTTGGTATTTTGTTGGTGATTTTGTTGATGATTTTTTGGTGTTTTTGTTGCTGGCCTCGAAGAAGTTTCCGGAAGGGGAAAAAAAAGAAACTTGATAAATTTTGTTGGTGATTTTTTGCCGTTTTCTTGGATTTTGTTGAAGTTTTGTTGTTGCCGGCCGGCCGGCCTCGAAGATGTTTCCGGAAGGGGAAAAAAAATAAACTAGATAATTTTTTTGGATTTTGTTGGTGGTTTTTTGGCCAGAAGAAGTTTTGTTGATGTTTTGTTGTTGCCGGCCGGCAAGGGGAAGAAAAAAAAAGGTTGTTCCGGCAAATTGAAAATACCGGTGAAAAAAAAAAAATTAGAGAAGGCTTTTTTTTTTTTTTTTTTTTTTGAAAAAATTGAAGTATTTAGCCGCGTGTGCTACAGTACACGCGGCCAATTGTTGGCCGCGTGTACTGTAGCACACGTGGCCAAGTGGCCACGAATATTTAAGTACACGCGGCCAACTGTTAGCCGCGTGTACTTTAAATACACGCGGCCAACTGTCAGCCGCGTGTATTTTAATACACGCGGCTAACTGTCAGCCGCGTGTATTTTAATACACGTGGCCACTTGGACACGTGTATTAAAATACACGCGGCCAATTGTACAGTTAGTGTCAACTGGTTCCGCCGCGTGTATGTACGTGGCTACTTGCACGCGGCCAACAGTTCGCCACGTGTACAGTGACCGTACACGCGGCGAACTGCAAGTGGCGAAAATTAATTTTTTTTGTAGTGTGTTTCTTGCACAAAAAAATAAAATAAAAATGAAAATAATTTTCACATCAGCGTTGTTGTACAAAATGTGTACACTTGTTGTGCAAAAAACATTACTCATTTAGAAATGAGATGTACAAATATCATATCTCTTAATTTACTGTATGAAACATATATATTTTACATCCTTTCAGTTTCAATCTGATTATATTACAAGTATATATATATAAACTGAAAGTGTTAATCCCTGCAGCTATCCATGAGTTGATCCCGTTATTCTTTTGATGATCAGACTAATAATGAACTTCATTAATACATGTCATAATTGATATATCAGTAAGTTAACAAATTAATAGGCACTATATAGTACAAAAATAAAATAAAAATACAAAATACAAAGTGTCTAAAATTACAACCTAAAACTCTTTTAGAAAAAAAAAACTAATTAAGTATTGAATTTGAATTGAAGCTCCCAAAAATTTTCATTTCAATATAGACAACTAAATTATTTACAAGAAACTCATAATTGATTTTGTTATGAAGTTTTAATTTGTTTTAACAATTTTCGTAGTTGAAAATACTCATTAGCTAGGTAGTTGTTATAGACATTGAAAGAGTCAAATCAAGACAAATCAACATATCAATAAGATGGTATGCCTCTATATAGACATAATTTTTCTGTTTCTATTGATCCTTGACATAATTTCTCAATGAAAGACGTCTTTTTTTTTCTTTTCTTTTTTTAAAAAATTCTTGATGATTAAGCACATCAAGATCAATATGCTTTAATTGAAATCTCAAATTAATTTCATCTGCTCAAAAAAATCAAGAGGATAAAAGTTCTCCGCTAGACTACATATATCATCAATACTAAAGGATTTATAGGCATCATTTGGATCCAAAACTGTCAAGAATTCCATTACCCTTTTACTAATCCTACTATCGAGTTCTTGCAATTGAAAATCCGTGGTAGCTTTGAATATGTCAAAATGATAATGCTCTATTATGATGCATGTAAGCTCGTTGATGACAACCTGACCTTCAACATAACGAGGACTCAAATATTTTAGAATGTTAATTTTAAATTACTTTAAGAAAGAGACTACTATCTAAAGCAAATTATCCCATCTTGGTCTCTCAACTTTTGAATAAGTGCTTTTGTATTAGAATTTAATTCCATAGTACTCAAGATGTCTTGAGATTTTAGCCACAAAGTTTGACCAATAGCATTAGTCATTTGAGATTTTTGCTGCAAATCTAGAAGAGAATTGATTCCCGTACAACACTTTTACAACATCCCTCTCACATAGGGTGGGCCCCACAGTGTGTGGGGCCCACCCCATGTGAGAGGGCTGTTGTACACTTGTTGTAAAAGTGATGTATTTCTATCATTTTTCAATCTAGAATATCTTTATAGCTCGCACAAATGCTCTTTTTTTAAAAAAAAAAATAAAAAAAAAATTTATTTATTTTTTCAATTGAAAATATCCCCAATTCCACCGCAACAACACGACACCTCACACATATATGATCTACATTACACAGTCGGCACTAATAAGTAATAACACTACCTCAGGTCCTCAGAAGTCGAACTGAGAACATGATCAAATCATCAACAGAGCCTTAGTAGTAACCCGATCCCTTAGAAATGATAATCTATTTCTATGTGCTTACTTCGGGCATGGAATTTCAAATTGGAAGTAAAATAAATTGAACCAATGTTATCACAATGAAGAATAAATTGAACCAATGTTATCACAATGAGCCTTAGTAGTCAAATTTGACTTTTTTTGCTTTTTTTTCTTCTCCAACAGAATGGTTACTTTAACCATTTTTCTAAACACATGAACAGTAAATAGCCAACATTGGCTATTCACTGTTCATGTGTTTAGACTTTTTTTTATTAATTTTTTCTCTCTCCCTCTCTGATCGCTCTTCGTCCCTCTCTGTCGCTCTCCGTCCCTCATCTAACAATAGAAGCAACAGTATGAGCCCCGATTTTCCATGGATCGGTCTTGATCGGTGGTTCCGTTGCTCTGGCCGTGGGTGGATCGACGTCGTGGGTGCGGTGGTTGAACGGCGCTGATTCGGTGGTTGAGTGGTGTGGTATTGAAGTGCTACTCTGGTGCGGTGGGCGCTTCTTCTTCGTCGTAGTGCAGTGGGTTGGGGTTGGGGGAGACCTGGGTGACGTCCGGTGGATGGGTCGACGCCAGTGAAGCTGGAGGTGGATTCCGCCGGGGCCCGCCAAATCCTCGACTCGTCTAGAGATTTTGGTGGTTCTGTGGCTTTTTTTTTTTTGGTGGTTCAGCTGTGCCCTTTTTTCGGTGGATCAGTCTTGATCGGTGCTGATCGGTGGTTCCGTTGCTCTGGCCGTGGGTGGATCGACATCGTGTGTGTGGTGGTTGAACGGCGCTGATCCGGTGGTTGAGTGGTGCGGTATTGAAGTGCTACTTTGGTGCGGTGGGTGCTTCTTCTTTGTCATAGTGCAGTGGGTTGGGGTTGGGGGAGACCGGAGAGTGAGAGAGAAATGAAAACAAAAATTAAAGAAAATGATTAAAAAATAATATTTAAAAAAAGTAGAGAGTGAACTGTTGAAGAGAAAATATGATAAACAGTAGTTAAAGTAGAGAGTTGTGCTTTTTTAACAGCTACTATAACTTTTATTGCTAGAGATGGCCTAAGAGCCAACAACATTCATGAAAAAAGTTAAGGTGACCAAAGTTCAAGTTTCATTCTTAAAGAGAGCATCAAACTCCTCGTTCATGGCTTTTCACCATGTAACATGCTTTACGGTCTAGGTAAAGGAATAATGTTCAAAATCATCATCGGTGGGAGAGGCAGTGAGGGCTTGAGGTGCAGGGTATTAAAGAGCACCATAATAAAATCCTTTTGGTTTAAAAATTTTATTTTGTGATTTAGTGTTCACGGGTCATCCTACGTGTATTGTAGTGTAAAAACACATAATCTAGCAAAGAGATGAAAATAAAAAAGAAAGAAACATAAAATTAAGGTGGTCCGGCCTATGACCTACATCCACACGTAAAAACCTTTTTTTTTTGTTACATTTTTCATTGATTCATTTGATTGTAGATAAGACTCTCTTTATAGAGAAATAGTCTAAATGTTACAAGTCTTTTCTAGTTCTACATTAACAACAATAAATCTAATTTATCAATTTGTAATTCTTGTCTCTTGAGTGCTTGTAATTCTTGTGACCTTGTCTCTTGAATTCTTGTAACTCTTGTCTCAATAAATAAAATGTGCTGACAAATTAGATTTTGGATAAATTATTATTAGATTTTGAATTTAATGATAACTTTTACTACCACGTCATGAAATGTCCTTGAAAAGTAGGATTAAGAAATTACAAAAGATTAATGTTTCTTGCATAACTTTTATACAACTCTTACTATTTTTTTTTTTAATTTTTTTTATGATCAATCATTAAATTTTTTTTTACATGTGGGCCCTAAATATTCAATGGTTGATCTTAAAAAAATGTTGTTAGAGTTGTGCAAAAGTTACGTAAGAGTTATGCAATGAACATTACTCGTTACAAAATGATATATTATTATTAGATTTTTATTATTATTGGGGAAACCATGATAGGTCGAGAAGCATTGGCAGTGGCCCAAATTTGAAGGAAAATGGATCTTTCCTAGAATTTTCCGTTTTGTTTGAATCAACTCACAAAATTGGGGGTTATGTTTCTCTTCAAGTTTGTCCCTTTCATCTATTTATTGTTTCTGTCGGTACGTTTGTAATTACATGGAAGAGGCTTATTGGTTCAGCCCACTCTCCTTAAGGCTGAGAGCAAGGATTGTTGTCAAAGCCCATTTGGCCCAATCATCATAGGCCCAGGAGTGAAAGAGAATCTTGAAAAAGCAAAAGATTGGGGCATTCCGAGAATTGAACTCGGGACCTCTCGCACCCTAAGCGAGAATCATACCACGTTTGTAATTACATGGAAGAGGCTTATTGGTTCAGCCCACTCTCCTTAAGGCTGAGAGCAAGGATTGTTGTCAAAGCCCATTTGGCCCAATCATCATAGGCCCAGAGTGAAAGAGAATCTGAAAAAGCAAAAGATGGGCATTCCGAGAATGAACTCGACTTGCGAATCATACCACGTTGTAATTACATGGAAGGCTATGGTCAGCCACTCCTAAGGCTGAGAGCAAGATTGTGTCAAAGCCATTGCCAATCATATAGCCAGATGAAAGAGAATCTGAAAAGAAAAGATTGGGGCATTCCGAGAATTGAACTCGGGACCTCTCGCACCCTAAGCGAGAATCATACCACTAGACCAAATGCCCTGCTTGTTGGTAAGTACTAATATTTTTGTCTAGTTCAAACAGAACGCAAAAAGGAAACTACATATGTGCTCTAAGAGAATGTTCTTGTGTGGCCGTAAAATTTAAAAACGTGGAACTTAACCTTTAAGGGCATGTCATCTATAGACTAAAAAAAAAACCTTTTAAGGGCATGTTTGGGTGTTGTTTTATATTTGATTATGTTTGGTTCAATTTTTCAAGTTAAAATTATACTCGGTTTTTACCCAACTTGTTTTCAACCCGTTTTTAATCCAACTAAAAAAAATTTAATCTAATTAAAAAAAATAAAATAAAATAAAAAAAGGAAAAAAAATAAATAAAAACCGAGGGGCGGTTGAACCACCCCTGTGCCTTTGGGGGTGGCTCTGCCACCTCCCAAGAGATAGATCGGCCACCCCTCATTAAGGCCGAAATTAATGGGGGTGGCTTGGCCACCTCGTCTGATTCTGGGGTAGCTTAACCACCCCCAAAATAGCAGAGCCACCCACAAGTGGTTTCCTGTGGGTGGTCGGTCACCCCCTGAGGGATGGCAGAGCCACCCTATGGTGGTTTGAAAGCCACCCCAATTTTATTATCATTCTTTTAAAATTAGTTTTTTTAGTTTTATAAAAATAATAATAAAAATAAAAAAATTCAATTTATAAATATTTTTTTTGATTATATTCAATTCAATTAACACTCTCAAACATCTTTTTCTAATTTTATTTTAGATTTTCTAATTCATTTGGACATAATTTTTTTAAATTCACACTTTTTAAAATATAATAGAATATAGGAAAATATAATAAATCAAAAAAAAAAAATCAAACACCGGAACAATTCCTAAAACATTTGAAAAAGTCACTCGGAAGTTGCACCGCAAATGACAAAATTAACTTAATTGAGATCCCTGCATGAGTGGTTTGGTCTTTTTCAAAACGTTGAATTTTTTTTTCCGGCGGCCCGTAAAGAAATGGCAAACGCGGTATCCCTCCCAACGAGAAACTCATACGGTCCGAATTCCTAGAAAAAAAATAAAATAAAATTTATTTACGCCTGAATTCTACGTCACCTTTAAAAATAAATAAATAATCTACCCATCACCTTGTGATCACCGTAGTCTTCTGGTCCTGCTGCCGAAAGCTACGATCGTGTGCGCCACCGGGTGACCGGCGCGTGGTCATTACGAACCAAAGAGTCTTCTCTCCTTGGGCGTGCGTGATGGCCACGCTCCATCTTTTTTGACCGTGCAAGGTGGTGCCTAGAGATTATGGAGTCCGATCTGCTATAGAGTGATTTTGGGGATGACGTGTGTTCTAGACGTGCCGTTTTTCGGCAAAGACAACCCCCTGCCGCTGGCTTGAGTTGAGTTTTTATGTTTTTATGTTTGCTTGTTATGTATTTCCCTTGTTTTTCCGGTCACAGTCTGCCTTTGTATTGCTCAATTTTTTTTGAAATATCTGTTGGCTTGTAGCTAGATCGGCCATCTTTTCTTATGTAGAGTGTGAGTTATTGTAAAGGGAGGCTCAATTGTTGTTCTTGTAAAGTTTGTGTTTTGGCTAGACATCTGTTTTTTAAGTCAGATTCTTTTGACTTAGATTGTAGGGGATCTTGTCCCTTTAATTTCAAGCTGTAAGCCTTCCGGCCATTTCAACATTAATGATAGCACATGCTATTTGTTTTAAAAAATAAATAAAAAAAAAATTGTTAAAATTTGTACATTGTCCGGAAGCATGGTCCGCATGGACCATAAATTTATTTTCCATCTTTGACTGGAATTTACGACATGCATATCGTACAAGTAGACCGGCCCACACGTACAATATTTAATTAATTAATTACTTATTACTCTGTATAAGGCCCCGTTCACTAACTCCCTTCCCCCTCCCTCCCCCTCCCTTTCCTCTTTTTCGTACAGTTCTTGTCAGTACGAAACTGACACACATTTGATGGAGCTGGCTTCTTGAATAAGCCAATGCTTTCAATTTTCCAATTTTGCCAATTTTTTACTATTCATGTCAAAAAGTTGCCCGCAACTGTCTGCATCTTCACTGTAGCCTGTGTATTTCGTGTTTTCCTTTACCTTTACCTAGTTTACCCTTCTACTGCAGCGACGAAAATTTAAAAAACCCACCAAAACTTCATCCTCCTCTTTTTCCCTCTCTCTCAGCTCATTCACTTCCCTCGAAATGTTTAAAAAAATACCAAAAAGCGATCACCTCTATTCTCTCACTCTGTCCACGGTACAAGAGGTATGTCTATTCAAACGCCTAACAAAGTTGAAACTCTGGTCTTTCACAGCTAAAGAAAATCCCTAAACAGATTTGACGAATTTCTTCTCCGGATCTCACACAGACCATGCAGGTGTTGATTTTCAATTTTACCCTTAATTTCATTCTTCATTCTTGTAATCTAGCCACTTTGCACAGTGCGTAGACCCTATGCCCCAATTTTTTTTGCAACCAACAGTAGCAGGACTGAGCGCTAGTTGAAAACACCTCTCTCCAAACCTCTCACTCCACTGACCCATCTGACTCCATCAATTCCAGGTCTTTGACGGGCGATTCGCATCAATAGCCATTATTTCCTACATTTTCACCTCAACCACTCTACGATTCGCCCAAGAGCCGGACGATACGCTCCAGATTTTGCCTATAAATGTCTTTAAGGTCGTCCCCAAGGCAGTAGCAGCAGACGTCAGTGAAGCTTGGGTCCAAGACAAGTGGTTTGTACGGGGTAGCAAGTGCTTGGCTTCCAGCGGTGCAGGCTCGGCCGGACGGACGACGACTTCTGTAGCCACGGGTCCACGTACTAGATCACGTTCACAGGTGTGTTTTTTTTTTCCTCTTCCCAGATTTTTCAATTTGATGTGAAATATTGGGTGATTTGGATGCCAGCTCTTGATACATGTAGTTTGTCTTTGATCATTGTGATTTTGGTTGTCTTGTTGGAAGGAAAATTTGTAAAGGTGAGAATAAAACAATGTGTCTCCATACAAAACAATGACAAATTAGTCAAGGAAAAATAACTCAAACACAAACGCTAGTCATGTGTAACGTTTTTCATCAAACTAATGAACAAATTTGACAAAAGGATATCTAAATATTTTGATAGTTTGTACTCTGTAGGTCCGAATTATTGTGCGTCAGAGGACAATCCATCCCACTAGTTTTGGGTTCAAGATTTCAAATGAAATAATGAACCCCCTGAATTTAATACATTCATCAATGTTAAAAAAACATGTAAAGTTGGCAGAATCTAAGTCGTATCCGGTAATTTCACTCAATAATTTCACTACCATAATACGAATATGTCAATACCATCAACATCACTAGATTCAGCTGCTTGAGAAAGCATACCTCCTGTGAAAACACTCCTGGACAAATATGAAACCGAAGTAGTAGTGCCATAAGCAGAAAATTTTAGCGATATGGATTCAAAAGAGTTCATCATTTTTGCACAACCATTGTTCCTGCCAAAATCTTTGCCATTTTTGAGTGGAACAGGACACTTTTGTAGTTTCAAGCCCCTCAAGTAAAATGTTCAATGGGGGCGAGCATTCCCATCCAGCTAACCAAATGCTAATTTGCTAATTTGATTAACCCGGATCTTCTCTGAGGTTTTTAGGAGGCTGCTAGTTTTCTTTATTGATGTATTTCATGTTTGTTGTCTCCCTGTTTGTGAGGTTCTATCTGATTAGGAGTTTGGGTGTTTAGATGTGTTTTTAGTTTCGATATGTTATGACTTATTACCTTGGTTATGTAGTGATATTTTCGACTTTATGATATTTAGCTTCCGTACTTATTCCTATTTAGTTATATTAATAAGTTGTTAGTATCATCATGTAGGTAATATTTTTTGATACGATTAATTGACATGGATGGCCTTGGTACATCGAGCTCGAACTTCGACGCTGTAAACATGGTAGATATTATGGATGACGAACCCAATTTGGATAACATGGATGATGATGAAGATGAAAACGATGGGCCAAGGTACACACAAGAGGTCCTTGAACAGTTAGAGAACTCATTTCATAGACTGTTCAGTGTGCTTCAAGAATTGAATTATACGATGCAACACATGGACCGAGTTGTGCACATTCTGCAACGCACGTCTTCCTTGACGGGCGCAATGTGGATCCATTGGGTTTTGAGCAATCCTAACCCGAATACATGCTATGAGCGCTTCAGAATGTTTCCCCCCACATTCATGAAACTGTGTTGCACCTTAAAACATAATGGTTATCTCAGAAGTAGCCGCTATGTTAAAATCACTAAGCAAGTAGCAGCCTTTTGCCTAATAGTTGCACAGGCACAGTCACAGTCATAGAGGACGGTGTGTGACAGGCTGCAGCGATCAACTGCCACAATTAGCAAATATTGTCATCGCGTATGCAGGACACTTTGCAGGTTGGGAAAGACAATCATACAACCTTGTAGCACCGATATTCCTCATCCTTACGTCGCCAGTGATACTAGATTTTACCCGTGGTTTAAGGTAGTCAAATTTTATTATGTGTGTTTGTTTTTGTTTGTCATTATTCAAATTTTAACCATTATCCAATTTCAGTATTGTATAGGTGCTATCGATGGCACGCATCTGATGGCGCGCGTGATGAATCACAGTGACGTCCCTTTTCGAGGCAAAAGCTCAACTCCGACACAAAATGTGATGTGCGTGACGAACTTAGACCTTTGTTTCACGTTTGTCTGCAGTGGTTGAGAGGGTAGCGCACACGACGTAAAAATTTTCACTGAGACAATAAACGATCCAACCATGAACTTCCCAACGCCAGACGAAGGTACTGTTACTACAACAAGTGTCCATACCGGCATAATAGTTTACTATTTAGACGAGGGTATACTTACAATAAATGAAAAAACATGTATTTTGTAGGATACTATTATTTAGTGGATTCAGCTTATGGTTGCTACAAGGGGTTCTTACCTCCATATCGGAACGAAAGATATCACTTGGAAATCTTTCGCCGGGGCCGACCCCAACCCAGGACTGATAAAGAGTTGTTTAACTACCGACATTCATCATTGCGATCGACGGTGGAGCGTACATTTGGGATTTTGAAGAATCGGTTCCCAATTTTGGAAAATATGCCCCCGTACGAGGTACCAGACCAACGATTACTTGTGATTGCGTGTTGTACTATACACAACTTCATCCGCAAGGACTGTGGGGATATTGATCTATTATTCAGACACGCTCTACAACAACTATACGGTGAAGCTTGGATTGATGTATCACAACGGGTTAATATGCCAGGTGAAACGCATGTAACACCTGGACTACGACCGGATCAATCACGGTCGAGTGCAACGTACATGGGGGCATATCGGAATACAATGAAAAATAGCATGTGGGAGTGGAACAATGTGACATAAACGTCAACAAGACCAAAGTTTGTATATTAGGTGATGGATATGTTTTGTTGTAATTTTATGACAAGTAATTTGGTTGTAATTGTTTTAATGACTTAGGTCTCTGATATGTTGAGTTGTAATAGATTAGAGACGGGTATGGTATTTGACCAATGATATTTAACTTAAGTAATGTATATGTTTATAACACGAAGGATTGTTTAATTCTATTTTTCATAGTATTAAATACACAAAGTTTGTTTGTGTCAATACATGTTCGGAATGCTATATTTTTAATAACACCATGACAGAAAGATGTAGATAACATTCAAAATACAGAGGTGCTCAATTTGGTGCATATATAGATATAACATTCAAAATGAAAACATACAAATAAACTACATCCATAATTGTTATTTTAACATTAACTTAGTATTTCTAGTTCCACTATAACCACTAACATAAAATACTAAAAGCAAAATGACAACTAACAATGCAGTTTTAACCATCATCCAAGTTGTATTTTGACCCAACCCAAACTCCCGCCGTATTTTATTATAATGCTTTTTGCATTTTTTTTCCAATCATTGCATCAACTTTGTCAGTTTGACCCAATTCTAAGTCCCGCCGCAGTTTGTCGTAATGTTGCTTGCACTTTCCCTCAATGAATGCATCGAATTTGTCATTATCAACAACCCTTTTGTCTTCCATTTCTTTCAGGTATTTCGCCAAACCTTTCTTGTAAGGTGACATTTCCTTATCAGCCCATACAAAAAAATCACAGTCACCAGCCTTCTGCATGGAAAGAAAACAAAAATGTCATAAAATATTGGATGAGAAGATATAACACAAAGCTAATATCTGAAATTACCTTGTATTTAAGACATCCGTACCACTTTTTACCAGGGTTGCTCGAGGTCCAAGAGTACCTTATTCGTGCAGGAACTCCACATTTACATAACGGAGGACCACTTGAAAAATCACTAGTTGTAGACATATTTACGCGTGTCTGTATCAGGAAGCATATCGAAAAAAAATTAAAATTGAACAAAAATTTAGATAAAATATTAAAACTGAAATAAATAAATAACATACACAAAAGAATAAAAAAGTGAAAGAAAACCACTTTAATGTTTTCCACTCTAATTCAGTTTATTTGAATATAATATACACTTAGGTAAGTTTGAAATTGAATTTTATGACTGTTTGAAAAAATAAACCCCCCCAATTTCTATAGTTGCATTCGTACATAAGACTTCAATTGATTTAAAGGAAAAAAAAAACAGAAAAAGGAAATTTAAATTTCTCTGTTTTTTATTGGTTTTGGAACAACTCCTCTACTCCTTTGTGAAAATCTGCTCTCTGTATTTCATCCAAAGAATTCAGCTCATCAAAAAGCATAACGTAAGAACAAGTAATTTTCTTATCTAACCCACATGTGAAATCCCCGAAACTAAGTGAAACAGCCCCTGCCTGTCATTTATTTCCAAAGAACCAGTATGAATTTTGAGCTCACACTCACTCCCAAACGGTATGTAAAATTATTTTTACTACATAGTATATATTATGATGTTTAATTTATGTTAGTTTTACAGCAAATGCTAGTGTGATTCTTCGACTGAATTGCACAAGGGACATAAACGGGCATCTTTTGACTAATAGATGAAGTTCGTTAACATAGCTTAATTTGATTAGAAGGCGATATTCCAATTTATTTTGGGGTTTTCTTTAATAGCAAGTGAAACTTTTAAATTGAATAGTTTAGTACAGATGGTCGTACACCACAAAATAGCAATTACTGTCACTTGATAATAGAAGTAACAACCAAATATACAAATGAACAAAGAACCACTGAACTTGTGCATTGAAATACTTGCACAACAGAAAGGGTTCAAAATTTCCAGGAAAACAAACAGGAAACGAAAGCAACAGAATAATATTTCTCGAGACAAACACGAGCAAATGAAGCTGAAGCTCATAAACTGACCTGGAAACCTCTTCCCAGAGAGAAGCGTGGCAAACTACTCCCAGAAGCCGGATCCTGTGGAAGAAATATCATATGATCATACGCATGTGCCACCACATAAGCTCAACTCTCAGCATCAAATTGAAGAGATTTCAAAAAAGAAAACAACAACAAAAAAACTCAGACTTTTGAAGTCACAGAATCAAAGTAAAGCAGATCTGGAAGAAGATCAGAGTTAACCCAAAGTGAAACACCGACTGATCGCTAACAAGCTACAAAGAACGCCAAAAAGACGCCCCTTTTTTAACAGAGAGAGAGGCACGGCGTCAAGGCAAGAGACTAGGTTCCGTTTCTCCAACACTCACACCCACAGAGAGAGAGTGAGGAGGGAGAGAGAGATTAGCTTGCTTTTTGGGTTGTTGGTGTGGGTTCGGTTTAGAGGTTGAGGGAAGAGGATGGGGAGATAGCTTGCTTTTGAGGGAAGTGAATGAGCTGAGAGAGAGGGAAAAAGAGGAGGATGAAGTTTTGGTGGGTTTTTTTAATTTTTGTCGCTGCAATAGAAGGGTAAACTAGGAAAAGGTAAAGGAAAACACGAAATACACAGGCTGCAGTGAAGATGCAGACAGTTGCGAGCAACTTTTTGACATGAACAGTAAAAAATGGGTAAAATTGGAAAATTGAAAGCATTGGCTTATTCAAGAAGCCAGCTCCATCAAATGTGCGTCAGTTTCGTACTGACAGGAACTGTACGAAAAAGAGGGAAAGGGAGGGGGAAGGGAGTTAGTGAACGGGGCCTTAGAGAGAATGTTTAATTTAATAAATAAAACTATCACGTTATAAGGCATGAGACACCTGAAACATATACGTCAGAATCGCAAGCTAAGTCCCATATTTCAATTTTTTTTTCGTGTATTTCTCTTCAAATACGTGACACAATTAAGCAATTTTCATAAAAATTAACTTTATCTTCAAAGTTAATGTACATATACACGTACATACGACAAATTTATAATCATGGATTCATGAGAATAGTATATATTAACCAAAATCTTTTACAATTTACACGTAATTCAAGCAACGGTTAAAGCTTAAACTCAAATCCTAAGAGCTCTCAATGCAAAATGCATCCTAAGAATTGAAGGCTTTGTTAAGAGATCAAAATGCCATACACATTTTTAAGTGCACATTTATTGAAGTGGTAGTAAAAATTATTATTAGATTCAAAATTAATAATGATCCATCTAAAATCTAATATTGAATTTTATTACCATATCGAAGAGTGTGAAAGTGGAAGGTGTGTGCAGCATTTCTTCTGTGTTAATCTTTTACTACAACATAAAACACTTGATATGAAAGATGTTATGTAATGGTTAAGGATTTCCTATAATTTTTAAGGTATTGTACCGAGTAGATTTCTCCTAATGTCGATCATTGATTTGGAATTCAATGCTTAAGATTTTATCATATCAACGGTTATTATTTTCAAAATATTAATAGATACTATAACTACCGACACGGTAATTGTTCAATTGTTAAAAGTGATAACTGTTTATATGACAAAATCTCAACCATTGAAATCCAAACTATTAGTTGAGCTAGATTTGAATAAATCTACCGGGTAAAATACCGGATATCTTGCTTCGTTGCATAAGAGTATTTATATCCGACTTAGCAAATTTTCTTTCAATTTTAGTTAAAAAATTACATTTTTCTATTTTATGTACCTAATTTTTCAAAGCACCTCCATCCATTTACTATTTTAGTTATCCACTTTCATTTTTTTATTTAAATATTATTTATTTTTTCTCTAATGAGAGAAGAGAGAATGATATAGAAGAACAAAAAAAAAAATGCTTTTTCTTTCTAATTTGATGAGCAATATAGCATCTCGCTAATTTTTATTTTTATTTTTGTTTTGGTTTAATTTTTTTTTTTCACAAAAAAAAAAAATTAAAATTTTACCCCCTAATTTTTTAATTTTTTTAATTTTACCCCCTCAATTTTTTTTTTTTTTGATTTGACTTCTCCATTTTTACAAGCTGGGTCCGCCACTGGGTTTAAAGTAATTAACATATAGCTGTTTTTTCACTCAAATTTATATTCTGCAAGCCAGAATAACCTTTGGCTAGACGACTGTAAATGCTCACAATCTTAACACGTTTGGGATTTAACTATTTAAGACGCACAGTACTGCAACAAAAATAACCCATATATATATGGACTTCTAAGAAGAATAAAAAAGTCAGTTGATGTTGACATGCTGTGGCAATATATATATATATATATATAGACTCCAATTTTGAAAGTCTAACGTTCAACACGTAAATGAAAATATCCATTAGACGTTAAATATGTGATACTATTTGGAAGATTTATGTAGAAATTAGGCTCCTTTGGTAAAGGTATGAACAGAACAAAACATAACAGAGTAGTGGGTTGTTAATTTTGGAATTAGTAAAAAGTGATGATGTAATATAAAAAGGTGAAAAAGTTTTGTTTTGTAGTGAATTTTTTTATTTAAATAGTAATAAAAAATTATTGATGTGATATAAAAAGTAAAAAAAGTGAGAATGTTTTGATGTTGATTGGTAGTAGGAAATATAAAAAAGTAAAAGAAAAAGTAAATGAATAGTACATGCATTACTGTGTACTGTTCTGTAACTTAACAAACAATGCCTAAATGATGTGTATTCGCGAAGTGCAATTTAATGACTTGTTTGAGTGTCTGATTTTTTGAAAAATTGTGAATACAAAGAGAATTTATTTTTTGTAATTATATTTAGATTGTTTACAAAACTCAAGGTAAATTTTTTTTAAAAAATTAAATAAAATTTGATATTTAAAAAACAATATTTTTAAATTTTTTTTCTCACCCAAATATGCCATTAAAATATTTTTGGCATTTGGAGAAATTATCCAATAAAGAAGTGTGAATATAAGAAATTGGTTTTAGGACCATTTGGCTTTATATTCATCCTAGTTAATTTGATGCGCGCGTACGTGTATATTGACTCTAGTACCTTCTGAGAAACATGTGCCTATAAAAAGTCGTCACCTTCTCAACTATATGGTCCATATATATATATACGGACGGCATATTCAATTCAACTGAAGAAAAGTAATTCTAACAGGGAAATCAGAAAGATCGAGATCGAGTCATGGCGGGTGGAGGCGGAACTGGTATCTCCCTTGAATACACTCCGACATGGGCGGTTGCCGTAGTTTGCTTCTTCTTCATCTCCATCTCCATTATTCTAGAGCAATTTATCCATCTCCTTACCAAAGTATGTTTTTCTTTTTCTTTTGCCGGCGTTGTTCTGTTCCTTTCCTATATATAGATATAAACTCCAAGCTAATGTGAGAGAAATGGCGTGCAGTGGCTAAGGAGACATCGGAAAACAGCGTTGAACGGCGCAGTGGAGAAACTTAAATCAGGTGCAATATTCAAAATTATGTTGTATATATTGAAGAACACCTTTGCTTCAAATTGCTTGTGCGAGAAGCTACCTTGAAACTAATTATTCGATCGATCATTTGTGTGGGATTTGTACAGAGTTGATGCTTCTGGGGTTTATGTCGCTCATATTGGCAGTAACTCAAGAACGCATTTCTAAGATATGCATATCTGCAAAAGCTGCGGAAACCATGCTTCCATGCCGGAAACAGGCCACTTCGCAATCTATCAAAGTAATTGGCCGGAGTTTGAGATCGATGAATACTATTTTGTGGCAACCACATCGGCGGCTGGATGACGACGAGGGTACGACAACTACAAGTGACGACGCCGGTGCAGTTGCTGTAGATTCTTGCCCAGAGGTATGTTTCTTAGTAAACTCTCGATCATCAATTGAGAAAGAACAAATTAAGTATGATTATGTTGATTAAGAAGGAATTTACAGGGAAAGGTTGGGTTTATGTCGCAAGACGGGATCCATCAGCTTCACTTATTCATTTTCGCGCTAGCTGTCATGCAAATCGTGTATTGTGTTCTCACTATGGCTTTGGGTAGGGCCAAGGTAAAACACTTTCTTTGGATTACTTTTTTCAGTCAACTATATGGTAATTTAATTAGCAGCCTCAATTAACCCTTAAGTCAATATATTATTGTTACAATATAATAATAATAATACACGAGTTGATTAAGACTGTCACGTCAGCATTGTAAAATAAAAATGTATTTTTAATAACTGATGCTTCAAGTTTTGTTGTATTTTAATATTAGATGCGACGTTGGGAAGCTTGGGAGAAAGAAACCCAGACAACCGAATACCAAGTTGCAAATGGTATGTTTATATACACTCTCATAATTCACATTTTTATCCCACAAATATTACACGATTAATGCTAATATATGAGTCTCCACTAATTATTGAATAAAAAAAATCAAAAAATTGATTGTAATTATCACGTCAATATTATAAAATATTTTTTTAATAAAAATTATAGTATATAAAATTACTCATTGACCTTAATGCATAGGTTTGGTCACAATTTCTTCTCCCACCTTTCTACTTTTTTAAAAATATTATTGAATTTAAGGTGAACCACCAAAACTTTTTCTTATTATTATTATTATTATATTAAAAAAATTATATAAATATCTTTAAAAAAGTATTTTTAAATATTTGGTAGGTGATGAAAGACTCCAGAGAATCCAAGTCTTTAATTGACTGCTGTTTAATTTCCATACGTTTGTATCATTTTTTATTTTCTATTTTGCGTACGTATGCCGTTAACCCTGTATTGGCGATAATCTTTGACCGACTGCGACTCTTACATTACGTAGGCTGCACGCTACCAAATTTTTTAGAAGTTGAAGAAAACGACCGTTACGATCGAACATATATACCATCGATATCACTGTCAGCGCAAGAAAAAGAGTACTCCAATCGATCTATGCACATAATTATAATTTTATAAGTAGAATTTTTTGTCAGCCCCTGAAAAAAGATTTCGATTAGATTTTTTTTATGCGGATTAGGTGAATCTTTTGGTTTTTTAGATCTTTAAAACGATTTGTTTTTCATTTTTAATCAAAATTTTTTGCCCAGAGGAAAAAGAACAACGTTAATTCTTTTAAGTTTTGACATTTTGAATCACTTAGGCACCGATTAGTTTGTGTTTTTGTTTTCGATCGTTCTTTTGTTTTTCGTCTTTAAGACAAATACATGCATTAACAAATAATTTAAAATATAAAAATCTTTTTCATCTTTATGTTATATAAGAACACATTTTCAAATTAAACAGAAAAAACGCCCCTAAAATAACTTATGACTAGGGTTGTAATCAAGCAGAGCTACTCGTTAATATGTTCAAGTTTGTTCTGCTCCGGATCAGTTCGTTTTTTAAACAAACAAAACTTGAACAAAAAATTTAGACTCGTATAAATTTAGGCTCGGCTCGTCTAAACTCGGCTTAACTCGTTTAGACTTGTATAAACTCGTATAACTTTATTTGTATTATTTTAACTTTGTAACGAGAACATGTTAAGTATTTTTTTTTTTTTTAAAAGAAAAAAATGTTCTTTGTAATGTAATATATATAAGTTGAATTATTGTAATTGTGAGTCTGGATATAGAATAAGTGCATTTGTGTGTATATAAATGTATAAATATACTATGAGATAAACGTATAAAATTGAGATTAGATTATTTAAGATTTGAGTTAATTTTTCTAATTACTCAAACAATAAATTTTAACCATAATTAAGTAATTAATAATTAGTATTAATTGTTTTTTGAAAAATTAAACAATCCCAACATTTACTTTATATATGAAAATGACTAAATAAATTGAGTTACTCGTAAACAAGCTTGGGTTTTTTAAAAAAAATAAATGAACAGAGTTTGAACAGATTATCTGATTTAATAATAAGCTCGACTCGTGTTAAAAAAAAATTAAACGAACCGAATTTGAACATACAATACACACAGCTTAGCTGGCTCATTACAGCCCTACTCATTGCTAATATTTTGAATGATTATTAGATCCTAATCGGTTCAGATTTGCAAGGCAAACAACATTTGGAAGAAGACACATGACTACTTTTACAGACACGACGTTCCAGCTGTGGATTGTGAGTTGCCTTTCTATGTCTCTCAAAGTAATTAATCTCAATGAACAAGAAAAACACCAGCAACGGTAATATATATATATATATATAACGTCTAACAGTTTCAATGATTGTGAATGGGGCAGAAATGTTTCTTCAGACAGTTCTTTCATTCCGTAGCAAAAGTTGATTATCTCACTCTCAGACATGGCTTTATCTCGGTAATTAATTAATTATTAGCTTAATTTAGCTTTCAATTAGTTCGATATATCTTTCTAATTAATTTTTACAACAATCCCCGTACAAATATGTCTTGTTCATAAAATTTTCAGGCTCACATGTCAGCCAAGAACGACAACTTCAATTTCCAAAAATACATACAGCGAACCTTGGAAGAAGATTTCAAGGACGTGGTTGGCATCAGGTAATTGCGTGCATGATTCTCTGCACATTAACTGTTGTTAGAAATATAAACAAATTAACGAAAATAAATGCTTAATTATAATGATGGAAGATTACACCTTTGGTATGTTTTAATTTGATTAGGGAAAAATCATATTTAATCCCTATTTAAGTTTTCATCTTATTTCAATTTAGTCATTGGTTTTGGAATTTTAAGAATAATTAACCCTTAAGTTTTACTCAAGTTTTAAATTTGTCCCTCTATCACTTTACCTTTAAGTTAACAATTTTCTATTTGTCACATGTGTCTCATTTGACATGCCAGGATCTATTTCAACATCAAAGTTAATATTTTTCCTCTAACGCTACAAATCTAAGAGATTAAGATGACAAATAAGATAGTTTTTGTTTTTGGAGTTCTTTTGTTTTGTTTTTTTTTTTACACGGATGATTTGGCGCTTACTAATATGACATTGATATTATGTGTCGATATGAACGTTGTCGTGTCAATTGAGACACACGTGTCATATAATAAACCATTAATTCATTTTTATGGAAAAGTGATAGAACGACCTATTTAAAATATTGGCAAAACTTAAGAATCATATTCTTGAAATTAGAAACTCAAAGATTAAATTTAAATCTGATAAAAATTAAAGAGCTAAATATGATTTTTCCCATTTGATTATGATATTCCCTAATTTCTCTCCACTAGCTAATGTGTTCTTCCCCACTTTTGACAGCCCTATAATGTGGTTTCTAGTCGTTATCCTCTTGCTCGTGGATGTTTACGGTAAGTAATTATGCTTCTCTTTTTATTCAAACCGATCAATATTCTTTCGTCTCCATATAATCAATTAAACCAATTTTTGAAATTTGTTTGAACCCAATCAGGTTGGCATGTATATCTCTGGCTATCCTATATTCCTCTCCTGGTAAGCATATTAATTGCCTTGCATTCTATTAGAATATTAATTAAATGATTAAAATCAAATATTTTTATAAATTTAAGCTTAACATGGTATCCGAATAAACGTTATGAATTCGAACCTTAATTCTAGAATTTACCATCCATTTCTGTTAAATATTTAACGTCCCGAGCCTCACTCGGTCTCCTGCTTTAATTTCTGTAGGTAGTTCTGGTTCTGGGAGCCAAACTTGAAGTCATTGTGGCAAGAATGGCTCTTCAAATCAAAGAGCAGGGCAATGTAGTTAGAGGAACCCCTCTTGTTAGACCAAACGATAGTCTCTTCTGGTTCGGGCAGCCAGGATTTGTCTTAACTCTTATACATTATACTCTATTTGTGGTAAGTCCTCCTCTGCGTGAAAGCAACAATCAAAAAAAAAATGGAAGGAAAAAAATGTAAAATCAGTTTATGTGGTGGTTTATTTAATTTACTCTTTACAGTCAAAATCCGTTCACTAAATTAACAGATTACGATAGTGTGACATGTCAGAGTTAATAAACTTACGACACGTATCCTATTTAAGTCAGTGTCACACTAATGTAATCTGTTAATTCAATAGATAGAATTTGACTGAAGGTAGTACATTGTTCTTTTGGCATACCTTAGGAACTCTAAATTAATTTTCATACCACGTGAAACTAATTACAAATCAGATAAACTACCTAAATTGATTTGCATTTTTTCCAAAATGGAAAGACAAAGTTAAAACGTGAAAGTACTTTTTCTTTCTTCCCAAGAATATAATATTGTATGAATATTAATTGGATACTAACTTTTCTGAACTTCTCAGAATGCATTCGAGCTGGCCTTCTTTATCTGGGTCACGGTAACTTTTCTTTCTTATTTCTTAATTTACCCTTTTCAACACGCCATGTTTGAAGGTCTGGTGCTCGAAAAGTTGATCTAATTTTTCTTTCTTTCGGTTTCAATTCTCTTTTCCTTCTGGCTGATCAGATACAGTTTGGTTTCAATTCTTGTTACCACGAGCAAATTGGGATCATTTCCACCAGGATTGTGCTGGCGTAAGAACAAGACGTTATTCATTTCTTCCAAAATGTTTAGTCTTACTTAAAGCATGATTAAATGATTTTCATTTACCTCTAATTTCAATTAAATATTATACGTGTTAGGCCTTATTTATTAGAAGAGAGTTTGAGCATACTCGTGAGGGAAGTGTTAAAGTATAATTAAATTATTAAATTTACTACTCCCTATCTACTTAAACTTTTAAAAAAGTGGTGAGGCCGATTTAACACAGTTATTCTGATTAATTTCCTGCTATTTCCTCAGGGTGGTAGTTCAAGTACTTTGCAGCTACATCACTCTTCCTCTCTATGCACTTGTTACACAGGTGAAGATTTTGGGAATTTGTGTGCGTTGTTATTTCTTGCTGGGATATATATACATGGAGAATCAGTGCTGTTTGTATTACTGTTTGTTCACAGATGGGATCAAATTACAAAAATAAGGTAGTGGAAGATCAAATGGCCATAGTTATGAAGCAATGGCACGCCGAAGTAAGGGAGAGAAGGAAGAAGCAAGAACAATTCTTTGCATCTCCTGCTCGCACTTCTTTGTCCACGGAATGGAGCCCCAGGAGGAGTAGCGTCAATGAAGTTTCTGCTTTCCTAAGACCCACATCTCTTCCGAGCGACAGCATACACAAAGGTGAAATCGTGGAAGAAGACGAAGAGGCAGTTGGCTCGTCTAGACGCCCATACCGGGCTGTCATACTAGAACTGCCGACAATAAAAAGACAGTAAATATCGAGCGTGCGGTTTAATATTGTTGTATCAAACGGTGCAGTGTTGATATCATGTGATAAATATATTGACATGCATGCCATTCAAAATATTTAAATGATGTGATATCATTATACACTATTAGATGCAACAACATTAAATCTTGATTATGGAGAGAATTGTATTATGCACCGTAACAAACTTTACAGAATTGTAAAGTGAATGAACAAGAACAGAGAATGAAAAACAGAAACTTGCACAACAAGAGAATGAAGAAGGAATTGATCTTCTATTGTAAAATGACTTAACCAAAAAGTACAATAAAGTCAGAGTGCTTATGCTTATATATTGGAATAAGCACATGTGTTAGAATAACAAGTAATAACCTTGATGTACAAACAATTACAGCTGTCAAGCTAAATACAAACTACCAATTAGATTACAAATGAGAAAAAAACGTGCTATATACATCAATACGCCCCCTCAAGATGGACTGTGAATGTCGTGAACAGACATCTTGGACAAAAGCTTATAGAAAAGAGAGTTTCCAAGGGCTTTAGTAAAAATATCAGCTAACTGATTTTGGGAAGAAACATGAAGTGTTTTGATGAGACCAAGCTGGATTTTCTCACGAATAAAATGACAATCTATATCAATGTGCTTGGTACGCTCGTGGAACACCGGATTAACTGCAATGTGCAATGCAGCCTGGCTATCACAAAACAGGGTGGCAGGATGAGGATGCACAATCTGAAAATCATGAAGTAAATTGAATAACCAAAGAAGCTCGCAACCAGTAGAGGCCATAGAACGGTACTCTGATTCTGCAGAGGATCTAGAGATCGTTTGTTGTTTCTTTGACTTCCAAGAGATTAAAGAAGTGCCAAGAAAAACACAAAAACCAGTGATGGACCGACGGGTGTCATAGCAGCCTACCCAGTCGGCATCACAGAAGGCCTTAAGCTTGAAATCAGATTGGGCAGAAAAAAATAAACCTTGGCCAGGAGCATGCTTCACATATCTGAGAACCCGGTAGGCAGCATCAAGATGGGGCTGGTGAGGCTTGTCCATGAATTGGCTTAAGGTTTGGACCGAGTAAGCCAAATCTAGCCGAGTAAGAGTTAAGTAAAGAAGACGACCAATAAGTCTTCTATAAGGGGTAGGATCAGCCAAAAGAGTACCATGATCTCTAGAAAGTTTCAAATTCTGTTCCATGGGGAAAGAAACAGGTTTAGAAGCCAAGAAACCAGAATCTTGTAAGATTTCTAAGGCATATTTTCTTTGTGAAACAGAAATGCCCAAGGAAGAACGAGCAATTTCAAGACCCAAAAAATACTTAAGTGAACCAAGGTCTTTGAGACAAAACTTAGAATTCAAATCTGCAATGAGAGAAGTAACTGCTGCAGCATCATTGCTAGTAATAGCAATATCATCAACATATACCAATAGACCAATGAAGAGAGAATCCTGAGCTTTAGTAAACAAAGAGTAATCCGCTTTGGATTGAGAAAAACCAAGATCAAGCAAGGCAGTTGAGAGCTTAGAAAACCACTGTCTAGAGGCTTGTTTCAATTCATAGAGAGACTATGTTAACTTGCAGACTTTAGGCTCCCCCTTACCCTTAAAGCCGGGAGGTAAAGTCATGTAAACCTCTTCTTCTAAATCACCATGAAGAAAAGCATTGTTGACATCAAGTTGATGCAACACCCAATGCTTAGCAGCTGCAACAGCAAGAAAGGTCCGGACAGTAGTCATTTTGGCAACAGGTGAAAAAGTTTCATGATAGTCTAATCCTTCACTTTGAGTGTACCCCTTAGCAACAAGACGGGCTTTGTATCTTTCTATGCTACCATCAGCCCGATATTTGATTTTATAGACCCATTTACAGCCAATGAGATGCTTGGTTGGAGGTAAATCAGTGACAATCCAAGTGTTGTTCGCTTCAAGTGCTGCAATCTCTTTGGTCATGGCATCACGCCAATGTGAATGTTTAACCGCTTGATGGTAAAATTGTGGCTCAACATGAGAGGAAATGGAAAGACAAAAATGTTTATAGGAAGGAGAAAAATTATCATAAGAAACTGAAGAAGACAAAGGAAAAGGGATACCATAAGATAATGCTGAAACTGAATCTGAATCCTTAGACGTCGAATGGGGTAAAGCAGAAGCCATGTGACAATGATACTGCTGCAAGTAAGCTGGAGGATGCCGAATTCTGTTTGATTTTCGAAGGTTAGCAGTAGAATCTGTGGGAAGAGTATCAGAAACTACAGGAGAATCTGCTATATGAGAAGGTAAAGGAGAATCAGAATCAGAAACAGTATCATCAAGAAAAGTGGGAAATGATACAGAAACAGGATCATGAGTAATGGAAGATAAAAGTGAAGAAGAAGCAAATGGGAAAATATTTTTATGAAAGATAACATTTCTAGAAATAAAGACAGATTTGGTTTGAAGATTATAAAGCTTGTAACCTTTAGTGGCATAAGGATAGCCAATAAAGATACAAGGAATGGCACGAGCATCAAACTTAGTTCGATTTCGAAGCAAAGTAGAGGCATAGGCTAAGCAACCAAAAACCTTGAGATGAGAATAAGAAGGGGGTATGGAAAACAACAATTCATGAGGTGATTTATTTGATAGATTAGGAGTTGGAATTCGATTAATGAGGTGAGTAGCAGTAAGGACACAATCAGCCCAAAATTCCAAAGGTAAATGAGCTTGAAATCTCAAGGACCTAGCCACATTTAAGAGGTGTTGATGTTTCCTCTCAACAACAGAATTTTGTTGAGGGGTTTCAACACAACTTAATTGGTGGATAGTCCCTTGTTGAGCAAAGAAATCTGCCATTTTGAATTCAGCACCATTGTCAGATCGTAAACACTTTATTTTGAGCTGAAATTGAGTGAGTATAAGTTGGAAAAAAACTTGGAGCACAGAACGTGTTTGTGATTTGTGTTTTAGAACATGCACCCAAGTAAAACGGCTAAAATCATCAACAATAGTGAGAAAGAAAGTAGCACCATTTATTGATGTAGTGGAGAAAGGTCCCCAAATATCACAATGTATCAAATCAAAAGGGGAATGAGAAACAGAAATGCTACTTGGAAAAGGCAGCCTGTGCTGTTTTGCAAGAGGACAAACTGTACATACATTTTTAGAATCACAAGGAATAAGAGGTACAAGCTGATGTAACAAATTTATTCTAGAAGAAGAAGGATGTCCTAAACGAAAATGCCAAACATCAGCATGTGAAGGAGTCTTGATTGCAGAGGAGAAAGGCTGAGGTTGGAGTGGAAGCAACTGTGAATTGTTTGCAGCAAAAAATGGAGTAGGATTCTCCAGCTTGGAAGAATGCATCAAGTAGTACAATCCATGATGCTCCTTACCCACCCCAATCGTTTTCCAAGTGCTCAAATTCTGCATAAAGCAATATCCATAGAGAAAAACAAAACAACAACAGATTTGCTTAATGAGTTTGCTAGCAGAAAGTAAATTGAAAGTGAAAGAAGGCACACACAAAACATTAGTAAGAATGAGACTCTCAGAAATTTGCACAATGCCTATATGGGTAACAGAAGCAAAAGAGCCATTAGGCAATTGTACACATGTGGAAACAACAGCAGTTATTTTGGTGAAAAAGGAAGGAGAACAGATCATGTGATCTGTAGCTCCTGTATCAATAATCCAAGGAGGCTTCTTGGAAGGATACTTGAAAGGATGATGAGAAAAACTAGAAGAAAAAACAGAATGTATTGGATTAAGAGTAAAAATACCAGAGTTGGATGGACCGGCTATCTGAGTGTGCAGACTGGCAGCAGAATGAGCAGAAGCAATGGGAATACCATTCGAACTGGTAGGTTGAGCAGCAGATTGAGCTTGAAGGAAAGCCATCAATTGTTGACACTGTTCAAGGCTAATAGGCAACTTTGGAGGTGGACATTCAGTTAAGTCCAATTCTTGAACTTGATTAGCAGAATGTGAAGAAAACTTATTCTTGGTGAATTTGAAGCCAGGGGGGAATCCATGTATCCTGTAGCATTTATCAATCGTATGACCCGTGATACCACAATGAGAACAAGTTGGCTTCTCCTTACGGTTGGTAAACTTGTTGAACTTCTTCTGAGGTGCAGCATCAGCCTTTGTCATGAGAGCAGCAGTCTCATGAATCAAGGGATTAACAGAGATTTCCTTTTGGCGTTCCTCTTGGACAATCAGAGAGAAAACTTTATTAATTGGAGGAAGAGGATCATTGAGGAGAATTTGACCTCGGATAAGAGAATAGGAATCATCAAGGCCCATCAAAAATTGAAAGACATGATCTCTGTTATTCTTTTCATGGACAGAACGCATTCCTCCACACGTACAAGAAAGGATTGGATCATAGTTGTTGAGTTCATCCCAAATACTCTTAATTCGAGTAAAATACTGACTCACCGATGAGTTTTCTTGTGAGAGAGTAGTGAGAATTTTCTGAAGTTGAAAAATTCTTGGACCATTACCTTGAGAAAATCGGTCCCTCAAATCTTGCCACATCTCCTCACAAGTATTGATGTAAATGATGCTTGAAGCAATGTCCTTTGACACAGAATTGAGAATCCATGCAATGATCATGTTGTTGCATCTAGTCCAAGCATGATGCAAAGATTCATCTCCAGGAGATGGCTTTGGCAGAGAACCATCGATAAACTCTAGCTTGTTCTTCGCGGTTAGGGATACAATCATGGAACGACTCCATGTATTGTAATTCTCTCCGGTTAAAGGCTGAGAAACCAGAACAGTACCTGGATTGTCGCCATTGTGTAGAAAAAATGGACTTGCAGGATTGTCATTGAATGAAGAAGAAGAAGAAACCGCCATTGATGAACGGAATCAATAGAAATTTGAAGAATGAATTTTGATGAACGAAAATGAAAAGAATTGAATGAACTTTCACAGATTTGTGAAAAGCTCTGATACCATAACAAACTTTACAGAATTGTAAAGTGAATGAACAAGAACAGAGAATGAAAAACAGAAACTTGCACAACAAGAGAATGAAGAAGGAATTGATCTTCTATTGTAAAATGACTTAACCAAAAAGTACAATAAAGTCAGAGTGCTTATGCTTATATATTGGAATAAGCACATGTGTTAGAATAACAAGTAATAACCTTGCTGTACAAACAATTACAGCTGTCAAGCTAAATACAAACTACCAATTAGATTACAAATGAGAAAAAAACGTGCTATATACATCAATACACCGTACATTATAGTTTCCAAATAATTAATTATTTTGTAATTTACATTGATTATATGAAAATGATTTTGTAGAGGATGTGGACGACCAGAATGAATTCTAATGCATGTTTGGTTCATACATGAGATGTGACAATTAAATTGTTTCATGAAGGAACATGAGGTCTATGTATGGTCGGCTTTCACTCCATTTGAGTTGTCCCCTAGATGATAGAGGGATCGAGTAAGAAGGCAAGCAAAACTCTCAATTTCATATCATCCTTGTCAGCAAGGCAGATCTACTATAAATCTATGTGTCAGAACTCTCAACTGCAAGTGGGTATATATGCTCCCTACATTATTAGTAAAGATTCGAATTTCCTGATTAATGTTACGTGTTTCTTTGTTTGGGTGTGGAACAACCAAGTACTTGGAATTTATCCGTACGTAAGTATAATACAGTTTCTCCTTTTTATCCCCCCAAAAAAAAGGTTAGAATTGTATAAACTAACATGTTTTAGAGCATTTCCAGCAACGTTGTGCATTTTAACTAATGAAAAAGCACAAATTTTTTACTTTATCTACTACTTTTTCAATACAAATTTTAAGATATTTAATATCTTATTCTCTATTTTTTAAAATATTATTTTCTTGAACTACCAAGAAATAGGACAAAAAACTATATATAGTAAAAGAGAGAGAAAAGAGTGAGAAATGATTTAAAAAAGAATACATAAGTTAAGGTGATTGTCAAAAGTAGTTATTCAAAAAGCAAAATTTGGGTTTTAGATAAAAAGACAAGATGTTGAATGTGATTTTTACCTCATATACACAATATATAGGTTTTAGACAAGCTGCTTGAGATGCTCTTAGGTGCGGTTTTTGGGACACGCCAAAATACCATATTGTTATATTTATTGTTCTGTAAAATAACCTGTTTTTAACCGGTGCATGTTCTTATTAGAAGAAACGCCTTTGTTGGGTCACGCAGCTTTCATCCTTTAAAAAATGCTATGGGTATTACATATTTTACTACAAATTTTTTTACAAACTAACATAACAGTCAATAATATATTGGTAAAATGATTAAAAGGTCTATGATTGACAAGCCCGTCACAAACTAATTAAATTGACAAGTCAATTCTTTTGCTTAATTATTTTACGTCAACTCCACCTACTGATCTCTAGACAACCAATTAGACTGTTGACGTCGATTCTACTCTTAACATGTTGAGGGAAAATCAAGCTGCTACTTGCCATTAATTCAAAACGTCTTTCTCCATCATCATCAACATGAATTGCTTGATTTGATTAATTAAAAGCCGCCTGTCACAAAAGAAGAACTTATCTATATATCCAAGTTGCTATATATATATATATATATATATATATATATATATATATCATCGATCCCTTTCCTAGTGTACAGAATATTTTTGGAACTTCTGTTTCCAAGTAAAAAAGTTTTGGAAGACTGGAATTTCCGATCCAATAATGTGATTGGGTATAGTGTTTGGACATGGACATGATTGTTCTCAATGGCCATCCGATCCACGCCATTAATGCCTTGTTCGACCCACCAAAAGTCAGATCATAATGATTTTGTTCATTCATATATTAATTGGTCATTTGTACGTTCTTGTCTTATTTATGGTAATTCATCATATTTAACCAGCTTTGGACGTTGCTGCAAGGATGAGTCCCAAAGAAAAGACAAGAAAAGGGAGCTAATTGAGGAGCTCCGAAGCAGCCTTGCTGGTCATCCATGGATTTACGTACGTACACTCCTAGGATTCGTAATGTTAGGGGCGAAATTGTCATTTACCATGTAAAAATATGTGCATTTAGGTGAATCAAAACAATGACTCGTGACCACATGTTCTATTGTCCAAGGTTTGTCCCACTTAGTATTCACATTCATTTATTTCGCTTATTCTCTCTACTTTCTGTCTTTTCTTTTTCTTTTTCCTTTTTTTTTTTTTTTTCTCTGCAAATTATTCTCTCCGCTTTCACTACAACCACAGCCTCCTGCTATGTTTGATTATATAGATTTGGCCTTCCAATCAGCCACCACTCTCTCTCTCTCTCTCTCTCTCGATGGCCAATCACTTCTCTTTATGTCTTATAGGAGCCATGGATCGTCTTTGGTTCCACCAAATTATTCTTTTCTCAGAACCCATCTCACAACTAAGCCTCTCTTCACCACCTTTTCCAGATGATGAAATTTCATCGGCCATGTCATCACTTCTTCCAGATGAAGAAATCTCTTTGAGCTCATCTCCAAGCAGCTCTCCACTGGTAACGAAAAAGAGACACTACTTGATATATATATATAATTATTGTTGATGTTAATTAATCACACTTACACTTTTTGATTGAATTTCTCTTGTTGCTGCTGTCACAAAAGGACGATTCCAACAACGAAGACGAAGGGATGAATATGATCAGCCAGAAGGAAAGATCGACAAGATTGCATCTTATCAGAAACAGGTCAGATTCTTCATCATCTCCATCAACTCAATCATGTACGTCCAAAAATGTTAGAAGGAGATTACATAAAACCATGAGCTGCAAGACCTTGGGGGAGCTGGAGCTTGAAGAAGTTAAGGGGTTCATGGATCTGGGCTTCATATTCAAGAAAGAAAACTTAAGCCCACGAATGATGAGCTTAGTCCCAGGCTTGCAGAGACTCGGTGAGATTAAAGAATCAGTCAAAGATGATGAAAGTGAAGAAGAAGAAGGGAAGGAGAAGCGGGTTGTGAGGAGGCCGTATTTATCGGAGGCATGGTTTATAAAAAGATCCGATTCGCCACTCTTAAATCTAAGGATGCCAAGGGCCTCTACAGCTGATGATATGAAGAAAAATATCAGATTTTGGGCAAGAACTGTTGCGTCAGCTGTAGTCCAGCAGGAATCTTAGTTGAAAGTAGTTCAACCGTAAAAACAGTCTGTTTTATGTTGTATATATCAACCAATGTACATTTTCCACTGCCTAGATTAACTTTCGTTACCTTTCAAGAGGGGAGGAATGGTGTCCGGCCTGCACGGCTTGTTTGGAATTGCAATCATCTCAAATCTCAATTTTAAATTTTAAAAATTCTTGCAGTTATTTTAAACTTTGAAATTTCATGTAGTTGTTTTCAACGTTTGGAGTTTCTATCAAAAATAATTTTCATGAAAAAAAAAAACTTTAACTTTTTCACATAGTTGAATTCTAAATTTGCGTATGAATTTCTATTGAGAAAATAAACACAAATATGCTTCCAAACAAAGCTAAAAGTCTCTCATTATTTTTATATTTAGTTTCATATCAGTGAAGTTTTATTTACAATCCATAATATAGAGAAGTATTTTCTTCAAAAAGAAAATAATAATATAAAGAAGTGTATAAAAGAGCTATACACAAATTAAACATGCAACAATCTTTTGCATAAAACAATGAAAAAGACCATATATATATATATATATATATATCGTAATGTGCAGGGACGGAATTAGGAGCTTAATTTTAAAGGGGGCTCTATTGATTTTTTATTTTTGGAAATGTACACATATTTCTCTCAAACTAACATCCAATTGTCAATTAATTTTATTTTTTTTGGATATTGACATTTATTTTTTAGTTTTGGGTGAACATTCAAACAATTTGTAATTTGGAGGGACACTGACAATAATATGATAGTTTAAGAGGAGTACGTGTACTTTTCTCATTTTTTTTTTTTAAGGAGCCACTATAATAAGGTTTAATAAAAGACCCTAAATATACAAATAATATATATAACCATTTTATTCGTATGAATTGTTAATATCGCGTTCAATTGCCTTATCAGTTAACTTTAAGTTAAAATATGACGACTACATTAATAAATGAACACTCAAAATGAACAAAATATTTTTTCATATGAAAAATGTTTGGAAAACTATAACTTTTATTATAATTTCATTATAAACTAAAAAGGTAGTCCATGATTGATAAAGTGATTAGGAGTATATGGTAGCCCTCATTCAAAAAATTTATAACATAACAATATATACATAATTAAATACGTCTAATTTAATTTAGACCATAAAATAAATTCTCTATATTTTACTTGAAATTGAAATAATGATAATCCTTGTTTGTGTTGTTAACATATTCTTTTTTTTTTTTTTTTTTTTTTTAAGATGAAAAGGAAGTATTGCGTGCCCATTAGAAAATCATGCAATTTCTTTTTCAAATGTTCCAATTGTACGTTGGACCTTCCTAGTCTACTGTGGACTGGGTTCACAGGTCCCTAACTAGACAAGTAGCCGACAAGACCTGATTAGCCCAATAGGCCCTCGGAATGAAGGAGAAATGGAGAAAATAATAAATCGTTGAGATGTTGATCCTAAATCTCTCCCATAAATTAAGAAATGGAGACAAGAAGAAGGAAATAAAAAAAGAAGGAAGAAAGGAACAGCATATAATTATGGAGGCTCAGAAAGAGGTAGAGGGTTGTGGGAGACGAAGAGAGAAAGAAAAAAAAGAATAAAAAAATTCTACAATGCGCTACAGTAAACTCGAGAGCAAAATGAGGTTCACCTTCCTCCTTTATTTTTGATTGGAAAATCTCACCTCTAACATTAAGTGTGAAATCCTATTCATCTAAAGCCCCTCCCCTGAGAGCATGGTTTTCACTGGGAGGGGGTGGCTTCACGCCCCCCCTCTTGGTGGTGATTTTCCTCTGGCTCCTCGTGAGTTATGGTGTTTTTTGTTTCCCTTGGATTGGTCCAGTGGGGTTAGTTTTTCTCTCAACCTCTAAGTTGTGGAGCTTTTGTTCCCCCTGGCTAGATCCGGTGGTGACTGACCTTCCACTAGATTTTTTGGGCTATGGTGGCTTGTTATTTGTTTTTCTTTGTTATTTCTTTTGTTTAGGCAGGATTGTTCATCTCAAGATATCTTCTATGGGGGAGTGGCTGAACCAACGTGTCGTCGACAGGGTTATTTTTGGCCGGTTTTTCACATTTTTCTTTGATTTTGGAAGCCAGATCTACACTTCTCCGCCGACTTCAGATTGACACGCACTCTCCAGCTGTGTTCCCAGCCATCTTCTGCCCATGCCGCTTCAAGCTCCGGTCGTGTAGGTCGTCGGTGATCGGCGCGTGGTGTCCACGCGCCTGGGAGCTTTCTACTCTTTGGTGTGTGTGAGGGCCACACTCCGCCTTGTTTCAGGCCAGGCACGGTGGCAATTGGTTATACGGCGTCAGATCTTCGTTTGGGTGGTACCGGTGACGACATGTGTCATACACGCGTCGCCGTCCGGCATCTTGGCCTCCTTCCCCCACTGCTGGCAGCTTGTTTTGGTGTTTTTGCCTGTTTTGTCTTCGTGTTCTTCTCATGTTTCACCGGTCACAGTCTGCTAGTGTTTGGTTCAAATTTTATGGGAATATTTGTTGGCTAATTGCTATATCAACATTCTTTCTTTAGAGAGTGAGCGTTATTGTAAGAGATGCTCAAATGTCATTATTGTAAAATTTGTATTTATGCTTAGGCAGTTGTTTTACTAAGCTAGATCCTTTTGGTTTAGAGAATAGGGGGTCTTGTCCCTTATTTTCAAGTTGTAAGTCCCATGGCTGTTTACAATATTAATGATAGCACATGCAATTTGTTAGAAAAAAAAAAAAACACACTCGAGAGTAAAATGGTCTAATATAGCTATTTTGGGTCATTTGGAGTATCTGTTCTAGTAACCTTTGCTCCGACTTCACAATTGTAACAACCCCAGCGTGTTCGAATTATCAACTTATTCACTTAGAAGCGTAAAGAATTATAAGGTTTACCGGAGTAAATAATTAAATGTGATAATAAATTAAGGAAAATAATAATAATAATGTAAGACTACATTTAATGCGGAAACACTTTGTCAAATTTTATAGAATAATATAATAATGGAAATAAAGATTCGTAAAAATTATTCATTGTGCCACAGCACTTATTTAATATGAAAAATATGAATTAATGACTATGCTCTCTAGGCAATTTTTGACACGACCTGCGAACTCGGCATGAAAAATCGGGTTTGGGTTTGTTATTATCGGGTTCGGGTCATAATTGGGTCGACCTGATTATGAACCGATTATAATTGTGTTTGGCGGGTCAACCCGCGGGTTGACCCGCTAACATGATTATAACCCATTAAAAAAAAAAAAAAACACGGAAACTTCAAGAAAGAAAGAGAAACGCTGAAATGTGAAATCCGAATTGCTGAAACGAACCCTAGGTCCTTGTCCCTAGCCAGAAACTGCTAAAGGCTTAAATGGCGCCGGAGGAACATCCAGGGCCATTGGAGGCAGCAAAACCGAAACCAGCAAGGGAGGAGAACCGAAGACAGACCCGGGACAGCCGGAAGAGCTTGACTCGCCCTCAGAAGATGACAGACCCACGACCGCTAGAAGAGCTTCCGTCTGATTCAAAACCAGAACCAGCAAGGGAGGAGAATCGAAAACAGACCCACGTCTGATTCACGACCAGAAGAGCTTGACCCACAACCGCCGGAAGACCCACGACTCGCATCTCTTTGCTTTTCAATTTTCTGTTCTCACTTTCACGCCTCTTTCGACGAATCAACCTTCACATAGCCTTACAGCCTCACGAATCAACATGTTTTTATAGCTTAATCGTGCAGAGTTAGGTGAATTTTCCATTAGATCTGTTAGCGCTTGAATTGGTTTTGTTTTGATAAACATTAGGTTCTCTACTTCTCTGAACAATCGAGGTTTGGTTGAAAGTAAACGTGTTACCCGAGTCGTGTTCGAGTAACACAGTTGGCAAGCGGGTCGTTTTCGGGTTCAAAATTTCAACTTGATTAATAATCGGGTCGAGTTCGTGTTAGGCCCGATTGTGTCATCGGGTCGGCCGGGTTGACACAAACCCGACCCCGCCGACCAGAATTGCCAAGCCTAATGCTCCCTACAGGGTTTCCTAATCCCACATTTCCCTACTAAGTCTATTTTATTGCTCTACCTCTCAAGTGTCTATAGAATCTTATAACCTCTGCACCTCTTAAGAGTCTATAGAACCTTACGACCTAGGAAAAAACGCTAGCTATATCTGCACTATCACTTCAAAATGACTAGTCAATTTAGAGCTTTATTAGAATAATTTATAAAGCTCAGTTTCACATATTAACTAAGTAATGTGAGACTTAACATTCAAAACTATATTTATAAACCACACACTCAATGTGAGTTACTCCTTATCTTCTCAATGTGGGACCGGGTATTACAAACTTTCTCCTTAAACCCCTCATGTCCTCGTCAGTGCCACATTATGCAGTTCTTCAGTACCACATTGTCTGGTGTTACAGGTGACTCTGATACCTGTTGAAAAGTGAATAGCTTATATTGGTTAACGAAAAGTTCATATTGGTTAATGGAAAGTTCATATTGATTAACGAAAAGTTCATATTGGTTAATGAAAAGTTTTTTGGTATGTCCAATTTTTTGATTGCTTTCTTTAAAGCTTATCTGCAAGTCTTGAATTTGTTATTCCTTCAAGGCATCGATTCATCGAATAACGTTTAGTCTTCCAACGTCTGCAATAAGTTTCTCAATGCTATTATTCTCCTATAAAATGGAGTTTGTTTCAGAAACTAAGTAGTGAGATTTGTGAGAGTGAAATTAGGTGTATTTGGGATTTGGGTTTGTGAGTGTTTAACACTCTTTTGTGTACTCTTTTTGATATAGTGAAATCTCTCCCTGCTGTTGCACTGTGGATGTAGGCAAATTGCCGAACCACGTGAATCTTGTTGTCTTTTGTTTTGTTATTTTTTTTTATTTTTTTATTTTTTAAACAATATATCACATTTGTTCCGCTTGAGTGTTTATCTGAGAAATTTGCGACTTTTCGTACAACAATACCATTTGTAATGACTCAAAAAAAATCGCTAGTTACATCTGAACTATCATTTCAAAAAAACTAATCAATTTGGAGCTTGTCTAAAATCTCTGGACCATCCCTCCGTTTTTTTTTTTGTTCTTATATATACAGTTGCCATGTCAAGTAAACTAAACACTCAGATTCATGTCATGAAATTTTCCAAATCAGACCAATATCATCAGCACCACATCAGTCGAAAACAAAAGGCCAAAAAAAAAAATATCAAACAAATCGTCGTTGTCCTCCCCCCTTTCAACAGTTGCTTTATGTATGGCCCCAACCCACCGCCGTGAGGGAGAGGAACGCTGAGTATTAACAGACGCTAATGAGCCCCGACTTTCGAAGGTAGAGCATGAAGCTCAGTGCTCACTACCAGCTGCTCTTCCCCTCCCAAGGTAGCAAAATAGTGCCTGTCCTGGGGTATCTGCAGACAATCTTATTCAAAATGTTTTTATGCAAGTAATAACAAGGAATGAGAGACGGATGCGCTGTTAAATACCAGTAACCATTGAAAATTACACAACGAAATCCTATAGAATGTATGGTTCAAATTAATGAGAGCATTAAAAGATGTAAAATATAGCTTTTTGAGAGCATCAAAAGGCAAAAGAGTGCCAGATGGGTATTTACTTTGCTGACAATCAAACGTCCAAAGGTGCAAGAAACAGTCCGGCCTAAGTGGGGTGGTTTGACCGGCTAAGTTGAGCATCTGTATCAAGCTCTTCAAAATTTTCTCTAAATTTAACTCAAACAATCTACTTTTTTATTTTTATTTTATCTCTCACTTTTGAAAAACTTCATACATCAAACTCTCTAAATATTTTTCTATTTTAATTATATTTTTTTTTATTAGTTTTGACACCAACCAATTTAATTGTGAGAACATCAAATTTTCTTACCAAAAACAATTCCACCACAATTGGCTATCCACATAACCGAAAACTTCAAATTAGGTTGCGGGATTTTCTACCAATTTTCTACCAATTCGAGTTTTATTTGATGAGTAATGTTTCTTACACAACTTTTTCATAATCTTTGTACAACTTTAACTACTTTTCTTTCTTTTCTTTTTTTCTTTCTTTTTTTAATTTTTTTATGATGAACCATTGGATTGATTTTTCTACATATGAGCCTTAAATATTCAATGGTTGATCTTAAAAGAAAGATTATTAGAGTTGTGCAAAAGTTGTGCAAGAAACATTACTCTCAAGACACTTTTTCGACTAAATCTGCTCATCATCTCCTTTCTTCTTCCACACCCCTCCTCCCATTTCCCCCCTCCCTAAATCTAGTTGTAAATCTTTATGGAAGCTTAATCTTAATAATCGTTTAAAGTTGTTTCTTTGGAAGATGGTTTGGAATATCATCCCTACTACATTTAGGATTTCTCAATCATTGTTCTCCTCTAAGTTCTTTGTGTGCTGGTCCTATAGATTCTATTATTCATCTCTTTTTCTCTTACCCTATTGCTAGAGTAGTTTGGCGATAATCTTTTTGGCTATGGATATTCTAGTTTTGAATATTACATATATGACAAAATGGCTATCTATTATCCTTAACCCAGAAATGATTAGTATTCCTTTGGCCGATTCTCATTTGTTTCAAATTTTTTTTGCTGTGATTGCTTATGATCATATTTGGTTTTTACGGAATAAGGCTCATCACGAAGATTTGGTTCCCAATGCTCTTGTTATTTCTGCTTACATCAACATGCTCGTTTTGGAGCATTATTCTGCTAGGCATTCATCTTTGTCCACCTCTTCTTTTCTAGTTCCTTAATCTCTGTATTCTTTTTATCTTGTACTTATATATATATATATATAAACTCTAATCCTAATAACCCATATATTGACCAAGCGGGTTCGCCGAACTTTTGGACTTGCCTTGATTTTATATAAATGGAACCCGTCGTTAAGGGTGAAGTCAAATATTGTAAGGAGTTGAATTAGTCTTTGGCTTCCCCTCTTATTTGACTGCTAATTTTCAGAGATCTAAGTCAAAGATCGACCAACTCAAAATGCAGAGGCAGCTGGAGGCGAATGGACAACAGTTGAGACAATGGGAGAGAAGAAAGAACACATGATCTAGTATTTTTTCTTTTTCTTTTTCTTTTTCTTTTTCTTTAAAAGAAACATTATTTATGAGAAAAATACATTTTATCCATATTAGATCTAGTATGTTATTTGTTTATGGTTTATTTATTCAAATCGTAATGAGATTGTTGTTGTTGAGTAAACGTTCATGCATTTCTTCCCCCATATATTATATATATAAGGATTTAATTCCTACATTACACCATCACAACAAGTGCACAACACTCTCTCACATAAGGGTGAGCCCCACATACTGGACCCTGAGAAGTGATACATGCACTACAAGTGCACTACAATTGTACAACACCAAGGCACAATAATTGTAATTCTAGCATTTTTTCTGGACCATACCCTCATGTAAAGGGGTGTTGTACACTTGTTATGTTGGTGTTGTAAATCTAACATTTTTCATATGTATATGGGATCCGGATCATTAGAGTTATTATTAGATTTATTAGAGGAAAATATACTTAAAAAGGCCTCATAAACCACCCCCTTGACCCATGAGGGGTGCTTCGACCACAACCGAAATCCCGTCAGGATGAATAAAAAATGTAAAAGAAACCTATATATATATAGCTGCTCTTGAATCTGAGAAAGGCCGGAGAAATGTATAAATAAATAAATGGTAGAAGTGAGCAATGGGGAAGCACTTAGATAACCAGATCTGATCTTGACCGATCCAAGGGATTATTTTTGTGATTTTAATTTTTCAATCGCTCATGATGCGGCATATATGCATGATATATAAGAGAATCAAAATCAAATTAAATAAATAACTTAAGAGTCTAATAATAGCAATCGCTTAGATGATTATATATATATATATAATGCTATTTATGAAACAACCATAGAGCTGTTTGTGTTTGACTTTGATTTTCTTTTTCTTTTTTGCTAAATAAATGGAGAACCATTATTCCATTAAGCTCCGCTCGATCGAGGAAAGTTGAACAACACGCAACCTAAATCGTCACTCCGTGAGTGGTTTGTACGGATCTACTAGATATCCAAAATGATAAAAATATTGCACATTAACTTGTGCCGGCCAAAGAAAAGCTTATGATGTTTTAAATTGACTAGCATTTTTTCTTTTTCTTTTTTTCTTTTTTTAGAAATTCATTTATAATTTTTGAATTTTCATTCATTTTAAAAAAAATTTCATTAAAATTCTGTCAAAATTTTCAAAATACTCCTTTTTTTTTTAGGGGAAAAAAAAAATTGGTAGGATTTAGGTGTTTGTTAAAATTTAACAAAATTTGTAAAAATACCATGCCAGAATCTTTAAAATTTTTTATAATTTTTTTAAAAATAAATAAATAAATACATGAGTATTTTGAAAATTTTGATAGAATTTAACGAAAAATTCTAACGAATGACTGAGATTAAAACTTTCTGAAAAATTTATACTCTAAATTAGGACGTTTTAAAGTTTATGTACCTTTTAGAAGGTTATAAATGAAATTCTCCCCCTTTTTTTTCTAGCAATTTGGATAATAATTATCGCAAAGTTCTTATAAAATTCATTGTTTAAATAAATTTTGGATTGTTGAATCGGCCATTTGAACGCTTGATACAAGTTCTCTCATAATTCCTTAAGATCTCAATCGACTGATCAAGTTCTCTCCCATTGGGCTTGTTTGGTAAGGAAAGGAGAAGGGAAGGGGAATTGGTAGTGGGAGTTAGAATTGATAGATGTGATATAAAGTAAAAAGAATTTGTATAGAAAAGAGAAAAAAATTTGTATTGTAGTGAATTTTTTTATTTAAATAATAATAAAAAATTATTGATGTGATATAAAGTTGAAATATTTTGAAGTTAGTTATTTTTGGGATAAGCGAGGAAGGGGAATGCTTCCTTTGCCAAACAAGCCCAATAAGATTCACTTGGGACACCGCAACCACATATTTTGTTTGGAATGATTATATTGATTACCCACTGCACTCATTATGCGATACTGCTTCCTATCTCTCAACTAGCAAGATTGAATTTGGCCCTTTGTGGTTGAGAACTATGTTTTCCATTGCAATATAATTACCTCCACTGATGAGGTTTTTTTTATCATTTGGGAATGACATGCCTCTCCAATTTCAAAGGCTAAAATTTCCCAAACACCAACTTTTGATAAAACCCTTAATTTTCTTGTTCTTAAATTACAATTTAGTTTTTCAAATTACCATCTGTTTTGCTTCTAGCCCTACAAACTGTCAACACTCCGACTCTGGCCTCCCAAACTATCAAAACTTTTGAAAAAGACCTCATTTGGCGAAATATCCCTATATTACCACTGTCACGTGTCATTTTTCAATTAAAAAGTATTTAAAAATAAATAAATAAAAACATAATATTTAATTCCAAAATACAAAAGGAAAATGGGGTGGCTTGCGAGCCACCCCAGGGGTCGGGGGGTAGCTAACTAGCCACCCCTAGGGCCCGGGGGGTGGCGTGCAGCCATCCCTAGGACTCAGGGGCTGGTTCGCAGGCCACCCACCCTCCCCAAGGGGGTGGCTGCCACTAAAACACCATATTTTCCATTTTTTTTAATAAAAAATGACACGTGGTAGGGGTAATATGGAGATATTTTGCCAAATTGGGCATTTTTCAATGGTTTTGATAGTTTGGGGGGCCGGAGTCGGAGTATTGACAGTTTGTGAGGCTAGATGCAAAACTGGTAGTAATTTAGGGAGCTAAAATTATATTTTCCCTAATTAATTACCATTTTCTTTTCGCAACGATCATAGAGCTAGCATTTACCCAACTCTAATTTCCATCACATATTGCCTACAATATGTGGAAAGAAGCAGCCGTCTCGCACCAACCATCTTGACTGATTAATGTATTTACATTCAGCTAGTCAAATGTTATTTTGACTAATCGAGATGCAAAATGTAGTTGTATACGGCTAACTACTTTAGCCCAAAAATTGTTGAGTACTTAGTTGATCACCAAAAGTGTGTGCATATATACACACACACTTTTCTACTTCTGATAAGACATGCAGTGGCTTTGGAATGTAGGTGTTTCAAAAAATAAATAAATAAATGAAGTAGTAAAAGTGGATAGTTAAGAGTATCTCCAGCAGAGCTTTTAAATTGGTTATAACAGTTATATTTAGCTATTATTAGGTAATTTATGAATTTGCCCCTTCAACAGAGCTTTTAAAATAAAAGCTTCCCATCCAATTTACTACGGTAGACTTTCATATAGTGAAAGTCTACCGTAACAATTTGGACTAATATAATAATATTTAAAGAAAGGGAAAGAGAAAGGTGAAAAAAATAATAAAAATTGATTGGAAAATGATATTTAAAAAAAGTAATGGGTGAAATAGATAGTCTTGTACGCTGAAGTTTATATTGAAAAATAAAAAATGGGTTGCTAAAATAGAAGAGATGATTTTTAAAGCAGCTAAAATAACTTGTATCGAGTGATGTAAATGCTTTGGAGAAGTGTGTAACTAAAATAGAAAAATGTGATTTTTTTAGTTAAAATTGAGAAGAAATTTGCTGAGTCAGACATAAATATTGTTAGCTACTTGCATCGCTTATCTTTTGGGTCTGCACCACGTTATCTTTAAGTCAACACAACTATATCATTGAACTAAAATTCCTCTTTTGAGCACTATGTGATCATGATTCTCTCAATTTTCAATTGAGATTGAGAAGATTTATTTCATCATCCATATTAATTTTTATAGATCACATGGTGTATACGGCACCATATTACAATTAGGTGGGGCAAATAGATTAAATTTACATAACAATGATTCTTCTTCTTCCATACATGCACACTTCAAACTAAAGGTTTTCCACTCCATGAGATAGCTAGGATGACAAAAAGATTGTTCTTATCCATGATATTGAATAATATACCACAAATAATAAATTAAGTTTAAACCCAACTTAGCATTAATTGTCTAACAAGACTGTTTTTTATTTAATTCAGATAATCTTCACAATTATTCATTGGCTTGCCATATATATACAAATACCCACAAACATATATACATTAATTTATTAGTTTTTTGAAATAAAGAATGTTATTTTCTTTCAAATTTTGGGTGGGGCGACGCGCGTGAGGAGTTCTATTGCCGAAAGGTTAAACCAAGTGGCGTAGTGGGGAGGTTAAAGGGGCTTTAATCTCCTATATAAGGCTGAGCTTAAGACATGCAATTCCTCACACAAATCTATCTGTAACAAACAGCCGATCGAGGAGATGGCCACCAACACCAAGCATCATTCTAGCCCATCCTTCATATTTCTTCTGTTCTTACACCTACTTCTCCAGTTCAATCTTGGTACCATTTTCCTCTACTTTTCATATCGCTTAAATCTTCATTGCCTTAATTTTCACCTATTTTGATATTCTTATTTTATTTCATTTTTAAGAGAAACTTCAATTAACCTGCTAGCTTAAACTATCGCTGCTTTTGCAATTATTTTATAAACTTCAAAAACTCTTAATTTAGTGTATCAATTTTTTAATTTTTTTTTTCAATTTCACTATTTCATTAGGATTGTTATTAAATTTTGTCAAAATTCTCAAAATACCCCTATATATATATAAAATTTTCAAAGATTTAAGCGTTGGTATTTTTGTCAATTTAACCAAACGCTTAAATCCTTGCAATTTTTTTCCAAAAAAAAATTATGGATATTTTGAGAATTTAGACACCCCTCCATTAAGATTTAATAGAAAATATTCCTGAAGGATTTACGTGTTGTCAGAATTTAATGGAATTTCAAAAATATACACTCATGAATCTTTTTTTTTGAACAAAAGCAAGCTAGGACATTTTAGAAATTTTGACAGGATTTAATGACAAATTCTAACAAATTGGTAAAATTGAAAAACAAATACACTAAATTGAAATTTTGATAGTTTATAGGGTAATTGTGAAAACGGCTAGAATTTCAAGGATTAAGTGAAGTTTTTCCACGTATTTTTATTCGTATATGTCGCATGATAATTTGTGAAAGACTAAAGAAATTGTGAGTTAATTTTACGATCGATGCTACATATATATTCTTTATTTTTTGACACAGGAAAAGGCGATGATCTCCAGCTAAATTACTACTCTCAGAGTTGCCCGAACGCAGAAGAGATCATCAAACAAGAAGTCACCAAGCTGTACGACAAACATGGAAACACGGCCGTTTCATGGATTAGAAATCTCTTCCATGATTGCATGGTTAAGGTATTGCACGCCATTCTAGTATTTAATCCCCTTCAACTTTCAACATTTTTGCAATTTTTTTCTCAAACTTCACACATTTTCAATTTAGTATATCGAACTTTTAATTTTTTACAATCTCACCCCTCCTATTAGGATTTGGGGTTAAATCAGACGGTGACAAAGTGAAATAACCCGTATACCCCTGTAAAATTTATAAAATTACAAAATAACCCTTAAATTATATTTATGTTTTTTTTTTTTTTTCTAAAAAAAAAGGGGTATTTTCGAAATTTATCACTCATTCGTTAGGATTTTTCATTAAATCCTAACGGATAAGTGAAATTGCAATTTTTTAAAATTCGATCCAGTACTATTGAAAGTTTTTTTAACTTTAAATATGAGAAAAAATTACAAAAATGATGAAAATTGATCAGTGAAATTGAGTGAAGTTTTTCTATATATATGATCGTACGTTTGTCAACTTGCGAGATGTTAACAAGCTAGCTTCTTGTTGCTGCATATATGTAGTCATGCGATGCGTCTCTGTTGTTGGAGACGGTGAAAGGTATTGAATCAGAGCAGGCATCTCCGAGAAGCTTTGGGATGAGGAATTTCAAGTACGTTAATACAATCAAAGCTGCAGTTGAGAAGGAATGCCCTATGACAGTCTCTTGTGCTGATATTGTCTCTCTTTCTGCAAGAGATGGCATTGTCATGGTACGTGCAAGTATGCATGCTCAAACCTCTCTCTCTCTCTCTCTCGATAATACTGACGCTGAATTTTGTATTTATGGCCATTGGCCATGCATGGATATTGTTACAGTTGGGAGGCCCGAGCATGGAAATGAAAACCGGGAGGAGGGATAGCAAGGAGAGTTATGCGACGGTGGTTGAAGACTACCTCCCTGATCACAACGACAGCCTTTCACTCGCGCTTTCCCGCTTTCAATCCATTGGAATCGATGTTGAGGGAACGGTTGCTCTTTTAGGTACCTCATTTTTTTTTTTTACACTTATTTACCACAGGTGTGAGTATTTTTATAAATTCTATTAAATACAGACTAACGTCTAAATTCTTATAATTTCTTAATGGACGTGTGAAATTAAAAAATAAATATATTAAATTAAGAATTTTTAAAGTTACGAAATTTAATTCCAAATGTTACGAAATTTCATAGAGTGAAGTGGACGCAGAGTATCCAACTATAATAAGCAATTTAGAATTTGGGATTCAATTTTAAATCAAGGTCAAAACACTGGGGTCCAAAAGAGAACTTAATTGGCCGGTTTGCTATGCAGGAGCTCACTCAGTGGGTCGAGTACACTGCATTAATCTCGTAGACAGACTGTACCCCACGGTGGACCCAACTTTGGACCCGAAGTACGCCGACTACCTAAAAGGCCGATGCCCAACTCCAGATCCTAATCCAACGGCAGTGCTTTACGCAAGAAACGACCGTGAAACACCCATGATACTTGATAACATGTACTACAAGAACCTGTTAGGACACAAGGGCCTCCTCACGGTGGATCAACAGCTGGCTTCCGACCCAACAACGTCTTCTTACGTGGAAAACTTTGCTGCTGATAATGGCTACTTCCACGACCAGTTCGCCAGGGCTGTGCTCTTGCTGTCGGAGAATAACCCGCTCACCGGAGACCAAGGAGAAATAAGAAAGGATTGCCGCTACGTGAATAGTGCGTAGTGCTACAAGGAAGATTCATGTCTCTTTTAATCGTTTGTGTTATTTTAAAATTGACGTAAGTTTTAAAATTATTATTGGATCAAAATCTAATAGTGATCTATCACAAAATTAATAATAATTTTAAGAGAGAATTTCACTTAAGGGTATTGAACTTCTATCATTTTTTAAAGAAGGCACGTGAACTTCAAACAGTTTCAATTTAGAATATTTATTTTTTGAAAAGTCTTAATTAGAGGTCATCCGTTAAGATTTTCTATTAAATCCTATCAAAATTTTCAAAATACCCATCCCTTTTTTAGAAAAAAAAAAAAAAAAAATTAAAAAAAAAATCTAAGATTTAAGTGTTGGTTAGAATATTACAGAATTTGCAAAAATACCCACGCCTGAATCTTTGAAAATTTTTATAATTTTTTTAAAAAAATAAACAAATAGGTATTTTGAAAATTTTAATAGGATTTAACGGAAAATCCTAACATTGACCCCTAATTGAGACTTTTCAAAATATTGATACTCTTAATTGAGATGGTTTGAAGTTCGGTACCCTTAAATGAAGTTATCACTAATTTCAAAAATTACATCAATTAAAAAATAAAATAAAAAAGAAAGAAGAAGAAGAAGAGACATGAATCTTTCTAGCATATGTAAAATAAGGACCAACTTCTTGTTGTGGATGGAGGAATGCGATTGTAAGGGAGGAATGCGATTGTAAGGGGTGAATACCTAGGACCCTAGCCAATTGAATATTTGCTTGGGCCAATCGATCTGTTGTTGCTACGTCACCAATAAAGAAACTTGTAATATGGGACTAGTGTTGTATGAATTAAGAAAGTTTCTAATATATGGAGCTGAAGATCATAGCTAGTGATATGTTCTTTAATTTAATTAAGGCAAATAAAACCATAAACTCGTGGAGTCTTCGGCCCATCGACTGCATAGATATATTGCCCGGTTGTTTCCTCATTCAACAATATCATTTTTTTTAACCGACAAAAAAATAATAGAAAAACAATATCATTTTTTTAGAGTAAGGGCCATAATTAAATGGATGTCTCGGTTAAATTCTTTTTTGGTACGTGTGGTAAGGGCCATAATCAAATGGATGTCTCGGTTCCAAAAAGTGTTACATGCAAGTGATACATGTCCTCATCCTAATGACCGACATGCACCTTCCATTCAAGTTTCGTCCATTTTTTGGCGGTAATCATCATCAATGCCATTTAAAAAGTGACACGTCTTATATGGATTATTAATATTATTTTAAAATTTCAAATCATTAATTTATTTTTAAATAAAAACAAAAATTATGTTGGCCAAAATGGGGTGGCCGAAACCACCCAATTTGCAAAATGGGGGTGACCGAAATGTAAATTCTCCAACATTAATTAATTAAATAGTTGACTTTTTTTTTTTGAAAGATAAATAAATAGTTAACTTTGAGTGTTACTTGTAGTGGATCCACACTAATTAACTTGTAATTAGCTAGATTTACTACTATTAACACCAACTATCAAAGTAAAATATAGAAAAACAGAAAGTAATGATATGAGACAAAACTAAATATTTTCAATAATATCATTAACTAGCATCAATACAAATACAGAGCCTCCAAATAATGATATGGACTGATTTTGCATTTATTATTATTTTTTTATAAAAAAAAAAAGAAAAGAAAAGAAAAAGAAAATAGTTTCGTTTAGTTTTTTATTTTAGTTTTTAAAAGAATAAGGGTATTATAGGAATATAATTTTTTTTTTTTAAAAAAAAATGGCATTTTTAGAACACGGTGATAGTTTGATGGGTCACTTTAGCACACTTGAAAATTCATGGGGTTATTTTAAAATAGGCTATTAGTTGAGGGGGCTTTTTTTATACTTTTTCCAATTCTAGCCCATTCTTTGATTTCTTATACGGTTTAGGGTTTAAAATCAAATGGGTTCTTTACTCTTCAAAACTTTGACAGTCGGGTATCACTCTTCTTCCACACAATTTGTGCATTGACCCCTCTGTGCTGAAGAAATCCTCACTCTTCAACTTCCACCGCTGGTCGTTGGTATAGGTAGTTCACTCTCTCTCTCTCTCTCTAAAAAAAGGCTCCTTCAAACTATATTGTCTACTGTCTAATGGTCGTGGATGTGTATCACTTGTTAGTTTTATTGGCCATAATTTGTTAACAAAATCACTACCATATCAGTGTATTGCTAAAACATGAATGCCGTAATTATTCAGAGTTTATTTCTCCAACTTGGAAAGAACCTTAATATGGTAATATCAGTGTCACAAGTATCAAGAAGGCAATTTTCGAAGCCAAGGAAGATTCTGCACAGTTTGCAGCTCAACAAAGTCGGTTCCCTAGTTACCGTCCAGACGGCCCAGAGAAACGTCCGGATGCCCATTAGTATTCAAGAAGATTATGAACAACTCAGCAGACACGAATGGTGAAGACAGCATGTAACAGTCTGGACGCTAGGGCAACACCATCTGAACGCGAAAACTGAAGTTTAATGAAGAAACGCATGAAAGAAGTCGGTTGCTGCTTGACGTCTGAACGCCCATCATATAGGTCCGGACGCCGCCCAGAAAACTCCGAATTAGTATTGTATTAGGTCGTCTAAAGTCTATAAATAGGGGTCTCTAGGCTTGTGTTGTGTTATTCATAGAATTCGGTATTGAATTCTATTGTGCTAAAAGAGGGTGTTTAGGAAGAAATTGTTAAATTTGCTAGCTCTCTTAAAGTTTCTATGTGTGTGATTTGATCAACTTGATGTCTAGCTCAAGGAGGAGCCCTAAGTTAAAAGAGTCCATTTTTTTTAACCGACAAAAAAAAAAAATAGAAAAACAATATCATTTTTTTAGAGTAAGGGCCATAATTAAATGGACGTCTCGGTTAAATTCTCTTTTGGTTCGTGTGGTAAGGGCCACAATCAAATGGATGTCTCAGTTCCAAAAAGTGTTACATGCAAGTGATACATGTCCTCATCTTAATGACCGACATGCACCTTCCATTCAAGTTTCGTCCATTTTTTGGCGGTGATCAACATCAATGCCATTTAAAAAGTGACACATGTCTTATATGGATTATTAATATTATTTTAAAATTTCAAATCATTAATTTTTTTTAAAATAAAAAAAAAAAATATGTTGGCCAAAATGGGGTGGCCGAATTGAAACTTCTCCAAAATTAATTAATTAAATAGTTGACTCTTTTTTTTTTTGAAAGATAAATAAATAATTAACTTTGAGTGTTACTTGTAGTGCATCCACACTAATTAACTTGTAGTTAGCTAGATTTACTACTATTAACACTAACTACCAAAGTAAATTATAGAAAAACAGAAAGTAATGATATGAGACAAAACTAAATATTTTCAATAATATCATTAACTAGCATCAATACAAAAACAGAAAGTAATGATATGGACTGATTTTGCATTTATTCTTTTTTTTTTTAAGAAAAAAGAAAAGAAAATAGTTTCGTTTAGTTTTTTATTTTAGTTTTTAAAAGAATAAGGGTATTATAGGAATATAATTTTTTATTTTTTTATTTTTTTAAAAAAAGTGGCATTTTTAGAACACGGTGGTAGTTTGATGGGTCACTTTAGCATACTTGAAAATTTATGGGGTTATTTTAAAATAGGCTATTAGTTGAAGGGGCTTTTTTTTTATACTTTTTCTAATTCTAGCCCATTCTTTGATTTCTTATACGGTTTAGGGTTTAAAATCAAATGGGTTCTTTACTCTTCAAAACTTTGACAGTCGGGTATCACTCTTCTTGCACACAATTTGTGCCTCGACCTCTCTGTGCTAAAGAAATCCTCACTCTTCAACTTCCATCGCCGGTTGTTGGTATAGGTAGTTCACTCACTCTCTCTCTCTCTCTCTCTCTCTCTCTCTCTCACTCACTCTCAAAAACAGCTCCTTCAAACTATATTGTTTACTGTCTAGTGGTCGTGGACGTGTATCACTTGTTAGTTTTATTGGCCACATTCTATTGACAAAATCATTACCATATCAGTGTATTGCTAAAACAGGGATGCCGTAATTATTCAGAGTCTTCCAAAATATTCAGAGCTTATTTCTCCAACTTGGAAAGAGTCTTAATATGGTAATATCAGTGTCACAAGCATCAAGAAGACAATTTTCGGAGCCAAGGAAGATTCTGCACAGTTTACAGCTCAACAAAGTCGGTTCCCTAGTTACCGTTCAGACGGCCCAGAGAAACGTCTGGATGCCCATTAGTATTCGAGAAGATTATGAACAACTTAGCAGACACGGATGGTGAAGACAGCATGCAACAGTCCAGGCGCTAGGGCAACACCGTCCGGTCGCGAAAACTAAAGTTTAATGAAGAAACGCGTGAAAGAAGTCGGTTGCTGCTTGACGTCCGAACACCCACCGTATAGGTCTGGACGCCGCCCAGAGAACTCCGAATCAGTATTGTATTAGGTCTTCTAAAGCCATAAATAGAAGTCTCTAGGCTTGTGTTATTCACAGAATTCGGTATTGAATTCTATTGTGCTAAAAGAGTGTGTTTAGGTAGAAATTGTTAGATTTGCTAGCTCTCTTAGAGTTTCTATATGTGTGATTTGATCAACTTGATGTCTAGCTCAGGGAGGAGCCCTAAGTTAAAAGAGTCCATTGAAGACCTCTTCAGACATGAGGTCCGGTTGGGAAGCGTTCACGTATAGGTACGTGTTAGAGTTAAATGTATGACTACTGCATAAGAGTTATATGAGTCCAAGTGCTTTGTAACTAGTTTTGTCTTTAGAATAATTGATTTTTTGGGTTTGGCTGCCCCGAAGTGGTTTTTCTCTTGATAAGAGTTTCCACTTCATTAACAAAATATTTATCTCTTTTAAATTCCACATTTAAATATTTTGTTACACAATTGATCACACACACACGTTAAAGGTATGACTATTGCATAAGAGCTATATGAGTAAGAGTGCTTGGTAACTAGCTTTGTCTTCTGAATAGTAGATTTCCTGGGTTTGGCTACCCCGGAGTGGTTTTTTTCTTGATAAGAGTTTCCACTTCATCAACAAAATATTTATCTCTTTTAAATTCCACATTTAAAATTTTGTTACACAATTGATCACACACACACGTTAAATTTGGAGTCTTTATTTTTCATCACTGTATCAGGGTACTAACTCAGAGGCTATCAAACTGTTGGAACCATAAATCATGATTGTGAAGATTAATCTAATGGTTGTGAAGGTTAATCTATGATCAAATCGTACTTTTCTTATGGTCTTCAAACACTTACTCATTTGACAAATAACAGTGCATTTTTTATGTTTCTATCTTAGTATACTATCTTATATTCTTCAAAACAAAATTATCTTATAATCTTCAAATCAAATTATTCTGCCTTCCACTAGGTCTAACAGAGCATGTTTGATGTTTTTAATTGAAAAATAAAGACTCCTAATTAACGTGTGTGTATGATCAACAATGCAACAAAATATTAAATACGAAATTTAAAAGAGACAAATATTTTGTTGATGAAGTGGAAACTCTTATCAAGAGAAAAACCACTCTTGGGCAGCCAAACCTAGGGAATCCACTATTCAGAAGACAAAGATGTTACAAGGCAGTAGTACTCTCATAACCCGATGCAATAGTCGTACCTCTAACTCTGACACGTACCTACATGAACGCTTCCCAACCAGATCTCTTGTCTGAAGGAGTCTTCAATGGACTCCTTCTGCTTATGGCTCATCCCTAAACTAGACTTCAATGGATTGATCAAATCACACAAATAAAACTCTAAAAGAGCTAGCTGATCTCACAATCTCTACCTAAACACTATCTCTTAACACAATGGAATTCAGTACCAAATTCTTAAAGAATACATGCTTAGCGACCTCTATATATAGGCTTTAGAAGACCTAATACAATTTTGATTCGGAGTTCTTTGAGTGGCATCTAGACCAAGATGGATGGTGTCCGGACGGTAGCAACCGACTTCTTTTCATGAGGTCTTATGCGTTTCTTCATTAATCTTCAGTCATGGCGTCCGGACGGCCTTACCCTAGTGTTCGAACGGTTGCTTGCTATCTTCACTGTTCACAGCCTTCAGTTTGTTGTTAGCTCTCACGAGTTGCTATCCCTTGGGCTACCTGGACATCTGTGCAAACATGTGTTCCCCGTGATTTGTGTTTGTTGAGGTGTTCGGACACTTCTTCGAACACTGGTGGGCGTTCGGACGCTTCCTCTGGTTGTCCGGACGGTCACAAATGAAACCACCTTTGCTAAGCTGTAAGTGCGTCAGAATCTTCATTAACTTCCGGAAAATGTCTTTCTTAATATTTGTGACACTGAACTTGTCATATTAGGTCCTTTCCATATTGGAGAAATAATCTCTGAATATTTTGAAGACTCTAAATAATTACGGTGTTCCTATTTCAGCAGTATCCTAATATGGTAGTGATTTTGTCAACATAATGTAGCCAATAAACTAACACTAACAATAATTCTTTTATATATTTCAGTTGATTTCGCCCCAATTCAATCTCGGTATTTCAGTCTCATAGTCTCAGTAGGTAACAGAATCTGATCTTGATGTGGTTTTTTATTTTGATGTCCGGACATCCCAGCGGACACCAAAACTCGATAGCACCTGTTAGCACAGTTGTCCGAACAACAAACTGAAGGCTACGAACAGTGAACATTGCAAGCAACTGTCAAGACGCTAGGGCTCAACTGTCCAAGCTCGATGACTGGAGATTAATAAAGAAACTCGTGAGATTGCGTAATTTGAAGGTCAGTTGCTGCTTGCCGTCCAGACGCCATTTGTCTAAGTTTTCTATAGCCTATAAATAGAGGTCTTTAGGCATGTATTATTTAAGAATTCGATACTGAATTCTTTTGAACTAAGAAATGGTGTTTAGCCAGAAACATAGATATTTGCTAGCTCTCTTAGGGTGGTTCTTGTGTGATTTGATCAACTTGTGAAGTATAGCTTATGGAGGATCCCTAAGCTAAAGGATTCCATTGAAGACTCCTTCAGGTAGGAGACCTGGTTGTGAGCCGTTCGTGTATAGGTACACGTCAGAGTGCACGGTTTGACCACTGCATAGCGGGTATGTGAGTGGGCTTGCTTTATTACTAGTATTGTCTTATGAATAGTGAAAATCCTGGGTTTGGCTGCCCCGGAGTAGTTTTTCTCTTAACTGAGTTTTCACTTCGTTAACAGAATATATGTCTTCTTTAAATTCTGTATTTAGATATTTTGTTACATAATTAATCACACACACACACACACACTAAATTAGAAGTCTATTATATTTTTCAAGCTGTGCACACATACTAAATCTTATTGTGACTAATGGTTTGAAAGATGTTAGAGAATCTATTTGTGAAGGTCCGAAATGCAGTGAACTATGTGAAGTCTTCACCTTCAAGATTTGAAAAGTTCAAGGGTTGTATGGAGAAAGAACAAATTCAGTTTAAAGGTTTGTTGTGTCTTGATATTTCAACTAGATGGAACTCCACATATAAGATGTTAGAAACTGGGGAAAAATGTCAAAGAGTGAAAATAATTTTTTGATTTCTAATTTAAACCAAGTGTGTGTTTGTGTGCAAAAAAATATCTTAAATGCGGAATTTAAATGAGACAAGATATTTGTTACGAAGTGAAAACTCTATAAAGAGAAAAAACCAATCTGGAGCAGCCAAACTCAGGAAATTCACTATCCAAAACAAAGCTAGTTACAAGACACTCGTACTCACATAACCCTATACAGTAGTCATACCTTTAACTCTGACGTGTAGCCCAACACGAACGTTTCCAAACCATATCTTCCACCTGAATGAGTTTTTGATGGATTCCTTTACCTTAGGGCCGACCCCTAAGATAGACTTCACATGAACACTTGAGCACACACTGGCACCGGCTTGAGAGCTAGCAGATCTTCAATTCTCCCTAAACACCTTCTTCAAGCACTATGGAATTCACCACCGAATTCTGTACAAAACACAGACCTAGATCCCCCTATTTATAGGCTTTAAGAAACCTCAAAAACTGCTGAGATTCGGACTCTGTTTGTCAAGCGTCCGGACGGAAATTTGCCACGTCCGGACGGATTTCTGTGATATCCTTTAGAAATAGCGCAATTCAAGCCTTATCAAGTTTGCGTCCGAACGGCTTGACCGAGCATCCGAATGGTCTTCGCTAAAATCCTTTCCGTGTTCGAACGGAAACCTGGAGTTTATCTGAACTACTGGATATCGTCTGGACGTGTTGCCAAGTCGTCCGAACGGTCTGTAAATACTGAACATCGTCCAGACGTGTTTCCGAGTCGTCCGGACGAATTGCAGAGACTTCCCAAACAATGTCGATTTCTGAAAACAGACTCCTTGTTGAATACTGATTGATCGAGTGTCCGGACGGTGTTGCTCTAACGTCCGGACGTCTTCAATGTTTATCTATAAGATACTGTGGGGCGTCCGGATGGTTTCACAGGAACTGGTTGTTTTGTCTTGGTTTTTACAATGGACACTTCATGGGTATCTTCTAGAAGCTTGTGAGCAGTAAATGTCTCTATGTATGAAGATTCCAATTTGAAAACCGACTATCAAATATATGAAGATTGGAAAACCGACTGTCCTGTTAAAACGCAACCATTACATAAAGTGTTTTTGTTTTATCCAGAATGTAGCCAATAAAAATATTAACAAAGTGCTTTACAACTTATGGAAGAATGTGATTGACAGTTTGTTTCTACGTTGTTTGAGGAAGGGTAAGGGAGAAGGGGTTTGAGACTTCATACTTTTGGTGATTAGGAAAATGTTAGGGTTTTTCTCAAGTTTTTGAAACTTTTTTATGATGTGACCATGCAACTTTCAGGTTCTTTGTATGTAACATCTAATATGTACTTTCAAGAAATTTGTGTCATTCAAGCATATTTACAAGCTTTTAGTGAGAGTGGTGATTATGTCTTGAGTGTCATGGTAGAGAAAATGAATGTGAAGTACAAGAAGTAGTGGGGAGATCTTGATAGGGTCAACTTGATGTTGTTTGTTGCGGTTGTACTTAATCCATACATGAAATTGGTTTTATTAGATTATTGGTTCAAAAAAAGTTCTCAGTGTTGAGTAAGCAACTCGAATGATTATAAAATTGAGGTGCTACATTGACAAATTATATGATCACTACGACATCATTGGTGGGAGTTCATCTCGAGCTCATCATGTTAGTGATTCGTCTCAATGTTCCTCAATCACAATAGATGAAGGTGATAATAGTGACCATTCACTTCACTTCATGAATAAGTTTCATAAGTATTAAACTTCTAAAAGTGATGTGGAAAGAAAAATCGAAGATAGATTGGTATTTGATGGAGGATGTAGAAAAATTGAATACTAATTTTGATATTTTAAATTGGTGGAAGGTGAACTCAACCAAATTCCCAGTATTTGCCCAAATAGCACGAAATGTTTTGGTCATTCCCATTACAACGGTTGCTTCAGAGTTGGCTTTCAGCACTGGAGGTCTTGTGTTGGATCCTTTTCGGAGTTTGTTGGCTCCGAGTACAGTTGAAGCCTTGGTATTTTAACAAAATTGGTTAAGGTCAAAACCCATAAGCGATGGATATGGTTATGATTCAGAGAAAGTTGATGATGCTGAAAGTTATAAGCTCGAATCAGGTAAGCTTTCTATTATTCACATGTTAATTTATTTAATGATTTGCTTACTCTATTTATTAGTTTGAATTATGATTGTAAATCAAACTCTTTTTTTTTTTTTTTTTTTTCATTCTCTTTTGTAGAAATAACATTGAAGAACGTTAGCATTTTGCTTGAGGATGATTAGTTGAAGGTCCTGCAATGCTAGGTTGCTAGTTTAGAGAATTCATTTGTGTTGTGACTACTGGTTTAGTATTTTGGTGGATGTTACCTGTTGGTTTATCTTTTATTATTTAATGGTTTATCTTTTATGTAACTTTTAAGCTTTATGTTTGTTGGATCATTTAAGTTTAATGTCTTCAATGTGTTGAGCTTTTAAGTTTTTTGGTTGAACGACTGATTTTTTAGGATGTGAAGTGATTTTTAAAATAGAATGTTTGGAACATCATAGAATTATTAAAATGTTTTCTTTTTCAATTAAATAAATTGAGAATAAGCCTAAGTTGCTTTTTCAATTTTTCAATTAAAGAAACTGAAAATAAGCCCAAATTTTTTTGGGCCCAGTCAAATTAAATGAGAAAAGTTGAAAAAAATTAAAAAAATTGAAATAACCGACCTACCTCGAACTGCATGACCAGACGACTAACAGATGAAAAACACAATTCGCGGGTTGTGGGTCACGGGTTTGAAACCCATGAGTTGCAAGCTGGGTTTAGGAAAAAGGTGAAATCAAGCCTACACCCACCCTTATCCAATACTATGGAGAGCCATGAATGATCAAGACAACATTTTATAGATTTGACATTTATCCAAACATAATAGTTTGGGTATTACATGTTGTGCAATGGTTCTGCCTTGTCAATGAGTTGGATTCCTTCATCTACATCCACATTTCACTTTCATTATTTCCTTCTATCATGATTCCTTCATGAGGTCGATGCACATCTACCTCACAATTTTTGGAAACTACCTTCCACACCACCACATTAGAACTTCAAACACCCCTGGCCTCAACAGTCAATTTTGTGGCCTTATTCAAGCCCTCAAATGGCTCATATATGCCCCGTACTTCTTTTATATTTTTTTCTTTCATCACTAGGCATTTTACCACCTAAGCCTTGCATGCCAAGGTCACCATAAAATAGAGTACTAAAGAACTCAGAAAAGATAAGACAAGACATAACAAAAAAAATAAAAATAAAGTTGAAAATGCAAAATTTAGGGTTTCTGTAACAAGCTCGATCGACCAAGCAGTATGCCAGTCTCTCACCACCACCTCAAGTGGAGGTGGTCAGCCACACCTTTGACTACTTTGGGGGTGGGAGACTGGTAGCTAGTGATAGCGAGGCTAGTGAGTGTAACGGTGCTAAGATGAGGGTCGTAGTAACTGCTAAAAGAAAGAGTTCTAGGCTTTTAACAAGTAGTATACATGGCAGAATCTCGGTCGTTTCATTCTATTGCAAGCTATCTCAATCCCTCTAACGAAGGAAGGGGCCATAGTATTGACATTTAGAGTCCCTTTTTGTATGAGGTTGAGATTGATAAATAATAAAGTCTTCACTATTGTTAACTCTTTTTTATTTTTCCGTCACAATCTTATTTATTTGTATTAGCTAGTTCTTTATAATTCAAAGACATTTATTTTCATGCATATATATTACAACTCTCCTTTTAAATTAAGTATTTTTTTTCTTCTTAATTCTTTCTCAAGTTCTCTAATTTTCTTTCAAGATTAGTAATTTACTTTGTCATTGGATATTATATATTTCACTATAGTTCATATTACATTAACAATATGACTTATCAATTCATAAACTTAAAAACTATTGTTTTAAAAAATAATGATATTTTTACATTGTATTCACAAGTTTCATTTCTGTCATTACTTTTGAAAAATCAAATACACATTTCAAGAAATAGTAGACTATCATTGGTTGAAAAATTGTGAAGGAAATATTTATTCAAATGGCATTACTTTTATTTTCAAATGAGGTGACGGTCCACTGTACATAGTGGATGTACATTAACACATAGTACCCATCAATGATCAATTACATCAATTATATATATATATATATATATATATATATATATATATATATATATATATATATATATAGAAAGTAATGTAATACTATAAGTTATATTTTTATCCCACAATTATCTCACAATGCTAGTTCGTCGATTCCAAACAACCATTGTATCAGTTCTTGTTAAATAAAAAAAGAAAATCTAATGATTGATTGGAATTGACACAACAATATTATGAAATAATTGTGGAATAAAAATATAATTTTTAAAATTACTTTTATATATATAGATTAAATCACCTTCTGACATTCGTTGTCATTACACTATGCCCCCACCTTTGGAGCATATGTCATTGTGAAAAAAAAAAAGCGATATTAGCAATTATTTATTTATTTATATAGCTAAATAAAGAAAAATTACAACTAAAAAGAACAGATTAGGGTTGAGCAACTCAACAATAAGCACCAGAGAAAGCAGGCAACAAGAGGCAATATATCAAATGAATGACACGGGCCTATTGATTCTTGGCACGGATGCCAAGAACCCATACCGCCAGTAAAGGCGGTTAAAGGTGTGGATAGGGTCCTGATGAATCCTACCCAAACACCTGTCAGATAACAATTACAGGGAACATGTAGAAGATACATAAAACAAAAAGCCCAGAAATACAAAAATGGTAAACTAGGGAAAGCAAAAAAAAAATTATGGAACAACATATTTGTTGCTAGCGGGGCAGAGGAAACTCGCCGAGGCATGGTCTTCAGGTGCCGACGATGGTTGCCAGGCGGATGCAAATCATCAGGGGTGTCCAACGGCAGCTGTGGAAGGCGGAGGAAGCCGTCACGCGCAGCGTTGCATTGTCCAGGTGTCGAAGCGTGTGGGACAAGCACCCACAAGTAAGATCTACTTGCAAGAGCATGGTGGCCGGATGTGGAAGCGGCTGATGGTAGAGTAGAGCAGAGCGGAGGAAGCCCAGATTACGGTAGAGTTGCGCGTGTGGTTGTGAAGCTTCTTGAAGTGTAGATCTGATTTAAAAAAAAAAAAAAAAAAAAATTCAAGAACTTCAAGAAGGGGGTAGATCCAAGGCTGAGGACGACATGTGGTAGCTGAAATAGGACCTTCAACTGTGGATAAGAAGCCAAAAGAGATGTTGAACCAAGATAAATTGCCTAAAGTGATGAATAAGACCTCCAAAAAGGCTATTTGAGGCTCAGAAGAGACGAGAAATGGAGGGGAAAGGAGTAGGAGGGGAGTAAAGGGGAAGGGGGAAGAGGAGGGAGTGGATTTCACTACCTCCTCCTCAACAGCCATGAGTATCGATGAAGAAGTCTTCAGGAGAAAGAACAGAGTGTTTCAGCCTTCTTTTTAAACTCTTTTATGATCGAGATATAGCAGCATTTATTGATTTCAAACTAATCCTACTCATATGATAGAATTCACAATGGATCCGAATGATCGTGTGAGTGGGAATGGTATAGGAGCATATATTTGAAGTTTGGAAATAATTAATGTCATCCGATGTTATATCAATTATATAAACCCTCTCTCTAGAAGGATTTGGTTATATATCATAGATTGAACTTTATGCTAAGTTTGTTTCAGCGCAAAATGATTTCGGTATTTTACGGTGTTTGGTAAGGGCGAAAATAATGGTCAACGAAAATCATTTTCAGTTTGACCGTAAAAGTTTCTTTAATTTTTGAAAAATGATTTACAGTTTTTAAAACCGTAAATCGTTTTCCGAAATTAAACTCATTGTCCTTACACGCATGTTTGATATCCGATTGTCAGAATTCAGCAATTGTCGATCGTTGGAATCCAGCCGGTGACGGAGTCCGACAACATTCGATCGCCGAAAACCTGTCGTCACTGGATGCCGGCAGACTAGATTCCGGTCGAAACTAATCGAAATATTGCCGAATTCCGGCCATGGTCAAAAGTCGGCCGGATCTGGCCAAAGTGGTCAGAATCAAGCCGACTATGGCCGGATCCGGCCACTGATCCGACCGGGATCCAGCCAAAACGGCAAGGATATGGCCGGATCTGGACTGATACGGCCACTGATCCGACCATTGTTCTGGCCGGATCCAGCCAAACTTGCTCACTGGAACCCGGCAACGACGACTGGACGTTGCCGGATTCCCGCGGCGTTTGCCAAACTCTGATTTTCGCATTTCGTAATTTTTTCGTGCGAGCAAAATGCTAGAAAATATTTTTTAAAAAAATATTTTTCCTGAAAATGATTTCGCCGAAAATATTTTACGATGGAAATTATTTTATGTCGAAACAAATGGAGCATTAGATAAATTAAGCCAAACTGAGTTTTACTAGGAATTTTCTTTCCTAAAAAAAATTTCTATTTAAAAAGAAAAAAAAAAAACCTAAAATTAATTTTTAATAAGATCACACTTTCACAAACATTTTCTTCTGCATAAGAGAGAGAGTCCAATTGAAGCAAGTTCTTCGATGAAGATCTCATGTTTAATGCTATGAGCCCAAAAATGATTCTTATTTGCAACACATTTGAATTAATGATGTAATTTTTATTATTTATTACGTATTGGAAAAGAATGTTATCAAATATAAAAAGCATTAATTTCTCCAACCAATATATGCTATCTCTGGTTTCGAGGGAATTTTATTGTTTAATATATGCTATAATTAGAATAAAATACGATCAATGCCATTCCTATCTGAAAATGATAGAACCTTGTTCACATGTCATTGGCCATCTCATGATAGTAATCTCCAAGAGCAACTTGCCCACTCTAACCCAGCTGTCCTCACTTCTTAGGCTTTTGTGTGCGTTCTAAAGTAGACTGAATTCACATCAACTATTTGTCCTAAAATAGCTTATAAAAGACTTATCTGTCTAAGTAGCTGGACATCATAAATCTCGAAAATTGTCTTCGTTTTTGTCGGCCAATAAGATCTATGAAATTGATCGGAGACCGTCGAAATGCCTCCTTGATTTTGGACAAAACAAGCCGATACATACGATAAGCAAAGAAAAGACCCCCCCCCCGCGGCCACTTCATAGCGCTGGGGAATCGGATCGGAGAAGTTGCAACTGTTGGGGCTCTTGCGGCACACGCCGTACATGTACTATTCTTCGGCCTTCCTTAATTTTTCTCCGTCTAAAATTTATTTAAACAAATATATAAATAAATCTATTTTACACCAACTGTTCAAATTAATAACAATTTAAACAAATAAATAGTGTGGACTTTGGAGCAAATGTAAGAACTAAACTATCCAATGACAAGAGATTCGTCACGTACCGTGAAGAGAAATGATCTATACACATCTGCTTCACAACTTCTCCACAACACTCCAACGTGGCAGCAATAAAATATTGTTTTTTTCTCTTTTCGTCATGCTGCTAGAAAACCGAAGCGAGGGAGTTTCAAATTTCATTTCGCACGATTCCAACGCTGCCCAGTCCTTCTCTCTCTTTGAAATTTCTCTCCGTACAGATCTCCTCTCCGGTCAGTGACGTCGCCGGCTTCTCTCTCGGCGGTCGCCCTTCTCCGTCGTCCGGCGCGTCCCACTCCGGCAGATTCTCTCTCTCTCTCTCCAACTTCCGTACAAAGGTGCCGTTGCCGCCGCTTGCTCGCCGGTCTTCCCCTTCCCGGCGCCGCTTCACTGGCGTTCTCTCTCTGTGGTCGGCCACCCTCCATTCTTCTCCCTCATTCTTCTCCCTCTTTTTCGTTTTCCCTAACCTCCATTTAGATTCAAAATCCCTAACTTTCACGTCCGTTCTCCACTGTCAAGAAGGTACCGCCGTCCATTCTCCAATGTCGACGACCATCAAATACCAGGTTTTTGGGTTTTCCGTCGACAATAAGCTTGACCGTCCACCGTCTTCCGTTCTCAGGCTATTTGGTTTGTGGTTTTCACCGTCAACAACCACTGACCGGTGACACAAAACCCAGGTTTGTGGGTTTTTTTTTTTTCCCCTTCTGCCGGCTTGTTGCTTTCGGTTTGTGCACATCAAGTACCCTAGATCTATGCTTTAGATCCAGAGTTATCACGGATGAGCGTGTGGTTAAGGTAATTCTCTCTTCCTCTCTCCATCGTTGAGAATCTGTTGCATATCCGCTTACCTTTTGTTATTTAAATCTTGTGAATTTCATTTCAAAAGGTTTTTATTCTATGAATGTGGTAGTGCTTATTATCCCTATTTTCTTTTCAATAGGATATCGTTGTTAATCTACAGAATACATATAAACTATTTCACGGTTTCGTAAATTGTTGTAAATGGGTATTTTACGAAGCTTTCCCACTTTTGCAAAACCATGGAAAGTGTTTGGTTTTGATGACCAAAAAAAACGATTCTCTGAATTTTATTTATAAATATTGTGTGTATATCTTTACATATATTCAAAACTATCGGAACAAACTCTGTCATCAGTTAAATTCATGCGTTGTTGATGAGTGTTAAGGAAACCAAGGAAAAAAACTTCATTTACTGCAGAATCTTTTCTCAGAGTATTTTCACGCGTTGATGTGAGACACATTTGAATGAGTTTAGGATTGAGTGAACTCTTCGAATCAATGTTTGAGACATACTGTATTTGTGCATGTCAGTATACTTATATAGTTATTGAGGAAATGCAATCACGACATATGGTGTCTAACTTTGATTCTTTGTTGTGTGGATGAGGTAGTTTGTGTTCATCTTTGGGTTTTTACTCCCTTTTTGGTTCTTTTTGCTTGCATTTTAATTTTTTTCATAAAGCAATGTTATACAAGCTCTATGTTAAAATTTACAGGAAATTTGGTGAAAAAATAAAGTAGAATCCCATATTCACAGCAATTGAATTAATTGCTCAAATATAAACAATACAATAATGAGTCAACACTTAAAATGACTTGTAGAAAGACTGGCCCTAACATAATGCTAACATGCTCTTATCAATGGAAGTGTCCTCTATAATCAATATCTTATTTATAAATTGAATATAAAAATGAATGTTGAGATATGAGTACCTAGTGATGACCTCTAATTTCTTTTCTTTTGTGGTGATAAACGTTCACCTTAATTTGTGGTTCTATTTTGGCAGCTGAGAAGGTACACTATGCTGCTAGAGATCCTGTCACAGCGTTGAAGAACTATATGTTTGAGAATAATTTAACCAGTGAAGTAGAGTTAAAGGCCATAGAGAAGAAGATAGATGAGGTGGTTGAGGAGGCGGTTTATAGATGAGGTGGTTGACGAGGCTGTTGACATACTTATTGATGCCGTGGTTTATATTTTTACCTCTACTCAAATTTATGAAAATGTGACAGCTTTTCTAATGTAAGCAGGATTTGCTCTTTAGGTTGCATTCTTTCCTCAAATTTTGGTAAATCTTAATAGTTGATTATTTGTAATTTGAAATTTTGAGGTGGTAGTCCCAGTGGTATGTTTAGGGGTTCTTTTTTTGGAGAATCTGTAAACACAAGGGTGTATATTTAGATCCAAGTGGTTTTTGTTCTTTTGGAAAGTGTTTTGTGGCTCTTGTTCTTGTTAAAAAGTGGTTATCGATTATTGTGGAGAGTTGACATTTCTTCTTGATTGCTCAACTGAACGGTGAGTTGCTGCTGTGTTGGTTTACAATCTATTTGCTACCAAAATCATGTAAAGGGGTCATCTTACAAAGCGTCAAGCCTTTACTAGAAGATGCAGCTCTAAATAGAACTTACATCTAAAAGCCGAAATCTCAAAGGGAATTTTTTTAACTTCTTTCATGGGACTTCTTGCTTGTCCAGCACATTGCAAAAAGGAATTCACATTAATCAACACCTTGCCAATCTCAAAAACATCCAAAATCCATATCACAAAAAAAAAAGAAACTACAATTGGAATTTAAAAGCAACTATGAACTTGAACAAGTGACATACGCGATAGAAACTACAATTGACTCTCATTGATGACCGTAATATCTGAATTCAAGCCACCAGTAATGGCAAAAAACAACAAGAAATCACAACTCAATACGAAAAATAAATGACAAAATTATTTGGTCTTTTTGTCCAAGTTGGTAACAAGCTGGCGCATCTGAAATCTCCAGAACAAGAAGTATGCCAAACCCAACCCAACCCTATCAATACATACACCCCAACATTCTCTTCCCCGTTACATACACCAAATTAAACATTCTCTAAAATCTAACATTACATCCTAAATATATTAACGTATCCGAGCTTGAGCAACTTTCATATCCATTATTGCCTTGTATTTGTTATTTTCTTTTTCCATCGTCGCTTGCAGCCTTTAACCTCTCATTTTTAGCCTTTAGCCACTTGTGTCTCTCCGCAGCCGCTTCAACATTGTTCGATCGTGCTCATACAATGGAGGATCATGAATCCACTTGAAAAAATTTACATGTCCAATCATTCTACAAGGAAATACAAAATTGGTAATAATTGCTGCATGAACAAGAAGGCTTTCCAAATATTCTGTGGGCAATGCTTACTATAAGATATTGATTATAGAGGACACTTCCATTGATAAGAGCATGTTAGCATTATGTTAGGGCCAGTCTTTCTACAAGTCATTTTAAGTGTTGACTCATTATTGTATTGTTTATATTTGAGCAATTAATTCAATTGCTGTGAATATGGGATTCTACTTTATTTTTTCACCAAATTTCCTGTAAATTTTAACATAGAGCTTGTATAACATTGCTTTATGAAAAAAATTAAAATGCAAGCAAAAAGAACCAAAAAGGGAGTAAAAACCCAAAGATGAACACAAACTACCTCATCCACACAACAAAGAATCAAAGTTAGACACCATATGTCGTGATTGCATTTCCTCAATAACTATATAAGTATACTGACATGCACAAATACAGTATGTCTCAAACATTGATTCGAAGAGTTCACTCAATCCTAAACTCATTCAAATGTGTCTCACATCAACGCGTGAAAATACTCTGAGAAAAGATTCTGCAGTAAATGAAGTTTTTTTCCTTGGTTTCCTTAACACTCATCAACAACGCATGAATTTAACTGATGACAGAGTTTGTTCCGATAGTTTTGAATATATGTAAAGATATACACACAATATTTATAAATAAAATTCAGAGAATCGTTTTTTTTGGTCATCAAAACCAAACACTTTCCATGGTTTTGCAAAAGTGGGAAAGCTTCGTAAAATACCCATTTACAACAATTTACGAAACCGTGAAATAGTTTATATGTATTCTGTAGATTAACAACGATATCCTATTGAAAAGAAAATAGGGATAATAAGCACTACCACATTCATAGAATAAAAACCTTTTGAAATGAAATTCACAAGATTTAAATAACAAAAGGTAAGCGGATATGCAACAGATTCTCAACGATGGAGAGAGGAAGAGAGAATTACCTTAACCACACGCTCATCCGTGATAACTCTGGATCTAAAGCATAGATCTAGGGTACTTGATGTGCACAAACCGAAAGCAACAAGCCGGCAGAAGGGGAAAAAAAAAAAACCCACAAACCTGGGTTTTGTGTCACCGGTCAGTGGTTGTTGACGGTGAAAACCACAAACCAAATAGCCTGAGAACGGAAGACGGTGGACGGTCAAGCTTATTGTCGACGGAAAACCCAAAAACCTGGTATTTGATGGTCGTCGACATTGGAGAATGGACGGCGGTACCTTCTTGACAGTGGAGAACGGACGTGAAAGTTAGGGATTTTGAATCTAAATGGAGGTTAGGGAAAACGAAAAAGAGGGAGAAGAATGAGGGAGAAGAATGGAGGGTGGCCGACCACAGAGAGAGAACGCCAGTGAAGCGGCGCCGGGAAGGGGAAGACCGGCGAGCAAGCGGCGGCAACGGCACCTTTGTACGGAAGTTGGAGAGAGAGAGAGAGAATCTGCCGGAGTGGGACGCGCCGGACGACGGAGAAGGGCGACCGCCGAGAGAGAAGCCGGCGACGTCACTGACCGGAGAGGAGATCTGTACGGAGAGAAATTTCAAAGAGAGAGAAGGACTGGGCAGCGTTGGAATCGTGCGAAATGAAATTTGAAACTCCCTCGCTTCGGTTTTCTAGCAGCATGACGAAAAGAGAAAAAAACAATATTTTATTGCTGCCACGTTGGAGTGTTGTGGAGAAGTTGTGAAGCAGATGTGTATAGATCATTTCTCTACCGTGAAATGGCAACGTCAGTGTTCTCCACCACTCAGATCAGCCCACCTGGGCCAGGACATTTTCAACGAATAGAGATTCTGCATGTCCACCAACACATGGGACCGGCAAAGACCCCACCACATGCGATTCAATAATCCATCAATGTAAACGTACTGTCTCTGCGGTCGACCGCAGCAATCATCATGAATATACAAACATATGGATCAAACTCGTAACTTGGAAAAGCCTCAAACCCACCACGCATAATTTTAATAATTCTAAAGCGTGCGTGCCCATGATTCCAAAGTGCTTACGTGGAAATAACGGAAAGGTGACGTGGACGGGATGCGTGTGACGCACTCTGCGCACTGTACAATAGAAGACCTTAGACGATTATTACTGGCTTCACCAATAAGCTTCTGTTGACTCTAAAGTCACGTGTAATGGTACTGTTTAACTTAACTCACTGCTTAAGGCTCACCGTCATCTGTCTAGGAAAGGCTAAAACAATACCTTCACGCACGCTTCGACCCCGCGTGTGTGTTCACGCTCCTGTCAACAAGACAAAATCGTACCATTTTCTTTATTCTTTTGTGTTCTCTCTCTTCTTCTTTTTCGGTGAAAGCGTTGATGATAGGACTTTTGAGGAGAAAAAAGGAGTTTTTTATAAATCAAAAAATTTTATGGATAGATATTTCTTATAAATTGTGTAATAGGAGTTTTTATTAATCAACCTTTAAAAATAATGTATACGTTAAATATATATATATATATATATATATATATATATAAAAGCATATACTTTTTTATTAATATTATTAAAAAAAATCATTAAAAAATATATATTATTAAAAAAAATATATTTCTCACAATCATTAAACCATTTTTCAATTCAAAATTGCTTTTTGCTAGTTTAGCTAGCAATTTTCAAAACATTTATCTAACGTGTATCTACTTCCCCACCGATCCATCCACGCACTATCCCACAAATATGGCCTCATCATGCAGCTCCTTTTATACTTCTTCCCCATTGTCAGCTCTTTCGTCGAAATAGCCAACGCATTGTGTCCTCTCCAACTCATCAAAGCATCAACAAAATCATTTTTTTTATGCAAAAGATCACTACCCATCAAGAAATGAGTATGTGATCTTGTATCTCTCTCTCTCTCTTCCCTCATCTGGTGAAGAATGAAATGAGAAGGGGGATGGGTTGGGAATGATTTATCATAAATTTCAGCTTATCAAAACAAAATTGACATGAAGATTTGCAACAAAATATACAAAGTCAAACAAGACTCATAGATCTAAAACCCAAATCCTATACCCATTCTCTCTCTCTACCACGCTCTCTCTCTTTGGGTATCGTATGGTGAAGAACGAAATGGGAAGGGGGATAGGTTTCGAAGAAGAAGAGAAAAATGCGAGGGAATTTCTGCTAGAATTTGACTAATGAGAGAGAGATTCAAGAAGTAGAGGATGAGAGAAATATGGTGGGGGAAATGAGAAGATTCATGGAAAATGGCAAAAGACAAAATGAAAAGATGTATTGAGAAAAGAGAAAAATAAATAAATAAAATATATAGATTTATGAACAGTGTCATTGTGCACAAGTAGATGGAAAACGTATTTTAGATTTTGAATGACAATGAGCATTCCTATTTGATTATTTATATTTCAATCTAAAATAGCTAATCAAAAATTACTTGATCTAATTTAGCTAATGAGTTTTAAAAAATACTATACATCTGATTATCTATTCTTAACTCAATATTATTTAAATATTATTATTATTTTTTAGTTTAGACATTAACCCATCATAAACTTGGAAGACATCGATCCACACTTGTATTTTGGCTGCAAGTTGTCGGCTGCTGCTCTATTTTTCCACATCGATCAACACTTGAAAGATAGAGACATTACTGGTGATCTTGAAGCAACATTCATATATAGTCTTCGCCTTACTCATTTATACTCTTTTCCTCCTTTTTTTTTTAATTTAGGGGAGGGGAATATATCATATAATATTGGACCTTGAAACTGATAATTTTTTACACGATCCGTATACCTGATATGAATCCAACATTTTTTATTTTTTTTATTTTTAGGGAGGGAGGGGGATATATGATATATCATAGTATTGGGACTTTAGGGTTGGCAAGATCTGTAATCGAAAGTTTAGGGGGGGATATATGAAATATCATAGTATTAGCTAAAAATAGAAAATGATTACTCCACTGGCACTGTGAGTTCTTTTAAGAAATTTTCTATAATCAATTTGTATAAATATCTATCCAAGATTTAATGGAACTTGAATACACGCGATAGGGCAACCACGCGCAACCAGATGTCCCGTAAAGGGTGTGAACTGTAGGAAAGAAGAAAAGGTTTTCTTTTTCACAGAGAAAATAACCGTTGCGAGTGTACACGTGTCGCCCCACCCATCCACCTGTCTCCTTCAACTTCCCTTTGGATGCTCTGCCTTTGCATATTATTGTATTCTTTGTTTGTTTCCTTGGGTTGTCTGATTTTAGGCAAAGAACCCATTCTCATCCTCTCTCTTACAAACCTCGTGATTCAATCTTGTTCTTCTTCTAGAGTCGCCCAACCACCGCAAATTCAACCTGCCTTTTAATTCTCTGATGGGCGTTCATTAAAAACAACGCAATGTTGAAACTTTCTTGTAAATTTTCTGGTATTGTCTTTGTTCCCGTTATACTGTTGCTCTGCTTTTTCAACAGTACCATTACCGTCGCCATCACCGAATTCGACTTCGGGACCTTAACTCTCAGCAGCCTCAAGCTCCTCGGGGACGCCCACATGAGCAACGGGAGCGTAAGGCTCACCCGTGACCTCCCCGTCCCCAACTCCGGCGCCGGTCGGGTTCTCTACAGCAAACCGGTCAAGTTCCGGCTGCCCGGGACCCAATTTCCAGCGAGCTTCTCGACATTCTTCTCCTTCTCCGTCAGCAACCTAAACCCCTCGTCGATCGGCGGCGGGCTCGCTTTCGTAATCTCCCCGGACGACGAGACCGTCGGAGATGCCGGTGGGTTCCTGGGGCTCGTCACCGATAAGGGCTCGCCCTCGGGCTTCGTGGCGGTCGAGTTCGACACCTTAATGGACGTGGAGTTCAAGGACGTTAACGGAAACCACGTGGGCTTGGATCTGAACAGCATGGTTTCGTCCCAGGTCGGCGATTTGGACGGTATAGAGATCGATCTCAAGAGCGGCAATTTGGTTAACGTGTGGATCGAGTACGGCGGCTCCACCGGGGTGTTCAACATATCAGTTTCGTACTCGAATCTGAAACCCAAAGAGCCCCTCTTGTCGTTCAGTTTGGATTTAGATCAGTACGTGAGCGATTTTATGTACGTTGGATTCTCTGGGTCGACTCAGGGGAGCACAGAGATCCACAGTGTTGAATGGTGGAGCTTTAGTTCTTCGTTCGACACAAATCCGGGTTCATCGTCCCCGCCTCCTCCAACGGCTACGCTGACGAATCCAACGGCTAATTCTGTAAAGTCGACGCCGCCTTCAGTGGCTCCCTCTGGGTCCGATTCAGCTTCGAGTACCTCGCAGAAAAACAGTAAGCCTTCTTCTTGTCACAACCAGCTCTGTAAGGAAGGTCCGGGAGCTGTGGCTGGGGTGGTCACTGCAGGGGCTTTCGTTTTAGTTCTGTTTGCCGGTGCTCTAATCTGGGTGTACTCTAAGAGGATCAAACGCGTCAGGAGACCTGATTCGCTTACTTCCGAGATTATCAAAATGCCGAAGGAATTCAGTTATAGGCAGCTCAAGTCGGCAACGAAGTGCTTCAATGCAAATAGAATTATTGGTCACGGCGCATTTGGGACCGTTTATAAGGGTATATTACCGGAGACCGGCGACATTATGGCGGTGAAGAGATGTAGTCATAGCAGTCAGGGGAAGAATGAATTTCTATCTGAATTGTCCATAATTGGAACTCTTAGGCATCGAAATCTTGTTCGGCTTCAAGGCTGGTGCCACGAGAAGGGTGAAATCTTGTTAGTCTATGACTTGATGCCCAATGGGAGCCTTGACAAAGCTCTGTTTGAAGCGAGAACGCCTCTGCCATGGCCTCATAGGCGGAAAATTTTGTTAGGGGTCGCCTCGGCTCTGGCTTATTTGCATCAAGAATGCGAAAACCAGGTGATTCATAGAGATATAAAGAGTAGTAACATAATGTTGGACGAGGGTTTCAATGCCCGGTTAGGAGATTTCGGTTTGGCGAGGCAAATTGAGCACGACAAATCCCCGGATGCAACAGTGGCAGCTGGAACAATGGGGTATTTGGCGCCTGAGTATCTCCTAACCGGGAGAGCTACAGAAAAAACTGACGTGTTTAGCTATGGAGCTGTGGTTCTTGAAGTGGCTAGCGGAAGACGGCCCATTGAGAAAGATACTGTAGCTGCTGGTGGGAAAGTGGGGGTTTGCAGCAACTTGGTGGAATGGGTTTGGAGTTTACACAGAGAAGGGCGGCTGTTAGCGGCTGCCGACGCGGGGCTCGCCGGTGAATTTGATGAGGGGGAGATGAGGAGGATTCTGTACGTTGGCCTGGCCTGCTCTCATCCTGACCCATTGGCTAGACCGACGATGAGGGGCGTCGTTCAGATGCTTGTGGGTGAGGCTGAAGTCCCCATTGTTCCAAGAACAAAGCCTTCCATGAGTTTCAGCACTTCCCACCTCTTGCTGAGCTTGCAGGACAGTGTTTCCGACTGCAATGCTATGATCAATATGTCCACCTCCTCATCGGAGAACGGCTTGATCATCGGCGGCGACATGGTTTGATCAAGACCAGAGGTTTGCCTTTTTGATTGTCTTAATTAGTGCATGTATTCATTTGTTTAATTAATTATGTATAAATCATAATAACGCAAAAGTTTTGTAGGACCTGGGAGGTGCAATTTTGCCTGTAATCCACCGTAGAGTGGCTGAGAAATTGGTTACGGTGGTGGAGGTCGTTTTCTTCCATTGATTGGATAGGATGGTTTTGTGGGAGAGGTGGGGCGGTTGCTTTCACAAGCAGTCTCCCAAAAGTCAAAAGTAGAGATTAGAGTTTGAGTAGAGGCTTGGTAAAGTATAGTGACAAAAAGGAGTGCATATTTATTATTATTATTATTATTATTATCCACTTTTCTAAGATGTCTATTATTTTGTTTCTGGTGCGGATAACGGCACAATAATATGGAATTGAGTGGACATATTCCTCTTCCTAACATGTCATGATTTTCATTTTTTGTCCATCTTTGAGGTTGCTTTTCTTATTAATAGAAGAGACATATGACTGAATCTAATCTAATCTAATCTAATAAGAAGAGTCTCGAGTGTAAAAATCATTATTCCAAAGGAAAAAACTAGGGGCAATTCGGTGGTCGGCTTTGTTGAAAAAGTACTGGCTGAAAAGGGTCGGCAAAAGCTTAGAGAACAGCAAAAATTAGCTGCTTTTACAGCCATTTAATACATGGCATTAGACATTGTTTGGCACCAAAAAGACAACATTAAACATTTTTAGGGCCATTTAGATGATTTGGAGCTTTGTGAACCTTTTTTCTTCAGACTTTTTGGTGCCCCATGCATTCATTATATATGCATCCTGGTCTTATGGCCCAGATCCAGCACACCGTGTCGGATTGTATTAAAATTGAATGGCCAAACTGCCAAACTCCTCCTACGTTTTAATTCATTGACTAGACGTGACTCCGTAGTCTGTTCGTGTCTTTCGCATTTAAATGCACCAAAAGCGACCGAAAATTCATAATTGGATTTGGCTTAATCGTTGTACGTATTATGTATTAAAATAAAAAAATATAAAAAAATAATAAATAAAAAGGACAAGAAAAATGATGTAGTACTATTTGTAGCAGGGGCTTATATGAGTTGGTGGAAAATGCTTGATGGGGACACTCATCCATCCCCCATCATCCATTTATAATAAAATAATAAGTTTTTATTATATTATAAAAGGCTCACAGGGGATGGATGATCATCCCCTGTGTAGTAAGACTCTTTCTTTTTTTCTTTGGCTCTTCTAATATAAATAGCTTAAGGGTTTGTTTGGCAAATACTTTTATTTTTTCCTTAAAAAAAATTAACTTCAAAATATTCTATTTTTTATATAAATCAATCACTTTTTAACAACTTTTTTTTTTTTTTTGAAACTTTTTATATTACACCTATTACTTTTTAACAATTTTTTTCACTTTTTCTTACAAAATATTCAAGGCTGTTTGATAACCCATTTTCCCACCTCACTTTTCTCTAAAATATATATATATATATATGCTTTAAAATATTTAAACTTTTTTCAATTTTTATATACATCAATCACTTTTTATTACTTTTTAAACAAAAAAAAAAAACCATTATAAAACAATTTTTCTTTTTGTTTTTCCTCACAAAATTCTTTATACTTTTATATCACATCAATCACTACTTATTACTATTAAAAAAAAACTTACCTAAAAAATCTTTACTAAACACACCTGAGAATTTCAAAATTGAAAAAGATATTTTAAAGTTGTTTTCTTAATTGAAAAGAGAGTACTTGGGCTCTCCTTATAACTCACGAATCTTTTTTTTTTTTTTGGGATAAATACCCCATTGGTACCTGAGTTTTACGTGTTTTTAAATTTAGTACCTCAGTTTTGTTTGGTATCATAGGTGGTACCTGAATTAAGGGTAAAAACTCATTTGGTACCTCTGTTAGATTTTCCGTCCGAATTTTAACGGCTCGCCACGTGTCAACCGCTGAGGTTGACAGGTGGCACTACATAAAAAAAAATTAAAAATTAAAAATTGAAATCTTTAGAAAATGATTAAAAATAATAAAATTTTAAAAAAAAAATTAAAAAAAGAAAAAAGAAGAGGGGTGGCTGAGCCACCCCCTTGGCCGGTCTGGGGTGGCCGAACCACCCCCTATGGGGTGGTTCGGCCACCCCACAGTTGAAAAAAAAAAAAAAAAAAATTTTTTGAAGGGTTTTGGCCCTAGGGGGTGGCCGAACCACCCCCTAGGGCCACGGCCACGGGGGTGGTTCGGCCACCCCAGTCCGGCCTGTATGGGGGTGGCCGAACCACCCCCGTGGCCCTAGAGGGTGGTTCGGCCACCCCCAAGGGCAAACCCTCATTTTTTTTTTGATGGGTTTTGGCGAACCACCCCCTAGGGCCAAAACCCTTCAATTTTTTTTTATTTTTTTTTTTTTCAACTGTGGGGTGGCCGAACCACCCCATAAACCACCCCCTATGGGGTGGTTCGGCCACCCCAGATCGGTCAGACCGGCCAAGGGGGTGGCCGGCCACCCCAGACCGGTCAGACCGGCCAAGGGGGTGGCCGGCCACCCCAGACCGGTCAGACCGGCCAAGGGGGTGGCCGGCCACCCCCATGGTGGCCAAGGGGGGTGGCTCAGCCACCCCTCTTCTTTTTTTTTTTAATTTTTTTTTTAAAATTTTATTATTTTTAATCATTTTCTAAAGATTTTAATTTTTAATTTTTTTTTTATGTAGTGCCACGTGTCAACCTCAGCGGTTGACACGTGGTGAGCCGTTAAAATTCGGACGGAAAATCTAACAGAGATACCAAATGGGTTTTTACCCTTAATTCAGGTACCACCTATGATACCAAACAAAACTAAGGTACTAAATTTAAAAACACGTAAAACTCAGGTACCAATGTGGTATTTATCCCTATTTTTTTTTGAACAAATAGCATATGCTATTATAAATTGCTAAAAACGCCCGAAGGGATACATTTTGAGAATAGAGGTACAAGACCCTCTACACTCTAAGTCAGAAGGATCTGACTTAAAAAACAGTTGCCTAGGTAATTCATAAATTTTATAAGAATAAACATTTGAGCATCTCTTTACAATAACATATACTCTAATAGAAAAGATGACCGATCTAGCTCCAAGCTAAGCCAACAGATATCCTAGCAAAATTTGAACAATACAAAGGCAGACCGTGACATGACAAACAAAGGAATAACACAAAACAGAAACCACAAAGCAAACAGTGTCGGGAGACGTCGTCGCCGGCGCATGCAGGCCACACGCCGTCTTCAGAAGCCCTCCCAATAGCGGATGACGCCCAAAACCACCGAACTCTGCCAAGCCACAATCGAAAAAAGACGGCCGTGTCCCTCACGCGCGGATCCAGGGAGAGAACGCCCTGGCACGTGCTGGCCACGCGTCAAGCAGGACAGTCCATCACGGCCGTGGCTTGATGCTGTCGGACCGAAGAAAGCCAACACCACTAAGGAAGGGCGCGTGTCTCAAGAAAACTAGCCAAAGACCACAGATCTAGCTCCAAAAAAAAAATCACCCAAAAAGCATTGCCAGAATGCCTTCGTCGCAGACACCCCAAGAACGTCCATTCCCCTCAACCGACTACTTGTGAAGCTTCTGTAAGAAAAAAACCAAAAAAGAAAGCAAAACAGAAAAGGCACCGACAAGAGCCGGGAGGAACAAAACTCCACAACCCTAGTGGCTAAGAGAGATCTAGCCTCCATTGGTTTACACCATAGAGAGTCAAAAAATTCCCCAGCCTTAAAAAAGCTAGAGAGAAATCATCTCCCGGAGGAGGGTGGTAAAAAATATTGATTGAAAAAAAAAAAAAAAAAAAAAAAAACAAATACGAAGAGATTCTTTACTGCTGTGATGCATGCATTTGGTTGCGTTGTTGAGGTGGTGGAACGCTGCCAAATTTTGATGCTCATGTGCTATAGACTATATAGTATAATTAATAGGGTTAAACAGTTGCATTAGTCTATCCATATCCAAACAAAAGGGCCCAAAATCTTAGATACAGTGTAGCGCGCGTGCCCGTTGCCGACCATAATAAGCATGTCGTTTAACCAAGAATCTTTTCTGCTTTACAAAATTTTAAATTACGTAAGAGGAGATGGAAAACTAGGGCTCAGAGAATAGAATCAAATGCCAGGTGGCTTTGGATGGTCCCAATCAAATGGGTACCCACTGTATCTCCTAAAATAAGGCTTTTCGGCAACCAAATCCTGTGGGTAAACCGTAAACATTCATTAAAAAAAACAAAAACAACTTTCCTGGTTTCAAACTACGTTGGGCTTTTTGGGACTTCTGACTAAATGGTCCATTAGGTTTTGGTTGGAGTACTTGACATTGTTCCGATGTAGAAGATCCACGTTGAGCTCAGTGTTTTGGTTTAAGCTTGGGCTTTAAATTTTCATGCTAAGGCTCCTATTGGGTACAATATATCGTCTAAAGCTTGAAAGTAGTCGATCTTTCAAACAGAAAAAGTACTAATTGTAATATGAGGATGACAAGAGATTGAAAAAGCTTCAAGGAGCCTGTTCATTCGGAATAATGTCCACAAACTTTCCTTCTTCACCACCAAATTGGTTTCCTATCCTAGATAGCGTATTTTTTTTTTTTTGGCGAAGTAGGTACCAAAATTTAGTAAATAAAAACCAAAGAAATGAGTAAAGTAGAAAAATCAACCATAAATAACTAATACAAATAACAGGAAACAGAAGTTCTCATTAATAGTAGGCTCTAACGAACCACTCGCAGGAGCCACATTCTTGCATTTGTCGCATTCAACCTAAAACAAAGCATTTCTTCGTATAAATTACAAAACAAAACATTAAAAAAATAGAGATATAATACATTGTTACCCCAAGACACAATTCTTGTTCACCTTTGCCCACTTAACAACTTTTACTTTTACTAGAGAACTACCTTCCAACATGGGTAATTAAGGTGATTAAGAGTTGTGTCTTGGGGTAGTAGAAGACCATATTTCAAAAAAATATAGTAGGAAATAATTTAAAGGATAACCAAAATCATTAATTTGTAAACTTGATCATTTTTTTTCTCTGAGTTCAACTTTTTGTTTTTACGAGTTCTATATAAGTTTCAGGTTTCATTTGGTTCGCAGAATAGACTACATTTAAAAAAAAACAACAAAAATAAATAAATAAATTCACTTGTTATTTTTTTTTTCTCTCAATTTTAAAAAAGCAAACCTACTTTATAGTGTGGGGTGGTCGACTAGCCATAAATGGAGCCGAGGTTGTCACACATGTATGGGTCTCACACTAAATGAATCTTTTTGTACACTTAATGTACACTAAGGTGACATGCAACTCTTTTGAGATACTCTCTAATGAGATGTGTTATTTATACACATTTTTTTATACACACTTTGTACACACTCTCATTGGTGTGTGACCCATATATATAAGACGAGTCTTACATGTATGGATCTCACACTTAATATGAATATATATATATACAATATGAATATATATATATACAAGATTTGTACAAATATCATTTGCCCACTGTGATAGGATCTAACTTTCTCCCTTAAGATTTATGTAGAAAAATTTAAGTCTCTTGTTCTTCCTTTGTCTTCAAGGTTTTTGTGGTGTTGGTTTACGTAGCCTTGCTTGTTGCCATGGGGACGACCCTGTAGGGTTGGTCCTTGACTCCTTGCTGTCTCTTATGGATTCTTCAGAGTATCCTAAAAGCCGTTGGAGCCATCAATTTCGATGATTTTTATGGTAAAGCATTTTTATTAGCTTTACCAAATTTTACAAACCAAAAATAGTTAAAAGTTATTTTTCTTTAAGTTATTCTCTGTTTTAAAGCATTTCCAGCAGTCTTACTATTTTAGTTATCCGCTATCCACTATCACTATTATATTTAAATAATCTTTCTAAAAAAGAAGGTTACGTGTGATACATAATAGAGAAAAAGAAAAAGAAAAAGAAGGTAAGATAAAGTTTTAATAGTCTTTTATTGTTTTGATGAGTGAATAATGCTCACTATTTTTGGTAAGTACTCTTCACACACTAAAATTATATCACCAAATTAGTGAGGCTGCTAAGACTCATTTTAGATAATTTCAGCATATTAACTCACCAAAATAGCCAAAATACTATTTTTATGAGCCTACTAAAAATGCTTGCATTACATTGAAAGATTTGAGATTGAATTATCTTTACTCAAAAAAGATAGGTTTATGGAAAAGGAAGACTAATGTTCATTTACATAGCTCTTAAATTCAAACAACCTATTAAAAAAAATAAATGTTATAAATTACAGTTTCATTTTATTCGGTTGATATTGCAACATCAATCCAATAGAAAGAGAGTATAGTATATATTATTACTCATTAAGAAATGATTCTCTTTCGGTTATCACGGCGATCAACAATTATAACCTTTGTGCCAATTGGTCCATTGCTCGTGTTGTGGATGATATTACTTATAATCTTTCTTCCTTTTTCTTTTGATCGACTACTAAGGTTTTTAAGATAGCTAATCTCTAAGCACATAACGTTGCCAAATGGATCACTTCTCATTATTGTTGACGTAGCGAGAAACGATAAACGTGAAAGAAAAACTGTGTTCTCAATACACAAAATCAACACACACGTTGATAATATTATTGATGGCAAAAATTGAACTGTTTATTCCATTACAGTTGCTCAAAATTTATAATGAAACCCTAAAACTAAAAAAGAAAATGATTAAAATATTCTAGGAATGGAAATAAAACAAAAGAAACAAACTATGAAAATACTTGATGGCTACATAAGCTGAAATATGGAAAGATCCTAAAGGCTATTAAAGAGTAAAATCTTCTAAGAAATGAAATAAACAACGAATGAAAAATATAATAACTAAGATAATTCTTGACGACTACATCAATTTAAATATGAGAATATTCTAGAAGAAAAGTTAGGAAAAGTTATTATAGGGAATATCTTCCAAATCACAATATGTCAATAGTCTCTTATTTCCTTCTTGAATGACATTTGGTTGCTGACTATTTCCTTTCTTGCTTAAATTTTATTGATTTGGTATATTAATATGATATCAGTTATGGATGTAAAATAATCAATCTCGTCGCCACATCATAGACAAATTAGTTAATTCTCAACGGTACTAAAAGTCACGCCAGTAATTTCTCACTCATGCCAGTTGGTTGTTTCTCACTTTTCATCGACCCAACCGGTAGCCTTTTTCTTTTGTACTTCCAACGTCAGATATTATTTGTTCTCGTGTCCACTTGGTGCCGACGATACAAATTGTCCCGCTTAAAGCAGTTTATTCGCCTAGACCTATTGTTTGGTTCCGACAATAAAACCTTTTTCGTCCTAGCTTGTAAGTAACTCTTCGGTAAAGCTTTTTATTTGACGATAAGATTGTTCTTGAATAAGCCCGTTTGTTAACAATTTCAATAACAAAACGAGCCTCTCAATAATAAAAGCATCTCGAGAACCAGATGAAATTCTTGTGCTACCTCAATTCTCATGAAAACATTCTCGTTAATCTTTTATGCCTACTTTATAATCAAAGTGGAAAAGATCCTCCTGATCCCTCGTTTAAAAAAATAATAATAATAAAAATAAAAATGGTTTTTGGCACCCGTGGGCTATATATATACATTAAAAAGAAAGTCTTTTTAAGGCAGGTAGAGGAAATATGCCAAACGCTGGGGGCAAAAATTTAATTAGCTGGCCAAGGTGCTATATAGTCATGGCGTCAATATCTGGTCAGACTCTGGCTCCATTTTCCATCCTTCAGATCTCACTCTCATTTTGTTTTCTCCAATCTTGTTTGGTTCAATTCCTCTGGTTAGCTCGCGCCGGAGCTCCTTCCCGAGCTGATCTCTTTGGCTGATCTGAGTCGCAGCCATGGACGACGAGTTCGAGTTCGCTGACAAGGTACCTCCCGCCTTCGATCGCATGGTACGCTTTCACACAAAACCCTAAATCTACGCCATTGCTTTACATCATTTTGCGAGATCTGTATAAATAGGATTAAGGTTTAGGTTTCCAATTCAAAGATCTATTCTAGACTATAATTCAGATTATTTGTATTGATCGATCGAGTTTTTGTTATTACGTTTTGATTGTTTCGGCTGAAAATTTTCCGGAAAAATTTTCTAGGAAAGTTTTCTTTTGTTAGGAGGAAAATTTTATCATGCATGTTCGATAAGGTTCAGGAAATTGTAAATCGATATACCTGATAGTTTGGTTTACTTTCCGGGGAAATTTTTTCATGTATCGATAAACAAACAGAGTTGAGAAGGAATTAGTTTTCAGTCGACGGAAATTTTGGATATATTCTGCTGTATTTTCTCAGATATGTTAATAAAATATATAGAACGTGTAACTTCTCTGAAATTGTAAATCATTGATTCATTTTGTTTATGTAATTCAATGAAGTTTAATGAATTTTTGGTCTTAATTTCTTGCTAAGTTCTATTTCATTTCAGTATGAGGTGGTTATCCACATTCTGTTTAAATTCAATGAATTGCATTTGGTCTTCGTCCCATACTATTTAGTATTTAATGGAGGAATTAGTTTTCAGTCAACCAAAATTTCGTATTGATCTGAACCCTCAGGATGCTAATAATATTCATGTTAATTTCTCTTAATTTTTTGCTTTCTTCGATCAATCTTATATAAATGATTTGTTGAGAAATGACTATGCATGAAGATGCTAACCTTTCTCGTCATCATTTTTAAGTTCTAAGCTTTATGTTAAACCTGTTCACTCTCCATAAATGTCTTTCTACTCTATGAAGGTATATCACGCATGAATAGACCTTATTATTGACAAATCAAAAAATGTTTTGATTCTCAATCATAAAAGCTTCTATAAAACAGTACATGGAGGCATTTTAGGATAAATAAGATTCATGGCATCCTTCTTACTACCAATGCCTCATAATTTGACCAAAAAGGAGATTAATTTGATCAAAACTCATTATCAACAGAGATGTGTTATTTCTCATACGTAATCAGTAAGTTTGCAGGAAATCAACATAAATTTCAATCTTAAATAAACGACTCTATTATTTCTGAAGACAAACAACTAAGAATTGATTCAGACGATTGAATCAAAATATTTCAAGTTTTATCCAATGCAATTATAACTGATCCCAAGTTGATCTTTCGAGTTATATGTGATTGTGTCCTTTAGCCCCACACCCACTACAGGGTAGGTTATCCCCCAGAATCTCTTATCAAGAGTAATGATGGAGCTTCATTAGACTGGAACTAATCTTAAAGTTCAGTGATTTGTGAATGTAACTTTATAATAGGTCCACAATATTTCGTCACAGAATAAAACACTAATGTTGATGTTGATTGTGTTAATGTCACATGGTGGGTTATGTCACCCTTTCTCGATTTCTTAATTGTAGTTCTTTGCTGGTTGACGTGTCGTTGCAATGACATTATTTGCTTTTGCAATTATCAGGAAAATGTGATCAAGGATGCCCAAGCCAAAGGGTTTAACCCAGGATTGATAGTGCTGCTTGTTGTTGTTGGGATATTGTTGATTTTCCTTGTTGGAAATTATGTACTTTACCTGTATGCACAAAAAACCATTCCTCCAAGGAAAAAGAAGCCTGTCTCCAAGAAGAAGATGAAGAGGGAGAGACTGAAGCAAGGTGTCTCTGCACCTGGAGAGTAGAAACTTAAGATGTGCTTTCTCTTGTTCTTCTCAATGTTGAACTCTTGTGATGAGAAATTTTCCTACCTCTGGTGTTGAGAGAGAGTATTATACTTTCCTTAATTTCCCTTGGTACTGGTTCGAAATTTAACTTTATAATTAGAAGTGTACTTTATGTTTGGGTAGACCAAAAATTAAGACTGCTTTTATTTGTTTTCGAGATGGAGTTTGATATGTTGTTCGCCCCTGTTGTTTACTTATCTTTTCTGTTTAATTCTAGGGGTGTGGAAGGGTTAGGGCATTCACATTTGGCTAGTCATTCTTTAACTAAATTTGGGCTAAAGAAATAAATTTTTGTTTATTTTAGCCACCAATTTTTTCAAAATACATAATTTTCACTTATTTTAACTATCCACTTTTACTACTCACATAATTATTCTTTATTTATTCTTACTTGCCAAATTTTAGCTATTGTACTAAAAAAATATTGTCTATTGCTTTGCCTAATGCTACAGTACTCAACAAACTTTTAGCTAGTTGGATACAGCACTTTTTTTTGGGACATATTTTGTGCTTTGGGGCTAATCAAATTAGCAAATTAGCATTTGGTTAGCTGGATGGGAATGCTCGGCCCCGTTGAACATTTAACTTGAGGGGCTTGAAACGACAAAAGTGTCCTGTTCCACTCAAAAATGGCAAAGATTTTGGTAGGAACAACGGTTGTACAAAAATGATGAACTCTTTTGAATCCATATGGCTAAAATTTTCCGCTTATGGCACTACTACTTCGGTTTCATATTTATCCATCGGACTTTTCACAGGAGGTATGCTTTCTCAAGCAGCTCAATCTAGTGATGTTGATGGTATTGACATATTGGTATTATGCTAGTGAAATTATTGAGTGAAATTACCGGATACGACTTAGATTTTGCCAACTTTACATGTTTATTTTTTAACATTGATGAATGTATTAAATTCAGAGTGTTCATTATTTCATTTGAAATCTTGAACCCAGAACTAGTGGGATGGTTTGTCCTCTGACGCACAATAATTCGGACCTACAAAGTACAAACTATCAAAATATTTAGATATCCTTTTGTCAAATTTGGTCGTTAGTTTGATGAAAAACGTTACACATGATTAGCGTTTGTGTTTGAGTTATTTTTACGTGACTAATTTGTCATTGTTTTGTATGGAGACACATTATTTTTGTAAATAAATAAATAAAGCGAAGGTATGGCCACGGCCTCACGTTGTCACCCTTAACAAAACAGATGAAGTGTCCAACACTTAGCAAAACAGGTAGGATAGTCGTGAGACCACTTGCTGGTAGAATAGATAGGGTGACTATGGCTACTCTCATCTAAACAAATGGGGAGACATTGCGACCACTCTGTATGAATAAAGAGGTGGTTGTACAACCCCCCTCTCCCCATCTAAATAAATGGGTGACCACGATCAGTCCTCATCTGTTTTGCTAAAACGGTCATCTCTTTGCTCTAGTTTGTTTTTTTTTTTTTTAAAAAAAAAAGAAAAAGAAAAATAATTGTTCCAATACAAATCAAGGGAAAATTAGTCTCGCAAAAGCAGTTCAAATGCTCATGTCAATCATGTGCTCATGTCAATTTTATTCCACACAACTTAAGTACCACGCATTTCAATTGGATTTTATGACACAATTCCTAACAAATTCTATCATAAATGAAAGTATGTTTAGGGGGTTACTTGATTTTTTTTTTATTTTTTTTTTTTCTATTCAAATCAGGGGAAAGGAAAAGGAGAAATTATAACATGAGCAATAAAAATAAGGAAAATGTTAGATTTACAACACCAATACAACAATCTCTCACTGGGGCCCACTCTCATGTGAGGGGTTGTTGTACAGTTGTTGTATTGGTGTTGTACAAGAATCAAATCCCTAAAAATAAAGGTAAGTAGCCCTAACAAAAGCCCACAAAACAGAGCATTAAGACTTAAAACTATTGAGAATTGATCAAATAAATGATCCAGTCCATTGAGAGAACTCATACAGCTACGAAGGGCGGTTACCAAAAGGAATGTTCCCTGAAAGGAACTACCTAAGCAGTAGCTGCAACAAACATAAAACCCCTCTACAACAAGAGAACATGCATTTAAGATGAATGAAACAGAGCATTTGAAGAGAAGAATCACTATCGTATCAGAAACGACACAATCAAGAGGCACAAAATGGGACACGAGCCTCGAAAAGTCCCCCACCTTTCCTAAGCCACCACGAGGAAACAACAACAACAACCATCAGAAGTAATACCTAAACCCACAAAGAACAACAACACAAATAGAAATACAAAGACAACAAAAAGTCCAAAAAAGAAGAAGCAACACTTAAGACAAAATACCAAAGAATGAAGGCATCGGCTGAGAAGAGCGTCTGAGCGGCGAAGCGTGGGGCGTGGGGCATGTGATGACCACATGCCTGACATGTCGGCGCATGAGTGACACACGGAGAGGCGGAGGGAGGCGTTGGAGAGCAGAGAGACCGACAGAGACGATGGCATGGCGCATGTGCAGAGAGGCCAAACAGAGGACTACCGATTTAGAGATGAAAGACCAAACTTTGGACTCCAAATCTGGCAAGAGAGCAAACCACACCAGAGGGGAACTGTGCGAAGCTTGAAAGCGGAGATCGGAGGTGGTGGGGGATCTGTCAGTGTTTTTGGAAAGAAGAGCTGCAAAATCGATGCTAAAAGACAGAAAAAGGAGAACAAACAAGGAGAAAGCACATTGACAGAGAAAAACCAGGGCGATAAAGACAGGGGAAGGGAGGTGCGAAGGAAGAAAATCCATCCCTCCTTCCCTAGAAGGATCGCCGGCCTCATAAGGTGGTGGAAAGCTTTCTCTAGAGAGAAGGAAGAACTTCTCTCTCTAAAAGGGAGAGAAGGAAATTTTTAATGAAGTGTAGCATGTGATGGGGTTACTTGATTAGAACACCTCCAGTGCTGGTAAATTCAAGACCGTGGTCGTCCGTCTCCAGTTTACCGGCCGATAAGATTTCTAATATTAACCAGCCAACTAGGTTCGTTTGACTATTCCTTTACCAGCTGCCCTCTCATGTATTGAAACATTTTAATCTCACAACGTGCTTCGACCATTGCCAAGAAATCAGCAGTGAATTAAAAAAAAAAAAAAAAAAAAAGTAGAGGAAAATGAAACAGAAACAACGAGTTTGAGCCATATGTGTGTTTTTCACCCAAATTTGCCTTCTAACTAGCCTAGTATGAATGCTCTCCACACCATAAGATGCAATGGGCAAACGCTTTTCTCTCATGTTATCATCACTTGGTTGGGAGGACAATAGACTTACTTACCAAACGAAAAAATTATGGACACAATAGCTATCCACAAATATCACGTATCATTGTTTTTATCATATTTTTTTAGAAGCAATCGACACATCATTAGAAACGTAAAGCGCTTTTAAATACACAGAAAGTATATAAAAGAAGCACTTACTTAGAAAGAGCAAAAAAGACATGGAAATCTTTGCCTCACATCCACAAACATCACGTATCAAAAACAGGAAATATAGGTGAAGTCTACATTATTAATTGGTGTTTTACCCAAACGAAGCAGGAGGGCCTTCAAATGCAGATCAGATAACCCCGAAACAGTTTACACAATATCATATCGCATTGGTACCATATAGACAGTAGTACTTTTCACACCAAGGCAGGAAGCTCTCCGGCCCCACGGCCCATGCTCTGCTCCACTGGAGGAATCATAACCAGGATTGGTTGAGCATTGAACCGGGATGAGGCAACCTAAGACGGAGCTCACGGCCTTCTTGACAAAGAGCACACCTGTGGTAGCAGAGGTGAGTTGCAAAGTCACATGCAATCTCACATTGTTCACGCTGCGCCTCATCCTCCAGAAAGCATCCGCAGCACCCACATAACCTATGAAGTGCCTCCCAGCTGCCCTGTTCGTCATAAGCAAATCATTTAAATTCAAACGCTCTCCTTCATTATTAATATTAATAATTTTATGAAAAGAGTTACCATAATGTTAAATCATTAAGAGTTACCATAATATCCAAGCAAATATAGACCAGTGTAACTCAAGCAGTGACATGCAAAACTCCCAGGACTAGATGCAACTCTCTCTGCGTTGTTTCCATACAGCACACAAGGAGCCACACTTCCAAGAAGGCCTAGCCAGACGCCATAACATTAAGAAAAAGGATTGAAAATGTTGTGCAAAATGGCAGTTGAAAAATATATCAATTTACAAAGAAAATCTCATAATCCAGAAGTGTCGCATTCCAAAAGCGGAAAAAGATCAATGGAAACATGGTTTTGTATCCAATTATTTTTTAATTGGGTTCAAAATTTTGTCGTACAATAATCAAATTCACCTCATGTGCAGGGGATACCTTAATTCTTAATTCTTGACATCTTTTCCGAGCTTCATGTAATGTATTACGAGATTGCATTCTCATTCATCACCATTTTCCGTACAAATTTCATGGATAAGTTTCTTGTTAATAAGTTTTTCTCTTGAAATCTAAGCCTCTCTCGTCCCCCTCTTTTCGAAAAAAAAACCCTTAGCCTACTCCGATTCGCTTGGGAGGGAGGGAGGGAGGGACTCATCCTCTTCCGGTTCCTTCCGGTCTAGGTTCTCTTCCTGTTTCTTATTCTCTTGGGTCTTCTAGTTTTGGGGTTTCTTCTGCTGGGGGTTTCTCTGTGGTTGGGTTTTCCGGCGCGATGGTGCCACGCTCATGACTTTGCCGGCTTGTTTCGGTCCTTGCCTCGTCGCTGTCGCTGTGGTTGCCGCGGCGCCGTTGTGGGTGGCTGTTTTGGTTCATGCGCTTCTTGGGTTGTAGATCTACGGGTTTTAAGGCCTTCTCGCCGTCCACGTGCCGCTCCGGAGGACTCTCCATCGTGGTCCGTTGTTATGCGCATCACACTGTCTGAGTGTGTGCAGTTATCTAGAGGCTTGGAAGGTTCAATTCATGTTTGTCAAAGTGTTGTGTTGTGGGAGTCCCTCACCGGACACGTGTTTGAGATCAACATAATAGCTAGATAAGTGGAAGACAGCTGGATGCCCATTTATGTTTCATGTTATTTTATTATTTGATTGTTGTTTTGTTATTTGATTTATTCCCTAAAAAACTGACACTATCCCAACTTCTCTTGAGAGGAAGGGACGTGGCTGAGTGGTAGGATAGTGCAGAACAGCAGTGTGCGTAGTGGAAGGTTGCACCGCAATTATCTAGGATAGTGGAGTGATTCTGTTATTTTCCCTCATGTATTTAAGCAAGTTGTTAGCATTAATATAAGTGTCGAAAATTCAGAAGTTAAACAGGAGGAATTGACCCCTTTAAGCGTCAAAGTTGCAACTTTCTTTTATCAAACACTTACCCGAAGTATTAGGCTCATAACAAGTGGTATCAAAACCGCGTTCTTGCGACCATGGCGGAAGGAACTCGTATTTCTCAGCTTACAAAAGCTGTAGCAGCCAACAAGGAAGACATCAATCACCACACCGAGCTATTGAAGACCTTGGTGGAAAAAGTAAGTGATCTAGCCATTACTGTAGCTTCTATTAGCCAAAACCAAATCCAGAATAACCTGACCCAAAACCAGAATAACCAGCCCCAAAACCAAACCCAGGATAACCAAAATAGCAAAATTCTTAGGGGGGAAGGCAGTAAAGATGATAGTAAAAATATGGGAGAGAAGGAAGAGGGACAGGGTAGTCACAATGAAAGAGAATGGGGATATCATACCCAAACTGTCAAACTAGATTTCCCTAGGTTTGATGGCACAGAACCCATTACATGGATCCTAAAAGCTCAACAGTTTTTCTCTTACAGTCACACTCCAGAAAACCAGAAAGTGCAAATTGCTGCCTTCCACATGGAAGGAAGAGCACTCACTTGGTACCATTGGTTGATGGATGCAGGCCAAACTGGGGGATGGGAGGAGTTTGTAGTTGCCCTCAAAACTAGGTTTGCACCCTCAGCTTTTGATGATCCAGTAGGGGTTTTTACTAAGCTCAGACAGACATCATCAGTAGAGGACTACCAAACCCAATTTGAAATCCTTTCCAATAGAATCCAGGGTATGAGTGAAGAGTTTAAGGTAAGTACATTCCTATGTGGATTGAAGGAAGAAGTAAGAATCATGGTAACAATGATGAAACCCACTGCTTTGACCACAACTTTTGGATTGGCTAAACTACAAGAAGAGAAAGTGAAGTTGAGGAGTAGAGGTCAAAAATACCAATCTTGGGTATCCAATTCTCAAAGGTATACCAAGCTGGCTGCACCACCTAACCCACCTAGAATTATAGCCCCAAACCAACCTGAGAACCGAAACACCAACCCCCCATACAATACCAACTTCAACCGAAGGCCAAGCATCCCTATTAAAAGGTTGACTCCAGCCTAAATGCAGGAAAAAAGAGAGAAATTGCTGTGCTACAATTGTGATGAGAAGTTTCAGCCGGGACATAGGTGTAACCGACCTAGGCTCTTCTTGTTGGAAGGTGTGGAGTTGGGTGACTCTGAAGAAATAAGGGTAGAAGAAGTTTTGCAGGAGGAGGAACCCGAGTGTGAACCTCATGAAGCTGAATTATTGGGGATTTCTTTGTATGCCTTGGCAGGAGCGCCAGCTCCCAGGACTATGCGTCTGATGGGAAGGATAAAAGGGCAGCCTTTGGTGATTCTCATAGACACTGGCAGTACCCACATCTTCGTAGATCAGAATTTGGCCAAGCGAATCCAGCTACCAGCACAAGAAAGGAGCCAATTAACTGTTATGGTGGCCAATGGGGAATTAATTTCCTGCCCAGGTTGCTGCACAGCAATGTCCTCCAGCCTACAAGGGTATGATTTTCAAACTAATTTACATCTATTGGTTCTAGGGGGTTGTGACATGGTGTTAGGAGTGAATTGGTTAAGTACTTTAGGTCCTATCTTATGGGACTTCATCGAACTTACCATGAAATTCACACACCAAGATTGAGAGGTTGCCTTGCGAGGTCTAGAACCAGCTGAAACTAATCTGGAAATGGGAGAGGGCATTCTAAAGAAAGAAGGTGCAGAATACAAGGGGATTTGGCTGCAATTCATAGGCCCCGAAACACCAAAGTCCAAGAAGCTTCAGCACCCAGCAATAGCCGAGTTGCTAGAGGGATTCAAGGGTATATTTCAGGAACCAACAGAGTTGCCACCTGTTAGAAGCTTCGACCACAAGATCCAGTTGACAGAGGGAGCTCAACCAACTTGTGTAAGGCCTTACTGGTATCCTTACTACCAAATGGAAGAGATAGAGAAGCTGGTTCGGGAGATGTTATCTACTGGAATTATAAGGCCCAGCCAAAGCCCTTATTCTTCCCCTGTGTTGCTAGTGAGGAAGGCCAACGGAAGTTGGAGGATGTGTGTAGATTACCGTGCTCTCAACCAAAACACCATCAAAGATAAGTACCCCATACCCAACATTGATGAACTCCTAGATGAACTACATGGGTTTATAATTTTTTCTAAGCTTGACCTTAGGTCTGGCTATCATCAAATTAGGATGAATCCAAAGGATGTCCCAAAAACTGCATTTAGGACTCACGAGGGACATTATGAATTCCTAGTTATGCCCTTCAGGCTAACTAATGCCCCCTCAACCTTTCAAGGTCTCATGAATGAGGTATTTAGACCTTATTTACGAAAATTTGTCTTAGTATTCTTTGATGATATTTTGATTTATAGTAAGAATATCCAAGAGCACCTAAAACACTTGAAAGTTGTTCTAGAAATACTCCAACTCCACCAACAATCTGCTAAGCTCTCTAAGTGTCAATTTGGGTGCCTAGAGGTAGAATACTTGGGACATTTGATTTCAGAAGAAGGATTAAAGGCTGACCCAACCAAAATTGAAGCTATGCTCAACTAGCCAGTACCCCGAACTATCAAGGCCTTGAGAGGCTTCCTAGGATTGACCGGATACTACAGGAAATTTGTGAAGGGGTATGGAGGAATAGCTGCTCCACTTACTAGTCTCTTAAGGAAGGATTCCTTCAATTGGAATGAAAGAGCTGAGGAAGCCTTCAATCTCCTCAAGAAAACCATGTCTACTCCCCCAGTTCTAGGTTTAACCAATTTCTCCAAACATTTTATCATTGAATGTGATGCCTCAGGAGAAGGAATAGGTGCAGTGCTAATGCAGACTGGGCAACCTCTGGCCTACCTTAGTCAAGGGCTTAAAGGAAAGAGTTTGAGCCTATCCACCTATGAGAAAGAATTACTAGCCCTAGTAATGGCTGTCAAAAAGTGGAGGCATTACTTGCTGGGCCACAGTTTTAGGGTCAGAACTGATCAACAGGCCCTAAAGTACTTATTGGAGCAGAGGATTGGCACCCCTGCGCAGCAAAAATGGGTGTCCAAACTCTTAGGGTTTGATTTTACAGTCGAGTGTAGAAAGGGAAGGGAGAATAAGGTTGCAGATGCCTTATCCAGGATGGAATGACCAGAGACCAACCCAGAGACTCACCAGCAATCAGAAGATACAGATGCAGATGATCAAATCACAAGCATGACAGCAGGCAACATGATCACCCAGGCCATCAGCACATTACAACCCGCCTGGACCAGAGAACTCACAGAAAGCTATGCAGGTGACAAGCAGCTCCAGCAGCTCATCTAGCAGTTCTAGCAAGGTGATCTGGATCAGGAAAAGTACCAACTCCACAATGGGCTCCTTTTCTACAAAAGGCGAATTCATTTGGGCAACTTGAAGGACTTCTAGCAACAGGTCCTACAACAATTCCACAGTAGCCCGTTAGCTGGCCACATGGGAACACAGAAAACCTACTCAAGGTTAAAAAAAGAATTCTACTGGCCTGGAATGCGACAAGGAGTCAGGGAGTTCATCAGGGAATGCGATATCTGTCAGCGCAACAAAACCGAAAACATCCATCCTGCAGGATTGTTACAGCCATTACCAATTCTGAATCAAAACTGGACAGAGGTAAGCATGGATTTTATTGAGGGCTTACCTGTTTCATAGGGGAAGGATGTTATCCTGGTGGTGGTCGACCGATTGAGAAAATACGCTCACTTCATTCCCTTGAACCATCCCTACACTGCTAATTCAGTGGCCAAGCTCTTCGTGGATCATATTTTCAAACTGCATGGCCTACCCAACTCAATCGTCAGCGACAGAGACCCGATGTTCACTAGCCGTTTCTGGCAGGAGCTCTTTCGAGCAACAGGCACAAAGCTGTTAATGAGCTCTGCCTATCACCCACAGACCGACGACCAGACAGAGATAATGAATAAAGGGTTGGAAGGGTATCTAAGAAGCTTTGTCGGCGACCGCCCTCGTGATTGGATGCGTTGGATTTCCTTGGCAGAATGGGCTTACAACACCTCGGAACATACATCGACCAAACTCAGCCACTTCGAAGCTGTTTATGGTTACCCGTCACCTCGCTTGATGCCCTTTGAACCGGGAACGAACAAAGTACAGGCAGTAGAAGATGAATTAAAAAGCAGAGAGTTCATTCTCACCCTCATCTGCAAGAACCTTCAAGACGCCCAAGCCCGAATGAAGCATTTCGCCGATCAAAACCGCACCTTCAGGGAGTTTGAAGTGGGCGATTGGGTTTTTCTCAGACTCAGGCCATACCGCCAGATGTCCGTCATCCTCCTTCGAAATCTCAAGCTTTCCCTGAGGTACTATGGCCCCTTTCAGGTAGTTCAGAGGATCAAAACAGTAGCATACAAACTTGATCTACCTCCTAGTTCCCAAATCTTTCATATTTTCCATGTGTCTCACCTCAAGAAGAAGCTGGGTGATCAAATTGTGCCTCTACCGGAACTCCCGACCCTTACAACCGAAGGAACTTTAACTCCAGAACCCGCAGCTGTTCTTGATCGACGCTTGAAGAAAAGGATAACAGAGCTTGTGCATAGCTGCTCATTCAATGGAAGGGAACCACCAAACACGACGCCACCTGGGAGGATATGGACGACCTTTGAACATCCTTTCCTGACCTTGTGGGCAAGGTCTTCTAACAAGGATGCCGTGTTATGCGCATCACACTGTCTGAGTGTGTGAAGTTATCTAGAGGCTTGGAAGGTTCAATTCACGTTTGTCAAAGTGTTGTGTTGTGGGAGTCCCTCACTGGACACGTGTTTAAGATCAACAGAATAGCTAGATAAGTGGAAGACAGCTGGATGCCCATTTATGTTTCATGTTATTTTATTATTTGATTGTTGTTTTGTTATTTGATTTATTCCCTAAAAAACTGACACTATCCCAACTTCTCCTGAGAGGAAGGGACGTGGCTGAGTGGTAGGATAGTGCAGAACATCAGTGTGCGTCGTGGAAGGGTGCACCGCAATTATCTAGGATAGTGGAGTGATTCTGTTATTTCCCTTCATGTATTTAAGCAAGTTGTTAGCATTAATATAAGTATCGAAAATTCAGAAGTTAAATAGGAGGAATTGACCCCTTTAAGCGTCAAAGTTGTAACTTTCTTTTATCAAACACTTACCCGAAGTATTAGGCTCATAACATTCGTCTCTTCTCCGCCGTCGGCACTGCTGCGGGTGGCCGCCACGCGCCGTTCCGGTGCGCAAGGCATTGAACGACATCCCCCATTAGGGTCATCAAAGCAATCAATTTCAGGGACTAAACCCCACCTTGTAATAGCCTTCCATGAATCTCCGTCAGCTCGGGCTAAAGAAAAAGGGGGCTAACTCTGCCAAGGCGAACTCTTTCCTTTTGTTTGATTTCTTGGAAGTCAACCTTCCCGTTCACTCCACCAAGTAAGGGACCAAGAAAGGGCTAAGGCTCAGCCCAGTCTGAAACGAATCCCGAAAGCACTCTTCTCACTCTTCTTTATTGCGTAAAAAGTGTATTTTGCAGCCGAAAACCCCCTCTTTCCTCGATGTTTGATCATTTTTTGACTCGTTCTCGTTTTGGCTCCGCGTTCATGAAATTCCAACACCAACAATAGAAAGAAAATACTTCGATCTAAAATTCGGGCGCGTGTTTCTGACTTTTGGGTGCTAGATCTGCGGCGTATGGGACCTCTCCTCCATAAACGCGCCCCTCCGATGGCTTCTCCTGCTTTTTCCGCTTCTTCCGGTGGTCCTTCCGAGTATTTTTCGAGCCGCTCCGGTGGCGCGTGTCTCCACGTGCTTTTTTTTTGGGTCCTGTATTTCTGGGTTTTCTTTGTATTTCGGGTTTGGCTTGTATTTTGGGTATGCTTTCCTATATTTCGGGCTTACTTTGTACTTTGGGTGGGTTTGATTTTCACATGTATTTTGGGTTGTGGGTTTTGTTGGGAGGGTTGTTCAGGTTTTCTTGCGGGTTTTGGGGGGTTTGTTGGGTTGGGTTGCTTTCGGGACAGATTTGGGTGTTTGTTGGAGGCTTTTTTTGTATGTTGGGTTTTGAATGTCATGGGTGTTCCTTGTGGGTTTCGGGTTTTAGGGTTGTGCTTTGTGGGTTTGTTTGGATTTTTCCTTTTGTAGGTTGGCTTTGGTGGTTCTTATATATTCCCGGTGTACTTAGAGGCGCCTTATGCTTTTTAATAAAATCTTATTACTTATAAAAATAATAATAATAATAATTTCATGGATAAAATTAATCAAATAATTTCAACTCCTCCTGTGCTTCTTAAAAAATATAAAAACCGATCCTTCATCAGAATTCATATAGCAAAAACATTATGCAACTGACGGACCGAAGATAGAACTTTATTCGATGTCCTTAAACATATAAGAAGACTAAAACTGCCTAATCAAACACTCCACACCAACAAATAATCGCACATAGATTCAGATTTGATCGCATTTTGAAATGAAACAACATATTTAATATCGCAAGCTTAGTTTTATCTTTGATCCAATGTTTTAGCACCAAATTCAACAAAAACAAAAAAATCCAAAGGAAAATATATCAGAGCTAACCGGGGCGCAAATAACCAAAATCCCAAAAGGGTGCGTTTGAGAATGCGATTTCGTAGAAAAAAAGTGCGATTTTAAATCAAATCGCAGAAAATAAACCGTTTGGAAACTGCGTTTTTAAAAAATTGCGATTTGAAAACGCAAAAAAATGCTTATTCAAATCGCAGGCAATTATGTGCTTTTTTGAAAACGCAGTATTTTAAAAGACTAATCTGCGATTTTGCCAAATGCTTAACTGTGTTTTTAAAAATCACTTTTTTTAAATCCCACATTTTAAAATTACTATTTTTAAATAGCACTAATGTGCTAATAGGGATGGTCGAACCACCCATAACCTTAGGGGTGGTTCAATCACCCCAAAATGACGACGATGACAAAAAAAAAAAAACAAAAAAAAACAAAATTGAGGGGTGGGCGGACCACCCCAAATGGTTAGTTTGATTCGTGTTATCAATTTTTTTTTCTGCATGATTAATTGGTTCTTTTTTGCTTACCCCGAGAAGTAATTAATCACCTTTTAAAACTTAATGAACTATTTGTCAAACCTCAAATTACAAGAATAAAAAATGCATTTAAATATTCATACGAAATTTCAAACGTTTTAATTAAAAAATTATTTAATTTTTCTTTTTAAAAAATTCATTTGATATAATATCTTCAAAATTCAACAATCTTGTAAAACAAAAGAGTTCCCATATCCAAATTCAAGGATTTTGGAATTTTGAGAAGAAAAATAATGGGTGATATGTATGCCATAATCTCAATGCATAAACAATATTGATACTTTCACAAGCCTAATTAAATTAAGTTTTTTTAAAAAAAATGAAAAATAATTTATTGGGGTAATTACCTTTCCCCCCATGAACTACCAAAAAATGCGCGATGCCCCCATGAACTACCAATTCGACCAAAATAGAGTGATGTGAATTTTAAATGTACTCGCAAGTGCACGAATCGTTTGCAGTTAATGGATTGCAAGTGCGAGGTCGATCCCACAGATAATTGTGTTTTTGAAAAACAAATTTATGTCTAAACTAATTAAATCTTAACCTAGTTTCAAAACAATGTTTGATTTTTTATAAAAAGAAAAACAACATAAAGTAAATAAAGTCAAATAAAATAAAATAAAAGATACTAAGGTTTTGGAATCCACACCCACCAAATCATAGCAAAATATTCTCATGTTCATCAATACATATCTGAAGTTCTCACCATACAAATCTTAGGTATGTTCTACTATACTTCAAAAAATCATTAAATCATTCAATGAATCCGTTCTTTGCACAAATCACAAAAGATATCCGGTTTAAACCAAATCATCAAATGTATCCGTAGAACGAAACACAATGAATATCCAACGTTTTGATAAATAAAAACCCAAGCAATCAATTATGTGAAATTATCTCAAATCATCAAATGTATCCTTGAATCACAAAAGATATCCAAGAATCATTCCACAAATTGAAAAGAAGTAAAACATTGGAAAAATTAAACCAAATAAAATCGGATAGTATAAACTTACATGAAAATATTGTTGCTCTTCAATGATGAGGCTTCATCCTCAACTTTAGTTGAAAAATTAGCTACACATGACTATGAAAAATAAATTCTAAACTAAAGAAAAACTAAACTAAAAAAGAAAAGAATATATGTGGTCTCTAGCTTCTCTCCCCTTCTTTTCTTAAGACTTAGAGGTCTATTTATAAGGAGAAAACAAATCCTAGAAGCCCTAGAATTTCAATTATAATCGGAGGTTTCTCTCCTAGTTTGAGTAGGAAACTCAAAACACAATCCAAAAAGGAAAAGGACTCCAAATCCGTCCAAATTTGCGGCCTTTTATTTCCGGGTACTTTTGGCATAGCAGACGTCCGAATTAGGAAAATCCTATTTCACAATGATTTGTAGAAAATTGAGTTATCTTTCCAACACCGCTTGATTCACCTTAATCGGATACTTGAAATGAAAGTTATGGTCAAAATACTAGAACATATGCAGAATCTGAATTCTAATCCGATTTTGACTTCAATTAGAGAAATTTCGATTTAGTCCTCTCCTTGATTTGGTTGAACATAACCACATCATCTAGGTCTTCTCAAAGTGTGCTTTCTTTCACCTTAAAACTATTGTTTTCTCTCAATGACCTGCAAAATACTAAAATACAAAAACTAACAAAAAAATTAGAAAATAATAAAATTAAAGGTTTAGTAAATGCAAATTAAGGGGTCCACATATGCAATATTTGGCACTCATCATAGAGCATTCAACTACCAAAGATAACCATTTTCCCCTCTTCGGTCAGTCACACGCCGTTTTACCCTCATTTTCTTCCTCTTTTCCCCTTATGAATTACCACCATCTTCCTCTTTTCCCCCCATGAACTACCATCATCTTCCAACATGCCCTCATATAAAACGGCACATGACCCGTTGACCGTTTGTTTTAACCCCTTTGACTGAAGGAATGGGGGAAAATGGTTGTCTTTGGTAGTTGAATGCTCTATTTTGGTCGAGTTGGTAGTTCATGGGGGCATTGCACATTTTTTGGTAGTTCATGGGGGAAAAATGTAATTACCTCTAATTTATTTTATAGTCTAAATTAAATTTTACATATTTAATGTACATCATATTGTGAATATAATATCACATAATTTAACATTTTTAAATTACGTAACATTATATGCATTATTAAATAAAATAAAATAAAAATTACATAGAAAAGTCGGTTGGTCTTCTAGTAAGGCACTATATTTTGGTCAAGCTAATAAACTAGTGGCACATTTTTCTATCTTACTTTTCCCTTCCTTCGCCCCAACGTGAAGTATGGGTTTTTTTTTTTTTTTTTTTAAAAAAAAAAACTTATTATTTATGTCATTCATTACATTCAATTTCAAATAAAGACCAGGCCTTACTCAAAAAAATAAAATAAAAATAAAAAAGTAAAAAATAAATATAAATAAATAAAGACCAGGTCCCATTGATCTGTTATTTTTTTCTTCCTCTTCGTTCGTGAGGCAAATCGTGCGGTCCACATGTTGGTAAAGATTGTCCTTTAACAAGTTATAAATCAAGTTTAGTTGAAAAAAAAAAAAAAAATCCTACAAGTATATGTAATATTATTTTATTAAAACAAATTGCTCTTGTTACTTAATTAATGAATGAGATTCAAATATTTATTTAAAATAAGAAAAAAATGATTACGAAGTGACATAAATAAGCCAAGTCATTTTAGATTTTGGCTATTAGACGAGTTCTTGTATTATTGGTGCCCTTTTGACACGAAATGGGTCCTCTTCCGTTCAAATGAACATAAAAGTATTCAATTTCATATGATTTAGAAGTATTTTGGTCCTTTCACATTTTTTTTGAACTAAAATACTACTACACTATTAAGATCCTACTCCTAAATGAACAGAGAGAATCCTACTCCATTTTTGACAAGCCAAGAGTTGGGAGAGCAACAATAAATGCTTGATTGCCTCTCTCCTTTCATGGAGATGATCCGGTTCTTTATATTAGAGGTAAAATTGTTAGGAAATGATCAAAATACTTCAAATGCACAACAAGTGCACTACCCTAAGGGTCTCACCTCAATGTGTCTTGGAGTAGTATGCTTGTTTCAGGGTAACGGTGCATGAATCACTCTCCAAAATTGTTCAAAATAAAGTGAAATAGTAATTTTACCCTTCTAAAAGTAAATGACCGGTATCTCAGAGGATCTGTTTCAATTCCCTTCTCGTTCTAAAAGAATTGTAAAAGAGTTACAGATATAGCATTTTTTTTTTCTTTTATCAATCTCTAGCTTGTCTTACTATTTGCCTGTTCACATGTTCCCTCTTTTCACAAGGGTTATATATTCATTATTCAGTATACTATTATTTCAAGTTTCGGTCACTTATTGTTAAGTACCAAGTTTTATTGTTCTAAATTTTATATTTTAGTTTATATTTTGTTTTAGTGCATACATTCATTATAAAAGTGTATTTATTTGGTTTGTCAATTTTTTGTTTCTTAATCTTAAATATGTATGACAGAAATTAGGAACCTGGATATGAAAAAAAAAATTAAAAATTAAAAAAAAGGAGCTTTTGATAATTTTGTTGTCAATAATAGATAAATTACTAACAACTAATTATTATTATTTTTTGGATGAAATATCTGAGTATTTCATTGTTCAAAGATCGCGAGCATAAAGCTCTTACATCACAAAGTATAAAGCTTTACAAAATCATAACCACGTGTTATGAGGTTACAAAGTCATAGATATAAACAAAATTCTTACAATAAAGTGATATTTATAACTTTCATCTTTCGCTAACCCATGTACAAAAATTGTTAAAAAGCAAATCTGCTCCGAGCAGACTAGATCTAAGACAGAGGTAGCCAAATATCCTAGTAAATTTTATTTAAACCGACCGTGAGAGATAACCTCTCACGCCAAATTATCCAGGTCGTGAGAGATAACCCTTCAAACCTGATTAACCTTCGTCCCATAGATCGTCCATGAGGACAGATCTAAAGAGAATAAAACTTTTATTCAAAGCAAATACACAACCAGCAAACAGCAGCAGCTAGGGGTGTAAATCCGGACCGGGTATAACCGGCTGGGAAACCGGATCCGGGCATTAACCGGCTCCGGGAAACCGGGAAACCGGGAAATCCGGTTGGAACCCGGGTACCCGGCTCCGGGAAACCGGGGTACCCGGAGCCGGGTATTTATTTACAAAATCCCGGGTATACCCGGGTACCCGGCTCCGGGTAGATTCTGCAATTAAAATAAAATAAAATTACCCATTTACCCTTGAATTACATGGTTTAGGAACTGAAATAGGAAGGGGGTTTTTTGTCTTTGTACGAAGAATTTTGTTGCCCTAGCTTTTCCGGTTTTCCCCTAAGCCCAAGCCGCCGTTTATCCTCATTTATTATTGAAATATGTAAATGAGACAAGAGCCTCACGGGCAAGTTTTGTTGATCAAGAAAAGAAGACATCAGAGTATGGGAGTGTGAAGAACAGTTCAGTTTCTGCTAAAGTTAGTGATGGGACAGTAGTCTTGCTAAGACCAGTGGAAGTGCCAAGATTAGTGATCGTGTTGAGAGTGGCAAGAGCAGTATGTGTAGAGGAAGCACAAGCAGCGATGTAAGCGATGAGAGTTCCTGTAGCAGCTTTAGTAGCAGTATCAGCAAGCCTCACAAAGCAAATGACTTGAGATGGGAGGCCATCCAAGTAATTCGAGCAAGAGATGGGGCTTTGGGTTTGGGGCATTTTAGACTGCTGAAGAGGCTGGGTTGTGGGGATATTGGCAGTGTCTATCTGTCTAAGTTAAGTGGAACGAAATGTTATTTTGCAATGAAGGTTATGGACGCACTTGCTTGTACATGTTTTTCCTTTCGGATCTTCAATATCATATTTATTCTGTAATTTATCCTCATTTATTATTGAAATATGTATCAGCTTGCACCCTTTCTTTGCCAATTATGTTCTGTCACTGCAAATGCTTTTGCTGCTTCTAATAGTTGGCATTTGTCTTTCTACGTTTATATTTCCTCTTTCCAGCACAACATACAAGGGTAATGGGACTTTATTACTCTATTGGCTACTGATCTAGTTAGACAATTACAAGGGTTTGGTTGAAATTATTTACAGCATTCAGTTTCAAAAAATTGGGCAAATTTTTTTTTTTTTTTTTAATATACAACCCGGACTGGATACCCGGGTACCCGGACACCCCGGATACCCGGGTCTGGGCCCGGGTGTTTAAATCCTAAAACCCGGGGACCCGGAGCCAGTTCCCGGGTTTCACCCAATACCCGGGAACCCGCTACGGATTTACACCCCTAGCAGCAGCGGCCAAAGAGGAGATGAGCGACATATCACGGAAGTAGATGGACAAATGCATAACAGAGAGGCCAAAATTGTTGATCTAGTCGGAAAACACCTACAAACAAAAGAAAAAACCAGAATGAGGGGAGGAGGGTAAGAACGGAGAGTAGAAAGGGAAAGGGATATATAGGAGGAGCTGCTCCCTCCTCCTCTCAGATCTATTTTCTGAGAAGTGAAGTCTAGGGCCGGCTTCTAACAACTAATTATTTTAATAGAATTACAAGACACAATAAAACATGTTTCACTATGATATTTTATGTATCATTAAAATAATAACAAATGAACCTGGATATAAAAAGTAACTAAATTGTTTTTTATGCATGAAGTGTGTGATATAAGCTGGTTTATAGATGTTTATTTCAAATCATGCATGTTTTTATTGTGATGTTTTCAGATATTCTTTATGGCTATTGTATGTATATTTACTAAGTTTTATGAGTTAAGAATGTTAGAATATATATTTGATATTAAGTTGATTTATTTATTTATAAGTATATTTCTCATTTAGGATTGATTATAATCAAATTTAGAGATCCATTTTATATTTTTCACTATTCTATTTTCTTGTAGAGCTTATTACATTTCTTATGTGTTCTAGGGTTTTCTTGCTCAATTCTCATAGTTTCTCTATAAATAAAGACGTGTAATATTGTTTAATACACGCATCAATAGTAAAGATGTTGACTTAACGGTTTATTCAGTTTCTCTCTCCACTTCCGCTCTCTTCTTTTTCTCTTTTCCATATTTTATACTTTATATAAAATTCTACATGCTATTAAAGCCACATTTATGTGGCCTTCAACAAATGTTTCTAGAAGTTTTTCTGATGTCTCGTTGGCATTTTCTCTGCCGATCTCTCAGTTCCAATTAGAGGTGGGCAAAAACCCGCCCACCTGTACCGACCCGGGCCCCTGCCCCTGCCCCTTCCAATCCCGAAAATCCTGTTTTTAGTTGATTTTTTGCAGGTACGGGTCCAAAAATGATATACCCGTGTGGGGCGGGGCGGGTTGCGGGTTAGGGTTTTTTAAAATCCCGGAGACCGCCCCTTCCCTCCCCACCCCGTAGGAAGGAAAAAAATAACGCAGGTCCGGAGGTCCCATAAGTCATAAGTCATAAATGTATAAAAACGTTACATGTCTATAAAATCATGATTTCTAAAAAGAAATTCCATTTCAAATACAAAAGTTTCATATTTAATTATTGACATGTAAAAAAAAAAAAATTTGACATCACCATCGAATTATGCTTGGCAAAGGTCTTTCATTGAAATATATTCATCCATTATCATCACTGTAATCAAGGACGGAGCCAAAAAGTCATATGGGCAGGGGCCACAACATTAATGAAAAATATACTAAGATAAGAGGCTAAAGTATGAATGAAAAATATATGTTTTATAATATATTTCAAATTTTCAGCACAAACACCTATCAAAATGAAACCTTTCGTTCTTTTAGATCTCGAAAATCATCTATAATTAAATTCGTAATAAATTTCTCAGCAATTTTTCTTTGAATGTACAACATCAAAGAATTAGTCAAAAACTCATCTTCAATTTTGTTGTCAAACATAATTTTGACAATATTCATGACTAAAATATATGTACTTTCTACTGTTCGAACTTCTACCTAGTAAGCTGTCTATCTCAACTTCTTCTTCTTTATTTATTTATTTATTTTTCCTTTATTTTTTTAATTTCTTAGTTTGCACGAAAGCCTCATGTATTTTTCTTGTGTCGTGTATTTTTTGTGTGAGTGTTCGATCACTTTGTCATCATATATTTTGATTGTCGTCTACTCGTCTATATCACATAACAATCAAGTCCTCTTTCAACAATCAAGTCCATCGAATTATGCTTGGCAAAGGTCTTTCATTGAAATATATTCATCCATTATCATCACTGTAATAAAGGACGGAGCCAAAAAGTCATATGGGCAGGAGCCACAACATTTGAAAAATATATTAAGCAAGAGGCTAAAGTATGAATGAAAAATATATGTTTTATAATATATTTCAAATTTTCAGCACAAACACCTATCAAAATGAAAACTTTCGTTCTTTTAGATCTCGAAAATCATCTATAATTAAATTCATAATAAATTTCTCAGCAATTTTTCTTTGAATGTACAACATCAAAGAATTAGTCAAAAACTCATCTTCAATTTTGTTGTCAAACATAATTTTGACAATATTCATGACTAAAATATATGTACTTTCTACTGTTCGAACTTCTACCTAGTAAGCCGTCTATCTCAACTTCTTCTTCTTTATTTATTTATTTATTTTTCCTTTATTTTTTTAATTTCTTAGTTTGCACGAAAGCCTCATGTATTTTTCTTGTGTCGTGTATTTTTTATGTGAGTGTTCGATCACTTTGTCATCATGTATGTTGATTGTCGTCTACTCGTCTATATCACACAACAATCAAGTCCTCTTTCAACAATCAAGTCCATCGAATTATGCTCGGCAAAGGTCTTTCATTGAAATATATTCATCCATTATCATCACAGTAATAAAGGACGGAGCCAAAAAGTCATATGGGCAGGGGCCACAACATTAATGAAAAATATATTAAGATAAGAGGCTAAAGTATGAATGAAAAATATATGTTTTATAATATATTTCAAATTTTCAGCACAAACACCTATCAAAATGAAACCTTTCATTCTTTTAGATCTCGAAAATCATCTATAATTAAATTCGTAATAAATTTCTCAGCAATTTTTCTTTGAATGTACAACATCAAAGAATTAGTCAAAAACTCATCTTCAATTTTGTTGTCAAACATAATTTTGACATTATTCATGACTAAAATGTACTTTCTATTGTTCGAACTTCTACCTAATAAGCCGTCTATCTCAACTTCTTTTTCTTTTTTCTTTTTTTCCTTTATTTATTTATTTTTTTTTATTTCTTAGTTTGCACGAAAACCTCATGTATTTTTCTTGTGTCGTGTATTTTGATTGTCGTCTACTCATCTATCACACAACAATCAAGTCCTCTTTCAACTTTTCGTGAAAGTATGAAACAAACAATTTTTTCTTTGCTATTTGACAGTTCTGTGGGGCCAAAATTTTAAGGAGCTAGGGGCCAAACATTTAAATACTGTTGAAAATAACTTATAAACAAAAAAAAACAAAAATAAATAAATAAAATTCCAAATGAATGGACCCATGCCAGTCCCATGCATATATCCATCTGTGTTTGTAGTGAAATTCTTAACAATTTTCAAAACTAAAAATTCCTGTTTGTTCTGGATTTTCGGAATAAGTTGGAAACTCAATGAAATTTTGAGGATAAAACTTATCAACTAAGTTGCATATATAATCAATCTCAAATGATTTCTTTTCATGTTTAGAGCTGTTAAGAATAATAAATTTCACTACATGCTCACTAAATCTATTATTCAAACCTTCTAATTAGAAGTACGTATATTGCAGCAGTAAATACATCAATTCTAAAATGACGCTCCATTGTTATCGAAGATTCTTTATCTTGGCGATAGAATCTACCTCGAGCTTTAGTGTAACAAACATTCATATTAGGAACATCAATTTCATTGTAGAATCTTGGTTAAAAATATTGTCTAATTTTGGTTTAAAAAAAAACTATCTAATTTTGGGATACTAAAAAAATTATTAGCAAAATCTTGGTCTTGTCCTGGTTTCTATTTCCTCGCTTCATTATTTCTGTTACCTTGAGATCACCATTAAGAGATGATGTAATTAAAGCAGTTGACAGAGAGACCGGTTCTAGTAAAATTGTTGTATCTTGTGATTCCAATATCAAGGCAAGACAATCTTGGTAGCGTTGAAAAGCTTATTTAAAGAGACGTAAAGTTGTATTTCATGAATATTTTTCAATTTCAATATTTACTAGGTCAAACAAGCACAAGGCATAAGCGTCTAGTTGGAGTCTCGGTCGCACCTTGTCCGAATGAGTAATAAGTCCAAGACATTCTCCAGTACCCCCAAATTTAATTAATGGGGAATTAATCCGAGTGCTATATTAACCCTACTTAAAGAGTTTGTAGTGGAAGAACTTGAGGGCATGTGCGTGTGTAACCAAAAACCAACATGCACGTCACATAAGGAAAGTGATCATTGCACAACGCACTCACATAGGATGGAACTCCTGTGGTGGTTCTCATTCACATAGGTCCCACCCCATGTAAGTGTGTTGTATAATTATTGTATACAATATGTTGTATAAATATCATTTCTCTAATTATAAACCAAAGCATCTGTGTGTGGGCATGCGCGCGTGTGACCAAACAACCAACATGCACATCACAATTATAAACCAGAGCATCTAATAAATCACTAAGGTATAAGTCTCACAATAAGTTAAACATAAATATAAGGCTAATCAAATCATGTCTTAGGTACAACACTGTCAAATAAAAGGATTGTCTAGCCGAGTCAAGTAATTTAGTAAACAATTAATTAAGGATCTTGATGCATAGTATAAGCAGAACTAATTATGGACATTCTATTTCCCAAATGTAGTCTTCCCATCCAATGACAAGTGGGGCTAAATCCTCAAGAGTCAGTGCTGGCTTGAGGCTCCCCTTTGTCATGGTCTAAAAGCAGATTGGCTGTAAAACAAAGTCATTTCACAGCTGGAAAAATAAAAATGTAAGTTCACAACTTAGTGAGTAGTCAAGCGTGAAACACAAACGTATTCAGTTAACCCAATATTTATAAAACCTTTGAAGATATCACATCTCATCATATAGCAAGGGTTCTAAAAATATATGTAAAGTAAAAAATGATACTAATGCAATACATAAATAATTACTAATACATGTATATACCACAATCATAATCATTCTCCATATAGCCAATTTGTACCCTTAACCCCATTACAGTAAGGCTTGTGCGTCTTGTAGGACTTCTGGCACAACCTCGGTGCCCCGAACGTTGCACACAGGTAGCTATTAACTAGTTGATCGATAGGGTCTAACCTCGGGTGATTCACCTAACTAGTGATATCCGTACCGCGGTAACCCCACCCCGTAGGTGATTGTGCCGGTCATAGTAGCCCCCGAATCCAAGGTAATACATCACTCATCTCACAATTGGGCCATACTGTCAAATTTATATATAAATTTGTATGCACATACACCAGATTCTTCACTTTCTTTTTCCATGGCAACCATGTCATACAATCATTATTTTTTCAATTTTCATGCATGTAATCGAGAGTTCCACAGTCATTCGTTTTGCAAATCAATTTAGCTTCACTTATAAATATAGTGTTGGTAACATTTCATTGCAAAGCATTTCATGATAGTATAAAGATGCACATTTTATATCAAAATAGGCATGCTAAAAAAAATTCTTGCTTAGAGTTTCACGTAAGTTACTCATTTTAGTTGTTAAAGTATTCAGACAAATGATATTGTTGGGATATTGTTGATTTTCCTTGTTGGAAATTATAGGATATTGTTGATTTTCCTTGTTGGAAATTATATACTTTACCTGTATGCACAAAAAGCCATTCCTCCAAGGAAAAAGAAGCCTGTCTCCAAGAAGAAGATGAAGAGGGAGAGACTGAAGCAAGGTGTCTCTGCACCTGGAGAGTAGAAACTTAAGATGTGCTTTCTCTTGTTCTTCTCAATGTTGAACTCTTGTGATGAAAAATTTTCCTACCTCTGGTGTTGAGAGAGAGTCTTATACGTACTTTCCTTAATTTCCCTTGGTACTGGTTCAAAATTTAACTTTATAATTAGAAGTGTACTTTATGTTTGGGTAGACCAAAAATTAATTAAGACTGCTTTTATTTGTTTTCCAGATGGAGTTTGATATGTTGTTCGCCCCTGTTGTTTACTTATCTTTTCTGTTTAATTCTAGGGGTGTGGAAGGGTTAGGGCATTCACATTTGGCTAGTCATTCTTTAACTAAATTTGAGCTAAAGAAATAAATTTTTGTTTATTTTAGCCACCAACTTTTTCAAAATACTTACTTTTCACTTTTTATTTTAACTATCCACTTTTACTACTCACGTAATTATTCTTTATTTATTCTTACTTTCCAAATTTTAGCTATTGTACTCATGAACAAAAAATATTGTCTATTGCTTTTCACAGGAGGTATGCTTTCTCAAGTAGCTCAATCTAGTGATGTTGATGCATGGTATTGACGTATTGGTATATGCTAGTGAAATTATTGAATGAAATTACCGGATACGACTTAGATTCTGCCAACTTAATTTACATGTTTTTTTAACATTGATGAATGTATTAAATTCAGGGTGTTCATTATTTCATTTGAAATCTTGAACCCAGAACTAGTGGGATGGTTTGTCCTCTGACGCACAATAATTCGGACCTACAAAGTACAAACTATCAAAATATTTAGATATCCTTTTGTCAAATTTGGTCGTTAGTTTGATGAAAAACGTTACACATGATTAGCGTTTGTGTTTGAGTTATTTTTACGTGACTGATTTGTCATTGTTTTGTATGGAGACACACTATTTTAGCAATGTAATTAAAAAAAAAAAAAAAAAAAAAACTAAAGCGAAGGTGAAGCCACGGGTTCACGTTCACCCTTAACAAAACAGAGGGAGTGCCCACCACTTAGCAAAACAAATGGGATAGTTGTGTGATCACTTGCTGGCAAAATAGATAAGAGTGGCTATGGCTACTCCCATCTAAACAAACCTACTCCCATCTAAACAAACGGGGAGAGGTCGCGACCACCTCGTATGAATAAAGAGGTGGTTGTACAACCCCCCTCTCCCCATCTAAACAAAGGGGCGACCATGATCAGTAAAATTAGTCTCGCAAAAGCAGTTCATGTGTATATGTCAGTAACTTGTGATGTTTTCATGCAAATTATTGGGCAAATTTGACACAATGAGTAACTAAATATTTTAGTAGTTTGTAGGTCCTAATTGCAGTTTGGAGGAGTAAATGCAATTGAAAAGATAGTTTGGAGGAGTAACGTATATATAATTTACTTTTGTTATAAAATAGGTCAAAAAAAAAATTCCTCCCCAAACAATGCTTGCATCTTTTATTGCAACAAGGCAAACTCGATAGGTTGTGACCAGTTAGATTTGGGATTATTTTTTAGGGATTAAGTGAATAAAATTATTGCATGGCGAAAAATAATCTCATGATCTTATACTTCAAGAGAGCCAAGCTAAAACATGCATAAAGGAAATTAAAACAGAAGAATAGTGCATATACATGGATATTTGGCCACTCATTGGCTTATTGGGCAATTTTAATTTTCTTTTCATTCCATGGTGATGAAGAACACGACCGGAGGAGGCCGATGAACAACTTTCAAGTCTTCTCATTGATGACTGAAGATGACCAAGAGAGTGGACTCTCAAACTGTTTCTCAATTTTTTAAACTCTGAGAACAATATTTTCGTTCTCTAAAATTAAGAATTGAAAGGCTTTAGTCTTTCTTTCTTAACTCTGTGTTGTGTTTTTAACCTTCACCAAGGACTTTTATTTATAGACTTAGGTTACTTGGAGAAGTGGTAGGACTATAGGAGTATAGGACTAGAACCCTAGTCCTAATAGGATTCGGGCAAGGGGTTATTAATCCCCTTGGCACTACACGGCCATGGGGAGAAAATACCCCATGCAACCCTAGCTCATTTCCTCTTAGTCTAGTATAAATAACTTAAGCTCTAATGCCACTGGTCAAATTATATAAGCTCACTTAGGGACGTAAAGGAAAAAATATAACTAGCTTCAATAGGCATGTAACACTTGTTATATCATGACTTGTTACATGTTACTATTAATTATAATTAATTTCACTAAATAATTTTAATTGTATTCTATTTAATATTTTCGATTTTAATCAATTCATCCCTAGGACGGACTTATTTATTACATGTTACCCCTCCATCGAATATTTCATAGTTGAATTAGAGTTAATCAAAACTGTCACTTTAATTCACTATCTCTTATCCTTCGGTCCACAATTTAATTTCATCATTATTCTTTATTCTATAAGAAATCTAATCTCACTATGTACTAATAGACTTAGTAACTCAGGCCCGAATTTCAGAATAATCATTTTTGTTAAATCTACATTAATAAAAATATTCATGATATATTTGATTCTTACAAAAGACTTGGATTCCTTCTTGAATGATAACGTTCTCACAATCCTACATGCAATCCCCCAACACATCGAGGGTTTGACCACAGTAAATGTCTCACTCCTAAACGCATTAAAATGACCTACACTCTACATCTAAGTTCCTGATCTTCTCGGGATTTAGAGTAAATATTATAAGTAGTAATGAATGTGTTTCATTCTTATGACAATATTAATAATGACTCACATGTCATGTTTACTGTATTGCATCTGCATGCTTCCATACCAACATATTAATCCGAAGTCTCTACTTTTATGATCAAAATAAATCATCTTAAGTTGGTGTGTTATAGTTTGATAGAATGCCCAGTTCTATTTATGACTACAAAAATACAAGAACAATGGTTTACAAGTTACAAGAACTTGTACCTTAAATCTTCTTGTGATAACTCTTTACTTACACCAAAGTCATATTCAATGTAACTTGATGACATTACATGAAAATGAAAGTACAAAAGAAATCAGAAGAATACATGTCTATATATGCCTGTGGCTTATTTAATAAAACATTGAATAAACAATTTTATTCCACATAACTTAAGGACCATGCATTTCAATTGGAGTTTATGACCGTTCCTAACAGATTTTATCATAAATGAAAGTATATTTAGGGGGTAACTTGATTTTTTTTTTTTTTTTTTTTGCCTATTCAAATCAGGGGAAGGGAAAGGAGAAATTATAACATAATAAAAATAAAGGGGAGTAACCCTAACAAAAGCCCCAAAACAACCAGAAAACAGAGCATTAAACTATTGAGAATTGATCAAATAAATGACTTAATCCATTGAGAGAACTCATTCAGCTACAAAGGGCGGTTACAAAAGGCAATGTTCCTCGAAAGGAACTACCTAAGAAGTAGCTGCAACAAGCATAAAGACGCTCTACAACAAGAAACATGCACTGAAGATGGATGAAACGGAGCATTTAAAGAGAAGAATCACTACCGTATCAGAAATAACACAACCAAGAGGCACAAAAAGAAACACGAGCCTCAAAAAGTCCCCCACCTTTCCTAAACAACCACGAGGAAACAACAACTATAAGAAATTAAGAAGTAATACCTAAACCCACAAAGAACAACAACACATATAGAAACACAAAGACATCGAAAATACAACAAAAAGTCCAAAAAAAAAATAAGCGACACTTCAGAAAAAATACCAAAAAACAAAGGTGTCGGCTGAGAAGAGCGTCTGAGCGGCAGAGCAGCGGAGTGCATGATGACCACGCGCCTGACATGTCGGCGCATGAGGGACACATGAAGAGGCGGAGGGAGGCTTTAGAGAGCAGAGAGACCGACAGAGATGATGGCATGGCGCGTGTGCAGAGAGGCCAAACATAGGACTACATATCTAGCAATGAAAGACCAAACTTTGGACTCCAAATCTGACAAGAGAGCAAACCACTAGAGGGGAACTGTGCAGAGGTTGAAAGCGGAGATAGGAGGTGGTGGAACGATGAGATTGAGGTGGTGGGGGATCTGACACTGTTTTTGGAAAGAAGAGCTGCAAAATCGATGCTAAAAGACAGAAAAAGGAGAACAAACATTTTAATCCCACAACGTGCTTCGACCGTCGCCAAGAAATCAGCAGTGAAGAATATAAAACATAAAAAACAAAAAACAAAAAAAACAAAAAGAACAAGAAAAAAGAAGAGGAAAATGAAGCAGAAACGAGTTTGAGCCATATGTGAGTTATTTGTTCACCCAAATTTGCCTTCTAACTAGCCAAAATCACATTTCACTAGCCTAGTATGAATGCTCTCCACAGCATAAGATGCAATGGGCAAGCGCTTCTCTCATGTTATCATCACTTGGTAGTAATAGACATACTTACCAAACCAAAAAATTATGAAGACAACAAACATCCACAAACATCACGTATCATTTTTTTTAAGAAGCAATCGAGACATCAATGAAAGTGCAAGGCGCTTATAAATATACATGAAGTATATAAAACACCAAATTAAAAAGAGCCAAAAAAAAAAGAAAAAAAGAAAAGAAAAGGAAATCTTGGCCTCACATCCACAAACATCACGAATCATAAACAGGAAATATAGGTGAAGTCTACATTATTTATGGGTGTTTTACCCAAACGAAGCAGGAGGGCCTTCAGATGCAGATCAGATAACCCCAATACAGTTTATACAATATCATATCGCACCAGTACCATATAGACAGGACAACTTTTCACGCCAAGGCAGGAAGCTCTCAGGCCCCACGGCCCATGCTCTGCTCCACTGGAGGAATCATAACCAGGATTGGTTGAGCATTGAACCCGGGATGAGGCAACCTACGACGGAGCTCACGGCCTTCCTGACAAAGAGCACACGTGTGGCAGCAGAAGTGAGTTACAAAATCACATGCAGTCTCACATTGTTCACGCTGCGCCTCATCCTCCAGAAAGCATCCGCAGCACCCACATGATCTATGAAGTGCCTCCCAGCTGCCCTGTTCGTCATAAGAAAATCATTTAAATTCAAACGCTCTCCTTCATTATTAATATTAATAATTTTATGAAAAGAGTTACCATAATGTTAAATCATAAAAAAAAACCTTAATTAACTGCATATGGAAGAGCAGGACTAAAAGGTATTGCATATCAAATTTATCAAATGTTTGTAAACTTGATTTTACCCTATTCTTTTATCAACTAATAAGCTATGTTAGCACTTGGATCCTACAGAACATTCAGAGTACCTGTGGTTTCACATGCCCATGATCACCAGGAAGTAAAAAAAAAAGGTACTAATAAAGTCATCCGCTCGTGTTATAATATGCTCATAACAACGGTGTCAATGCCGAAAGAGACAGTCACTAAAAACCATGATTGGAATTGAAATACTTTCATTTTTCTTACCAACACATTGACACCAGCTTAAAGAAAAAAAGGTGTTATTTATCAAAACCAAATAAACCTGTTTCTAGGAGGAGCAAAAACAAGCAATGATGACTAATGCATAATAAGATTTCAAAAATCCATCTCTCTTATTAAAAGCAAAGTGAATACTATTAGCAAAGTGAATACAACTCAACCACGCTTGTCCCACTTCCAATCCAGTTATCTCATAAGAATATACAAGATACCATGGTAATAGTTACTACACAAAGCTTGAGAGTGGACGTACTTTGCAATAAGAAAGAAATGCCACAGAATACAAAATGAATAATTGACGGATGCAGACAAACACACATAACCACACAAAACACAACATATGAAATGATGCAAAATGAAAATCTAGCAAGTCAACCAAAAACTCAGCTAATCTGAAAGGCAGACCAAAAATGCCACTACTCATATGGTTTGGTTAAAGAGAGAAACTTGCCTCTAGGTTGAACTTCCGACGAATGGTAGTACGGCTAGCGGATGAAAACCATGGTGCAAGGCAGTTCCAACCAAAGACGGAATTTCCAAGCAAAAATAGACCAGTGTAACTCAAGCAGTGACTTGCAAAACTCCCAGGACTAGATGCAACTCTCTCTGCATTGCTTCCATACAGCACACAAGGAGCCACACTTCCAAGAAGGCCTAGCCAGACACCATAACATTAAGAAAAAGGATGAAAATGTTGTGCAAAATGGCAGTTGAAAAATATAACAATTTACAAAGAAAATCTCATAATCCAGAAATGTCGCATTCTAAAAGAAGAAAAAGATCAATGGCAACATGGTTTTGTGTCCAATTATTTTTTAATTAGGTTCAAAATTTTGTCGTACAATATTCAAATACACCTCATGTGCAGGGGATATCTTAATTTTTAATTCTTGACATCGTTTCCGAGCTTCATGTAATGAATTACAAGATTGTTTTCTCGTTCATCACCATTTTCCTTACAAATTTCATGGATAAAATTAATCAAAGAATTTCAACTCCTCCTGTGCTTCTTCAAAAATATAAAAACCGATCCTTCATCAAAATTCATATAGAAACAACATTATGCAACTGACGGACCGAAGACAGAACTTTATTCGATGTCCTTAAACATATAAGAAGACTAAAACTCCCTAATCAAACACTCCACACCAACAAATATTCGCACATAGATTCAGATTCGATCGCATTTTGAAATGAAACAACATATTTGACATCGCAAGCTGAGTTTTATCTTTGATCCAATGTTTTAGCACCAAATTCAACAAAAACAAAAAATCCAAAATCCAAAGGAAAATATATCAGAGCTAAACGGGGCACAAATAACCCAAATCCTAAAATTCAAAGAATGCCAAAATCTCAATCAAAGCTAATAAAAAAACCAAAATGACTCACAAACTTCAAGATCGCTGCTACAGAACTCGTCGGTGCGTCCAAGACAAGCGAAGAGGCTCGAGTCCCAGTGGGCCCGGCCCATCGGCTCGCCCACCACGCTCCCGTGCCCCAAAGGCAATCCGTCGGCGGTCCACCCGTACCCGCCGAAATTCCCGGGTGCCGGAGCCGGAGCTTTGTCGACTGTGACCGTGGCGGTGTCTGCCTTGGCGTCGGTGGGCTTGCCGGCTTTCTTGGCATCCTCTTCTCCCACCTGCTTGCCCAAGAGCGGGCTCGATTCGTCGTGGTTATCGTTCTTGTCGTCGTGATTAGCCATTGGATTCTGAGTGAATTGAAACGCTCGCAGAATGGGTGTGGAAACGAAAAAGGGTCGGTCTCTCGTAGTTGTAACTTGGAAGGTCCGCCACAAAACGCGTCCACCGCGTGCTGTTGACCAATCACACGACACCTGGTCTTGGTCTTTTTTATCTTGTGCGGAAGCTACCACCCTACTGCTGTGGTTCCATACCATATATTAATGCACCCGTTGATATGACTCATTCATCGACTCAAGCTCTTGGGCATTTTTAAGGAAGAAATACTTCCTTTTCTTTTTTTTTTCCTTTTTTTTTCTCTTTTCTTTTTTTTTAGAAAGAGTGGTTCAATCGGCCCAAAATGACAAAAATAAATAAATAAATAAAATTAAGGTGTGGGCGAACCACCCCCAAAGAGTCAGTTTGATTCATGCTATCAACTTTTCTAATTGCATGATTAATTCGTTCTTTTTTGCTTGTCCCAAGAAGTGATTAACCACCTTTTAAAATTTAATGAATTATTTGTCAAAATCTCAAATTACAAAGAATAAAAAAATGCATTTAAATATTCATACGAAATTTCAAACATTTTAATTAAAAAATGATTTAATTTTTCTCTTAAAAAAATAATTTGATATAATATCTTCAAAATTCAACAATCTGTAAAACTAAAAAGAGTTCCCACATTGAATGGTCCAGATTCACGGACTCTGGAATTTTGAGAGGAAAAATAATGGGTGATATGTATGCCATTACCTCAATGCATAAACAATATTGATACTTTCACTAGCCTTATTAAATTAAGTTTTTTAAAAACAATGAAAAATAATTTATTTTATAGTTCAAATTAAATTTTACATATTTAATGTACATCATATTGTGAATATAATATCTCATTATTTAACATTTATAAATTACTTAACATCATATACAGTATTAAATAAAATAAAATAAAAATTACATAGTAAAGTCTGTTGGTCTTCTAGTAAGGTACTACATTTTGGTCAAGCTAAATAAACTAGTGGCACATTTTTCTATCTTACTTTTCCCTTCCTTCGTGGCAACGTAAAGTATGGGCTTTTTTTTTCTTTTTCTTTTTTTAACTTATCATTTATGTCAATCACTGCATTCAATTTCAAATAAAGACCAGGTCACATTGATCTTTTATTTTTTCTTCCTCTTTGTTCGGGAGGCAAATTGTGCGGTCCACATGTTAGTAAAGATTGTCCATAAACAAGTTTCTAATCAAGTTTAGTTGAAAAAAAAAATAAAAAAAAAATCCTACTAAGTATATCTAATTTTATTTGAGTAATGATTCAATGCCACCAAAAGATACAACTTTTCACCACCTTGCCTATGTGGCAAGGTGGTCCCCCACTACCTTTTTAATTTTTTAATTTTTTAAAAATAAATTAAGGTGAGGGAACACCTTGCCACATAAGCAAGATGGTGAAAAGTTGTATATTTAAGTGGTAGTCAATCATTACTCAATTTTATTTTATTAAAACAAATTGCCCTCGTTACTTGATTAATGAATGAGATTCAAATATTTATTAAAAATTAATTAATTACGAAGTGACATAAATAAACCAAGTCATTTTAGATTTTGGCTATTAGACGAGTTCTTGCGTTATTGGTGCCATTTTGACCGAAACAGATCTTCTCTTATTCAAATCAATTGGAGAGTATTCAGTTCCTTGTAAATTTAAAAGTAATTTTGTCATTTTATATTTTTTAAACTAAAACATCCTTACATTATAAGAAACCAGATCATTTCCAGTTCATTTGAACCGGAGAGCATCTTTACCCCTTTTTGACAAAGCCAAGAGTTGGGAGAGCTACAATAAATCCCAACTACAATCAATGCTTGATTGCCTCTCTCCTTCTTGGAGAGGACGTCTTTTATATTAGAAACACAAAATTGTATAAAATAAACCGAAATGATAATTTTGCTCTTTTAAAAGTAAGGACCATGATTCTCTCCAATTGAGAGGAACCAGAGAGACGTCGGTCCTTTATATGTAAAAATATTTTTGTAATTTTATTTCATATAAAATTATAAAAATACTTCTGCATTTAAAGGACCGTCTCCTCTTCGGTTGAAAATCTACCGGAGAGGTTCTGATGCTAAAAGTAAAGGATGGATTCCTCGTAGGATTTGTGTCCCTCCTTCTCATTCTAATGTTCCATTTGTTTTTCGGCGTAAAATAGTTTTTGAAAAATGATTTCTCAACTTTTACAATGAATTTTGTTAGTAATTTATCCTATTCAGACGTTCTCTTTTCACAAAGGTTATAAGTATACTATTATTTCAAGTTTCGGTCACTTATCGTTAAGTACCAATTTTTATTGCTCTAAATTTTATATTTTAATTAGTTTATATTTTGTTTGAGTGCTTACAATCATTATAAAGTCAGTTTTTTTTTTTTTAATCTTAAATACGTATGACAGAAATTAGGAACCTGGGTATGAATAAAATTAATTAATTAATTAATTAAAAAAAAAAGAGAGGAGATTTTGATAATTTTGCTGTCAATAATAGATAAATTACTAACAACTAATTATTATTATTTTTTGAAGGAAAGATTTGAATATAAAGCTATGAAAAATCGTAGTCACATGCAATGAGGTTACAAAGTCATAGATACAAATAAAATTCTTACAATAAAGTAATATCTATGACTTTTATCTTCTACAAACTCCATGTACAAAAATTGTTAAAGAACAAATCTGCTTCGATTAGACTAGATCTAAGACAAGGATAACAAAATATCCTAGAAAAATTTATTTAAACCGGTCGTGAGAGATAACCTTTCACATCGAATTATCTAGGCCGTGAAAAATAACCCATCACACTTGATTAACTTTCATCTCATAGATCTGTCATGATGAAAGAGAAGAAATTTTTTATTCAAAGCAAAAACACAACCATCAAACAGCAGCAGCGGCTAGGGAGAAGATGAGTGGCACATGACGAAGGTAGATAGACGAATGCTAGCGGAGAGGCCAAAATTGCTAATTTAATCAGAAAACACCTACAAACAAAAGAAAAAACCAGAATAGGAGGGGGACCTCCTCCTCTCAAATCTGTTTTCTGAAGGGTGAAGTCTATGGCCGGCTTCCAACAACTAATTATTTTAATAGAATTACAAGACAACAATAAAACATATTTCACTACGATGTTTTTTGTATCATTAAAATAATAACAAATGAACCTGCATATGAAAAATAACTAAATTGTTTTATGCATGAAGTGTGTGATATGAGCTGGTTTATAGAAGTTTATTTCAAACAATGCATGTTTTTATTATGATGTTTTCAGATATTCTATATGGCTAATGTATGCATATTTACCAAGTTTTATGAGTTAAGAATGTTAGAATATATATTTGATATTAAGTTGATTTATTTGTTTATAAAAATATTTCTCATATAGGATTGATTGTAATCAAATTTAGAGACTTGATTACCATTTTATATTTTCCACTATACTATTTTCTTGTAAGGTTTATTACATTCCTTATGTGTTCTAGGGTTTCTTGCTCAATATTCTTAGTCTCTAACCGAGCTTAGCAATGAAGGAAAGATTCACATCTTTCATGGGTCTGTATCCCATACCTTTTTGGCAACGAGGTAGGCCAATTGAGCTCAAAGATTTGAGTGAGATATGTGTGGATTTCTTTAGAGGAAAACCCTACCATAAATCCTATTTGCTGCATAGGCTGCCTGAAGGGGTAGAGGAGGGTGCTCATTGCATACATGGGAATAGTGGAGGCCACTGTTTTGATGAGTACTGGTCTACCAGCTTCGGATAGGGTTTTTGCCTTCCATCAAACCATCTTTCCTTAAGACTTTATCAAGAACGTCCTGAAAAGTGAAAAGTAGCCACTTTGGATCTGTCAAAAAGGATGGAGAGACCCAAATATTTGGATTGAAAAGTGGTTGGTGCATAATAGGTGTCCAAAACAAAATACATAGGGTGAAACCTGTTAGAGAATATATTGATACCGTATATTACGGTACTCTCCATATATTGGAGAATTTGATTTAATCCTCATTAATTGTAATTGATTATAATCAAATTCGATTTGAATACATTCAATTCTGATTTGATTATATTCTCTCTATATCCCTATAAATAGGAATCATTTGTATTGTAAATTAATGAAGCAATAAGAACTTAATGTAGCCTTAGGGCTTTATCCTGTGAACGTAGGTCATTGACCGAACAACATAAAATCTCTTGTCTCTCTTATTTTATTATTCCGCATTTTATTTCTTTTAGGCTTTAGATTTCTTTCAAAACCTATCACTTGAATTCTATTTACATAAGTTCTACCTATGCATCTTGTGTTGTGCACAAGTTGTGCACAATTATTGTGCAAAAATAATTTTTAATTTAAATTTAGTAGGGTTACTGTTGAAGGGGAGGAGGACTTTCAAATAGTTAGTTACTTAGAGCATTCACAGCAACTTCTTTATAAGGAGTCTGTTCCCTAAATTTTAGGAAAAATTTTGAATAAGTCACAAAAAGCACCTACAGCAACTTCTCTATAATTTTTCCGTTCATTGAGAATGCTACAATGTTTCTTAATGTATTAAGAAGCACGGTAGTATTCTCGAAACCTCTTATATTCATAAAAAAAAATATAATCTCTCTCCTCTCACGTCTTTTTAGGCAGCTCACATCTCCTTTTTCGTCTTCTTCTTCTTCTTCGTCCAACCATTCTCTTTCGTGAAACCAAAACCTCCGTAGTTAACCAATTCTTGGTAGAAGCTGGAGTTATCGTAGCGCTGTTGAATAAAGATTTTTTTGGAAGCAACGCAGAGCTGCTTGATCTCCCCTTCCGAGAGCTGAACCTGGTTCCCGGGGCTCGCTGATCGGACCTCTGTTAGCCGTCTGATTATGTCATCCAGTATTCAACATTTTTTTGGAAGCAACGCAGAGCTGCTTGATCTTCCCCTCCGAGAGCTGAACCTGGTTCCCGGGGCTCGCTGATCAGACCTCCGTTAGCCGTCTGATTAGGGTTGGGGTTGCACAAGCTTTCAAGGTCTCTGTTTAAAGTCCGTTTGAGTTTGCGATTTTAAAAAGTGCAATTTAAAATAACGATTTTAAAATATGCGATTTGAAAAAAGTAATTTTTAAAAACGCAGTTAAGTGTGTTTGGAAAAATTGCAATTTAGCCTTTAAAATCGCAAATTAACCTTTAAAATTTTTTATTTTCAAAAAAATATCAATTTTCCTGTGATTTGAAAAAGTAGATTTTTTGCGTTTTCAAATCACAATTTTTAAAAACGTAGTTCCCAAACGATTTATGTTCTGCAATTTGGTTTAAAATCGCACTTATTGTCTACGAAATCTCAATCTCAAATACACCCTTAAAGTTTTGTGGTCTACTTTTTCGGTGATATAGAATATATTATGGGGAAAGGAGGGTGAGAGAGGGAAAGAAAATTTATTTATATTCTCATTTGGGTTAGATTTTCTGATTTTGAGAGGAAGAGATGAAGGCGTGTCAAAGGCTTTGAAGATGGAGATGCAAGGTTGCAACTCCTATGTGGCGCAGACGGGAGGAGGGAGAGAGAGAACTAATAAAATAATAAAAGAATAAAAATTATTAAGAAAAGTAAAGAAATTATATTTAATTAATATATGAAAAGATAAAAGAAAACTGTTGTGAGATATTTTTTAATAAAAAAATAAAAAATAAGTTTTATTCCTTATATTTAAGAAAAATAGTTGAAAAGTTATTGAAAATGCTCTTAACTATCAATTTGTTTGAGAAGGAAAGTAATTTACTTATAACTCTTTGCACGCAACTTTTACTAACTCTTCTCATATCTTGTGGGACTCATATACGTGAATTTCACATGTACGAGTCTCACCCGATATAAAAAGAGGTTGCGGGAAAGTTGGAAGGCTTTTTCGTTTGGAAATGCATAGCTGAAGACTTGGTAGTTTATTGGCCAAAGGAGTCTTGGGATTTGGGAACAGGAATGGGCTTCTTACCAGCCATGGCCACGGGCCAGCTGTCACAAGTACAATAGTGCACATTGACTTTAAGTACCAATAAATGAGAAAAAGTAGATTTGACACTACACACATGATAGGATGCATGCAAAGGTCTACATTGGGTATGACGTGGCAAAAATATTACCATAACCTTTTCTTTTTCATTTTCTTTTTTCTTTTTTTTAAGTAATATTACCATAACTTGTTATGCTGAGAACATTACCAAGTTCCTCCTTCAAACCATCAAATTGGCAAATTTCCTTACTTTTGACCGAGTCAAAGCAATTTAAAGAACAATTAATTACTAGTAAATAATACTTACAAAAGAAAAGAAAAAATTACTAGTAAATAATACTTACAATTATCAATTAAACTCCAAACAAAGATCACACAGCCCTCATTTAAACAATTAATTACCACATATAGGGAAAGCATATATAATAGAATATATATATATATATAATGCCTTACATTCCTCCTTCTCAATGGACTCCTAATATCTATAAGATCATGAACTGAAACAATCTTTACACTTCCAAAACTCCTTATCCATGAATTTTCTTGGCCTGCAAGCAACACAAAAACAATAACATAAGAAGTGGTGAATCAATTTGTTGAAGTCTACTAATTTCCACCCCCAAGATCCAATCAAATTAAGTCGGTATTTGTCTGCCAAACATTTGTAATTTACCATAAATCTTGGCACAATTAGAAGATTTATGCAGTGCATTAGTATTGGAATATCTTTGTTTTGAGCAAATAAGCGATGAATCATTTAAAGCCCCATAATAAAGATAGACTTACTTTTTCTCCTATAGTACCAGTACCCCTCGAGCCCTTGGATTTGCGAGGTGCCAAGGAACTTTTTCGATGAATCAAAGGCTTTCCATGAGCGTGATCGGGCGGAGGGGTTGATGAGTGGGTCTCTGGACCTCTGTAATCAATCTGATAAACCTCCAAATCCACCTCGGATCCCCCTATCATAACAAATGTACCCATTAACCACGTTGAGAGAGAGAGAGAGAGAGAGAGATCGAGAGAGAGAGAGGGAGAGAGATACAAACCTGTTGAAAAGTAAGGCAAGGAGAGGAGTAGGAAGAGAAAGAAGACGGTGGTGATGGTAGACTTGAGCTCCATGGCATTCAAAACTGAGTTTGTGGGGGAGATTAAATAATATTGTTGGTCATATATATATATATATATATACAGGAAACAAGGGAGGTGTTCAGGGAAGAAGCATGTTGAGGTATTTTTCAGCTTTTTGGCAAGTGAAACGGTCACCATCGACACAGCAATGTGTTGATGACTGGTTGATAAAAGTTTCAGGGTAGTGATGAATAAAATAAAAGGTTGCAAGGTAGTGATGTGAAGTGTTGGGGTGGAACATTTATGTTAGCGCAACCATACGGTATACCTAATATTTAAACTTTTTAGTTTTAAGCTTATTTAATATTTCTTTATTTATTTTTTAAAATATCTGTAATATTCTTAGTCTGGACAGCCCCATGTGTATATAATTTAAATGAGCTTTAGCCTTTAGAGGGACATCTCATTTAATTAGCTCACTGGGCTGGACATCACATTTACTCACACCTAGCTACTCTCTTCATTTTGTCACCAAGCTCTAGATTCATTTTGCAAATTAATTTTGGAATTCATGTCTAAAATTAATCGCAGCCATCAGATCATGGGGAGGTTATGCCTCTTATCTTAAAAAGAACAAATTTATTTAGGAAAATGTTTGGAAATTGGGGTAATATAACTTTTACTTCAATTCCTTTACAAATTAGCGTAACAGTTCACATGAGTGTCGCGTGACACTACCATAGCTAGGTCAATGCACAAGTGATGATGAAAGGCGTGTTGAATTCAGAGACGCAAAGAAGAGATAAAGGGATTTTTTTAAAGAATAAAATAAAGCATTGAGAATGCATCGGGTAGAATAGTAGTAATCTCATTGTATAGGGAACTTATACGGAATTATTGTAAATGGTTTTTAGGTTTTTTTTTTTTTTTTCTCGAAATTTTTCCTATATGTAGGGAAGAGAAGAGGTTATAAGGTATATGTTGGGAATGCTCTAAGGAAAAAGGTGAAGAATGTAGCTAGGTTGTCAAACTAAGTGGAAATTCCCCATTTATTTAAGAGTAATGCTATACATACTTTCACCCACTCTCACACTCTTAATTTCATTTTTTTTTAATATGACTTTTAAAATCATCATTTAATCAAAATTCAATAATGATTCATCCCTAATCTAATGGTGATTTTAAAAGCCGTATAAGAAAGTGTGAAAGTGGGAATGAAAGAGTAAGAGTGTGTGTAGCATTACTCTTCTACAAATAGTAATAGTGTGGCTCTAGAGACGTCCATTAGTATGCACAGCGGTAGAACCAACTTTTATGTGGAAGTCCGAACCTATGTAAATAAATAAATACATAGATATATATAGTTCCTCTATGTGTGCGCGCGCTCGTGTTTATGTAAAATAAAAGAATGTATGTTTTAAACTTAATTTCATAATAAGTCCTAAGCCATAAATGTATAAAAACATTACATGTCTGTAAAATCATGATTTCTAAAAAGAAATTCCCTTTCCAATACAAAAGTTTCATATTTAATTATAGACATGTACAAAACCAAAATAAAAATAAAAAACAAAACAAAAAAAAACTTTGACATCTCCATCGAATTAAGCTTGGCAAAGGTCTTTCATTGAAATATATCCATCCATCATCATCTCTGTAGTCAAGGACAGAGGCAAAAAGTCATATGGGCAGGGACCAAAGCATAAATGAAAAATATATTAAGATAATAGGCCAAAGTATGAATGAAAAATATATGTTTTATAATATATTTCAAATTTTCAGCACAAACACAAACACTTATCAAAATGAAACATTTCGTTTTTTTAGATCTCGAAAATCATATATAATTAAATCTATAATAAATTTTGCAGCAATTTTTTTTGAATGTACAACATCAAAGAATTATTCAGAAGCTCATCTTTAATTTTGTTGTCAAACATAATTTTGACAATATTCATGACTAAAAATTTAAAATGTACTTTCTACTGTTCTAACTTCTACCTAGTAAGCCGTCTATCTCAACTTCTTCTTCTTCTTCTTCTTCTTTTTTAATTAAATTTTATTATTTTTTCCTTTTTTTTTTTTATTTTTTATTTCTTAGTTTGCACGAAAGCCTCATGTATTTTTCTTGTGTCAAGTATTTTTTGTGTGAGTGTTCACTTTGTCCTCATGTATTTTGATTGTCGTCTACTCGACTATCACACAACAATCAAGTCCTCTTTCAACTTTTCGTGAAAGTATGAAACAAACAATTTTTTCTTTGCTATTTGACAGTTTTGTGGGGCCAAAATTTTAAGGGGCTAAATATTGGAAACTCAATGAAATTTTGAGGATAAAACTTATCAACTAAGTTGCATATATAATCAATCTCAAATAATTTATTTTTATGTTTAGAGCTGTTAAGAATAATAAGTTTCACTACGTGCTCACTAAATTTATTATTCAAACTTTCCAATTGAAAGTATATTACAGCAGTAAATACATCAATTCTAAAATAACGCTCTATTGTCATCGAAGATTCTTTATCTTGGCGATAGAATCTACCTCAAGCTTTAGTGTAACAAACATTCATATTAAGAATATCAATTTCATAGTAAAATCTTGGTTTAAAAAAAAAAAAAAAAACTGTCTAATCTTGGGATACTAAAAAATTATTAGCAAAATCTTGGTCAAAACACTGTCTAATTTTGGTCTTATCCTGGTTTCTATTTCCTCACTTCATTATTTATGTTACCTTGAGATCACTATTAAGAGATGATGTAATTAAAGCAGTTGACAGAGAGACCAGTTCTAGTAAAATTGTTGTATCTTGTGATTTCAATAGCAAGGCAAGACAATCTTGGTAGCATTGAAAGCTTATTTAGAGAAATGCAAAGTTGTACTTCATAAATATTTTTCAATTTCAACATTTACTAGGTCAAAACAGGCCATCAAGAGAAATACAGAATAATATTCAAGAGCCTCAGTTGGTCCGCGTCCAAACAAGCACAAGGCAGAAGCATCTAGTTAGAGTCTCGGCCGCACCTCGTCCAAATGAGTAATAAGTCTAAGACATTCTCCAGCACTCCCAAATTTAATTAACAGGGAATTAACCCGAGTGCTATATTAACCCTACTTAAAGAGTTTGTAGTGGAAGAACTTGAGTGCATGTGCGTGTGTGTAACCGAAAACCAACATGCACGTCACAATTATTAGGGAAGTGATCCTTGCACAACACACTCACATAGGGTGGGACCCATATGGTGGGTCCTACTCATATAGGTCTCACCCCATGTGAGTGTGTTGTATAATTGTTGTATAAAGCGTGTTGTGTAAATATCATTTATTCAATTATAAACCAAAGCATCTGTGTGTGGTTATGCGCGCTTGTGACCAAACAACCAACATGCACATCACAATTATAAACCAGAGCATCTAATAAATCATCATGGTAAAAGTCTCACAATAAGTTAAACATAAATATAAGTCTTACATCATAGGCTAATCAAATCATGTCTTAGGTACAACACCGTCAAATAAAAGGATTGTTTAGCCGAGTCAAGTAACATAGTAAACAATTAATTAAGGATCTTGATGCATAGTATAAGCATAACTAATTATGGACATTCTATTTCCCAAATGTAGTCTTCCCATCCAATGACAAGTGGGGCTAAATCCTCAAGAGTAAGTGCTGGCTTCAAGCTCCCCTTTGTCATGGTCTAAAAGCAGATTGGCTGTAAAACAAAGTCGTTTTACAATTGGAAAAATAAAAATGTAAGTTCACAACTTAGTGAGTAGTCAAGCGTGAAACACAAACGTATTAAGTTAACACAATCTTTATAAAACCTTTGCGGATATCACATTTCATCATACATCAGGGGTTCTAAAAATAATGAAAAATAAAAAATGATACAAATGCAATACATAAATAATTACTAATACATGTATATACCACAATCATAATCATCCTCCATATGGCCTATTTGTACCCTTAACCCCATTATAGTAAGGCTTGTGCGTCTTGTATGACTTCTGGTACAACTTCAATGCCCTGAACGTTGCACACATGTAGCTATTAACTAGTTGATCAATAGGGTCTGACCCCGGGTGATCCACTTAACTAGTGATATCCGTACAACAATAACCCCACCCCGTAGGTGATTGTGCCGGTCACAGTAGCCCCTAAATCCAAGGAATACATCACTCATCTCACAATTGGGCCATACTGTCAAATCTCTATAAATTGGTATGCACATACATCATATTTTTCACTTTCTTTTTCCATGGCAACCATGTCATACAATCATTATTTTTTCATTTTTCATGCATGTAATCGAGAATTCGATGGTCATTCATTTTGCAAATCAATTAGCTTCACTTATAAATATAGTGTTGGCAACATTTCATTGCAAAGCATTTCATGATAGTATAAAGATGCACATTTCATATCAAAATAGGCATGCTAAAAAAATTTCTTGCTTAGAGTTTCACGTAAGTTACTCATTTTGGTTGTAAAAGTATTCAGTATAATATTCTTCAAAGATATCGGTTCCCTCATTTGCAAGATATTCTAGTGTTTGTAAACCCTAGTCTAGCACCTAAAAGTCTAGTTTTTATGCATTTTGTCACACACCATTAGAACAATCCTTGAGCACCGTTCGAATGGTAGATACCATTAGAATGGTTCCTGACTAGTGTTCGAATGATCAACATGGTTAGAATAGTCTTTGACCATCGTCTGAACAGTATCATTCTAAAAGCTCGGATAGTGTTTGAACAGTATACTACTCATTGTCTCATATCCTGAAAATTCACATTTTTACTTCCTACAAGGTTTTCGAAGGTTCTAAAACCTCAAAAGACTTCATTTAACAATCTAGCCAAAAAGTTGTTAACTTTCCTTTCTTACCATTTTTCTTTCACCTAATCCATATCAAGGTAGCCTAGGTCTACGCATCACAAAGCATGTAACCAACACTATTTTAACACACATACACACTACTAATGAATGTAACCAAAGCATGCTAATGAACAAATGGACTCAGCTAAGAGATGAGAGCTACCTCCTTGAAGCTTGAATCCAAAAGTCTCTAAGAACAACTCATATTTTCCTCTCTCTCTCTCTCTCTCTCTCTCTCTCTCTCTCTCTCTCTCTCTCTCCGGTGGCTCTAGATGACCAAATGATCATTAGGGTTCCATAAAGGGCTTTAAATGAACCCCTCATAGCTTTTGCTAGTTTTTGGACTTATCTAAATCGCATGTAATCTATAATCGTTGGAACAGTCCTCTTGTCGTTCGAGTGCTAGGGTTTTTTCAACTTATTCTACGTAGCTTTGTGCCATATCATTTGAACAATTATTTTATACCGTCCAAATGGTAGGGTTCCTTTTTGCCCCATGTGGCTTCCTGCCATACCGTTCGAACGATTACCTTATATCGTTTGAACGATAAGGTTTCCTTTACCATACGTGGCATACCGTTCGAACGGGTGCCTTCCACCATTAGAATAATCTTGGAGAGATTCCACTAAGTATTTCCCAAGCCCATTTTCCTCATATCTACTTTAACCGTTTGTCTCTTATTTATCTCTTAAACCTTTTTAATGCAGTTTTAATTCTAGTCTAGAATAGGGTATTACACACTCGGTTGGAAGGTCGGTTGAAGCTCATCCGAACAAAAGTATTCGTAGCAATTTCATCGCAATTCTCATCCGAACGAGTTAGTAGTCTCGTCCGAATGAGATCCCGACTAGGTGTTTTATTTCATTTATTTTCTATTTTCTAGATTATCCTAATAAGAATGGCTTAAACCGCAATTTATGTCATATTTGCTTCATATTTCAATCAGAAAATACTCCAAGGTTGGGTTTTCTTCTATTTTGCTTCAATTACTTAATTGATTTTGTTCTTGATTTTGGGAAGAGCTGTTAATCTTGTGTGGTTTGGTTTTGCAATTCTCCACACCCACGCTGCATTAGTTGGTATCAAGGCCTAAAATTTTCTTTCCTACCATGGCAAGAAGAGGGCGCGGAGGAGGAAACAAGCATGCATGTATCAGTGAAGTGTACGAGCGCGAATAAGCAACACATGACGATCAATTCACGGCATATATGTTTGCACGATTTATAAGGTAAAAATCAAATAAAACTTATGCAACCACATGTAAAACTAGATGTGCATCCAAAAGTGGCATGCTCCATGAGCTGATCAACCTCCGAACACATCTCAATTGTTTGCATGAGAGAAGTACGTACTTTCCCCCCAACATAAAGAGAGCTCAAATGCAGCTCTAGTCATTTTCATGGGAGTTATTAGTGGGCCAAACATGTTGAAGATGTAATATCAACATTAATTGAGTGGATATGTTTTGAGGGATGGGTAGCTTTAGCAGTAAATTTTTCAAAGATATGTTAAGATTTCTGTGTAGTTTGAGTGGGGTTTAGTGAGTTCACAATTGAACAATTTTAGCAGCCAAGATAACCACAAAATTTCCACGGGGACCGCACAAAAGTTGCTTTCAATCATCTTAGAAAATTGAAAAGAGTGATATATACAATATTGTTAAAAGCATTGACCACCTAGTGTGAACGAAAAAAGAAAAACTATAAACTTGATTTTGTATATGGTTAAATCTTATTTAGTTCCCTTTAACTTACTGTTATTTTTTATAAAGCATCACGAATAGACAAGTGTTATGATTTGATCATTCAAACTGTCAATCTATTATTATTTAGCCACATCCGTCAATTTTGATGTTAGGAGATAGCAGACTGGGGAAAGATCTCACAAAGTGATAAGATAGAGCGAACAAAGGTCAATGAGTTCCTTGACTGATGCCATAGGAAAACCGTTGTCGAACTTGATTAATCGCTCAATAGAAGCTAAAATCCCTCAATTTTGACAGTTATGTTAGATGGAAAATCAAAATTGACTAAAGTGTTCCGAAAATGCTCCTATTTTGACCATTGAAAATCAAAATTACCCTTGTATTTATTAATTGGTAGAAAAAGACTATTTTTAAATTTTTTTTTTTTTTAGAAAAAAAAATACTATATAGGGATAAATGCGGGTAAAATTTTGATTTTTTAATAGTCAAAATATGGGCATTTTCGAAACACTTTGATCAACTTTGATTTTCTATCAAACGTAACAGTCAAAATTGACGGATGTGGCTAAATAATAACAGATTGACAACTTAAAAGGCTAAATCATGACACTTGTCAATTCGTGATGCTTCATAAAAATAATTGTTAGTTGAGGGGACTAAATTATATTTAACCATTTTATATATATGAAAAATGCTAAACACTCTTACATTCAATGTAGACCTTCTGACGTAGCAGTTAAAATTACCATTAGATACAAAATTTAATAATAATTTTAATTACTACGTCAAAAAGTATACGCTCGAGAGTGTGTAGTCTATATATATATATATATATAAAAATGGTAATTTCATGAGCAAACTGTGGTATTAAAAGCCGACATTGGTGACGTAGGAAAACCACATGCAAATATGGTTACAGGTTATCTTTCATGGGTCTCGTGTTGGGTCCAACATCAACAGCTAGCTGCGTCGTGGCTGGACTGGAATGGATCACTCATCACTCATCACTCATCACTCATCACTCATCACCGATGCCCAGCATGACTGGGACACTCTCCCTACATTAATCTTCAAATCTTTTGACTCCCCGGCCAGCATCACAATTACTGACACCACCTTCAACTGCCCATCTCAGCTGTCCATCTGACACCTGTTTCTTTTTTATATTTCTTCTCATTCCCTTGGCCCGACAATTAATCAATTTACACACCTTATCTCAGGACCACATGTCCTACAAATTATATGTACTAACATCTATCATGTTCCTTATGATTCTTATGAATATCCCATATAATTTGAAGTAAAAAAAAATAATGATTAGATGCTATTCTCAGAGCATTTATATTCCACCAAAAAAAACAAATTTTACCTAAAAAAACTCACTTTTTTATTTTACACTTTACATTTCACTCTCTATTTTATATATATATTTTTTTCTTTATTGTTTGAGGAAAGAATTGTTGGGCTCTTGTTGAGTTGTTGATGGAATTTGGGAGTGAGACAATGGGCTTTGTGAGGGAAGCCCATCTGTCTACTCCAAGGTCGAGCGGATGAAGTTTATTATTATTCATCATCTTGAAGGAGGACAAGGACGTCAAGTTTTTTTTTTATTTTTATCTTATTTGTTTTTATTATTATTATTATTATCAAGGATTGGATTGTCAATTTGTACTTATTTGTCAGATTTGGATAGTATAGAATATGGGTATAGATATAAGATTATATAGGTTAATTATAATCCGACACGTTTAATTAAACAGGCTAAACCCTTCAACCCTAATTTACTAATTTCATGTCAAATTTGTGTTGAGATCGCAAGTCGTGTAAAAAAAATTGTCAGTCTTAAATGTCGCATGTCGAATTTGAGTCATGTCGAGGCATGAGTATAAGACAATATAAGTCAACTTTAATCAGACCTATTTAATTAAACAGGCTAAACCATTCAACCCTAATCTACTAATTTCATGTTGAATTTGTGTCGAGTTCGTAAGTCATATAAAAAATTGTCAGTCTTAAATGTCGTATGTCGAGTTTAAGTTATATCGAGACATGAATATAGGACAATATAGGTCAACCATAACCCGACTTATTTAATTAAAATGAGTCAGACCATTTAACCATAACTCGTTAATTTCGTATCGATTAATATCGAGTTGGTGAGCCTTATAAAAAATTACCGTTCTAAGAATAATTTGTGAAGAAGAGGAGGCAAGAATGAGGCTTTGAGGTATATAAATATCAAGTTCAAACTGAAGAGATTATACTGGTCTTATTGTAGCCCCAAGAAAATGGTGGCGGCCCCAAAAAAAAAAAAAGAAAAAAAAAAAAAGAGGGTTTTCTTCATGCTTTTGGTGTCCACTTGATGCACCAAATCCATTTTTCCAATGTCAAATGGTTGCACCGTCTGTCTGCTGCCGACAATCTCAGCCTCAGGTCGTGATACAGCAATAGTATATGTCGATAGTCTGAATAGAGTTTTTACTAAGTATGTGACAATCTGGTCGACTAATATTTAGAGTCTATTTGGAATTGTGACTTTAAAAATTAATAATTTTGAAACTTAATTTTTAAAATCGCAATTAACGTCGAGTAAAATTTGTATAAAAGTGCGGTTTCATGTTCAAATTACCAACACTGACATTGTTTATTTCATTTAAAAAAAAAAACTGACATTGTTTATACCAGTAAGAGCATTCTTAGTAACCTTATCAAATTCTACTAGTCAAAATAGCTAAAAATTACTTTTCGTTATTTTAGCCATCTATTTTTTTAAAGCACTCCCAACAGCCTATCCATTATCGCTATTCCATTTAAATAATCTTTTTCACAGTGAAAATTGTTTGAGATGCATGATAGAGAAATAAAATAAAATTAAAAAGAGAGAGAGAGGGAGAGAGAAAGTTTTAATAGTTTTTTATAGATTTAGTGAGTATACGGTGCTCACTATTATTGGTGAGTACTGTTCACTCACTAAATATTTTTCCCCAAATTGGTGATGCGGAGAGTCATTTTGGACAATTTCACTAAATTAGCTTACCAAAATAACTCAAAAGTAATTTTGGTGAGACTACTAAAATGCTCTAAAACAACCAACAGTTGTCAATATACTTTGTAAGCCTCGGGGAGATTAGCGGATTGGTTTTGAAAGGTAGCAAAAGCTTTAGAGAAACTGCACATAAGTGGTGACCATAGTTTGTGGTCCTTAGAGCACTAGCAGCATATTCTTAACCATTTTTCTTATATTTATGGAACAAAACTACTTTTGGCTTCCCTATTAAAAAACACATTTCAATAGATTCTCTTATCTTTCACTATATCAATTAAATATTGTTTTTTTTTACTCTTATTTTATTCTTTTTCTCTATTTCCTACTTTTTCTCTCTTCTCTATATCAATTAAATATACTTTTTTTATATTAAAATAATACATATGGAATGAAGTAGACATGTATATATAGGGAATTACTATTCATTTCTAACCCCTTCATCTAAATATAGAACATCTGATGTGGGAGGTTTTTTGATGTTTTTCATAAAAAATTTCCTAAATATGTAGGGAAATGAATCAATATAGAGTAACTGCTGCTAGTGCTCTTATATAGACCACTCTTTTATCAGCCCCAAACTAGAGGAGATTAGCGTTTTTGCCATTTCTTTTAAAAACGCAAATTATTCATACGAAATCTCAATTACAAACACACCCTTAGTAAGAAAGGAATTCTTCTTCCTTTTTCTTTCATTTTTTTGGTTCTTTTTCTTTTTGTGGGGTGGAGAATTGGGGCTTTGTGGTGCTGCTATTTCTATTGGATCCTACTTTTCTAAAAGTCTTGGAGCCTTATTTTTGGATTATGAGATAGAGCTAGTTTTTTTTTAGCTTTTTTTAGAGGGAAAACAAAAGGGCGATTTCTAATTTTTGTACTAAATGAACTCATTTTTATTTGATACAGCTTTTTATATTCTAAAAATACTTTTTAAAACTTTTTAACATAATCCCAAACATGCTGTTAATGCTTTATCATTGGTGCAATAAGGGAAATTTCACCAAAAGAATCATGTATTTAGGGTATGAGAATATGGGGCAAAAAGGGAGAATCATGTATTTTTTTATTTTTTTTTTGGCTGACGAGGCTGTCCATAACTCTTTGAAAATTACTTTTTTATTATGACAAATTACCAATTTTTAAAAAAATTTAAGCTTATATAAAGAGTTAAATTTAATCATTTAATCAATATTTTAAGAGAAATACTACAAGTACTAAATTTTTTAGTAAAAGATGAGTACTAAGATGATGTGGAGCTTATTCATTAATACTCGTAACATTTCTTTTTATTAATTATTTTGATCATTTTCAATTAATAAGTTTCACATCATCTTTAGTACTTATCTCTTAGTAAAAGATTTAGTACCTCTAGTATTTTTTATATTTTAACACTCTCTCTCATGTGTGAGTTCAAAATCATTTTTTTAATAGATGAGGTCCAACACGTGGATTATTTAATTGAGATGAGAGGTAAATGATGAAGTAAATGTTCAAACCTAGGATTTTTGGCTCTGATAAGTGATATCGTGTTAAATCATCATTTTTCTTAAAAAATTAAACTTATAGAAATAGGTAAATTTAATTAATATTTTAAAAAATTCTTTACAAAAACCCTCCTATAGTGCTATTCATCTTACCTTCCTATGCATATATGCCATAATGCCAACCATTTTTACAGGAGAAATGATATTTACATAACAAATTTATACAACTTTTACACAACACACTCACATGATATGGAACTCATGTGAGTAGGACTCACCACATGGGTCTCACCCCATGTAAATATATTGTGTAAATTTTGTTGTGTAAAAATCACAACCCTTTTTCCAGTTAGGTGTTGAGAATGTGTTATTTCTATATCATTTAATCTTACATCAAGACACATTGGGTGAAAGATTCACATATATGAAACTCACATGCATGTATCTCACACCCAATATATATTGACGTAGAATTAATATAAATTAATTCGATGTAGAAATATCATTTTTAGATGTCGTATGTATCGGCAGACTGCGGTGGAATTATTGCTGTGAGAGAAGGCCGTACAAGTTGTGAACAGCAAATGGTTTAAATAATCAAACTTGATATTGAAAGCACGATGATGTAGGGTCGTTTTGCTATTTATGACATTTGTTGTCACTCCTGAACCCATCAACTGAAGTCCAACGTGCTTTGGGATTCCAAATTGACAACGTAACTGATATTCCATTACGGACACAACGCTTTACACTGTATCACCGTAATTTCGTAATTTGACTCCGGCTCCGCAATATCTTTTCTATTTTAAGTATATATATATATATTTCAATCGTACGTTATATTTCTTTTATTAAATTAACAGAATTTATAAAAATACTCATATTTAAATCATTAAAAAAGTTATAATTAGCGTTTTGATAAGATTTAACTAGAGAGAGGTTTGCATTTGTGGTTTTTTAATCGGATATATGCGTTTGCTGAAATGGCATTTTCGTCGCAAATACCTTAATTGCTGAAAATATTTACTTAAAAGCTTTGTAATTCCTATTGAAAGAATTGCATCCATATACAGAGTGGGATATGCCATTGTTGAAATATGAACCTAATTTCATTGGCCCTTTTTCTTTTTCTTTTTTTTTTTTTAATAATTTGGGTTTCTTTTAGGCTGCATCATCTATTTATTACTCATTTAGGTTTTTGTCCACTTTGGGCATATGGCTTAAGAGGATGGATCTGAAATTGGTCAATCATGTTGTCGTAATAGATAATGTTGCAGCGGGAGTATTCTATCATTTAACTTTTTTAACTTTTATCACATTTACAATGCTTTCTAAACTTTTCAATTTAGTGTCTTCATCTTTCAATTTTTTTCAATTTCACACATCCATTAGAATTTTCCGTTAAATCCTAACAGAGTGGTGGCAAAATTCTCAAAATACTCATTTTTTATTTTGAAAAAAAAAAACAAAAAAAAATATAAAGATTTAGGCGTTGGTTATGATTTAACGGAATTTTCAAAACTACACACCTTAATATATATATATATATATATATATATAATTCCATTAAGACCGGCCCATCAAAAGAGTCATGGGCTTTCGGATTAGTACAAGCCCAAGGAGGAGACAACAGGACTCCCGGAAAGTCCTATCCCAGGAGATAGACACTAAGCAGCTATTCCTGAGAATGTGTAACAGGAGGTAAATCCAAATTGGATCCCGAGAATGCAGACAATCCGGGACCGAGAGTCAACTCAGCCAGTCAAGGCTCGGGACAAGCATGTCTCAGGAATACAAGTATTAGTCATTTCGGAAAATCCGAATTAAGACTCTACTTCAAGTTGAATTGAAGTATGAATCATAATCTGAGTCCAAGTCTAATCCGATCTGGAGTCTTATTCCCGGCAGAATTGGGATAGGACTCCTAGTCAAAATCTGATCCCAAATCTTGAGGGATCAGATCGTACATCTACTAAGGGATTAAAGTCCAAGTAAAACACTAACAGCCTTCCTAGATCAAGGAGTAGAAAACTTAATTCAGGTTGACTTCTACCTCTTTGCCTATAAATAAGCTATTACCTTAAGTATAACGGAAACTGAATATTTTATGCATATAGCAGATTTTTTTCTCAAAAACTAATTTAGACATTAGAACGATACCCCTAGAAGGGTCTTCTTGGAGAGCTTGAAGAACGTGCGGCTCACACCATATCGAAAACTGTACCAACAATTTATTTTAAAAAACTGGAAACTGTACCAACAATTTATTTTAAAAAAAAGTATGGGTACTTTGTGAATTTTGACAAGATTTAACAGAAAATCTTAACGGAGTGGTGAAATTAAAAAATAAATAAAATATGGATACACTAAATTGATAGTTTTTTAAGTTTAGAGGGATAATTACAAAAGCGACGACAATTCAGGAGGATTAAGTGAAGTTTCCTTTTTTTTAGTATCGATATATGATTTATAAAGTTGTTGGCACTATTTTACGATAAACATAAGTCTCCCCGTGCTATCTGTGACGTCCCACATCGCCTGAGAATGGAGATGTGCTTATATGTATAAACGCACTCCTGGGAAGTATGGTTCGGGAGAGCCAAAAGCGGATAATATTGTGTCGTTGTGGGTGGGTCGTTATAAATGATATCAAAGTCATTGCCTAACTTGAGATGGAGGGAGCATGCACAAGTCTATGAGGGTCGCTTGCTGGCACTTGCTGAGACGCCAAGAATTGGGTAATCCCATGAGGGTTGCCAGTGGAGACGCTGGGTCCTAAGAGAGGGTGATTATGAAGTCTCACATCGCCTGGGAATGAAAATGTGCTTATATGTATAAACGCATCATTCTTGACATAACACGTTTTAAAGCCGTAATGGCCATGAACCCATGAGAACTCTGTAGTTAAGCATGTTTCTGCGAGAGTAGTATTATGATGGATGACCTCCTGAAAAATTTAGTTCGAGAAAGTCAAAAACGAATAATATTGTGTTATTGTGAGTGGGTCACTACACTATCACTTATTAAATGTTGTTTTGTATTCCATATAAACTTTTGCAAACGATGGCAAAATAGTCTTTCTTCTATCTTTAAGCAGCTTCAAAGAATTAGAGAATAAATAACTTTGCTAATCAACCTTTGGTTTGCCTTTTGTTTTTCAAACACAATAGCTTAGGAGGTCAAGAGTTGTTGGTGGAGGGAAATTGGAAATTGGAAATAGTGCATAAGCATGATTTCTAATGTTTTGGAAAATGTGATAATGCTTCTTCTGCATCTGATATCATTCCTGGTTTATTGTAATATATATGCTTTACAGCACAATGGGGTTGACAGTAAACATCCCTTTTGGTAATCCCTTCTTTCGTATTTGAAGTAAAAAAAATTTAGTAAAAAGTGATTGATGTAATATAAAGTAAAAAAAAATTATATGAAAAAGTGAAAAAAAAAATGAAAAAAAAAAGAAAGAAGAGTACTATAATAGATTTTTTTATTTAAATAATAAAAAAATTATTGATGTGATATAAAAAGTGAAAAAAGTTATAATATTTTAAAGTTAATGTTTTTTTAGGAGAAGTAAAAATAAGAAAAGGGTAAGAAAGGGGGTTGCAAAATTTTGTATTGTGATAATGTTTCATGTGTAACTTAATAATTGTAGTGTTTTTATGTATTGACAGTAAACATGATTTACGTAAACCTAAAACAACCATCTATACAAAGATACCCAATATACGATTTTAATATAAATTGGTTATGAATACCAAAAACAATCATCAAAAAGTATCCTATTAAGTAAGTGAATGTTTTTGACGATTTGGTTACCTAGATTGATAATTGGCAACTAAGGAAATGTTGACCTTATTATAAGATAGTGGACATGGGTTTTTGAAATTTAACTCGAACTAGAAGTCTTATGAAATTATTCATAGATGAACGGTTTCTAGTAGTATATATTCAAAACTCACATATAATTAGTGCAATGAAGAATACCAAAGAATCTATACTCTATATTCTGTGGCTAAGATGGCTCGTGTAGTTTTTTTATTTTTGTTTTCATTGTGTATTTTCTCATGGGAGTTAATTAGCCGTTTGAGTTTCGTTATAGGGTAAATATTTTTTGCTTTAGTGTAGCAAATTTGCAGTGCAATCTGAACAAATCATTGGAGGTAATGGCTAGCCTATTACGACTACCCTTAAGGATATAGTCCTAATCACTTTACCCTAAATGAATTCAAAAGTTGGTTATCTCATATGTTGCTACTATATGCTAGAGATTCCTTAAATGCTTTAAAGTCGCAATAGGATATGCTTAATGAAATCTAAGGTCATCTTGTGAGTTTGGCTGAAAAGATAGTCTCGATAAAGTAGCTAACTTTGTGGTGATTTATTGAGATATAAAAGCATTTTACGAATGAAAATGGAATCTTTTGATTTGTTATAGTGGACGCCAAAGCCGGTTGGAGCTTTAGGTGGATTAGGCGGCCGCCTAAGGCCCCAATTTAATAAAGCCCACAATTAAGAAATATTAATGAAGATTTATTTTTAAAAAAAATAAGGCCTTAATTACCATCAATATTCTTTAATTAAGGCATCAAATTATGGTAAAAATATAATTAAAAAATACATTAATATCATGCAGGTGACCCCAATTTAATAAGGCCCCCAATTACGAAATATTAATAGAAATTTATTTCAAAAAAAAAAAAATTAAGGCCTTAATTACCATCAATATTCTTTAATTAAGGCCCCAAATTATGGTAAAAATATATTAAGAAATGCATTAATATCATTGCATGAGATATACGGTTTTTTTTTTTTTTTTTTTTTTTCTCTTACATGTGTTGCTTCAGTATACACACAACGTTAAAAAATGGTGTATTTATGATTGAGTCCAAGGTTTAAAATAGAATGAAAAAAAAAATGTTAAGAAGATGAAAAGTCTCTAAATATCTTATTTAATTACCGTCAAGATTATTTAATTAAAGTCACAAATTATGGTAAAAAATATACATTAATGTCATTGCATGAGATATGATCCTCTCTCTCTCTCTCTCTCTAACGTGTGTTGCTTCAGTACACATACAACGTTCAAAAATAGTGCATTTATGATTGAGTCCAACATTCAAAATAGAATTTTTTTTTTATTTTTTTTTTTAAAAAAAGGCTAAGAAGATGGAAAGTCTCTAAATATTTTATTTAGTTACCGTCAATATTTTTTAATTAAGGCTTCAAATTATGGTAAAAAAGTATTTAAGAAAGACATTAATATCATTGCATGAGATATGAGTTTTTTCTTTTTTCTATTTCTTACATGTGTTGCTTCAATACACACACAACATTCAAAAATAGTGCATTTATGATTGAGTCCAACGTTCAAAATAAAATATAAAAAAAATTAAATATAAAAAAAATGAAAAGTCTCTAAATATTTTATTCAATTACAAATCCTACTCTTTATAAGATTACAAGGCAACAATTACTAGGCGACACGTCACCATACAAGAAACTGTACTAGCAGTGCTTATGTAGCACATAGAGTTGATTGACACAAATATATGTCGTCTTAGCTATGGCTAAGATGATGTCTATCTTTTTGTTAAGATTGTGCATGGATAGCCCATTATCCATGTAGCCTGTAATTAGTCATATACGAGACATTAATTTGGCACAGGAGATATGAGCAAATGAAGGACTTGGGTTATGCACTTGGATTTGTTTTAAGACTAAGATCTGTATGGTATACTAAGTTTAGACATACGCTCTTTTGAAAAAAGAACTCAACCATAATATGTATTCCATACTACATATGCTTGTTTGACCGGCAATGAAAGTGAGTGAATGGATCCCTGCTTCCTCACCATGTAAGGCCTATACATCATTGTTAATGACATTATTTATGTCCTTTTAAGACCTTTGAATATGCCACGAGGTTGAGGTTTAAGTGTCTGCTACTTTAGCATGTTGCATATGACCATGTATGATGTGCTCTAAAGGAACATACTAGAAAAACAACTGGACTGAAGCTATCTGGCATAAAGGCGAAGGGAGACTATTTCGTAACATATATGTATTGTGTTTGTACTCACTATCAACAAGATGTATTGCTTCTTGGATGTTGTGACATAACTGTGGTGCATCATGTATTTGGATGTTAAGTATTACTCTGAGATATTTGATTCGAGAAGGATTAGAGATGCTTAATCTAATGTAACCAAACGAGAGATACAAAATCTATGTTTTCGCTTTATTATTATTTTTTTTAACAACTTTAAAAAGTGGATTACACAAAATACGTTCTAAAAAGTGAAATCGTCATTGTCATTGTCATTGTAATTGAAATTGTCTAATAATATTTTTCCTTTTCCAACATGATAAAATGTCCGAGTCATTGTGGAGACTGGAGAGCCAAAGAATTAGCCCCTCATGAGCCGTGCACGTCCGTCCAATCCAGGTAGAGGGGTTTCAAACAGAAAACTCCATCACAACCCAATCTTGGTTAACTGGCCTGAACCAAGAGATGGTACAAAAGAAAATCTCCGCCCTCTATTTCTGATCTAATGTGAAATGAACGGTGGGTTACGTTTCCAAATCCCAAATAAAACGTCCTATAGCGGACAATCGACAATGACCCTGCCCACGCACCTTTCACATTAGCGATAACAACTTTTGTTTAACACATAATTAAACCAATCTTTCTGAAAACAAGAAAAATTAAGATTCATGCTTTAAATAAAGCCTACAAATCTAAGAGGGTTGGTCATCTCATAATAAAAGATATTATTATAATAACTTTCTGCTAAATGATATAAAAAAAGTTGGTTAGTGTACCCTGTTCCATCGAACGATGCTTTTGTATTAACCAAAATCGAAAATCCCATTACCCCAAACAAGTCCGTAAAAGCAAAAGCAGATAGCACCCAGAACAGTTCCCAGATTTGCAGTTCCAGCAAGTACCACAATCTGATGTAAATGGCTCAACAAAGGAGGTAATAAAAACAGCTGCCCATGAGCATCGGATGAACACAACTATTCATTGCTTCAGCTTTCAGTGTACGACCAACTTACCCTTTTTATATATTACTATCAACTACCAAAGAAAGAGTGCCATACAGATTCTCTCGTACAGCCCAACATGTAATTGTATATAAGAAAAAGAAAAAAAAAAATAGGCAATATAATTCAGTTACCCAAATAAAGAAAAAACAGAGTAAATGAGATAAAAATTAGTAATTAATTAATTAATCACAAAACATGGGGTGAGTGTGAATGAGCGAGTCCCAACCTGCTCTGTTTCCAGAAATTCATATCTGCGTAGAGCTTCTCTGCGGTTCTTGCTGGTTCTGATTTACAGCGTGTGAGTATCAGAGGCTGTACAGAGTCTACTGCTTCCCCTGCTTTCGATTGTTCAAGATGTTCGGATTTCAGGAATCTTTCTGTAATTGAACCGTCAAATTCTTTCAAAAAGTCCGACTTTCCCTCCTTCTCAGGGTCACCTTTTCTTGATTCTTGATCCAAATTTGACTCTCTATCCGATGTCGGTTTCTCAGTCTCCGCGTGCTCCTCTCTGTTTTCCTGCTCTGCTCTCTGTTCTGCTAGTTCTTCTGTCGTGAGCGGGGAACCCCAGAATCTACTGGCTAAAGATGAAGATCTGTAAGGAGCAGATCTACACCTAGTCAACGACAAAGCGTTCTTTGGCGGTGAAGAAGAATTACACACAAAGACCTTCGCTGCTTCTATCTCACCTTCTTCCTCCTCTTCGTCATCATGCCCTGACAATTCACTATTATTCCCAAACTTCTGCTCCCCCTTCGATGAATCTTCTCGAATTTTGGCTTTCCGTCCAAAACCCACTTGGAAGAACAACGCCCACTTGCGCCAAGCGGGTCGGCACGACTTGGGCTTGACCTTCCAGGCGACATGGCGGCAGAAAAGAGCATTTCGGAGCCATTTGCACCTTCGTTTTGTCGGGGCTCCGGCCCGACGAGACCGACCGGGTCCTGCGGTAGCCGCTTGTTTGGAGGAGCGCCTGACGCGGACTTGGCCCATGCATGTGACTTTCGGAGAAGACGGTTCTTGGGTTTCAATGGCGGCGTTCTTTTTCCGAACAAACATTGGGCTTGAACGTGACCTGCCTCTGCTTCTGCTCCCCACATTGCTCCTCAGAAACCTCATCAATGGCGGCGGGAACTTGTCGGTCCGACCCGGACTCGATATGGGTTTCGTGGACAGCTTCATTCTCACCCACCCTTCTCTCTCTCTCTCCCCCCCTGTTTCTCTCTGCGCTCTGAGATTGTATCACAGCTGCTATTGTGCGCTTTCTTTTTGGAAGAGAGAAAGAAAGATATGATGGGTGTCGTATCCTATGTTTACTGCCCTGCCTCTTCTATTTCATGTGTTATTTCATCTCCACTAATCGCACGGATGGGGAAAGCAGAGTTAAAATATTTATCTATTTTGTAGTTGTAGCCCTGTAGGGTTCAGTTTGGCAGGGTTCTCGGGCTCAGTTATTTTTTTTTTTTTTACAATTATTTATACCAAAGTATTCAGGTGCATGTGTACAGTAAATTTTGAAGCAATGATGACCGTTAGATCTTAGTCGAGAGTGGTTTCTTTGTCGGTTTTATTATGGTAGGATGACTAAGATTATCTTGGAAATTGAACAATAAAGCATTTGTTGTCTATTTCCCTTCTTCTTTTTTCTGGCCATAGAGTGGGGTTGGCCACTCAGACACTCAAGAATGCATGATTGTGGATTTGGCTTTTATAATCAAGTATTATTTGTTCAAACTAAATGATTTCTTAGTTTGCTTAGTAAAAAAAATTAAATGATTTCAATTTACCTCTCCAAAACTTTTTTTTTCAAATTGGCCCTCCCAACTTGGGGCTCCGCCCCTGCCAACACGTTTGTGACACAAAAGAGTGTAGAATGTAGAATCGAAGGTAAGAGGATTTCAAAATTTGTGTAATGAGTTCACATTATAGAAAAAGTATATTTATCTTCTTCAAATTATTATTTAATTGTTAATATTTTTTTAAACTATCTGTTATGTTAATATCTTTCCTTAAACTACTAAAAAATATTAATGTCTCCCCTAAGACCAACTAAAAAATAAAAATGACCCTAATTTGTTTTGAATAAGACAAAATGTCCTTATGAATTCGAAAAATAAAAATAAAAAAACTAACAATTAAAAAAAAATTAAAGAAAACCAAAAAAAATTGAAAAAATAAAGAAAAACGAAAAAATTAAAAATTAAAAAAACAAATGAAAAAAATAAAACCAGTTTTTTTTTATTGTATAACTTTTAGTTATTTTTTATTTTTTTAATAATTTTATGAACAGTATTTTCTCATTAGATGGAATATTAACATTTTTTAATACTTTAAAAATGAACATTAACATAATTGATAATTTGAAAGAAATATAAACAATTAAATAATAATTTAAAATGAATATATATACTTTTCCCTCGCATGATCAACGAAAATCGATATTTACGTATCAGAAAGTAATGGTGAATGGTATTTCAACAGTAGTTTCTTTTCTTTTTCTTTTTTCTTCATTTTTTTTTTTACTATTTTATATTTCTACCCTTATGTGTGTAGGCATTAAAAACGACAGTTAGGGGATTACCTTCCATTGAAAACCACAGCTGCCGTAACTGCGAAGTAAAAGTCGGTGGTTAAGTCAAAAAACAGAATGGTTGGGTCAGAGTGATGGTGGGGAGGATGGGGGGCCTAGACATAGCTAACCCTTACGTCCTTCTTTAAAGTATCAGCACAGATTCGAAGTGTCCAACTGCTATTCTTTTTTTCCCAAGTAAACCCTACCGGGCTGCATTAATGAAAAGGTTTTGGATAGTGCTCTCTTCTTCGAACGGATGTTTATACTGCCTATCCGTTTGTCCGAACACTTGATCGAACACATCGGCTTTATCGGTGAGTATTTTCATGGTTGTGAATAAGAAGTTGTGTTCTCAAGACACGAACAATCAATTAACACGTTAATAGGGATAAACGAAACACTTTCATTCAATAATAATCAAGTTAAATTATCTTTCATATTACAAACGTCTCCTATTTATAATAAAACCCGAATGGCTACAAAAGAGATAAAATCCTAAATCTTATAAGATTGGAAATAAAAACAAATAAGTATATTATGGAATTACTTGACGCCAAAGAATATTTCCAAAATAATTAGAATATTCTTGGAGTCAAAGAATTACTATGTTAGAGAAATACGATACTAATTATAATATTGCTTGACGACAAAGTAAATATAATTAAAAACGGGATTCCTTAAAAAGGAGAATCAGGAGATTTGTCAATGATCTCTTATTTCTTTCTTGGTCTTTCCTCTTGATGGCAGTTGACAACTCAGAAGATCTTTCGCAACGTCAATATAGGAATCTTTATTATTCGGCAATCTTCTTAATTAAGATATTCGGGATATTCTGCTTATCTCGCCCTCGGCATACTATTTCCATCTCGGAATATTCTAATCGTCTCGGCCTCGGGATCTTTTGGTCATCTCGGCCTCAAAAGGATATTTCTATCTCGACCTCAACATATCTCGGCCTCAAAACCTTTGAGTCAACTCAGGAAATTCCATGTCTCAGTCTAGGCAACTTTAAGTCGACTCGGGAAATTCCATATTTGGACCTCGGCAACTTTAAGTCGACTCGGCCTCAAAATGTTCTTTCGGTTTCAGCCTCGGCATCTTTTTCCTTTTGTACTTCCAGTGTCGACAAATAGCTTTCCTCATGTCTACTCGGTGCCAACGATACAATTGTTCGAAAATAAGCTCATTTGTCCATAATTTTAATGTCGCGTTGGACCTTCTCAGTAATAAGGGCATTTCGCGAACAAGATGAAAATCTTGTCCTACATCAAAGACCCACCTGACCATATAAAAGTTGAGCTGACCAACCATTTATCCGGTCAGGTAAATCCCATAAATGATCTCTCACAATCACTTGCCTAAATTCTCTCAAATTCAAGCAAATAATTGTAGACGATCATGATCCCAACTTATTATAAGATGAGAAATGCTCTACACATTCTTAAGTAAACATTTTTTGATGTGTTAGTCAATATCACCATTAAGTTTATCCAAAATTCAATAATGATTTTGACTATCATATCATGGAGTAAGCACTTGAGAGCGTGAGAATAAAAGTGTGTGTAGCATTTCTACCAAATGATACACATTCAAAATACATGAGAATATTCTCATGTACATTCATATATTTTATTAAAAATGCATGAAAAAATTTAAAAGGTAAGAATCATAACGCCTTTTGGAAAACATTAGTTTAACTGGAAATAATTTTTTAAAGCCAAATTTAAGGAAATAGTTTCAAAGAAAAATTTGTCCTTCTAACTTTGTGTCAGCACTCAGCAGAACAGAGAGAGAGAAAGAGAGAGGGGTATAGGCGTCACTATTTATTAATAAATAAATGGGAAAACCTCCAGTTTCATAGGATGGGAATCTTCACAGGGATGGGAAAAGGCAGCCCTACCATGTCTATATATACCTTTCTACATCTGTCTCTCTGAGCGACCACCACCGCACTAAATATCACGCCACTTTCCAACTACTATCCTCGGTCACTGAAACCACCCACTGAGTGCTCGGTGCAATTTAGGAAAATACATGTAAAGTGAACGGACTACTGAAAAGCAAATAAAAAAAGTCAACGGCACTTTCAGGCTTCCTTTCTGGCACCCACAAAAGAGCAGGCAGATTTGATAAGTCAATTGGGTCCGAGACACAAGACATGATAGATTAAGATTTCATAATATAAAACTACAAATTACATGTGCACAACTGCACAAGCACAACTGCTACAAGTTTTGATAAAAAAATTTCAGGCATTTTGCTAATAAGGAGCTGCTAAATTTGCTAATATTACCTTCTTACCCACAAAATATACAGCATCATCTTACATAATGAGCGCACGATACAGAGTCCATTGGTCTTTTCATCCCAACCACTAGTTTCTTTGAGTTAGATTCTGTCTTGTTCTTGTAATTCTGTTCATCGGTTTCCAGTTCTTCCTCATGTGCTCCAGTTTCATCCTCTAGGAAAAAGTGCCACGTCCGAAATAGTCAGTAAACAAAAACCACAACATTTTTTTCACATAACTGGCTTTCAATGGATTAAGTTTGAAAGTCCTACCCGAAACAGTTGACAGAGAGAAATCAGTTAGGCGTCTAACGCACTCCTTCAATGCTTGGAGTTCAGCTTCCTTGGATTGGAGTTTGGATTGTGCCAGATTCAATTCAGATTCCAGCTCCACAATTTGGTGTTCCTGCTGTTCAATGAGCAAATGGCTAAGTTTCTGATCAAGTTCAGCTGGCACTACTCCATGGAACTGATAAGAGTCCAAACTCTGGCCCTCCGCCTCATGAAACCCCATAGCTGAAGCATCAGTCTGTGCAACATTAAGTCAAACTGAGAAAACTATCTAGAAAGATGCATAGTTTAGTAGAGAGGAGCAAAAACTGATTCAACATTTCATGAATTACCATGCCCGCAGACACAACCATTCATCTGGTGCAATGTCCAGCATGGAAGTATTCTAACAACCAAAAAGATGGAAATTCTATTTCTCGTATCCTGAACTTTTTTTTTTTTTGTTTTTCTCCGAGGCTCGGTTAAGAGCCCCAGCGGTAAAGGCAACAACCACCGTTAAGTAATTGTTGCAAGAAAAGTAATGCCAAGAACCGAACATGATCCATCAGAGAGGAACCCAAACAACACAAACAAAGTAGTAAAATACAAACATAACTGGAAAAAACACTAAAAAAATATCAGAACAGAACACCGGCATATCTCGAGGCGGAGAACAGGGATCAATGCCGGCATCTGTAGTTGAATGCATAAGAGTATATCAAAGCCATAAACCCCTGTATCCAGAACCGACACAAAACTCTATATAGAAAATCAGAAGCATGTACCATTTTATTAATATTAGGGGGAGATGAGTGCAATAGTATGACACGTCTTTAGGTGTTAAATTAATCTAATGGAAGAATATAAAAATTCTTGAAGAAAAATCTCACCTCACCCAGAGTTTCCCCCATTTCCTCTTGGTGAGATGCTTCTGTGATGGACCAAGGAAGCTTTTGAAGTTCAGACTCTAGCTCAGCTTCCAGTTGATCTATTTCAAGCACCCTTGGCTCTGGCTCTTCAGTAAGAACACTACTTGTGCATTCACCATCGTCAATAACAGGGAGACCAGAAACTTTGATATCATTAGGGTCTCTGTTTTCTGCACCAAACTTGGTCGATTGAGTTTGCTTGCTTCTATTTTTCTTTGACTTTGCATCGACTTCACTTGCAGGACTCGAACTGTGCAGATGCTGCGATGATTTTCTTTTGCAAATCTCAGTCTTCAATTCCTGGACAACCTTTGCAGTCTCATCCATGGCTGTGTTCAGCTTACTAATCTCAACTTTCCCCGCTGACATCATGTACATGATCCCAACACCAAGCCCGCAGCCAAATATGGAGTTTTCTACAGAGTAAAGAACATGAAGTGATCTTAAGAATTATGTGAAGCAAAGCACGGGCAAATTGCAAACAAATAAAATGAAAACAGATACACGTTCACTAAAAACGCTTAGATGAGGATTTTCTATGAGACAAACAAAAACGTTAACTGCTAGCAATTGATATCAAAAAAAAAAAAAAAACTGCTAGCAATTAGTATTGCGCGCCATTTTTCTTTTTGGGGTGGGGGGCCTAGTTTGGCTGGTTTTCATATTGGAGTTGGACCCCATAGAGCTTCATTAAAGGGACTGAAAACAAAGTTGTTGGATATTTTGTACAATGCAAATCGTTTTCTTCTTTTGCGGCCATCAATCATATAAAGGTTTTCCTTTCCTTTTTTTCTCTCTTTTTTTTTTTTTTTTCCTTTTGCATAATTGGGGTATAACCTACTTTTTCTCATTTTAATATAGAGCATTCTTTTATCACTTCGTGTTAAAGGGTGCATGAAACTTTATTTGTAATGACCAAAAACATTTGCCGCTATCACTCCAAAATAATAGTTAAGTTGTCTAATCTCTCTTGATAAGAAATTAATGTGAGACTTAATACTATAAGCACTTTTATTAATCTATACACTCAATATAGGGAGTCCACCCACTCAATGTAGGACTAACATTATGCCGTGTCACAATCTCCCCGCTTAAATTCTTCAAAGCTTATATTGTGCAATGCCTTAGAACCACATGGGGTTATTAAGTTGCTTTAATATCATTTGCAATAACCTAGGTAAAACTCTAGTCATATTTATGCTATCATTCTAAAAAGACTAATCAAATTATAATTAGAGCTCCTTAAAACCATTTATAAAGCTTAGTCTTAGCTAATAAAAAATCAATGTAAGACTTTACATTCATAAACACCTTTATAATCTACTCGCTCAATGTAGGCAATCCACCTAGTGCATTGACATTTCGGGGTGTCAGTTCTTTACCTCAAGCGATCAATTTTTTCTTTAAAATATCATAGGACTCCTTGCAAACCTTATACCCCATTTCACTCATCATTGAAATTAAGCTTTTCTGAAGAAATGACTGCTATGGATGATCTCTATGCGCGCAATTGCATCAATTTTGTATTTTTGGCATCACCATTAGAGCATTCAAAATTATCAAATACGCACTTTTAAAACACTCAGTGAAGGCTGTAATGGTAATAACGTGTACGAACTTACACAATTTAATCAAATCGCCAACATGCACAAGCATAACAATCGGGAGGCTGTAATTTCACACAAAGCAAACAGTTCACTAACCTTTGGTGGAAGACAATCCAGACTTTGCAGCGACATTCCTAGAAGTTTTCCTCCTCTTCAAGCAAACAGCGAATCTTCTCGAACTCTTCCTCGGGACCTCCGTCTCCTCCCTTGCACAACCAGATCTGTGTCCAACCTTCTTAGCCCCAACCGCCTTCCGCGAGCTCTTTGATCCAGATCGCGACGCACCCCCCGAGCTCGAGAACCTGAAGATCTCATCCTGTCTCTGACAGTGGCTTCCGTTTCCGTTTCCAGAGTCATTGCAACCACTCGAGACCGGCGGAGAGCCCAATGTGGAAGCGACCGAGACTTGGGGCTTGGTATGATCAAAGGGGTTCTGGGTCTGATCGGAAACAGGATCGGCGGTGGGATCGGCATTAGGGGCAAAGACGTGCTTGGCCACCAGACCGGTGGATCCGGCTACTGCTGCAGCTAAGAGAACCTGCCACATCGGTTGGGATCAAGGAAGCTGGGCTTTCTTTGTTTTTTCGTGTGAGAAAGAGCGAGGCCTGAGAGTTGGGTGGAGAGTCTTTGGGAGCACACGGGGAAGGTTTGGTTTGGTCACATGTTTCCCGCTCCCCACCGATTTCCTAACGGGATCAAATAATTGGACCGGTTTTTGAGTTTTATTGGGTGTTCAGGGTACCGGGTCTCCCGTTGGTGTGAGTTTGGTTTGACTTAACTCGCTTAAACTTAATTCGGTATTAATTCATGAACACGATAAAATTTGCTCGTTTATTAAGTCATATTTTTATAAATTTGACTCGGCTCGAATAAAGTTCATAAGTTCGGCCGGTATAAATTCGACTCGACTCATTTAGTTTAAATCATTAGTTCGCTCGTGTATATATATATAGGATTCTCTTTGAGGTTTTGCAAATTAAGCTTGAAAAGCTCTCACCTTGAAATATGAAAGCTTAACCTAGCTCTAATCCTTGTTTATTTTGCATGTTTTACATTGTGATTTATGTGTTTAATCATTATTAGTTATTTCCCGTCCATAAATGCCTTAAAATTTGGTCTTCTATAAATAAAAGTTTGGTTCTTGCTTAAAATGTGTGAACTTTATAAGTTAGATTCTTTGTTAACCTCAAAAAAGTGTTAAAAGTAACTGTCTTTCAACACTTTAAAGCATTTTTCTTAATTGTTTAACATAGGGAATGCGATTATGAGAACAAAGTTAAGACCTTTTAATGTTTTAAAGTGATGATGTGTCCTTTCTTATTTTGAAACGTTTAAGATAGATGTATAGTGTTCGATAGTCGTTCTATGACCCCTAGGATTAATCTTGGGTTCATTGGATTAGGATTTGGTATTTAGAGAAACTATGTTTTGGGGGAAAAACGATTGATCGGTCTAGGTAATAAGTGCATATATGATTAGGATTTACGTAAAAAATTAGGGTTTTGCTAAGAGTATTGATGAATATTATAGTATGAGTTGCATAAACATTAAATTGATCTTTTGAGATATCCGAGGTTGAGAACGAACGTTTGAGGTAACTAATCGCCCATGTAATTGCCAAAATACTTTGTTATTTAACATGATTATTTTTCTATAAACTATGCATTTGATATTCATAACTTTTATAACTTATGTTATGAGCATAACATTTATAGATAGTGATTCTACAATTTCAATTATATGTAATGATTACTATATATGCATTGTGTATTGCACCATGTACAAATAATGGTTATGCCTTTATAAAGACTTGACCCAATGGTCCATGTTTACTTTCTATGACGTTGGCCTTTGATCAAATGGTTGTTAGTAGCAGATGTAACCTTGTATGAATGATAATCACACCTTACTACATCATTAGTAGTGTGGGTAACCCAAGGTCGGACCCGGTTAGGATACTAGCGATAGCTTGCTATTGTACCTCACCAAGACGCTGGTGTTGTACTAACGGTCACTCGAAATATGCAAACCCTAACATAAATGGGTGAAAGGCATTGATATACCATATGAAGGATGGTTAGGAACTAGAAATGATTATAATGTGCACTTCATTAACATGATTCCATGTATTAAAATATTATGTGCCTTGTCCTTGGAATTGTGCCTTAACTATTTTCAAAACTTACTTCTTTTCTGTAATGGGCCAATGGCGTAGTAACATTGGCAACAATGTTCCAATTTTCTTCACCGGAGATACTAAGCAAATGGGTTGTAGCGGCAGACTTATGTATATCAATTGCGTATAATTGTTTGAGACGGTAATGTATATATGACATTATCTCACATTTAGAGGCTATATATAGTTTGTATTGATGATAAAAAATATTATTGAGGTTACTTAATTTCTCAACTCATATCAATATTTTTTTCGCTTCTCTCTATATTTTTACTGTTAAAGGTAGTACTTCCAGTTAATTAATGTGGAAGCAATACAAGCAACACTAAAAATTAATTAATTTGGGGAGCATTACAAATGACTATAATGCCATGGGAGACACCAAATGAATTATGATCTCCTACAATTGAGTGTCTCAAGAGAGAGAGAGAGAGAGAGAGAAGGGTGGGGGGTGGGGGGGTTACATGGCCTAGATGTTCCGGTGACCTAGGGTATGGGGTCCATCTGCTTGGGATAGGTGGGCCCTGCAACCCTCTTTTTGTAGACTACTCGAATTGTAGTGTAATTTTGGCACCCCAATTGTAAGTAATTCTGATTTAACACTAAGTAGCCCCGTGTGTGTATGAATCCAAATCCTTTGTTATTGCCTGCCCAAAGAAGAATGAGCATGAGTAATACTAGGGAGGTTGTGAGAAGAACTCTTTTGCCTGAGAAGGGTCTTTTGGGTGGGTCTCCTACTCGAATAGAGGAACTCCTCTCACATACCTCTGTTAAAAAATACGGGGGCATGATTGTATCATTGTCCTCCTCACACAAGCTAATTAAACACATTTTATGTTTTCATAAAATAATTTTTAGAAGAGTAATGTTATGTAGCATTCTACTATCTCATTATGCGAGTAATGATAGAAGTCTCTCTTGTGTCCCTCTTGTGTCTCTTCATTAATGATGTGGCTTTTAAAATTATCATTGGGTTTATGATTGATTATTATTGAATTTTAATCAAATGACGATTTTAAAAGTCACCTTATATTATGAAGGGACACAAAAATAACTTATAGAATTACTTCTTACCATCCTAACATGATACTAACAATTCAACTTTGGATCAGTCATTTTTAAAAGGAAAAAAAAAATCAATAGTTGATTGACAAAAATATGGGTGTAGTAGAATGCTATTAGTCTCTTAGAGCATCTCCAACAATCCCTTCATATGGCTCGTAATAGTTATATTTAGATATTATGAGCCACTTTATCCCTCCCGCAAATACTTCAAAATAAGGGTTAAATAGCCTATATACTCCTGTGCTTTACGACCTTTATTTTTTACCCCATCAGTTTTACTTTTTATCAAATTTGGTACCTGTGGTATATGAAAAAACAAAAATGGTACCTCTATCTAATTTCCCGTCCAAAACTAACGTTCAGCCACGTCATCCTACAGGTGTCTGCGTGCATGCGCGACACCTGTCCCCGTGATACATTTCAGCGCTGATGTGGCTATCATTTTTCTTTATTATTATTTTAATGATTTCTTTTATATATAAAAAAAAAAAAATTATGGGGTGGCTTAGCCACCCCTTTGGGCCACATGGGGGTGGCCGAAACCACCCCCATTTGGCTTGGGCGGAGCTAGGTTTTAAACTTTGGGGAGCCAAAACTAAGAAAATAAAAAAAAAAAAAAAAAATAAAAAAACAGAGGAGCGGCCACCACATGTGGCCCAAAGGGGCCACCTCAACAAATTTTATTTTTATTTTTTTAAAAGAAAATCTTTAAAATAATATATATATATATATGGTACAAAATATATTTATTTTATTTTATTTTATTTTTTGACATATCCGCACAAGAGGAGGAGGGGAGATTCAAACTAGTAACCTTCATTTCATGAGGCGTGGTCCCCAGCCGATTGAGCTACCCCTTGGGGACACAAATATATTAATTGTGTACAAAATACCATGTGTGATATATTTATAAAACCAAGGTACCATTTATGGTAATTATTTAAATCTCAGGGAGCACATCATGAAATCTATAAAACCACAAGGGTATACATTGGGAAAAAAAAATTGTGTTAAGTAACAAACATTTGGTCATTTTTTGGATTATATCAATTGGTCACGCAGATTATTTTGTGTTTCCAATTGTTACACAAGACTGATAGCTTCTTCTTCTTCTTTTTTTTTCTTTTTTTTTTATGAAGGGTTCAATTCTTGTCAACATATTATTTTGATACACGACAGACATATAGGTTACTTTTGGTTCAAAGCAGGCATACCAAATATACCAAATATTGTTTGTGTACAAAGAATCATTTGTGATATAATTACAAAAACAAAGTATTATTTTCAGTACTTATTAAAACCACATGTGGCACATCATGAAATTTATAAAACTACAGGGGTATCTATTGGAAAAAAAAAATTGTGGTTCTTAATTTTAAGGCTTTTTTTTTAAAAAAATAAAAATAAAAATAAAAATTCTAGGGGTGGCTCGGCCACCCCATTAGGCCTGGGGGTGGCCGAACGGCCAATCTGGGGGTGACCAAACCACCCCATGGCCCATGGGGGTGGTTCGGCCACCCCAAGGGCCAAAACCTAATTTGTGTTTTTTCTCACTTTGGCCCATCCACCCCCATAATTTTTTATTTTTTAAAAAGAGCTTTAAAATTAAGAACCACAATTTTATTTTCCAATAGAAACTACAAATGATTAGGAACTACAAATGATTATAATGTGCACTTCATTAACATGATTCCATGTATTAAAATATTAGGTGCCTTGTCCCTGGAATTGTGCCTTAATTATTTTCAAAAAACATACTTTTTTTCTTTAATAAATGCCTAGAGGTATTTCAGTCAGCTCTGACGTGTTATTATTTCCCAGATTTTTAAGAAAATAATGTATTTCAATATGAGATTTCATCTCTGATGTTGTAATGTCACGTGGAAATAAAAAATTTTCACTTACGTCATTTTGTTAAAGGCAGGACGTTACAATTTCTTTAATGGGCCAATGTCGTAGTAACATTGGCAACAATATTCCAATTTTTTTCACCGGAGACGCTAAACAAAGGGGTTATAGTGGCAAACTTATGTATATCAATTGCATATGGTTATTTGAGGCGGTAATGTATATATGACATTATCTCACATTTAGAAGTTATGGTTTGTATTGATGATAGAAAATATTATTGAGATTACCAGTGACGGAGCTGGGGGGTGGCCGATAGGGGCCACGGCCCTCCCCCGCCCCAAAACTCCTTTGATTTTTTGATTTTTTATTTTTTAAAAAGGTTAAATTAACGAAAAAGAGAAACGAATCTGCCAAAGGGAAACTGTATGAGTGGGCAGAGTACTCTGTAGAGAGGAGTGTCGAAGGAATGCCTGGAGATTTGCTCTTGCAATCAGTTCCAAAGAGAAGATGCGGGGTTCTGAACCGGAAGAGAGACCACCCAGTATCTTGTCGCCATAGATTTGAATCATCCGTTTCGAGCTCTGAATTTTACACAGACAGAGAGACAGAGATAAAAGAGGTCTAGCAATGGCGGAGATGAAGCTTCGCACAACTCTGAGGAAGTTTTTGTACTCTACTGCGAGTCCTATTTAGGAATAGAAAAAGGCAATGAGCTCGCTCCATGTGTTTTGGGCCTAGGAACTGTGTTTTGAAAAAATTATAATTTAAATTAAAAACAAAAATTGACATTTGAAGAAATATATATATATATATATATATATTCCTTTTCTTCACCGGAGATACTAAGCAGATGGGTTGTAGCGGCAGACTTATGTATATCAATTGAGTATAATTGTTTGAGACGGTAATGTATATATGACATTATCTCACATTTAGAGGCTATATATAGTTTGTATTGATGATAAAAAAAAAATATTATTGAGGTTACTTAATTTCTCAACTCATATTAATATTTTTTTTTTCGCTTTTCTCTATATTTTACTGTTAAAGGTAGTACTTCCAGTTAATTAATGTGGAAGCAATACAAGCAACACTAAAAATTAATTAATTTGGGGAGCATTACAAATGACTATAATGCCATGGGAGACACCAAATGAATTATGATCTCCTACAATTGAGTGTCTCAAGAGAGAGAGAGAGAGAGAGAAGGGTGGGGGGTGGGGGGGTTACATGGCCTAGATGTTCCAGGTGACCTAGGGTATGGGATCCATCTGCTTGGGATAGGTGGGCCCTGCAACCCTCTTTTTGTAGACTACTCGAATTGTAGTGTAATTTTGGCACCCCAATTGTAAGTAATTCTGATTTAACACTAAGTAGCCCCGTGTGTGTATGAATCCAAATCCTTTGTTATTGCCTGCCCAAAGAAGAAGGAGCATGAGTAATACTAGGGAGGTTGTGAGAAGAACTCTTTTGCCTGAGAAGGGTCTTTTGGGTGGGTCTCCTACTCGAATAGAGGAACTCCTCTCACATACCTCTGTTAAAAAATACGGGGGCATGATTGTATCATTGTCCTCCTCACACAAGCTAATTAAACACATTTTACGTTTTCATAAAATAATTTTTAGAAGAGTAATGTTATGTAGCATTCCACTATCTCATTATGCGAGTAATGACAGAAGTCTCTCTTGTGTCTCTTCATTAATGATGTGGCTTTTAAAATTATCATTGAGTTTATGATTGATTATTATTGAATTTTAATCAAATGACGATTTTATAAGTCACCTTATATTATGAAGTGACACAAAAATAACTTATAGAATTACTTCTTACCATCCTAACATGATACTAACAATTCAACTTTGGATCAGTCATTTTTAAAAGGAAAAAAAAAAAATCAATAGTTGATTGACAAAAATATGGGTGTAGTAGAATGCTCTTAGTCTCTTAGAGCATCTCCAACAATCCCTTCATATGGCTCGTAATAGCTATATTTAGATATTATTAGCCACTTTATCCCTCCCGCAAATGAGTAATGCTACATATCATCATTTTGTCCTCCTTTTGTCCCCCCAAAATTGATGTGGCTCTTAAAATCACCATTGTATCAAAATCCAATAATGATTTATCATAAATTCAATGGTGATTTCAAGAGCCACATCAATTTTGGGAGGATAAAAGGAGGACAAGGGGATGATATGTAGCATTACTCCCCGCAAATACTTCAAAATAAGGGTTAAATAGCCTATACACTCCTGTGTTTTACGACCTTTATTTTTTGCCCCATCAGTTTTACTTTTATCAAATTTGGTACCTGTGGTATATAAAAAGACGAAAATGGTACCTCCATCTAATTTCTCGTCCAAAACTAACGTCCAGCCACGTCATCTTACAGGTGTCGGCATGCATGCGCGACACCTGTCCCCGTGATACACTTTAGCGCTGACGTGGCTATCATTTTTCTTTATTATTATTTTAATGATTTCTTTTATATATATAAAAAAAAAATAAAAAAAAATTATGGGGTGGCTTAACCACCCCTTTGGGCCACATAAGGGTGGCCGAAACCACCCCCATTTGGCTTGGGGGTGGCCAAGCCACTCCCATTAGGCCTGGCGATGGCCGAACCACCCCAATGGGCAAGGGCGGAGCTAGGTTTTAAACTTTGGGGGGGCCAAAACTAAGAAAATAAAAAAAAAAAAAAAAAAAAAAAAAAAAAAAAAAAACATAGGAGCGGCCACCACATGTGGCCCAAAGGGGCAACCTCAACAAATTTTATTTTTATTTTTTTAAAAGAAAATCTTTAAAATAATATATATATATGGTACAAAATATATTTATTTTATTTTATTTTATTTTTTGACATATCCGCACAAGAGGAGGAGAGGAGATTCAAACTAATAACTTCAATTTCATGAGGCGTGGTCCTCAGCCGATTGAGCTACCCCTTGGGGACAAAAATATATTAATTGTGTACAAAGTACCATGTGTGATATATTTATAAAACCAAGGTACCATTTATGATAATTATTTAAACCACAGGGAGGACATCATGAAATCTATAAAACCACAGGGGTATACATTGGGAAAAAAAATTGTGTTAAGTAACAAACATTTGGTCATTTTTTGGGTTATATCAATTAGTCACGCAGATTATTTTGTGTTTCCAATTGTTACACAAGACTGATAGCTTCTTCTTCTTCTTCTTTTTTTTTTTTTTTTTTTTTTTTTTTTTTATGAAGGGTTCAATTCTTGTCAACATATTATTTTGATACACGACAGGCATATAGGTTACTTTTGGTTCAAAACAGACATACCAAATATACCAAATATTGTTTGTGTACAAAGTATCATTTGTGATATAATTACAAAAACAAAGTATTATTTTCGGTACTTATTAAAACCACATGTGGCACATCATGAAATTTTTAAAACTACAAGGGTATCTATTGGAAAAAAAAATTGTGGTTCTTAATTTTAAGGCTTTTCTTTTTTAAAAATAAAAATAAAAATTCTAGGGGTGGCTCGGCCACCCCCATTAGGCCTGGGGGTGACCGAACGGCCAGTGTGGGGGTGACCGAACCACCCCCAAGGGCCAAAACCTAATTTGTGTTTTTTCTCACTTTGGCCCATCCACCCCCATAATTTTATTTTTATTTTTTTTAAAAAAAAAGCTTTAAAATTAAGAACCACAATTTTATTTTCCAATAGAAACTACAAATGATTAGGAACTACAAATGATTATAATGTGCACTTTATTAACATGATTCCATGTATTAAAATATTAGGTGCCTTGTCCTTGGAATTGTGCCTTAATTATTTTCAAAAAACATACTTTTTTTCTTTAATAAATGCCTAGAGGTATTTTAGTCAGCTCTGACGTGTTATTATTTCCCAGATTTTTAAGAAAAAAATGTATTTCGGTACGAGATTTCATCTCTGATGTTGTAATGTCACGTGAAAATAAAAATTTTTCACTTACGTCGTTTTGTTAAAGGCAGGACGTTACAATTTCTTTAATGGGCCAATGTCGTAGTAACATTGGCAACAATATTCCAATTTTTTTCACCGGAGACGCTAAACAAAGGGGTTATAGTGGTAGACTTATGTATATCAATTGCATATAGTTATTTGAGGCGGTAATGTATATATGAGATTATCTCACATTTAGAAGTTATGGTTTGTATTGATGATAGAAAATATTATTGAGATTACCAGTGACGGAGCTGGGGGTGGCCGATAGGGGCCACGGCCCTCCCCCGCCCCAAAACTCCTTTGATTTTTTGATTTTTTATTTTTTAAAAAGGTTAAATTAACGAAAAAGAGAAACGAATCTGCCAAAGGGAAACTGTATGAGTGGGCAGAGTACTCTGTAGAGAGGAGTGTCGAAGGAATGCCTGGAGATTTGCTCTTGCAATCAGTTCCAAAGAGAAGATGCGGGGTTCTGAACCGGAAGAGAGACCACCCAGTATCTTGTCGCCATAGATTTGAATCATCCGTTTCGAGCTCTGAATTTTACACAGACAGAGAGACAGAGATAAAAGAGGTCTAGCAATGGCGGAGATGAAGCTTCGCACAACTCTGAGGAAGTTTTTGTACTCTACTGCGAGTCCTATTTAGGAATAGAAAAAGGCAATGAGCTCGCTCCATGTGTTTTGGGCCTAGGAACTGTGTTTTGAAAAAATTATAATTTAAATTAAAAACAAAAATTGACATTTGAAGAAATATATATATATATATATATATATATATATATATATATATATATATATATATATATATATATATATTATTTTTAGATTTATAACTTTTTTTTGCTCATAATATAAATAGTTTTGAAATTTATATTTTCTAGATTTATTAAGTATGTTCTTAAATTTTTAGTTCCTTAAATAGAGCATTCTAAATAGACTCATCAAATAGGTGAGCCAATTCGCTGAATTGATCCAAAATGAGTTCCAAACAGCCTCTCAGCAATTTGGTGAAAAAAATTTGATGAGCAATGCTCACATACAATAGTGAGCACTATTCATCCACCAAAACAATAAAAAGATTGTGGGCCTCTTCGTCTTCTCTCTCAATTATTGTTGTTTCCTGTTTTGCTCTTTCATTGAATTTCATCATTATTTTGCTGAATAAAGAATAAATCTGCGTTATATGACAAAATCTCCTGAAAATAAAGAGAAGTTTGCATCTAGCTAGGAGGTTTCTATCTACTTGAAAAGTATTTGAGTTTTGATTTATTCTTCATTGTAAGTTAAGTGAGTAGAAACCAAAGCCTCAACCAATGAGAACAAATATATATAATTTAATGTTTATATATTAATTTAATATTTAAATATAATATATATATTTTTTATTTATACTTAATCACCCTATTTTAATAGAGGGATAAAAAAAAATTGGCCCCTCCCCTTAACAATGGTTGGCTCCGTCCCTAGAGGTTACTTAATTTCTCAACTCATATTAATATTTTTTCGTTTTCCGCTAAATTTTACTGTTAAAGGTAGTAGGGGTGTACAAATTGAGCGGTTATAACCACTTTGAAACCGTTAATCGCTAACCGCATAACCGTATAACCGCTTTTAAAAGCGGTTATAAATAACCGATAATCGCCTAGGCGGAGGCGGTTAGCAGTTATAGGGTTTGCGAAAAGCGGTTAATAACCGCTAACCGCTTTCCTATATATATTAAAAAAATTAAAAATATATTATATATATTAAAAATTAAAATATATAAAAATAATAATAATACTCCAGTGTGACTTGCGAGAGGATGGGCTGGCTGGCGTCATTTTGGGGTATTCACTCATTTCACTGAATCACTAATCAGTATTTCACATTTTCATTTTTCACTCAACAAGTTCAGCACTTCAGCCTTGCGCCGTTAGGGACCTAGGGTTTGAAAGTTGAAACTTTCAATTTCATCCACTATCCAATCTCCAGCTATTCTCTCTCACTGCGTCACCGCCTTTGGATTCTCGGTTTTAGGTGAGCATTCTTTTAAAATTTTAATGTTGCTTTCTATTTTATTATATGATTTTCTGTTATCCTTCAACAAATCGGTTGCAGTAGTTTTTGTTTGTTTTTTTCTTTTTTTGTCTGCCATTGTTGCAGCTGTAGTTACTGCATCTAGGGTCCAGATATTAGCCTTTAGCTCATTAGCCATTTTTACTTTAATTACTTTTGTGCATATTTCTATGCTTGTGCATAGGGAGCTTGAGTCTTTGATTCTAGAACTGTATATTTTCAATAAGCTTCTTAAAATGTGCCTTACGAAATATTTGGCTGCAGATATGAGGATCCAGTGGAGCCTGAGATTGAAGTAAGGAGTCATTTTGGCTTCCTGGAGAATCTGATGAATTGAATATTTTTGGTTTTTGGTTTTGGATTTGGTCATTTGGTTATGTGGCTATTTGTTTGTGTTTTGGATTTTTATTTTTTTTAATAAACATTTTGGATTTCTATTTAGGTTTGTTAATTTTGTACCAAAAGGCAAAAGGTCCAAAAAGTATTAAATTCTTTTTTGAAAAATAAAAATCTGCCCAAAATGGGCCAAAAATCGGTCCAAAACCGCCCAAAATTCAAGTTGAAAAGCGGTTTTAAAACCGCCGGTTATTGAGACAATAACCGCCTCCGCCTAGGCGGTTAGCGGTTGCGGTTGGTAAAATTCAATAACCGTTAGGTGGTTAACGTTTTTAGCCAATAACCGCCGGTTATAATTGTTTGTATACCCCTAAAAGGTAGTACTTCCAGTTAATTACAAGTTAATTAATGTGGAAGCAATACGAACAACACTCAAAGTTAATTAATTTTGGGAGTGTTACAAATGACTATAATGCAATGGGAGACACCAAATAAATTATGATCCTGTACAATTGGGTGTCTAAATTGCAATGCAATTTGGATAGCCCAGAGAGAGAGAGAGAGAGAGAGAGAGAGAGAGAGAGAGAGAGAGAGAGAGAGAGAGAGAGAGAGAGAGAGAGAGAGAGAGAGAGAGAGAGAGAGAGAGAGAGAGGGGAGGGGGAGGATTACATGGCCCATATGTTCTAGGCAACCTAGGGTTTGGGGTCCATCTGCCTAGGATAGGTGGACCCCGCAACCCTCATTTTGTAAGCTACTCGAATTGTAGTGTAATTTTGGCACCCAAATTGAAAGTAATTTTGATCTAACACTGAATAGCCTCGTGTGTGCATGAATCCAGCCATCCAGGTCCTTTGTTATTGCCTGCCCAAAGAAGGGAGCATGAATAATAATAATAGGGAGGTTGTGAGAAGAGCTCTTTTGCCCTAGAAGGGTCTTTTGGGTGGGTCTCCAACTCGGATAGAGGAACTCCTCTCACATACCTCTGTTCAAAAATAAGGGGGGCATAATTGTATCCTTGTCCTCCTCACATAAGAGAAACTTATAGAATTACTTCTCACCATCTGGACATGATACTGGCAATTCAACTTTAAATCAGACATTTTTAAGAGGAAAAAAAAAATGGTTGACTGACAAAAATATGGGTGTGGCAAAATGCTCTTAGTCTCTTAGAGCATTTCCAGCACTCCCTTCATATGGCTCATAATAACTATATTTAGATATTATGAGCCACTTTATCCATTCCGTACATACTTCAAAATAAAGAATCTTCATCCACTCTACTACAATTTACTTTAGCATCTTTTAGTTTTTTTTTTATTATTATTTTATCTCCCCTTTTTCCACCCTTCTCTATCCATTCTCTCTCCTTCTTCCTCAACTTTCGTAATAAAATACATTGAAAAATAATATTTATATAATATAAATAGTGAGATAAATAATCTGTAAGAGCATTTATATGTATAAAAAAATTAATTAATTGTGTATTTTGAGCCGTTAAAATATCTCCCCTTTTTCTCTCTCTTCTTCTCCCCTCTCCAGAAACTTCTTCCCACCTTTTGGTCTTGCTGCTTGCCGGGGAGGGAGGCTTCAAGTCTCCCTCCTCCCGTTTTTTTTGGTTTTTTTGTTTCTTCTCTCTACCCTTTTCGGGCTAGAGAGGTTAGAGTCTCCCAGCCACTAGGGCTGTTTGGAGTTTTCGAGTCTCCCCCGGAATTATTCCGGTGGTGGAGTTTTGCCCTCCTTAGTCCGTTTGGACTACGGAGGTTTGTGTCGTTTTTTTAGTTTTTTGTTTCTTTGGTTGACAGGAAAACATCCCAGTGAGGCGTTGGAGGGGGAGATTCCGCCGTTTCTGTGGTTGGCGGAAGTTTTGGTTGGGTCTCAATTTTTTCATCCTTTGAAGCCAGATCTGCGCTGTTCCACAGCCCCCCAGGCGACACGCGCCCCCTTTCCATGCTCATCGTCTTCCTCTAGTCCAGACGCTGCCTTCTACGGCCGGGGTGCTCAGCGGTGATCGGCGCGTGGTTTCCACGCGCCAGGGTGCTATTCTCATTTTGGCCGCGCGTATGGACACGTTTCGTGTCATAGCCGTGCAGGGTGGTTTCCCAGGGGTTTTCTTGCTTTAGGCGGTTGCTGGGTTGGCCCCGAGGCGGCGCGTGTCCTGCACGCGCCGTCTCCGGTGGGTGTTTCCTCCGTCGGCAGCTCCTGTTTTGGGTGTTTTTCTGCTTCTACAGAATGTATTTAACAGTTTTGCTTTGGGTTTAATTTAGCCTAGTCTTTGCTTGTAAGCACAGCTTTGTGACCGACTCCATAGTGCATAGAAGTTCATATCTTAACGCAGAGGCACATTGCTGTTGATTAAGCTTATTAGTAGCAGCTGTTGATATATTCTGTGTTTTAGGTAACTGTTATGTGACTCATGTATTATGTTGAGTCCCTGATTCCTTGTAATCTGTACATCCGTTACCTTTTGGGTGTTTTTAATGAAATGTTTACACGTTCCCCTCAAAAAAAAAAAAAAACAAAAACAAAAACAAAAACAAAAACGCGTTAAAAACAAGCTGTAAAAAACGCGTAAAATTGATAGCGTGAGTGCGTGAATTGGTAATTGACGTCAGCGAACCCCCATAACTCAGACCATTATATATACGGAGACCTCTCTTCCAGCTTTAACTATTTGGTAATTGCCTTCTGAAAAGCATTTCGTTTTGTTTCTGCCCCAGCAAACCCTAATAACCTGCTTCTTGTTCTTGATCTGATACACGGACTATCTAGGGCTTGCTCTTTGTTCTGGTACACCATGGCGTTGTATTATAGGTATAAAAGTGAAAGATTTTTCGATTCAATTGCCATAAATGTGCCATTCATCTCGGTCAGTTATTTTAAACAAAGAATTTTTGAATCCAAGCGCTATGGTTGGGGTAATGATTTCGACCTTGTTGTCATTAATGCCCACAATAATGAAGGTTTGTCCTGATATTTAGAGATTTATGAGTTTTTTTCTCTTATTTCCAACAAGATTAGGAATTTAGGCGGTGAGAGGATTGTAATCTTTGCTATTAGGGTTTTAGGCGATGAGAGTATTGTGATCTTTGCGATTAGGGTTTTAGGCGATGAGAATATTGTGATCTTTACGAATCGGGTTTTAGGCGTTGAGTGGATTGTGATCTTTGCGATTAGGGTTTTAGGCGGTGATAGGACTGTGATCTGCTCTCAATTAATTTTTATTTGGCTTTTTTAAAAAAAAAAGAAGAAGAAGAAGACCAATTTACCCTAAAAAGAAATAATCATTAAGGAGTTGGGTTGGATCGCACTGTTACAATTCCATTTTCCCTGGCGTTGAGAAATAACTTTGTATTGGTAAAATTAGGAGTACCATGGAATTGAAAGAATTTTGGCTAAAAATTTTATGGTGGTGACTAGTGTGGTGCAATTTGAGAGGGATGGGTTGTGAGATCGATACTGGGGTTGTGTGGAATGGTTAGGGAGAATAGGGTCCTCATGTTGATGATTTGTATTTGATCACTTGTTTAGTTTCATGAATTAATGTTTCCCACAGTATTTAATAAATAATCCGTTTCTCTGTTTTGGAATTTCAGAGTATCTTGATGAAGCAATGCTGATTCCTAAAAATAGCGCAGTTTTAATTCGTCGAGTTCCTGGATGGCCACGCAAGCCCATGGTTGCCGACCGCCGAGTGTACTATCTCTAACTTTTAATTTCTTGATTGCGTAGTTGAGCTTGTTTCAGTTTAGTCATTTATTGGAATGAACATTTATGGAAATTTAGCTTAGCAGCACACAAACATGGTGATGTGGACAGTCATTGTCACTTTATCTTTCCAAACCCATATCACAGTGGTTACGTGTTCAGAAAAAGATTTATTCCTTTTGTTGTGGAGAAAATTCTTAAAGTTTGGTTTTGGGCTGCATTTGTTTTGCAGGCCGGAGGAAGAAAATAAGATGGTCAATGCTGAACCAGAAAAGAGTAGCTTACCAGCTACTGTTGCTTCTACCATGATAGATGTAAGCTAAGCCTTCGTAATCGTCCCTTGGATTCGGTCATCTTATGGAAATCTGACTTTTGCCTCAAATATATAATGCATTAAAGTAATAGTGTGTTTCATTTGACTTTACAGCCTGAGGACTCAGAGTGGAATGACTTTTGGAATGATGTGAATGGGCCTAGCAATCCAACTGTGGAAACTCCCCCTACTAATATAGCTGATGAGGAAAGCAAGATTAAAGCTCTAATTGATACTCCAGCCTTGGACTGCCAATGGTGAGATGCCTTCTGCTTTTGTTGCGTTATTTGATGCTAATGGTTGGTTTTAGGTTACCACCTTTTCACAATCTTGTATTCAATTGCAGTCAAGGTCCTGATGGTTTTGGCCCTAGCAGAGGATTTGAAAGGGGTATAGGTGGTAAAATGGGTGGACATGGTTTTGGTGAGTCTTTATACCTCATTTTGGTTTTATGTATGTCACGTCAATTGCTACTTAATCTATTTATGCGATAAGCTGAAATTTGTTATCGTCTTTTTGCGGTCAAGCAGGGTTTGAGTGGGAAACACCTCCACAGGGCTATGTGTGTCACAGGTGCAAGGTGCCCGGTATGTTCATTTTTTAATGATTTTTTTCTTCAAATGTTTCTTCTCTTCCTTGTCTTCTTAGTTAGAAAATTGCTTGCCGATTGCTATTGAGGGAGAGAGAGAGAATTGCTTGCTCAAACGTTTATCTTTTAAAAAAGAAAAGAAAGAAAGTGCTCACTGTTTCGAGCTTTGTATCTTCAGGGCACTTTATTCAGCACTGCCCTACAAATGGTGATCCGAAGTTTGACATTGAAAGGATGAAGCCACCAACTGATATACCAAAGTCCTTGCTTATGGCTACTCGAGATGGCTCATACGCTTTGTCAAGTGGTGCAGTAGCTGTTTTGGAACCAAACGGGTAAGGTGATACCGTTAATAGATGTATATATAGAGTATCTATATTTTGTCTTGAAAATTGATTATAATGGTTATTTGAAAAATACAGAGCTGCTTTTGAGAAAGAAATGGAAGGGGTACCATCCACATGTTCTGTTGGTGAGCTACCACCTGAGCTCTACTGCCGGTTGTGCAAGGAAGTACTGAGAGATGCTGTGCTGGCCAAGTGTTGTTTTGAGAGCTTTTGTGAAAAATGTATGTTGTGATGTTTTAAGTTTTAAAATGTGGTTACTTTCTGCCCAATTTGGATGTTATATAGAATCTCAACTTTAATACTCTATGGTTTCATGAGCTTTTCTTCATCCATCAGTAAATGTTTTATTCTCAAGCTCATATGTTCATAAAATTTTACTCAGGTATCAGGAACCACATAATCTCAAAGACAACGTGTGTATGTGGGAAAAAAAATATTGTTGCTGATGATCTCCTTCCAAATAAAACGCTCAGGCATACAATCAACCGTATATTGGAGGGTGGTAGCAGTAGTTCTGACAATGCTGGAAGTACCTTTCCAGTTCGAGGTTTGTGTTTTACTAACATGGCTTTTATAGTAATCATAACTGTGTGCTATAATATATTTTATTAACAACATTTTGTCTTAAAATTCAGATATGGAATCTGCTCGCCTGCTGCCCAAAGTTCCATCCCCAACTTTATCTGCTGCATCAAAGGGTGAACAAAAGCAAAAGCAATCTCCTGTTAGTGAAGAAACCCCGAAGATACATGAAACTGGAGATGAGGGAAAGGCTGCTACTTTCCCGCAGCGTACAGCAAAGAAAGGGACTCAAAAAGCAGCTGATTTGTCTGAATTTCCGCATGAGTCAGTGATTGTGAGAGAAATAACATCATCACTGGAGAGTGCTCCCTTGGCTGAGGAAGAAGTTCACCAGAAAGTGCCTACCAGTGAGGCTGGTAAAGTTTTATTCTGTGGTATTTTGAATCTATTTCTTTTTCCTCCCCACTCCCAATACCTATTGAGTCAAGTGTTTCTTAGATCATTCAGCTTATGGAACTCCACATCCTGTTTTTTAGTTATGTTTGTTGCATTAGGAGCTGCATGGATAGTTGTCATAACACATCTGAGACTGAAACCATATAAACACTATTAAAAGAAGTGTCCTAAAATCTATTACTATATTGTATATTATATCTGTTGGTTGTCGTAATGAGGTCTCATCGATCTCACATTTTATGTGAATGTATTTGATTTTTCAGGAAAGAAAAAGGAAAAGAAGAAAGCCCGCATACCTGCAATTGGTATGTTCATGCTCTTCCTTTTTCTTTTTTGTCTAACATTTGATGAAATTTTTCTAAGGATTGGGTTTCTTTTAGTGGCTCTGGTTATGAATATGCTTAATTTTGAAAACTGCAATTTGGCGGTTGCATCCCTTATGTTTTTAAGATAATTTATTCTAGTTTTGAATGCCTCGTAGATTTGCAGTGGAAAACCTCTCGAGACCTTGCAGCTGAGAACAATATAATGCCTTCTGGTGCCTCTGCCTTTAATCCGTACTGGACTGGCATGCAACCTGGTGCTATGGCTTACATGGGTTATGGAATACGGCCTTTTGACATGCCTTTTGGGGGTATTGCACCTCAAGACCCATTTGGTGCACAAGGCTATATGTTCACTCCTATTCCACCTCAAAGGTATGTTGCTTGCACTACACGAAGTTCTTGCTTTTTAAATAGTTTTGAACCATACAAATGCAGTTTTTTTATATGACTAATGAGGTTAATTTCTTTATCTTGACAGGGAGTTTTCCAACGATTGGGAGTTTGGTGGGGTAGTGAACCGTGTTGCTGATGTTCCTTCAACAAAATTGAAATCTGTATGTCTTTTGTATTGTACTAATTGCCCTTTGCCCTCATTATTTTTATACTGCAGCTTTATGAAAGGAAGAGAGATTGTTTTGTTTCTGCTGTTAAGGTTAAATAATGGATATTTTAGAAGTTATAGTTCATTTGTCTTCAATATATGTATTTTTAATGATGCTCTATCTAATTATGGAGTTATCATGGGAAGAGAGTGCCAGAGCATTTCAAATTTTGATTTCTCTATCTATGCCTATTTGGCTATTAAATGCACATCTAAAGTGGATGAAAGAAAAGTGGCAGAATATGCAAAAAGCAAAAGGTGGTTTGACTTGCATGGCTGTAGCAGCATGTTTCTGGTCCTATGGACCTATAGCCTTCTAATCCCATCAGCGAATTCATCTCCCGCTATTCTTGGAGGAATTAAACAATTCTTCTCTTTTTTCTTCTTGGTCTTTTGCAAATTGTATTTATGACATTAGTTTAGTTTTATCCTCCTTTTAAGGCTGGAATGCTTTGAATTAAAGTGTCTGGTCATGCACATTGTTTAGCTAATTGTGCCACTTCTAATTTTTCTTTTTGGAAGCATTTTCATTAAATCTCCAATTTTCTCTTCCATTCGGATTATAAGTAGGAAAGATGATCGATCCTCAGCTCTCCTGTAGTCTTTTCCCTTATTCAATTATTAAAAAAAAAAAAAAAGTAGCTAGCACGGATTCTCGCCATGCCATGCCATGCCATTCCATTTTTTTTTATCTCCATAATTTGATTTGAAAGAAGTGGTGGTTGGCTCTAAAAAATGCCAAACTTTTCTACTCTTTTGCTGGTCAGCAGCAAACAGTTCCTGGAAATTTAGCAGGACGAGCGAAGAAAAGCACATGCATCTAAACCCGGCCCACTTGCGTGTTTCTGTGGTTGAGCTTCAGCTCGCCCGGATTCCACATAAGGTGCTTAAAAAGTATTTTTAGCACATAAAAAGATGCTTAGTAAAAAACTTAAAAAACACATTTTTTACTCTCTCTCTCTCTAAAAAAAAAAACTCTAAAAAGGCCTAAAACTAGGAGCGGGCAAATAATCAGACTATTGCCTACCTATCGCCACTGAACTGCTATCAACCGCCTACCGCCTCTTCTACTGAGTTCTGGTGGTCGGTTAGTCAGCATAAAAAATTTATACCGAAGTCTACTGATCTATGTATTGATCGTGATTGGTTGTTTAAGAGCCAAATTGAAGATGAAAAATGAGGAATTGAGTGAAAGATAGCTAGCTGTGTTGTAGTTAGTGATAAGGTGAGAATAAGATAAGGTTACATGGCATCAGCGTAACAAGAATCAGGATTTCAATGGGATTTTCGCTGATTTCCAAGTCTAATGCCCCTTCTCATACAACTTTTTAGCCGTTAGATTCACATTTTCAATCCAAGTAATGCTACATATCATCCACATGTCTTAATTTTGTCATCTCAAAATTGATGTGGATCTTAAAATCACCATTGGATCAAAATCTAATAGTGACCTATCATAAATTCAATGATAGTTTTTAAAAGCCACATTAATTTTAGAGGGACATAAGGGTAACATGTAGCATTACTCCTTCAATCCTCATCGTTCAACTAGCTTTTACTCTGCATTAATGTTAGCTATCACGCACGCTAGCAATCACGCATGCCATTCATCTTCTCAACTCTTAAGACCTGATCATTTATCTTTCTTCCTCCCAAACCCTTCACAGCCTTCATCTTCCTTCCTAACCATTTACAAATCAGAGACTCTGCCGCACATCTCCTCCCAACGTCTTCAAACAAACTCACCATTGGTATGCTTGATTATTGCATTTTTGTGCTGCCCAATTCATATAAAGGGCTATGATCATTTTCCAGTACTTTTGAGTGATAAACTTTGTTTTCCTATATTTTTGTGCTAATTGACTGTCTTTTAACCGATTCCACCGACTTATCCGATTTAACTGAAAATATTGAAATTAAAAGTTGTTGAAATAAAGTCGGAGAATTAACTGACTTTGGCAGTAACCGAACCGAAAACACACATACCGACACTAACTAAATCGATACCCACCCCTACCTAAAACCGTGTTTTTGTTTAAAAAAAAAAAAATCATTAATTTTTTTTTTTTTTTTTTTATATACACTTTATTTTCCAATGCAATTCTAAATAGGCTCTTAGCCTCTTAGTGACTTCCTCTCTCACCTTTTAGCTTTTTGAATGGCACTTGCATTTCCTTCCAAAATGGGACTTGGAACAATAATGTTGTTCTTTTCATTTAGAGAAATGCTAGGCTTAGAAAATATTTTACAAAAAAAAAAAAAAAAAAAAAAACTCTTGCAAGATGTGGCATAACATGATTGAATTTCTCAAAATTAAGATTAATCTCCTTCTCAATCATGTTATATACTAGACAAATAATCACGTTTCATCTACCAAAACTGATGTGGCGTTCTATCCACCAAATGTTATAGGGGTACCACGCCAAATCAATTTTGGTGGATGAAATGCAATTACTATCTAGTATATAGCATTTCTATTTTGGAAATTAACTAGTTTGAGTTGCAATATATTTGATTAAAAGAAAACATAGGTTATGAAAACAGCAACACTGTTATATGTTTCTATAATTATGATATGGACCTTTAGTACCGAATTGGAAATCATTTTTCTGTTTTTAAAACCAAGAACATATATTTTTTTTATTTTTTTTAAGATTATTAACAAACAATTTAAAATACAAAATATTTTTCAAATGATGATCCTTGTAAAAAAAAAAAAAAAATCTCATTTGATTTTCGCATCAAAACATTTTTTAAAATGAAAATTAAAAAAGCTCTTTACAAAACGATTATCATACATTAATTTTTTGTTGTGTCTGATAAGTGATATGAGCTAAGGGAATTGTTTCTGATATGCCGTTTATTGCATTGGTGCAGAAGAATATCTCCCCTTTATCAAGCGCCCACTGCCATCGTCCAGCTAAGAGGAAATTGGAGCACTATGCAGACAAAGAAATGAGCAAGAAGAAGAGGAAGGACGCCGGTGCGTCTCCGCACTCGACGTATCATCGCCCAACACGGGTGGCTTAGGATTTAACTCCAACCTACCATTTTGTGTAGAAATTTTGACCTGAAAATCCTCTCCCTAAATGGAATGGGCCTTATCTTTTTCGGCCCAATGAGAAGAGGATTAGGCTTGTGCTTTTTCCAGCATTTGTAGTCTAGTTTGATTTTTTTTTTTTTTTTTTTTTTTTTTTTTGATATTATGGGCAAAAATTATGGTTGTAACTTGTAAATGATATCACATTTTAAGAATCAAAAAGAAAGTGAATGAATTGATTCTTCTTTCCTCTAGCCCAATGGTGTTGGTATGATTTCGTATCCTTTATTGCATTCAAGTAGTATTTTTAATTGTTTTTGAAATTGTCAAACCAAAATAAGAACTAAGAATGTTTGTGGAGCCACATTTGAAAATTTGTTTGGTTAACTAGTATTTGAATAGAGTTTTTACTTTTCAGCATTTGAGAAGTAAAAAATAAAAATAAATAAATAAATAAATATTTTTGCCAAACAGACCTTAAATTTGTTATGGGATTCTAGCAAGTAGATTTCTTCAATTCTAACTATGATTTTTAAAATAGATAGTTGATAATCAATATTTTATCATTATTAAAATATTAAAAATATGATGAATCATAATATATAGTACTTCTAGGATATTTATAAGACACAAGCCTAATCATTAGGCCGGGCCAATCCAATACCTTAGAATTCGAAGGTTTTGGTGCACATTAAATTCATTAATAGAATTGTAAGATCATCGGCATATGAGTTTGGATCCTGTAAATACAAAGAGCATGCCCTACTTCTTACAAAAAAAGGAAAAAAAAAAAAAAAAAAAAAAAAAAAAAGAAAAAAAGAAAAGAAAAGAAAGGAGTAGAAGAAGAAGAAAAAAAAAGAGCATGCACGGTTTACGTACCGTAAAAAAATTATAACATGTGCTGTAATTTTAACGGTCCAAATTTAATTTTACATTCTTTCTAGTTAAAAAATAATAATCTAAACCAATAAAAAAAACAACAGCCAAATCCTATAAGATTATGCAGCTCAGAGCCTTATGGGCTTTTTTGGATTTTCGTGAGATTAAATTTTAACAAGTCGTTCTTTTTTGTTTTGTTTTTTTTTTTTTTTTGAGCAATTGTTTTTTGAATCTCTTATCTTATATTTTTAAATATATAGTAATTTTTGCATTAAAAAAATAATAAATAAATACAACTGGTAATAGGTTAACGTAATCTCATCCAATCAAATTGAATTTTGTTCCTTTTTATTTTTAAGGTGAAATATCGTGCAATTTTTTTTCTAAGCTAAGCATGCATTGTTAGGTTAGTAACGCAACATCATATATTTTTTTGGCAAAATTTCGTAAGATTTTTCAACAAATTTCAAAAAAATATCCTTATTTTTGGATAACCAGGCCTGAAGAACCATATCATTGCATTCACAAATTCAGTCAGGAAGCAAGCAAGTGTTATGACAAGCAACAATATCTTCCATTCAATAATTTTTGAATCATCCACTTGATAAATATTGAAGTTTCTATATGTAGTATCTAAAGATATGTATTTCTAATAGAACTTATGCAAGCATTTAACAAAAGATAATCCAAACTCCAGTACTGATCCCTCCTGCACCCACCTTTCCTCTCCAAACGAAGTGATCTAACTGATGTTATTCAATTTACCTGGAAAAAGAAACATAAAGAGCAGTTTCAATGATAGACATATATCAAGAACCAAAGGATCTCAAACATTAATGTTACTTTTACATTATAGAAACTTCAAAATGGAAAACCATGAAATAGGAAACAGATTTTCTTGAGGCTTCACAGTAACAGGATCAATTCATTTGGCTACACCAGACATTTGAAGGCAAGAAGTAACCTTCAAATCAACTAAAATAGACAAAATATTACCCTAACCACATCAAGTCAGTTAAACAAACTAAAGCACTATTTATATCCTCAATACCCGTTTCTCCTCTCATCACTATAGCACTTTTAACTCGAAGAAAACAATTCCTCTGGAAGTATCACACCAAAACAATTTATGGAATCCTCTCATCAATCCTCAATCAGCATTAATTGTAACTAGTCAGAGGCATATTAAGTATATTTGCACTAATCCTGTTTCTGACATCCACTTCAACATCCTTAAATCATGCTCATTATCAGACGTGATTCCTTAACCACCTGAAACTGACACAAAAATCCTAATTGTGCTCCTTCACCGCATCCATCCTACTCTTCATCCATGAAAGTATCTTTTCGGATGCCCTATCTTGCCATGAAACCCCCTACGGAATATCCAATCACCAATTAAGCATAGATAAGTTAAACTCATAATATTAAAATCATTCTTTAGATATTTGATTCTTCTGTATTTAGCTAAAACATATATGGAAAATAATCACCAATATGTGGCAAGAAAATTTAAGGAAGGGAGAGTAAAGGTAGAGGCTCATTTTCAGCTACAACCTATATATTAACCATCAATGGTGGAAGCACAGCAATAACTACTGTTTCATTAAAAAAAACCATTTCCTACAGAATGACAAAAGCCTTGTACCCGCAAGTGCATGTAACTTTCATAGTGCCCATATTAGAAGATTAGTTTCAGAGAACAACTTTCCTTTGACAAAATTAACATATAATTTAATATTGAGGTTCACTGCACCAACTTAATTCCAAGCTTAAAACTTAAATGAAGCATCATATAATATACAAAGTATTATAACCACTAAGCAAAGCCATGATCTTGTCTAGGCATATAACCCTGCACTACCAGTTGGCCCTAAGGACAAAAATTGAGGGGAGACACATGCACAAACCATTGAAGAACTAAAATTTCATGCTTTTTTGGTGTTTTCTTCAAAAAAAAATCATTTCAGAAGCAAACCAACTTGAAAAAGGATGAGTGCAAGATTTAGATTGTGGAGAGTTTGCACAAGGTCTCAATACTCTGTTTGTTTCTTTGTACAGCTGCACTTGTTCCTCTTTTGGTGCTTAGTTATCCTGATTTGTTTGTTTTTTTTTTTTTTTGGTTCTCCTTCTAGTCAGGTGTTTTCTCTAGTATACTTACTGTGTACTTGGAGTGCCTTACGCTTTCAATGATATCTCAATTACGTACCAAAAAAAAAAGGAGTTTACTCGAGGTCTTCTGGTTCAACGAAGTCCCAATGATGTTGTTTTTGGTTCCCAAAAAAATTCATTTCAGAAGCAAACCAACTTGAAAAAGGATGAGTGCAAGATTTAGATTGTGGAGAGTTTGCACAAGATCTCAATACTCTGTTTGTTTCTTTGTGCAGCTGCACTTGTTCCTCTTTTGGTGCTTAGTTATCCTAATTTCTTTGTTTTTTTTTTTTTTTTTTTTTTTTTTTTTTTTTTTTTCTGGTTCTCCTTCTAGCCAGGTGTTTTCTTTTCTCTAGTATACTTACTGTGTACCTGGAGTGCCTTACGCTTTCAATGATATCTCAATTACGTACAAAAAGAAGAAGAAAGGAGTTTACTCAAGGTCTTCTAGTTCAACGAAGTCCCAATGATGTTGTTTTTGGTTCCCACCAGTTTATCATCCATATGCAAAAACTAAAAGCCTACTAAAGTAATCACGATCAATGAAGTTATAAGTTCCGGGTAAAGATCATTTGAAATGAAGTCTTACTTTAAGGTATTATCTAATTCTATACATTCTTCTTTTCCTTGGAATAGTATTTGGAAAATTAAGGTTTCTCCGAGTGTGGCTTTCTGTGTAGATTGCGACTTTAGGAAAAATTCGAACTTTGGATAATTTACGCAAGATGAATATTATTGTGATGGAGTGGTGTTATATGTGTAAAACTTGTGAAGAATCCATTGATCATTTGTTCCTGCATTGTATGGTTACTACAAAATTGTGGAGTACGATATTACAGCTGTTTGGTGTTGTGTGGGTTATGCCGCAATCAGTGATAGAGATGTTGGGGAGTTGGAGAGGCAAAGGGGTAACCGGTTGTTGGTGCCGATTTGGAAAATCGCTCCATTTTGTTTGATGTGGTGTCTATGGAAGGAACAAAATGCACATAGTTTTGAAGATTGTGAGACTGGTTCGAATAACTTGAAGAAGTTAGTGATACAAATCTTGTTTATGTGGAGAGTGACGCTACAGTTTATGCCTGAGTGTTTTTATTCTAATTTTTTAGATCGTATTCTTCTTTCTTGTTCAATTAGGGGTATCATGTATACATTCTATGTACTTTGGGTTGCGCCCCTCTATGCTTTTTTTTTTTTTTTTTTTTTTTTTTTTCTTTTCTTTTCTTTCAAAAATATACTTTATTTCTCAAAAAAAAAAAGAAAAAAAAAAAGAAAAGAAAGAGATTATGGGTAAAAAAAATATACTTATTTTTTATTCTTTTTCTTTTAAAGATGTCACATACCTCAGGTGATAAAAGTACAACAGCATTAGCATTTAGCAAGCTTTGATTTGCCCCATTTTAACTCTCTCTCAAATCCCCTATCCCCGTACAAGTTCTATGATTTGTGAGGAAATTAGAAAAATAACCTATTCATTTTCGAGGACCCTTAACTTAAGACAAATACAAATCAATCAACAGTTATTATAGTTGGGGCCAGCATATTGCTCCTTCTGGAATGCCTTTCCTCAACTATCATTAAACTATAAAATTGAATAATTCCGTCAACAGTGATCTATATTACGTATAAAAGTATGCCAGTTGCAAATGAGCTCTAGCTCAAATGATACCTCCTCCACCTAAAAGTACATGGTGGAGGGTGTGGTCGGGGCTTCAAAAGGCATTAGGTGCGCCTGTCACTTATCAATAAAAAAAAACAATATGCCAGTCCTATTGCTTAACCAATATCCTGCAAAGCACCTGGCTAATGAGGCATCTGCACATATGTAGTAAACTAAACCAAATAATAAGAAGGGTTAAATACCTCATTGGTATCTGTGGTAAAGCCTCAAATCAAAAAGTCGTCTCGGTTTCAAAAAGTATCACAGGTGGCCAGACAAGTGGGATGGTAATCCGAGTTAGCTGAAATATCTGGTAGCCGAGACAAGTGTCACCATTTTAAGGGGGGTGACATGGACGGTCGCTAAAAAAATGGACGGAACTTAGATGGAAGTACCAATTGGGTTTTTCCATTAACGACAAATACCACCTGTAACACTTTTTGAAACCGGGACGGCCTTTTAATTTCGGGTATTACCACAGGTACCAATTAGGTATTTAACCCTAACAAGAAACACTTCTATCCGTTGCTCATTTAACAATCCGTGAAATTCATGGTAGTTAGATAGGCAACCTTACTAAAAGTGAAAAAAATCTGACACGCCCTTAATAATATGAAGAAACAAAGCAAGAGACTAACACAAAGAAAATGAAAGATTCAAATGAATGGGCTTCCCAGAGAGATAAAGATGAAAATAAATTGAGCCTATGAGCCCTAAAACCATCATTGTTACAAATTTCTAAATCAAAAGATGTGCTTTGGTTGTTGAGAAGAAAGAGGGAAGGTAAAGGGCAGGGTAAGAGAACTTATGCCATAAAAATTTGTCATCACAGATGACCAAGCAACACCATTGGGATTTTTCCATCTTGTATCTTAAAAAACAAGGCTTTCATTTAATCCTTCACAAATATGGTAACTTAAGTGCCTCTATTTTATCTTTTGGGTTCAAAAAACAATGAACAATATACGACAATGACAAAAGTGTTTGCTTCCTCACCAAAGTAAATGTCAACAAAAATTCGTGCACGGTGTGTGTTCATCAGATATTTGACCACCAAAGAGAAAGAACATAATCAAATTCAGTTGGATCAGCAACATAAAGATCCATTGAACAAAAGTTCGATCAATGCCGAAGACATTCCTCTTCATTTGGTGGACAAAGGCTGGGCATGTCAAATGTCACATAAATTTTCATTACATTTGGTTTTCATTTCCAAGCTTCCTTTCCAAAAGCCACAACAAGAAAAAAGTTCAAATAACTGGCTTTCAGTTGAACACATTACAAACAATATTACATTGAAAGTGTCCTAAACATACCGTTTACTTGTCAAATTTTTAGCACACGACTGAGCTCACTCTGTAGGTTCAACACTATTTGGTAACCCATCAACTCTACCATTTTCTCAATTACCACGCATAACTTTTCCTTCCCTATCGCATTATGGTCATGAAAAATGACAGACCAGATAAGGAGAAAATTCTATCATATAAAACTGTATGAATCTTCAAATAAAGCTGAACATATTTTAGGAAAGATAGTAGTAAAAAAATAATAGGCATACACTATATTTTGTTTTTAATAAGTAATCGCAAAATTCATTAAAAAGTGCAAAGACGCAATCTAGGTACACATGGAGTATACATGAGAGAAGCCTAGCTAGAATCAGAGAAGAGATCTAAGAATACATGAAAAATTCAAAAGACTAGAATACGAGGCAGCAACCCAAAGAAAGAGAGCCTTAAAGAATAAAGCCCTTAATTCCACTTACCTTAAAGAATAAAGCCCTTAATTCCACTTACCTTAAAGAATAAAGCCCTTAATTCCACTAACCTTAAAGAATAAAGCCCTTAATTCCACTAACGCCCTCTTATGGTCCTCAAAGCTACGATCGTTTCTTTACCTCCATATACACCACATAAGGCAAGGCGGAATCATCTTCCGAACTACGTCAAGTTGAGACCTACCCCTAGCGCTTTCCAACAAGCAAAGATGTATACTATTCTTTTTTTTTTTATAAGTAAGAATTCATTAAAAAGCGCAGAGGGGTGCAACCCTAGTACACAAGAAGTATACAAAGGTGCCCCTAATTAGAGGACAAAAACAAACAAGAAAGTAAAAAATCAGCGTACAGCATACTACCCAAGCTATGTGCCGACACCCAAAGATATAGCATATTAAGCACATTTCTACAAAGAGCCTTAACCTGTACCTCCACATCCTCAAAAAGCCTAGAATTTCTCTCACGCCACAAGCCCCACAAAACACATAGAGGAACCTGCTTCCAAATACGGTGAACAGGACCACAACCCAGCAAAGAGCCCCAACCACTCAATAAATCCAAGACACTACTATTCTTCTAGGCATAACCCAAGCCAACCCAACATTGCTAAAGAATGTATTCCAAAGTGCACTTGTGAACTCATAGTGGAGAAGAAAATGGTCCACTAAAACTCCCCACTCTTCTTACACATGCAAGTATGCAACACCACTCAACCACAATGATATGTTATTTCCTTAGATTGTCCATGATGAGGACCTTCCCTAAGACGGCCGACCAAGCGGCGTACACTATATGATTCTAGACTGCATCTCTTATTAAACTTGACCAGCGAATATTCTCTCAAATAATAAGTGCTCTACTAGTCCACTATACATCTATGAATTGACATTCCATAACATCTGGCCATTATACTTTTGATAGTACAAAAGCTGGATTGCACGATCAAATTCGCAAATAGGTCTGCCTCGTTGAATTAGGCTAAACAAACAATATCCACCTATAGAGTTTCAAATCAACGCAAAAAGAAACTAGGTTTAAATCACATATGTAAACGCCCAATGTTTAGCTCAGGATAATCGAAGAAAATGGAGACAGATAGAATTCAAACATACCCAGATGAATTTCATGGTTTAATTGCTCTTGGAAGCCATGTTTTTCCTCGCAGCTCTGGCATTGTCGTACTCGAACTTCAACACATTGGGTATATGAGAGGTATCCTTAACATAGAACATCCTCCCAAAAGCGCTGTCCTCGATGGCCGGAAAGTAAGCGGAAAGCACAGAATTCACAACCCAGAACCACAGGGCCCCAAGAAAGACCCCCAGAATAGCTCCAGCGAAGACCTGGGCAACAGTATGGTACCCCAAATACACCCTAGAATACATAGTGAAAATTGCAAGAGACCAAGGCCAAAAATTCACAACCCACTTGTTCGTCGTGTCCCAGAACCCAATCCCTTTACACGTCAACAGCGTACAATACACAGCGAAGAAGCACATGTACTGGGTGTGGCTGGAAGGCCAGCCGTGCGAGTCGCACGTCTCGAGCAGAGCGCAGGTCTCGGGGCGAGCCTGCTGGACCGATGTCTTGACAAACTCGTTGATGAACTGCGAGATTATGAGGCCCAGAGCGAAGAACATGCCCTGAAGCTCGCGCCGGAAGAAGAAGTGCGAGACGAAGCCGCCGAGGCTGATGAAGACCGGCACTAGCGAGACCCACGCTAGGAAGTGCCCCAGCGGATCCCCCCTCTGGTACCGCACGTGGGTCAGCGTCACAGCCTTCAGTGGCAGCGTCGCCATGCCGTATTATATAACGACCGAGACACCGAAAGAAATTGGGTGTGGATTATAGCTGTTCACCAGATCTCTGCTCTGAGATAAAAGAGTAGTTGAGGGAAAGAGGGGCCTTTTAGGCTTTTAAGCCTTTTTTTTTTGTTTTTAATTAATTAATTATTTTTGAAGTTGGTTTCTCGGGAAACCGTTAACGCTTGGACAAAGAAACAGGGGAGGGTCAGCGAACTAGAGTCGTCGAAACTGGAAAGATCGGCCATGGAGTGGGCTACACGTGGTCGTCTGGTAAAGCCGCGTATAAAAAAGGCCCTTCCATTACGAGGCCCACAAGGTACGTTCTCACTGCCAATAAAGTATCTGAAACTCTCTTGTGCTATACGATTAGAGATACGATCTTCAGTCATTTCGACACAAAATTTTAGGGTTAGTTTGGCAAACCACTCAAACTCTCCCTTTATTTTTTTTCACTTCTCCCAAAAAAAATATTCTAACTTTTTTACACTTTTTATATCATATCAATCATTTTTTATTATTGTTCAAATAAAAAAACCCACTACAAAACAAAACTTTTTCACATTTCTATAAAACATTCCCAAATTTTATATCACATCAATCACTTCTTTCTACATAATACACAAATATTTCACAACACAATTACTTACTAAACAAGCCCTAACTTGCTTACGTGGTTTTATAGTTACTTTTAGATCACGTTTGGTTTTTGCAGAATAGTTATTACATTAAGAAAAGAAATAAATATTACTGGAAATGAAAAAGAATAGAATGAAATAATTATTACAATTCTTTAATTTTGTAATAATACATATATCACAATTAGAATTGACCCAAAATTACTAAAAAAAGCTCATATAATTTTTTATTTTTCAAAAAATAAAAACTCAAATCTTAAAAAAAAAAAAAAAAAGGACGTTAGATCTGTGGGTAACAGATCTAATTTAAATTCTTTTTTTTTTAATTTTTTAATTTTTTTTAAGTTTATTTCGTAAAAATTAAAGATATATATTTTTTTTTTAAATGTTGCCTATTCCCTCAAAATAGCTATTTCTCTCGTCCTCTTCGTAAGGAAATAGTTATTTATATGGAATAGTTATTCCAAGAAATAAGTCCTTACCAAATAAAAGAATAGCTATTCCAATGGAATAATCATTCCATTCTAATAACTTATTCCCTAAACCAAACGAGGCCTAATAATTTTTTTTTCTAAAAAAATAAAATATAAAAGTAAAAATTGTCACGTGGATAAATGTGGTAAAAAATTATATCTTAAAATGGCAAAATATCACATCACATACAAGTACAACTCACTTTTTATATCACATTTATCCTATGCGATACTGTCAATGATCTTTGAGTAATGTTGTATATTATATTTTCATTGAATAATGTTAATATAGCAGTCTCAATTATTTATTTATTTATTTTTAAATAATGACTAATCTAAATGTTAGTTGGAACTAAGGACAAAACCAGAATTTTAGATGAGCGGAACAAAACTGAAAAAGAAAAGAAAAAGGATTTTTTATGGTAAAAAATTCATTTTTGAGGGTCCAATTCATAGAAAAACATTAAAAAAAAAAATTAGAATGATTTTTAAATTTTTTGGAGGGCCAGTGTCTCCAAAACTAGGGGTAGTTTTATTCTTGGATGGGACCAGGGGTGGAGCTGCATGATAGCTTGGGCCAAGCCACCATGTTTTACCCAATTTTATTTTTTAAAAAAACAATACTCTTATAATTTTTTGAAAATTAACATTTTATACCACATATTTTTTTATTTTTTTATTTTTTTATTTTTTTATTTTTTTACCTCCCAAATTTCAATCCGCCCCTGGTTGTGACCGTCATGAGAGTAGTGTAAGATAATTGTATGATAAAAATGTAGTTTTTAACATTGTTCATCAGCCCCCCCCCCCTTTTTTTTAAGGGCTAATCCAAAAGCTGCTTAGCAGTGCCACATTAGCAAAATAAGATAAAAGTGTAGTATATAACATTTTTCCTTTAGATTATTATAGGCTCTCCTAATACTCCTATCATCGAAAAAGGATCATTGAAGATGATTTATTTCATAGTAAAGATTTAATATTGCTGTATCTAACCGTATAAATGATATCATGCGAAAAATATGTTGGCACGTCATTTAAAAAAATTAGTTAAAATGATATACGGTAACTTAAGTGCCTCTATTTTATCCTTTGGGTTCAAAAAAACAATAAACAATATACGACAATGGCAAAAGTGTTTGCTTCCTCAAAGTAAATGCCGACAAAAAATTCGTGCACAGTATTCATCAGAAATTTGACCGCCAAAGAAAAAGAACAGAATCAAAGTCAGTTGTTATGGTAATTTCCCAACATGATACTCTTCATTTGGTGGACAAAGGCTGGGCATTATAAAATTTCACATAAATTTCCATAACAGTTGGTTTTCATTTCCAAGCTTCCTTTCCAAAAGGCACAACAAGAAAAAACTTCAAATAACTGGCTTTCAGTTGAACAACACATTAAAAACAATATTACATTGGAAATGTCCCAAACATACCACTTTCTTACCAAATTTTAGCACACGACTGAGCTCACTCCGTATACCCTATTTGATAACCCATCAACCCTACCATTTTCCCAATTACTACGCATAACTTTTCCTTCCCTATCGCATTATGGTCATGAAAAATGCCATACCAGATATGGAGATGATTCTATCATTTAAAACTGTAAGAATCTTCAAATAAAGCTGAGCATATGTTACGTATCCGATGGGGCAAAGGATGAGAACAAAAGAGTTCATAAGCAGTCATGGTTATTTGTTATTTGGTTATTATTATATCTTTGTTATTTAGTTAGTATTTATTTAGTAGAGTTTATCTTTAAGTAGGGATAAAGATACAGTATGTTATCCTTAAGTAGTTGAGTATTATCTTTATTAATAGTTGTTAGTGATAGGATCGGATAGTCATAGGATATATCTCTATCCTTATGGGAGTAGTTTATGTTTATCGTATTTCTTTGTAATGCTATATAAACCTATTGGATTGATAAATAGAGTAAGCAAAGATTATTAATATTCAGCTCTTGAGTTGATTTGTGAGGTATTTAGGTTCCTCGAACTACCCTTACTTATCCGTTATGTGTTTGAGTAATTAGGCACGTAACAGCATATTTTAGGAAAGATATTACTAAAAAAATTATAGGCATACACTATATATTTTTTTATAAGTAATCGCAAAATTCATTAAAAAGTACAAATGTGCAAGATAAGTACACATAGAGTATACAAGAAAGAAGCCTAACTAGAATAAGAGGAGATCTAAGAATACAAGAAAATTCGAAAAACTATAATCTCAGGTAGCAGCCCAAAGAAAGAGTCTTAAAGCATAAAGCCTTTAACTCCACCAAAGTATTCTTATGGTCCTCAAAGCTACGATCGTTTCTTTACCTCCATATACACCACATAAGGCAAAGGTGGAATCATCTTCCAAACTGCGTCAAGTTGAGACCAAAACTATAATCTCAGGTAGCAGCCCAAAGAAAGAGTCTTAAAGAATAAAGCCTTTAACTCCACCAAAGTATTCTTATGGTCCTCAAAGCTACGATCGTTTCTTTACCTCCATATACACCACATAAGGCAAAGGTGGAATCATCTTCCAAACTGCGTCAAGTTGAGACCTACCCCTGACACTTTCCAACAAGCAAAGAGGTCTACCACCCTTCCAGACATAACCCCAGCCAAACCATACACTGCTAAAGAATGTATTCCAAAGGGCACTTGCGAAATCATAGTGGAGAAGAAGATAATCCACTCACTCTCCACTCTTTTTATACATGGAACACCACTCGACTACAATGATACGTCGGTTCCTTAGATTGCCCATGCTGAGGGTCTTCCCTAAGACGGCCTACCAAGCGGCATACACTATGTGATTCTAGACTACATCTCTTATTAAACTTGACCTGCGAATATACTCTCAAATAACAAGTGCTCTACTCGTCCACTATACAAAAGCTGGATTGCACGATCAAATTCGCAAATAGGTCTGCCTCATTGAATTAAGCTAAACAAACAATATCCACCTACAGAGTTTCAAATCAACCAAAAAGAAAGTAGGTTTAAATCACATATATAAACGCCCAATGTTTAGCTCAGGATGATCGAAGAAAATGGAGACAGATAGAATTCATACATACCCAGAAGAATTTCATGGTTCCTTGGAAGCCATGTTTTTCCTCGCAGCTCTGGCATTGTCGTACTCGAACTTCAACACATTGGGTATATGAGAGGTATCCTTAACATAGAACATCCTCCCAAAAGCGCTGTCCTCGATGGCCGGAAAGTAAGCGGAAAGCACAGAATTCACAACCCAGAACCACAGGGCCCCAAGAAAGACCCCCAGAATAGCCCCAGCGAAGACCTGGGCAACAGTATGGTACCCCAAATACACCCTAGAATACATAGTGAAAATTGCAAGACACCAAGGCCAAAAATTCACAACCCACTTGTTCGTTGTGTCCCAGAACCCAATCCCTTTACACGTCAACAGCGTAAAATACACAGCAAAGAAGGACATGTACTGGGAGTGGCTGGAGGGCCAGCCGAGAGAGTCGCACGTCTCGAGCAGAGCGCAGGTCTCGGGGCGAGCCTGCTGGACCGATGTCTTGACAAACTCGTTGATGAACTGCGAAATTATGAGGCCCAGAGCGAAGAACATGCCCTGAAGCTCGCGCCGGAAGAAGAAGTGCGAGATGAAGCCGCCGAGGCTGATGAAGACCGGCACTAGCGAGACCCACGCTAGGAAGTGCCCCAGCGGATCCCCCCTCTGGTACCGCACGTCGGTCAGCATCACAGCCTTCAGTGGCAGCGTTGCCATGCCTTATTATAGCGACCGAGATACCGAAAGAAATTGGGTTTGGATTATAGCTGTTCACCAGATCTCCGCTCTAGTGCTCTGAGATAGAAGAGTTGTTGAGGGAAAGAGGGCCTTTTAGGTTTTTAAGCTTTTTTTTTTTTTTTTTATTCCTATGTGATACTGTCAATGATTTTGAGTAATGTTGTACATTATATTTTCATTGGATAATGTTAATATAGCAGCCTCGATTAATTTTATTTTTATTTTTTTTATAATAATGACTGCTCTAAATGTTAGTTGAAACTGGGGACAAAACCAGAATTTTAGATGAGAGGAACAAAACTGAAAAAGAGAAGAAAAAAGATTTTTTATGGTAAAAAATTCATTTTCGAGGGTCCAATTCGTAGAAAAACATTAAAAAAAATAAAATAAAATAAAATTAGAATGATTTTTAAATTTTTTGGAGGGCTAGTGTCTTCAAAACTAGGGGTAGTTCTTCTATTCTTGGTTGGGAGTTGGGACGGTTGGAGCTACAGGGTAGCTTGGAGGCTTGGGCCCAAGCCCCACAAGCCACCATGTTTTACTCAATTTTTTTAATTTTTTTTTTAAAAGGCTAATCCAAAAGCTGCTTAACAGTGCCACATTAGCAAAATAAGATAAAAGTGTAGTATATAATATTTTTATTTAAATTTTTATCGGCTCTCTGAATACTCCTATCATCGAACAAGGATCAATAAAAATGATTTATTTCATAGTAAAGATTTAATATTGTTGTATCTAACGGTATAGATGATATCAAGTGATAAATATATTGGCACGCCATTTTAAAAAATTAGTTGAAATGGGGATGATCCATGCTTAGCTGGTGTCTTCGAGTAATTTTAGAAATCTCTTTTATGTTCCTCAAAAAATAAAATAGTTTTTAAAATTATTATTTAATCAAAAATTTAATAGTAATTAATCATAAATTTATTATTAGTTTTAAAAATCAAATCATTATTAAATGAACACAGAGGGAGGGATAGGAAATGGACTTTTAGCATTACTTCAAGAATTCTACATGATAGGCGAAGAAATGCATGGCCCAACATTTGAACGATCCAGAAAAATAGAGCCCAAACCAAATACACAACCCGTCTTAGGGCTGCCCCCTCGGGTTCCTAAAACGGCATGACGTTTCTGTTTCTAAATACAAAAATGAAATATCAGAAATTTGAGGGGAGACCAACGTAGTATCAGAAACATCATGGGAGCCTTTTCGAAATTTTCGAGAATAAAGAGGAAGCACAGCACCGGCGGCCAACATTGGCGCTTGCCCACTATACTTAAAAACGTTTCTCCCGGAGCTTTTCTCAACAATGGCGGATGAAGGCTTGGCTTCTCACAGAAGAGACCCAATTAAGTCTTCAGGTACGTAACTTTTCAAATTACTGTCTCGTTTGGTTCTATTTCAAGGTTAATGTTGACCCTTTGTTTGGTTCCCGAGAAATCTGAGGGAAAGAAAAGAATAAAAATGAAAAATCGCAGACTTGAAGGACTTGCCTTGAGTAAGCCCATAGTTGGAATATGCTAAGTTGAGTTGGGTTTTCACTCCGATATTTTAGTTTCCATGCTTGCTTACAATTTTCTTAGCAATCAATGTGACGATTAATCAATTTTGTCCGTGAAGAATTTTTTTTTTTTTTTTTGATTTTGAGAAAGCGGTCTTGTATATTAAAATTTATTTAGCATAGAATATTACAAACTGGTTTTGGTTGCTTTATATACATGTAATATATGGTTGAGAATTTTTTTGGGGCTGAGATGTTTGCTTCTGAGAAATGCTAATTATGTGTCTGGTGATTAGTCGGGAATGCTGCGGCAAATCGAAGACGGCAAAATGCGGTTACGGTGGGAAAAGAAAGAAGAGAATCATTGGTGCGGGCGAAGCGCCTATGCAGAGTTGGGATTAGTGATGAGAGTGATGTTTCTCTTGACAATGATATGATGATTGATGAAGAGCAATCAATTTTGGAGGCTCAAACTTCTTCGGCAGTGGAAGAGTTGAAGTCCGCCGTGGCATATCAGTATGTCAATCTTAAATTTTGGTCTTATTTTCTCCTGATTTGAGTATGCAGGTTGTGCTATGTTTTGGTTTACTTATATAGTTTTTGCTTTGATGAGAAATGAACTTGGCATATCAGTATGTCAATGATATTCTATTGAATGATTTAAAAAATAGTTCCTCTTGAAATCTATGAGATATGGGTATTCTTGATAATTTCTCCACCCTGCTTAGTTGCTATGTAAACCCAATATTTATTTTCCTATATTTCGTGCTACATCTAGGTTTCTTTGTCTATAAGCATGTGACAGTTCAAGCTTCTGGCTGGGTCCACCTTATCTTAGTATATGAACAAATTCCGTGTGTTAATGTTAGGGGAAAAGGTGCAATGCAGAAGAGAGTAAGTGCCCTTCGTGAACTAAGGCGTTTGTTGTCAAGATCTGAATTGCCTCCTGTTGAAGCTGCCCTTAAAGCTGGAGCAATATCCATACTTGTGCAGTGTCTTTCATTTGGCTCTCCAGATGAACAGGTTTATTTCGTTCTGCATATGTATATTCTTCCCGGCACAATATAATGACAAACAGTAATTGTTTTTACTTTGTTGAAAGAAGGGAAGAAGCACTCTCTAGATCTTGCTTACCATTATGGTCTAATTATCAATTAATGGCTCTTTTCAAATTCCAGTAAGTGTTGAAATGATGATTAATGATTTTTAGTACGTATACTACTCGCCTATATAATTTACATGCAGAAGTAGAACATCAGAAGGCTGATTAGCCATTTAGGATTGGTAAACTGAGTGATGAAAATTGGAAGGGAATATATTAATTTTTTATTTTTTTGGTTTTTTTGTTATATTGCAGTTGCTTGAGGCAGCTTGGTGCCTCACAAATATTGCAGCAGGAAAACCCGAAGAAACAGAAGCTTTATTGCCTTCATTACCATTGCTTATTGCTCATCTTGGAGGTTGGCAAGGACCCATGCATCCTTTTTTGTGTGAAAAAATGTTTTATTTTCTCATCTTGATAAATATAATAACAAAAATTCAAAAGAAAACTTTTTGAGCCCATAGTTGGCAAAGGTATAACATGATCTAATAGACCGTGAAATACTCTCACAACTTTGAAGGTTGAAATAGTGATTTATGAATAATTTTTGTAAAATGTGAAAAACATTGTGCCTCCTGATCCACATTGCTTCTAGCAACACTGACGGTTGATTCTCTAGGTTGACGGTTCGTAACAGCTAGCACTTAGTCAGCATTGGTAGATGCTGCTAAATTTAAGTGCCCATGAATGCTTACATTGATTCCCTTCGTGATGAAGATTTAAGATTTTGTTGAGCTATGAGCAACCTCACATTGTTGATGTTGTCTTAAAGGAGAGATGAAGCTAAATAATGACGCATGGAGCACATAAAAACACACTGACCTGAAAATCATGGTTTGAATCATTTAAAAGAACAATACTGCTATATGAGCCTGAACAGTTTTATCTAGAAATTTGAAGTGGTATAATTAACAGCAATAAGTATACTTCTTTATTTCTGTTTACGATTTTTGTGTCCCAAATTTCTTTTGGATCTATTCTCATAGTAAATATAATACGAATACTTATTGTATCTGTCACTGTATAAATAATTAAACTAACTAAAATGGGTGGTGCCTGGTCCTTGTTCTATTCAAGGACCCATATTTTTCTCAGGAGATATTCTTTTCTTCGCTTGCTTTAGTAATTCTGTTTATTGCTATCTACAGTATTCATGTATAACCTGTTTGTTGATTAAATTGTTTACGTATAATTTGTGCTTGAAAATTGGAACAGTTATCATCATTTTCCTGCATTTGGCTTTACATTTATAATTGCACTTATGGTGCAGAAAAGAGTTCCTTATCTGTTGCTGAGCAGTGCGCATGGGCATTAGGAAATGTTGCTGGTGAAGGAGAGAAGCTGAGAAATGTTTTGCTATCCCAAGGGGCCTTACTACCTCTTGCAAGAATGATGCTGCCAAACAAGGGTTCAACTGTGAGAACAGCTGCTTGGGCATTGTCAAACCTAATCAAGGTTTTAAACCCTTCTCTAAAGAACAATTTGTTCATTCATAGAAAGACATATACTAAATAATTAGAGGCATCTTCAGGCCATGCTTTTCTGGATTAGTTATGCCCCACCTGCGTTTTGTTTTTTGTTTTTATAAACAATTCATTTCATTGAGCGTAGAGGGGTACAACCCTAGTACACAGAATATATACAACAAAAGTCCCCCTTACATACTAAAAGAAGAACAAAAATCCACAAATTCAGAAAAGTTAGAAAATGGAGAGATATTATACGCCCCAATCCAACTAAAAAGCGATTTGACCAGTATGTTCTTGAGCTATTCCCTCGTCTTCTCTTGATCTTCAAAACATCTAGCATTCCGATCTCTCCATATACTCTATATTAAGCACAACGGGGCTAACCTCCACACAGCAAAAATTGAGCAACTACCCACCTGACCTCGCCAAAAATCTAATAGTACCACCCTTGCAGGCATAACCCAATGAACTCTGAATAGGGTAAAGATTGCATTCCATAAGTTTCGTGCCACTTCACAATGGAGTAAAAGATTATCAATAGTTTCCCACTCCTCCTACACATGCAACACCATTACCACTATTACTTATTTCTTTCTCAGATTATCCAATGTCAAAATCTTCCCATGAGCTGTTGTCCACACAAAAAACCTTACTCTCAAAGAGACTTTAACTTTCGAAACACTCCTCCAAGGAAAAGAATAACCCTCCGAAGTAGATAACTCATGAAAGAATGACCTCACCTCAAATTTCTTCCTCTTTGAAGGAATCCACTAAATACAATCCTCACTATCTTGTTTCCATCTAAGTGAATATAACACTTCAAAAAATTCAAGCACCAAATCTACCTCCCAATCTTGTACAGATCTGACAAAAGACACATTCCACTGAATAACGCCATTGGAAGACAGCAAGTTGTCCACAACCCACGCTTCCTTACAACGAGCAATACTAAATAACTCCGGAAAAACTTCCTTCAATGGTTAATCCCCACACCAAGCATTATGCCAGAAACGAATCTTAGTACCATCGCCCACTTCATATCTAATATATCTCAAGAAAACACCCCACCTCTTCCTAATATGTTTCCACACTCCAACACCAAAAGACCCTGCTACCTCCTTAGAACACCAACCACCACTTAAACTATCATATTTTGCTTCCACAATGAAACGCCATAACTCCTCTCTCTCCGTAGCATAACACCATAACCATTTACCCAACAGAGCTTGATTAAACTTAATCAAATTTCTTACTCCCAAACCACCATAGTGTATAGGAAAGCAAAAATAGTCGACCGTTTTACGAGATGAAATTTAAACTCCTCCTTGATACCTCCCCATAAAAAATCTCTTTGCAATTTCTCAATTCTATTCGTCACACCCAACGGAATAGGAAACAAAGATAAATAATAAGTGGGTAAATTGGATAAAGTACTTTTGATCAATGTCAACGTCCCACCCTTTGACAAATATAGCTCTTCCAACCCGCCAAATGCCTTTCCATTTTTTCTACAATACCATTCTATATAGTGATTGACTTGTATGGTGCCCCCAAAGGACGTCTCAGATATGTCATTGGTAACTCCGCCACCCTTCATCCAAATACACCAACCAACCTTTCGACATCCTCCACCTCACCAATAGGAATAATCTCTGACTTCGACAAATTAACCTTCAACCCTGAGATCGCTTCGAAACATAAAAAAGACATCTCAAATTACAAAGATGTTCACCATTAGCCTCACAAAATATTAAAGTATCATCTGCAAAAAATAACAAGTGTGACACAACGATTCCTGCAACACTTCTCGATCCCACTGTAAAACCACCCAATAGACCCCCATCCACTGTGGCTGACATCATCCTACTTAGAGCCTCCATAACCACTACAAAAAGTAAAGGTGATAACGGATAAACCCCGAGTACTACTAAAGAAACTAGATGGAGCTCCATTTATTAAAACTGAGTAGTGAACCGTAGAAATACAAAAGGCTTGACAGTATTTTTGATATTCCATTTCTGTTTTCATACCAGATTTGTTTTTTGATGCACGTTTTAACATTTCATTTTTCCTAAGCTAACGTGTTTGACTTTCTACATTATATGAGTTATGAAGCCTTTGTATATGTTTGGAATATATTTTGTGTGTGTTCTCCCCTTCCCCTCCCCCTTGGGGTTAATTACTTCTCAAAAAAAAAAAAGGAATATATTTTGTGTATGTGAGTATGAATGTGGTTGAGGTGTGCAGGTATGTGCTCTTTTCCTCAAATTTCATTTACAACATGACTTCAGTGTGCTTTGAGTGTAGGGACCAGACCAGAAAGCTGCCACTGAACTCATCAGAGTTGATGGGGTGTTGGATGCAATTGTTCGGCACCTGAAAAAAGCGTAAGTGGAGTTTATCTCTTTGGACTGTTTTGAGTGAGTTTGGTCTTCAGTTTTGATGCAGTGAAAGACATTTGGGACTATTTGTAGTTAGATGTTGCAAGAGTATATTCAGTCTGTTGCAAACTTTTTACCGTACCACGATTCTTGGTATTATGTAATTAGAGAATCCGTTGTTTCAGTTACCACAATCGTGTATTCCATTGCTCTCCTTTCTTAAAGATAATTTAAGTGATGCTACCAAGGCCTGAGATTAACCCAAATTTTTCTGTCTTATAATTTGTTTTTGAATGTACCTGGGGGCGCCTTACGCTTTTAATAATATTTCAATTACTTTTTTTTTAAAAAAAAAAAAATTGTTTGTGAATGCAAATTGTCCTGGTCAACAACCATTTCAATTTATTTAATATTTGTTCTGCCATCGTCTTGCTTCTTGGTATTGGTCTTGTAGTTGGACTAACTAGTAATTGAATTTTAATGCAAAATAATTTCTTCTGCTCCTCGCTCCAGTATATTCGAAAATTGCTTATATATTTTACCTTTTGTATCTCTTTTCCTGTCTTTCCCTTCTGTAGTCATGGATCTATTGGGGAAGCCATATGATAAAAGATTCTTAGCATTAGTTTATGTTAATTGACTATGTCTAACTTATGAAGTAATGCCAATGCCCTTTTGCTGACATTTTTTTGTTGCCATTTAGAATTTAGATGCAGTTATATTGCTCAATGATATCATATTTGTAAGGCTCATTTGTATATTATGAGAAATAACTATAGGGGACAATGTCTAGAGAGAAAAGTTAGCTTTTAAGTTTGTGGGGTGGGTGGTGCTCCCGAGAGGTTGCTGGGGCGTTTGGAGTAGGGTTGTGGAAGTTTATAAGGAAAGGTTGGGAGAACTTCTCCAAACTCCTTAGATTTGAGGTGGGGGAAGGGAGTAGGATCAGATTTTGGCATGACTTGTGGTGTGGAGATTCGATTCTGAAAGAAGTGTTCCCTGATCTCTTTGGCATTGCTCGGGTGAAGGATGCGTCTGTGGCTGATAATTTGGAGAGTTTGGGCGGGTCCATTCAATGGAACGTGAGCTTTATTAGAGAGGCTCATGATTGGGAAGTCGATGTTTTTGCCTCTTTCTTCCAGATGCTGGGCTCCACCAAGGTGAATATGGAGAGGGCAGATTGTCTTAAATGGGTCCCATCCAAGAAAGGTGTGTTCAGGGTGAAGTCATTTTTTGGTTCTATAATGTGTGCTGGAGGTACTCGGTTCCCATGGAAGTGTGTGTGGCGGTCTCAGGCTCCCCCGAGGGCAGCTTTCTTCACTTGGTCTGCAGCTCTAGGCAGAATTTTGACCTTGGACAATCTTAGGAAGAGGAACTTAATTATTGTGGATAGATGCTGTCTTTGCAAGCGGGATGGGGTATCAATGGACCATATTCTTCTGCATTGCGATCTGGCCTCAGCTCTATGGAACAACATTTTCTCACGCTTTGGTATTGCGTGGGTCATGCCTAGGAGTGTGCTTGACTTAGTTGCTTGTTGGTGGAAGTCTGGGAGATCTGGGAGCGCTACTTCTTGGAAGATGGTGCCTATTTGCCTTTTTTGATGTATTTGGAGAGAAAGAAACCTTAGGTGTTTTGAGAATCTAGAAAGCTCCCTAGAGGAGGTGCTAGAGTTGTTTCTCCATACTTTGTATGTCTGGTCGATGGCTTATTTGTACCCTTTATCTATCAGCTTTGCTGAATTTCTTACTTCTTTTTCGCTTTCTAGTTAGGTGTTTCCTGTTGTATACTTCTAGTGTACGTAGGGGCGCCTTACGCTTTCAATAATACTATCATTACTTATCAAAAAAAAAAAATAATGCAACCTTAATAGACAAGATTCATCATGTCTTGTTAATCTGTGTTAGAAGAAGGTGGTTTCATTTCTCCCTTAAAGTTCTTGTTCTCTTGGAGAAAGTTAATTTTGGAAGTTTTATGTTGAAAATCATAGACATCCAAGTATAATCCACTTCTTTCTGAAATCCAGGGACGATGAGTTGGCAACTGAAGTAGCATGGGTAGTTGTGTATCTCTCAGCCCTTTCAAATGTTGCTACCTGTATGCTTGTGAAGAGTGATGTCCTTCAACTGCTTGTGGAAAGATTGGCAACATCAAATAGCTTGCAATTGCTCATTCCGGTAGTGAGAGAACTAGCTTTTTCATTTGACCATCTCCTTTTGTTAATATTGTAATAAAATGTTAATATTGTAATAAGATGTTTATGTGGAGCAACCACTGAATATTTTTAGAAAACAATTTGCATGCACTCTATACTTGTCCAACATTTTCATATGGTAACTTTTCTTGGGTCTTTTTTTCATGGTACATATTGGGTCTTTTCTTACCAATATTAGTGCATAATTGGTGCCAGTATATGATCTGTAAGTTGATTTCTAATTCTGAAGCCAGTCGCCTATAAATATTGTTCACCCTGAACTCAGGTTCTGTGTTCTTTTCTCAACTTCTAATGATGCTGTAAGCTTTTCCACTTGTCTAGTATTTAAAAACTTAAGAAAATCCTTGAAATGAAAGTGAAAATCTACTAATAACATTACATAATTCCATTTGCATGATCTGGAACCCTCTAGAGCATGTTAAAGGATGCACAAAACTTGGTGTATCATTTCTTTCAAGCTGTATGTTAATGTGAGAGTATCTTTGATTATTACATTTTCCGTGGATTCAAATTGACTAATGATATTCCATTTAGGTGCTGCGAAGTTTAGGTAATCTCGTGGCTGGTGATTCCAGCACAACTAACGCTGTTCTTGTTCCTGGACGTGAAATTACAGGTTTGTAAATCACGTCTTCTGGTTGCTAAGATGAAAACGGTAATCTTCGGAACATGTTTTTATCTGAAACTCCTTATATTTAATTTATCTGACCATATCTTCAGATAATGTCATAGAAGTCCTTGTAAAAAGTTTGAAGAGTGAACACCGGGTTTTGAAGAAGGTATGTCAATTTCTCTCAACTGTTGATATGACTTTACCTCTAGTCACCCATCCTCAGTGGACACTTTGTAATTTATGTAGGAAGCAGCGTGGGCACTATCTAATATAGCTGCCGGTTCTGTTGAACACAAGCAGTTGATATATAATAGTGAGGCAGTGCTATTGCTATTGAGGCTTCTTTCCACGGCACCATTTGACATAAGAAAGGAAGTAGCATATGTACTGGGGAACCTCTGTGTTGCCCAGACAGAAGGTGATGGAAAACCAAACCTGATCCTGGAGCACTTGGTTTCACTTGTTGGTAGAGGATGCCTGCCTGGATTTATTGACTTGGTTAGATCAGCTGATACTGAGTCTGCAAGAGTAGGACTTCAGTTCATGGAACTGGTAAGCAAATATGATGGTAAATCCATCAATTTTAATGGGTATTGTAGCATGTATGTTTCTCTACTACAAAGGCAAACATAATTCTCCATTTTATATTCTGATGCAATTTTACAAGTACGGAATGATTAAGGCTTATTAAATTGTGTGATGTTTGAGAAAATTAGGCCTTTTATACTTTTGCTTAATAATTTGGACTTGTTTTTCTTTTTTTTGATAAGTAATCAAGATATTATTAAAAGCGCAAGGCACCTTATGTACACAAGAAGTATACAGGAGAAGCCACCTAGCTGTAAAAAGAACAAGAAAATCATGATAACTAATCACTAAGGAGAAACATAAGTAGCTATTCAAAGATACAAAGTGTTGAAAAATAAATAATTAAATCTCCTCTAAAGTCTTCTCGCTCCCCGTCAAACACCTATCATTCATTTTCCCTCCATAGACACCACAAAATGCATGAAGGCATCATGTTTCAACAACAGCACTCTGAGTGTTACCGGCAGTCTTGAAATGATAGGACATTTATCTGTGTGGATGCTTCAGTTGGCGAAATGTGAATTGATTATCCTACAAGCAGATCAAATTGGCAAATCTTTTCAATACAGCAATAGGCTGTAAAGCTCTTGGTTTCCCATGTTATATCTTTGGTTCTAATTTAGTCTAAGAATACTATCTTTCAGCACTGAACTCTGTTTAGTGTTTCACTGTCTATGTAATGAAAATTTGGCATAGGTTTCTGAGGAACTAGGCCTGATTCACCTGCAGTGATTCTCTGGGACATGTTATCTTGGAGCTTTAAGAATAGCAAGTCGACATGAGGAGATGGCTCCATATTCCCTGAACGTCATGTGCATTAATTTCTATGTGAAACTTCTTTTTAGAATTTGATATGTTTTCCGGGGGAGGGGTAGAGTGGTTCCCAAGAGTTAACAGGGATGCTTATTGTCATGTATAGTCATCTCACACAGTCTCCCCTACTATGTTAGTTTGGTTTATGATTATCACTTGTTTTTTTTTTTTGGATGTATGTTGCATTGAATATTGTTTAAATAAACCTATATTTGGGCAAGTCCTTGGCTACGAATGGTGGAGTGTTTTCTAATCCAGCTACTATGACATTCCCAAGGAATTATGACAAGTTCTTTGACAACTAAAACATGGTGTTTTTATTATCGTGCAAGCAGGTTTTGAGGGGTATGCCAAATGGTGAGGGCCCAAAGCTTGTTGAGCAAGAGGATGGAATTGATGCCATGGAAAGATTTCAGTTTCATGAAAATGAAGACCTGAGAAATATGGCAAATGGTCTAGTGGACAAGTACTTTGGAGAAGACTACGGGCTTGATGAATAGGGCAAGTGATGCATCTCCAGCAATTCCCAGCTCTCTTCTTCCTTGCTTGTATGCAACACCTCCTTTTTGTTTTCTTTGCCAATCCTCCTGTGCAATTTATATTTAGTTTTTTTGGCTCAAGAATTCAGTGCCCATGGTGAATAGAGTAAGATCTTTAGGTTTGGTTTAAAACATGTAAGATGTGGCCTCTGTTGGGCATTGTTTGTAAGATCTGTTTTTGTTTATCTTTCACTTGAATGGCAAAAATATTCTAGATAGTCAGCACAAAGCTTGATTGTTAATTCTGGATGCCAATCTCATCCCTCCAAAACTGGAGCTCATCCTGGTGAATGTTGGGCTTATATAGCTGTTGATGGTAGTATTTATAAGCAAATTTGAAGAGGACATCTGTTTTTAACTTGTATTTTGGTAATAGTGACTACAAATAGTAATTTGGTGAAGATATCTCTTACAAACAGGGTCCCATAAACATGATTTCTACACTAACGTACTAATTATTAGGTAACACCGGTTCAATATGATAAAAACCCAAACGGAGGCCGGTTCGAGCAGGTATTTAAGTTGGCTAATGCTAAGAGCAGCACTTTTTTCGGTTCGGATGAACTCTGAAAAATGTGCTGCTTTGTAGCATCACTCATTTAAGTAAATAGCTTTAGAGCTGACCTAATAATAAATTGTCTAAATTTATACATAGCATGTATGGTGCCGAAACTAAAATTTTAGGTGAAGGGGTTAAAGTAAAAACAAAAATATTTTTCGAGGGTAAAAAAATAATTTTGGGAGTCATCCCATAAAAAACATTAAATGAAACGCATTTTTAAAATTTTGGGGGCTATAGTATAAATAGTCTATTTTTAGCAAAAATACAAGGCCAGTAAAGTTAATATTTATAAACTTATAAATAATAATTAGATTATCTAATTAGCTTGAAGGAAATAATATCAGAATAATTAAGATAAATTTAGAAAAATATATAAAATTTCATTTATAACAAAACTTTTAATACTCCACTCGAGCACTACTTGTCCTTTTGGACAAATTAGGTTGGGTTAAAATGCTTTATTAGTACATATGGATTGACTCAAAATTAAATAGATTTTTCAATTTAAAAAAATGTTGTAAATGGTACATGTAGTAATCTAATAAACATTGATGGTACTTTTGTCCATATTCCATCCATAACTTACCTGGGATGGCCGAAAACACAGTCAAGGCCATTTCGGGGTGGCTCGAGTCATTCTAGAATTTTTTTTTTTTTGTTAATTTATTATTTTTAACTAATATTATTGAGGCATATAAGATGTGTCACATTGTGAGTGAACTTAAAGTGGCATGCTGTTAAATTATTAGACAAAACATAAATGAAAGTACTAACTGCATTTATTAGATGAAGTCATGTACCATCTATGATAGTTTTTAAAACCAATAAATATGATTGATAACGCGTTAAACCATGTGTATTAAAAAGTAATAAACCCAGTTAGGTTTTTTTTTTTTTTTTTTTTTTAATAATTAAGTAATTAACCCAGTTAGGTTATTATACCGAAAAGTGAAATCGAAGAAAACTTTGTTCTACCTAGGTGCTAGCATATTAATGCAATTTCTAAAACAGCAGGGGCGGCCTCTACTATTTTAAAGAAACTTGGTGGTGGTCTCTACAATTTATCATAACAAAAATAACATACATAAAGATATATATATATATATATATATAAAGACTGATTTATAAGTCTTCATTCCATTAATGCGTCTTCAAAAGTCTTCATATAATTAGGTTGCCATAATACGTCTGTCATAATGCATCTTCATAAATGATTCTTCTTAAAGTCTTCTGAACATAAAGTCTTCATAATTCTAAGTCTGTATAATCTTCATAAGGATTTTGAGCATATCCTGCTAATACTGGTTCATCTTCATTCTCATTTTCATCATTTGATAATTGAGATAGAGTTTCAAGCAAATGCTTTTTAAACTCATGCTTTGAACTGGAGGAGGCTAATTTGGCCTGATTAATGTTCTTCTTCATTAGAAACAAATTTTCTGAGAGCATTTCTTAATTCAAATGACTAATAATTAAAGTAACATACCATTTTTGAAAGATTATTCTTTTTATAAGATTAATGAATAATTCTTTATCTATCGAATTATATTTGATGTTATCATAATTTTTGATTTTATCATCTTGTATAATCTTTTTTGTATGTTGTCTTTCTGATTGTAATGTTATAATTTCTTGTACTAATTGTTCATTAGAGATCTTGAAATTATATTTTAATTCTTTTATCTTATGTTTTATATTGTTTATTTCAAATTTTAAATCTTGACTTATAATAGGATATTTTTCTTGTTTATATTTATTAAAAATATTAATAAGATTATAATGAATAATTTGATATAAGTATTTTATTTTTGTTTCTAGATCTTCAATTTGATTTATTAATTCCAATATTTCTTTTCTTGTTAAAGTATTTATATTTTTATCATCATAGAAACATAATCTTATTTTACTATTAGAATATTCATCCTTTTGAGATATAATATTGTTATTATCAATTTGTAATAATTCTTCAGATCTTGTATCAGTTTCAAATAATATGTTTAAAAGTTGAAATCTAATATTAAATTTTATAATTTTATCTTTTATTTTGCAATAACTAATTTGACCAAATTTATAATGTAGAGTTTTAGAACTTTTTGTCTTATAAAGTTTGTATGATCTTATCTTCTTTTATGAAACTTATACATCTTCTTATACTTTATGAATGATACTATTAAAGAAATAAAACATTTTAGAAAACCATTTTGATAAAAGATCCTAATTCTTTTTTATCATATTTCTTATCCTTAAAATGATTTGTTAATCTTAAATCATGGATAATACATAAATCTAATTCTATATGTTTTAATGCATTAATAATTCTTCTATATGTAAGACTCATACAATCATTGTGACAATTATTAAATTTACTCATACAATCATTGTGACAATTAAATTTTTCTTTATCCTTATGGGCAAAATAATCTATAAATCTTTCTTTCCAAAAGGGGATTCTATTATTCATTTTGATTAATAATTCTGAAAGAAATATATCTTTATACCACTTAAAATTCGTTGAAGAAAGGTATTTTAAATGTTTTAAATTTTTATAAATATTTTTCTTATATCTTAAAACATCTTTTATAGATTGATTTGAAACAATATTTGATATTTGATAATCTGATTTATTAGGACACTTATAAGTATTTGCTATTCTATCATGCAAGATATCTAAGGTTCCATAATTCAATAAATTATTTATATTCCAGTTATACAAAGCATTTCTTATTCTTAATTTAGCTTTTATTCCTAATTCTTCAAGTTGTATATCAGGGGGTTTAAGATACCAATTATGAATTATAGAGTAATAATCATGAATTATAGAAATATGTGTTACATTTTTTCCTTTATAATTATTCCTAAGTATTAATTCATTATCATTTCTATTTTCTAAAATCATTCTGTTTAGATCTAGATCTTTAGATTGTAACTTATCAATGACTAATTCTATGTCTAATTCTATTTCATCATCTTCTTGTGATTTTTCCAAAATTTTATTATGATTAGAAGTAGACACATGATTTTTATTCTCTTGATCAAGAATTTTAGGAATTTCTTTTAATAATTCTGTATCATATATTTTAAAAGAAAATCGTAATTTTGGAGGAGTTTCATATAATAAAAGTCTTTCAGTCTCTTTTTCTTGATTTTTAATTTTTAATGATTTTATATGATTTTCAATTCTACTTGATTTGTTATTAAAATCTTTTATACAAGTATTTGGAAAATCATTTTGTAATATAATTTTATTATCATTACTAGAAGAAGTAATTAATTTAAGAGGAGAAGTAACTAATTGTGATTCAAGGCTTAATGATTCATTAGGAGTATATTCTTCATGAATAATTTCATTAGGTAAAGGACTAATTTCATTAGGATTTGGACTAATTTCATTAGGTAAAGGATTTTTATCATTATTTTTATTATCATCATTAAGACTTATTACTTCAAGAGGAGAAACAATTATTTGTGATTCAATTATTTGTGATTCTAGGTATGTGGGGGTAGTAGATTCAGAAGGAGGATTAGAAGAGTATACATCTTGAATATTTTCAGTTTGTATAATATTATTTTCTTCAATGTTAATTTCTTCATAATGATGCTCAAACCAGGGGAAGAAATATATATCTGTTCTTAATTCATTCATATGATTATACCATCTAGTTCTTATATCATTATGTTCTATTTGTGAAAATTTATTAAAGAACCATTTTCTCTTATCATCATATTCAGGAGACATAAAATCTTTTCGTAATTTATCTTTGTTTATTTCATAATTTCTATTTAACTCATCTCTAATTTTCATCATGATTTCAAAATCTTTCATAACCCTATTCTTTCCATTATTTCTGACATTCCTTTTATTACTACCAACTAAAGAAGGCCTATGAGACCTAGAGGAAGAGTTCCTAAAGGTTGAATCCATCATTTGTTTTAATACTCTAAGTTTTCAATAATCAATTCGAACTCTATCGGGACCACTGCCGGGACCACCCTAAACGCTCTCCTGGCTAACCGGGCTGACCAACGGACTCACGCTAAACCAACGCTAGCAGTTCGGACCGACCACCTACGACTCGGAATATTATCGCAAACTCTGAACCCTCTCTCTACTCACCCTTGGCTCTGATACCATAAACTCACCCAGGTGATAGCACTAAGAGAAAGACAGTGTAATAATGAAGATAATGAGTATTATGAAGATAATGAAAGTAGATGATGAAAGATAATGATTTAAAATAATTTAACAAAACAATTCGAAAACATAATTCAAAGGAGAATCATATAGTGAAGATAAGGAAGAGTTAATAAACATACTTGATATTATTGATTCAGAGAGGTGATGATACAAAGCTGCCTTGATGCGAGGCAAGATACAAGATACAAGGGTTAAATATTATTATATAGGGTTAAATATTATTTACTCCCTTAAATTAAAAGTTATTTTTTATAAAGCATTATGAATTGACAAGTATAATGATTTAGACATTCAAACTGTTAATATGTTATTATTTAATCCCCTTCGTCAGTCTTGATCGTTGTGTTGGATGAAAAATTAAATTTAATCAAAATATTCTAAAAATACTTTTATTTGGGCTATTAAAAAATTCAAATTATCCTTTTTATTTATTAAATTAGTAAAAAAAAAAAAGACAAATGATAATTTTAGTTTATCAATGAATAAAATAAAGGTATTTTTGAAATATTTTGATCAAATTTTATTTTTCATTCAAGATCTAACATAAGTACATAACCGTGAAGACTCAAGACTGACAGAACGAGCTAAGTTATAATAAATTGGTAGTTTAAAGGGTCAAAATATGACACTTATTAGTTTATAGTGCTTTATCAAAAATAGCTGTAAGTTGAGGGGCTAAATTAAATTATTTTTAGCCCAATCATATATGTATAATCTAAAACCTCCGAGAAACCCTGGAAGTCCAACGATCTAACAGCCGTTTCCTCCGCCATTGCCTGCAACCAAACAAAGCCTATACCTTCTTTTTCAAATCTGACTGACCTTGTCGATGGAAAAAGCCGCCTCCTTCTTGTTTTCCGGCATTCACTTTGACCGGAAAAGGTTCGCCGGAGATTTCTCCAGGTTCGAGGTATGATTTTCGTTTTTTAATGAATAAAAAGTAACTCTCTCATGTTGATTGGCTTTGTATTCTGATTTATCCAAAAAAGGAAGAAAAAAAAATTATTTTTTCATGTTTAATTTAGGAGAAGAAAGAAAGAGATATATCGGTGGAGGAATCGAGCTTGGCTGAAATCGAAAAATCTGAACCGGAGGAGGGTAAGGTCTCTGTCAAGAAGCGGAAGCGAAAGGCAAAGGCAAAGGATTCGGGTATTTTATTTTTTGTTTTTTGTTATTTTTCCTGAATGTGAAGGCACTGAATTTTGCGATAGGCTATAAGGCTAACATTTGCGTTTGTTATATTTGCGTTACACAAAGAAACGGTAGAGGGATTCAGTGTCTTTAAGAGCTCGAAACAAGAAGTGGAACCTGTGGTGCTGAATGAAGAGAATGACAAAGCCGAAGACAGGCCTCTAAAAGCAAAGAAAGAAGTATATAGGCAACAAGAGGTTTCTTCTATTTCTTCACCTTCTTCACAATTCTATGTGCTCATGGTTATTCTTCTTCTTTTAAGAATGTTTGTGTATTTGTTTCGTTAGAATTCTGTTGTAATTTCATTTTCTTTATGCGAGTAGCGGGATGCTCTGTCACGTAAGAAGTACAACATTCATGTGTCCGGGAATAATGTACCAAGTCCACTTCAGAATTTTGAGGAATTAAGCTCAAGGTATTCTCTATTTCTTTATATGCTACACAAGCATCTATGTTCAGCTCTTTACACTGTCAGTGTAAAGAGGTTTCTGAGGAGCCAATGCTTTGCTACAACTATTGGTATGAGAAATGCTAGATACTATATTTTTATCCTACAATTGTCCAGCAATGTTGACGTAGCACTCCAAATCAACCATTGGATCTTTTTTATTATTATTATTTAACAAGGATTAATCCAAGGGTTAGTTCGGAGTAATACGTCAGCCTTGTTGGATGAATGTTGGATAGAATTATAGTATATAACATTTCTCATATGGTATTCCACGGGTAAAACCATATACTTATTTTGTGATTACATTATCATTACAGTTGTTATTATTTACTAGCAAAGTTCTTTTTTTTTTTTTTTGGTGTGTGGGTTTTCTGTCATATTCAAAAGACTATTGCCAAAAAATGTCACAGCACAAATTTTAGTTTGGTGTTCCCTGTATATTGCACACTCAGAATTAGAATAAATGTTTTTTATTCCTGCCTTTATATCATGCTTCTTTACTTCTCTGTCTCATCATTGCCATCTACTATTTCTTGCGACTTTAGGTGTAAAAATTACCGAGGGTGTTCTGCTACCTATTACTTAAATTTTTAGAAGCATTATTATTGAATCTAGTTTGTATTTTGCAAATTTTTTGCTTGCAATAATTATTGCTTAGAATGAGAATTTATTTGGTTTGTTCACAGATATGGGTGTGAGCCTTATTTGTTACGCAATATGGCAAGTCTTGGATTTAATGAGCCAACACCAATCCAAAGGCAGGCTATTCCGGTTCTTTTATCTGTATGGTCTTCTATTTTAGATATCTTCTGCTTTAGCTGATTTGATTTCCTTTTGTTTTTCCTTTTTCTTTATCTTCCAATTATATATTTTTTTTTTTAAAAAAAATTGAGTATAGAGTACCTAAGCATTGGTCTGATTGAACTCCAGTATGAGTTGATAACTTGGTGTTAAAGTTGTTTTGACTATTGTCATACTATCATGTTAGGGCCAGGAATGCTTTGCATGTGCTCCAACTGGATCCGGTAAAACCTTGGCTTTTGTCTGTCCCATGCTAATGAAACTGGAGGTATTTTTTTTTAATGCCAATTAACTACTTTTTTTTTTTTTTTTCAAACGATGATTCTTGAGTTTCTCTAATGAACTTTATTTACATTCTCATTATCAGCATCCATCAACTAATGGCATCCGAGCTCTTATCCTCTGTCCCACACGAGAGTTAGCTACTCAGACAACTAGAGAGAGCAAGAAATTGGCAAAAGGAAAACAATTCCGTATCAAGTTGATGACAAGAGAGCTATTAAGAAGTGCTGATTTGTCCAAGCTACCTTGTGATATACTTATATCAACACCACTTAGGTTGAGGTTTGCTATTAGGAAAAAAAAGCTCGACTTAAGCAGGTATGTGGTGTTAATATCGTATTTATGCAATCTCATTCATGCTGGTAGAAAAACAAAACCAATTAATAGAATGATGGTTTGGTTAAAGAAAAACCTTTGGTTAAATCAACCTAATGTGTAACTGCCTCCAATGTGAAGAAAAACCCTTTCTATTGACACTCTGAAGGCTTGAAACAGAAATCGCTACTGTATATTAGTTCAGCTAGTAGAATGATGGATGTTTTATTTCTCATTGTTGGATTTTTGTTTTAAAAATTAAAACATAAAAGGAACTTGGACTACATGTCTTTGTACTATCAAGTGAATTTGTAGGAAATTATGCACTATAGACAGCTCTCAGTGGTAAATAAAATGGTTTGAAATACTTTCCCACTTAGAGTTTTGGTGATGTGCAGGGTTCAGTATCTTGTCCTGGATGAATCTGATAAGCTATTTGAGAATCGTTTGATAAAGCAGATTGATTCTGTGGTCAAAGCTTGTTCAAATCCTTCGATAATACGCTCCATGTTTAGTGCTACCTTACCTGACTTTGTTGAGGACCTTGCACGCACAATAATGCATGATGCTGTTCGAGTTATTGTTGGCAGAAAGTAAGATTGGCATACTCTATTACTAAACCACGGAGGGATTCCTTGAAATGCATTTGATTCTTTTCCCTGTTAAGTTAACTCAGGTTCTACTTTTGAAAATATGAACAGGAACACTGCTTCTGAATCGATCAAGCAAAAATTGATTTTTGCGGGAAGTGAAGAAGGAAAAATTCTTGCACTTCGTCAAAGCTTTGCAGAGGTATCTAAGATTCTGCTGAATATCTCACAATGTTTAATATCTTTAAGAAATTGTTACAGTAGCTGGGACTTGTTCTCACAATGCTTGTTGGGGAAGCAGTTATTTGTTGAAACTTTTTAAGCAGGCCATATCGCAACATTTCTTTTCTGATGATTTCCCTTTTAAGGGTTTTCTATTCGAGTCTTTTTATCTTCTTGACCAAACTCCTTGTTCCTGTTGTTTTGTCAGTAGAGTTTGAATCCACCTGTATTAATCTTTGTACAAAGCAAGGAGCGGGCAAAGGAACTATATGGGGAACTGGCATATGATAACATAAGAGTCGATGTCATCCATTCTGATTTGTCCCAATTGCAGGTAGAATCCCATTCCCAATATTGTCTTATATAACATGTGTACATTCCAAGAATTCTGGTCAAGAAAAAAATTAAATGAAGATGAAGGAAAATCTTGCTCAAATGGTCAAGCCTCATAATCACTTAATTTATTTTTTTTCTATGCATGACCTGCTAGAGGAAGACTGAGCATTGTTATATATGGGTCTCGTAGAGGATTTCATGGAAAAAGTAAAGATGGCCGAATGGATTTAAATGTTCTCCTTGTTATCCTGCCCCTTTATACTGGGGTTTTAACTATTCCTGTTATTTTTAGAATTGCCTGAGAAGTAACCACATTTTCGTGCTAAAGTCACCTAGCACAGAATTTCTCAAGTCGCCATATTATATGGTTGTAGTTTCTTTGTGTTCCAGCAATTGTCATCGACTTAGTACTAATGTAATAAATTTAATACAGCGAGAAAATGCTGTCGATAGCTTCAGAGCTGGCAAGACATGGGTACTGATTGCCACCGATGTTATTGCCCGGGGTATGGATTTCAAATGTGTCAACTGTGTGATTAATTATGATTTTCCAGACTCTGCTGCTGCATACATCCACAGGATTGGTATGTTCCTTATCTCTAACTGCTCGATCTTGGCCTCTGGAACCTATGTTTGTGGTTATTTAATTGAGTTGTCTATAAACAATTATATGTGAGAAATGTTTCAGAAAATGCACAAGAAATATAATGATATAGTTAGAATTATTTCTTTAGGAAGTTGTTAGTAAATTAGTTGAATGCCGTACAAATTACTTCAAATTTTGTTAGATTCACTTATCCGTTATTGTTGTTAGGAACCATTGACATGATATAACTTCTTGCAACTTATCCATATAATACTTGATACCCCAGATCTATCCCTTTGCACATGTGATATTATAATAGATATCGCAAGATTACTTTGAAATGATTGAAAAACCTACATGCATCTCTTTTGGGGGTAAATGTCTTTTTTGTGGTCTTTCTAGCCAAGTTTGTCATTCCTTCCATATAGGTCGGACGGGCAGAGCAGGGAGGACGGGAGAAGCTATTACTTTTTACACCAAGAACGACGTCCGCTTCCTGCGGAACGTAGCTAATGTAATGACAGCTTCAGGTTGTGAAGTTCCATCCTGGATCATGACATTGCCCAAATTGAAATGGAAGAAGCACCGTCCACAAAGAGAGCCAATATCAACAAAACCAAAAGATTAGGGCGAATTTAGTCGGTGATGAGGGCTAATCTTTTTCATGGAGATAATTTTGTTAACGGTTTCAGAACACATTGTAATATGTAATTGTCCAACTTTTGCATTTGTAGCTCGATATCATTGGAAGCAATCATTTTTCTGACGATAAATTTCGGTTGCAACAAGGAAATGGTATTTATATATCTTTGTCTCATTGAAGGTTTTGGGGACTATGTACATGTCATAATGATAGTCATATTTTTGTTCAGCTGAAAAATCGATGGTCTGTCTACTGTTGACCAATAACTGATGAATTTTTTGTTGCAGGGAAAAGCATGAGATGTATACGTATGGGTTAAGAATATTCTTAAATTTAGATTATTATTCTTTTTACGTGGCAATTAAAAGCCTACCTTGTTTTTGGGCAAAATTAAAAGCCTACTTTGGAGTGCAGTGTGTGCCTCCAAGCCATAATTCTTGAAAGTCCCGAAGTTATATAAACGTTTCTTAGTTCATGGGATTCGATTGCCAAATCCAGCGGATTGTTGTCTGATTCTAGCAATTATGCCATATTTCGACGATACTGACAGGAATCCAGCTATTGTGCCAGATTTTGGTCAGTTGGCCAGATTTCGGCCAGAGTAGTTAGAATTCAGCCATTGTGACAGATTTCAACCAATTAGTGGCCAGAATCTGTTAGATTCCAACTAATTAGTGGCTAGAATCTGGTCAGAGTTGTCGAAATTTGGCCACTGTTGCCGGAATCCTGCTTGCTAGATTCTGACGAAACTGGCCGAAATCTTATTGGAAGTGCCGGAATTTGGCTAGTGTCGCCGGATTCTAGCCACCATCGTTGGAATCTCGTCACTAGTCGTTTCTCGCCGTTGATGATTTTTTTTCGTATAAGCCAAAAATGCAGAAAAATATTTTCAGAGAAATCATTTTTTTTTTTTTGAAAAATGATTTCGCTGAAAATATTTTTCTACAAAAAAATTTTTTATGTCGAAACAAACTGTGCATAACTATTCGAATTAAATTTAAGTAATTTTTCTCTCACATGGGCAGCGTTCTTGCTTTGTACTTTGTCTTTAACCAGAAGATGATTCAGGTTCAAGATCGGAAAACCAACCCCTAAAATTGAAAACCGACTCGAAGAGAGTTGGGCCTCCTTAAATCCTCCAACCACCAAACCTAATACCCCCAAAAACCAACCATATGCATGGCCTATTGGGTTCGGATGGGCTGATTGGGTAGGTCGGCCCAGCAGGTCTTTTGAACAGAACTTAGCAGAAATATACTAGACCTTTGGGGTGAGGAGAAACATTTCATAAGATTATTCATCCCCTAATTTTAATTTTATTCCTATATATGTTATGTAATCAACATGCCAACTATACATCGAAAATAATTATCAAAAGGTGTATTGATTGATCTTCATGCCATTCTTGATGTTCAAGTTAATTTCAGGTTTTCCAAATTCTTGATCTATTTTGTTTATTTTTCTTTGGGTAGGTATAATTTTCGACCCACTAATTAATACAAAAATCATATGACCCAAAATGTTGTTATATGTTGTCCGTCCTCATTGCTTATCAATCTTGTGAGTGACAAGGTGAAGGGTGTTTACGTAAATACGCATTTCAAAATCATTAATCTACTTCATTTTGGACCCTAGCCACCTAATGCAAAATTTATATATGACTCAAAAGAGTCAAAACTGCAGTTTTTACTTTGTCGTATACGGGTCGGTCCATAGTCCTTATCAAACTTGTGAGTGCTAAAAGGGAAGGGTGTTTATTAGTTGGTTAACTTCTTAGTAGTTCTCTTGATTATTTTTTTTTAAATTGCCTGATATCTTCTAGAAACAATAGTCAATATATTGGATACATTAACATTCATCTCTAAGTGGATTTTGAAGTTCCATAATACAACATGTTTGGATTTGCAACAAGTTATGAATTAATCTAGGGGGCCTAATTTGAGATATGAGTATTAGATTGGGCCAGCCTAATATAAGATATGTTTAAGCTAGGGCTTAATTTTTCTCATTTCAACAATTTTGGAGATTGAGCTTTTGGTGTATTGGTTGAGTAATTTAGAGTCACTCTTGTGTCCTTCCAAAAATAATGTGGCGTTTAAAATCATCACTTGATCAAACTTCAATAGTGATTAATTACAAGCTCAATAGTAATTTTAAAAGCTGCATCATTTTTGAAAAGATACAAGAGCGATAAAAGAGTGACTTCTAGCGTTACTCGTATTGGTTAGATATTTAACATTGGTATCAGGACAAACACCATGTAACGTGCTCGAATCTCGAATGGGGCGACCTATTGGAAGAGCTACAAGATTCGAAGTGAAAGCTGCTATAGAGTGGGTTGCCAACTTGCCATAAACATTCGCACGAAACCAAAACAGATTGTTATGATCCTGTTGGGGCCGAATTTAATTGTATACAAGACTTTATTTATCTCTTAACGTTACGAATCTCTTCTACTTATACATTAACAATAATAAATCTAATTTATCATCTTGTAACTTCTGTTTCTTGAGTTATTGTAATGATTATGTCTTTAATGTTTCTAACTCTTGACTCGATATGTATACTAGATTGAGTCAGCCCAGTATAAGATAGGTTTAAAAGCCAAACTTTCTAAGTTCCATCCTCGATCTGTTGGCTAAGTAACTGGCACAACAACATTATAGCATGCATAGGATCCAGGAGAAATATATGATTTTGAATTAGCACTAAATTAACTCCAATCAAAGCCAGTTGAATTGATCCTTTTCCTTAATCTTTCTCTTGTTGATTCTTCAGTCAACTCCTCCTAATAAAATAAATCCTAACCATATTATATATTAAACTAGAAGCCTTTCAGTTGATGGGTTCCATCCCAACAACTATTTGGTGCAGACAGCAACTCAAGCCCTCTCTCATGTACGTTCTTCCATCCATCTTCCTTTCACTTCAAGGCACATGCAACTAATGAAGTAACACCCTGACCAATGAAACAACAACTCCAAACAAAAACAAAACGATCATTAAGTTTGCCTGTTCCTGTCATAGCTCCCAACTTTTTACTAAACAAAAAACATTGAAATATAGCAACTGCTGTATCTTATATATATAAATTCTAGTCTTCTACGTTTCTGATCATGCCCGATAACAAAATCGATCACCTGCCTGAGTTCACCGACAGTGACTGCTATTTCCAGCACCCAAAAGAATAATGGGGTCCTTGGAAAGATCAAAGAAAAAAGTTCAGTTATGGAAGAAAGCAATTTTCCATTTCTCTCTGTGCTTTGTTATGGGGTTCTTCACTGGCTTCGCTCCAACGGGTAAGGATTCAGTTTTTTCTAACCATGTTACAGCTTCATCAAATATATCAGAATCCCCATCGTCACACCCAATTCAAACGCTGCCGGAAGCAGCAAAAGTTAATAGGAGTTTGATAGCCAAAGCTCCGGCGATCATTCCGGCGAGGCCTGAACAGTCGGAAAGCACAAAGTTACCAGAAAAAGAAAAAGAAGAAGAAAAAGAAAAAGAACCCAAGTTGACGCCCAGAAGGCTTGTGATTATCGTCACACCGACGAGCGCAAAAGATCAGTTTCGGGGTGTTCTTTTGAGAAGGCTGGCTAATACTCTGAGGTTGGTTGCTCCGCCATTGCTGTGGATCGTGGTGGAACCGCAAACGGATTCAAACCAAGTGTCAGAAATACTTAGAAAAACAGGTATTATGTATAGGCATTTGGTTTTCAATAAGAATTTCACGGACACGGAAGCTGAAATGGATCACCAGCGAAACGTCGCGCTTAAGCACATCGAGCACCATCGGCTCGGTGGGATCCTGCATTTTGCCGGGCTTTCCAATGTTTATGATCTTGGCTTCTTCGACCAGCTCAGAGAAATTGAGTACGAAACTCTTCTTTTATTCTTACTTTGACTTAGTCATTTGGTTTTCTTCTTATTTGGATTTAATTCTTGGTTTCTAATTTTTAAAATAAAAAGTCTTTTTTTTTTTTATGAATAAAATAAATAAAAAGTCTTTAGGTTTTGCTTATAATGTTTTCGGATTGTCACTTGCCATGCGGGTTTCATTTAATATTTAAACATCCACTTAAGTAACATTAACAAGTGCCACATCATTTAAAAAAAAAAAAACAAAAACATATATCTCAGGCTCGGTGGTCATAAACCCATAGTTTTGTGATCTTTTATTTAATTTTTTGTTTTATGAATGACTTTTTTTTTCTTTTTTTCTTTTTATATATATGAATACTATGAATGACTTTTCTTTTTAATGAATATTATGAATGACTTGTACTTGTTCTGAATATTATGAGTTATGAATGAATATTATGAATAATATTATGAATGAATATAATGAATATTATGAATGACCTTTTTTTTTAATGAATAAATATTATGAACATTTAATGAATATTATCAATACATATTAATGAGATATGCATGACATGATAAATTATTAACTTCACCAGTAAGGTAAGAGAATATATGACCTATTTGAAACACAAGCAAACCTAAGGACCATATTTTTTAAATTAGAAACCTAAGAATTAAATCCAAATAAGATGAAAACTTATAGGCTAAATATGATTTTTCTCTACTTTGAAACTAGTTTTGTTTTTATTATTATTAAGTACTTTAAAACTAGTTTTAGTTATAGAAGTTAGACAAAAAGAATAATGCTGCTTTTCACATTTAATTTGTTTTAATGATTTTTTTATATTAATTATTAAAAAGATAAAACCAGAAGTTAGTTAAAACACGTTATATCAGCTTATAGAAAATGAAAAAAAAAAAATGCAAATTAATGCATGTGGTTTACCTGATTTGCAATTAGCTCTTTCTGGTATTAAAATGAACTCATAGATTTCTCAGGCATGCCAAAAAAATAATTCACTCTTTACAATCAAATTTTGTTAGTGTGACAAGCCAAGAAAATTACGATACGTGTGTTATTTAAGTCAGTGTTACACTAACGGAATCTGTTAAATCATTGGATGGAATTTGACTATAGAGAGTAAACCTTTTTTTGGCATACTTAAAAAAACTTTTTTCGAGTTCATTTTAATACCACCAAAAATTAATTGTAAATAAAGTAAATTATATAAACTAATTTTAGAAAGTAAGTTCAAAAAGTATCATTACTATTTTGAAAATTAAAGAAAAAAATGGAAAAACATGTTGAAGTAGTCTTTTCAAGTGCCTTCCTCCCTACCTGATAGAATTGGTGGGTTTGGTACACAAAAAGGATAGAGTTGGTGGGAGAAAGCTCCAAAGTTTCTCCCATAATTTTTTTTAGACAAATTTCAATGTTTTTTATTGAAAACGGAGGCTGAAAAGCTTCCCCAATTGGGTTATGCCACGTTTGGAGGCTCATTAAGATTGGTTATATAACAAAAGAGATAATTCTCTCTTCTCTTAAACCTCATTCTATCTTTAAGATATCAATATCTTTGGTTTCTTGGTTGGAAATTTTCCAATTATTGTAATTATTTTAATATTGATGAGTTAGCCGGAAGACCAAGGGAGGGGCGGCGCAGGGTCATGCCCCAATCTTCTTTTTCATTTTTTTTTTAAAAGAAATATATTTGGTGTCATTATTTTTCATTATTTTTTTTTTTTTTTTGGCAAATCCACCACTAAATATGTGGATCACACATGTGATTGCAAATATTTAATGGTAAATTTGCACATCTCTTATTCGGAGATGGATAAGAAATAGATAAAAGAATAAAATCAAACATTTTTTATTTCTAAATTTTATGTGCATATAGTTACATAATATTATATTAGGGCCAAAATATTAAGTTTGAACCCTATTGACTTGACTCGTGCCTTTTATAAAAACCCATAGAATAACTCAATCTTGGCCTCTTTTCTCCCACTTTTTTTTTCTTCTAATTTGAATATATTTGATGTGGAAATCAAACCGGATCTTAAAGTCAATTGATTATTCTACAATGTGAAATCTATTATCACATGAGTACCAGCATATGTGACTTTTAAGGCATAAAAATAAATAAAAAAAATTAAGATAAACCAAAACAATCAAATGGGGTCTTAAGTCAATTGGTTGCATATGTACTACAATGTTTTCAAATTGTTTTTTTTTTTAAAATAAAATTGTAAGTACACTTTTATTAGGTATATTGAGTTGGATACATATATATAATTTTGCAGGGTGTTTGGGGCATGGCCAATGGCTTTGCTGTCAGCAAACGAGAAGAAAGTGAAAATAGACGGGCCAGTGTGTGATTCTTCACAAGTTATCGGATGGCATTTGAGGAAAATGAACAATGAATCCAATACGAGGCCCCTATTCATATTTCTAGCTTTGGCTTCAACAGCTCCATCCTCTGGGACCCCGAGCGATGGGGTCGCCCTTCTGCTCTTCAAAAATACTCCCAGGTATACATCCCAATCTTTTTTTCTTTTTCTTTTTTAATTTTTAACCACCCACCAACATTAATTAATTAAAAAAAAATAAGTAAAAAAAATTGAGATTCTTCTTCACCCTCCAATCATACATCATATTCATGCAAACTTGTTCCACAGGAGTAATTTTTAATTTTCCTTTTAAGACTTATAATAATAAACGAAAAATATACTTAGTCCCGTCAACATGTCATCAGAAGATAGCTCCCCAAACTACAATTTTCTTTTAGTTGATACTCTCTTTTAGTGTTTGGCATTAAAATGGATGGAAATTTGTGTGTGTGGCTTACAAGTGCAAATTTTTTATTTGAAATGTCAAAATTATCCTTCAACCAAAGAAAAAAAAATACACTTGGGAAGGTTGCGGGGGTGGTTCGGTCACTTTCAAAATTATTTTTTGAATGGTTGAACCGACCCCCTCAACCTGAGGGCATGGTTTGGCCACCCTTCAAGCTTTCGTTGGTTGTCGATCTATCCTCTCCTCACCTAAGAAGTGGTTCGACTATACCCTTAGAATTTTGGGGTGGCCAAACCGCCCCCTCAATCAGAGAGAGAGTAGTCCAACCATCTCTCTCTCTCTCTCTCTCTATCTCTCTCTCTCTCTCTCTCTCTCTCTCTCTCTCTCTCTCTCTCTCTCTCTCTCTCTCTCTCTCTCTCTCTCTCTCTCTCTCTCTCTCTCTTTTATTTGAAGGGCAAATGTGAATTTACCTGAAAAAAATCAAGGTAATTTTGGGTATTAAATTTTTTTTTTTTTTAAAAAAAGAAAAATGTTAGATTTACAATACCAATACAACAACTGCATAACAACCTCTCACATGAGGGTGAGTCTCACACACTGGGGCCCACCTTCATGTGAGAGGTTGTTGTGATGATGTAGTGCAAAAATCAAATCCCTAAAAAAAATGCATGTATGGATTATATGCAAAATTTTCCATCCATTTTAACACCGAACGTTCACAGAAAGTGCCAATTATAAGAAAATTGTAGTTGAAGGGAGTCAAATGTCACATATGATAATTTTGGAATAAATATAAATGAGATATTAGTTGTAAGTGTTTTTTTTTTCTTTCACAAATAATAAATATACAATTAAAAAAGGAAGTGTGTATATCAAGTTAATCATGTCTTAATTGTTGTAGAAAATTGGCCAACCTCCAGCGTTGGCAGTAGGTAAGGGATGATGAGGTTTGTTTAATTAAAAATGAATCAAATTATTTATATATATTCATTACAAGCAACTATGTGCCATCAATTACAGATTAAAAAAAAAGATTGCATCATGTGAGTAGTTTTGAATATCTGTGTTTCATATAAATTAATTTCTTTTTATTTTATTTTGGTTGCTAGAATTCAATGAGATTTGTAAAACAAGTAGTTCTTGAAGACGAGACCAAATTAAAAGGAATCCCACCGGAGGACTGCTCCAAGATTATACTCTGGCGTCTTCAGTTGCCCGGAGCGGCGACATCAAATTAATCATCAGAAGATGTAATAAGAATTGAAAAGTGGGATTAGGAGGAGATTAAGATGGTATAAGTAGCTGTCAAATTCTTGTATTTTTTGTCTTGGTTTTTGGGAAATGTATATTATAGGGCGTATCTTTTTTGCATATTTCTTGAATCCAAAGCATAAATCATTACAATTAATCAAATGATGTTGTTTAGACTTTCACAAATTTCTCAATAATTGAATTATTGATTAAGCTGGAGCATCATCTGACAAGTTCGTTGGGATTCGGTTAGAAATTGTGGCCTCGGTGGGTGTGGGTGGGGGTTGGGGCGGGGGTGTGGGTGTGGGTGTGGGGCTAGCCAATTGATGGATTACGCCTAAGCCAAATCCTATACTTGCAAAAGGCATTTTAAAAATTTCTCTCTAGCTTTTACATTTCTATTTTCAGTTTGAATTTTTCGCTCTTTTCTTATGAAAATATTTTTTTTATAAAAAAATTTACACCTTCTAGTAAGAATATTTTGACGAAATATGAGTTTAACTTTTATAGAGGGAGAATCTAACTTATTATTTACAAAAATTTGAAAGAAAAAAAAATGTATTAGAGTAGACATGTGGCCACCTTTAATAAAGATGGGTGGCTGCAAGCCTGCATGACCACTATAATCTGGTTGGGCGTGGTCACACTAACACCTCTATCTTGGTCAGAGGTGGTTATATCCGGCCATGGGGGATTTGAATTCTCTCTAGTTGAAAACAACGGGAGAGGAGCTGGTCATTTTTACATTTTATTTGACAATTCTGCCCTCCACTTATAAAGGATCGGCTCCTTCCCAGTTCGTTTCAACCGGAGAGGATCCGTCTCTGGCCAAGAGTGGCCACATAGCGACTCTTTTTTTTTCTTGCTTCATAATTTTTTATGAAGTAAATCGGCTCTACATCATTTTTTGTTTTCTTAAAATAAGAATGTGTAGTCTATAGAAAATATTTTCTCAAATATGAATTTTACTATAATCTACTTTTAAAAACACTATAATTGTGTCACATCAAAACATTTTTTCAAACGAGAAAAAAAAAATATTTATCCAAATATGCTAACATACCGGAAATACGTAATGAATAAAAACCATGAAATGCAACCATGGTTGTTAACAAAAACAGAAACTTACATAAATATAAAATATGGTGATTTCCCCCTTTTTGACCCCCCCCCCCCCCCCCCCCAATTGAATCAATCTTCGGTGGCCATATCCAAGTGGTTTTCCACTATAATGCATGTCATGATAAAACAATTTTACGGTAGCAAGTCAAAACACATTAAAATTGTCAAAAACATAACTTAAATAGGAAAGTGGTTTTCCAATCCTTGGCCCAAAGTACTTCCTAAAATCATAACATAACATAACACAAGAAAGAGTGAGCGGAAGGGTCAGCGACAAATATTTCCAAACAATTTAAAAACAATTGGTTTGGAAAACATTCAGCAACACAAAACAAAACTCTGATTCACATAATACATGTAACATATAGTAAACACATGAGCTTTCTTACTATTGGAAATAATTCCACTTGGTCTGGCCCTTCTCAAGGGTCATGAGCCTTTGAACCAGCATCGGCGACCCCTGTCCCACATGGTACGTCTCCCGAAAAAAGAAGACTCCTCCAACTCTCCAAGAGAATACGGAGCAAACGACCCCCTGGAATGGATATTTTCGAGGACACATGATTGATGGCATTCCTGGATCTGGCCTTGGGAATAAACATTCATATCCCAAGCTCAGAGTTGGATTTCTCCTACCAAGCCTTGAGAAGAATGTGCCCTAGTAACCTAGGTGCCAATCCATATGATGAAAGTGTCAAGGATAGTTGCCCCTTTGATCTATGGAAGGAGGCGGTTAGGTCACAATTTCGGATAATCTGGTCAAAATCTTACTAGACGGAAAAGGAAATAATCTCAATTTGGGTCTGGGAAGGATTTCCATTCCAAATCAAGCTCTAGCGGCGCTCCTTGGACAAGCTGGGAACGAAACCCTAGCTCAGGTTTGTCTTCATCTCCTATCCTATAAATAGGTTGCTAGTTGCTACACAAGGTACGAAACAAAGACTGAATTATTGTGCTTTAGCATACTTTTTTCTCAGAAACTTACTTAAGCATTAGAGCGAAACCCGCCGGCCCCCCTCCGATGAGTTCTCCTGACATTGTTTGTTTTGCAGTGATCATAGGACAGCAAAGAACATCGAAAAACATGTTATTCATACCATACTAGAAACTGTTATAACAGTTTGGCGTCGTCTGTGGGAACTTATTTCGTTCTTATAAAATATACATGTTATGGCAGTGAACACAAGTTCTGATGGCCCAATCAATCGGCCGATAAGACAGTAGCCGTAGCCAGTCATTCAGCCTAATTCGCCCCCAAAAGATCAGAACGATCCACAACCTTTACCATTCTCTCCTAATTAATCGACAAAACCCATCTTCTCCTTCATTGAGCACCGCCGAACGCCACCGACAGTTCCTCAGTTGTTGCTCCACCACCAATCTCATCGACATAAATCCTCGTTACATATATAGCATCCCATATTTCCATTATCGGCAGTCGACTGACCTAAGAAATGTTTTTTTTTTTTTTAAGCCCAACTTTAGTTTGAAAGTGAGATATTTTGTGACCTCTCAAAGCCTTATCCTGCTCTCTTTCTCTTATACCCTTTGGCTTTCCATCTTCACCACAATCCAACCCATTCACATTCTCCATTTCTTCCAAAGGTACGTGATCATCTTCTTCAAACAGTTCTTCCTATTCATCAGTGTTCATCGAGGAAACAATAAAAAGAAGCACAATCACATTAAGAAGCCAAGAAAGTTGATTGCAACAGTCGGTTTAGTTTTCTTAGAAGAACTACATAGAATTAGTCGTGATATACAGGGGATAGCTAGAAATTTAAAGTTTTTCATCAAATATTCCATAATATGGTGTTCGTCTCTTGAATGGGGAAATGGGGTTTTGAATAGTTAGAGAGAGAGAGAGAGAGAGAGAGAGAGAGATGTAAGAATTTACCGGTGGTGGAGCAGTAGCGGAGGAACCATCGATGGCATTCGGCGGAGGAGAGACGTAGGAACTTGAATTATTGTGCTTTAACATACTTTTCCTTCATAAACTTACTTAGCCATCAGAGCGAGACTCGCTGTCCCCCATACGATGAGTTCTCCTAACTTTGTTTGTTTTGCAATGATCGTGGGACAGCGAAGAGTATCGAAAAACGTGTTGTTCACATCAAACCATAAATTGTTCTAACAGTTTGGCGCCATCTGTGGGAACTTATTTCGCTCATATAAAAATATACACTTTACTGGTGGTGGAGCAGTAGCGGAGGAACCGTCAATGGCGTTCAACGGAGGAAAGGCTTGGGCACTTGAATTATTGTGCTTTTAACATACTTTTCCCTCAGGAACTTACTTAGGCATCAGAGCGAGACCCACCGCCCCCCATACGACGAGTTCTCCTGACCTTGTTTGTTTTGCAGTGATCGTGGGACAGCGAAGAGCATCGAAAAACGTGTTGTTCACATCAAACCAAAAATTCTAACAATTTTGCGCCATCTGTGGAAACTTATTTCGCTCATATAAAAATATACAATTTACCGGTGGAGCAGTAGCGGAGGAACCATTGATGGCGTTCGGTGGAGGAGAGGCGTGGGCACTTGAATTATTGTGCTTTAATATGGTTTTCCCTCATAAACTTACTTAGGCATCAGAGCGAGACCCCCGCCCCCCATACGATGAGTTCTTATGACCTTGTTTATTTTGCAGTGATCGTGGGACAGTGAAGAGCATCAAAAAACGTGTTGTTCACATCAAACCAGAATCTGTTCTAACAATTTGGCGCAGTTTGTGGGAACTTATTTCACTCATATATAAATATACAATTTACCGGTGGTGGAGCAGTAGCGGAGGAATCGTCGATGGTGTTTGGCGGAGGAGAGGCGTGGGCACTTAAACTATTGTGCTTTAATATACTTTTCCCTCATAAAACTTACTGAGGCATCAGAACGAGACCCCCCGCCCCCCATACGACGAGTTCTCCTGACCTTGTTTGTTTTGCAGTGACTGTGGGACAGCGAAGAGCATCGAAAAATGTATTATTCACATCAAACCATAAACTGTTCTAACATTTGGCGCCGTATATAGGAACTTATTTCGCTCATATAAAAATATGCATGTTATGGCAATGAACACAAGTTCTGATGGCTGAATCAACCAGCCGAGAAGACAACAACGGGAGCCAGTCATTCAACCTAATCCGCCCCCAAAAGATCAAAACGATCCACAACCTCTACCATTCTCTCCTCATTAATCGACAAAACCCATCTTCTCCTCCGTTGAGCATTGTCGAACGCCATTAACAGTTCTTTCGCTGTTGCTCCACCAATCTCATCGACGAGAAATCCTTGTTACATATCTCAATCTAAAGTTTGGAAGGACATTGTCAATCGAGTGATAGTTTGAGTGATATGTGGACTTTTTTCATATATATATATATAAAGGAAAAAGTACACATACTCCCCTTAAAACTACTGCTCAATTGTCAATGTGCCTCCAAAACTACCAAACAATGTCAATGTCCCCCAATGACGAAAATACCCTTCATAAAACTATAAAAAATCCTTAAAATTATATAAAAACAAAAAGTTATTTTTCTTTTAAAAAAAATTAAAATTAAAAAACCAAAAAAAAACCAAGGTTTTTCATTTTTGTTTTATATAATTTTCAGTTTGGGCCATCCTGTTGGATTTTCATTTTTCTCATTTTGCTTTTTTTTTAAATAGTTTTTTTTTTCAATCTTTCAAAAAAAAAAAAATCATTTTTCTAATTGTCTTTTTTTTTTAAAAAAATGTTGTTTTTTTAAGTTTTAGTTTTTTTTTCCTTCAAATTTATAAAAATATATTTGTCGTATTGAAACTTTTTTAGGGTTTTTTTTTTCTTTTCTTTTTGTTGGCTTTAGTGGGACATTGATTTTTTTGATAATTTAGGAAAAACATTAACATAATTAATAGTTTGGAGAGTATATTAATAATGAAGTGGTAGTTTGAAGGGTATGTTAATTTTCCCATATATATATATATATATATATATATATATATATATATATATATATATATATATATTATAATTTTTTCTAGATAAAAAAACACCATGATGGTCTGGATTTATGGTGCGCCCGCATGAAGAATTTGATGGAATACCACTTGGATAGCAAAACTCTCTTTCATGGTCGGTGAGTCTTGTTCATTCATAAATACTCTTCTTTAAACCAAACTTTTTTTTTTTTTTTTTTTTTGTGGTTAGCTTCGACCTCGGGATTAATGTAGTAATTGAATGATAATAATAATAATAATAAGGTTATTCTTAGGGAATCAAATTAGGGGGAAACAGAGAGACTGCAACACTAATTTTTTCTTGTCCTTCCTGTTGGTTCAGGCCGAACTACTTAATCGGAAACAGGAATCCAGCCCCAACTTTTAAACCTGCTCCAATAATTGAACATGGACTTTTTTATGCATTACAAGTTTCAAATTTCAACTCATGACTACCCCTACCCACTTAATCTATTAATTAATTTGTTCAGGCCAAAGTTTTCTTTTAGAGTAACAAGGTTTTCTTTTAGGATAGATTAAGAATGTCAAGTCGTTGGGTAGGTCCGAAAAAATACAAAATTACATTTCTCTTAAACTAATATTTGTTTAGAATATGTGATTTTAAAGACAGATGTCGTTTTTTTTTAGCATGTGCTATTATAAATTCTAAAAGCCCAAAAGCTTACATCTTGAAAAATGAGGGACAGACCCCACACTCTTAATCCAGAATGATCTGACTTAAAAAACAGCTGCTTAAGCAGAATCTTAAATTTTACTAGAATTACAAGTAAGCCCCCCATTACAATGAAAATTCCAATAAAATTTGAGTTATACATAAGCAAACTGTACATAGAAACTAAGGAATACACAAACACATCTAACAAAAAAATCAACCCAAGTCGGCAGTAGGGGCACAAGACAGATGTCACTTACCTTGTTAATCCTATTAAAAATAAATGCTATTTAATAGACTGTTATATGACTTCTATACAATTAGGATTATTTACCAGTAAAAATCGGTCTTTTGATTAGCAAGGACTTAAAAAAAAAAATTTAATATATGAAAATCGTGTACTAATTTACTAAATAGTATTTATCATTAAAAATATATATATATATATATATATAGAAATCATATTTTTTAAGAAAAAATATCAATTTAATAGACAAATTAAAAGACAACTCGGATACTTATAAAAAAAAAAAAAAAAAAAAAAAGACAACTCGGATTGAAAGGGAAACCTTATGTATGACCTGGCTGTCATTTTCTTTTAAGAAACCGCTGCAAAAGGTAATAGGGTAATTGGATTTTGTTAGCTTATAATAGTGTTAGCAACCATGTGACCAGTTGGGCAATCTTGTACAATATTGTGCTTTTGTACAAAAACATCTGTCTTCCTCTCTTTCTTTCAAAACATAGCTTTATCAATTCTATTTATTAAAAATTAAATAAAAAATAAAATTGAGGTCATGTTTTGTTGGTGAAATTTTTATTATTATTTTTTTTTAAAAAAAGAGAGAGAATTCTCATTCGATAATAAAAAGCTTGCTCAGCAACTACAATATACTGAATTGGAGAAGGGCATTTCTCCCATCAGACATGATCAGCCAGGTTATGTAAAACAAATTTGGCCATTAGGTGGGCCGCTTGGTTAGCCTCCTTCTTAGTGTGCAGAACCTCGTGGTAAGAAATTGTTCGGAAAAAAATTATATTGGAAGTTTGATATTTGTGGTTAACCAAAAACTAAAAAAACTTATCTCAAAACCATTTGTTGGTAAAGGTTTTAAAAACACTTTTATGTTTTCAAAATCAAAAATAAATTTTTTTTAAAAACTATTAACAAATAATTTAAAACACAAAACACTTCTTATAATACTTTTAAAATATGATTAAAAAAAAAACACTTCACTTCTCACTTATATATGACCTCAAAATACTTTTTCCGACAAAAAAAAAAAAAAATCCACCTTTTTAAAACCATTACCAAAGTTTTTAGAGTAATGATAGGCAAGAGCATTTTGCCCGACTTCTGCCCACCTATTTTTATTAAAAGGGTATTTTTTTAATCAAAAACAATTTTTAATATCACATCAAAAATTACTTTTATTAAAAAATTAATTTTTTATTAAAAAAGTCGGGCAGGAGCCGGGCAAAATGCTCCTGCCTATCATTATTCAAGTTTTTAACTAACACGTGCCAGGTGGATCGAAATTTTAATGTCAAAACTACCGTACCATCTTTTTTAAGAACATTTTAAATTAGAGAGTTTAATCGTCCAATCAGAAGTTTGATAAAGGACGTTATTTTGATAAAATAATTAAAAAAGAAACGAAAAGAAAAGAAAAGAAGTTACTGAGCAGAGTAGTAAAGAACTGAGGAGCAGTGAAAATTTTAATCGCAGTAAAAGGGAAAGAGAGGTGGTTTATCATTATGGCCGAAAGGATTAGGAAGTGTCGGAGGGACTCGGAGCATCTGATCCGTTCACGAAGACAATGCTGTGTTTGTTAATGAAGTGGGGTCAGCCTAAGCGGAACCAGCTAGTCTCCCCCATATTCCCTCATCATTGACATCTTCTTGGCAAGATCTGATTTTTCTTCTTTTCAAAGGGGGAGTGGCAGGGAGATACAGGGAGGACTGCAAGGCAAAAACCCGGCCCTCCTTTTGTTTGTTTTGTGGAGAAAGGAAGAAAGAAAGAGCGAGAGAGAGAGGGCCACCTGTGAAGTGAGGATAAGCTCCTTTAGATCTGCCACTTCGTCTACAGGTACTTCCCACTTTCTCTTCTCTTGGACCCCAGTTAAACAATTTTTACATTTAACTTCATTTTGGGCTGCTATGCATTTTTCTTTCTTCTTTTTTTAAAGATGGCTGTTTGTAAATTTTCTGTATTGATAATGGGTTATTAGTTTTGTTGAAAATTGAAATTTAAAAGTTTGATCTCTGCAGCATTTTATTTGGAAGCTGGCCATTTGCGGATTTGCTTATTAGACATAAAAATGTTGGATAATTTTACTTTTTGTTTGCTGAGAAAATGTAAGGAAGAAGAAAAAGGAAGACTTTGTATCTTGGATTTAATGTTATTCCCACTTTGCTAAATTAACCATTTAGCTCAATTCAGGGTAGAACTTAAGATTCATTAATTTCTTTAGTTTTTTTCTATAAAGGTTTCTCAATCTTTAACAATAGGAAATTTCACGCCCGGTCCTGAAATGATTTGAGTGCTCGAGTTTGCTTCTTTTGAGGGATGTACCTTATGCCAGGCTCTTCCCATTTTCTCTTATATTTCATATGGCATTCATTGTGTTTTGGAAATTTATTATTTACTTATCCAAATGGTTACTTAATTAGCATTTGAATTTGAATTGTCTCCATGAAGGATTGCATTGAGGAATGATAAGGAGATGGGGAGGAAGGGAAATTGGTTTTCTAGTGTGAAGAAAGCGCTTAGCCCAGATTCCAAGGAGAAGACTGACCAGGTTTGGAGAAATCACAAAATGGTATTTTTGATTATCTGGAAATTGGGTTAAATTGAATGGGTTTCTGATAGTTGTAGTAATTGTTTTCCAGAGATCAAATAAATCGAAAAAGAAATGGTTTGGAAAGCAGAAACACCTGGATTTAGAATCTACCTCTTTAGGAACTGTCACAGTGCCACCTCTTCCCGCTGAGGAAGAGGTCAAATTAACCAATGCAGAGAATGAACAGAGGGATCATGCTTACTCTGTTGCAGTCACCACTGCTCCAGCTGCTGATGCGGCTGTTGCTGCTGCTCAGGCAGCCACTGAGGTTGTTCGACTCACTGCAGTTACTAGGTTTGCAGGCAAATCGAGGGAGGAAGTGGCAGCAATCAAGATTCAAACAGCATTTCGGGGATACATGGTACGTGTTACACTTTTTTTTTTTTTTTTTGCTCCTTCCCTCTGTTATTTGATGTAGCTATATGGTTCAATACAAGCTAAAAGTTAATGTCAGCTCGTTATAGAGACATTTTTCATTTAATGACCACTCTCATTACAGTAGTTTAAACTTTATCAGTAGCTGCTAACAATGGTTTTACAGGAACTTTTGGGTGAGTAATAAGTGGCTTTCTTAAGATGGTTTTGCATTTCATTGTTTTCAGGCAAGAAGGGCATTGCGGGCTTTAAGGGGGCTGGTCAGGCTGAAATCACTGATGGAAGGACCTGTTGTGAAACGCCAAGCTGCAAAAACCCTCAGATGCATGCAGACTCTAGCACGTGTGCAATCTCAGATCCGTTCCAGGAGGATCAGGATGACAGAGGAGAATCAGGCTCTCCAGAAACAACTCCTACAGAAACGAGCAAAAGAGTTTGAGAGCTTGCAGGTCTCTTTCGTTTCTTCTTAATTCTATTATTTCTATAAAAATTTTGCTAATCACTTAGCACATGTTTTGTTATATAATTTATTGCCACAGGATTACGTGATTATGTTTTTATAGACATGAAGATCTTAAGGGCTTGTTTCAGGACTAGAATATGGCAGCCAGGTTTACTTTGGGCCCATGTACCTGAAATATTATTCATGTGTTAAACAGTGAAAGTTGGCTCAAAATTTTCCACAAAACATCCAGCAGAAGCATGGGAAATTTCATTTTGGTGCTGGCTTAGACTGTACCAATGGGATATTTAGAGATAGTACTAATTTCTGTTTCCTACTTTCTTGATTGATCATGTTTTTATTTGTTGTCTACGTAGTTTTTGTAGTAGAAAGACCTCATTGTTTGGCCTTTAACTCATTTAGATGTTATAATAGATTGGAGAGGAATGGGATGACAGCATTCAGTCAAAGGAACAAATTGAAGCAAATCTTCTTACCAAGCATGAGGCAGCTATGAGGAGAGAAAGAGCACTGGCTTATGCTTTCTCTCATCAGGTGATCGATTTCTCTTATTATTTTATGTATTTGAATTCCCCAAAAAAGCAATATAAAAATGAAAGGAAAATGAACGTAAAAGACATTTGAGATTTGAAAAATATGGGAGGGGATTGACTGACTTATGCAGAGGCGGCTGTAGGGGGGTGGGGGGGCATGGTCCCCCTGGCCTTTTGAATCCCTCCTTATGATGAGGTTTTTACTATTGTCGGTCCATATAATTTGAAGATAAAACTAGCTTGGTGAGAGACTCAAAAGGAAATCTGCCATAGCATAATTAAGGCCAAAGATACCACTACTTAATTCTCTACTTCTTTATCCTTCAGTCGCTGATTTTATTTATTATTCTCGTACTTGTGAAAAACTTATCACCATGTACATAGTATTTCGATATTGCTTACCAAAATGCTCTGGCTAGAGACTGAGAATAATCCAATCCATAAAATCTATTTCAAGGAAATTTTTTTTATCCTTTGAATAAAGGACTTGGATTTACTTATAAAAAATAAATAAATAAATTAAGGACTTGGATTCCTTCTTGCAAAAAAATTCTCACAATACTACATGTGATTACCCAACGCACTGAGAATGTTGACCATAATAAAGGTCTCACTCATAATAGTACACAATCCTCTCAGGATTTAGAATCAATATCATAGGAAGTCTCGAGAGTTACAATCTTTCCCATTGACAATTTTTTTGTGGAAAAACTACTCCCATGATTCGTTCAGTGCATAACAACTACACATCAACTCGAAGCCTTCAACTTCGCTTGATCAAAGTAAATCATCAAGATTCGATGTATAACAGTCTTCGCAAATGGAATGCCTAATTCCATTACCGACTGTGAATTTACATAAAGTTTTAGACTACAAGGTTTATGGAATAAGACATTGCGTGATAATCTCGTTACTCACATCATAAATCATATTCAATATAATCCAAAGACTTTTCACATGCATAATATACATAGTCATAATAAGCATGTAAAAAATCATATGCCATATACTCAAATAAATAGATCAGTAAATAACATATTTTATTCATTACAAACTTGAATGTCAATCGTTCATTGGATTTAGGGCTTAATTCCCAACAAAATTTTGTATTCTTGTCTCCCTCTTTCAGCCAAAGAGTCATCAATTTCTGTCTCCAATTTTCTTCTTCCAAACGAGTAATCCTCTCCATTTTCATATGTCATCTAGATAGCGTATTAGCCTTAACAGTTCTTATATCACTAAATAGCAATTGCCTCCCTTTGGAGAACATTATGGCTCCATATTGGCTCATGCATTTCATTTGCAAGCTATTTCTAACCAATGACTTGCATTTTCTGTTTATTTCAAAAAACCATAACAGTTTCTTGATGCCTCTTGTACTAGAAAGCCTTAAAAGAGACATCATAAGAACTGAAAGGAGCAAAATATCGACATTTGCTCAATATTGAAAGTGGACAAACATGTATGCCTTCATGGTACTAGACATACCTCATACAAGGCCTGTTGCATGAGCCTGAGTTTGATAGAGTGAATAAAGCAAACACTTATGACATTGCGTTGGGTTGCTTAAAATTTTTTATAGAACATAATGAGAATGCATGAAGGGCTTTACCATATATTTGTAATCTTTTCTTTTGGTATTTGTGGAGGAAGAGTGATGCATGTGGTGAAGCATGAAATATTGGTCCACTTAATTTTATTTAGGTCCTATTAATTAACGGGTTTTTAGTATTTAGTTTATATTTTATTTAATTTCTAAGAGACGAGTATTTTTGTAATTCAATAAGAGCACTAGCAAGCTTCCCTATAATCTCTTACCTTCCTTAAATATAAGAAAAATCTAAAAAAAACCATAAAAAGTTACTTGCAGCAACTTCCCTGTACATTATTTTAACATAAAATATCTCTCTCCTCCCTCATCTTTTTGCCTTTCATTATGGATTGTGTTAGAATTTTGTAAAAAATGTGATGATAGGTAGGAAACTTGTATTTTGTAAAGAAATAATATTATAATGGAATAGAGAGAGATCAAAGAAAGTTTTGTGAATTGTATTTGGATGGGAAGCAAAAAGTAATTATGTTTCCTAAATTTAGGGAAGATTAAAGGGAAGCTGCTGTTAGTGCTCTAAATGAGCGTTACCCTATATTATTTTGGGTAATTCAATAAACCGATGTTGCCCTAGGTTATGTTAGGTAAGCCAATAAATTGGGTTTGCCTTAGAGTTTAGTCGTTAGTCTATTTAAGTGTCTTTGTATTCTAATGGAGACAGACATTGATAGAATAAAAAAACTGAAAATTTGATTCTTCTCCTCTCTTTCTCTCTTCTCTCTCTTTGTCTTCTCTTAGCTTTTCTTCTTCCCCCTTTTAGCTTTTTCTTTCTTTCTCTTCTCCCTTCTCCTAGCTTCTTCCTTTTCTCTTTGCCCTAATTTCATTATTCCACCATGTATTTTTGTGATTATTAATTGTCCTGCATCAAAGAGAGATTTGAGTTTGGTTGCTTTCACCTTTATCTATTGATGTAGTGAATGCAAAGTTGGACAACTTGGAGAATTTAGCAAGAGTTTAGTGCGCTAACTTAATGCCTGAAAAGCCAAAATGTCAGCTGATCCAGGGGAAAAAAATTAGTTGGCGAAGTTTCACATGTTTAATTGCTCTGTTGGTAAAGCTGAACAGGACCTAGTTGTCAGTAATATAGTTGCAGATCAGTAATTGTATGTGAAAATAACATGATGCATATATCCTATTTTATATTTCGGGTGAGTGCATGGTCTGTGCTTACCATTTACTAGTCCAATAGTATTGCAGGCTCCAACTTAAGTTTTCTGAGCGTTGAGAGAAACAATTTATGAGTCTAACCCCTGCAATGAATCACTCAACAGCAAACCTGTAAGAATGGTTCAAGATCTGTAAACCCAATGTTTACGGATCCAAGCAATCCCACCTGGGGCTGGAGCTGGTTGGAACGATGGATGGCAGCCCGTCCATGGGAGAGTCGTAGCATGACGGATAAAGAACTGAACAACGACCATTCATCTGTAAAGAGTGCGAGCCAGAGCATTGTTGGTGGAGAAATCAGCAAATCTTATGCTCGCTACCAGCTCAATTCTGATAATCATTCTCCAGCAGCCAGCCAAAAGACCGGTCATCATACCTTCCAGTCCCCTTCAACTCCTAAGCCAGCTTCCTCAAAAGGAGCAAAAAAAGTAAAGCCTCCAAGCCCAAGGGGTGGATGGGGTCCAGATGATGACTCCAAAAGCATGGTCAGTTTGCAGTCAGAACGATTTCGAAGGCACAGTATTGCTGGGTCATCAGTGAGAGATGATGAAAGTCTGGCAAGCTCTCCAGCAGTTCCGAGTTATATGGTAGCCACCAAGTCTGCAAGAGCTAAGACCAGGTTGCAAAGCCCATTGGGGTCTGAGAAGAACGGGACGCCAGAAAAGGGATCTTTCGGGACGCCAGAAAAGGGGTCTTTCGGGACGCCGGAAAAGGGGTCTTTTGGGCCTGCAAAGAAACGGCTTTCATTCCCGACCTCACCAGCCAGGCCAAGGCGGCATTCAGGTCCACCAAAGGTGGATGTCAGTCGTAATGCAGAAAACAACACGAGCAATGGAGTTGGCAGTTGATCATTTCTAGTCAAAATCAAGGGAAAGAAATTAATTGGATTTGGATTTGGGGAGCTATTGGAGGAAAATAGAAATAATGGATTATTTGATTTGTGAATTCACTATTTTCTTAAAAGCTTTAATTTGTTATTGCTTAATAGTTGCTCCTGTGGGGTGACATTCTTTATATATTTTTATTTTTTTTGTCTCTCCATCGTTTGGGTTCTCTATGTCCTGATGGTAGCAGAACATGTGTGAACCCAAATCTGGATCTCGATTATTTTCTGCATGAAGAACAGTTGTCAGTCTGTTAAATTTATTGATTCTACGGAGTGCTGTATAATGGATGTTGAATTTCTCACTTGTTTACTTGGTGCTTATAACTTCCTCCATATTGTTTCATCCTTTAATATTGTGAATTGAAAGCTAAATCTACCAGATGCTATCTGCTTCTCCCGGTTACCACAATTTATTGCAGCAATCATGAATGTAGGTTCATGATGATAATCTCTTCATGCAGCTTTGCAGGTGTTTTCATAATATCTTTCCTTCACAGGGAACTTCCACCAAACTTGACTTCTCAGCCTACCTCCCTCCGCTGCTTGCCCACCTCTCTTTTTGCCCTCATTCTCCTTCTCATATTGGCTTACAATGGTTCTCTTTCTTCTGTCTTCACCTCTCTTTTCTGTCCAAGCCCCTATGGGTTCACGCCCGCCAATTTCTCTGAAGAATCAATGAGAGAATGATCTTCTTCTTTAAAGCTAGTTTATTCATTGAGGCTACTCTCTACTTCTGCCTCTCTTTTTGATTTGGGTATTTTTCTTTACCTTGAATTGGAGCTCAAGCTAAACTCAGGCTAATATTTTTCGAGTCGAGTTTGAGCCAAGCTTGAATCTATATAAAGTTTTGTCGAGTTTAGATTCAATTCGATTATAGCCCTAATGAAACTATCTTGTCCCATAACAGGACTAGCTTGTCTCCTATTCCTTTGCCAACATAATGTAAACAAATTTTGTCAAGTGTCCCATAATTTGGTTCACTGGACATGTTACACATGTACCATGATCTATTAGCCTCATGTTGCACAGAAATAGGACACAAGCCCTACCAATGTCAACGACACTGACACACCATCTAAATTTTTGTTTGTATAAGGTTTGAATGTGAGAACAATAAACTTTGCTCTCACATGAATTTGGAATGCAGTCTTTGCTGGTTGGAAAATAAATATTTAAGTAAATTGTCCTATATGTATTTAAGACCATTATAATGATAATTTGAGATTCAAAATATTATTTAAATAAATAAATAAATCACGGAATGAGGACTCATGTAATCTAATAGATAGATTCATGTATTTGAGGGTATAAACTTCGTGGTGACCTTAAGCTTTATCGGGTCTATGGACGGAGGGACAAATTGCGTTAATAAGATGTCTAACATTTGTAATACTTTAAGAAACCGAAATGTCTATTTGATATCGAGGCAAAACACAGGTAGTAAAAAAGTATTTAATTCTTTTCATTTGTATTCATACATGGGATAAATATTTTGTATTATATTTATATAAAGATTCTTTAATTCATTTGAACTTTAATGCTCATGTCATAACTATAGCTGATTTCGCATTTAGTTTTATTATCATTGCGATAACGTAATTACGAAATCCAATATTTACCATCTAATATAGAAATAATTTTTATTTTTATTTTCATTATATCCTATATTTTTTTTAGCTATTAAAAGTTTTTTATAATTTTGATGATTAGATTAAATTATTTTCAGTAATGTTATATATGAGAAAATAAATACTATGTATTTTACTCATCGATTTACTTGAAAGTACAAAAAAAATAAAATAAAAAAAAGTGGAAGAATTATATGTTTAATGTATTTAAATTAGTCACACTAAGATAATGTGAATATAATTTTAAATTGAAATATAATAAAGAAATAAATGAGTTCAGCCGCTCGTAAACTCGGCTTGGTTAAACTTGATTCAAATAATAAATGAGTCTTTCGTGAACACAATAGTATGTTCGAATATTAAATAAGACGTATTCGTATAAACTCCGTTCAGCTCATACACTCTTGTATAAACTCATATAACTTCATTTTTATAAATCTTGTTAGTATTATTTTAATTTTGTAATAAGAACATCTTAAGTAAAAGATTTCTTTCTAATATAATAGATATAACTTGAATTATTGTTGTTGTGTGTTTAGTTTTAGAGATTTGTGTGTATACGAGTATATTTGTGAGTATGTATGAATATGTGTATGTGTGCGCGTGTTTGTGTATGTGCATAATAAATTTATATACATTATATAAACTTGAGACTAGATAATTTAAGATTCAAATTAATTTATTTGATTAACTCAAATAATAAAATTTTAACAATAATTAATTAACTAATTATTAGTATGTATTTACGAAAATAAACAATCATGATATTTACTTTATATAAATGAATAAGTTAATTAATAAGTTTGTGATAAGCTCAAGCTAGATTCGTGTTCAAAATAAAATTAAATTAGTTAAGATTGAATAGAATATCTAACCCGATAATAAGTTCGAGCACAACTCATATTCGAAATAAAATTAAATGAGTCAAACTTAAATATTTAATACCCAGCTGGGCTGAAATACAGCCCATTAACCCTGGTTAACTTTATTTTATTTTATTTTCTTAGAGAAAGCGCAAAACCCTAAAGTGTCAAAACCCACAGAGACCACGAATGCCCATTTCCGCTTGTTTACGCTTCGATAGCATTGCACAAAAATGGTGAGTAAACACGTACTCTCACATGTCTTCTATATTTGATTTATATATTTGTCATATTTATTTTCTTTTCTTTTATTCGTTTTTTTTTTTTTTGTTATTTCTTGGGTAAAGTAAAACCCCGCTTGATTTCTTAGGGCAAATGTTCTACAGAGATTTCCTGGGTGGGGTTCTTTTTTGGATGATTATTAGGTCAGGGTTTTGTTTATTTTTACTTACAAATCGGCGTTTAGCTAAACCCTCCGTTTGGATTCCGAGAAACTTCAGGAAAAAGGTGAAAGAATTTGAGTAATTGGTTTTGGGTTCTTTCTAGCTCAGTTTTACCAGCAATTTAATGGATGGGAAGTGCCATTTGTTTCTGTTGGTACAGTTTTCAATATGATGACGTGTCGCCTTACATCTTCGGGGTGCCAACTACGCCCACTCCAATGCCTAAGTCAATTCAAACGTCGTAACTTTCTTGTGTGAATAAAAAATCTCAAAGCTTAAAGAATGCGTGTTTAATTCCTGGCGTAGTATTCCTATTTATAGGCGCACAGGTCACAGTTATGAAACAACTGGAGTGTTTGAAGCATAGTTGGACTAGTAGTTTGAATCCTGGATCGTGTAGGTTTCAACCTTATCCCCATAGAGTTTGAATCGGGAACAAGTTGGATAGTATTCTGACTGTTTAGATGATTTCCACGTTGATAGGTACCTTATCCCATTAATGTTGGGATAAGGGTCAATCCCGAAGATCTTGGGATTGGAGTCTTATCACAACTCTCACTAAATTGCCCATAAATCTTGGATATAGAGTTCGAAGGACCTTCAAACACTTGTTAAACTTGAGGAGATAACCCTGAGGCGATTATTTCGTACCTTGACCAACTCTCCGAGGCGCAAATATCCGAGATGCGTTCGCTCTGCCCAAACTATGAGATCTCGGAATATTCCGCACCCTGTAAAGCTTTTTAGGTCCGAGGTATTCAATCCTCCAGGCACCGAGATGATCCTGTTATACAAGATTACGACAAATATCCGAGGTGATTTGACCGAGGTGACACGCCGGTCGGACCTGTGGTTCGAACCTCTGACTTGTCATGGGGTCCACGTGTCTTCGGAGTTGATTATTTTCTTAAAAGTTTCCCTTGTGTTTCTGATTCGGTCCAATTTTTTCGTTTCAATTTATTCAATTTTTTTTTTCTTGTTTTATTTGATTAAGAAATTTACCTGTCATTAAGTGTGATTATCAAATTTGTTAGAAAAATAATGAACAGAAATGTATTTATTTAGGCATTTTTCTTCGGAACTCCGTAGGGTTTTTGACTTTTCTCTTTTAAGGGCTTCCATTTTATGCAATTCTAAGTTTATAATACATGTGCGTATTGACATCAAGGGGTGGGTTCATTTAAGGAGTCTTAAAGTTTGAGGATTAGTCCACCAAAGCAAATTGGAATTTTCATTGTTGCTTATAAAGTTTTAATATATGTGCATATTGGAATTTTTCATTGATGCTTTAAACGTTTTTGTGACTTCGAACAATGCTACATGGAGGGATATGGTCTACCAAAGCCAACAAAAAGAGAGGACGAGCTATGACACTTCTCCATTTTGACAATGATCCCTCTATCCCATGAACAAATTCCAATTTAAAATTCTCCAAAGTTGCTTTGTCATCTTCCTTCTATGGTCCGCACCCTTATATTTGACCCATTATGTTTCCTGTATAAATGCCTAAGATAAATAACCCGAGTTGTTAAAATAAGAAGTTCCAAGTGTTCTGCCTTCCCACAAGGCTGTAATGCTCCCACCTTTGTTGTTGCTGCTGTGTGTAATATTTGGAAGTACTGGAAAAAATAACTTTCCCACTTAGACAAATGTGATGGATTTATTATGCTTTTTCTATGTAGAGTTTCTATTCTATGTTAATAGTATGAACTAGTCATTTTGCTCACCATTCATGATCTGGAGTTGGCACTAAAGATTTTGTTCTTGATGACTATAAGTATTATGTTTCACATTGCAACAAAATACACTCTGAACTTTGAAACTTAAATATAAAATTTGCATTAGGTTGCACCATTGCTAGCAGGCCTTGCTGTTGCAGCCGCCGCTTATGCTGGCAAATATGGTGTTCAAGCTTGGCAGGCATTCAAGACAAGGCCACCAAGACCTAGAATGCGCAAGTTCTATGATGGTGGTTTTCAGCCTACTATGAATAGGAGGGAAGCAGCTCTTATACTTGGAATCAGGTATGTGTCACCTATTTTGCTCCAATATATGATTTGTTTCTTGATTAGTGGCTTGGCATCTTTTATTGAAATAGAGTATTTACTGAAAAATTGTGTTTGTTGATGTGCCTTAAAGTACAGATGAAGTACACTTTTCTTTTTAGATTTTGCGTTTCTCAAATTTTTATTGCATTTCTATTATAGACTGAACAATAAAGGTCCCTCCTTGGGGTGAGAAACCCCTTGAAGCGCATCAATCTGCCAGGTGTGTATTTAGGATGGTAAATAAGAATGCGCATAGTTAGGGCTAAATGGCGGCAATTGTTCCCTGCAGTCTGGAGTAGATCTGCATACAAGCCAAGCTGAGTGAGCATTTGGCCATCTAAGCTGGGCTTTAGTCCAATGGTCTTCAGGCTCAAATCAAGCTTAAGTGATGTTTGGATTGAAATTGCTTGGTTGTCTTTGATTCTTGATCTACTCTTGAGCTTGTCTCTGCCTGACCTGATTACTCCTAGTCCTACAAATCAAAGTGGAAGAAGAGAAATAGGCACCAGACACAATATCCTATCTTACTGTCTCATCTACTGTCTCTGAACCTAGACAGAAGACATTGAACAACACCATTGCCTCATTTCTCTAACCATTCATGGCCCCATAGGAGTTATTTTTAAAGACAGAACGCACACTTAGAAAAGTATTAAGAAAAATGGAAAAATTGACTGGTAGAGAGAACTTGAGTATCTTTCCACGACCTTCCCCCTAAACCTGCTGGGGGAATTTCTTTTACTGCTTCTTGGAGGTTGTCTGATTCTAAAATGGATGTTATCAGGTTAGATCAACCCTTTGCTTTTGCAAATTAAATATTATAATAGGAAAAAAAAAAGAAAAAAAAAAGAAAGAAAGCATTATCCTGACCGAGTTTTTTCCCCCTCATAACCCAACATCAATTTCACCTTGCCCACTGTCACTCTGGTCATTTGTGAAGTTCATTCCTCGGATGGTTTTAGTGGATTCAGGTTTGAATATCTAAATGCTGCTTGATATGCTGATGGTGATTGTGCCATAGACCTTATTTCAACTTATTTAAGATTGTTAGTTTGTTCTGAAGGTGCCTTGTCCCCCCCTGGGTCAATTCATATTACAAAGTCACTACTACTGGTTTTCACATAATTCTAGACCAGAACATGTCAGTGATGCTAACTTGTGGTTGTTTCCTTTCCCCTAATTGTACTTTCTCATATAGATCATATATAGAATCTATCGTATAAATGCACTATCAGCTCTTCATATTTGTTATTATTGATCCTCTGTACCTGATTGTTTCACAGAGAAAGTACTCCATCAGAGAAGGTTAAGGAAGCACATAGGAGGGTGATGGTAGCCAATCACCCAGATGCTGGCGGTAGTCATTACCTTGCATCTAAAATTAATGAAGCAAAGGATGTGATGCTTGGAAAAACCAAGGGTGGGGGCTCTGCTTTTTAATGGCGCTAACTGTTCCCATATAAGCAAGGCAATTCTGCAGAAGTTTTAGTGAGTTTTTAGAGCCATACATGCTCCAATTAGACAGTGTCAGTGTCGCCTCCTTTTTTCCCATTAGTCTTGGTGCAACAGTAGGGGTGATCAAGATATTTAGAGCATGAATTGGTCATTCTTTACTTGATTCTTTTATAACCCTCAGTTTCACAATATTTGGAAGAAGAAGAAAAAAATGTATTTCATTTTGGTGACTACGAGGGAAACTCCATTGAAATTCGGTGTTGATGACCATGAGAGGAGGAGGATTATATTGATGGCAATAATTATGCAATCCTCGCCTAATTTTGGGTCATAGGCTCATCTTTTGTACACCGGATGTTAAGACTGCCCTTCTCCTATGATACTCTTGGCGGTGTTTATATGTTCAAGTGCAAAAACAAATAGCTCGTTATTTATTCGAGTTGGTGGGTTGTGATCACGTTGAAGAAAAGTGTTCCAATTCCGTGGCCATGTATGTCTAGAGTTATCAATTTTCTCCCATTGACACACCGCCTGTCAATGGAAATGACCCGTCTACAATTGCAGTAGCCGTTGTAATTGATTTACACTACGGCTTTTCTTTTCACTTCTGCCATTCTCTTCTTCTTGTTTGATTAAAACACAAAATTGACAAATTTTGGGGAGGCAAGGTTTGAAGTCCCTGCAATTCCTTCAATTTAGGGCGTTTATTGTAAATGAATGGTCAAATATTATACCATGCGAGCATTCAAACAAAAAGGTTAAAGAAAATGTAGGATGCATGGCGGAGCCACCTCAAGATTATGCTACATAAGCATTAGATCTATTTTGAGGTGATCCGATCAGGATGAAAGGATAAGTTAGGCCATCCCAACTACCTTTTGGGTGGCTGACCACACTTTTAACTCCCTTAAAAGCCTATTTTAAGGGTGATCTTTTTCTTTCTTTCTTTTTTCTTTTTTTTTTTTCACGGCACCAAAAATAAAGAGTTTTGCTCGGTGGGCCTTACTTCGCTGTCGAATGCCTCATTTCTCCAAGGCAAGTATCCTACTGAAAGGTTATCTACCATTGAATCCTCCCCTACAAATAATAGGTTACTTCTTTACGGTAGCAAGGTAAGGGGACAAGGTCGGTCCTCTGACGTCAAGCAACTAAAAGCCTCCACTTATGAAAATGCAAAGATCAAATCAATTGAAAGCTTAGCTTCATATGCAGCGAGTAGAGTGAGTATGGTTATCAAGTTTTTGGACCCATTATAGGTGCCTATCAAAGGCTTTTAGATACTTCAGCTTATGCATTCATGGGCAATGTGAAGAGCAATGCAACATACCTTATAAACATCTAATAAAACTGACGTGGTAAGGTAAAGCTGACGTGGTAAGGTATAGTAGCATTTGGATCAGTTCTTGTTAAAAAAAAAAAAAAAACATTAAACCTAATAATTACTAGACCTTGCTACAATAGCTTTATGTGATATTTGTGTGATATTTAGCATTGCTCCTGGTGTGAATGATAATTAATAAATGATGAATCTTTTAGTTAGAAGTTATATGAATATATAAAAAAGAAATGACACGCTCCACCAATCTCTCCCGAGTAGGCGTTTGATATGTATTAGGCATCGATAAATCGATGGAAGGGACAAATTGTAATTGTACAATCTTGATTCTTTATTTATAGTAAACAGCTTGAATTAAAGGAATTTGAAGGGCAGTTACCCCTGATTCTAAAGCCTATTTTAGAGGCGACTTTTTTGGCTTTTTTTAAATATCTCTCTTTCTTTTAATGTTTAATGGTATAATCTTGATTGTGACCTGAATTAAAGGAATTGTATGTATCTGCTATTCTAGAGAATTGCAAACGACCCAATCTAAAAACTAGCCTTTTTTAGGATAATGTTGGGGGCAAAGTATCCACTTCGAGACCTTTGCCGAATGACGCACTCACTGACGCAGGCTTCTAATGGAACCAAACACGGTTTGGACAACAGCTGTTAGCTGGTAAACTCTGTGAGCTATCTCCTCATTTTCTAAGAAGCTTGAAATTAGTAAATCCCAAGTAAACATCAAATCAACACCATCTAATCGCACGTGTACCTAATCCACATTTAAATATAGAACTCCGCTTCCTATCTAGTTGTTGATGGGATGAATGTACGCCTTCAACACACAATAATCAGATTGTAGGGCCATTTTTCATTGAACGTTTGCTGCTCAGTCCGAGGGTAAATATAACTGAGGAAAGTGTTAACGATAATTAAAATGATGATACTGATACAGCAGAAAATCATAGGATTTCAGTAAAAAAAAAAAAATCAGCCTCCTTGCTCTTCTCCATCTCTCATCTGAAGTGATTATCGTCAAAAATTATGAAACGGGACGGTCGTTAAAATCTCATCTTTCATGCTCCCGGAGCATAGGAGCAACCTGTGGTGGTGTATATACATCAGAATTTCATGTAGAAACTGGGATCTCAGTAATAGCTTCATTTTGTTGTAGAATCAGCAACAGGTGATACCACTTCAATATCTCCTTCAAATGGAGTTTGATCCATTTCAACTTTCCTGTCAAGTGGACCTTGAGGGATTCCCCAAAGTGTGGAAAATATCTGTCTATGGCATTCATCACAGAAAAGGAAATAGGAGAAATGGCCTTCATTTGGGAGCTTATGCACAATGGCCCCAGGTAGAACCCGGACCACATAGTCAGTCACTGATGGTGGGACTACCCGATCATCCATGCCCTGTTCAGCATTTATAAAGAACATAGAATCAACAAATCTCCAGTAATTTAAATGGATATGCAAATATTCTTCTAATATAATTAAAATTCAGAGTATGTCTTATCCTGGGTATTATCACAATCAATCATAAAAGGTGGAACCACTGGGGAAGAGGAAACGAAACGTAAAAGGTTTGGTAATGCTTTTGAGGGGAATTATCAGCAATCGACTTTTGCCACCTCTTCTAAAAGAAAGGGCACCATTTATTAAAATCAGAAGCCCATAAAATAAGAGTCACAGGATGATGGCGTTGAATTACATTTACTTCAAAATTGCCCCATAGACTGTCGAGCGGCCAAGACATGAAACACATACATATACATCATTTGTGAAATACTTATTGTCAATGTTTCCCGTTAAGAACGTCAACCAATAATAGATTATAATTTATTTTCAAAGACCATCCTATTATACTAAAAGCATAATGGCATTTTGTTTAATAGAATACTGCAGCAAATATGAGAGCAGGAAACAAAGTAACAACAAAGAAGCAAGAGGCAAACCTGCCATATATGTATTGGGCCTAGGAATCCCACCAATTCACATTCTGCCTCACTGTAAAAGGACCTGAGCCAAGAAAGAATGCCTCCTCTCTGACACTTCTTCCGCACCTGAAGATCTGCTGGGCTAAAACCCCAATCTGATACCTGTAGCACAGCTTCCTCTATAAATGGTTTTGTATTTCCCTGGCGGATCGACTCCTCCACATCTCTATGCCAAAATTCTTCAAATAATGGCTCTTCGATCAGAATTTCGTCCTGAACATGTCAAGATTTTGTCATACAAACATCATAAAATATCAAAAGCTACGGCAGCTATTGAAAGATGATCCGTAAGATTGTCAAAAGTTATATAAATAATGTCCAAATTGTCTCTAACAGTTTTAAGTGGGATAGAGCGAAATCATACATTTTATTGAAAAACATCAGTTTTGGGAGACACCGTTATAAAAAATTTCATAGAGCAATCAAAAATCAAGGGGAAAAAAAATGTGTCTACCAGCAACAAGCATCACTAAGCCAGACACCCACTACGGCAACTACTTGACAAATTTGTTATGAATAGCTGCCAGTGATCGCCCCAACTCCTTATATATAAAAATTAAAGATTATAATTGTGGCCACAAGTGGAGAAGTTTTAAATATTTCAATCAAAGATGACAATGACTCACTTTCTTTCCCAGTGATAGAAATAACTGGTTATCAATTCGATCATGCTTTCCAGATAGGAAGCTACGGCGATAGAAATAGGAGAGGAACTTTGGAAATCTACGAGCTAAGAAGTACAATAATTTTCTTCTTGGCACCCAGTTTTCCCACATGCTTTTCATCTCTTCTTTAGTCATGCTCGGATCATATGGATTAATCATTGGGGCCAACAGGGCTGCACCTGCAAATTCAATGAGGATGCATCACAAATCAAAAGTATGTTCCATTTTACCTGCTTATTGTGTTTCCATTAAAAAAAAAAAGAAAAAAAACAAAAGAAGAAGGCTCGAGTGCGCTAAGATAAGAGGGTAGGCAACCAACATGATCAAGAAATTGAATTCCAATTATTTATGGAAAGATATCAAAATCGGTAGAATTGTAGATACACTAGACTTCAATGCATAAAACATAAAACCCATTAAACAATCAATTCATATATATATATATATATTTGATAAGTAATAAGACAAATAATATATGCATTGAAAAAATTGAAACTCTAAGTTTATTGGCAAAAACCATATACTAATCAAATTACAGAACACCAATAATTCATATATTCAAATTCGGCAAGTCATGAGCCCTATAACACAAGCCTAAAACTAGCCATGACCCTGGGGACTAAATCTGTAACATATGTAATTTCAGGACAAGGTTTTGAAAATGGGCTAATGTAACTTCTCGCTGCCAAATCAAAGACACCAGGCTTCATCTCACTTATCATATAACCCATACAACATCTAGCTTTATGCCAAAAGAGTTGCTTCAAAATTTTTATGGAACTTTCTAGCTTGCTTGCATGCCTCCTGGAAACACAACTTAAGCTAGCCATTCATTTCTTGATGCATGTCAAACAGCAACAAACAGTTCTAAGAGAAATTTTTTACAAGAACTATCAGCATATGAAGGGCAAGAAAATGGAGCTTAAAATTGTAAGAATCAATAATTATACTGAATCCATAAATTTTAGCACAAGGTTCAGATCTCCCAGGGGGGGCATTAAATAACTATATGCTGATCATGTGAACTATCCAAATAGAATTAAAACATAATAATAATAAAATAATAATAATAATAATAAAAAATAAGTAAGGTTGACATACCTGCAATTCTGTTAGGTATGTATCTGAGAGCAGCCCAAGCATGAGTGGCTCCACTGGAATAGCCCAGCAGCCAGAACTTGTCACTAATACCAACTGCATTAGCAAGGTGCAAGATATCAAATGCTGATGAGTTAAGGTTCCTTCCGGGATGACGATCGCTCTCCCCAAAACCAGGAAGATCATACGTTACCAAGCGAATGCCAAACTCTTCAAGCAATGACATTTTAACTCCCGGTATACCTTTCATACAGAAATTATTCAGAAAATCAATATCAAGTCCCCATTAGAGTCCCATGGATACCACTTCAAAGGATTAAAGATTTTACCAGTTTTTTTTTTTACCTGCAAGTCGTGAAGAAAGAAAAGAATGTGGAGCTATTAGGGAAAATCTAGCTCTGTTGGCTGGAACACCTCGCTCATGATAAGCCATGTGCCTACCATCCGGAAGTTGTATGCGGCTAGCGCTGGGAGGATGTATACGCACCTTCTTTACTGGTGGGATCAAGCTGTCATGTGTGCTATTTACATTCAAAGCTGCAAATGTTTTTAACAATGTTGATAGAAGTTTATCTATTGTATACCACAAAAGAAAGAGAAAATAAATGAGACTGAATGCAAAATCAAGATTCAAGTTCCCCTTCTCAAAACTCCTATAATTTTTAAGAATCCTGATGAGTTATTCTGGAAAAACTTAGTACTATTGAGAACAGAAAACAGAAACAAATGGATAAACATAAATTGGAAAGCTGTAAACTTAAGTTAAATTCCGCGACATAGAATGGCCAGGACCAATATATAAGTTCTTGACAGAGTTAGCCACAGAGGCACATATGGCTTAAAAATGGGAATAGGAATTCACTGATGAACGAACTTTATGAATACCCTCCATGCCAGTGTTTCTTTACATTTATCCAAAGAGGTCATTATAATCAAGTCCACTTATCTATATGGCTGTTACTATGGCACCACTGCAGGTATTGTCCAAAAAATGGAGTAGTCAAGTTTAAAGATCAACGGTGATTAACTGAGAAATGTAGTCACAATCAATCACACTTGGGCTGAGCGCCATGAAATTACTGCAACCGAATCCAAAAAAAGCTGTGTCAACGTGATTTACATGAAAGCAATGGCGTCCAACACATATGAATTAAGTACTAAAACCTTCTCTCCCAAATGTGAGGAGAAGTAAATATCAAATTTTAACCGGAACCACAACTTCCTTGGTTATTGAACATATAGGATCCAAATTGCGAATCATGAACCACCAAAAGGGCCAGCAAGCGATGGAACTCAAACTGACAAATAGGGCAAGTGATTTTCATAAATCCGACTAACAGAACGATAATGAATAAGCAAATCACCTATTCAAGTTTTTCAAGTAGATCGTCACAGACCATTTTCATGTAATATAGGTAATTCTACAAATACTCAAATTGAAGGAATTGAAGCATAGACTTCACATTCAAATAACAAATAAAAAACAGAGAGTAATCTTAGAATGAATTTGAAATTCACCTGCAAGCGCGAGAATGAAGACGAAGAATATGACCGACCACGCTTGAGCCGGATCGCGATCCTCCGGCAAAAACTCATTCAAGTACTTCAATCTGCCGGAGACCTTAGCGTACGGCTTCCGAAGCTTTCGCACGATATACGAGTCCTCGGTCAGAAGGCTCTGCTGCGCAATGTCCCTGCAGCCTCTGCCCAATTCCATCAGTATCTCGCCCCAAGCCATCGCGAATCCCTTCACCTGATCCTTCAGGCTCTCCGATCCTGCCGATTCTTCGCCCATAACGAACCCCGACCTTCTCGTCCCAAACGATGTCGTCGAGTCTCCGATTGTCTCCCCGGTGTACCGTATCGCCGTGTCCTCCACCAGACTCGTCAGCTCGTCCCGCCACGTGTTTGATCCTGACATTTCGCTGAAAAAAGTTTTTCAGTTAAGAACTCCCAACACTCAACTCTCTCAGACTTCAATAGAGCTGAAAGAGAGAGAAAGAGAGAGAAAGAGAGAGAGTTTAAAAAAGAAAAAGAATCAAGAGTAATAATGTCAAGGCAAAAGAAAACAGAGCTGGAAGTGCAGCTTTCCAAGCGTGAAATTCAAGCCAGGTTTGTTTAATCCCAAAAAGAGATAAAAACCTAACCGACCACCGTTCAAACCAAAAAAGAAGTTGAGAAAAGAAGCACTCATGAAGTAGAAAAAGGCAAAAGCACCTCTGCGGCTCTGCTCTATTATCCTCTTCTCACCTTCCCGCACTGAAACCGTTAAGGAGCTCTGTGAGCTCCATATATTCTATTCATCTTTATGTGGAATTGATTGCTTAAACAACCTTTTAGCAATGGCTGTGTCGCTGGGCGCTTCTAGGCTTTTTTGCCTTTACTGGTCCGAGAGAGACTTGACGATGAGTACGAGACGTCCGATGAGCTCACCGTGAAACTCACGGGGTGGATCAGGCCACGTGTTCAACTGCTGCGCCGTGCCACTAACGGCTGGCTACCGGTTCAGTCGGTGCGTGTCGGTTGGTTGTTTGTGCGATTGCCTGACGAGTGACGAGCGGTACGCGCATGTGACTTGGGAATGTTCTGCTTCGTCCTTTTCCCGACGTGATACCTTTTTTTATTCCGGCGTTGATGGGGTTCTCTTAAAGAGTAAGTCTTCCTCAGATCTTGACCGTCAGTTTTAGTCAAGGTTGGTAAGGGGACACTTGTAATCTCATCTGACGGTGGTGAGGTCATTAAAGAGTGAATGCGAGTGAGATTGCTGTTTTTCCCTGCTATTTTTTTAACTGAACAGTGAAAGGCAAAGTGGGTGTAATGTTACCGGTGAAAGCGTACGAGTACGACACGTCGACAATGTAAAATTTAGCGAAAGAAGTATCGGAGCAAGCAAATCCCCGTAGCCCTTTTCGTGCCCACAGTGGGCCTGGTTTCTGTGTTAGGTTTATTTAAGACGACAATTTTTCACACTGCCAACAAATTTTACACAAAAGTAAAAGAAAGAGTTTGATATAAATGGGTTTGAATCACAATTAGGGTAGCCCGTTTATTAGAGCACTCCCACCAAACTCTTTAAAGTGGTTCCTTCCCTATATTTAGAAAAAATATCATAAAAAACATTAAAAAAAAAACAGTTCCATCAGCCTCCCTAAATTTACATGCTATCATTTGAAATCTACAATAACCATGTATATATATATATATATAGTTACTGTAGATTCCCAACCTAATATTTTAATAAAAATAAAGTCCATCTCTCCTCTCTCCTCCCTTGCTTCACGCGTCCTTCCTTCCCCGTCCTCCTTCCTTTCCCAACCAAGACGCCATGGATGAACCAGCCCTCGCCTTTTCCCTCACTTTCTCATCAACAAAACACAAAATCACCGTTATCATAGAGAAACAAGAGTTTCTCATCTCTCTCTCCTCTCTCCTCTCTCCTTCCACCTTCCCCGTCCTCTATCGTCTCCACCCCGTCAAAACTCAAACTCAATCAAAATCAAAAATTTCTTCAACCACAGCAAAGGCCCAAGCCCTAGGATCACCGAAAAATTCACAGTTCAGAATTCCACCGAAAATTTCCACCGGAATTCTATTGAAATTTCACTGTTTGAAATGCCCGGAATTCCACCGGAAATTTCCTCTTGTTTCACCGGAAGTTCGCACCTCAAGCCACAAGAATTGCGCCTTCAACTTTTACGGCGTCGACCCAACATCATCCACCAGAAATCGGACCTTCCTTTCACCGCATCTCTTCTTAGGCCATTGGAAATCAAACCCACTGGTCTCTCTGCATCTCCGGTTTTCTCTCTGATTCGATCTCTCTTCCTCAAGCTCTCTCCCTAATTCGGTCTCTCTCCCGGGTTCTCTCACTCAACTTGTTTTGGGTCACAGAGAAGAGAGGAAGGAAGGATCAGGAAGATGAAGAAAGGGAGAAGAAAAGAAGAGGAGGAAGAGAAAAAGGGGTGGTTGACAGGTGAGTTTTGAGAGAGAGAGAGGACGGAGATGACAAGAGAGGAGAGAAGAAAAAAATAATAAAAAAATAAAAGTAGGAAAGATAAAAGATAATAAAATAAGAGTAAAAAATAGTATTTAATTGATATAGGAAAAATTTAGGGAAACTATTGTGGGGTATCTTTTTATATGGAAGAAAAAAGTAGTTTTGTTCCCTAAATATATAGAAAATGGTTGGGAAACTGATGGGAGTGCTCTTAAACCGGTAAATTACGGGTTAATTCACTTGATATGAGGTTGAGGACTAGGAATATAATCGAGTCGAGTTTTAAGATTTTAAAACTGGCTTGTTTATGAATCGAGCTTAAATATCGAGTTCGAATTCGAGCCGAGCTATAAAATGCGTATTCAAGTTCGGCTCGTTTAAAATTCGAACGAGTTCGAGCTCATTGAAAATGACATTCGAGTCGAACCGAGCTGAGCTGGGTTACTCAATAAGCTCAACTCAACTAGAACTCGAGATACGCTATTAAATTTTTCAATGTGTGATCAAAGCGGAGTTCAAGCCTGAGTTTGTGAACAACCTCCATACTAACTATTAATAACTTAATATGTAAATATAATATGCTAAATACTATTATCAAAGTATTATAATTAATATGTAATACAATATTTATTTAGCTAGTATACTATATATATATATCAGAAAATGACCTATAGACTATAGTTAACTACTATATATATATATATATATATATATATCGAGTAACATATAGTTAATTACATTTACTTAGCATATGTTAATAAATTAAATAATATGTTAGTTTATGAATTAACTAGTTAGTATGTTAACTAATACACACACATATAAATATTAAGTAACAAATATAACATATATTACTTAATTACTAATATACATGTTTAAATTTATATAACTCATTTTTAGTAATATATAAGAGATATGAACGAGCTAACGAGTCGGACGAGTGATTTGATCGAGTTTTTAACGAGTTGAGTTCGCGAGCCTCTATCAAGTTTTGTCGAGCGAGTCGAGTATGTATTACTTATTAATTGAGCGAGTTTCTACAGTAACGATCGAGTTTATATAGTATCGAGCTCGAGTTTGGATCGGGCTCAACTAAACAGGTATCGAGCGGGTTGTCGAAATGACTGATTTATTTACATCCCTATTGAGGTTGATCTGGGTCCGTTTGGTTTACAATTTCAAAAAGTGCGATTTAAAATAATGATTTTAAAATGTGCGATTTGAAAAAGTGATTTTAAAAATGCAATTAAGCGTTTGAGAAAATTACAATTTAGCCTTTAAAATTCTGTATTTTTAAAAAAACATCATCTTACTTGCGATTTAAAAAAGCAGATTTTCTGCGTTTTCTAATCGCAATTTTAAAAATGCAGTCCCAAATGATTTATGTTTTGCGATTTAGTTTAAAATCTCACTTATTATCTACGAAATCGCAATCCCAAACACACCATAATCAATTTTTTTTTTTTTTTTTTTAAAAAAAAAAAAACTCTCAAATGACTTTACTTCACAGGATAAGGTTAAACTCGTTAAAAAGTCCTAAACCAGTAGACATAGAATGTTCCTCTCGGTCTCTCGCTTCGCGCTCTTCCTTTTTGTTGTTGTGAATCACCATGAGTCGCCATGAAGGTTATCAGCGGCATGCCCACAACCCCCACCTGGACGAGAATGATGGATGATCAAAAAGATTTTACTTCCTTCTTAGATACGAGGCATTGAATTTTTCACAGAGAAGCTGATTAAATTTCATGTTTGCGGTCGCCGGTTGTTATAATATTCATTGATTTGAGATGAAGCTTTTGGTAAAATAAAGGTAAATATGTTTTGTCCAAATTATTATATTTAATTTTGGTTTGCGAAATAGATGTTTAAAATTAGTTTGCAAAATAAACCTTTAAAAATGAATAGCTATTCTTATTAAATAACTATTATTTTATTTGATTGCAAATTATTTATAGGAATAATTATTCTTACAAAGAGGAATAACATGAATACCTATTCATTTCCCGTGAGAATAAATTAAACATTAAAGGGATGTTTGGGTACCGGTTTATTTTTTTACTATTTTTTGAGTATATGTTTGGGTGTTATTTCAACCCAACTCAAGTTTTTTCAACCCAAGTAAAATAATAATAATAAAAAATGAAATAAGAAATAAATAATAACTCAGAGGCGGTTGAGCCACCCATGGGTGTCTGGGGATGGATTGACCACCCCCAAAATAATGTCTAGGTAAGCGATTTCAGGTGTGACTCGACCACCCCCAAGCAATTTAAAAAGTCTCTGACCATCCCTTGTGGGTGGTTTTGGAACCACCCATATATATATATATATATATATATATATATATATAGAATTTTAGATTTTTTTTTTCAATTATATTCACTTTGATTATATTTGCAAACATCTTTTTTTATTTTTTTTATTTTGTTTCAGAATTCTCTCGACTATCCAAATATAATTTTAAAAAAACCAATATTCTTGATATTGTTAATTTTGAACAAAGCAATTAGTAATAGAATATAGTAAAAACAGAAATCACAGACGAAGCCTAAAGGCATCCCCATTGAGCTCTTCAAAAGTAATGTTTAGCCAAATTTTGGCTAAAATTCACAAAAACCATTATTTATCAAGCTCTCTTTTCATTATCTATTATAATACTTGTCAGATTTGTATTCTATATTTGGAGAAACAATCTTTCTCTCTATTTCATTTTCATACATTTTTATATTCATTTTATCACACTCTCTCTCATTGTCTCACTCTTTTTTGGTTTGTCGAGTGATTTTTGAGAATAATAAAAATAGAAAAAGAATAAAACTTATATCTAAATAGAATAGAGTAAAATTTAGAGAGTTTATTGTGCGGTGCTTTTGTAAAATAACTAGTTAAACTAAGGATGCGTTTGAGATTGCGATTTTATAGACAATAAATTGTAATATATATTATTCCTTTTTGGTTGTGGCCTTTATATCACATTTACGGTGTTTACTATGTTTATTATTTTAATAATAAACATATACGGTATTATGGATATTTCTATTAATTTAGATTACCGTAAATATGGAATCGGTATTATGGTTATTTCTATTAATTTAGATTACCGTAAATATGGAATCGGTTAATTGATTTTAAAATCAATTAACGATATTGTTTCCTTGATGGAAGGAAACAAATACGGTGTTTACCATTTTGAGGGTCCCTAACCTAGCCTATAAATAGAGTGCCTGTGTACACCATCAGTACAGCCATCAAGCAATATGCATAGGTTAGAAGACACTCATATTTTGTTTCTAGAAGTTCAGAAGAAGTGCTTGAGCAACAATGGCCGGAGGTATGCCTAAAAACTCTTCTATGTTCTTATTATTTCCGCTGCGCATGTTAGGTTAAAATAATTTGTGTTTAATTATTTATAACATGTGGTATCAGAGCCAGCCTCTGTGCTATTTTGCTTGGCATATAATTTTACTATGCGTTATCAATATTGAATCAAGTATTTTTTCAATATTGAATCAAGTGTATTTTATTTGTTATTGTTCGTTATTTTTTGATGATATTATTTACACACTATTGCAATTTTTGGGTTCTGAATTGCAATATTGAGCATTACAGGTTACTGAAACCCATTAAGAAAGGGGATATTACCCTTTTGCCCTTGTTTGGAAAACCAAAAAAAAAAAAAAAAATCCCCCCCCCTGTGTCGTCGAACGTTACCAGTAGTCGGCGACCCAAGGGTCGCCGACAACGCCGCGAGCAGCGGCCGAAAGGCCGCTGCACCTCCAGTAATCGGCGACCTTTGGGTCGCCGAGAGCACTTTTCGGCCGCTGCTACTCCAGTAATCGGCGACCCATCAGGGTCGCCGACAGCGCTAAAGGCCGCTGCTTCTCCAGAAGTCGGCGACCCATGGGTCGCCGACAGTGCTCCAGGCAGCGGCCTTATGGCCGCTGCTTCTCCAGCAAACGGCGACCCATATGGGTCGCCGGATTCATCACAGCAGCGGCCTATCTTGGCCGCCGCATCAGGAGTAAAGGGTGGCGGCGGTAGGCTTGGCGGCGGCAAGGGTGTGGCTAGGTTTCTAGGGTTTCAACCCAAAAAGAACATGACGGGTCGGGTCGGGTTATTATTTGGGTAGGGTTTAAAACCCAACCCCACATCAAGTGGGCTGACCCAATCCAGAACCCAACCTGACATTAAGTGGGGTCAGCCCAATCCAGAACTGGGCCTGTTCAACAAAAAAAAAAAGGCTGAGGCCTTATGGGGTTTAGAACTTAGGTTCACTAAGTGTAAAAGGGCCTAAGGCCACATTATGAACCATTGGGCTATATATTTATTGTGTCTTTTTAATGCAATTTTATTTACCTTAAGGTTTAAATTATTGTGTATTGAAATAATTTGTGTATTTAATACATGATTGTATATTTATATAAATTGGTTGATGCCTAGACCTAAGGGATAATTAGCAAAACCTAATATGTTAGTGTGGGTTTATGGCGCTATCTAAGAATGCAATGTCGGGAAAAGTTCTGGCAATGAAAGTCTTGGGATTTAAGTGTGTCCGGTGTGACCCCCCTCACTTTCCTGGGAGCTCATCTGCTTGCACCTTGGAGAATGCTATTTACCTCATTTACGTGTTGGTTTGTCTTATTCCTAGGGTCATTTGTGGGCATCTATAAAGTCATTAGATGTTAATGAAGTCGCAATTATTATGATAATTTTGGAGAGCCACAGCGTCCAAAATTTTGAATAATAATTGCATCAAGACCATTCATATGAACTTCATATAGAAATATTAACATCATGTTGTAATTAATTCATAAATTTAATTACTTATCCTCACAGGGAAGGTTTTTATTTTTTTGACTTAATTAGAATAAGATAACAAATTTAATATTAGAAGAAAATTTCTCTTAGGCCCACAGGTACGGAGGATTTTGCTTACTAATATTCAAATTTGGTTTAGTCTTATTAATAAAGAGTAAATTTCATGCGAGATGCAACTTTTGCCCACAGGTAGGTTGAAATTTACTATTTAAATTAGCATTGGCTGATTTAAATTAAAGTCACTTCATAGCAATTGAGTAGTTTTGTTTTTCCTTGGTTCTTGCAGCTATACCTGCTGGATTATTTGACGGTACCTGTCATGTTCCGAAACTTAATGGTAATAGTTTTACTGAATGGAAAGAGAACTTGCTCTTTACATTAGGGTGTTTGGAATTAGACATGGCACTCCGGACGGATGAACCACCCGCTTTAACGGATACTAGTACTGCACTAGAGATGGCTAAACATGAAAGGTGGGAGCGATCCAATCGCCTCAGCTTAATGTTTATGCAATCTCACATTGCCAAAGGCATTAGGGGTTCTATCCCCGAATGTTCTAAGGCTAAGGATTTTTTGAAAGCCGTTGAAGCACAGTTTGTGAGTTCAACTAAAGCCATGGCCAGCACTCTAATGAAGAGACTATCAAGTCAAGCCTTCGATAGTTCCAAAGGTGTGCGTGAGCACATCATGGAAATGAGGGATATAGCAGCTCAATTAAAGTCCCTTGAGGTTGAGATTTCCGAATCCTTCTTGGTCCATTTGGTTCTCAATTCTCTTCCTCCTCAGTATGGTCCCTTTAAGATTTCATACAACACACATAAGGATAACTGGTCAATTAATGAACTCTTGACCATGTGTGTTCAAGAGGAAGAGAGATTGAAACACGAGAAACCAGAAAGTGTTCACTTGGTTGCTCGTGCTAAAGCAAGGACTAAGGAAGGCAAGGCTGCCCACCACTCCAAGAAAGGAAACAAGGTGTCATTCAAAGGCAATAAGGATGCTTGTTTCTTTTGCAAGAAGGAGGGGCACATGAAGAAAGAATGCCAGAAATACATTAAATGGCTGGAAAAGAAAGGTAATCTCATCTCTTTTGTATGTCATGAATCTTTTTTTGTTGAGGCTCCTTGCAATACATGGTGGATTGATTCTGGTTCTACAATCCACATTGTGAATACATTGCAGGGATTTCTCAAAACAAGGAAGCCGATAAGAAGTGAGCAACGTGTTTACTCGGGAAATAAATTGTTCTCACCGGTCGTAGCAGTTGGGACTTACAGACTTATTTTGAAAACTGGATTTGTACTAGACCTTGAGAATGTTTTTTATATTCCATCATTTTCTAGAAATTTAATTTCTATTTCAAAACTTGATGTATTTGGATACGGTTTTTGGTTTATTAACTCAATTTTCAGTATTTTAGAAATAATAATTTTGTTGGTGGTGGAATCAAAATTGATGGTCTATACAAACTTTCTTTAGATCCCAACTTTGAGAACAGTTATTTATCGTTGCATACTGATATTGGCATAAAGAGAAGCCTTGTAGATGAGAACTCTGCTTGGCTATGGCACAGGAGATTGGGACATATCTCCATAGAGAGAATCAAAAGATTAGTAAGTGATGGAGTTTTACAAACTCTTGACTTTACTAATTTTGGTACTTGTGTGGATTGCATAAAGGGAAAGCAAGCCAACAAGACCACTAAAGGTGCCAGAAGGAGTTCTGAGATTCTTGAAATCGTACACACAGATATATGTGGACCTTTTTCTACTCCCTGCCTCAATGGTCAAAGATATTTCATATCTTTTATTGATGACCATACGCGATATATGTATCTCTACTTCCTAACTGACAAGGCTGAAGCGCTAAATGCCTTCAAAACCTATAAAGTGGAAGTAGAGAAGCAAAAGGAAAAGAAAATCAAGATCGTGAGATCTGATAGAGGCGGAGAGTACTACGGTAGGTACACAGAAAAGGGACAAATGATCGGTCCATTTGCGCAATTCCTTCAAGAAGAAGGTATTGTTGCTCAATACACAATGCCTGGCACACCACAACAAAATGGTGTAGCAGAAAGAAGGAATCGCACACTTATGGACATGGTCAGGAGCATGCTAAGTAATTCTGAATTACCTTTGTTTTTGTGGAGTGAAGCCTTAAAAACTGCTGTGTATGTATTAAACCGGGTTCCATCTAAGGCTGTCCCCAAGACACCTTTTGAATTATGGAAAGGGTGGAAACCGAGTTTAAATCACATACACATATGGGGTTGTCCTGCTGAAGTGAGGATTTACAATCCGAACATGAAGAAACTTGACCCAAGGACAACCAGCGGTTATTTTATTGGCTATGCGGTAAACTCAAAGGGATTCAGGTTTTACTGTCCTTCTCACAATACTAGGATTGTTGAGTCTATAAATGCAAAGTTTCTAGAGGATGCTGAACCTAGTGGGAGTGCTCATCCACAAAAGATAGAATTAGTGGAAGCACGAGAGTTGGCCAAATCTCCTCCTCACAGAGGAAGATTGATTGTATTCAGGGAAAATCAAATTGATTATCCTGAGCTACAATCAGTTCTAGAACAACCGGCTCATGAAGAACAGGGAGATCAATTTGATCCTCCTGAGCCACAACCAGTTCTAGAACAACCAACTCATACAGAACAGGTTCAGAATGAGTCTACTCTCCCATTGCAAAATGCAGAGGAAGTAGAATTAAGAAAGTCCTCTAGAATAAGGAGACCAGCAATCTCTACAGATTATGTTGTATACCTCCAAGAGTCTGACTTTGATGTTGGACCTAAGGATGATCCAAGTGTGTTTTCACAAGCCATGAGTGGGGATAACTCCACACTATGGTACGATGCCATGAAGGAAGAGATGGAATCCATGGCTAAAAACCAAGTCTGGGATCTCGTTGACTTACCAAAGGGAGCTAAAGCCATAGGCTGCAAATGGGTTTACAAAACCAAAAGGATGCTTCTGGTAATGTTGAACGATATAAGGCTAGACTTGTGGCCAAGGGTTTCACTCAAAAAGAAGGCATTGATTATCACGAAACCTTCTCTCCAGTATCAAAGAAGGATTCATTTAGGATAATCATGGCATTAGTAGCTCATTTTGACTTAGAGTTACACCAGATGGATGTGAAAACAGCATTTCTGAATGGGGATCTTGACGAAGAGGTTTATATGAAACAACCCGAAGGCTTTGATGATGATAGCAAGAGAGCTTGCAAGTTAAAGAAATCTATATATGGACTAAAACAGGCCTCCCGTCAATGGTATATTAAGTTTCACAAGGTTATTACCTCATTTGGATTTACTGAGAACCTTGTTGATCAATGTATATACCTTAAGGTCAGTGGGAGTAAAGAGATATTTCTAGTCCTGTATGTAGATGATATTTTACTTGCAAGCAATGATTTAGGTTTGCTACATGAAACTAAGCAGTTACTCTCTCAAAGCTTTGAAATGAAGGATTTGGGTGAAGCCACTTATGTCTTTTGACATAGAGATTCACAGAGACATAAAGAATATTAACATTGTCTCGGAAGGCCTACATTGAAAAAGTTTTGAGAAAATTTAGAATGAAGGATTTGCACCTTCAGTAGCAATTAAGAGAGACTAATTAAATACAGATTAATGTCCCAAAAGGTATTGGAATAAGGGCAGATGAAAAGTTTTAAGTGTCTGCATTATACATAACCATATAACTGACAATAAGTATATTGAGTCAATAAAGTGTTGCAAATAAAGTCTTGCGGTATATGCAAGGAACCAAGAAGTACAACTTAACCTAAGGATACACTTTCCATTTGAAGGTGGTTAGTTGTTCAGATTTGAGTTTTGCCGATTGTGTAGATAGTAGAAAGTCTACTTTAGGGTATATATATTTTTATTGAAGGATATATCCTAGAGATATAGTATGCAGACTATAGTTGCTACGTCTACCAAGAAAGCTAAAAGTCTAGCGTGCTATGAATTTAGTACACAGGCATGATGGTTGAGACATTTGTTGAAAGTCTCAATCTTGTCGATTTACAGTTAGACCATAAAGATACTCTGCGGTAATTCTACTATAATCTTCTTTTATAAGAATAAAGAGTAGAAGCAGAAGTAAATCGACATCAAGTATCTCAGTACGAGAGATAACATTAAGAGACATAAAAGGTCTATTGAGCATATAAGTACTGAATTAATGATTGCGGATCCCATGACTTAAAGTTTACCGGTAAAGAAAGAATAAAGTCATGCGGAATATATGAGACTCATTAATTCATTTTCGCTTGGTTTGTCTCTTTTTGGTCTATAGACATAAAGTTATGATAATAAAGATTTTGTGCACATTTGTTATTTTATCCATGATGATAAATAAAGTTGGACCCGAATGACTTATAGGAAGTTCATTCATAAAGCTTGATTATCCATAAGGTACTCATGTAAGGAGTGTTTTACATCGTGATACATGGAAGGGACGACCTAATTTTATAATGGTTTTACCGCTATGATTCGTGTGAAACATTTCTTATCTGAGTGGGAGGATTCCATAAGTGATTGGCCAAAACTAAAGAACCTAATACCATATGGTCATGTGTTATAAAGTCCAAGTGGGAGAATGTAATATATATTATTCCTTTTTGGTTGTGGCCTTTATATCACATTTACGGTGTTTACTATGTTTATTATTTTAATAATAAACATATACGGTATTATGGATATTTCTATTAATTTAGATTACCGTAAATATAGAATCGGTATTATGGTTATTTCTATTAATTTAGATTACCGTAAATATGGAATCGGTTAATTGATTTTAAAATCAATTAACGATATTGTTTCCTTGATGGAAGGAAACAAATACGGTGTTTACCATTTTGAGGGTCCCTAACCTAGCCTATAAATAGAGTGCCTGTGTACACCATCAGTACAGCCATCAAGCAATAGGCATAGGTTAGAAGACACTCATATTTTGTTTCTAGAAGTTCAGAAGAAGTGCTTGAGCAACAATGGCCGGAGGTATGCCTAAAAACTCTTCTATGTTCTTATTATTTCCACTGCGCATGTTAGGTTAAAATAATTTGTATTTAATTATTTCTAACATAAATGTGATTTTAAACCAAATTGCAAAATATAAATCGTTTAGAAATTGTATTTTTTTAAAAAGAGAAATGCTTGACATCCCAACATTTTTTTTTTCCTCAGAATTTGGTTCCAACCTGATGTGTGTAACAATCCTATGAGATTTGACATATTTTTCAAAATGATAGATCTCATAAAATTGTGACACATCAAGTTGGAACCAAATTCTAGAAAAAAGTGTTTAAATGTCTAGCATTCATCTTTTTAAAATTATGATTTAAAAACGTAAAATATCTGCTTTTTCAAATTTAAAGTAAGATGATATTCTTTTAAAAATGTATGAATTTTAAAAATTAATTTGTGACTTTCAAAATTAAATTATAATTTTACCAAATCATCTTTTTAAATTACATATTTTAAATTATACTTTTTAAAATCGTAAACCCTGAACCGTAAAATGATCAAAATTTTTAGCTAAAGAATAGGGTGCTCTGAGTTTGCCCAAAAGCCCGAGCCTCCTGAAGTCTCGACAGTCGACACTCAACGGCTGAAGAAAACTGCTACCGTCTTCGTCAAGCCAGAGACCGTCTTCTCAACCCAGGTATCTCTCTCTCTCTCTCTCTCTCTCTCTCTCTCTCTCTCTATTATACTGCAACAAAATTTGGTGATGTGCATCCTCTCTCTCTCCCCCCGCTCTCTGTTTCTGTCTCTCATCCCTCTTTCTCTGTTTCTCTATCTCTCTCTGTTTACCATGTGACAGTAAAAAAATTAAGAGAGAGAGAGTCTTGCGTTACTGATATGGGCTTGGATATTTGGCGATGGGTTACTCTCTGCGTTGGTTCTGAGTTTTTTGGAAAACAGAGAAAGCTGGGTGGGTGCATACTAGGCTACTAGCTCTTGCCGATATCTCTCCATATATTTTATAGACCCACATTTTTTTGAGGAGGGAACCCAGCGAATGGGTCTGTGAATTTTTTTGACTTTTCTGAGTTTTTTCTTTCTTTGTTTTGTATTTGCAATTTACCTTTGCACTGTGTGTTTTTAGATTTGAGTTTCTGTTCTTTAGCGGTTCTGATAAAAATAAAATAAAAATCGAAGCGTTATACTCTTAGCAGTGTATTGATTATTATTTATCAGTTTGTACTTTTCCACGTGTTTTTATATATGTAGGTATAATTACAGAGTTTTTGCGTAGTGATGATTTAGGAATTGGTTAAAATTGTGGAGCGCTGGGTTACGTTGACGGTGAATCGATTACTTCTTGCTTGGTCGGTGGGTTACGTTGTGTTTTTCTTTTCTGTTGAAATCGCAAGCTGTGGGTTACGTTGTGTTTTTGTGTGGCTGTTTTCTGTAGTTAGACGTCTTCCTTGCTGGTTTCTGCAGATAAGCCAGTGTGTTGGTCTTTTTTCTGTAGATAGCCAGTTAGACCATGGAAGTTCCCAAATGAACATCCATTTGAGAGAAATCCCCTTTCCTGTTACTTACAAAAAGAAAAAAAACCCCTTTTACCTGTAATGCGTGGTCAATGGTCATGGGTTGGAGAGATGGTAGAGGTAAACACCTCTGTAAAGATTATTTTATTTGCTATTTTGACATTTGAGAGAGAGAGAGGTGCATTATGATCATCTCTCAAATGTTTTTTTTTTTTTTTTTTTTTTTTTCACTTATCAAAAAACATTTGAGAGATGATCATAATGCACCTCTCTCTCTCTCTCTCTCTCTCTCTCTTATTTTTTTTGACAATATTTTGGATGTAGAAATCAACACAACTCATTTGTCCGGTGAACAAATAGCTAGGCCTCATTTGGGTGCTGAAAAAATAACCCAAAAAGACTCGCCCTTCTCTTCCCTAGGCTTCAAAACCCTGTAATTTTGGTCTAAACTCAATTTGGTTGAGGTGCAATCTTTCCAGTTCCAACAAAGCAAAATTCTGCCATTAGGGTGTTTTCTTGTAAAGAGTGTCTTTATCTGTGGCTATTTTCTTGTTCTTTTTCTTGTTACTCAATTATCAAAAAAAGAAATTAATTACCTCCTTCTATTGTCTTGTTCTTATTTTCATTGCATTGGTCCCATATTGAATATATTTGAGTCTTAAATGGAATCAGTTTTTGTCCATATCTCTCATCTCATATAGATTCACTTGCTTGCTTTTGGACTTAAGTGTAAATTTCAAATCAAAATCGTTGTTGTATATCTTTTAGGAGCAAAAACCCCCATGAATGGAATTTGACTCCGGTGTGGCTGGACCATTACAGGAATTCCATGGCTACCGACGCAGTCTTTCAAGATCAAAGAAAGCGCACTTTGGAGGCATTGGAGCGGAGGTTTGCTGTTGAGCACCTTCTACAACAAAAGAAGAACAAAAAGAGCTTAAACAAAGTAGACAATAAAGAACATAATAGTAAAGGTTCTTCATTCCTTGCGTCTGTGGTAGATAAAACTGATGCAGCGGTCACTCCTACATTGGGTGCTTCATCCAAGAAAGGTGTGTTTTTATTTAATTAATTTTTATTTAATTTTTTAAAGCCTTTATACCTAACTTTGCTTTGGAGGATCTCCCATTTGTTACGCGTAAAAAGAAATCATTGAGAATTCATTATCAGGCATGTTAAGGCTGTCGTTAAAGAGAACGTAATACCTAACATATTTGTATCTTTGATAGATATTAATTATTGATGTTCTAGCTTCTCAGGGGGGTTCAGTTTGACACTTCATTTTTTTCTATCATATGCTAATACCACACCGCTTTTTTTGCTTCTGGTCCATCTAGCCGTTCTTGAATCAAGCTTTGCAGGTCTGATATAAATGAATGCATATCAAGGCCCTTTATTAGCTCCTCATTTTAGTTGATCTTTCTTACCTATCGAATGGCTGTTGATATCATTGTTGCTAAATTAACCCCCCTCCCCCCCGGGCGCTGCGGGTCGGCGGCATGGGGGGCCCATGTCTTTTGTCTTTTGCAAAAGTTTGTACATTCCCACTGAGATCCCATTTCCAGTATTCTGTATTGGCTTCTTGTCGTTTTATTTATTTATTCTTTTTCTTGAATTTATTTTATCATTACTCCTATTCAATGTGGAGGGGAGTATGTTTAATATTTATTTTATATTAAATTATTTGTATGCTTTCTTCCTGTTTCACATAGTAAAATTGTGTATCACTGTTGACGTTAAGATTTCCAGCATTATCTATCAGCTATTTGCTAGTCTTTTCATTCTTGTTTGCATTTAACTGATTGATATCACTGGGCTTACTTGTAGGAATTTTTACTTTCTCAGGTCACCCTGCTTCACAAGGTACTGCTCTTGGCATGCATGCATGTGTTTTAGTTACATAAATTATATTGAAAGGAGTTTGTAATATGTTTCCGTGTCCTTTTGTATTTATATGTTTTAATTGATTAGATGGAAAGTGAATGTTGTATACAGATCCTGAAGAAAATGCTCCAGCCTATTCGCAGCTCTCTCAACCTGTACATGAGAATCTGCTGGCAACCAATACTAAGGTACTTTGCTATCTGAACCATGAATAATTGATCATTAGAGGTGCTTCTAATTAGAGAACTAACTTTTCTAAATTAAGAAATGATATATTCTCGGCTCCTTGGCTTAACATCTGCCTGCCATCATGCAGCTTTCTAGTCGAGAAGGGCACATGGTCGATAAGATTTTACACAAGCTTCTTCAGAATGGTGATTCGGCTCTGAAGTACATGCAGGGCTCCAGAAGCAAAAAATTGGACAATTGGATCCTTCTTGATAATTTTGTACAAGGGCGTGGTGTATCTACTGGTTCTCATATCAGGGCTTTGCGGATCCATTCAAAGCGTTCTAAAAAGCACATGTCCATGAAACAACATAAAAAATGTGGATCATTTGATTTGCCCCAAGAACTTAACAAGTGAGTTTAATGTTTCTCTACACTACATGTGGTTGCCACTTCACAATCTATTTCTTCTACTGTACTTGCAATCTAGATGTTATTCTTTTTACTGTATATCTGGTGGCGTCACATTGGTTCTTTTCATGAAGATCTAATGTTTTTTAGCTAACCTTCTCAAAAGGACATAGAAACATTGTGTAGAAAGATTATATGAGCTGGACTGTGAATCAGGGAAGGGGTGAATCAGGATGATCCTATGTCTAGTGATGACGTAAAACTGCTGACTCAGACAGTTGAGTTTCAAGCATGTTTCTTTTGCACATAAATAGCGGTTTAAGCTATTGCTATGGCTTGATCCATTTAAACCTAGTCAGCAATAATTTCAATAACTTGATCCCATCCTGCTGTTTGAACTGGTTAGTATTGTAGTCTTCAAATGGTTGATCTTTTATTGGGGGCTTTAAATGAGGGATCTGTCTTTTCCTATTCCTCTCTTGATCAGTCTGATGCTTGCCAATTGTTTTTAATTTTCAAATGTAGGTTATTCAACAGTGTGGGGAAAGAAATTAAGAAAATAACAATTGACTTCCTCTTGAATTTTTAAATGATGAGAGAATATACAAGGAAATTAAAGTTTTCTTCTATATATAACATATGACTAACTCTGAGAAAAACTGTTTTTTTATGAGCTTCTAATTATTGGTTGTGTTTGGATAGCAGGTTTGATATTTTTAGGCCAATGCATGAAATGTGGAAAGGCTACATGATGCAACTGCTTAAAACTATCGGGTGAGATATTTTCCTCCTTTGCTGATATAACAATCATGCGGTTTCTTATCCTTTATCATTAATCTTTTGTGTGTTTTTTTGGGTGGGGGGATAGTGTAATGACGCAAGGAAAAACGCTTGCCACATATATGCTATCACCCCAAAATGACTAGTCAATTTAAAGCTTTCCTAAAATCTCTTATAAAGCTCAGTTTCACCTAGTAAGTAAGCAATGTGAAAATTAACACACATTTGACGCATTATTAGGTGGCTCTGATACCATTTATAATGATTCAGAGAGAAATGCTAGCCACATCTGCGCTATCATCCCCAAAATGACTAGTTAATTTAGAGTTTCCTTAGAATCACTTATAAAACCTAGTTTCACCTTGTAAGTAAGTAATGTGAGACTTAACACCCATAAGTATCTTTATAAACTATCCACTCTATTTTGGCTACTAATCTCTTCCCAATATGCGATCAGGGTGTTACAAACTCCCTCTTAAACCCTTAATGTCCTCTTTAGGGGCACGTCATGCGGTACTCAGTACCACATAACCTGGCGTTACTAGACATCTTTGATATCATTTTTAACGTTCAAGGAAAAACGCTAGTTTCATCTGCGCTATTACCTCAAAATGACTAGTCGATTTGGATCTCTCCTAAAATTTTTTATAAAGCCTAGTTTCACCTAATACCTAATTAATGTAAGACTTAGCACCCCTTTATAAACCACACACTCTATGTGGGCTACTTATCTCTTCCCAATATGAGATTGAGGTGTTCCAGATAATGTTTATATTCCGTAAATATCCTCAATCTATTGGTTTTATAACCGTACTTCTATTTGATCTTACAGGAAAAATCAGTTGGCTCAATGTCTTCTTAATGCTGATCTACATGGTGCTATCATTCTAGGTCAAGCTATACTCTTTCTACAACAATCTTTGCAATAAAAGTACTCATGGAATCTATAGTAACTGCTTGCAATAAAAGTAATTTTACTTGTTAGGACCCAATAAAAGTTCTATTGGGTTAAACCACCAATGTCCTTTTATGAGTTTTTGGCTGCAAGGAGTCCAAAATTTACCCAGATATGCGCTTTATGATTCTTCAAGTTCATGGGGATTTCCTTTCTAAGCCTTTATAATTCTGTTCCCTCATAATCTTCTTCTCCCTTTTTTTTTTTTTTTTTTTTTTTTTTTTTTTAATTTTTGTCATTTCTACTCTTGATTGAATACTCAAGAATAACTTGTATGTGCAATTTTTGGGTCACAATCTGTTAAATTGTTCACCAGCCTATAGAATAGTGTGGATTGATGCATACTGTAATGCCCCAAACAAATAATTTCTCTAAATTAATATTGGGAGTGCTACATCTTACTCTTTTGACCTTTAAGTATATTATTCTATCAAAAAAAGTATATTATTCTATCCCTTTACAATGGAAACATACATATACCATAAGGCTTGAGTAGCGGATGAATTTAAAACTTTTCTATTACATACATACAAGTTCGCTAGAGCTCTAATCAACTGTAAACTACTTTGAGAATTAAATAACTTATCAAATCAATATTCCTCACATGACAGTCCTCATAACTATCTACTTTACTTATCGTGTTGCTCACTTACAATTTTATATAAAATCATATCATATTTTATACCTTATGATTTACTATTGTTTAGCTTGAGCTCCCGATCTTTGTCGCCTTTGTCCTGCTGTTTGGTACTGTTCTTTTTGTGTAAACAACGTTTACAGGTAGAAGGATGAGTCAACGGCTCAATAAGCAAGCAAGTTGGTGCTAATGTGTGACCGTGTGAACATTTCATATCACATTATGCGTAAATCAACTTGGCTAAAACTGATTTGTCGTTTTTCTAAGAATACTTCTTTCATAAACAAATAGTATTTTGCTTAAAACATAAAAACTTTCTTTGCTGAAAACGCTTCTTTCATAAACAAATATCGTTTTACTGAAATCATAAAAATTACTCTGCTAAAAATAATTTTCTTAAACAATTAACTCTTTGCTGAAAACATGTAAACCATATAACTAAAGCATTTCCTTTGTGAACCTCATTCGTAAATATTTCTTTCGCAAACATTCCTAAGAAACTTTGTTACTAGGTAGCTTATGCGGTATGTTTTCTTCACTTTATTACTTGTACTGTTCTTTATCATCTTTTCTTGTTTTCTAGGTTCTCTGTCTTGTTTTCTTGTACTATTTCTTTTCTTTGTGCTCTATTTAACCCCTAGAGCCTAGGCTTGTACATCCCCTCTCTTCAATACCCCTACAAGGCCTAGTCCCTTTGCTTAGGGATAACAATCGTTGTCATTGCCACCTAAGGCCACACCCTTGCAGTGTGTCGCACCATCCCTTGAGAGAATTCTTAAACTTTTTACATGGGGTACTGGTGTTCCTCTGTGTTCTCTTTACTGCCTTAGTTTTCTTTACTGTGTATGCTTTCTTTTTTCTTTTATACATACATAATACATAAAACACATTACCGCAACCCTTTTTCTTATCTCATAAAACCTGGTAAACATACATACAATAGTATATTTAAAACATCGTAGCAAAACATGCATCATTTGAAATAAACATTTGGAAACCAATTCATTTCACGCGTTTCATGCATAAAACAATTTCACAATTCTCATCATACATAACGCTAAGAATGACCTGGGTTTTTCTGTGAAAAACATTGCATTTTCTTACATAAAATGTCCCAGGTCGATATTCATAAAAATACTAGCACAAACATAAACTTGCTTACCTCAATTGCTTAATTCTCACTGCAGTGTATTGTACCATTATTGGTGATTCTTTTGCTTCAAATGCCCCCCTTAGAGTTCTTATTTCAAAACCTACAACCATGTTACATGATTTCCTTTAGTTAGAGAGATTGACACTCTAATTTTTTAGTTCCTTTAACTAACTCTTCCAATCTACCATTCTCATTTCCGTCCTCATGTAGCACTTCTTACTTATTCTCAAACTAGGGCTAGACTTCGAAACTAACCCTTATAGCTTTACTTACTCTCCTTCGACTTTAAAATAACTTACGCCTTATTTAGTTTGAACCTAATCCCTTAAATCCCCAACTTACCAATCCCCCCTTTCATAACGGATTAAAAGCCTATTTAAATTTCTCAAAATCTCTGTTGCAAAACTTATCTCACTTAAAACCTTAAAGCGCTCTCTCTCTCTCTCTCTCTCTCTCTCTCTCTCTCTCTCTCTCTCTCTCTCTCTCTGGGAAAACTCCTCGTTTATTAGTCCCATGTAGTCTTGTTTGAATGCGGGTTTGAACGAGGCATTTTGTGACAGTCTTGTTCAAATGTGCTTTGATTGCGGTTGCAATCAAGGCATCCTGGGACAACCTTGTTCAAACGGGCTTTGATCACAATTGTGATTGAGGCATTTTGGGACAATTTTATTCGAACAAAAACCCTACTGTTCGAATGAGATAACACTTCATGAAATTCTCAACGTAAAAACTACCTCAGATCCAAACTCTCTTACCACCAAACCCTTCCTTCACACCAAACATCATAAAACCAACCAATACATGACATTAAAACATCCTTTACAATATCAAAATCCCCCCTTTTATCCAAAACCCTAATTTTTCATTTTTCTCATTCTTTTCAAACTACACAATAACAACTCCACTTACCTCAATAACACAAACACAACACCAATAATAAGCTCCAAATCAAAATCATAAACCTCATTCAAAATAACAACCCTAATATGAACATACCAACAATAGTCAAAGTTTTCACTTCAAACTCCATAGTGAAATCTTAAACAACAACAATAATCACATAAAACCTTACTAACATCATTTAACCAAAATCCAACAATAAAATTCTATGAACTTGAAATCAATCAGAGAAAATGTTAGAAAATCTTACCCCCTTAACGCATCTCTTCAAGCTTTCTCCTTCTCTCCTTAGCTTCTCTCTATGTCTCTCTCTCCCCCTTTTAAACTTCGAATTTATTATGTTAAAAGCGGTCTCATTCAAACTGAATATTATTACGTCTGAACACAATGCGTCAGTTACATTTGATGCACGTTAAATCTCACCTAACTTGCACGCGTGGTTAATCATGGCCGTTAATCTTCACCTACCATGCGGGGGATGACATGTGGAGATGCCATCTTTATCGAACGGGACATATAGTGCATTCGAATGGGATCAGTCTAGATTTAATCTTCGCCGTCCATTTATTTCCCACGCGCAGGCCTTATTGATACGTGGGGATTCTTTCGGGTTCGAATGTGTCTAAATCTCGTTCTTACGCAACACCACATATTCGAAACCAAGATTTTAAACTTAGAATTTTACACCTTTCTCGATCAAACACCTACGAGACTTACTGTGCTCTATCTATTTTTTACCAAAATGTGTTGTTATTTTACTATTTTATTTATCTGTTTCAAATTCCTAATTTCTTTTAGTATTTTCTTTTGTGTTGTGCTACATAGTCAATTTGTGCAATAATCATTAGTGTCAAATACAGTAAAAGAGATTTTTAAAGGAACCCCCCCAAAAAATAAATAATAAACTTAAATACAGTCATTAGAGTCTTGCACTTATCGTTGTTATTATTATTATTTACTATAGTTTCCTTTCATTTTCTCTGGCAGTTGCTGAGTGTAAAATAAATTCTTTCACTGGAGTGAGCGGCATTATGATTCGTGAAACTACAGAAACATTTGGAATAATTACACAAGATGATGTAATCCAAGGTAATCATCCCTCAGCTCCAGCTTTAAACCAATTCAATTAGTTCCAGTTTTGACTACGAAAGGATGATGTGTTGCATCATGTATTCTACTGTCATTTGTCCTATATGAAGTAACAGATTTCAGCTCTACAGCTGGAAAAAGTAAAAGGTTTCAACCTTGTGTGTGTGTGTGTATATATATATATTTATTTATTTTTAATTAAAAACTTTTTTTTTTTAAGAAAGGAAACTTATGTACACATGAAGTATACAAGAGAGTCCCATATAGAATTACAATCTAAGATTCAAGAGATCTGCATAATTAACAAAGGAAAGAATTACAAGGAACCCTTCCAATAGCAATTCTTCATTCATAATAAAGATTGCAGAAAACTAGGTTCTATCTCAACACAAGACTACTCGACGCTCTCAAAATTATGATTATTCCTCTCTCCAAATCGTCCAGATAAGGCAATATAGAGCTGCATTCTCTTTGAGACTATTTTTATGACAACCAAACAACCCTTTCTAATTAAAATCATTTTTCTGAGTAATTGAACTTGCATTATGTATAAATTGACAAGGTATTTAAATAATTAGCTTAAATAGGAAAAGCTCTTACTGTTAGCAAACTTGAAGGAGCATGCGTTTCATGAAGTCTTTATTTAAGCAAAGTAAAAGTTGCAAAAGAGAAAAAGCAGATCTTTGAGTCTAAATATTTGGTGAAAGTTGCCTGATTTTGGTTAAATAATGAATATCACATCTACAATATGGTTATGTCCATACTTCACAAGAGCCTGACAGCTTCCTGTATAGTAGAAAGCAATTATAAATTTGATGAGTTATAAGTTGTAAAGATGTATGAAACGATGGAGACAATACTTTTATGATTATTGGATGAATAATTGCTCTACATACATTTTCATTCTCTTCTCATCCTGCGACTTTATATTGGAAGTCCTGATGGTTAAAGCTTAATAATATTTTGGAATAATTTGCAGTTGTGCCCAAAAAGATTTCTGTCTTTCTTTTCCAAGTTGATTGCTGCAAAGTTACATTGCTTGGGGACAAACTCACTTCAAGAAATTTGGGAGTGTGATCTTGATATTGATCATTGCCTTCCAGGTGATGGTTTTTTTTTGTTTTTTGTTTTTTCATTTATATGGATACTAGATTTTGCCACATAAATTACCTGCCATTGTTTCTAGATTTTTGGCCATGAATAGTGTTAATTTTGTTGTTTACTGGTAGCACACCCAAGAGTTTCCATGTCTTAGCATAGATTTCATGTTTCTTTGAAATTGTGTACCATGTTTAATATAATGTACCATTGTTGCCGGGAGAGATTTTTAAGATGTATATAAAAGGATTTTTTATTTATTTTTTATATCCAACGCTATTACTAAGTATCAGATACCTAAATCCAAATGGGCAAAATGCTTAAGTTGGAAATTTCTCTATGGCTCATTCATTTGGTTGTTTGTTCAAACATATAATTTTTTATGCATTGATGCGTAATTGCTGGCCTATGGCTCACTGTGATATTAGAGAAAGATAAATCAAAGATTATTTTTCCTTTCTATTTATTTTATTTGCTGGAATCTAGATGTTCAATCATGCTACCGTTGCATACTTTGAACATATATACCATTGATACATTGAATTCAGTTATATTAGGGCAAACAAGTTGATGGGGATTATTTCTCTTTTCATATTCTAGAAAACTGTGATTATTTAGGGAAATTAGGTCAGGACCCTCCTATGTTTTTGGCCCTTTAAGATCCTAGTTTTTAATTTGATAAATTCGAGATCCAAGTTTGGGTTCATTCTAACTTGGAGACCTTCGTTAGCTTTTCCATCAAATAGATAACGGAAATTGTTGTGAAAATACAATTATGTCTTTCAATAAAAAATTAAAAAAACATAGAACGGTGGCTCGCAATCACCCCTTAACAGAGGGGTGGCTTGCAGCCACCCCGGTTAGAGGGGGTGGAGCTATAGCCACCCCCTAACAAAGGGGGTGCCTAGCGGCAACCAGTTATTTATTTATTTTTTTTAAAAAAATTCTTTGAACTGAGGGCTATAATTGTATTTTCACTATCATTTTTGTTATCTATTTGACAGAAAGACTAGCCCAGTTTAGGGCTCGAAACTATCTAATTAAAGTCAAAATGATGAAAAGTAGAGGGGTTCCTGACCTGATTTTCCGATTATTTATTCATGAGTTCCAACTTTGATGGAATTGTAGGAAAGCACAGAAATTGCCTCAAGTGACACCATTGATGGCCTCATTCAGAGATTCAGTTAAAAGCAAGCTCTATAAGAAATGCAGAATCTAGCAGTAAAACTTAACCACATCATATCCTGTTCTTCCTTTTTCCTATGGAGATGGTTCATTCTCGACGAGGATGATTTATGTAGCAAATTTTGGTTAGCAGGCAGCTGGGACAGTTTGGTAGTGACTTTTAGATAGAGAACTATGAAAGGATGGAAAACGTATTTTCATGGTGATTACACTGCCAGGTGGTCTTTAGCAAGCGGTTTACAATATACTACTAAAAACTAAGTACAAAATAAGGCATTAGGAATGCTGTTTAGGATCATAGTCGGGAAAAAAACTTGCAGAACTTATATATAGTTATTATTTGTTTCTATTCATAGTTCATATTAAAGAGTTTTTTTTTTAATCTTTGCTTTCCAAAAGGATATGTTTGTTTTTGGTAAATGTTGTTAATCCTTAGATTCCAGTAGCATAGCAACTTTCCTTATCCTTATATTCTTCAGTTTTTTGTTTATAGAATGAAGTATTTACTCTCACCTTCGATGTTCTTCATCTTCTTTCTTTAGACATCAAGATTTTATGCTAATGACAGTTCAAATGAAAGATACCCCAAAAATTATCTATTACATGAATTGCCATCAAGCAAAAGGCAGTAAAATGCAGAAAGCCTGACTTGCACACTAGTGCCATCCTTGATGGGCTTTGTTGGAGACCTTTATCGCATCTAAGAATGTGTCACCACTGCTGGAACCCAAACTTGGGCCTACATTTAGGGCCGCCAATTTTTAACACGATTTGCAAACCTGTTCAACACAAAATTAAAGAGTTACGGTTGAGGAGTTTGACCCGTTGAATTAAATGAGTCGGATTATGATTGACTTATATAGTTTTATACCTATGCTTCGACACGATCTGAACCTGACACGTGACATAGTAGCAGACAATTTTGATATAATTTGCGAACTCGACACGAACCTAATACAAAATTAGAGAGTTATGGTTGAGAGTTTGACGTGTTTAATTAAATAGGTCGGGTTAGGGTTGAGCTATATAGTCTTATGTACATGTTTCAACACGACTTGAATCTGACAAGTGAACATGAATTGCTACCCCTACCCCTACCTACATCTCATGCCTATAGTAAAAGATGGTTATGCTTTTTCAATAATAAATCCAAGCACATAAAAGGAATATAGAGAGCAAGTTTGGGTGACCAATTTCCCAATTTTCTAAATTGTCACATTCTAAATCAAGTAATTGCATGTACAATTATTTGTAAATGACTTCATATTTCACTGTTTGGTGGGCCTTGCCTCCACCAGCATGAACAAATCTGAACCCATCTCCTTCCAGATTCATAAACATAATTTTATAGTTTTAAGGTCAAACTTATTTTTGTTTTCATGAATTGGATTGGAGGGGAGTTTCTTTTCCTTCTTTCCATTGGAGTGGCGGTAAGAAGAGCTTCAGGCACTGCTTCACAAACGGGTTTGAAGTGCTCTTCAGGTTCCTTTTTTCTCATGAACGACTGCCTGTTGACGGAGACGGGCCTTGAAGTGAGGGTCGTCGTCCGCTCTTCCATGGTCGAGTACTTTGGCAAACCACACTGTTTGGTTGAACTTGAACACTAAAAACAGGGCTTTCTTCGTAAGAAGAAAGAAAATGCATGCACGGAAGATTTTAAACAAAGAAGAAAGGTTACACAGACACACACACAGAGAAGATTTAGCCCAACACTATTTTTTTATTTTTTATTATAAACTCAAAAAAGACATGCATGGTCTTTTTTTTTTTTTTATTAAGGGCCTATTTGAAATTGCATTAACAAGCTTAAAAAGTACGTTTAGCAAATAGAAATATGTGCAAAGCAAAAATGAGTTGGTATGGTAAAAAATTTAAAAGGTAATTATTTAACGCACTTTTGAAAAAAAAAAATTGAAAATGAAGTTTTTTTTCTCAAAGATTGTTTTTGACTATAAAAATTCTATTTTCCAACGCAATCTCAAACAGGCTCTAAATTCACTTTAGGACCTCATGGCGTTAAACAAATTTTGAGTGGAAATTGATGCGGTAGTGCCACGTCACTTTCACATAAAGGTGTGAGTAGGGCTGTTAATTTGTATTTACGTGACGGATTCGGATCGTGTTAAAACATATGTTTAAAATTATATAGGTTAATTCTAACTCGAACCATTTAATTAAATGGGTCAAATTCCTTAACTCTAATCGTTTAATTTCGTGTTGAGTTCGTATTTAGTTTGTGAGTTGTATAAAAAATTGCCGATCCTAAGTATGGGCATATGCTAATGGAGAGTGGGTGTTAGCCTAGTATTTCTCTTTTGGAACGGCCCATAGGGCTGCCACCTACCTGAAATTTTGACCCCAAGATTCCCTCAGTAGGAGGTTGGACCAATAGCCATGAAACCATATAGGTATCTCCATTACCAAAAGTTGGAGACAGAAAAATTAGTGGGTGAATTGCTAGAAAAGGCATGGAGAATGTGCATTGATTACCGCACACTAAATAAAGTTAATTACAATTAGGCATAGAGTTACAAACATGATAGGAATTGGATTTAAGATAATTGCGATGCTGCCGCAAACTGAGATGCTGTATGTATCCAAATACGTTTTATGGATAGAAATGATATTTTTACATTTTTATATATTTTTTGTATAATTTATTTTTAAATTCAGATTCAGATTTATAAGACTTATATTAGTTCCTACAAATTCACATGTGAATTTAAAACAAAACTTAGTTGTATAGAGATGTAAGATATAAGGGCACTATGTTTACAAGTGTATGATTGATGAGGCAATGGCAAAAGGGGTGATTATAAATGGTGAAATTCATTGGCCATGATCTAATTCAACACTACATGTGAGCGTAATTACCACCACATGGTGCGTCTGCCGTCCGTCATCGTTTTGGCACAAATCAACTAGAAAGTCTAAAACATTGCATGCGAACTGCGAAGGGCATGCAAGTTATCAAGGACGAGGTGGTCGGTCACATGCTTTGGTGGACAACCGTCATGGCTTATTAATTAATGCAATAACTACATAATTTATCATCAACTACATTACATATGAATTTTTTTTTATTTTTTTTTTATTTATTTTTTTTTTCAGAACTTTTTAAGGTTTTACTAATGCTCCGTTTGTTTCGACGTAAAATGATTTCGGTATTTTTATATGTTTGGTAAGGGCGAAAATAATAGTCAACCGAAAAATGATTTCTGTTTGACAAAAAATGCTTAATAAATTTCAGAAAATGATTTACACATTTTAAAAGTGTAAATCATTTTCCGTAGATGATAGACGCAGTCGACTCTCTTTTAAACAACGCAATCGACTTTTACGTTCAAGCAGTTCACTATCGCCGGATTCCGACAAGCCAGATTCCGACACTGGTCGGTGCCGCAATCTGACAAATTATGCCGGAATCTGGCGACATCCGGCAACCGTCGCCGGATTCCGGCGGTACAGTGCCAGATTCCGGCCAAGTTGGCCGGAGCCACCGGATCTCAGGCTATCTGGCCGGGATATTGACCGGATTTGGCCTATCGGCCCGGATCTCCGGCCATCTGGGCGGGATACTGGCAGGATCCCCGGCCATCTGGGCGGGATCCTGGACGGATCTCGCCGTTCTGGCCGAATCTCTGGCCAGTCCGGTCGGGATCCTCCCTGAATGGCAGGATCCCGGCCAGCTTCCGGTCAACTGGCCGGGATCCGGCCGTTTTGTGCCGGATCCCGGCAAAGATCGCTGGAATCCGGCACAAATGGCCTGATTCCGGCCACGTTTGCCGAAATTTGTATGAAAAATACTTTTATATTATATTATTTTTATATTATTTATTTTGTGAATAAAATTTAATTTTTTTAAATTAATATGATTAAATTAAAATATAAAAAATATTTGTAATTTTCCGTATGTGCCAAACACCAAAAAATGATTCCGACAAAAATATTTCTGAAAAATAATTTCCCTGAAAATATTTTACGACGAAAATTATTTTACACCGAAACAAATGGAGCATAAATGAAACTTAATAGCAGTTAGTGTCGTTGTCTTCGAGCTTTACCTTAGCTTAAAAGATAAAAAAGAAATGATTTAAAGTTCTTGTAAAACCAATAGTAGTACGTTATTGAAAACACTTGGTAGAAACCTAAAAAGATGGCTCATTGCTTATACCGATGAGAAATGTAAACTCATACATTTGCCTACGTTGTTATGGTGATCTCACAATCGTATAAACGTTGCTTTTGAATTCAGGTATTTGCCGTCTGATGTCGTAGATCGAGTGTGAGCTTAGATGTTATCGAAGTACTGAGTACTTTGAGTTCCTAGTTGGTGAGGTAGTGACAAAAATTAAGTTAGTATGTCCTAATGTTGTATTGATGCTTAGTGCGGCATATTGTAGTGACTTGTATATAGTGATTTTATTTATGTTGTATTGTCGTTGAGTAATGATATAGAAGCTCTAGATAGTTTTATTGAAATGAAAAGATGCAAATTATTCATCTAAGAAAAAAAAAAAAAAAAACAAAAGAAAAGATGCAAATTTCATGATGATTTTGGCTAAGCTTTACCTATCTTCTGAACCGATTTGCTAATCATATAATTGTGTACAGAGTGGTTTTTGGCAAGCCAGGCAGTACAAACCATTGTCCTTTTTTATTTCCAGCTTCTTCAAACAACATGAAGTTTTTGACGATCTGTAGTGAATAACATAAAGTTGTGACGAATTGCAGAATGACACAATGACATGGCATTTTTAGACAAACCAGGTAGTATAAAACGATAGGTCGTTCTTTGACAAACTTTTGACAACTTGGGCAATGCAATAACATGGCCCCTTTTTTTGTTTTTTTTTTTAGAAATGTTAGAGCTGTTGTGGTCTTGGGTCCTTCTTTGTGTTGACTTGACACTAATTTTTTAATTAAAAAAAATTACAGCTTGTAACCGATTCTCTCTATTCCTCTTTTCTTCGGTGTCAAGTCAGCACAGAAGAACCCAAAAAGAACCACAGTAGATGCTCTAGCATTTTTATTTTATTTTATTATTATTTTTTTTTAAATTGATTCGATATGTATTTAACATTCAACTGCAATAGATTAGAGATATAATACGTTTAAAAAAACAACCATTGAATACGTAAGACCCATATTTAGAAAATAGATCAAATAATTAGTTTGAAAAAAAAAAGATTATTAAACTTGTACAAAAATTATAAACGTATGATATGATTTCTCAATAGGTTATCCTCATTCGTGTCACACCACATTAGATAATGGAACCGATAAGATACTCTAAAGTAGGTCCTTATATTCGGATGTAATTTTTGGCATGTTTAGACAAACGGGAAAGTAATATAATTTTTATAGCATTACAATCCTCATACACAGCATTTTTTATTTGTACAACTTCAATCAAACAACATGATACTTAACCTAACAACAATCACTTCATAATTGAGTTTTATCCCCGGATCCAACTTTATATATTTCTTGATTCTTTAGCTGTCCCACTAAAAGTGCATGTAAAGGTGTGGCTATGAGCTTCTTCTGAGAAAGAAATTCTTGAGACACGTATTTCATTGTAGGCCGAGACTCTGGTTTGATGTGTATGCATGCAAATGCTATTGTAGCGACAAGAAAAATATCCTGTTCAACCAGATGATTTGGCGGTGACAGACGTTGGTCTAATATTTCATGTAACATCATGTTTTGAAATGCCGATGATGGTAAATGAGCCAGAAGGTTCGTTGGATGTCTTCCCATTAATATTTTCAATGCCACCACTCCAAAGCTATAAACATCGCATTTTTCCGTAACTATCATGGTATAAGCTAATTCTGTGCACAAAAAGAAAAGAAAAATTTAAAACTATTAAAAAAATATATAAAAACATTTCTTTTTCTTGTTCTTATTATTTTTAAATATGAGAAGTTCATCAAAACTTGCAGTTCTAGAAAAAGAAAAATGTCTGTAGTGAAATTTGATAATTTACTACCATGCATATTTCAATTCAAGTAATAAAGAGCAAGGTATCCCAACTAGCACGAGTATTTGGCCAGCCATTTGGGCCACACGGTCAATTGTACCTTCTTGAACGATAGATGGTATAAATAAATACGCATATAATTTAGAGAAAGAAAAAGAACAATTCACCTGGAGCAATATAACCGTAAGTGCCAGCAGGTAAAGTTTGATTGGAAGAATCAGGATGAAGGAGCTTAGCCAAGCCAAAGTCAGATACAAAAGCCTCCAGTTTAGAGTTCAATAAAATATTGCTGCTTGTTATATCCCGATGAACAATTGTTGGAATGCATTCATGATGCATGTAAGATAAAGCGTGGGCAATGCTTTTGATAATGTTCACTCTCTTGCTCCAATCCAATTCCATAGCTTCAACATCGTTGTTTAGGACAGAAAATAGGCTCCCCCTTTCCATGTACTCGTAAATCAAAAACATGCATCGCTTATGTAAACAGAATCCAAGAAGTTTTATAATATTTCGATGACGGATCTCTGTTAATATTTTTACCTCATTCTTGAAACTCATATCAAAAGTTGGGTTCTCAGCCTCTAACGTATGAAGTTTCTTCAAGGCAATTACTTTGCCACCAGGTAATTCTGCTTTGTAAACACTACCATAACCACCTGTTCCAATGCAATATTTTATATCAAAGTCCTCGGTTGCTTCAATGATGTCTTCATAAGCAATATGTCCATCATAATTCCATATCGAGAACAAGTTTCCATTCTTTGTTTCTCTTGACTTCAATTGGGTTTTCTTCCGCATGCGTCGAGACATGAGAAAGCCCACAAGAACTAAGAATCCAAGGGAAATGGTGATGGGAACAAAAATTTTCACTTTGGTTGCAATTGATTTACTTTTTGCTGGAAGTGAAAGGCAAGGAGGAAAATACTCGAAAACACCACACAAATTCTTATTGCCAATTAATGTGTCGAATGTATGATACTGATCATAACTATATGGAATTGGACCTTCTAAAGAATTGTATGACAAGTTGAGTCTTTTAATAGAAACGTAAGTATGAGGAATCTTGCCGGTGAGATTATTATAGCTGAGATCCAAGCGCGATAATTCCTCAAAATCCCCAACTTCAATAGGTACTTCTCCACTGAGAAAGTTTTGACTAAGGTCAAGAGTAACCAATGAATGAAGGTTGCGGATCTGAGTGGGGATATGACCAATGAAACTGTTATGATAGAGAGACAAACCAACTAAACTCTTCAAGTTCCCTATTTCTACAGGGATGGAGCCGTTGATTTGATTTTCACTAAGTACCAAAACTAGTAAATTAGTTAAATGACCTAGAGTGGAAGGGATTTGACCACTAAGGTTGTTATTTCCGAGAACCAAAGTCATCAAATTCTTCATGTTGTATATTTCTGAGGGAATGGAACCATTGATTTGATTGGAGTCAAGATGCAAATATTTCAAATTAGTTAAATGACCCAAAGTGGAAGGGATTGGACCGATGAACATGTTAGAACCTAGATCCAAAGTGGTCAAACTCTTCAACATCCCTATTTCTGGTGCTATGAAACCGCTGATTTGATTTCTTAGCATCTCCAAGTCGGTGAGGTTGGTTAAAAGCCAAAGAGATGAAGGGATTGGTCCAATGATTTGATTATAAGAAATGTCAAAGTGCTTTAATTGGGTGAGGTTTGCGAGTGAAAGAGGCAACTTACCGGTCAGATTGTTGTGAGATAGATCAAGATAGACGAGTTTGGATAAAGTACCTATCTCAAGTGAAATGCTCCCCTGAAGTTCATTATAGGACAGATCAAGGCGGACTAAATTTGGCAAGAAAGAGAGGTTAAGTTTTGACATCTCTCCCAAATAGAAACGTGGAGCTAAGTGGATGGCGATATGTGTGACGCTTCTATCAGCATTGCAAGTAATACCATACCACTCGCAAGGAATTGAGGTATTGTTGTGGTAGCCACTCCACCATCCACTCTCCAGCAGAGCCTTTGCTTCTCCTTCCAGTGATGGTAATTCTGATGCTGCTGTATCCAAATACGTTCCACATATCAAAATAGAGATAACCCATGCTGCGACCACAATGGAAATGGAAACAGAAACGGAAACGGAGGGTGCCATGTTTACAAGTGTATGGTTGACGAGGGCAGTGGCAAAAGGGGTACTGATTATAAATAGTGAAATTCAATGGGCATGATCTAATTCAACACTACATGTGAGCGTAATTACCACCACATGGTGCGTCTGCCGTCCATCATCGTTTTGGCACAAATCAACTAGAAAGTCTAAAACGACATTGCATGCGAACTGCGAAGGGCATTGCAAGTTATCAAAGGACGAGGTGGTCGGTCACATGCTTTGGTGGACAATCATCATAACTTATTAATGCGCGCAATAGCTACATAATTTATCATCAAGGGGCTTCTTAATACAAAGTGCCTTCATCAATCCTGATGCATCCAATTGTATGGGGAAAATTTTGCATTTTAATTCCTTGTGTTTCATACTAATAAGAATAATATTTTGGTGGTTACATAAGATGCATTTTCTAATCACTACAAAAATCCTTTTATTTAGTAACCTTACTTTAGTCATGTGTAAAAGCATTTTCCACTTTACTAGAGTCTAGTAACGTGAGGCTCAAGTTACTAAACCTCCGGTTACTAAAATCATATTTGTAATGTGGAAATGGATATCACGTTACTGTTTAGTAACGTGAGAAACATTGCACGTTATTGCACTTTAGTTACGTAAAGTTGCACGTTATTGAATTTTTGAAACATGCAAATAACAGGTTACTGATTGTAGTAACGTGGTAATAATTTCAACGTTACTGAATTTGTGTAACGCACAGACAACAGGTTACTGAATATAGTAACACGGTGATAATCTCCACGTTATTGAATTTTGTAATGTGACATTATTATCACGTGACTATGATTAGTAACCTGAAAAAGAGGACACCTTACTGAATTTAGTAATGTGCAACAAAACCGCGTCACTAGTTATAATAACGTGGAAATTATCACCATGTTACTACACTCAATAACGTGCTATTGTTGCACGTTACTATATTTTTGTAATGTGCTTTATTTAATACGTCACTATAGTTAGTAACGTTTTATAATTTATCACGTTACTATATTTAATTAGTAACGTAAGGTTAAAGATCATGTACTAAAAACAGTAACGTGCTGTTTTTTACATGTTACTAAGTCTGAAAGAGGAATTATTTATTTATTTTTACAGTTTTTGGCTCTTCCAAATATTTTTTTTAGCAGTTGATATGATAGACGAATTACATCCATCCATCCATCAACAATCACAACATTTTACATTTAATTCCAACAACAATCACAACAATATACATTCCCATTGATCATCAACAATCACAATCGTTGAAAATAATATAACCAATCTTTGTCTTGTCATATATATATGAACAAAGTATACATAAAGAATACACGCAAAACACAATCAATGACTCGAAAGAATATAGTTGCGCATGAGTCAGTTTTCTCACTACAAATACATGAATAGCTACTAACGAATGCGCAACAACATGCTCCATAGTCCATATTACCTATAAATGATAAAACAAACAAACTTAGCAAACAAAAATACGATAGTATCATTTTAAGTCCAACACTTAAGGAGCAACGCGTGGAATGTAAAGAAACGTCATCAATACTAAAAAAAATAAGGATAAACAGAAAAGTCATTAATTATTACCTGAACTGCTGCAAACAGACGATCTAACATTCAAACGAGCTGTGGAATATCTGTCAAGTGCTAGGGTAACCTGCAAAATACATAACGCATCCAAATTAATGCTATATATTTATACATAATGTACACGAACATGAATTGGTTTTAATTAATTGACAACGAGAACTTTATCGTTCACCTAATGCACATATTAATTATTACCATATGTATTAATGATCCGCCAATTCGTTAACAATTGCCAATCAATGTAGAAATAAATAACAAGAAATTAGTCAAGTTTTATTAAATCACATACGCTAAGATTAGATTTGAGTCTGGTCGGACGTGGTCAAATTCATCACTCGGATCATTATTGTTAATTCTGGTTAATAGGAACGGCTTGCACTCGTGGTAGTTGTCACATGCATCACGAAACCTGTCACCCTAACCAGCATCGTAGACGTTCTTTGGTTTAGTCTGCACGACACAAGCCCAACCTGGGTTCCTTTCATCTTCGACGTAAAACACTTGGTCAACTTGTGAAGTTGGCACGTATGGGTCACCGGTCTCCCTGTCTCCCCTGTGAACAAGGTGATTGAAGTTGATCGTCCAATTGATCGACATACGAGCATAATTACATAAAATGAAAAACCAAAAGTTAATTAGTTTGGTTAGTTTTTATGAACCAGAAGCTCAACGTACATGTAATAGCTAAACATCACATTATTCTTACGTATTCATGGTACCAATTGCAAAACTGCTGATGATGTTGGGTTTCCAACTGATCGTCCATAGTTCGCCCCCTATTGCATGATCGCCTAAGCGTATCCCTGTGAATCCTACAATTTAAAATTTAAATTCATTATCTATTATTCACCTTTACAGGCTACAACATTATAGAATCTAAAACATGTTAGATCTTTTTTTTAGCTTACGTTCGTAGTTGAAGAAACTTTTCAGAGTTGAATGTAATATATCGGTGAATCTGGCTCAACTAAGTATGGTTGAGGCTGACTCGTGTTCCCACCTTCTTTGGACCATTAGGATTTTGTTGGAGTCTGTTGTGGAAGGTTGGTGCGTTATCTAGATACCTTGAGCAGAACGTCACCAACTCGGTTGCTTTGTAGCCCTCCGCAATGCAGCCCTTAGGAGCCGCTTTATTGTGCAAACTAGACTTGAACCCCCTTGAGGCTCCTACATATGAACATCAGTCAATCACAACCAATTAGTCGTTGTGTTCCAAAATACATACTAATTAAAAGGGTAAATGCCTAATAAATCCTTGAGTCAGAGCGCTATTTGAATTCGATCCCCCACTTTTTGAAAGTAAGTATTTGCTGCTTAACTTTTTCGCGAATTTGAAAATGATCCCTCCGTCATTTTTCCATCCATTTTTCTAACTTTCGTCTAGGTGAGTCAACAATTGTCCACGTAGGCACTTACAACTCATAGTAAAAACAATGCTGTTTTGATTTTCGACCTTAAACGTCATCCGCAACATGTGCGGCAAGAGTATGGGCGGCATTTTGAAAATTTTCATGAATACCGAGGGAGGAAATAGTGAAGACAGTGGAAAACGCAGGGACTTGTCACTTCTATTCATCCAAAAACAAAGTCCTTGCTCGTCGTCTCCGTCCGTGGTCCCTGGCGTTGCTGTGGAAAATCTCTTCGTAGCCGTTCCATTCGTGGTCATTGTCTCTGGCATCCTTGTGTTGAAGGTAACATCTCGACCTTTCTGTAATTTTAGATTTTAGGGTTTCCCCAATTTAGGGTTTTGGGTAATTTTGTCCAGATTTTAAGAAATGATGTTGTTATCACCGATGTGGATATGATTTTATATAACTTTTAGTTTGCAATTTGTTATTGTTGAGTTGTTGGCTTCAATGTAGATATTTGTCTGGATGTTGCAAACTTCTCAACATGTGGGTCAGATGTTGATGTTGTGATGGCTTGTAAAACGGGTGGTGGGAAACATAAATTAGGTAGTTGTGAATAAATTAAGCAGTTCACATGTGGGGCAGTGGGGTCATTGTCGTTGTCCCTGAGTATGTGTTTCAGAATAAAGTAAGCAGTGACTATGTGTAAAGTTTTTGACATTGTGGTCCATGAGTTTCTTGTTTACAAATCATTTCTTTAAATTCTTACCATTAGACGTGCAGTTAACATGTGGTCCCTTGTGGTCCTTGGGTTTGTCAACTTAAAAGCTTTTCTTACATAGTTTGTCCACTTTATTGTTGCTGCATGTTAGTAACAGTTGAACAAACTTTATTCTGAAATGTTGGCAACGTACTCCAAACCTTTCATGCAAACTTTTCATCTAAACCATGCATATTTTTTTCAACATCATATTTTATATTCAGCAATTAGAATTCCAACAACAAAAAATTCTTTGACTCTCATTCATTCACAACTCCATCTGCAGATATGTTACTGGATATCACCATTCACCATGGTGGAGTAGTGCAACACAATCCTGGCCTTCAGTATGTTGGAGGGCTGACGGATGAAATCAAAAACTATGATGTTGATTTCCTTTCGGCGTGGGAGATTGAGGACGTTGTTAGGGATCTTGGGTATGTGAATGACCTAAGATACTGGTTCAAGATGGATGACAATGATGTGGAGGAATTGGGGAAGCCATTGACAAATGATGAACAGGTAGTGGATTTTCTCAACATTGTAGAAGTAGATATTGTTGGGGAAGTACTGTTTTTGCCACCACCAGAGGGTGATGATGAGGGGGATGCTGGCTTGGGGAATGGTGAGGGGGGTGTTGGCGTGGGGAATGCCAAGGGGGATGCTGGGTTGGGGAATGGTGAGGGGGATGCTGGCGTGGGGAATGCCAAGGGGGATGCTGGCGTGGGGAATGCTGGACATGCGGTTGATGTAGAAAATATTGAGGGGAATATCAATAGTGATGCTGCAACAAAGTCTTCAAAAAAGAAAGAACGGGTTTCACAGAAAGAGGGAGAAAAAACCAAAGGGTGGGAGGAAAAAAAGGGGTGGTGCCACTGGTAGAAATGGTACTTGAGTGTCTGCTAGAAGGAAAAATGGGGGTGAATATAGTGCTCCTGGTGTGCCAGACTTAGTTGATGAAGAAGAATGCAGTTGAGTGACTTTGAAATAACTGATGATGATGACGATCTGTTCGCAAGTGATGTTCCAATTAACAAGGAATACATGGAAAATTGGTGGGGAAAGTTTGTAGGTGAGGAACCACATGCAAGCACTGGACATGAAGATGGTGAAGAGTACTATGATAGTGAAGAGTTGATGAGTTTGGATGGGTCCGATGATGAGTTGACAAAACGAAGAAGGATGAGGTATCGAGAGTTTAATGAGAACCATGACATGAGGGTGCCAATTGAGTTGGAGAAGGGGCTATTGTTTGCTGATACATGTGTATTTAAAAATGCACTAAAATGGTTGCTGTGCAACATGGGTTTGATTTAAAATATAAACACAACGATAGGGTGAGGGTGAGTGCAGTTTGTAAAGAGCAAGGTGAAGGTTGTGAATGGAGGATTCACGCATCTTTGGATGCAAAGAAAGAATCAATACAGATAAAAACATTCAGACCAGACCATCAATGTGGGAATCAGTATGAGAATACGAGGGTTGACGTGCAGTTTCTTGCTACCAAATATATGCCTAAATTCAAGGATGATCCCATATGGACCCCATATGCATTGAAACAAAGGGTGAAAAGGGATCACAATATTGATGTTCCTGTAGGCAGATGTTGGAGAGCAAAAAGGGTTGCACTTAAGGCAATTTATGGTAGTCATTCGGAGCAATACTGCCATGCAAGGAAGAATTGTGAAGCCATACTGAGGTCAAATCCCAACAGTAGTGCATACGTGAAAATAGAGGGATCCTACTTCCAGAGGTTGTATATATGCTTGGATGCATGCAAGAAAGGTTTCAAGTATGGTTGTAGGCCAGTTGTATGCTTGGATGCTTGCCACCTTAAAGGGGAAGTAAGGGGCCAATTGTTGTGTGCCATTGAGAAGGATGAAAATGATGATATGTTCCCCATTGCGTATGTGGTTGCAGAGGGTGAGATAAGGGCATCTTGGGAGTGGTTTTTAGGACTTCTTATTGATGATGTTTATGTGGGAAGTGGGGAATGTCGCTGGTGGACTGTTATGTCTGATCGACAAAAGATACTGTGGAAGTCATGTTTACACTTTATTTTTTTTTATTGTCTTTTTTTTTTAGCTTTATTGATATAATTTGTTGCAAATGCACAGGGGCTTGGTCCCGCAATAGACCATTTGTTGCCACATGCTGAGCATCGATTTTGTGTGCGTCATCTACATGCAAACTCAAGTCAAAGGGAAAGCATTCAAGGATTAGTTGTGGGGAGCTGCAAGAGCATAAAATGCAATACTATTTCAGCATCACATGAAGGTGATAACAAGTATAGATGCTAGTGCCTATAAGTATCTTAATGATCTCGACCCTGCATCATGGTCTAGACATGCATTTTCCACACATTCGAAGAGTGATATGCTTCTGAATAACCTTGCGGAGACATTCAATGCATGGATCAAAGAGTCTAGGGACAAGCCGCTCTTGACGATGTTGGAAATGATTCAGAGACAATTGATGACAAGATTCTAGCAAAAAATAGACGGAGTCCTAGCCGCTTCTCACAAAATATGTCCCAAAATTCAGAAGAAGTTGGAAAGATCCAAGGATGAAGCAAAGAACTGTGTTTGTAGATGGCAGAATGAGTTGGAGTTTGAGGTTGACCACATGTTCGACGCACGTCGAATAGTGAATTTGGCTCAAGGTACATGCTCATGTGGGAGATGGCAGTTCAATGGTATCCCTTGTGCACATGCTTGTGCTGCCATTTATATGCACAAACAGAAGCCTGAGCAATTTTTAGATGGCTATTACATGATGGATAAGTACATGCAGGCATATGAACCACAGGTACATGCTATGCTAGGGCCTGAAGAGTGGCCAGATGTTGGTGCCTGTGATGAAATTTTGCCTCCAGTTGATAGAGTTCAGCCTGGACGTCTAAGAAAAGCTAGGAGAAGGGCACTCGATGAGCCCACTAACCCATACAAGATAAGCCGTAGTGGGTATGTGGTCACATGCGGCAACTGTGGGGGTAAGGGTCACAACTACAAGGGTTGCCATCTACCCCTAAACCCTAACCGAAAGAGATGGAATCCAAAGAAGAGGAAGACTGCTGAAACTTCTTCAAATGTAAGTTTAATATAGTTAAGTTCTTCAATTACCAAATTTAGTATTTTTCAAGTTCTTATTCTTTGCTATGTTCTAGGTATCTCAAAATGAAGCTGCGTCATCTCAACCTGTGCAGACCCGTGTTCGAAGGCGTAAGGGCAAGGCAATGGCTACTCAATGAACATGTTGTTGTTGACTTTTTTTGTAATGATCTAAACATTTGTGTCAGTTGGTAGAATGGTTTGATGAACAATCTGTGTATGGGAGGTTATTTAGGTGAATGTTGCTATGTTGGATAAACAATGGATAGTTTATGTTGGTGGTATACACAATATTTTGTGATATTTTGTGATATGTAGTTAGGTGAATGTTGCTATTTTGGATAAGTTTATGTAGCTTATGTTGATGATATGAACAATATTTTGTGGATGTATTTATTGAATGTTGCTATTTTGGACAAATGGTCCCTGAGTTTATGTTGGTGGTATGAACAATATCCTTGTGTTATTGTTCTTGTGTTGGTATTGTGCATGGATTTATGATGATGACAAACAGATATATAATATACATTGTGGTATCGTGAACATGGTTAGGGTTTTGGGATGCATGTGGTCCCTAAGTTTATGTTGGTGGTATGAACAATATCCTTGTGTTATTGTTCTTGTGTTGGTATTTTGCATGTATTTATGATGATGACAAACAGATATTATACACAATTGTTGCGCATTCCACATAAGATATTGTACATAATTGTTGCACAATCCACATAATGGGAGTACCATACATATAATGATCCAAAGTCACAAAATGGGAGTGTTATATTCACTCCATCAACCATACAAAAATGCCAAAGTCGAATGTACCATTACAAATACTTCCTTCACAAACACACTGAAAATTGAAATTGACTTCTAAAATAAATAACCAGTGTGTGCAATAGTGTGCAACAAAATATCACAATGCGGAATTAAAGAAGACATATATTTTGTTGACGAAGTGGAAACTCAATTAAGAGAAAAACCACTCCGGGGCAGCCAAACCTAGGATATCCACTATTCAGAAGACAAAGCAGTAACACTCACATACCCCTGATGCAGTGGTCGTACCTTGCTCTCTAACGTGTAACCCAACTCGAACGCTTCCTAACCAGGTCTCCTACCTGAAGGGGTCTTCAATGGAATCCTTTACCTTAGGGCCGACCCCTAAGATAGACTTCAATTTGCAGCTTAGCAACAGCACACAACAATGGCTTTAGAGAGAACAGATCAGCTCCAATAATCTCACAAAATACTCTCTAAGCTATAGTGAAATTCAATACTGAATTCTTGCAGTTCTCAATGCTTAGGGGCCTCTATTTATAGGCTGAGGTTCAAATGAGCGACTGTTGTGAAATACTTGGGTGCCGTCCGGATGGTGGACATGGGCCGTCCGGACGGACAACTGTGTGACCAGAATTTTTGAGATTTTCGCTGAAAATCTTTCCTGTTTGAGAGCCGCGTCCGGACGGTGAGGTATCGTCGTTCGGACGGTTGCACGTCCGCTACAAGTAATTTCTATATAAGGCTTCGCGCGTCCGGACCAGGGGGGATGGCCGTCCGGACGGTTAATCTTCAACACGCAACTTCCATATCTGTTGCGCGCGAGTTCAGACCATGATAGACAGGCATCCGGACGGTTGAAGTTGAATACGTAATTTCCATATCTGTTGAACGCACGTCTGGACCAAGCTGACTGACGTCCGGGCGGTTGAATTTGAATTGCAATTCTTGCCTTAAGGAGAAGCGCGTTAGGACGGGAATCCACATCGTCCGGACGGTTGCAGCAATATTCCCATATATGAACTTGGAAAGAATCTGAAGCTTGGTCGAATACTGAGAGGTGTCCGGACAGGCTGCTGAGACGTCCTGAAGGATGCAAGCTGGAACAGAAGTTTCTCGATATAGTGAAGGGTCCGGACGGAAATCCACGTCGTCCGGACGGATGATGCTTGGTCTGTCGGGCATCCGGACGGTATGGCACGTCGTCCGGGCGGATGGAACAGTGGACAGATGAGCGTTCAGACGGGATGACACGTCGTCCGGACGGCTGACAGGGAATCAATTTTTTTGACTTGCAAGCAGTGCAAAATCTTCTGAAACACTTCTGAATAGCGGAATCCCTATTAGAAAGCATCTTTACAAACAAGTGGTTTTGTCCAACAGAATGAGGCCAATTACAAACTAACACACACTACCATTACAAACAAATAAAAACGTTACAAGCACCCCATCAACCATACTCTCACAAAAGCAATAAACACAACTGTCAAAAACAGCAACATTTGAGTAAGCTGCCTCTTCCGTGCTCTAAGTTGTATAACCTCTTCCTTCAAGCAATTCAATTCATTACGCAATTGAGGCAGAACGTCCTTTCCCTGGGGACATGTCTCTTTGTCAAACCAAATGAAAAAATGGCATTGCCCGGTTTTCTAACCAAAACAACAAAACAAAAAACACAATAAGTGTCATAATACACGGCACACCCAAAAAAAGGACCGGTTATACATACATTCATATAGGTGATACTCATTTGGGCATATTATCAAACAGTTGAGGTACGGTTCACTTACCTTCTGTGCATCATACATGGAAAACCCAAAGAAGCGCCTCCCAGGATTTGCAGTCATCCAAGAGGTTCTTAATGGAGATCGAAGGCCGCATTTGCACGTCATTGCATCCACACCTAAATCAGCTTTCACAAACAACATTGCAGTGGACGACCGTGACGGTGATTGCAAACCCTAAACAGTTGGATTTGGAGAAATTTCAGCAAGAAACAAGATCTGAAACTAAGATTTGAAAAATTACCGTTACTCAACCTTATTTGCATGGGTTTGATCAGATTTGGCTTCCATTCCACCAGGGACTTCACCTTCTTCCAACTTTTTTTCTTTTCTAAGCATCCTTCCCTAAGAGTTGATGACGGTCTTCAATCCTCAGCTTAAAACTCTTGCCGCACGTGTTGGGGATGACGTTTAAGGTCGAAAATCAAAACGGCATCGTTTTTACTATGAGTTGTAAGTGCCTACGTGGACAATTGCTGACTCACCCAGACGGAAGTTAGAAAAATGGATGGAAAAATGACGGAGGGATCATTTTCAAATTCGCGAAAAAGTTAAGCAGCAAATACTTACTTTCAAAAAGTGAGGGATCGAATTTAAATAGCGCTCTGACTCAGGGATTTATTAGACATTTACCCTAATTAAAATAAATAATGAATATACAAAATGAATATTTTACCTCTTTACCGGATACATCCACCTATACTGTATGGGGTGTAAAGACCAAGAAAATAAATTGGGGATTTAACATTAATAAATTATGTTTATTAAATAGATTTGACTAATAATATTTATATTATCAAAATAAAATGAGTTTAAGATAAAGAAATGGAGTTAGAATAATAAATAATAATAATAATAATAGGTTTAGTGTGGTAAAATCACACTTGAGGATTGAATTAAGAAAAGTGAAGAGACAAAGGTAAAGAAATTATTTAATGGGTTAGTGTACTAAGATTAAACAAAGTGATTTTATCATTTTACTACGGGCTTGAGTGACTTAGAAGTGGTAGCCCAAGAAATGGGAATAAAAGTGACCTTAATTGGCCCATCCTTCTTTCTTTCTCACTTATGCTAGAAGGGCACTTTAGTAAACACACATTCTCACCTTATCTTCTCACATTTCCAGCACACCACACATTCCCCCCCCCCCCCCCCCCACACACGTGACCCTCTTCCATTTCCTTTTCCTTTCTTTTCTTCCTCTCTCCCTCTCACGCAGCCCTCCCCATTTCTCTCTTCCTCCACTCTTCATCACACACACACATACACACACTCACACTGTAATGTCCCGAATTTTAAATTACTTTTTAAGAATAAAATCTAGTGGATAGCAATGCACTATCCGGACGACCACTAATTCTATCGTGTCTGGACGGCGCCTCACGTAAATGAGGCGGGGGCCTCATTTCACGCCGTGTCTAAATAGTTCATGCAGCCCGTCTAGACGGGACCTATTTTAAAAGGGCAGAATGCCTTTTTTCTTCTCGGTTGGAACCGAAAGTTTCTCCCACTCTCATGATTTTCTTAGGTTTTCGACAAAAAAATCGTGATCTACGAAGATCCAACGATCCGATATTCGATCCGTCTTCAGAAACATGATCCTTGCACTTGGGACTACGTTTGCACCGATCGTTTTGAGGTAAAACACTAAACTCATGATTTTGAGATATTTGGGTAAAATCCTATAAATGAGTTTAATCCTCTATGTTCTTTAGGTATTTGGGCTTGTTGGAACTTGCTTGAGGCTACCAAAACCATGGGTTTTGGTTTGGTGAATTCTTGGTAAGTTTTTCTCAAACCCTAGCTTTTGGGTGTTTAATGTTAGTAGTGTTTTTATGTAATTAACCCTTCGTAAATGCTATTGGGTTAATAATATTGTGTTTGGGGTAATGAATTACAAATTATGGGTTAAGTTTAGAAACCCTAATTTGATGGGTCAAATTAATTTGAGAGTTTTTAAGTATTTAAAACCTAGATTGCTAATTTGTGGATTAATTGTGGTTATTGTGATTATTAGTCCCAAATTAGCTATTGGTTTTGTAAAAAGGGGTTAGTGAATATAATTTTAGGGCTAATATTATTATAAAAAGTGTTAGTGAAAATAATTTATGGATTAATGGTAATAATTTATAGAATAGTGAACATAATTTGAGGTTAATATTTAATGTTATAGGTAATTATTTAAAAGGGTGATTTTAATGTCTAACCCCAAGTAAATACTTTGAGTTAGTGTTAATTGAGTTTAATTAGTGTCTAGGTTTATGGGTGTAATTGGGACCCTTAAAATATTATGGGTATTCTAACGGTTTAGTCTTGAGCGATTCAAGTGCTAATTAGGGTGTTAATTATTTAGAATACTAAATGGTGCAATGTATTGTTTTTACAGCGATGCATTGCATGGTGGTGTCTAGGAAATCTAGTGCTTGATATCTGCGCAGCCAAGGAGAGTATTCTTCTCACTGAGAATTATTATTTTCATCTATAATGGATTGCAAAATATATATTGTTTTACAAAATCCAAACCAACTGTATGTTGATTATAACTGTTTTGGTTGTTTTGAGTACTTTTGAGTACATTGAAAATACAACGATGTTTTGAAGTAGAAAATATAATATGTGGAGTTTGGAACGATTTGTGTGACTGTATGTTTGGTTAGGAATTTTGTGAATTGTGATTGCATTGAAATATGATTGTGGTTTTGGCATGAGTTCTAAAATTGGGAACATGATGCATACGTGCCATAAGAGCACAACTGGTTACTTACGTGACATAAGAGCACAACCTGGTTACATACGTGCCATAAGAGTACAATTGTGTTCTTACGTGTGATAAGAGCACAACTGGTTACTTACGTGCCATAAGAGCACAACTTGGTTACATACGTGCAATAAGAGCACAATTGGGTTTCTTACGTGCCATAAGAGCACAACTGGTTACTTACGTGCCATAAGAGCCCAACTTGGTTACATACGTGCCATAATAGCACAACTAGGTTTCTTACATGCCATAAGAGCACAACTGGTTACTTACGTGCCATAAGAGCACAACCTGGTTACATACGTGCCATAAGAGCACAACTGGGTTCTTATGTGTCATAAGAGCACAACTGGGTTACTTACGTGCCATAAGAGTACAACCTGGTTACTTGCATATGCATACATATATTGTGATGTAATGGAATGTGTTGTATGCCTAAAATATATTATAGTTTTACTAGACGTATTAGTATGTATATGAGTCTTCATGAAAAAGAACATATGCATATTTCTATCGCTTGGTTGCATGTTTTTATGGTAGACATAGTAGTCGCATGATTTATGAAGCATTGAGTTTGAGAATGCATAGATGATTGCATTGCTTAGAATTAGAGATACCTGTGTCTATGTAAGGCCTCGCTAGTTGTCGTTGTTCTTCAACTAAGACGTGCTTGTATATTGGAGTCTAACTCTAGTACTCACATGATCACATTGACGTTCAAAGGCAATTGGCTAAGAGGTTTAAGCCTGGTATTATTGGATGCTAATGTCTATGTAAGGCCTCGCGAGTTGTCATTGTCCTTTAGTTAAGACGTGCTTGTATATTGGAGTCTAACTCTAGTACTCACATGATTACACTGATGCTCAAGGCAATTGGCTTAGAGGTTTAGGCTTAGTGTTGCCTATTTCTAGTAATGTGGATGTCTTAGTACCAATAACCAAATGCCATTTTTAAGCTTAAGGGTTATGTGCTTGCGATTAACCTCGTGTGTATGTAAACCTGAGTAACCAACATAAAAGTATTACTGTAAATGGGTGTGTACGTAGTTGCTTATGAGAAATTGGAACTTCTACATATGGGTCCAAATACATAGTATCTTTTAATGATTTTCTTAAAAGCTAGTGATTACGTTATTAGCTACATGTTTTCAAGAAAAAGAGATTAAAAACTAAGTAGCTGTTATTGTAATCGAATAGTAAAAGAAAACGTTGGTTTATTTCAAAAACTCAGTGAATAGTATACTTCTGAGGTCTTAGTTGAAAATAAATAATGACTTCTAATTTAACCAAGTGTGTGTTTGTGTGCAAAAAAAATATTTTAAATGTGGAATTTAAAAGAGACAAGATATTTGTTGACAAAGTGGAAACTCTGTGAAGAGAAAAACCACTATGGGGTAGCCAAACCGATGATATTCACTATCCAAAGACAAAGCAAGTTATAAAGCACTTGTACTCACAAAACCTATTAGAGTAGTTATACTTTAACTATAACAAGAAACCCATCGTGAACGCTTCCCAACCAAGTCTCCTACCTGAGGGCCGACCCCTAAGATAGACTTCACACGAACAAGGTAACACACACCGGCAACGGCTAGAGAGCTAGCAGATCTTTAATTCTCCCTAAACACTCTCTCTAAGTACTATGGAATTCTATACTGAATTCTTACAAATAACAAGCCCAGAGCGCTCTATTTATAGGCTTAAAGAAAACTTAATTCTGCTCAAATTCGGACTCTAGCTGGGGAGCGTCTGGACAAAAGTTAGCCTCGTCCAGACGGTCTTCTGCGATTGCCTTCTAGAATAGTGCAATTCTTCCCATAACAAGTCCACGTCCGGACGGCTTGGCCGAGCGTCCGAATAGTCTTCGCTGTATCTCCTTTCCGCGCTTGTAAAGGAAACCTGGAATATTCTAGAATGCTAGACGGCGTCTGACGTGTTGCCACATCGTTCGGACGTCTTGTAGAAAATTCCTAAATGGAGTTGACTGAAATCCAACTTCGTGTAGTAATTTGAGAAACTTGACCTAGCGTCTGGACGGTGTTGCCCTAACGTCCGGACGTTTGCAACGCTGAAGCTTCTAGACACTGTGGGGCGTCCCGATGCCTTTAAAGTCCTGTTCAGACGGTTGCACAGGAATCGGTTTAGCTTACTTGGAATTAAGCATGGAATCTTCATGGACATCTTCTAGAAACTTGAGTCAAGGCATAAGGCTTGAAATAAACACTGTCCATAAAACTTTAAGATTCTGAATAAGATCAATAATCTTGTTTAAAAAGCAACCATTACATAAAGTGTTTTTGTCATCCAGAATGTAGCCAACATAAAATACTAACAAACTCTCCTTTTGGCCATTTTGGGACAAAAAACATTTGACTGGTTTGGAAATACATTCCCGGTCTAAAACAAAAAATACTCCCCCTTTTTGTCTCAAAATGACAAAGGGTAAATAGAGTATAAAGAAAAAAACCACAATTACTAAAATTCAAAACAACAAGAATAATAGTAAGGGTTAAATATATAAAAGCCCCCCAAACTACCACCATTTCTCCGGATGGCCCCCCGAACTACCAACACTGACACTCCGACCCCCCAAACTACCAAACCCTTATTTTTTGGCCCCCTCCGTCAATTTAAGTCGTCAAATTGGATGGAAAATGCCCACCTGCCGTGCACGTGAGTTTTTAAGCCCCAAAAGCCCGAAATTGCCCCTCTGTACAAGTCCGAATTTACGAAAATGCCCTGCTTGCCTTTAGTGCCCGTATGAGGTGAAAAGTGGTAAAATATTACAATTTTGCCACCTTTCACCATATTGAACGAACAGACTTATCTTAATGGGAAAAAAAAACAGAGTTGTCTTATTTTAGTGTTAGTCGAAGTTGGTCCGGTTTCTACAGGTTTGCAATCGAAGGCTTGGAGGAAGAAGCAGTCGACCGATCAGCCGGGCTTCGGTTTTGGGGTAGGGCCGAAATCAAAGGCTTGGATCTAAAGCTCGTGGGCGTCCGGGGTTCACGGGAGTTGCGTTGCTCGGACCTTGGCACTGCGTCGCCGGACGTGGGTTGCTGGAGGTGCGTCGCCAGACGTCGGTTGCCGGAGGTGCGTTGCCTTGCCAGAGTTGTGCTGTTCTGCGTGTTGCCCTGCATTTTGGAGTTGGGTTTTTCGGACACCCAGAGGTAATATAGACAGTGTAGCTTTTATTGTGATTCTTGTTTTGGGTTTTTTTATATAGGGTACTGAATCTTGATTGTTGCCAAAATTTCGAAATAGGGAAAGTCATAGGGCATTTTTACTGGTTGGGATGTTGATTGTTTAGTGTTTGATTTATTGGTAGGGCCATATGTCGATTGTTTAGGGTCTGGCTTTACAGGAATGTTTGGGAAAAAGGTTAGTAGATTAATGTCTGCCTTTACAGGATGTTGATTGTTTACTCTTGTTGGTTTTGTTGTGTAGTGGCCGAGTGGGGTCTAAATGAGTAAATGGTATGTGGTCCCCTATTAAATAATGCAGCTTCTGACTTTTTGAAGTTGGTCCGGTTCCCTTTTGAAGTTGATGAATATTCTATTATGTGAGGGGCCACAGGCTGGTCATTGTATTGTGCACTATATTCTATTATGTGAGGGGCCACAGGCTGGTCATTGTGTTGTGCACTATATTCTATTACGGTTAGTGGGTCATTGTGCATGCATGCATGACACTAATAATGCACTGCACATCATGCACTTGTTTTTTAGAGGTTTGCTTATTTCTTGCGTATTTATTTATTTGTACTTATTTCTTGCATTGGATTATTTACTTATTTCTTGCTTATATATTTATTTGTACTTATGTCTTGCATTGGATTATTTACTTATTTTTTGCACTTTCTATTTTTTTGTGAAGATGACTAGACGAGAGTTTGTTTTTGAGGTGCATTATGGAGGTCACATGGACAGACGGTTCATGAATACCTATGTCGGGGGTGATGTAGATGTGTACACGGAGGCCATTGAGCATGATAAGTTGTCATTTTCAGTCGTTCAGGGTATAGCAAAAAATTATGGATATCAATCTGGTGACCTAATTTATTACTTACTACCGGGTTGTACACTGCATAACGGATTGAAATTAGTTACATCCAACTTTGATGTACGTGAAATGGTTGAAGCACACGCAGGTCTACCAGTTGTTGAGTTGTACATAAATTCATTCAGTGAGTCCATTCCTGACAATGATGATGATGATTATGGGGATGACGAAGGGGGTTGTTCTAGGATCGATCGAGACGATCTTTATTGGGATGAGGTGAATGAACCTGATCTTTTTGTTCAGAATAATGATGTGACTGGGCCATCTACTAGCACAGGCATGAGAGAGGGTAGTGAAGATAGAGATGGTTGTAGGGAGGGTGAAGATAGTGAAGAGGGTGATAAGAGTGAAGAGCAAGTTGTTGATGAGGGGACTGATGATGATGATGATGATGATGATGCCAACTCAGACATGGCACGCAGTGACATTCTTACATCTCCTCCCAAGAGTGATGAGGATTACGAGGTAGCCTCCCAGAGTCGGAGAAACCATGTGACAAAGCGGTCTGAGTTCCATCTGACTGACATGGGTAATCCAGAGTTTGTGGTTGGTAAAAAATTCCCGTCGATACAGGTTTTTAGAGAGGCGGTTAGAGAGTGTAATGTAAAAATGGGAAAGGATGTTAAGTTCAAGAGGAATTACCTTGCCAAGTGTGTAGTGATATGCAGGGATGAACATTGTAAATATAGGATTTATGGGCGCAAGTGCAAGGATGAGGAATCCTTTGAAGTAAGATCATTTAAGCCAAAACACAGTTGTAGGAGGAGACATGAGAATTCGATTCTGAAATCGAATTGGATTGCAGACAAGTTAATAGACAAGTTCAGAGCACAACCAAACATGCCTGTAAAGGCAATTGTAGAGGAGGTGAAGGGTAGGTGGGGTGTGGATGTCAAAGAGCACAGGCTGTACAGGGCTAGAAAACTTGCAAAAGACAAGATCCGTGGAAAATTGGATGAACAGTACAACAAGTTGTGGGATTATTTAGAGATGATAAGAGTAACAAATGCTAGCAGTTGCGTAATGATGAAGATAGAGAGGCCGTTACCTGATATTCCAGGAAAATTTCAGAGGTTGTACTTCTCTTTAGCGGCCATGAAAAGAGGTTTTCTTGCTGGTTGTAGACCAATCATTGGCCTGGATGGATGCTTCTTAAAAGGCCCGCATAAGGGCCAACTATTGGCCGCAATTTCGAGGGATGCAAACAACCAGATGTATCCAGTTGCATTTGCAGTTGTGGAAGCCGAAACTAAAGATAGTTGGACCTGGTTCTTAGAAGCTTTGCTATCGGATCTCGGCACTCCTCCCGCAGAAGGATGGACATTTATTTCGGATCGCCAGAAGGTAAAGTACCAATTAAAAATATTCCTTCATATTATTAATGATGTATATGTGAATGTTTGATTGACATATTAATTTTTACTTTGTGCAGGGTTTGGTACCGAGTTTAGATTCGGTTGCTTCCAATGCTGAGCACCGGATTTGTTGTAGACATTTATACGCAAACTACAGAGATGCAGGTCATAAAGGTTTGGCGTTGAAGGATAAGCTGTGGGGCGCGGCTGCAGCATACACAGAGGCTGAATGGAGAAGGGAAATGGAGGAACTAAATGAGATAAGCCCCGATGCGTACGATTACTTGTCCAAGATTGACCCAAGCACGTGGGCGAGGTCTTGGTTCAGTACCTTCTCTAAGTGTGACTTAATTGTGAACAACCTGTCAGAGTGTTTCAATGCTTGGATTTTGAAACAACGTGACTTGCCAATTATATCGCTGCTTGAAATGTTGAGAACGAAATTGATGAAGAGATACCAAAAGAAGCGGGAAGGCATCAGTAACATGGAAGGAAGGATTTGTCCCAAAATTATGGTGCAGTTAGATGAACTCTCACGTGATGCTGGTCATTGCTACGGCGTGTATGCTGGGGATGGGTTCTTTGAAATCACAGACAAGCAGAATCAATATGTAGTGAACCTAGTGAGAAGAACTTGCGGATGTAGACAATGGTATATGACAGGTATCCCATGTGCACATGCAATATGTGCAATATGGATTGATGGTGTTGAACCTGTAGACTATGTTTCTGATTGGTACACTGTGGATATGCTTAAAAAGGCATATGAACATGTTGTGTATCCCATGCCTGGAGAAGAACAGTGGACAAAAACAAACGGCGAGCATGTAGACCCACCAATGAGTAGAATACAACCTGGGAGGCCGAGAACAGTAAGGACTAGAGGACCAGACGAGCCCAGGAATCAATACAGGATAAGGAAGGGTGGGGTTGTCATGAGATGTTTCAGATGCAAGGTGATTGGACACAATGTAAGAACATGCCCCCGTATAAGAACAGAAGCAGTGAATTATAGAGGACAGTCACAACATTGCTTTACACTGTAATTACAGATTCAAGGTACTGTGAATATTGTACGACTGTATGCACCTCCACGACGATCAGAGTCTTCACAGCCTGTAGGGCCTATTCAGCCAACAGGGTCCTCTCAGGAAATATGTTCTTCTCAGCCAGTAGGGTCTTCATCAAAGCCTGCAACAAGGGCCCGTAATATTGTTCCAACAGTTGAGAAGACAATTGAAGTTCTTGAAGCTAACCAAAGAAAGAGGAAGAAGCCCGAGTGGAAAAAATATTAACTCATTCCTGTAGTTTTTTGTTTGTTATTGGTTAAACAATCTTATGTGTTGTTGCTTTTGTTGGATTGTTGCTTTTGTTGTTGCTTTTTGTTGCTGCTTTTGTTGGATGACATTGTAATGTTGTTGCTTTTGTTGTTTAATGACTTAATTGATGGTCTATGTTGGGTTTTAAGTAAGTGATAGATATGTTATTTGTGGACTTTTAATTAAGTGATAGATATGATATTTGAGGTTGTGTTTTTTTTTTTTTTTTTTTTTTTTTATATATATAGATGAGGTTGTGTTTATTCGATTGCACATAGGTGGGGTTGTTGTGTTTATTTCACAATGTTGATTCGCCACAGGTGGGGTTGTGTTTGTTGACCACTTTTAACAATTTTCAATGTACAGAGGTTGGGTTGTGCATAACATTTCAAAAAACCATTTGATAAATAACACTACAACAACTAGAGATATATAACATTTCAACAAAATATTAGATGTTGATGTAGGTACAAGTGAACTGTCTCCATTTGGTAAATAACACCACAACAACGAGAGATACAAAACATTCCAACAAAATATTACATGTTGCTGTAACTACAACTGAATTGTTTCCATAATTTCAGTTTAACATCAAGTTAGTACCTCTAGGTCCACTATAACCACAAAAGTAAAATACTAATAGCAAAATGATTACAAAAGACGTAGCTCGAAACATTCTCCCATTATTTTGACCCAACCCAAATTCTCGACGTAGTTTAGCATAATGTTCATTGCATTTTCTTTCAATCATCTTCTCAACTTTGTCATTATCATCGTGTCTCCCTTCCTCCATTCGTTGTAGATATTCCATTAAACCTTTTTCATAAGCAGACATCGCATTATCAGCCCATTTAAAAAAGTCACAGTCACCGGCTCTCTGCATGAAAAAAAAAAAAAGAAGAAAAGAAGGCAAATATGTCAAACTACTAACAACGACATATAACACAAAGCTAATTTCAAGATTTACCTTGTAGTTAATACATCCATACCACTTTCTAGTGGGATTAGTCTCAGTCCAAGAGTTCCTAACACGTGCAGGAACACCACAGTAACATAAAGGGGGACCACTTGACAAATCACTGGTTGTAGACATTTGGTAATGCCTACACAAAATATTGCATGCAACAGAACCAATGAGACTTTTAATTGATTGCAAATAATCATAAAAGTAAATCCTAGTTGAACTCCCTATGGGAGGACAAAGGCTCCTGATTTGGAAGTCTATCAATACTATTGTATAGGTAAATGTTTCTGTTATCACCATATACATTCTAGTCATGCTTTTTAGTAACTATTGAAGCAAGTAATCTACTTAGACAGAGACAGGTGATACATAGATAATATTTACCGACATGATGTTGAATGATGAATCATGTGCTGGAGAACATCTCCTTTTTTATTTTTTTCTTTAAACAAGCAGAATTTTTTTAGTAGCCTTTTTGAAATTAAACTCGATCAGAAGTGTCAAACGTCTCTGATGATAGCCACCTTCTTCTAGTTAAATGAGATGTCTATCACAAAAATCTCAACAAAGACAAACCCCATCAAACACCCACACATTTAGGCATTTCATCAAACACTCACTGTGCATCACAAAAATCTCAACAAAAACAAACCCCATCAAACACCCACCCATTTAGGCATTTCATCAAACACTCACTGTGCATCACAAAAATCTCAACAAAGACAAACCCCATCAAACACCCATTCGTCCACAAAATCAAACTCAAACTCAAATAGAACACCCTAAGAATTGTTCCAAATTAATCAAATAAAACCCTAAAATTGAAACAAAATAAAACCTAAAATCGACCTTGTTTCGGGATGTCAAGGGTGGCAAGCTCGTTGGCCTCTGTCAACAGTGACGAAAACGGCGGCGACCTTTTGGGGCTGCCGGAATGCGTCGACCTTCGGGGGCTGCCGGAATGCGTCGACCGGTGTCCTCCTCCGAGCTGCTGCTTTGGAATGTGTCGCCGGCGTGTGGAGAGGCGACCTTCGGGGGCTGCCGGAATGCGTCGACCGGTGTCCTCCTCCGAGCTGCTGCTTTGGAAAGCGTCGTCGGCGTGTGGAGAGGCGACTTTCGGGGGCTGGTTCCACCTAAAGACGTGATCGAGTCATTAGAAGAACCATTAGAACCGTCATACTTGTACAGAGGGGCAATTTCGGGCTTTTGGGGCTTAAAAACTCACGTGCATGGCAGGTGGGCATTTTCCATCCAATTTGACGACTTAAACTGACGGAGGGGGCCAAAAAATGAGAGTTTGGTTGTTTGGGGGGTCAGAGTGTCAGTGTTGGTAGTTCGGGGGGCCATCCGGAGAAAGGGTGGTAGTTTGGGGGGCCTTTTATATATTTAACCCTAATAGTAAAGTGTCTCATCAAAAGCTCAAATCAACATAAGAGAAAACCAAAACCTCAAGATATCACATCTCCTGAATTTGAGCCACATCGGCTTCTTAATCCTGAAGCCGGGAAACCATAGACTGAAAATCTTCAGTCACTTGAGTCTTCTAGCCTGAAACCGATCATCCATAGAATGAAATCCTCTAAACAAGTGGTCTGCAAGATGATAAAGAAGATTCACCTCTGAATCTCTAGCTGGTGTAGATCTAGAGGAAGAAGTTACAGAAGACTCTTTATGAGTTGGAGGAATGAGCTCATCTGAAATTTGAGACCTTTGGAATTTTGAACATACGACTTCAACACTAGTCAATTTTCCAAAGAGCCCTCTATCTAACACTATGTTGGAAGCCGCAGAACGACATATTCCTGACAAGATTAGACGGAAATTCCAATGGTTTTCCTTTATCCACGAGAAAATATTAGATCATATTAGTTCAAAAAGTATGTGGTGTAAAGACGACTGTCAATTGGATGCACAAATGAATGCAAAAATAGAGCAATCCAAAAGGCACAGATATATCAATATCCATCCAGTACAAAGACAGAATAATCATGCACAATTTCTCAAATCAACATCCCAAATAACGATTATTCCAATATTTTAAAAAGAACCAAAGCTTAAGAATAAGAGAAGTCAAAGAAAATACCTGGGAATGAGAAGAGATGTGCAGAGAATGCCAAAATCTTAGGATAAAACTACGAGAAAAACACATAAAAAATAAAAAAAATAAACAAACAATGCAATGATGTGCTAAAGGAAAGAAGTAAAAGGAACGTGAACCCAGAAAAGATCCCATTCGGACGAAACACTAACCTGTCTGGACGCTTGCTGTAAGAACAACATTCGGGAAAAAAAACGCGTGCGTCCGGACATAGCACAACATCGTCCGGACGTGAAAGCCATACGTGTCAGAACACAGAAGAAAGTCTGTCTGGATGTTTCACATAGGAAAGCTAAAACTAGAGGAAAATTTGCAAAAATATTTTTCCTAACGTTAGCTTCAGAATACGCATGTATAAATAACTGATAAAGCCGTTCAATAGCATTTCAAAAATATACCAAGATATAATTGAGAGTTAAGAGTCAATAAGCACAAAAATTTCCCTACAGATATAAATTTTTCAATAGTAAAGTTAAATAATGCTATGCGTGTGTGTGTGAAAGCTTTCTCAATAAGGTATGATCTTGGCTGATATGATTTAAAGCAACTGAATTTTCTAAATAAGAGAGAAATTCATAGTTAGATCAGTCAAAAGTCAAACCTTATCTTACTAGGGCCTAGTCACTCTCATCTGATACTCATCCCCTAAGAAGCAACACTATTTTTCTTTTTACTTGCACCCTGGAGGACAAGATTAATAGCTAAGTCAACATAGAATTTATTCATATATCAATAAGCACAGAATTATAACTGCTTGTATCACTTAGTGCCACAACCTAGAAAGAAAGCTAGAATTTATGGGGTCTAGGTTCAAATAGAGAGTTAATCAATTCAACCATCTTAGCACACAAAAATCTCTCTTAAAGAATTTTCAAAAGCAACAAATCAAAGATAAAAGTGTACCTTAGGGGAGCCTTGGATATTGCACATTTTTCATCACATGAGAAAATCAACTATCTAGTATCGATGCAACAGGGAAACTTTGCAGATATCAAGTATAAACTCTCAGTTATATAAAGGCAAAAATAATTAATGCATCAAGAACAGAGACATCAGTTAAACATACATAAGATATTTAAGAAGCTATATAAGGGAACAATAAAAATCTACATCCTTTTCCCCCCCCCCCCTTTTTTTTGTTAAAAAAAGAAGAAGAAGAAAAACAACAAAAACATGCTATACAAGAAAGGAGACAATCTAGTCCAAGCATGTAAGGTAAGGGCAAACCTGACCTCAAGGCGAGAGGTTTGACTATACCAAGATAGAAAAGTAGCCGCTTGACGTGCTTTTTCTATCATCCCTATTTAATACATGCAGAAATATCTTTAAGACAAACAAGATGATATATAGGGATAAAAAAGATGGTTCCACAACAACATGCAAAGCATACAAGATGAAATGATATAACGATGCAATGCACATGTACCTGTCATGCTATAGGATTTAAGAACCAAAATCCTAGGCATGTATGACCTAACCTACTAGGTAGGTCCACTCCCCCTCGGGGAGTGGGTGTCATCTTCCTTGTCTTGTCCTCCCTTGTTTAGCTGCAGCTCTAGAAATTTGACTAGATCTCACATGAGAGACCTGACAAATGGTGTTCCTTCATAGACAAGTTCCCTTTATGTAGTCTTTTGTTTTTCCACATAAGGCTTCTTGGGGACCCAAGTTCTTTTTGTTGGAGTAGGCTTTCGCTGCTGCTGATGCCTTAGAACAGGATTTCTGGGCGGGGGTCCATGATGCCTGGGTGGCTTCTTTTGAGGCGGAGGACCCCTAGGCTGGACATGTCTGTTGACTCCACATTGGTGACACATGGGAGTTCTAGGAGCTTGCCAATTTGTCTTCCTCTGAGCTTGCCAATGTGGGCACTTAGGTCTGATGTGCCTGAACTCACCACAGTGATGGCATGTGGGAGGCTTTCTTCTAATAGGAAGCTTGGCCAGAGGCTGAGGGATGACTGAAACTTCTCCTTCCATAACAGTTTTTCCCTTATCCACACTTGAGGGTAGAGACTCGGGAATAACTGGCTTCATAAAAATAGTCTGGGAAGTAGAAGAAGTGTCAGAAGTAGAAGGAGGAACATACCCGAAGCCAATCTTGTTGGTTGGGCACTTCTGAATGGAGAGCATGTGAGTTAACTTCTCGCCAGAGACTCTCTAGTTGCAACTGTGTCTCCAGAAGCCTCTCTTCTAAATTATTGATCTTTATCAGCATAGTAGTCTTCTCAGTCCTTAGGCTGTTTAACTCTAGCACTTGCTATTTGTACTTCTCTCTGAGTTTCAAGAACTCAACACATTGAAGTTGATAGGCTGACTGCATATCTTCTTCTTCACTGTTCTTAGAGTAGTAGGACTAAGAATCCTCATTTTCTTCATATGGGGCCACGAAAGCTAGGAATTTTTCTTCCTTAGGAGTTTCTTCTTCCTTTTCCGACTCATCACTGAGAGTAGCATTAAAGGCTTTCCCTTTTAGTTTCTTCAGATTTGCACACTCAATCTTGATGTGCCCGAAGCCTGAACATTCAAAGCATTGGGGACCTCTTGGATCCTTCTTCTCAGCTTCTTCTGGCTTAGTTGTGTGGGGAGCCTTTCTTAGTGTATCAGAGAACTTCATTTTGAATTTATTATTCTTCATGAATTGGTCGAAGTTCTTGGCTAAGATTGCTACTGGATCTTCATCAATATTAGAGTCTTCATCAGATGAGACTCTGGATATCTTCTTAGATGCCTTGGATGCCTTGAGGGCAATAGTATTTGCCTATCTAACCTGAGGTAAGGAGTATTCATATGTCTGAAGAGATCCTACTAGCTCTTCAATCTTCATCTCCTCCAGATCTTCGCTTTCTTCTATGGTTGTCACCTTAATCCTGAAACATTCATGCAATGATCTTAGTATCTTTCGGATGAGTTTTACATTTGAGTTTGGCTTCTCAAGACTCACCATTGAGTTCCTTAGGTCCCTAATATTGGTATAAAACTCTCTGAAGGTCTCTTCTTCAAGCATCTTAATTTCTTCAAATTTAGAAATCAACATTTGAAGCCTAGCAGATTTTACCAGTTTTTCGCCTTCATATGTTGTTTCTAGAATTTGCCTTGCATATATCTTTAGCAACTTCACAATTCGAGATTCTTGCGAATTCAGATGGTGAAAGTGTTTGACATAGAGTATGGAGGGCTTTATCATTGGAAAGCCTGTTTGAGTAATTGTAATTTCGTCTGTTTCCTCTGGTTTAATCCAACCAATTTCAACAATTTTTCAGACGTTAATTGATTTTAAAAAGAAGCGCATGCCGGCTTTCCAATAGCCATAGTTTGTCTCATCAAAGGGCGGAATTGAATTAAGATTTTTAGACATAATAAAAGGAAAAATAGAAGTCAAGAGATCACACTCAAGAAATAAATCTTAACAAGAGTGTACCAAGCTCTGATACCAATTGAAAATAAATAAGGACTTCTAATTTAACCAAGTGTGTTTGTGTGCAAAAAAAAATATCTTAAATGCGAAATTTAAAAGAGACAAGATATTTGTTGACGAATTGGAAACTCTATGAAGAGAAAAACCACTCTGGGGCAGGATTTCACACAAACAAGGTGACACACACCGGCAACGGCTAAAGAGTTAGCGGATCTTCAATTCTCCCTAAACACCCTCTCTAAGCACTATGAAATTCTATACTGAATTCTTACAAATAACAAGCATAGAGCATTCTATTTATAGGCTTAAAGAAAACCTAACTCTGCTCAAATTCGGACTCTGGCTGTGGAGTGTCCGGACGGAAGTTAGCCTCGTCCGGACGGTCTTCTGCGACCGCCTTCCAGAATAGCGCAATTCTTCCCATAACACAGGTCCACGTCCGGACGGTCTTCACTGTATCTCCTCTCTACTCTCGTAAAGGAAACCCGATATATATTCTGGAATGCTGGACAGCGTCTGGACGTGTTGCCACGTCGTCTGGATGTCTTGCAGAAACTTCCCAAATGGTGTCGACTGAAATCCAACTCCGTATAGAAATTGGAAATGCTTGTCCTAGCGTCCGGACGGTGTTGCCTTGACGTCTGCATCGTTGAAGCTTCTAGACATTGCGGGGCATCCGAATGCCTTCAAAGTTCTGTCCGGACGGTTGCATAGGAATCGGTTTAGCTGACTTGGAATTAAGCATGAAATCCTCTTGGACATCTTCTAGAAACTTTTGTCAAGGCACAAGGCTTGAAATAAACACTGTCCATAAAACTTGAAGATTCTGAATAAGACTGATAATCTTGTTTAAAAAGCAACCATTACATAAAGTATTTTTGTCATCCAGAATGTAGCCAACATAAAATATTAACAATAGTGTATTTATTTATGTTAAGACGGTGAGCTCATAATTCTACCTGTGCAGATGTGGTTAACCCCACAACCGTGGAGACTCTGATATTGTGGCTGCAGGTTTAGCAGATATAGATGAAGACTGGCATACTTAGTGTATATGATGCTATGATTAGAGCATATCGCGACAGTCAGAACTCATGGACTCATAGGTAATCCACATTTTGGGTATCTGGTTTATTGGCTTATGTCCTACGTGGCACATGTATTTTGTGAGCCTATATTTTGGGTATGTATAATTGCAGTTTAATGCTTTGTAAGATTTAACCAAATAGACATTTAAATGGCTCTTATTGTTGATGGTAGTTATGTATTAGATGTATTTTTGCTATTGATATGTGTTCCATTGCACATTGATATTTATATTCCGCTGTCTTAGATGTTACTCTGATTATCAGGTACATGTTATGGAACGTGTACGTTATGTTGGCTTAGCGATAAGTAGTCATGCCATTGTGGGGATCCATTTATGTTTTAAGAGATTAATGTTGAAAATAAAATATTAATGACTTCTACAAAACCAAGTGTGTGTTTGTGTGCAACAAAATATCTTAAATGCGAAATATAAAAAGACAAGTTATTTGTTGACAAAGTGAAAACTCTGTAAAGAGAAAAACCACTTCGGGGCAGCCAAATCCAAAAACTCCATTATCAAAAAACAAAGCAAGTTACAAAGCACTTGTACTCATAACACCTATTGCAGTAGTCATACCTTTAACAATAACACGAAGCCCATCGTGAACGCTTCCCAACCGAGTCTCCTACTTGAAGGGGTCTTTGATGGATTCCTTTACCTTAGGTCCGACTCCTAAGATAGACTTCACACGAATTGTTGAGCACACATCGGCAACGGCTTGAGAGCTAGCGGATTTTCGATTCTCCCTAAACACTCTCTCAAAGCTAAGAAAATTCAATACCGAATTCTGTACAATTTACAATCCTAGAGCCCTCTATTTATAGGCTTACATAAAACCTAAATCTGCTAAAATTCGGACTGTGGCTGTCGAGCGTTTGGACTGAAGTTAGCCACGTTCGAACGGTCTTCTGTGACCGCCTTTCAGACCAGCGCAATTCTTTACATAACAGGTCCACGTCCGGATGGCTTGGCCGAGCGTCCGGACGGTCTTCGTTATAACTCCTTTCCCCGTTCGAACGGAACACTGGAATATTCTGAAATGCTGGACAGCGTCTGGACGTGTTCCACGTCGTCCGGACGACTTGCAGAATCTTTCCAAATAGTGTCGACTTCTGAAATCCAACTCTATGTAGAATTTGGAGAAGCCTGACCTAGCGTCCGAACGGTGTTGCTCTGACGTCTAGACGTCTTCAACGTAATCTTCTAGACAATGCGGGGCATCCAGACGCCTTCAAAGGCTCGTCTGAACGGTTGCACAAGAATCGGCTGTCTGTGTCATGGAATTTGCAAGGACTCTTCATGGATATCTTCTAGAACCTTGAGATCAGTCATATGTTTTTAAATGAACACTGTCCGTATACATGAAGACTCTGAATCAGAACCGATCATCCTGTTAATTTGTAACCATTACATAAAGTGTTTTTGTTATTTAGAATATAGCCAACATAAAATATACTAACAAATGTCTATGAAATGTTTTGTGTATATAAAAAAAAAATGGGTCGTCACACACACGTTGAGGGAGATTGAGAGCACGGTGCAGAGAAGAAAAAGAAAGAGTAGAAGTAACGGTTCATGGGTTCCGGCCATGGGCTTTTATGGGGTAAATTTCTAGCCTTTTTTCATGTTTTCATGTTACCCATTGTTTATAAGGCACAAAATCATGTGAATGATTTGTGATTTGCTTAGATTCAGATTTTAGGTTAAAATGGTAATGAGTTTCCGTTTTAGGGAGATTATTGTTGATTTTTGGGTTGTTTATTAGGGCATTCAATCCATAGATGCTAAAATGTTAAAGTTTGAAGCTTTCCTTTGAAATTCCATCACACCCATTGGATTTATAGCTTGAAATCATATTAATTTGTGAGATTTCTATTTGAGTCCGAAAATAGGGTTTATGTTCGAAATTTTTTGGAGTTTTCCATAGGGTGCTATCCGAATGGGTGTTTGTATATGAAGTTGAATATTTGATTTGCCATGATGGAGTGTTAGAAAAATGTATTTTTAGTTATATTGACTTGTATGGATGGTTGGTTATTATGACTAAAAGAGATGTTGATCTTAATATGTAAAGGAGGATTTCAAAGTATTGGTAGGAATATAGTGGAATTGATCTTTAATATGAATTTTGATGTGTAGTTAGTTAATGAGAGCTAATATGTGCTCCACGATATGCTTATGATGTTAGATATTTTAAATGTTGATGAAGTTGAATCAATTTGGGATGGTTTGTTAATCAATGATTGAATTCCTCATTATAGTGTTATAGGTATATTGACTATAATATTGTATTAGGTTGTGGTTGTAAGTAATATGTTTTTAATCTTGGTGCTAATTGAAGAATGAGACAAAGTAGCTAAGTATAGGTGTAACGACCCGCTTTTTACAAAAGGCGTAAATAATTATATCTGAATAATTACGTGTCATTATTACTTCAGAGACGATAAATCTCACAGCGAAAAAATACGAATATTCTTCTTCTTCTTCCTTTTTCTTTACAAATATCAGAGACAATTCTCTTACAATACATTTAGAGCTTTGATTAAAATCCCTCTAGGCATACAACAAAAGTCCTTTACACTAATTACAATGAAATACGTGTCACAAATGACACAAAAGCATACATGGAAAGTTTACTAAATACAAATAAATCCCTAAACATGTTATTTACAAAAGAGTACAAACATTGATAGGAACAAAGCACAAAAACCTTACTACTTTAGCTTTAGAACTCTTAAGCTAGCAGTTAATCCAATCCATAATCTTAAGAACCTGTGCAAACATATATAAGACGGTGGTTATTACCACAACGCCATAGTTCTATAAGTGAGCTAACTGTCATTCAACAATATCATGATTTATGCGTTATTTAAGGACAGAGATAACATAATGATGAGATGACAGTTTTCTATGCAAAGTTTTAAACAGGTAAATATACTCATTGCACTTCACTCATTTGAAGCCGTTTACTCGGTTAGCGACTATCTCGGAGTCGTTCCCTCTACATTACGTTTTATTAGCTTATTTCTGCACTAGCAGAGTACGTTCCACGTCACTCTCCTAGCACTTTGGGAGACATTGACTCCCAATATTAATTATTATGGTTTTCGGTTTAGCCACTATTCTCATTCTGAACCTTTGGGCTACATTAAAACCCAATATTTATAGGTTGAATATTCACAGTATGCAATAATCAGTCACACGCATCCAATTAAAATAAAATATAAGCATAACACTATTGAAATCCAGTACTACCCTCGGTAAGTAATTTATACTTACAGCCCTTTTGGGCAATCTCAGTTCATCATTTGCATCAAATACATATACATGTGCATAGAAGGTCAATATCATTACTTTTAGAAACTCATGCCTAAACATGAACCCTAATCACACATAGAAACAATTATCTCTTTAATTGGAAAATCATTTACATTTATTAGCACTTAACATAACATGGTTAAGCCTCAATATTATTTTTCAATCATAACACCTAAACCCATTTTCTGCAAAAATACTTACACTTCTAACAAAACCTAATCATTTTTAGGGAACATCAATCCAAGCACCAAATCAACTAACAAAAACATCCGGTTTAAAACATATTAACTCTAACAATTATCACATCAAAACAGCATACCTAATTTCAGAACATAGGCCAATCCATAAATCCTAAAACATAATACATGGCCAAAATTATTAAATCATAACTCCTTGCAAAACCCGGTTGATTTGAGAACTCAAAATCACTGTTTAGTTAATTTTGAAAGCTCAACCTCAACTCAATTGATTAACAATGAATCCTATCCAAAACATCACATACCAAATACCATAGGGCCAAAATATAGTTCCTTTCCCATAATCAGCCGAATCAAAACATAGCCCAAACAACCAATATACTCAAAGGAAACACTTCATACACTCAACACAGTAAATCCCAAAACACTATACAGTGGCCGTGTACAACCATGGAACAGGGAGGGCAATACATTTGAATCCAAGAACAACCATTTCAAACTCATCTCTACCAAATTGAACCCAGCAATTCATCACGCAACTCCAAACCCAAATCAGTGAGTATATGGCCAACAGCAGAGACAATTCCAACCTCAAAACCAAACAACCAAATCCTAGAATTTAACATAATCTAAAGCAGGGACCCAAAATCCATATACACCACAAAATAACCCACTGGCCGGAACAAGGCATCACCAAAAACTCACTGCCAATTTCCAGAAATCACAACCAGAAAATCATCCACAATTTAAACAAACTAAATCAACAATAATCTAAGTGAAATCAAAAGAATTTATAGCTCCAAAAATCCCCACATAATAAAGCATGGCTTAGCCGAAATACCCAAACACTCACACACACCCATTCGGATATCAAAGACACAAAACAGGGAGATCAACAACCAAAAATACCCCATCACCAATCAATACAAGATCATCCAGCCAATCAAGAGAGAACCCCCAAAAATCATTAAACCCTAATTCAACAATAAGCAAATCCATCCACAAAATTACAGGATTTATATACCTTGGGGATTTTCTCAGAAAATCCTCTGGAATTCGCCTCTGATTTCGCCGGAAAACTCGTCGAAAAACGAATATAGAGGACCAGGTCTTCCTCTCGGGTTCAGCGGGTCACGGGTTTCCCTTGGTCAGGCGGGTTCTTGGGTCTCACGGCTCCACCGAAAATTGCACCCCTGGCTCACCGGCGACGACCCAGCTTGCCCACAAGAAGATCGGCCAGAAATCAGGCCTCCGGTCTTCCCGATTTCTTTTCCACTCTGATTGGCCTCTGTCTCTCCCTCTATTCCGATCTCTGTCCCTCTCTGCTCTCTCTCTCAGTCTCACTCTCTGAATCTCCCTCTCAGCTCTCGATCTCTCCTGCTCTCGACTCTCCCTCTCAGTGTCTCTCTCACACGCCTCTCTGTCTCGCTCGGGAAGAACAGAAACGAAGAAAGAAGAAAGAAGAAGTAAAGAGAAAGAGTCCTTTTACACGTACACCCCTCGTCCCCTTATCACCCCTTTATAATAAAAATCAATATTTTTAAGGAAAAGAAAGTGACAAGAGGAGAAGTTCATACAAATACCTCATTCAATATTCTTATAAAACAAACCACTGCCTTAAGAAATTTAAACACTCCGATTCTTCCTTACTCTTCTTTCGAGTAGTGATTGGCAATTGACGTTTTACCGTCCCCTGCACTCCCCTTTTAATTAAAAAATAATTTTTTTTATCAAAAAGTGACTTCTGATGAATTAAAAAATTATTTTTTTATTCAAAAAGCCGGTTGGGGGACGGTAAAACGTCCCCCACCCATCATTATTATAAAGGGGTGATAAGGGGGATGATGGGTGCATGTGTAGAAGGACTCTTGAATGATATTAAAGTTTTTATAAAAATACCTTCTATAAAAATATCTCTTATAAAAATATTTTGAAATATTTTATTTATAAATTTACATTGGGTCTTTACCATTATGTATAATTAATTAAGATAAAAAACTAAGTTCTGAATCTAATTTGTTTCATTGTCAATATTATTTTTTCAATAATAATATAACAACATAAATATATATATATTACACAATAATATTATTCATCAATATTATTATATCAATTAGTCATTTGAATAGTTTGTCAATTTATTAATCCCGTAATATTATTAGAGTCTAATAATATCATTCTTTATTTATAAAATCATGGTTTATAAATAATAAGACCAAAGAATATTTATTTTCATAAATATCCATGTGTTCCTTATTATTTATCGGGGATTAAAATATCGTGTTTCCAATAGTATTAAGCCGCTCGAGCGTCGAGTCTTGTGAATCAAATGACAATTTTAGACTTGTCTATTTTACTCAGTCTTAAATTCTAATTTAAGACATTTTATTTAATGGCTTAAAATCTGGATCGTTACAATAGGGCTTAATATGTGTTGGTTTGTAATTGGCAGCATTCTATTGGGAAAAATCACTTCCATGTAATGATGCTTTTAAATAGGGATTCAGTCATTTTTAGAAGTCTTCATATTCAGTGTTATACTTCTAAAAGATTCTGCACAGATTCCAAGTTAGAGAAATTAGATCTCTTGCATCCGTCCAGACGACGTGATATTTTGTCCGAACGCTCAATTGTCAAAGCATCATCCGTCCGGACCTTCCTTTGCGTCAAGAACCTTCAAACTGTTTTAGGTTGCATCCGTCCGAACGTCTCAGCAACATGGCTAGACGCCTTTCAGTGTTCAACAAGGAAAATGACTTCGCTCCAAAACACAGATATAGGAAGACATCTACAACTGTCCGGACGATGTGTATTCCCGTCCGGATGCTATCCTTGATAAGGCAAGTCGTGCAGAAGAAGTTCAACCATCCGGACGTCATTCTCCATGGTCTGGACGCTCAAGCCTTAATATGGAAATAGCGTGTAGCAGAAGTGCAACCGACCGGACGCTAGGGCAACATTGTCCGAACGTTGCCCTATTTAGGAAAGAATATCATGCGAATTTAGAAAGCCGGTTGCACAGTTGTTCGTGCAGACGCCCTAAGCTACTGTCTGGACGTCGCCTAGGAAATTCAAATCAAACGCAAATTTGGTTTTCTGTAGCCTATAAATTGAGGTCCCTAGGCATGTTGTTTGTAAGAATTCGGTATTGAATTCCGTAGTGCTTAGAGAGTTTATTTTAGAAGTTATTGTGCTGTACCGCTGACTCTTAAGCCGTTGCCAAGTGCTGAACTGAAGTCTATCTTAGGCATTGGCCTTAAGGTAAAAGATTCCATTGAAGACCCCTTCAAGTATGTGACTTGGTTGTGAGACGTTCGTGTTGGGTTACACGTCAGAGTGCTAGATACGATCGCTGCATCGGGTATGTGAGTGTTACTGTCTATGTACTAGCTTTGTCTTCTAAATAGTGGATATCCTGGGTTTGGCTGCCTCATAGTGGTTTTTCTCTTAATTAGGCTTCTACTTCGTCAACAAAATATCTGTCTTTTTAATTTCCACATTGTGATATTTTGTTGCACACACTTGATAAATTAGAAGTTATATTAATTTTCAATTGGTATAAGAGCTTGGTACACTCTGTTTAGATTCAATTCTTGAGTGTTATCTTTCCTATTGCCTTCTAGTTTTATTTTAAATGTCTCAAAATCTTAATAATGTTCCTGCCTTTGATGGTACGAACTATGGCTATTGAAAAGCTCGTATGCGATTCATTTTAAAATCCATTGACTATTGGAAAATTGTTGAAACTGGTTGGACTAAGCCAGCGGATGCAACTCCCGAATCAGTCATTGAGAAAAACGCATGACTATTCAATGATAAAGCCCTCCATGCTCTATGTCAAGCGTTTTACTGTCTGAATTCTTTAGAATTTCAAATAGTGAATCTGCTAAAGAAGCATGGCAAATCTTAGAAACAACATATGAATGCACCAAACTTGTTAAATCTGCCAAACTTCAAATGTTGATTTCTAGATTTGAATAAATTAAGATGCTGGAAGATGAGACATTTGGAGAGTTTTACTCCAAAATGAGTAACCTAAGAAACTCAATGGTGAGTCTTGGGAAAACAGTCTCGGATGTAAAACTCATTCGTAAAATTCCAAGATCTTTGCATGAGTGTTTCAGAATCAAGGTGACTACAATTGAAGAAAGCAAAGACTTGGAAGAGATGAAGATTGAAGAGTTGGTGGGATCTCTTCAAACTTATGAGCTGTCCCTGCCCTCGGTAAAAAAGGTGAAGACCATTGCCCTTAAAGCTTCCAAGAAGAAAGTCGAAGTCTCATCTGAAAAGGACTCTGATGATGAAGAAAAAGATGTGGAAATGCTGGGCAAGAATTTCTGAAGATTAATGAGGAATGATCGGTTTCAGAAGAAATTTTCCGAAAGATTGAAGAAGGCCCCTAGAGAGTCTGAACCCGAGGAAGCTAAGAAGAAAGATCCCAAAGGCCCAAAATGTTTTGAATGCTCAGGGTTTGGGCATATGCTATGTTAGTATTTTGGCCTCATTCTGTGTTTGGACAAAATCACTTAAGTGTAAAGATGCTGTAAACAGGGATTCTACTATTCAGAGTCTGCAAGTCAGAAGAATTCAAGTTCCCTGTCAGCCGTTCGGACGATCGAGCCATCCCGTCCGGACGCCCATCTGTCCACTGTTCCATTCGTCCGGACGATGTGTCATCCCATCCGAACGCTAGACAGACCAGCATCATCCGTCTGGACGAAGTGTTCATTCCGTCCGGACCCCATACTGTATCGAGAAGTTTCTATACCAGCTTGCAACCGTCCGGACGTTTCAGCAGCACGTTCGGACGCCTCTCAGTACTCGATCAGTTTCTGATTTCTTTACAAGTTCCAAGAAAGGGAAGATCAATCAACCGTCCGGAAGATGTGGTATCCCGTCTGGACGCGCGTCTCCTTAAGGCAAGAATCGCAATTCAAATTTCACCGTCCGGACGTCTGACAACTATGGTCCGGACGCACGTCCATCAAAGAAGGAAATTGCCGATTTGACTTCAACCGTCCGGACGACTACCTATCATGGTCCGGACGCGCTCATTGCAGATATGGAAATTGCATGTTGAAGATTAGCCATCCGGACGCTCATCCCCCATGGTCCGGACGCTTGAAAGCCTTATAAGGAAATTACTTGCAGCGGACGTGCGACCGTCCGGACGATGTGTCATCCTGTCCGGACGAGGCTCCTAAACAGGAAAGATTTCCCCGCGAAATTTTTGGAAAATCTTGTCGCACAGTTGTCCGTCCGGACGGCCCATGTCCACCGTCCGGACGGCGCCCAGGTATATTTTGCCTGACGCTCATTTGAACCCCCAGCCTATAAATAGAGGCCCCTAGGCATTGAGAACTGCAAGAATTCGGAATTGAATTCCACAACTGCTCATAGACGTGATATTTCCTCTGAAGCCCTTTTCAAGTGTGCTGTTGCTGTGCTACAACTGAAGTCTATCTTAGAGGTCGGCTCTAAGGTAAGGAGTTCCATTGAAGACCCCTTCGGGTAGGAGAACCTGGTTGGGAAGCGTTCGTGTTGGTTTACACGTCAGAGATCAAGATACGACCACTGCATCGGGTATATGTGAGTGTTGCTGTCTTGTATCTAGCTATGTCTTTTGAATAGTAGAATTCTTGGGTTTGGCTGCCCCGGAGTGGTTTTTCTCTTAATTGAGTTTCCACTTCGTCAACAAAAATCTGTGTGTCATTTACTTTCCGCTGTGCTTTAATTTTTGTTGACACTTATGCACACACTTTATTTTTAGAAGTCAATTTCATTTTTCAATTGGTATTAGAGCTTGGTACACTCCGAGAAGATTAATTTCTTGAGTGCTATTTTGACTTCTATTATGTCTATATTGAGTATGGATAAAATTGCTTCTATTTCACATGATATGTCTGTTCATAAGACCATGTTCATTAAACCTATCATGTCTCATACTCAATCTATTTGTAAGGGTAAAGGGGATAATCAATCTATACCTACTTGTCATCACTGTGGTATTGTTGGTCATATTCGTCCAAACTGTTTCCAAATTAGGTCTCAGAAACCTTGGAAGAAAACCCTTATCCCTAGGAAAGATGAACCAGGTTTTGAAGAACAAGTTAAAGTGTTAAGTGATCAAGTTAAACTCATTAGTGAGAAGTTAGCATACCTCACCCCTAATGAGCAAAGATTTGTCCTGGTTAATAATCAAAAAGCTTCCAAACAAGTCTGGGTCAAAAAGGAAGATAATCTGTGTTTAGTTTCTCATACTGCACTAAAAATTCTTGATACTTGTTTATGGTATTTGGATAGTGGTTGTTCTAAACACATGACAGGTAATAAGACTTTGCTAAAAGAAGTTCAGATGGGAAAAGGTGGGCGAATCACCTATGGAGATGGGAGTCAATCCAGAGTCATTGGTAAAGGGATCATCGACATTCCAAGCCTCGGAACATCTTAAGAAGCTCTGTATGTAGAAGGGCTCAAGGCAAATCTCCTCAGCATCAGCCAGTTTTGTGATAACGACTTGGTGGTGCAATTCTCCAAGAAGGAATGCAATATATTTGACAGTAGTGGCAGATGGCTCATGGGAGGAGAAAGAACTGCTGACAATTGTTACGACCTTTCTGGTTTGACTGCAGATCCTCAGATTTTCTGCAACAAAGCAACCATAGATGACAGTGAGCTATGGCACCAGAGGTTAGGGCACCTCAATTTCTCTGATATGTTGAAAATTGCAGGCAAAGATGTTGTTAAAGGCCTGCCCAAAATGGAGAAGACTGGAAAAGGAATCTGTGGTCCTTGTCAACTAGGGAAACAGACTCGAGCAGCCCATAAGAAAACCTAAGGTATTCTAACTTCCAAAAACTTGGAATTACTGCACATGGATCTCATGGGTCCCACTAGAACTGCTAGTCTAGGTGGGAAAAGATATATTCTGGTTATTGTTGATGACTTCTCTCGATATACATGGGCTATTCCTATTCGGGAAAAATCTGATGCTTTTGAAACAACTCAACATTTGTTCAAGAAGATTCAGGTTGAGCAAATTTGCCAGATTGTGAGAATCCGTAGTGATCATGGAAGAGAATTTGAAAATTCCAAGTTCGAAGAATTCTGTCGCTCATATGGAATCAAGCAAGAATTTTCTTCTCCTATCACTCCTCGGCAGAATGGAGTTGTTGAAAGGAAGAACATGGTAATTCAGGAGATGGCTTGTGTGATGATCCACTCAAAAAATCTTGCTCAACACTTCTGGGGAGAAGCTGTAAACACTGCCTGTCATATCATCAACAGGGTTTACCTTAGGCCTGAAACAAACAAGACTCCCTATGAAATCTGGCGAGGTAGGAAACCCACAGTGAAGTATTTTAAACCTTTTGGAAGTAAATGTTATATACTTTGTGACAGGGAAAATCTGGGAAAATTTGATACCAAGAGTGATGAAGGTATATTCTTGGGATATTCCACAAACAGTCGTGCATACAGAGTCTTCAACAAAAGAACAGAGACTATGATGGAATCGATAAATGTAGTAGTTGATGATGAACAAGTTCAGAGACCTATCAGCAGGGAGGAAAAACAGCTCGATTCAGGTGAGCCTTGATGTGTGTTTTAAATAGTACTCGCAAGCGCACGAATCGTTTGCAATATAGTGTGTGCAAGTGCGAGGTCGAATCCACAGGGAAATGGTCAAATATTGGTGTCTTGCTTAATCAACCTCATTTTAACCTAGTTCCAAATGTTTGAGAATTGATTCAAGAACAAATGGCTAAATAAAAGGGATGGAATGAACTATGCAAATTAAAAGGAACTAAGGTTAAGGAATCCACCAAACCAAATCCTACAACTCACACTCTTGGTTTCCACTTGAACACCCAAAGAACATTAAGCTTAAGGTGTTATTCAAGTTTCTTAACCATAAACCCAAGAACCATTAAATGAATCCAACACATTGACAAATCACAAAGAGTACCGATTGAAATCAAAACATCCAATGTATCATTCAATCACAATGGATATCATCATTCAAACCGATAAAACAATGTATTAGTCGGTTGAAACACATAAAATGTCCTCTATCCACCACTAACCACATTCATTGCAAAAGATAAAGCTTTAAATGAATGGAACTTGAACAACTAACATGATATATCATTAAATGTGCAAGTGGTACAGCAAGATTGTGAGTGTCATCAATGGAAAGGTTTCATCCTCAACCCTAGTTGAGGTTACTAGCCTTCCATGACTAAGAACACCACAAGAAAATGATGAACAACCATGGAAATGAAAGAAAAAGCTCTACAAAGAGAAAGTATCTGAAAATAAACTACTGAATTACACTACAAGAAGCACGAAATTAAACCTATCTACAGAGTTTCTGCTTTATTCTTTCTTCTCCTACTCTCTCTACTACTCCTTCAACAAGGGGATGGCTATGGCTTTTATAGAAGAAAGCTAGGGCAAGAAATGACTTCTCTACCCTCCTCTAGGGTTCCTCTGCAGCTAGAGACAACCACAAACACGAAACCAGCGTGTTCTGCAGCGGAAATCTGAGGGAAGACTATTTTTTGGCTTCTGATTGGGTGTTCTGGCGCGCTCTGCAAAAGCAGTTTCTGGGAAATTTCGATCGATCGACTTTTATTTCGATCGATCGACTTCGGGTAAAGTTTCGATCGATCGAATTTTAAGTTCGATCGATCGACTTTTCAGGATCTCCGAATTTCCAGCTATTTCCTTATGAAATTTGTCATTCCTCTCTTATTGTCCTACAGAAATAGAAAACACAAAAACTAACCAAAACATTAGAAAATAACAAGGCTAAAGGTCTAACTAGTGCAAATCAAGGGGTCCAAATACACCATATTTGGCACTCATCAAGCCTTCAGCAGCCCCAACTGATATCATTAATCCTTCTTCAAAGGAGTCTCCAGATGAATCTCCTTCTTCTCCCACGACTTTGGATACCACTCCTACTACTTCCGAAGATGAGGATACTCCTGCTAATCCTCCTAAGCGATCATGGGTGAAGCATAATCATCCTCCTCAGCAGCTGCTTGGGAACATAGATGAAAGGCGTAGGCTGAGAAGAAGAGTCATTCAGTCCACCAGTGAAGTAGCCAATCAAGTCTCTTACAGCTGCTATCTAGCTCAGACAGAACCCAAGAAAGTTGATGAAGCCCTACAGGATGAAGGCTGGGTCTCTGCAATGCATGATGAGCTCCATCAGTTCACCAGAAATGATGTCTGGACCTTGGTTCCCCGTCCTGCAGAACAGAATATTATTGGTAGCAAGTGAATCTTCAAGAATAAAACAAATGAACATGGTACTGTGGTTCGAAATAAAGCCCGTCTTGTTGCACAAGGATATACTCAGATAGAGGGAGTAGACTTTGATGAAACATTTGCTCCTGTTGCCAGGTTAGAGTCTATCAGAATTCTTCTCTCTATTGCTTGTCATCTTGACTTCAAGTTATATCAGATGGATGTAAAGAGTGCCTTCTTAAATGGAGTTCTGCAAGAGGAAGTTTATGTAGAACAGCCAAAGGGTTTTCAAGACCCTCATCATCCCCATCATGTGTACAAGCTGAAAAAGGCATTATATGGGCTTAAGCAGGCTCCTCGGGCATGGTATGAGCATCTCACCACTTATCTCCTGGCCAAGGGATTCACAAGGGGACAAGCTGATCGGACTCTGTTTATCAGGCAACAAGGTACTCACAAACTCATCGCTCAAATTTATGTTGATGACATTATTTTTGGAGCTACTTTACACTCTCTTGCCCATGAGTTCTCTGAGGAAATGAAGCAGGAATTTGAGATGAGCATGATTGGTGAGCTGAACTACTTCCTTAGCCTTCAAGTTAAGCAAACTGCTGAAGGCATCTTCATTTCTCAGTCTAAGTATGCTAGGGATCTGGTCAAACAATTTGGGTTGGATGGAAAAAGTCGTGCTCGCACTCCCATAAGCACCAGTGTCAAGATCAGTAGTGATCTTGCAGGCAAATCTGTTGATCCATCCCTTTACAGGAGTATGATAGGGAGCCTCCTGTATCTTACAGCCAGTCGACCAGACATTGCTTTCAGTATGGGTGTTTGTGCTCATTTCCAAGCAATTCCTAAGGAATCTCACCTCACTGTAGTTAAGCGTATCATCAGGTATGTAAATGATACCCTCTCTTATGGCATATGGTATTCTAGAGAAACAAATCTTGTTGTTGCAGGATACTCTGATGCAGATTGGGCTGGAAATGCTGATGATAGAAAAAGTATCTCTAGAGGATGCTTCTATGTGGGGAACAATCTAGTAGCTTGGATGAGCAAGAAACAAGCGTCTATTTCTCTCTCCAATGCTGATGCTGAGTGTATTGCTGCGGGTAGCTGCTGTACTCAATTATTGTGGATGAAGACGCTGCTTGGGACTACGGATTCTCTCAAGATACTATGATTATCAACTATGATAATACTAGTGCTATTAATATCTCAAAGAATCCCGTTCAGCACTCTCGGACCAAGCACATCGACATCAGACATCACTTTTTACGTGTTCCTGTGGAATCTGAGGTGGTTTCTCTCTCATTCATTCGCATTGAAAATCAATTGGCTGACATACTTACCAAACCTCTAGATGGTAGTAGGTTTGAGTCTCTTCGAAAAGCCATTGGTGTTTGTGCCATGTCCTAGACATGATGTTCCATGCTAGGATGAATTCTTTGTCCTCTGATAGCATGATGTTGTAATAAAAAAAAGAAAAAAAAAAGAAAAGGGAGGGGGAGTCTTCGTAGTAGGGTAAGTTTTTCACAAGGTATGTCAGCTATTTCATGTATTCTTTCTGGTTTACTATGCTGTTGAGCATTGATATATTATGCTTACATGTGGGTGAAAACATCAGTCTGACATGTACAAAAGTTTTTCCTTGCTTATTGTTTTATTTGATAGTCGCTTGTCTCATGTGGGTGAAAACATCAGTCTGACATGCACTATCCTAGACTCCCCAAAGGTGCGTATTTTTCCTTCTCTGACTGTTTGCTTCTAGAATTTCTGAATAAGAGAAGAGATTTGTGATAAGATGGTCAAATTGACCACAGGCTAGTTGAACCTAGAATCTCAAAACTCTGGCATTTCCTTTAGCTTGCAGCACCATAAGAATTGAACAGTTATTCGTATGAATTTTGTGCTTTAAAATTGTATATTCACTGCTTCTGTACTGAATTTGCAATATGCCTTGCCCTCTATGAGCAAGTAAAAATTTATCTTGTCCTTCATAGTACAAGTAAAACAATTCGGTGCTGTATCTCAGGGGGAGTGTATCAGATGAGGATGGCTAGGCCCTAGTAAGAGTAAGTTTTGACTTTTGGCTAATCTGTCACGGATCCTCTCTCTTCTTTAGGAAATCTGGTTGCTCTTGTCATGATTTTTCAAACCTTGTGGGATCAGTCTTCACACACACACACAGGCATTGCATGAGTTGAGCAGGTTATCTTCATTATTTTGGCAGGGTAACCTTTGTTTCTGTTATACTGGTCTATCATCTCCATGTTCTCATAATTTTGACTTGCTCTATGACTAGTTTTTCAGACAGAAATACATGTGTGTGCTACAATACTTGTGAAGGCCCTAACTTTGCTGCTTTCTCCCTATTCAGCAATTTTTTAGTCTTTGTTTTTTATTACTGTTGAACTTATATTACTCTGTTTCCCGGGTCCTTCTGAGACCATTAGGGGGAGTAATTTTTATTTCAGTTGGTTATTTTATTACTCTGTTTTACCCTTTGTCCCTTTGTGACAAAAATGGAGAGTAATTTTTATTTTGGATCGGGAATGTATTTCCAAACCGGTCAAGTGATTTTTGTCCCAGAATGGCCAAAGGGGGAGTTTGTTAGTATTTTGGCCTCATTCTGTGTTTGGACAAAATCACTTAAGTGTAAAGATGCTGTAAACAGGGATTCCACTACTCAGAGTCTGCAAGTCAGAAGAATTCAAGTTCCCTGTCAGCCGTTCAGACGATCGAGCCATCCCGTCCGGATGCCCATCTGTCCACTGTTCCATCCGTTCGGACGACGTGTCATCCCGTCCGGACGCCAGACAGACCAGCATCATCCGTCTAGACGAAGTGTTCATTCCGTCCGGACCCCATATTGTATCGAGAAGTTTCTGTGCCAGCTTGCAACCGTCCGGACATTTCAGCAGCACGTCCGGATGCCTCTCAGTACTCGATCAGTTTCTGATTTCTTTCAAAGTCCCAAGAAAGGGAAGATCAATCAACCGTCCGGACGATGTGGTATCCCGTCCATTAGCACGTCTCCTTAAGGCAAGAATCGCAATTCAAATTTCACCGTCTGGACGTCTGACAGTTATGGTCCAGACGCGCGTCCATCAAAGAAGGAAATTGCCAATTCGACTTCAACCGTCCGGACGACTGCCTATCATGGTCCGGACGCGCGCATTGCAGATATGGAAATTGCATGTTGAAGAATAGCCGTTCGGACGCTCGAAAGCCTTATAAGGAAATTACTTGCAGCGGATGTGCGACCGTCCGGACGATGTGTCATCCTGTCCGGACGAAGCTCTTAAAAAAAAAAGATTTCTCCGGGAAATTTTTGGAAAATCTTGTCGCACAGTTGTCCGTCTGGACGGCCCATGTCCACCGTCCGGACGGCGCCTAGGTATATTTTGCCTGGCGCTCATTTTAGCCCCCAGCCTATAAATAGAGGCCTCTAGGCATTGAGAACTGCAAGAATTCGGAATTGAATTCCACAACTGCTCAGAGACATGATATTTCCTCTAAAGCCCTTTTCAAGTGTGCTGTTGCTGTGCTACAACTGAAGTCTATCTTAGAGGTCGGCTCTAAGGTAAGGAGTTCCATTGAAGACCCCTTCGCTTCGGGTAGGAGAACCTGGTTGGAAAGCGTTCGTGTTGGGTTACACGTCAGAGATCAAGATACGACCACTGCATCGGGTATATGTGAGTGTTACTGTCTTGTATCTAGCTTTGTCTTCTGAAAAGTGGAATTCCTAGGTTTGGCTGCCCCGGAGTGGTTTTTCTCTTAACTGAGTTTCCACTTCGTCAACAAAAATCTGTGTGTCGTTTTCTTTCTGCTGTGCTTTAATTTTTGTTGTCACTTATGCATACACTTTATTTTTAGAAGTCAATTTCGTTTTTCATGCTAGCTGATTGTGGGAATCTCAAGTAGGGAAAAGGGATGGCGTACAACGCGACTCTTAGTGACGAGTTCGAAGAAGAAGAATCTCCTGCTCCAAACTAGTTTCTAGCCTTTGTGGCTCCACATATAGAAGATGAGGATTCTTATTACTCAGAGCACAGTGATGAAGACAGGGAAGACCTTAAGGAGGCTTATAAAATCCTTTATGTAGAGTTTGAGAAGCTGAGGGAGGCTCGCAAGCAGCACATTCATGAGCTGAATAGCTTACAGACTGAGAAGAGTTCATTGCTGCTAAAGATAAGGGGACTAAAGGAGAAGCTACTAGAGACACAGCTACAGTTGGAGAGGGTCATCGATGAGAAGCTAACTCATATGCTGTCAATCCAGAAAAGCCCAACAGACAAGACTGGACTCGAGTATGTAGCTCCTCCCTCTGACATTGCCTCTACTTTCAAGACTGTCTTTGTGAAGCCCACAATCCCCGAGCCTCCACCCACAGTCATGGAGAAAGGGAAAGACATAATCAATGGAGATATTTCGATCACTCAAAAGCTCCCTACCATTAGAAGATCTCCCATATGCCATAACTGCGGATTAAGCGGTCATGTACGACCCCAGTGCTCCCTTCTCAAGGCTCAGAGAGTGAAGGTCAAGAAAGAGGTGCCTAGACAAGCAAATTTTGGCACAAGACCTCTGGCCCAGTATCAGACTCCATGGAATCAAGCTCCCAGGCATCAGGCTCCTCATCAGGCTCAAAGGAATCAAGCTCCAAGGCATCAGGCTCCTTAATATCATACCCAATGGCATTAAGTCCCAAGGCATCATGGCCCACGGCGCCAGGCTCCTCAGCATCAGCGGCCTCAGCAGAGTTTTGTTCCTGCCAATCAAAATGGCAAATCCAAGACTAACAAATCCAAGCACTTCAAAAAATGCAGAAGTTGGAGGATGATCAATACTGCAAGGAGCTACCTATTTGGATGTAGAGCATGATACAATGTATGGATCATCAGATGAAATCCTGCCAACAACCACCAATAGGAAGGCATGCATGGGTCAGAAAGAAGGAAGACATTCACCCCTTGAGGGAGATTGGACAAACCTAGTTAGTGAGGATATTCATGCCTAGGATTTGGTTCCCAATCCTAGAGCATCAGGTTTGATTACATTGCATGATCTTCTACTTGTTATATCTTCTATCTGCTTTGCAATTTAGGAGCCACTGTTTTTTGCCCCCTATTTCTCTTGAGAGAACTTTGCAGGTACTATTTGAGGAAGATGGAAAAAGCATGTCAGGTGACTGCTTTTCTGTATTGATAATTTTGATCATTCACAGGTTTGATCTTGCCTTACATGCTAGTCTTATGATTTTTTTTTTCCATATAGCATTTTTTTTTATTGTTTTTAATAAATAAATAAATAAATAAATAATTTGGGGGAGAAAATGCAGGGAATTTTATTTTTTCTTTTCTTGGCTGTTAGATATTGCACGTATTTTTGCCTAATATCTCAGTTCATTGAGCATTAATTGACTATGCTTTTATATGATTGAGAGTTTATGCCTAAATATCTGCAAAGTTTTTCCTGTTTATGTAAATGCTAGATAATTACTTTCCTCATGCGATGAAAATGTGCACTATCCAAGGCTCCCCTAAGGTACATTTTTTTTTTCTCTTTGACTTTTTGTTTCTAGAAATTTTGATGAGAGAGATTTTTTGATAAGATGGTCAAATTGACCAAACCTAGAGCCTAAAAATTCTAGCATTCTCTCTAGACTGCAGCACAAAAAACAAACAAGCAGTTATTCTTATGAATTCCTTGTTATATGCATATATTCACTACTTCTGTGTTAAATTAGCTTTATATCTTGTCCTTCATGGTGCAAGTAAAAATTTTATCTTGTCCTTCATGGTACAAGTAAAACAATTAGGTGTTACATTTCAGGGGGAGTGTATCCGATGAGGGTGGCTAGGCCCTAGTAAATAATAAGGTTTGACTTTTGACTGATCTTTCATTGATTTTCTCTCTTGTTTAGAAAATCCGGTTGCTTTAAGTCATATCAGTGAACTTCATATCTTATTGAGAAAGTCTTCACACACACACACACACGCGCGTTGCATGAGTTGAGTAATCTAAATTTTCAATCAACAGGGAATTTTTGTGTTCTTAACTCTTTCTTATATCTCTGCATATTTTTGAGATGCTATCTGACTGCCATATCAGTTGATTATACATGCGTGTTCTGAAGCTGATTTTAAGGAAAATAATTTTTCTGCAAATTTTCCTTCAGTTTTGGTTTTTCAGTGTGAAGCGTTTGGACGGTCTCTCCTTGCTTTCGGACTGGTGCAGCTTAGATGGTTGGACGGTCAGGTGACACGTCTGGATGCGTACGGCCTTGTCACATGCTTATGTGGCAATGCGCATCCGGATGGGTTAGTGATATGTCCGGACATGGACCCCACAGGGTTAAAAATCGCTTTCTCCCCTAGTCGCTGGACTCTCTTCGATTTTTCATCTCTTTTTGTCTCATTTGGGTGCAATTTGCTCGAGGTTTTCCCACGATTTCTCGGTATTTTTGTCCTTTCGTGCATTTTTCTCTCCATTCCAGGTACTTTTCTAGTTCTCTTTATTCCTTTCAGTGTTTTATTACTTGTTAGAATATTGAATCTTTTGGAGAATATGTTTGAGGTAAAATATACATATTTGTGATATCTGCTATGTTGGGATTATCTGTTTTGGCATTCTTTTGGACTGTATTGGGTTATATTGCTGTTTGTAATTTTTGGAAAAGTCCATTTTACTGCCGATTTTTTTTGGAACTAACAAGAACCTAATATTTTTGAGAATATTTTTGGCATACCTTGTTGGTTATTTTTACAGAATCATGTCTGCTTGCAATCCATGGCGCAGGCTTTGTCAAAGGACAGAGGAAGATGTGGCAGCCTTCAGAGCCAAGATTATGAACAGGGCAGTCAATTCTGAGAGGAATGTCATTCGAGCTAATATTATGGTTGCTCCTCTGGATGGTATCTATGAGATTATCCAGACCTATAACTGGGGCTACCTTCACAACTACGCCTGTGTTGTGCTCACCCGACTGGTCCGAGAATTTTATATGCATCTTGAGGTGGTGTAGAATGATGACAATGGGATTGTCCTACATACTGTCTACCATTGCTGGACATATTATCTTGGTTGATCCTCAGGTCATCAGCCAGATCATTGAGGTGCCAGTACTTCAGATCTCCGCCAGTCCATTCAATGAAGTTGTTGGCTCCTTCCTTGGATGAGCTCAGGGAATTCTTTCATGCTGGTGAGGAGCGATCTTCTTCCATCAAGATTGGCGCTTTGTTTCCCCCGCACTGCATGCTTGCCAAGATCTTTTAGCACAATCTTTGGCCTATTGTTAGGCGCAGTAATCTGATTTTGAAGAGGGCACAATTTCTATATGCCATTTGTCTGCGCTTGCCTTTCTGCCTATGCAAGCATATTTTTGGTGTTATGATAGAGGCCTAAGATGAGAATAATATCGGCCTCCCTTTCGGCTGCCTGCTTACTTAGATTATTTTATAGTCAGACATTGATGTGGCTGGAGAGCCGAAGATGAAGATCTAGGATCCCCTCAGCAAACATCCCCTGATGAAGTCCAATGCCCTGTTGAGGCGTGATGATCAGGATGACACTCCACAACCCCCTCTTATTCATGTTATGGTGCCTGATGATGTGCAAATTTATTTAACTTGCAAGCGCATGAATCGTATGTAGCATAGTACATGAAAGTGCGAGGTCGAATTTGCAGGGAAGTGTGTGTAAAGAAGAAAAATCAATTTTTATTTAAATTAACTTTATTTTTAACCTAGAGCCAAAGATTTGGAATTTTTGTCAAACAAAATAATAAACTCAAATGACACTGAATAAGAACAATTAATAAAAGCGCTAAGGTTTCAGATTCCACATTGCCAAATCAAAAACACATTCTTGTATTTTACTTATACACCTGATAAACAAATAAGTTTTATTCACTGTTCAAAGTTCCATAAAAATTATGTTAAATCATTCAATGAATCCAACACAATAACAAATCACAACGAGTATCCAATTGAAATTAAATCATCCAATGTATCCGTTCAATGAACAAATCACACTGGATATCCTCTTTCAATCGAATCATTCGATGTATCTGTTTGGTTGAAACATATCAAATATCCAACTTTTAATAAATTAACATTCAATCAAAAGACATAAATCAAATAATTGAATTTGGACTTTGAACAATATAGCGGAAAAAGAATTCAAGATCATATAAATAAAACAACAAGAACGTGTCTTTATGAATGACAAGGTTTCATCTTCAACCTTAGTTGAAGATTTAACCTCTCATGGCTAAAGACAAAAGAATAACTAAAATAGAAAACATAAAAAAAAAAAAAAAATAGAACGATGAGGAAAATATAAAGAGACAAAATACTTTTAAATAAATTTAAGGCGATAAAATTGAAATAATGAAGAAAAGAAGAGGAAATGAAACTAAATAACGGTAAATAACCTAAAGCGATGAATTAAAATGACAAGGAAAAGAAAGAAGAACTAAAATTTAAATAACATAAAAATAAAGCAATGAATTTAAATAGCAAAGAAAATAAAAGAAGAATGGAAAATTGAATAACTTTAAAGAAATAAGAACAAAGTAACAACTTACAAAAGAAAAGATAAAAGCTAAGACAAGTGCTCTGAAGAGAAAAGTGATATGTACAATGATCGATGCTCTAAGTGGTGCCTAGCATAGGGTATTTATAGTAGAAGATTAGGTTAAACTCAACTTTTACAAAATGACAGCTCTACCCCTCTAAACCCTAATAGAAGAAAAGAACGCTAGGGTTTAGGCAAACTTTTACAAAATGGCGCCTCTACTCCTAGAAAACCCTAATAGGCTTGTCAGCAGTCGTCAGAGCATTGGAATTCACGCATGCCACGTCAGCCCTGATTGTCGTTCGATTGACTATTTTGGTCGATCAATCGACAATGCGCTCGATTGAATATCTTGTTCGATCAATCGACATCAATGCTTAAGCCCTTGTGTGCCTTTCAGGTGCTTGATTCTCCAAAGATGCTGCCACGTCAACCCAAACACCCGTACTTTGAATGGCTCTAACGACTTCTTCTCCTGTTTCTTTGCAAGTCCCACAGAAAATACTGCATTTTGTCTCAAATTTCTGCAAAACACTGAAACACCAAAACTAACCAAGAAATTAGAAAATAACAAAGCTAAACGTTTAACAAATGCAAATTAAGGGGTTTAAATACACAATATTTGTCACTCATCACATGATATAGGATCTTCTTCTCAGACTGCTTCGCCACCTCCACAGCAGGATGTAGGTTATGCTTAGATCCTAGAGGCTTTAGCTGCTCTACCGGGGGCATGAGCTCTATGCAGTTGGTAATTTCATCTATGCAGCAGGAGGTTCACTCTATCATCCTCCGTGTGGAGCAGAGCCAGCTAGACATCTAGGAGTGTCTCAAGCACCATCATCCGTCTAGCAGTGATGACGAGGATGATGCGCCTATAGCTGAGGTTGTTTGATTTTATTTTGGTTCTTGGTTTTTATTTATTTTGAGACATTTTATCTTTCCGTTTTTGGATAATTTGTTAAATTTTATCTTTACTCTGTTTACTTGTGTCTTGTTGAGACATTATGGGGAGTAATTATTTTGTGGTTTTTCTTAATACTCTATTTTACCTTTTGTCATTTTGAGACAAAAAGGGGAAATTTTTAGATTTGGACCGGGGTTGTATTTTTAACCGATCAAGTTTTTTGTCCCAGAATGGACAAAGGGGGAGTTTGTTGGTTTGTAATTAGCTGCATTCTGTTGGACAAAATCACTTCCATGTAATGATGCTTTTAAACAGGGATTCAGTCATTTTTACAAGCCTTCATATTTGATGAGTACCAAATATTGTATATTTGGACCCCTTGATTTACATTAGTTAGACCTTTAGCCTTGCTATTTTCTGATATTTTTGTTAGGTTTTGTGTTTTATAGGTCAATAAGAGATGAATGGAAAAATTTCATGTGGAAATGCTTGGAAATTCGGAAGTCTCGGAAAGTCGATCGATCGAACTCAAAAGTCGATCGATCTAATTTTGCCCGAAGTCGATCAATCGAATATAATTCGATTGATTGATTTTTCCCAGAACTGACTGTTGCAGAAGCGCGCCAGAACGCCCAATCAGGAGCTTCTCCATGACAAAAAGTAGTTCTCCCTCTGATTTTTGCAGCAGAACACGCTGGTTCGTGATCTTGGTTGTCTCTATCAAGAGAGGAACCCTAGAGGGGGTTAGAGGAGTCATTTTACATGGGTTTCTAACCTTAATTTCCTTCTATAAAGCCATAGCCATGCCTCCTTGTTGGAGGAGATTCTGAGAGCAGTAGCTAGGTTTAATTTCGTGCATTTTGTAGTTTGTTTCAGTAGCTCTTTTCTTTAGATACTTCTCTTTGTAAAGCTTTTCTTCTATTTTCATGTTTGTTCTTCAAGTTTTTGTGGTGTTCTTAGTCGTGGGAGGCTAGAACTCTCAACTAAGGTTGAGGATGAAACCTCTCCATTGATGACACTCACACTCTTGTAGTACTACTTGCACATTTAATGCTATATCATGATGTTGTTCAAGTTCCATTCATTTAATGCTTTATCTTTTGCAATGAATGTGGTTGGTGGTAGAAATAGGACATTTAATGTATTTCAACCGATGGATACATTATTTTATCGGTTTGAAAGATGATATCCATTGTGATTTATTCTTTGAATGGATACAATGGATGATTTGATTTCAAATGGGTACTCTTTGTGTTTTGTCTTTGAGTTGGATTCATTTAATGGTTCTAAGGTTTATGGTTGAGAAACTTGAATGACACCCTAACCTTAATGTTCTTTGGGTGTTCAAGTGGAAACCAAGAGTGTGAGTTGTTGGATTTGGTTTGGTGAATTCCTTAGCCTTAGTCCCTTTTTACATATTTCATTTCTTCCTCTTTAACTTAGCATTTTTGGTGCATGTTTAACCTTCGAACTCTTGGAACTAGGTTAGAATGAGGTTGATTAAACAAGACACTGATTTTTGACCATTTCCCTGTGGATTCGACCTCGCACTTGCACACACTATATTGCAAACGATTCGTGCGCTTGAGACATTTTATCAGATCGAAGTCAAATAATAACACTCAAGAATTGAATCTAAACAGAGTGTACCAAGCTTTGATACCATTTGAAAAAAATTAAAATGACTTTTAATATAAAGCAAGTGTGTGTGTGTGTGCACGAAGTGTTAACAAAATGATATCAATGCGGAATTTAAAAGACACAAGAATTTTGTTAATGAGGTGGAAACTCGATATAAGAAAAATCACTCCGGGGCAACCAAACCCAGGATATCCACTATTCAGAAGACAAGGCTAGTTATAAAGTAGTAGCACCCACATACCCCTGATGCAGTGATCTTACCTTGCACTCTAACGTGTAGCCTAACACGAACGCCTCCCAACCAGGTCTATTACTTGAAGGGGTCTTCAATGGAATCCCTAAGATAGACTTTAGATCAGCGCAGTAACAGCACACACATCAATGGCTTCGGAGAGACTAACTCAGCGTAATAACCTTACAATATAACTCTCTAAGTACTAAGGAATTCAATATCGAATTCTTGCTGTTGTCAAGCCTAGGGACCTCTATTTATAGGCTACAGGTTCAACTGAGCGTCTGGCTTGATAAAACCTAGGCGCCGTTCGTACGGTAGACATAGGGCGTATGGACGAACAACTGTGCGATCGGCTTTCTAAAATTTCACTGAAATTCTTTCTTGATTTGAGCCGCGTCCGGATGGTGTTGCCCTATCGTCGAGACGATCGCACTTCAACTGCACGCAATTTCCATATTAAGGCTTCGCACGTCCAGACGGTTGATCTGATGCACGCAATTTTCATATATGATGCTTGCTCGTTCGGACCATGAAGACTGGTGTCCGGACGTCTGGATTTTGAATGCGATACTTGCCTTATGGATGAGCGCGTCCAGACGGGAATCCATATCGTCCGAACGGTTGCAGAAATCTTCCCATATCTGTGTTTTGGAAAGAAATCCTGTAGCTGGTCGAACACTGAGTGTTGTCTGGACGTGCTGCTGAAATGTCCGGAAGGATGCAAGCTTGAACAGTTTGAAGCTTCTCGACACAGAGGAAGGTCGGAACGGAAAGTTCTCGTCGTCCGGACAGATGATGCTTTGAACAGTTGAGCGTCCGGGCGGTATATCATGTCGTCCAGACGGCTGCAAGGGAACCGATTTTTCTGACTGTAGACTATGCAGAATCTTTCTGGAAGCATTCTGATTAGAGAAATCCTTTTTTAAAAGCATCATTACATAGAAGTGATTTTGTCCAACAGAATGTGGCCAATTAGAAACTAACAACATGTATCTAAACCTGTGAAATAGTCAGATAGCTGGTCAAAAATACACAAGCGTATAGAAAAGAGTTAAATAATCAATGAGCATAAATTCCATACAGATAGAAATTTTTCAATAGTCAATTTAATTCATGCAATGCGTGTATGTGTGAAAACTTAACTCAAGCAATGCATGTGTGTGTGAAGACTTTCTCAATAAGGTATGAAGTTCACTGATATGACTTAAAGTACCCATATTTTTAAACAAGAGAGAAAATCAATGTTTAAATCAGTCAAAAGTCAAACCTTATTTTACTTGGGCCTAGTCACCCTCATCTGATACACTCCCCCTAAGCTGCAACACTTTTTCTTTTACATCGTCCTTTAGTGACAGTCTATTTCTGCAATGATTTGGTCATTGACTGTTTCTATAAGGACAATATCAAAAGCAGATTTATAGCATATAAGCAGTGGATCTTTTTATTTATCCATATTTATTCGATTGAATGCTTTTTATCACTTGGTGCTGCAACCTAGAAAGAATTCTCTCTCATTAGAATTTCCATCTTATCAAAAAAATTCTCTCTCATTAGAATTTCCATAAGCTAAAAGTCAGAGAGCAAAAATGTAACATAGGGGAGCTTTGGATAGTGCATAATTTTTCATCGCATGAGAAAAGCAACTATCTAGTATTAAGATGCACAGGAAAACTTAGCAAATATCAGACATAAACTCTCAATCACATATAAGCATACTCAATTAATGCACAATGAACTGAGATATCAGGCAAAAACACATACAATATCTGAAAAGCAACTCTCAAAAAAATAAAAATTCTGCACCTTCTCCCCCAATTTTTTTTTTTTTTTTGGTTGAAAACAATAAAATAGAAAAACAATAAGGACATGCTTATGGAAAAGGAAATAACATCTAGTCCCAGCATGTAAGGTAAAATCAAACCTGTCCTCAGGGAGAGAGGTTTAGAAATGCCAAGACAGAAAAGCAGCCGCCCGACGTGCTTTAACTATTATCCCCAAAAAATATCTGCAGAAGTTTCTCAAGACAACAAGAGAAAATATGGGGATAGAATAAATTGTTCCTCGAATAGAATGCAAGGCACGAATAGGATATGACATGATAAACTATGCAATGCAAAACATACCTGACATGCACTAGGATTTATGAACCAAAATCCTAGGCATGATAAGACTTCACCTCTATTAGCTGAGTCCACTACCCCTCAAGGGGTGAATGGTCTCATCATTCGTGACCCATACCTGCTTGACCCGTGGCGGTGGTTTGTAGGTCTTGTTCATGTTGTCCATTCTCTTAGCATACATTGCATTAAGCTCAGCAACCCTTCATAGCCATAGTTGCTAATGGGATTCTGCTGCTTTCTCTTGTAGCGCCTTGTTTTATTCTTCTTTGATTTGCCACTTTGATTGGCAGGAACCAACTTCAGCTGTCGCTGCTGATGCTGTGGAGCCTGGAATGTAGTCGGAGGTAGAGTGCCTGATGTAGCTCTTGTTGGCAGCTCCTTTTGAACCTTCGTCTTCTGAGCCCGAAGAAATGGACATTTGGGTCGGATGTGACCGGCGATGCCGTAGTGATGATAGGAGGGCATGCTTCTTTTGTTGGAATGCTGCTTGACTTTCTCTGCAGAAATATGGTTAGCATTCTTACAAATAATATTACCCTTACCTTTTATATGTCTCCTATGCGGAGGGACATATTTTGATGAGGAAGAATCTTCAACATCACATTTCCTCAGAGCATCCTGCTTAATCCGAGGCCTGTGGGATTTCAACAGATAACAATTTGGCCTAATATAAGCAATCTTCCCACAATTATGACACTTAGGAATAAACTTACCTTGTATTCCTGATTCCTTGGAGTTAGGCATCACATGATTAGTTAAGGAAGAATTATTTAAACAAGTTGTATCTTCTATCATAGGCTTAATATCAATAGAATCAAATTCAAAATCAGAAGCATGTGAAGTAGAAGTACTTAAATCATTAACAATTAAATCAGGCTTGTTAGAAATATCTATATGAATACAAAGCATGCTTTTCAAATTATTACTAGAGAATTTTTCTAAGAAACCCTCTGATTCTTTTAATTTATTCTCTAGTGCATCAATAGTATCAAAAAGCATGGTATACTCATATTTCAAAGAGTCAATCAAAACATGTGATTCAGATAATTGTAAAAACAAAGACTCTTTTTCTTGCTTAATCTTCTTGAGTTCTCTATTGGATTTCTTAAAGAGTTTACCTATCAAAAGGGTATCTTTAGAGAAATCATAAAAATCATCTTCAGAGAACTCAGGAAGATTTATGTTAGAAGAAGTCATGGATCACACTCAAAAAATAAATCTAAAACACAAGTGTTACCTGCTCTGATACCAATTGAAAATTAATTATTGACTTCTAACAACCAAGTGTGTGTGTTTGTGTGCAACAAAATATCTTAAAATGCGGAATTTAAAAGGCAAGATATTTGTTGATGAAGTGGAAACTCTGTGAAGAGAAAAACACTCCGGGGCAGCCAAACCCAAGATATCCACTATACTGAAAACAAAGCTAGTTACAAGACACTCGTACTCACATACCCTTATGCAGTAGTCATTCCTTTAACTTTGACACGAAACCCATTGTGAACGTTTCCCAACCAAGTCTCCTAATTGAAGGGGTTTTCAATGGATTCCTTTACCTTAGGACCGACCCCTAAGATAGACTTCACACGAATAGTTGAGCACACACCGGCAACGGCTTGAGAGCTAGCAGATTTTTGATTCTCCCTAAACACCCTCTCAAAGCACTATGGAATTCACTGTCAAATTCTGTACAAAACACAAGCCTAGGGCCCTCTATTTATAAGCTTACCAGGAACCTAAAATTGCTGAGATTCGGCTCTGGTTGTCGAGTGTCCAAACGGAAGTTAGCCACGTCCAGACGGTTTTCTGCGATATCCTTTCAAAAACAAAGTAATTCTATCTTTATCAGGTCTACGTCCGAATGGCTTGACCGAGCGTTCGGACAGTCTTTGCTAAAATCCTTTCCGCGTTCAAACAAAACTTTGGAATATTCTGAAATACTGGACATCGTCCAGCTGTGTTGCCACGTCGTTCGGACGGCTTGTAGAGACTTCCCAAATAGTGTCGACTTCTGAAATCCGAACCATGATTGACCTAGCATCCAGACGGTGATGCTCTGATGTCCGGACGTCTTCGTCGTTATCTGTAAGAAATTGCTGGGCATCTGGACGCCTTCAAAGGCTCGTCCGAATGGTTGCACAGGAACCAGCTGTTTTGTCTTGGATTTTGCATGGACTCTTCATGGACATCTTTTAAAAGCTTGTGAACAGTTGCTTTCTTTGATTTGAACATTGTCTGAATGCATGAATATTCTGAATTGAAAACCGACCATCCTGTTTAATTTGCAACCATTACATAAAGTGTTTTTGTCATCCAGAATATAGCCAACATAAAATACTAACAGTTTGTATTTAATAACTATGTAGAAGCCTTAAACAGATAGACAATGGTTCTTTTGCTGTGATTAAGTGTTGTTTATAGATGTACCTTCCACTATGTTGATAATGTTATTATGTGTTATCCGTTGCGTAGGTGTAACTCTGATTATTAGGTACTTGTTATGGAATGTGTACCGTATGTTGGCTGTGCGACATGTAGTCGTGTCACTATGATGACTCATTTTATGTTAAAAAAAAAAAATTTGGGTTGTCACAGAAAATGGTACCAGAGCTATTAGTCCTTCGGATGTTAAGTAAAGTAGAAAGCGAAATTTTAGGATTGAGATAGAGCCTATGTGTAACAAAAGAGCCATAGGATTCTAAAAGCTTACAACAGAGATAAGAAAATTTAAATAAAATTTCTGGTGTGCATTGCATAGTACATGTGATATAATCGACCAAAAACCATGTCTGTTTATGCGACATTTCTCCACTCTCACATTGTAGACTAACTTCAATGTGATTGTGCAGAGCCATGCCGCGTAGACCAAGACCTCATCAACGTATGGATAGGAAGCAGTCATTAGCGTTTGGAGCTCATGCCTCCCTTCCGCCAAAGAGACCATTTTTTTTTGTTGATGATGGTTTTAGGGTCCCTAAAGAGGGGGATGCCTCCACAAGCCACAACAACATCAGCGCTCCCCCGTGCCTCAGGTGTGGGAAGTCTCACCTTGGTGTGTGTTTGCGTAAATTGGAGATATGCTTTCGGTGTGGCAATCTTGGCCACTTCACAAAGCAATGCGTATTACCGCTAAAATGGGGCAGTGCGGCCCTACCATCACAAGGTGCGGTCGGTGTGGGAAGATATACCCGGGCGTGTGTCATTGGGGAACTGCTAGATCATGTTTCAATTGGGTCATTATGCTAGAAACTGTCTGCAAGCTATCACCAAAGGTCAGGGGACTCTGGCGAGCAATGATCAACCTAGACCAATTGCTCTAGCATGGGTGCACACGCTTACGCCTGTGAATACCAAAACTTATGGGAGCGTCGCCAATGTCACTAATGCTGCCTTAGGCGAGGTGTCTAGATGCCATCAAAGGCTTGTTCGGACGGTTGTATAGGAACCGGCTATTGACTTGGAAACTGCATGGAATCTTCATGGACATCTTCAAAAAAGTTATGATCAGTCACATGACTTTGAAATGAACACTGTCCATATTACATGAAGACTCTGAATAGAAACCAATCATCCCGTTTAAATTGCAACCATTACATAAAGTGTTTTTGTCATCCAGAATGTAGCCAACATAAAATACTAACAAACTCCCCATTTGGCCATTTTGGGACAAAAAATACTTGACCAGTTTGGAAATACATTCTCAGTCCAAAAACAATAAATAAACAGAGTATAAAGAAAAGTCATAAGTATTGTAAAAAAAATATAAAGTCTCAAAAACAAGTAAATTGTTCTCAGAACACAAAAAAAATATCAATCCTCATCATCATCATCAGGCTTGGGGTGAAGATACTGCAGGCACTCCCTTATGTCAATCTGACACTGCTCGACACTCTCTCCGATAAGATGAACTTCCCGTTGGAGAGCTCCCATAGAAGACATAAGCTGAGTAAACGCAGCTTCAATGTCATAGGGAGGAGGCACAGCCTGTGATGTTGATGCAACCGCTGTGGGTGTAACTGGTGGAGGCTGAGGAACACCACCTTGAGCCTCATGCCGCAACTGTGCATTAGACTTCATGAGTGCCTTTATGCCAAAAGGATCTAGAATCCGTGATCTGGGCTCAGAGTCTGAAATATTTGTCACAACCTGAAGACAGATTTAAGTGATCAAACACCCAAAAGATAGACTTGTGTTCTTCTCATCATGAACCTCGAGCATAGTGTGCAAAATATGCTTCCACAAGCAGAAATGAGTCCTCATCACAATGGAGTAGAGAAGGGTGGCCTTCTTGAGAGTAAGCTCACACCGACAAGCTTGACGCCAAAGGTTGGTTACGACTACTTTTGCCAAGAACAGGTGTATAGGGCAAAAGAACCAATATTGATCTAAGAGTGTGACTTCTCCTCTCTCTATGGTCTCGCACCAAAGAAATCATGCAGAAAAAACTATGCTAGGAGCCTCAACACAAGGAGGAAAAGGAACTCCTAAGACTGGTAGAACAGGTACCCCGATCACAACATTGATAAGCTGGGGATGAATCTGAATCGTCTGTCCTCTAACCATAGTCTGCATGATCAGTCCTCTATCATCATCCTGAATGATGATCATGTGGCCATAGAATTCTTGCACCAGTCTAGGAAATGCCCGGTAAGCACAGTTGTACAGATATTCCCATTGATTTTCCAGAAGCATTTGGCCACTAGGGAGAAGGACTAGATCCCTCAGATCGACTCAGAGAAGATTCCGCTCCGAAAGGACTTGCCGCTTTTCCATGCAGAGACGTCGGTCAGCAACTGATTCTTCAACTTTTTGCCTAACACGGGGTGGAGAGTCATCTGAAGACATATTTCCTGTACTAAAAACCAAAAGCAATATTCCACAAAAATTAAATCCTGTTAGTCCAAAAAAAAAATTGGCATTATGACGACTATAAAATGGACTAACCCAAAAATTACAACCACATAGATAACCACAATAATATATCAAAACTCAGATAAAGACAGTATTTCAACCCAACAACAAAAAATATGAGCAAATAAACCACATAGACTCAATATGTGAAAAACCCTAAAAACAATCATTATTTTAAGCATAAATACTTAAAGAAAACAATAAAAGGGTAGAGAAACATACCTGGGGTGGAAAGAAATCACAAAAGGACAAGTGCACGTGAGAAGTACATGTGAAAATAGCAAAGAAAAAAGCATAAACCGGCAAAAAACCAAAGATAAAGAAAAGAGTGTCATGCGGCGCAAGAGGGGAATGCGATTTAACCCTACAGGGTTCACCGTCCAAACGTATCATAAGCGTCATCCGGACGTAGTGCCACATAAGTGATCGCACTAACATGCCCGTCCGGACTAGGAGAAGAACCGTTAGGATGAAACAACCGCACCGTCCGGACACACAGAGAACTGTCAGGGCGCTTCACACAAAAAAGTCTAAAAAATAGAGGAAAAAGAGCAGAAAAGTATTTCACTAAAAAGAAAAATTTCCAGAACACGCATGTATAAAAAACTGATAACACAGTTCAAAAGTATTTTAACACAAAAGCTAAAATATAACAACGAGTTAAGTAATTTATATAGAAAAAATTTTTCTGCATAAGAATTTTTTAAACAGTCTACTTAACTCATGCAATGCGTGTGTATGTGAAGACTTTCTCAGTAAGGTATGATCTTTGTTGATATGATTCAAAGCAACTAAATTTTCTAAAAAAAATTTCACAGTTGGATCAGTCAAAAGTCAAACCTCATCAAACTAGGGCCTAGTTACCCCCATCTGATACTCTCCCCCTAAGAAGCATCACAATTTTGAATTTTACTTGCACCATGAAGGACAAGATAAATTTTTATTTGTACCATGAAAGACAAGATATATAGCTGTATCAGCACTGAAGCAGTGAAATTATTCATGTAACAATATGCTCAGAAATATAACTGCTTGTTTCTTTTTGGTGCTGCAACTTAAGCCAAAATTTTTCGGGTTAGGATCAATTAGTGAATTGGTCAATTTGATAGTCCTAGCACATGAAAAAAATCTCTCAAACAAATTTTCAGAAGCAGAAAATTAGAAGAGAAAAAAAAAATGTACCTTAAGGGAGCCTTGGATAGTGCACATTTTCATCGCATGAGAAAAAGTAACTATTTATCAAATAGATGGAGCAGGGAAACTTTTCAAATATCAAACAAGAACACTCAGTTATATAAAAGTAAAAGGATTAATGCACCAAGAACTGAGGCATCATGAAAAATACATAGGATATCTGAAAAAGCTAAATAAGGAATAAAACCAAAAACGGAAAAACAAAAAAAAATGCTTACACAGAGAAGAGGACAGTTTAGTCCAAGCATATAAGATACGAGCAAACCTGACCTCAGGAAGAGAGGTTTGACTATACTCAAATAGAAAAGTAGCCGCTCGACGTGCTTTTTCTATCATCCCTATTTATTATATGCAGAATTTCCTCAAGACAAACAAGAAGGAATATAGGGATAGGAAATGTGGTTCCAGCAACATGCAAAATATTTATGAAAAAATGCTATGCAAGTGTACCTATCATGCTCTAGGATTTAGGAACCAAAATCTTAGGCATGTGTGACCTCACCTACTAGGTAGGTCCGCTCCCCCTCGGGGAGTGAGTGTCCTCTTCCTTGTCCTATCTTCCCTTCGTTAGCTGCAACTCCAAATATCTAACCAGATCTTGCATGAGAGAACTGACAGAAGATGTTCCTTCATAGAAGATTTCCTTTTCTGCAGCCTTTTGATTCTCCATATGGCTTCTTGGGGACCCAAGTCTTTTTTGCTAGAGTAAGCTTTTGCTGCCGTTGATGCCTTTGGAACAAGATTTCTGGGCGGAGGTCCATGATGCCTGGGTGGCTTTGGTGAATGACCTCTAGGCCGGACATGACCGCTAACTCCACATTGGTGACACAAGGGAGTTTTAGGAGCCTGTCAATTTGTCTTCCTCTGAACTTGCCGATGTGGGTACTTAGGTTTGATGTGCCCTAGCTCACCACTGTGATGGGATGTGGGAGGCTTTCTTCTAATAGGAAGCTTGGCCAGAGGCTAAGGGATGACTGGAACTTCCCCTTCCATTACAGTTTTTCCCTTATCCACACTTGAGGGTGGAGACTCGGGAATAACTAGCTTCACAAAGATAGTTTGGGAGGTAGAAGGAGTATCAGAAGTAAAAGGAGGAACATACCCAAGTCTGGTCTTGTCGGTTAGGCCCTTCTGAATGGAGAGCATGTGAATTAGCTTCTCGTCAGAGACTCTCTCTAGTTGCAACTGTGTTTCCAAAAGCCTCTCTTCTAGATCATTGATCTTTATTAACATAGTGGCCTTCTCAATTCTAAGGCTATTTAGCTCTAGTACCTGCTGCTTGTATTTCTCCCTCAACTTTAAGAACTCTACATATTGAAGTTGATAGGCTGACTGCATATCTTCTTCTTCACTATTCTCATAGTAGTAGGACCGAGAATCCTCATTTTCTTCATGTGGGGCCACGAAGGCCAGGAATTTTTCTTCCTCAGGAGTTTCTTCTTCCTTCTTAGACTCATCACTGAGAGTAGCATTAAAGGCTTTTCCCTTTATTTTCTTCAGATTTGCACATTCAATTCTAATGTGCCCAAAGCCTAAACATTCGAAGCATTGGGGACCCCTTGGATCTTTCTTCTCTGCTTCTTCTGACTCAGCTGTGTGGGGAGCCTTTCTTAGTCTATTAGAAAACTTCTTCTTGAATTTATTATTCTTCATGAATCGCTCGAAGTTCTTGGCTAACATTGCCATTACATCTTCATCAATGTCAGAGCCTTCGTCAGATAAGACTCTAGATTTCTTCTTAGATGTCTTAGATGCCTTGAGGGCTATGGTCTTTGCCTTTCTGACTGGAGCTAAGGAGTATTCATATGTCTGAAGAGATCCTACCAGCTTTTCAATCTTCATCTCCTCCAGATCTTTGCTTTCTTCTATAGTTGTCACCTTAATCCTGAAATGCTCAGGCAAAGATCTTAGTATCTTTCGAATGAGTTTTACATCCGAGATTTGCTTCCCAAGACTCACCATCAAGTTTCTTAGGTCGCTAATCTTGGTGTAAAACTCTCCGAATGTCTCATCTTCGAGCATATTAATTTCTTCAAATTTAGAAATCAACATTCGAAGTTTGGTAGATTTGACCAGTTTTGTGCCTTCATATGTTGTTTCTAGAATTTGCCATGCATCTTTGGCAACTTCACAATTTGAAATTCTTACCAATTTAGATGGTCAGAGTGCTTGATATAGCGCATGGAGGGCTTTATCATTGGAGCGTCGCGCGCTTGTTTGAGTAATAGTAATTTCGTCTATTTCTTCTGGTTTAATCCAACTAGTTTCAACAATTTTCCAGAAGTCAATTGATTTTAAAAAGAAGCGCATGTGGGCTTTCCAATAGCCATAGTTTGTCCCATCAAAGGGTGGAACTGAATTAAGATTTTGAGACATTATAAAAAAGAAGTCAAGAGATTACACTCAAGAAATAAATCTAAAACAGAATGTGCCAAGCTCTGATACCAATTGAAAAAAATAAATTGACTTCTACAAGAACCAAGTGTGTGTTTGTGTGCAACAAAATATCTTAAATATGGAATTTAAAGAAGACAAGATATTTGTTGACTAAGTGGAAACTATGTGAAGAGAAAAACCACTCCAGGGCAGCCAAACCCAGGAAATCCACTATCCAAAAACAAAGCAAGTTATAAAGCACTAGTACTCACAAAACCAATTGCAGTAGTCATACCTTTAACTATAACACGAAGCTCATCGTAAACGCTTCCCAACCAAGTCTCCTACTTGAAAGGGTCTTTGATGGAGTCCTTTACCTTAGGGCCGACCCCTAAGATAGACTTCACATGAACTGTTGAGTGCACACCGACAACTGCTTGAGAGCTAGCAGATCTTCAATTCTCCATAAACACCCTATCTAAGCACTATGGAATTCAATACATAATTCATACAAATTACAAGCCTAGATCCCTCTATATATAGGCTTATAGAAAACCTAAATCTGCTCAAATTCGAATTCTGACTATCGAGTGTCCAGACGGAAGTTAGCCTCGTCCGAACGGTCTTCTGCGTCCGCCTTCCAGAATAGCGCAATTCTTTTCATAATAGGTCTACGTCCGGACGGTCTTCGCCATAACTCCTTTCCGCATTTGAAAAGGAAATCTAAAATATTCTGAAATGCTGGACAACATCCGGACGTGTTGCCACGTCGTCCAGACGTCTTGTAGAGACTTCCCAAACAGTGTCTACTGCTGAAATCCAACTCCGTATAGAATTTGGAGAAGCTTGACCTAGTGTCCGAACGGTGTTGCTCTGACGTCCAGACGTCTTCAACATTGTAGCTTCTTGACACTGCAGGGTGTCCGGACGCCTTCAAAGGCCCTTCCAGACGGTTGTACAGGAACTGTCTATTGACTTGGAAACCACATGGAATCGTCATGGACATCTTCTAGAAAGTTGTGATCAGTTACATGACTTTGAAATGAACATTGTCCATATTACATGAAGACTCTGAATAGAAACCGATCATCCTGTTTAAATTGCAACCATTACATAAAGTGTTTTTGTCATCCAGAATGTAGCCAACATAAAATACTAACATGGTAGCTTACAAATACTAACGTAATACCGCACGTAATGTTGTAGGGACGCGAACATGTAACGCCATTTCATTTGGTATGAAGTTGGTGCGAAATGATCAGCAAGCTTTGAACTGGTGCATGATTCAAGAGAAGATTGCACTCGTTCAAAGTGAATGTTCACTACTTAGTGATGGCAAGCTATTTAGATAAACATCGCCACAATCTGTGTTCGAATTGGTGATCTTGTGAATCATAATGTGTCACCAATGCAAAACATGTAATGTTTTGGCAATATGGATGTGTTGAACTTAGGATATATTGGGTTGACCCTAGAGCTAAACGTAACTCCGTTGTGTGATCGGTCATGATGTCTTCAAATTTTAGTGGGCATTCATGACAATTCCTAGTATTCCTCCATTACAAACGTGTTTGCGACCCTTTACTTGCAAGCGCTTATTTGTATTCAAAGAAAATTGTGATATAAAGAGGTGCTAAACAAGTGGTGAATTGTGAGAAACATCTGCTAGGAATCGAAAATCATGCCATTAGTAAGAACTCAGTGGTGAAATCACAAAGTTGGGTAAGCCCCCATTTTATCGAATAAATTCGGGTATTATTGTTATATCATACCACTTTCACGTGAATATCCCCTGTAAAATGCATACTGGCATGGGTGTTTCTAATATAGGATGCCCGCTTGTATGTGCGCAGAACGATTTAACGTCCAAAATTTCGAGGACGAAATTTCTATAAGGAGGGAGGGATGTAATGACCCGAATTTTAAATTACGTTTTAAGAATAAAATCTAGTGGATAAACGACTAAGACTAACTAGATGTCTAGAAAATGCAATAGGACGCATATAGAAACAGTAGAAAGTCCAAGAAATGTAGGAAATAGAAATTGAAAATAAAAATAAATATGTATTGAAATAAATAGTGGCGCGTCTGGATGGCGCAAAGGCTCGTTCAGACGGTATCTCACTTAAACGAGGAGGAGGCCTAATTTTCACGCGCGTCCAGATGATAACTTATCCGCGTCCGAACGGGCACTAAATGGGAGCACAGCTTGTTTTAAAATGTCGCGCGTCCGGACAACATGAGAGCCCTGTCCGGACGGCTCCTGCATTAAGTCGGGCAATGAGCCTTTTCTCACGAATTTTCCACCGGATCTCTCCCCCACTCTCTCTGGTTTTCACCTTGAAACCGTGATCTACAGAGAATTGACTGTCCAAAACCAAATCCGACTTCGGAAACATGATCTACGAAGCCCGATTTACGTTTCTACCAATTGGTTTGAGGTAAACATTAAACTCTTGTCATTTGAGATTTTGAGTTAAATCTTGAAATGTGGAGTTTAATCTTTGTTTTTCTTTAGAATTTGCGTGGTTTGGAGCTTCCAAAATGTTCACCAAGTGTTGGATTTCATTTGGGTGAATTTTGGTAAATTCTCTAAACCCTAACTTTTGAGTATTTAATTTTAGTTGTATTTTTATGTGATTAACCTTTAGGAAATGTTATTGGGTTAATAATATTGGGATTGGGGTAATATTTTGAAATTATGGGTTTAAGTTTGGAAACCCTAATGGGTTAGGTTAAATTAATTTGGGGGTTTTTAGTGCTTAAAACCAAGATTACTAATTTATGGATTAATTGTGGTTAGTGTGATGATTAATTCTAAATTAGCTATGAGTTTTGTAAAAAGATTAATGAATATAATTTTAGTGTTAATGATATTGAGAAAATGTTATTGAAAATTGAAAATTGAAAATGGCTTCTAAATAAAATGCAAGTGTGTGCAAAGTGTGCAACAAAAATATCAATGCGGAAATAAAAATAACACACAGATTTTTGTTGACGAAGTGGAAACTCAATCAAGAGAAAAACCACTCCGGGGTAGCCAAACCCAGGAATTCCACTATTTAGAAGACGAAGCTAGATACAAGATAGTAACACTCACATGTACCCGATGCAGTGGTCGTACCTTGCTCTCTGACGTGTAACCCAACACGAATGCTTCCCAACCAGATCACCTACCTGAAGGGGTCTTCAATGGAATCCTTTATCTTAGAGCCGACCTCAAAGATAGACTTCAGATGTAGCACAGCAACAACACACTTGTAATGGCTTCAGAGAAAACTTGAACAGCTAATACTTCTCTGAGCTCTAATGGAATTCAATGCCGAATTCTTGCAGTTCTCAATGCCTAGGGGCCTCTATTTATAGGCTAAGGTGCAAAATGGGCGACTGCTAAAATATATGCGGGTCCCGTCCGGACAGGCAACTGTGCGACAAGATTTTTTGAAAATTTTGATGAAAATCTTTCCTGTTTAAAAGCCGCGTCCGGACGGAAGACACAGTCGTCCGGACGGTTGCATGTCCGCTACAAGTATTTTCCATATAAGGCTTCGCGCGTCCGGACCATGGGGGATGAACGTCCGGACGGCTAATCTTCAACATTCAATTTCCATAACTGATGTGCGCGCGTCCAGACCATGATAGGTAGTCGTCCAGACGGTTGAAGTCGAATCGGCAATTTCCTTCTTTGATGAACGCGCGTCCGGACCAAGGCTGTCTGACGTCCGGACGGGATACCACATCGTCCGGACGGTTGGTTGATCTTCCCTTTATTGGAACTTGGAAAGAATCTGGAGCTGGTCGAGTACAGAGAGGCGTCCAGACGGGCTACTGAGACGTACGGACGGATGCAAGTTGGACAGAACCTTCTCAACACAGTAGATGGTCCGGATGGAAATGCATGTCGTCCGAACGAATGATGCTTGGTCTGTCTGGCGTCCAAACGGTATGGCACGTCGTCCGGACGGATGGAACAGTGACAGATGGGCGTCCGGACAGGATGACACATCGTTCGGACGGCTGACAGGGAACTAGAAATCTTCTGACTCTGAAGCACTTCTGAATAGTTGAATCCCTGTGAAGCATCTTTTACAAACAAGTATTTTTGTCCAAACACAGAATGAGGCCAAAAACTAACGAACTCCCCCTTTGGCCAAAAAAAATACTTGACCGGTTTGGAAATTCATTCCCGGTCTAAATCAAAAATTACTCTCCCTTTTTGTCTCAAAGGGACAAAGGATAAAACAGAGTAAATAAAATCAACTGCAAATAAAAATTACTCCCCCTAACGGTCTCTGAAGGACCAGGGAAACAGAGTAATATATGTCCAAAATGTTTTAACATAATAAAGATAAAGTCAAAAGTCTCAAACATAACAGAAACAAAATAGGAGGGAAATAAAATCAAACATTCTCTGGCACGGGTGCAGTCCTAGCTACATCATCCTCATCATCACTGCTATCCGGATGATGATACTTCAGGCACTCCTTGAGGTCCAGCTGGTTCTACTCCAAGCGCTTGTTGATGGAGTGCACTTCTAGCTGCATAGAAGTGATGGACTGCTGCATGGAGGACATATTCACCTGCATATTGCTCATCCCCCCCCCTGAAGAGCAGCAAGGGCCTCCATGATCTGAGCATAGTTGACCTCCGACTCAGATGGTGGGACTGTCTGGGAGGATGAGGCCATATCTGGAAAGCCGACTGGCATAGCAACAGGTGGGGGCACCTCATTATCGGAGTCATCTCTCCGCAGCTGCGCATTGGACTTCATCAACGTCTGTTTGCTGATGGGTTGCTAGATCTTCATCTTTGGTTCGCCAGTGATATTGACTCCGAACTGAAGGATGATCTAAGTGAGCAGGCAGCCAAAAGGGAGACCGGTATTGCCCTCATCACGGGCCTCCAACATAACACCTAGAATGTACTTGCACGGGCAGAAAGGCAAGAGGAGGTGGACAACATAGACAAACTGAGCCCGTTTCAGGATCAGATCACTGCGATAAGCAACAGGCCAGATGTTCTGCTGAATGATCTTAGCCAGCATGTGGTGAAAGGGAGATAAGGCCCCAATCCTAATGGTCGTAGGCCGCTCCTCACCTTGGGGAACAACCTGAAAGAATTCTCTGAGATCATCCAAGGAAGGAGGAAACACCACCTAATTATATGGGCTGGCAGAAATCTCGAGTACCGGGACTCGGATGATGTGATTGATGACCTGAGGATCAACAGTGATGATGTGGCCTGCCACGGTGGACTGAAGCACCAATCCACGATCATCGTTCTGCACCACTTCCAGGTTGGTGTAGAAGAGCTTTACCAGTCTGGTGTACACCACACAGGCACAGCTGTGGAGATATCCCCAATTGTATGTCTGGATAATGGCATGGATGCTATCCAGAGGTGGCACCATGATATCGGACCGGATGACGTTCCGCTCAGCAATGACGGTGCGGTCCATAGTCTTGGCCTGTAATGTGGCCCCATCCTCCACAGTCCTCTGACGGACCCGGCCCCGAGGACTTCCCGCAGACATAATTCTGCACAGGAAACTAACAAGATTTGCAACAAAAGAATCCAAAATAATAGTCTTGTTAGGTCAAAAGAAAAATGGGCAGAATAAGAGCAGTAAAATGGACTCCAAAAATCACCACAACCAGTCTTAACACATCAGATATGCATCTCAAAATTTTAACATCATTCCTAAAGAAAATTAAATTTCTAACAGTTTAAAAAGAAATAAACTGAAAAGAAAAAGACTAGAAAAATATCTGGAATGGGAGTGAGAATGCACAAAGAGACAAACTGGGATAAGATAACTCCAAAAGCTAAAAACAATTACTCATAAGAGCCAAAAAGGGAGAAGATCGTGTGGAGCATGGGAGAGAATGCGGCAGCCTAGGTATATAGCCTCTGTGGGGTCCCCGTCCGGACGGTGCATTAACGTCGTACGGACGCGTGCTGCATTGGGAACAAGCAGACAGGTCACGCGCGTCCGGACGGTCTTACTAACCGTCCGCCCGGTGGTTGCCGCAAGCGTCCGGACGTAAGCAGGTCTCGTCCGGACGATTTGACCCCATTCCCGTCCGGACTCCAAGAGAGTATAGTCCGAACCACTAATCCGTTCGGACGCCAAGAGAGACCGTCCGGACGCTCCACACTAAAAAAATAGAAAACTGAAAAAATTTGCAGAAGTCAATTTTTCTCATGTCAGTTTTCAAAACACGCATGTATAATTATCTGATAGCACAATCAGAAAGCATCTCAAAACTAAACAGAGATATAAAATAGAGTTGAGATTTTAATCAGGACAAACATTTTCCTGGACATACAAACTTCAAACAGTCAACTCAACTCATACAATGCGTGTGTGTGTGAAGACTTAACCCACAAGGTATGACTTCCAATGACATGACAAAGAGTAGCCGGATTTCCTAGATAAGAGAGAGAATCCACGACAGATGAGTCAAAAGTCAAACCTTATACTTACTAGGGCCTAGTCATCCTCATCTGATACACTCCCCCTGAGATACAGCACCGAATTGTTTTACTTGTACCATGAAGGACAAGATAAATTTTACTTGCTCATATTGGGCAAGGCATATTGCAAATTCAGTACAGAAGCAGTGAATAGACAATTTTAAAGCACAAAATTCACATGAATAACTGCTTGATTCTTATGGTGTTGCAAGCTAGAGGAAATGCCAGAGTTTTTAGATTCTAGGTTCAACTAGCCTATGGTCAATTTGACCATTTTATCACAAACCTTTTCTCTTATTCAGAATTTCTAGATGCAAAAAAGTCAGAGAAGGAAAGATGTACCTTTAGGGAGTCTCGGATAGTGCACATTTATCATCGCATGAGAAAAGAAGCTATCCTACTTTGCATATACAAGAAAACACTTGGCAAATTTTAGTCAGAAAACTCTCAAATATATCTAAGCAAAGTAAATTAATGCTCACAGAATTGAGATATCAGGTGAAGATACATACAATATCTAAAAGGCCAAAAGACACAAAATTATCCTGCAAATTCTCCAAAATTTATTTATTTTTTTTATTTTTTTTAACAAAAAAAAGAAACAAACAAACAAAAACAAAAAATGCAATATGGAAATGACATCATATGCACAGCAAAAGCAAACCTGACGATGCCATTACAGAAAAACAGTCGCTCGACCTATTTTTTCTGTCTTCCCCAAATAAGTACCAGCAAAGTTCTCTGAAGAGAAAATAGGGGGCACAACAACCTAGTTCATAGATTGCATAATAATCACATAAATATAACAAGTAAATGTACAAGAAATCAAACCTAATGCCATAGGATTAGGAACCAAATCCTAGGTATGAACACCCGAACCTACTAGATGCGTCGATTCCCCCTCATAGGGTGATGGTCCTTCTCGATCCAAGCCTGTCTTCCTGTGGGTGATTACTGGTATGACGTCATCATCCACTCCATCATATTCTGCATCCAGATAGGTGGCTCATTGTGTTGTTGCTCAGCTTCCACCTTCTGTGGCCTTCTAAAGTGCTAAGCTGGTGCGAACCGCTGCTGAGATGCTTGGACCTGAGGAGTATGCGACCAAGATGCTTGATATTGATGAGCTTGATGCCTTGGTGCTTGTCTCCATGGTGCCTGATAAGGTGCCTGATACCATGGAGTCTGATGCTGGACTCCTTGTCTTTGGGCACTTCTTTCTTGTCTGATGATGGTCATATTCTGCATAATGAGCTTGTCTGGGCACTTCTTTCTTGTCTTTGGCATTTTGTGCTTTCAGGAGGGAGAAGCACACTTGCGATGGCTTGAGAGAGAACAAATCAGCTCCAATAATCTCACAAAATAACACTCTAAGCTCTAGTGGAATTCAATACCGAATTCTTACAGTTCTCAATGCCCAGGGGCCTCTATTTATAGGCTGAGGGTTCAAATGGGCGACTGCCTTGATAAAGTTGGGCGCCGTCCAAACGGTGGACATGAGCAGTCCGGACGGACAACTGTGAGACAGAAATTCTGATATTTTCGCTGAAAATCTTTCCTGTTTGAGAGCCTCATCCGAACGGTGAGGCACTGTCATCCAGACGGTCGCACGTCCCCTGCAAGTAATTTCCATATAAGGCTTCGCGCGTCTGGACCAGGGGGTTGGTCGTCTGGACGGTTAATCTTCAACACGCAATTTCCATATCTGATGAGCGCGCGTCCGGACCATGATAGGTAGGCGTCCGGATGGTTGAATTTGAAAACGCAATTTTCATATTTGTTGAACGCGCGGCCGGACCATACTGACTGACGTCCGGACGGTTGTATTTGAATTGTGATTCTTGCCTTATGAGTGAGCCGTCCGGACGGGAATCCACGTTGTCCGGACGGTTGCAGCAAACTTCCCTTATTTGAACTTGGAAAGAAATCTGAAGCTAGTCGATCACTGAGAGTCGTCCGGACGGGCTGCTGAGACGTCAGGATGGATGCAAGCTGGAACAGAAGCTTCTCGATGCAGAGGAGGGTCCAAACGGAATCCACGTCGTCCAGACGAAATGATGCTTTGTGTGTCGGGTGTCCGGTCGGTATGGCACGTCGTCCGGACGGATGGAACTATGGACAGATGAGTGTCCGGACGGGATGGCACGTCGTCTATACGGCTGGCAAGGAACCAATTTTTCTTGACTTGCAAACAGTGCAGAATCTCTGGAACACTTCTGAATAGCGGAATCTCTGTTGAAAAGCATCTTTACATACAAGTGATTTTGTCCAATCAGAATGAGGCCAATTATAAACTAACAATTATGAATGTGGTATGTGTTAGAAGGAAGATGAATGAGAATAATGTGATTGAGTTGTGGATCATGGGAATTGAATATGTTGTAATAATGGTAGTGTATGAGTACTTAGTATGCAAGGTAAGTCTAGGGTATGTGGTTCTAGCACTTGTGCATTGTTGTCCTACGGGTATGTGGCTTTATGGGCGGTGTTAAAGGTGAGTCTAGGGTATGTGGCTCTAGCACTTATGTGTTGTTTGCCCTGTGGGTATGTAGCTTCACGGGCAGTGTATTTTGTAAGGCAAGTCTAGGGTATGTGGCTTCTAGCACTTGTGTGTTGTTTGCCCTACGAATATATTGCTCCACGGGCGGTGTATTATGCAAGCCAAGTCTAAGGTATGTGGCTTCTAGTACTTATGTGTTGTTTGCCCTGTGGGTATGTAGCTTCATGGGCGGTGTATTATGCAAGGCAAGTCTAAGGTATGTGGCTTCTAGCACTTGTGTACTATTTGCCCTACGGGTATGTTACTTCACGGGCAGTGTATATTGTCATTTTGATACTCTATATGGGAGTCTAGAGTAGTTGCTTCTAGCCGCGGTGTTGGTAATTTCGGAGTTGGAATTAAAGACAATCTACAGTAGTGACTTGTATTCGATGATGTGTTGGCGTGTGGACATAATGATTTGAGAGTGATGTTGTTGAACCTTGTATATGTGTACATGTGTTTGTGTGCTTTGTTTACTCTAGTGTGTACTATACTACTGAAACCTCATTAATTTATTACTGAGGTGGTGAACTCATACTTTCACCTGTACAGTTGTGGTTAACCCCACCACTATACAGATACTGATGCTTTGGCTGCAGGTTTAACGGATGTAGAGGATGACCCCGAAGCTCTGTATTTGGGGTACTACGATTGAGGCATATCGCTGGAGTCGTAGCTGCATGGACTTGGACATCCACCTTTCGGTAGTTTTGTGTATGGCTCGTGTCGCTTGTGACACTTGTATTTATGAGCCAGTCTTTTGATATGTATTTAATAACTATGTAGAAGCCTTAAACAGATAGACATATTAATGGCTCTTTTGTTGTGATTAAGTGTTATTTATAGATGTACCTTCCGCTATGTTGATAATGTTATTATGTGTTATCTGCTGCGTAGACATAATTCTGATTATTAGGTACATGTTATGTAATGTGTATCATATGTTGGTTGAGCGACATGTAGTCGTGCCACTGTGATGACTCATTTTATGTTAAAAAAAAAATAAAAAATTTGGGTCGTCACAAATGAGGTGCGACTTGTACGAGATTTTCATTTTCAGAACCATAGATGCATAAATTTCTTGAAAGAGAAAGAGATACAGTACGTATGCTTTAGGTGTTCACCGCTGCTCCAGCCACACATCAACTACCACAAGACCTGCTGCTAGTCTCTCTCGCTCCTGCTATGCATAAAGCTAGTGAAGAATGAGGGTAGAGGCGTGATGGAGGAGTGGTTTCATAGGTTATGGCGCGAGGATGATTTTCAGATGAAAGGAATTGAAAGCGGAAAAGGGGATGCGTGAAAGGTGAGAGAAGAGGCCGATTTTTTTTTCTATTAAAAAAAGTGATTGGAAAGCTACAATGCTACCCAAATTTGGGTAGCACTGTAGCTACCCAACCAAAATATGTAAAATTGGGGTATTTATTGTTGGCCAGTTTTTGGTGTTTTTTTTATCAATTTTTTTTTTAAAAAAAAAATATATAAATAAGAGAATCAATATAGAGAATCTACTGCTAGTGCTCTAAACCAGATTCAAAATATCTTTCTGGAAGCAGATCCACCAAAACCAACACTAGAATTGAGGAACTTGAGACCAATCTTTGAGTCCGTAACAACCACATAAGACACTTGTGTTACATTTACCCCAGTAGCGTCACAGATCAATCTATACAATTCACGTTTATAAAATTTCACATATAAATATTATGATTGCACCATTATATCAAATATAACAATAAGCATTATCATTATAAAAATAATACACATATATCTCTTCCAAAGCAGGCCTACACATCTTGTGCAGATACAATCAAGTTTTAAATCAAATAATATATTTGAAAATGAGATGTGTCGCAGATGTGTAGAAGGCGTAGGAATATTATTTCTCATAAAAATATAACTGGACTCACTATTTGCATGATTTATTCAAAGTTTCATTCCTTTTAAAAATTCATTATAATAAAACATATGCACATGTAATTACATCCAAATACATTTTATTTAAAAATTGGGTTAAAGACCTATTTGGTATTTGAGTTTTCAAGTTTTTATTTTTTGGTATTTGAGTTTTCGTTTATTTCATAAATGCTATCTGGATTTTGGAAAAAAAACCAACTTAGTACATCTTTTTAGTTCTTCGTTCAAAATTTAACGTCCTGCCACGTGTCAACCTTTGAAGGTTGACACGTGGCACTGTATAAAAAAATTAAAAATAAAAATCTTTAAAAAATTAATTAAAAAATTAAAAAAATAAAATTTTAAAAAATTATTAAAAAATTAACAAAAAATTAATAATAAATGAAAAAAAAAATAAAGAAGAGGCCACCCCCTTTACTGGTATGAGCCACCCATCTTTATTTATTTTTCAAAAAAAAAAAATTAATTTTTTAATTTTTTTAAGTTTATTATTTTTAATTAAATTTTAAATATTTTTTTTAATTTTTTTTTTTATATTGTGTCACGTGTCAACCTTCAGAGGTTGACACATGGTAGAGCGTTAAATTTTGGAAGAAAAACTTAACAAAGGTACTAAGTTGATTTTTTCTCAAAACTTTTTGATACTATCTCTGAAACAAATGAAAATCTAAGTACTAAAAAAGAAAAAACTTGAAAACTCAGGTATACCAAATAAGTTACAAATTTCTATTTTATTTTATAAATCTTTTCATTTGGGCGTATTCTTTTTATAAAATCTTGATTAATCGTTTCTACTTGCCTCATGCTCCTACGTCAATCAATTCTACTTATCTCATGCTCCTAATCAATATCACGGAAAATTACCACGCCAAGCCCGTCTCACTTACTCCTAATTAAAAGCAAAATAATTAGTATTAATACCTAAAAGTCAAGTACACATTCTTTGAATTATGATATTCCTAGAGTCAATTCCCCACGTTCACTGCATAGACTTTAAATCTTAATACCTCTCAGCTTGATATAATAATAAATCAACTTATTACTAGTCAAAACACGCCCCCTACCTATAGTTTGAATATAGAAGTTGTAATATTATTTTGAATAGCAGTATCCTCAACACTTATAACTAAAATTCTCAACAATCAAAGCATTATACATACCGATGGTAAAAATTTCTTAACAAATATACACATTTGTATCATCACCACCACAACCCCTTTGTTTTTGTGCACGGCAAAAAGTCTTGCGAAAATCAATCCTACTTGCCCAACTTCTTCCAAGGGACCAAGAATAACACAGCTTCAAAATAAGGCAACTAAAGTACACAATTTCTACTGGAAAGGTTTTTCACGCTCAAAGCACATTTAGTGGTGTGAACATATAGACAATGATACAAAATTGCAGAAATGTGTGCAGGGTGTCAGTTCTTCAACAAAAAAAAATGAAAACCAAAAGGAAAGGGAAAATAATTAGAAGCGCTATTAAAATGCTTTAGCTCAAAGAATCCATTGACGTGCCGAAAAAATCGAAGAGGGTGAGCTTATTTTGTCAACAAGAAATTCTTCCATTCTGAAAAAGCAAATAGAGGAAATAAAATCCAGAATCATTATACCTTCTTCTTCCATCTTCCAATTTCAGCCCTTTCCCTTCCCCTCTCTAACGCACGATCTCTCTCTCTCTCTCTCTCTCTCTCTCTCTCTCTCTCTTCTTTCTTCTTCACTTTTTCTCTTTTTCTTCTCTTCCTCTTCTTTCGTTCTCTTTCTCTTCTACGCCTCTCTCCCCTCGGCCCTTTCTCTCTCCTCTTCTTTCTTTCCCTTTTTGATCTTCTCCCCTGTTCTTCCTTTTCCTTCTGTGTTTCTTAGTTTTTTTGTTTTGCTACACCACTGAAAGGAAATGGGCTTGTGTAAAAAGAAAAGAATTTTTTTTTGAGAGTCCATAGGATCCGGTAGCCTCATACTTGGCCATGGAATGCCGGGATGCTTTTTGAGTCGGACTATTAGATATGTAGTCTTATCTTTTTGGATTTGTACTTCCTTTTTGTTATGTATATTTATAAACACTAGTTAATAGAGTAATTCTATAAGTGTTATATAAGTGTTCATCAAGTATCCATAAGAAAATAGGGTGTCTTTTAAAATCATTATTGGACGTTTGATTAATCAAATTGTGATTTTGATCAAATTGTAATTTTAAAAGCCACCTCATTTTTTTATGAATTTTTTATGGACACTTATATGACATTTAGAATTACCTCTCATGATGCATATGAAATTGCCTCTTGTGTCACTTTTGTATAACTATTAGTTTTAGTTATGTAATGACATAATGTAAAAAAAATTTAAAACATTGACATTTTAATGTCAACTCTTAATATTATTGTGTTGTTGTTTCTACTGCGATGTTATGATCTCTAATGTAATATATTCATGTTATGAGTTGCTATTAGATATGTACAAGTTATTATGGTGACTTGATCTTCGTTCTGTAGGGAGGGTCGTCAAAACCACTTTAACGGGCATCATACAATTGGTGCAAAAGTTTCTTGATACCAACAGTGAGTGATGGATTTTCATGGTGCCAGCCGCAAGGAAGAGAGAAGAGTAGAGAGTGTGCTGGCTTTCGAACCAAACTAACAAAATTTCCATTTCTTGTAAGAATAATTAGTGGTTTCAGTAAGAGAGAAAACACCGGAAGACTAGTACCGGGATTATATTTATTTAAGACCCAAATACATGACTTATTACAATCTTATGTATAATACCACAGCTCTGGATAACGCAATTGCATAATGTTGTACGGCTAAGTTCTTGGCCTTCATTAAATTATTGACGCACTTAATACTATCCCGGCAAACACACGTCTTTTTTTTTTCCTCTAAGCCATATAAAAGGGGGAAGGGGGAAGCGGGAAGCGGGAGGGTTCCTACATAGGTATATACATGCAGTATATTTGCTCGGGTCCTTCGCAAGGTATAGCGTACACTTCTTTATGCACGACAACAAATCATTATCACAGCCAACTCGACATGTCAACAATGGTTTCTGGCATTTCACACGGGTCACTGCCAAGCATATTAGCAATAGCAATGCAACCACTTGTACCACGGATCGGTTCTCTACACCCATAATATTACCCTCGTTAGCTAAAGTTATTGATTCCTGACCTTTGAATCTTCAATTAGAATGTACGGTATTTATAGATCTGACAAGGGGTGGTTGTTCATTTTTAAATTTAAAATACTTGTCATGCATAATGCATGCATGATAAGTATTTTAAATTTAAAAATGAGCAACCACCTTTGATATGCCGCTATACCAGCCGTGCAACCAACATACTTGAATTGCTTGTGTAACGTCCCGCTTTTAGTATTGTAACGTCCAGCCTATATCTTCTGTAAATTTTGACTTCCAAATTACATCATAACATTACAAGTGCTACCAGCATCACCATACCTTCTCAATATTTTCCATCATAATACCCTTGACTTCAGAAACCTGAGCCTTCACTTTCGCAAGCTTGCTTATCTCTTCAGGATGATCCACACGGTACTGCATGTGCTCCTTCAGTTTGGGCCTATAATATGGACCAAAGAGTCAAATACTCTAGGAAGAAACAAAGTTACTTCTCTATGAAATGTAAGAAAGGATGATAGATACCCAAACTATTTATTCTTTCAGACCATTGGCAACGACAGTCCAGCTTTCCCTCCACCATATCTCTTGTTGAAATCTTCCTTAACTCGCTCCAATAAGGCAATGGGAAGCTATCCGCCTGCAGATTCAACAGCAAAGAATGAATTCTCAGTGAGATGGGAGCCAGGTATAATTGACATTATATGAGTGAGAAATGTGATCAAATTCAAATTCGCATGGCATAATAGCAAAAGAAAGTATAGTTTCACTCCAAAATACTAGATCTGGCAACCTGAAGCACTCCCCCCGTTTCTTCCCTTCTTACCACTCTCGAAAGGCAAGACAAAAGGTGAGGAATTAAAACATCATAAGAGATATGGGAAAAAAAAAACCTATGGCTCGAGATTTTAACTAAAGACAGTATTATCTTGTACTAATATTCAGTTAGACAAAGATACAAATCTGAATTCCTCTCTTCCTCGATTTTCTTGAAGGCCAAACAAAGTACAACTTTATACCTATGCGCGATCCTCTCTCTTCCACGCCAAAACATTCATCAAAAGATCAACCATATTTCATCCAGAACACAATCGAAATCTCACAAATCAAGAAACAATTGCACATAATCCAAATACCAAGTACAACAAAGAATCCAACAGAATAATATACTCTTTCAAACACTCACATTATGAATCCGAATTTGATGCGACGCCATCACAAAAACACACCCGTCAGCTTCGTCAATCAGAACCGAGCCTACCACCGGCCCAGCATAAACCCTACAGTTCCTCAGCCTATGAACAAAGGCATTATTTGACCTCGCTTGGATCGGTGGGGTGGTCGAGTCGGGACTTGACGATATGGGCCTCGATGGAGCGCTTGGAGTAGGAGAATCGGTTAGAGCCAACCCAAAAACCACAAAACTATCCAAAAAAAAAAATTTACAATACCCATTCAGATTCTCTCCCGAAAATCTTCACAAAAACAACCCAAATCAAAACAAAAATCAAGAAATCAAGCCTAAAAAATTATACTGTTATGAGCCTACCAAGAGAGGTGAAATAAGGAACTAGAAGCTGGAAAGGAGAAGGAAATGAAACAAGCGTGAAAGTGAAAGGACCCAAAAGCGTGATAAGGGGCGTTGATCGGTGTAATAGACGTGAATAATGGGTCGTGCAGTGTGTGTTCAAGGAAATAGAGGGACACGAGGCAGTCATGAGTCAGTTAATTATGTCTACGTGGTTAGTGGGATATTGGGTTAGCTGAATAGCTAATCATAATTCAATGGCTTATGTATCATGCTTAGCGTCACAGATCAATCTATACAATTCACGTTTATAAAGTTTCACGTATAAATATTATGATTGCACCATTATATCAAATATAACAATAAGCATTATCATTATCAAAATTAAAATGCATACAATCAAGTTTTAAATCAAAGAGTAGATTTGAAAATAAGATATTTAGGACATGTATAGAAGGTGTATGAATATTATTTCTCATCAAAATATAACTTGACTCAATATTTGCATGATTTATTTAAAGTTTCTTTCTTTTAAAAAAATCATAACAATAAAACATATGCACACCTAATGACAAGTGGCACTATATATAAAAGAAAAATAAATAAATAAAAAATCTTTAAAAATTAATTAAAAAATTAAAAAAAAAATAAAGAAGAGGGGTGGCTGACGGGTCAGGGCCACCCCTCTTCTTTATTTCTTTTTCAATTTTTTTTAACTTTTTCGAAGTTATTATTTATAATTAAATTTTAAAGATTTTTTTTTATATTGTTCCACATGTCAACCTTAAGAGGTTGACACGTGGTAAGGTATTAAATTTTAGATGAAACACTTTACATTTTAATGTCAACTCTTATATAATATTATTGCTTTGTTGTTTCTATTGCGATGTTATGATCTCTGATGTAAAATATTCATGTTATGAGCTACAATTAGATGTGTACAAGTTATAATGGTGACTTGATCTTAGTTCTTTAGGGAGGGTCGTTACAACCACTTCAATGGGCATCATACAATTAGTGCAAAAGTTTCTTGATGCCAAAAGTGAGTGATGGATTTTCTTGGTGCCAGTCGAAAGGAAGAGAGAAGAGTAGAGAGAGTGCTGGCTTTCGAACCAAACTAACAAAATTTCCATTTCTTGTAAGAATAATTAGTGGTTTCAGTAAGAGAGAAACCACCGGCCGGAAGAGTAATACCGGGATTTCATTTATTTAAGACCCAAATACATGGCTTAATGCAATCTTATAAATAATACCACAGCCCTAAATAATGCAATTGCATAATGTTGTACGACTAAGTTCTTGGACTTTATTAAATTATGGGGTAATTACCTTTTCCCCCGTAAACTACCAAAAAATGCGCGATGCCCCCCATGGACTACCAACTCGACCAAAATAGAGCATTCAACTACCAAAGACAACCATTTTTCTCCCTTCCGTCAGTTAGAGGGGTTAAAAAAAACAGTCAACGGGTCATGTGCCGTTTTACATAGGGGCATGTTAGAAGATTGTGGTAGTTCATGGGCGAAAAGAGGAAGAAAATGAAGGTAAAACGGCGTGTGACAGTCACGTGACCCGTTGACCGTTTGTTTTAATCCCTTTGACTGACGAAAGGAGAGAAAAGGGTTGTCTTTAGTAATTGAATGCTCTATTTTGGTCGAGTTGGTAGTTCATGGGGCATCGTGCATTTTTTGGTAGTTCATGGGGAGAAAAGGTAATTACCCCTTAAATTATTGACGCAATTAAGTATCCGGACAAACATATTGCATACACAGGCGTAGACATGCTTTAAATTTGCTCATGTCCTTCATAGCGTATTGCATACACTTCTGTAAGCACGGCATCACAGCCAACTTGACATGTCTGTAATGGTTTCTGTCATTTCACACGGGTGACTGCCAAGCATATTAGCAATAGCAATGCAACCACTTGTACCACCGATAGGTTCTCTACACCCATAACCTTACCCTCGTTAGCTATTAGTTATTGGTTCCTGACATTTGAATTTTCAATTAGGATGTATGGTATTTATAGATCTGACAAGGGGTGGTTGTTCATTTTTAAATTTAAAATACTTGTCATGTATACATTATGCATGTTCTAAAATCTTTCTGATCACATATTTGATAAGTCATATCAAATGCATAATCAGAAAGATTTTAGAACATACGTAATGCATGCATGCCAAGTATTTTAAATTTAAAAATGAACAACCACCTGTGATATGCCGCTATGCCAGCCGTGCAACCAACATACTTGAATTGCTTGTGTAACGTCCCGCTTTTAGTATTGTAACGTCCAGCCTATATCTTCTGTAAATTTTGACTTCCAAAATACATCATAACATCACAAGTGCTACCAGCATCACCATACCTTCTCAATATTTTCCATCATAATACCCTTGACTTCAGAAACCTGAGCCTTCACTTTCGCAAGCTTGCTTATCTCTTCAGGATGATCCACACGGTACTGCATGTGCTCCTTCAGTTTGGGCCTATAATATGGACCAAAGAGTCAAATACTCTAGGAAGAAACAAAGTTACTTCTCTATGAAATGTAAGAAAGGATGATAGATACCCAAACTATTTATTCAGACCATTGGCAACGGCAGTCCAGCTTTCCCTCCACCATATCTCTTGTTGAAATCTTCCTTAACTCGCTCCAATAAGGCAATGGGAAGCTATCTGCCTGCAGATTCAACAGCAAAGAATGAATTCTCAGTGAGATAGGAGCCAGGTATAATTGACATTATATGAGTGAGAAATGTGATCAAATTCAAATTCTCATGGCATAATAGAAAAAGAAAGTATAGTTCACTTCAAAATACTAGATCTCATGGCATAATAGAAAAAGAAAGTATAGTTCACTCCAAAATACTAGATCTGGCAACCCCAAGCACTTCCCCCTTTTTTTCCCTTCTTACCGATCTCGAAAGGCAAGACAAAAGGTGAGGAATTAAAACATCATAAGAGATATGGGAAAAAAGAACCTATGGCTCGAGATTCTAACTAAAGACAGTATTATCTTGTATTAATATTCAGTTAGACAAAAATACAAATCTGAATTCCTCTCTTCCTCGATTTTCTCGAAGGCCAAACAAAGTATAACTTTATACCTATGCGCGATCCTCTCTCTTCCACACCAAAACATTCATCAAAAGATCAACCATATTTCATCCAGAAGGACCAGAAGACAATTGAAATCTCACAAATCAAGAAAAAATTCCACATAATCCAAATACCAAGTACAACAAAGAATCCAACAAAATAATCAAATAAATAAACTCTTTCAAACACTCACATTATGAATCCGATTTGATGCAACGCCATCACAAAAGCACACCCCTCAGCTTCGTCAATCAGAACCGAGCCTATCACCGGCCTAGCATAAACCCTACAGTTCCTCAGCCTATGAACAAATAAAGAACCCACGGCATTATTTGACCTCGCTTGGATTGGTGGGGTGGTCGAGTCGGGACTGAAGATATGGGCCTCGATGGAGCGCGGAGTCGGAGAAGCGGTTAGAGCCAACCCAAACACCACAAAACGATAAAAAAAAATTTACAATACCCATTCAGATTCTCTACCGAAAATCTCACAAAAACAACCCAAATCAAAACAAAAATCAAGAAATCAAGCCTAAAAAAATATACTGTTATGAGCCTACCAAGAGAGGTGAAATAAGGAACTAGAAGCTGGAAATGAGAAGGAAATGAAACAAGCGTGAAAGGACCCAGAAGCGTGATAAGCGGCGTTGATGGGAAATGAAACAAGCGTGAAAGGACCCAGAAGCGTGATAAGGGGCGTTGATAGCCGATAGGCATGACAATTCGGTTTGGCGAGTCAGGTTCTTCTCAACCCGTTGAAGTTGGCAAGTTGGAGTGCGACCTGACAACCCGAGTACAACTTGATTAATAATGGGTTTAGACGGATCAATCTATCCAATTAGCGTGTCAACTCGACTGTGATTATTATTTTTTTTAAAAAAAATTTAATAATAATAATAATAATTCAAAAAAATGTCATAAACAGGTTGACGGGTCGTTGAAAATTTTTTTAACCGGGTCACGATCCTGTTGGATGACCTGAACTCAACTAGTCCAAACCCTGTATTTTTATGTTGTGTTCGTGTTGAATTCGCAAATCGTGTCAAAAATTGCTAACCTTCTATAGACATAAATAATGGGTCGTGCGGTGTGTGTTCTAGGTAGGGTTGACAATTTTTGACACGACCCGCGAACCCGACACGAACACGACACGAAAAAACCGGGTTTGAGTTTGTTATAATCGGGTCAACCCGCGGGTTGACCCGCCAACCCGATTACGACCCGATTGAACGGGTTGACCCGATAACACGATTACCCGCCAACACGATTATAACCCGATTACCCGGGTTGACCCGCCAACACGATTATAACCCGATTAAAAAAAAAAAAAAAATGAAGGTTGAAACATGTGAAAACAGTGAAATTAATGCCGTGTCGGGTCGGGTCGTGTCGGGTAAACGGGTGACACGTTTTTTAGTCGGGTTTGTCGGGTCGTGTTCGAGTTACCCGATTATTAATCGGGTCGTGTTCGGGTCACGTGTCACAGCCCGATTAATAATCGGGTCGGGTTCGGGTTGACACGTTTATATAATCGGGTCAGTCGGGTTGACCCGAACCCGACCCGTGAACCCGAATTGCCAACCCTAGTTCTAGGAAATGGAAGGACGCGAGGCAGTCATCAGTCAGTTAATTATGTCTACAAGTGGGATATTGGGTTAGTTGAATATGTTACAGCATTCTAGAATATCTGTTAGGAGTTAGTGTGGAAGACCACTCCCAATGAAAGATTTAAATTTCAATCTATTCTATATAACAAAAACTCACTTTTTACTAGTTTAGCTAACCACCTTTAAAACTATTCTTCATGATTCTCTAAATTTATATCTATTTTATTAAAACAATCATTTTAATATTTTTATTATTATTTTCGTTAAAAGCTCATATCAACTCCTCTCCATAAACTTGAAATCATCTCTCAGTGGCATTTCATCAAACAAACGACCTACACTTTCAAGTTTTCAACCATTTGAACCCAGTCGACCTTCACTAGCTCAAGCTTTGTCATGGGCAAAGCCAAAAACATCAAACACAGAGAAAATACAGAATTATCTCTTAGACACCATAATTCACCACACCATAATCAACCAACCAGAAAATCAAAATCAACCCACCGGAAAAACATTTCTAGTTTCCATTTCTTTCCAGACAACCAAACGGCATAGAGAAATGAAAATCGGATGAACAATCAAAAACATTATCAGACAAAAATCATCGAAAATTTGCTCAACAATTAACCAAAACTCAATAAATTAGTAGAGCTAGAGTAGCCATTCTTTCCGGCGCCGATATTGTTTGAGTCAGAGTCGAAGTCGTTGCCTGGCGAGACCTTGAAGCCGGAGACGATGAGCCACTGGACCAGCAAGAACGCGATCCCCACCACCACGCACGCCGGAATCAGAATCTCCGTTGCGATATCTGGCGAAAGCGTCACCACATCCAAAAATCAGATGCCGAACTTGAGCGTGAATCTACTGAAGTTCACGGTTGAGATCTCGTGGAGCTGGAGGATCAAGGACTCCATTGACGGCGAGGTTGTCCATCGACGACACGATCGGAAATTTCCGTTCACCGGCGAGGCGCCTAGGTCCGAGCGCTTCAACCTCCGACGACACAAAGAGAGAGACGAAGAAATTTTGAAGAAGAAAAGACCCATCTAGAAGCTTTCCTGCGGTTAAAAAAAAAAAAAAAACCATCTATGAACAGTGCAACGCCACGTGAGGCATTGCACTGTTCACCAATCTTCAACAAATGTAAACTAGTGTTTGGATAAAGAAGTTGATGGAGGAGCATTTTTCTGGTTTTCTTTATGTATTGTAGATTTACAGTGACTTTTACATAAGTAGTGCATTTTCAATAGATTAGCTATTTGCAACTTTAGGCTAAAGTAGCTAAACAAAATATTAAAAACACAATGGTTGGATTATGCAAACAAAATTTGCGTTATAAAAATGACTGTTTTAACAAAACGACTGTTGACAAATATGACCGTTTGAAAAAAATAAAAAAATAAAAAGGAAAAGAAAAAAGAAAAAAGAAAATATGAGAATTATCATGAGTTGCAGAAGCCATAAATAGTGCAGAGCAGAGATTAATAATTTACGAAGTGTGGCACCTCAAACACATGAATTACTTGAAGCCTGGACTTGTTACCAAGCTCAAGTAAGAGCTAGGTTCCCCTCATAAATATTTGGCATTAATCTCTGTTCTAGTTATCTGCAGTTAGTAAAGGAGACCATTTTTGCAAAATCATATAATAACCACTTAGTAATGAGGTTCTTCAAAAATCATTCATTAACGAAATTCAATTTATAGGCTTCCTCAAGGGAAGAGTAGGACACATTACAACAATTTCATGTTAACCTAAACTATTACCCAGCGACACTAATTCTAATCAGATAAGGATAAAAGGGAAAAATATCAGGTAAATTTGTTGCGCTTCCCACCCTAAAATATCACCCTCAATGTCATAGCCACCCTAAAAATTATAAACCCCCCTCCTTTAAACAAGATCAACTCAACGCACGGTTCATAAACATGAGGATCAAACCAAAAAGGGAAAAAATAGCAAACAACAACAATGGCCTAGTCACCACAGCCACTCAACCGAAATATATTGCTTATCTATATCTCTTGTCGTCCTACAAACACTTTAAAAAGACTGAATTAAGATATATATATATACCCCCTTTGCAATGTTTACTCAAAGTTTTTTAATTTTGAGGGTTAAATACCATAGAAGTACATGAGTTTTACGTGTTTTTAAATTTAGTACCTCAGTTTCATTTCGTATCACAGGTAGTACCTGAATTTGGAAGAAAAAATCATTGTGCTATTTCTCGTCCAAATTTCAACTTCTCGCCACGTGTCAACCGCTGAGGTTGACACGTGGCACCACATAAAAAAATTAAAAATTAAAAATTAAAAAATTAAAAAAATGATTAAAATTAAAAAAAGAAAAAAAAAAGAGGGGTGGCTGAGCCACCCCCCTTGGCCACCATGGGGTGGCCGGCCACCCCCATTTTGGCCAAGGAGGTGGCCCAGCCACCCCCTTGGCCGGTCTGGCCGGTCTGGGGTGGCCGAACCACCCCATAGGGGGTGGTTCGGCCACCCCACAGTTGAAAAAAAAAAAAATTGGAAGGGTTTTGGCCCTAGGGGGTGGCCGAACCACCCCCTAGGGCCACGGGGGTGGTTCGGCCACCCCCATTCCGGCCGGTCTGGGGGTGGCCGAACCACCCCCATGGCCCTAGGGGTGGTTCGGCCACCCCACAGTTGAAAAAAAAATAAAAATTTGAAGGGTTTTGGCCCTAGGGGTGGCCGAACCACCCCCGTGGCCCTAGGGGGTGGTTGACCACCCCTTAGGGCCAAAACCCTTCAATTTTTTTTTTTTTCAACTGTGGGGTGGCCGAACCACCCCATAGGGAGTGGTTCAGCCACCCCAGACCGGCCAAGGGGTTGCTGAGCCACCCCTCTTTTTTTTTTTTTTTTTCTTTTTTTCTTTTTTAATTTTAATCATTTTTTTATTTTTTAATTTTTAATTTTTAATTTTTTTTTATGTGGTGCCACGTGTCAACCTCAGCGGTTGACACGTGGCGAGAAGTTGAAATTTGGACGAGAAATAGCACAATGATTTTTTCTTCCAAATTCAAGTACTACCTGCGATACGAAATGGAACTGAGGTACTAAATTTAAAAACACGTAAAACTCAGGTACCTTTAGGGTATTTAACCCTAATTTTGATAAACATGTCAAAGGAGGTTTATTAACTCAAAGTTCTAAAACTGAAAAATTGTTTGAAGGTATTAATGTAAGACAATATAGGTTTAATAACTCAAATTAAGTTCTTCAACCAAAAAAAAACCAAAAATAAAGGAATATATATAATCAACCTTTTCTCCAACCTTACTCAAGGCAAGCAAAGCTCTTCTTCCAATAAGCTCGTGACCCACTCTCATAGTTTGTTTGGTTTTTTTTCCTAATTAAAAAGGCGAGAATAGTGACCAGTGTAATTACCTCCATTGAGTGTGATTATCATGAACAAAAGGTGTGAAACAGCTTGACTGCAGGGGAAAGGAATAAGTGCTCAAAGCTAAGAACAACTGCTATTGGAATTCTTTCCTTGGCGGGAAGGGTTAGCAGGAAAAGCAGCTTTGTTGATTAAACTTTAAAGTAAAAGACAAGGGGAAGAATGCCCGCCTGCTCTCTCCTAGTCACTCCACTCATCCACCTTAACATTATTATCATTTCCGATGTAGAGCTTTCTTCATAATGACTTTGCTTAATTGGCCCATCTTTTATTCACATCTTGGCCTCGTCTCACCTAGCGCAATCTTATTTGTTATAATGCATTCCTTCATCTTTTGTTGTCTTACAATTTATACCTCAATACAAGACTTTTTCTCTTACACTTTTAGTTTTATAAAAGACAGAAATTTCCTACAAATCGATTTGTAAGAAATTTTCTACAACCCACGTAAAAGATTGACATATGTTCCTTAGCATGTGAGAAACACGTTTTTTAAATAACATGTACTTCTTACATATTTTTTAATAGCATTAATAAAAAAATATGTGTTTTTCACATGTTTAAAAGATACATGTTCTTTTTATATGTAGGTTGAAGGAAATTTCCTACAAACCAGTTTGTAGAAAATTTGTCTTTTTATAAAAATCTATTTTTAATATATTGACATTTCTTTTTGTAAGAGTGACACGTCATCATTTTATTGGTTTAGAAGTTGACGCTAATAGAATCCATCAAGTATTTTGATGGAGTTTAGCTACAAGAACTAAATTCTATTTTTTTTTTTTTTTCTACCTTGAAGACCTTTGAATTATTTTTTATTCGGCAGTAAACAATTTATAATTTAGACCAACTTATTTAAGGGAGGATTCTCACAACCACATGGATGGGCCTCGTACCATTTGTGCAAAAGCTTAGCTCTTGATACAAAAGTGAGCGGTGGATTTTCATAGTGTCAGCTGAAAGCAATAAAAGAGGGGGAGAGAGAGAGAGAGAGAGTTGTGGCTTTCGAAACAAACTAACAAAGTTTTCCTTTGTTGTAAGAATAATTAAATAGGTGTTTCAGTAAGAGAGAAATCATCGGAAGATTAGCTAGTACTAGGATTTCATTTATTTAACACAAAATTCCATGGCTTCTTACAATCTTATAAATAATACTACAGCTCTGGTCGAACTGGATTACTAATATTGTAGCAAGTACCCACACACTTGTTCATATGACCAAAACAATCCCTCATATATAAAGCTTTTTTGATGATGTCGTGCCGATAGACGACCCAACACTTCATGTAGCACGATTCAGTGTCCTTATCACGAGTGAGGGATGTTAGTAATGATTTTTGACATTCCACATGGGCCACTCTCAAGTATATTAACAATAAAATTGCGACGACTTGCACCACTGACTGGTCCCCCATGGCTACACCCATACTCTGATATTATTCTCACATGTGGATTTTGAGTTAGAAAGCGTATTTGTAGATATGACAGAAGGTGATTAATTGTTCATTTGTACGTTTCAAACAATTCTCATGCATGAGGCATGTTTGGTATCTCAACTTTGACAACCACCTTTCGCGCATAGTAGCATGTTTGTTTATTTCTATTGTTTGAGACAAGTCACAAATTGAGAATATACTATTCTTTTATGGTGGAAGAAGTTGGAAAGTATCTCCCTTCAATCCCTTGTCATCCCAAAACTATACATTCCAACTTCTTTCACCATAAAGGAATAGCATAATCTAAATTTGTAACTTGTCTCAAACAAGAGAAATAAACAAACATGCATTTACTATGAACGGAAGGTGGTTGTCCTGGTTGCTAAAGTTGAGATACTAAGCATACCAAATGCATGACAACGATTTGAACCGTACAAATGAACAATTAATCACCGTATGTCATATCTACAAAATACGCTTTCTAACTCAAAATGCACAAGTGAGGATAATATCAGAGTATGAGTGTAGACGTAGGGGACCAGTCAAGGGTGCAAGTCGTCGCAATTATATTGCTAATATACCTGAGAGTGGCTCATGGGGAATGTCAAAAACCATTACTAACATGTCTCGCTCCCTGTGATAAGGACACTGAATCGTGCTACATGAAGTGTTGGGTTGTCTATCAGAACGACATCATCAAAAAAGCTTCATGTAAGAGGTATTGTTTTGGCCATATGAACAGGTGCGCAGATACTTGCGTCAGGACCAGAACTGTAGTATTATTTATAAGATTGTAAGAAGCAATGTATTTGGATCTTTTGTCCCAAGTAGTAATATCAAACAAGTTGGAACTAATTTGTGAATCGGAGAGAGAGGTCTCACATGACGCTACTTGGACATTGTCATCAGCTGTAGGTTCGCTAACTCCTACTCCCATATCAAAGAGTTCAACTCTCTTATTACCAAGGGTATTCATATACCTGCAATTCAGCCAAATAGACTATTATATACATATTTGAAGGCCACAAAAACACAACCAACAGATGAAAAAGGAACAGAAATTTTGTTAGATTTGATGACTGAATTCTACAACCAACTGATTTGTTATTTTTTTTTTCAAATTATTAATCAGCTGTCGAATTACACAACCGAAAAACTCACCTATGCTTATAAATTCGTGGTTCAAGTAGTATCAATGTAAAACCAAAATTTGACACAAGACAACTCTGATCCAAACACATGACCTCTAAAAAGAAAATGGATAAGCCAACCCAAACACCACAAAATGATCCCAAAAATAAAAAAATAAAAAAATTACAATACCCATTCCGATTCTCTACAGAAAATCTTCACAAAACAACCCAAATCAAAACAAAAATCAAGCCTAAAAATTATACTTACCCAATTACCAATAACATAGTTTAACAAAAACATGCAAGCAAACGCAGCCTATATCTTCAGTAAATTTTGACTTCCAAATTACATCATAACATTACAAGTGCTACCAGCATCACCATACCTTCTCAATATTTTCCATCATAACACCCTTGACTTCAGAAACATGAGCCTTCACTTTCGCAAGCTTGCTTATCTCTTCAGGATGATGTACACAGTACTGCATGTGCTCCTTCAGTTTGGGCCTATAATATGGACCCAAGAGTCGAATACTCTAGGAAGAAACAAAGTTACGTCTCTATAAAATGTAAGAAAGGATGATAGATACCCAAACTCTGTATTGAGGCCATTGGCAACGGCAGTCCAGCTTTCCCTCCACCATATCTCTTGTTGAAATCTTCCTTAACTCGCTCCAATAAGGCAATGGGAAGCTATCTGCCTGCCGATTCAACAGCAAAGAATGAATTCTCAGTGAGATAGGAGTCAGGTATAATTGACATTATATGAGTGAGAATTGTGATCAAATTCAAATTCTCATGGCATAATAGCAAAAGACAGTACAGTTCACTCCAAAATACTAGATCTGGCAACCTGAAGCACTTCCCCCCTTTTTTTCCCTTCTTACCAATCTCGAAAGGCAAGACAAAAGGTGAGGAATTTAAACATCATAAGAGATATGGGAAAAAAGAACCTATGGCTCGAGATTCTAACTAAAGACAGTATTATCTTGTATTAATATTCAGTTAGACAAAAATACAAATCTGAATTCCTCTCTTCCTTGATTTTCTCGATGGCCAAACAAAGTATACCTTTATACCTATGCGCGATCCTCTCTCTTCCACACCAAAACATTCAACAAAAGATCAACCATATTTCATCCAGAACACAATCGATGTAACGACCCACCCCCAATGACACAATATTGTCCGCTTTTGGCTCCCCAAACCAGACTTCCCAGGAGGTCACCCATCCTGGGATTGATCTCGCAGAAGCACGCTTAACTGCGGAGTTCTGATAGGTTCATGACCATCACGGCTTTAAAACGCGTTGTGTCATAAAGGGTGCATTTATACATATAAGCACATCCTCATTCCCAGGCGATGTGGGACGTCACAATCACCCCCTCTTTGGACCCAGCGTCCCCGCTGGCGTCCCTCATTTGGCTTGTGCACGCTCCCACCATCTCAAGCTGGGCAATGGCTCTGATACCATTTGTAACGACCCACCCCCAATGACACAATATTGTCCGCTTTTGGCTTCCAAAACCAGACTTCTCAGGAGGTCACCCATCCTGGGATTGCTCTCGCAGAAGCACGCTTGACTGCGGAGTTCTGATAGGTTAATGACCATCACGGCTTTAAAACGCGTTGTGTCATAAAGGGTGCATTTATACATATAAGCACATCCTCATTCCCAAGCGATGTGGGACGTCACAATCGAAATCTCACAAATCAAGAAACAATGCCGCATAATCCAAATACCAAGTACAACAAAGAATCCAACAAAATAATCAAATAAATATACTCTTTCAAACACTCACATTATGAATCCGAATTTGATGCGACGCCATCACAAAAACACAACCCTCAGCTTCGTCAATCAGAACCGAGCCTATCACCGGCCTAGCATAAACCCTACAGTTCCTCAGCCTATGAACAAAGGCATTATTTGACGTCGCTTGGATCAATGGGGTGGTCGAGTCGGGACCTGACGATATGGGCCTCGATGGAGCGGTTGGAGTCAGAGAAGCGGTTAGAGCCAACCCAAACACCACAAAACGATCCAAAAAAAATTTACAATACCCATTCAGATTCTCTCCCGAAAATCTTCACAAAAACAACCCAAATCAAAACAAAAATGAAGAAATCAAGCCTAAAAAATTATACTGTTATGAGCCTACCAAGAGAGGTGAAATAAGGAACTAGAAGCTGGAAAGGAGAAGGAAATGAAACAAGCGTGAAAGGACCCAGAAGCGTGATAAGGGGCGTTGATAGGTGCAATAGACGTGAATAATGGGTCGTGCTACACATCCCTTGTCCTCCTTTTGTAAGGATGGGATGTTAACCCCTTATTTACCCTTATTTACAGTAATTAATTATAAGTGGAGAAGTCATAAAAACCAATAACAATAGACATGTAAACACCCAATATAATCATTTGAAACAAATTAAAGAACGACAGAATTGCTGGATTCCAACAATTTGCTTCCCTTCTTTTTCCTGAAAAAGTGCAAATTCGTGTTGAGTCTGAAGACTACCGTTGATGGGTCGTCGCGTCTACTGGGATTCAGAGCGTTGAGAAGACTTCCAAAAATTTACAAAATTCAAATTTCTTCCGCAGAGAAGACTTCCATTACAGTTGTGTGCCTTGCCCTGATTTCTAAAAGGGGGCATGTAGGCGTGGAGATATGTGTGAATATGCTCATGGAGTTTTTGAGTGCTGGCTCCACCCAGCTCAATACCAGACTCGGCTTTGCAAGGATGGTACAAGCTGCAATAGGCGGGTCTGTTTTTTTGCACACACTGCTGAGGAGCTCCATCCCTTGTATGTATGATGTATCTACCGGATCTGTTGTCCCATCACCTCGCACATCTGCCTCTCATGATGTCATGGACATGGCTTCTGCTATGAGCCTTTTTTCCTGGATCTCTTTCATCAATCTCTGTCATGCCGCCTTCTCCATTTGCTCAACCACGACGACAAGCTACTATGAAGAAATGAAGGGAGAAGAAGACTATGGGTGGAGTTATTTCGAAGAGTGTGAGAAAGAAAGAAAGAAAGTGAAAGACACAGATCTGAGATAAGCTGAAACAGTGGAAATAAGAGAGAGAGAGAGAGAGAGAGAGAGAGAGAAGAGGGAGAGCATTTGCACGCAAATCAATTAACATAGTAGGCATAGTATATGCGGTTTTGCTGTTAGTCTAAGGGTGCGTTTGGGATTGCGATTTCGTAGGCAGTAAGTGCGATTTTAAACTAAATCGCAGAACATACATCGTTTGGGAACTGCGTTTTTAAAAATTGCGATTTGAAAACGCAGAAAATCTGCTTTTTCAAATCGTAGATAAGATGATGCTTTTTTGAAAACGCAGAAATTTAAAGGTAAATTCGCAATTTTAAAGGCTAAACTGCGATTTTGCCAAACGCTTAACTGCGTTTTTAAAAATCACTTTTTTCAAATCGCACATTTTAAAATCGTTATTTTAAATCGCACTTTTTGAAATCGCAAACCCAAACGGACCCTAAATCCACCCCATAAAAGCCAGACCCTTTGGAGAAATGGGTTCCGGTGTTTTAAAGTTTAATATTTTTTATTTATTTTTTTTTTTGTGTGTTTAGACGATGTGTTAATATTTTATTGGAGGTATAAAAGTTGAGATTTACAGCCCATCCTAATCAAAGGGGCTCTCATTAGAGAATGTTAAAACAGTCAAAGAGCAAGTAAAAAATATGTAAACATACAATTGAGAGTCAAGTAATCAATAAGCACAAATTTCTCTGTAGATAGAAATTTTAAATAGTTTACTTAACTCATGCTATGCATGTGTGTGTGTGTGTGTGTGTGTGTGTGTGTGTGTGTGTGTGTGAAAGCTTTCCCAATAAGGTATGAAGTTCGCTGATATGGTTTAAGACATCTAAATTTTCTAAATGAGAGAAATCTTCAATGTTAGATCAGTCAAAAGTAAAACCTTATTTTACTAGGGCCTAGCCACCCTCATCTGATACACTCCTCCAAAGATGCAATACTTTTCTTTTACTTAGTCCATTAATGACCGTCTGTTTCTGCAATGAATTGCTCATTGACTGTTTCTAAAAGAACAAGTTTAAGAACATTTTAAGCATATTCAGAAGTGGATCTTTAGAATCCAGATTTTCTGATTTTTTTAATGCTTTGTTTATTGCTTGTGCTGCAACCTAGAGAGAATACTAGACTTTATAGGTTCTAGGTTCAACTAGGAAGTTGGTCAATTTAACCATCTTAATAAGAAAAAAAAAATCTCTCACAAGAATTTCCAAAAGTTAAAAATTAGAGAAAAAAAATTACCTTAGGGAAGCTTTGGATAGTGCACAATTTCATCGCATGAGAAAATTAACTATCTAGCATTAAGATGCAGTAAGAAAACTTAGCAGATATTAGGCATAAACTCTCAATCATATATAAGCATATTTAATCAATGCACAATGAGTTGAGATATCAGGCAAAAATATATACAATATCTGAAAAGCTTATCGAAAGAAAAAATAAAATTCTGCATCTTCAACCCTATTTTTTTTAAAAAAAAATAAAAAATAAAAAGAAAAAAAAGACATGTTATGAGGAAAGAAACAAAATCTTGTCCAACATGTGAGGTAAGATCAAACTTGTCCTCAGGGAAAGAGGTTTGGAATTACTAAGTCAGAAAAGCAGCCGTCCAACGTGCGTTTTCTGTCATCCTCACAAAATACTTGCAGAAAGATTTCTCAAGACAAACAAGAGAAGATATGGGGATAAAACAAATATGGCTCCTAGAATGCAAAGCATATGTAAAGATATGACAAGGAGAGAACAATGCAATGCAAGCAAACCTGATATGCTCTAGGATTAGGAACCAAAATCCTAGGCATGTGTGATCTCACCAACTAGGTGAGTCCACTCCCCCTCAAGGGGTGAATGGTCTCATCATTTCTTACTCAAACCTTTTTTACCCTAGGAGCAGGTTTGTAGGCTTTGTCCATGTTGTCAAGTCGGCTAAATAACCTTTCATAGAGGTGGTTATTGTTGAGCTCATGCGGCTTCTTCTTGACATACCTGGATTTGTTGTGTCCGGTCTTGCCATATTGTTTATCGATAGGAACAAATCTCAATTGTTGCCGTTAATGCCGAAGAGCTCGATGTGCCTTGGGAGGTCGAGTGCTTGATTTGGCTTTCTTAGGCAGCTCTTTCTTGACCTTCAACTTCTGAGCCTGGCGTTGTGGACACTTGGGTCGGATGTGACCACTTATTCCACAATGATGGCATATAAGAGGGCTTCTTTTGGTAGGAGGCTTTGTATGAGGCTCTGCAACAACTGAATATTCTCCACCAATAATAGCCTTTCCCTTATCCACACCGATGGGTGGAAGCTCGGGTACTGTGGGCTTGACAATTACAGTCTTAGAGGTAGAAGGAATATCAGAAGTAGAGGCAGCATGCCCAAATCTCGTCTTGTCAGTTGGGCACTTCTAGACTGATAGCATTTGAGTAATCTTTGCATCAATCATCCTCGCAATCTACAATTGTGCCTCTAGCAGCTTCTCTTCGAAGTCGATGATCTTGAGAAGCATAGTGCACTTTTCAGTCTTCAAGCTATTCATCTCCTGCACATGTTGTTGGCGTGTCTCCCTAAGCTTTAAGAAATTAACATAGAGGATCTTGTAGGCTTCCTTAAGTTCTTCCCCGTCAACGCTGCTCTCAAAGTAGTAGGATTGGGACCCCTCAGATTCTTCATGTCGTGCTATGAAGGCTAGAAATTTCTAATCTTTTTCTGAGGTCTCATCTTATTCATATTCATTGTTGAGAGTAGCATTGTAAGCCTTCCCATTGGCCGACTTGAGATTTCCGGAATCTGCCTTTACGTGCCCGTAGCCTGAGCACTCAAAACACTTAGGACCTCTAGGATCCTTCTTCTCAGCTTCTTCTGACTCAGCTTCCTTGGGGACTTTCTTCAGTACTTTGGTTAACTTCTTTTTGAATCTGTCATTCTTCATCAGTTTACCAAAATTCTTGGCGAGCATAGCAACTGCATCTTCTTCATCATCAAAGTCTTCATTAGAGGAGACTCTGCTTTTCTTTTTGGCAGCCTTGAGTGCAATTGTTTTCACCTTCTCAATTGGGGGTAAGGAAGACAAGTAAGTTTGAAGAGATCCCACGAGCTCTTCAATCTTCATATCATCTACATCCTTGTTTTCTTCTATGGTTGTGAATTTAATTCTGAAACGCTTAGGTAAAGATCTTATAATCTTTTTAACGAGTTTCGCATTCTAAACCTTCTTCCCGAGACTCACCATGAAATTTCTCAAGTCGCTAATTTTGGTGTAAAATTCATTAAAAGTTTCGTCTTCATGCATCTTAATTTCCTCAAATCTGGAAATCAACATTTGAAGTTTAGCAAATTTAACAATTTTTGTGACATCATATGTTCTTTCTAGAATTGTCCATGATTCTTGAGCAGATTCACAGTATAAAATTCATGAGAACTCTGACGGTGAAAGAGCTTGACAAAGAGCATGTAAGGCTTTGTCATTGAAAGACGAGCACCGGTTTGAACAACAGTTCATTCGGCAGTTGCTGTAGTTGGTGGGGACCAGCCAGTTTCAACAATTTGCCAAACGTCTATAAATTTTAAAAAGAAGCGCATCCTCACTTTCCAATAACCATTATTCGTGCCATCAAAGGTAGGAACGAAATTAAGAGATTGAGACATGAAAAAAAAACTAGGAGTCACGGATCACACTCAGGAATTTAATCCAAAAAGAGTGTACCTGCTCTGATACCAATTGAAAAATAAAAACTCCTAATTAACGTGTGTGTGTGTGTGTGTGTGTGTGTGTGTGTGTGTGTGTGTGTGTGTGTGTGTGTGTGTGATCAATTGTGCAACAAAATAAATGCGGAATTTAAAAGAAACAAATATTTTGTTGACGAAGAAGAAATTCTTATCAAGAGAAAAACCACTCCGGGGTAGCCAAACCCAGAAAATCCACTATTCAGAAGACAAAGCAAGTTACAAGGTAGTAATACTCACATAACCCGATGAAGTAGTCATACCTCTAACTCTGACACATACCTATACGTGAATGCTTCCCAGCTAGACCTCCTGTCTGAAGGGGTCTTCAGTGGACTCCTTTAGCTTAGGGCTCCTCCCTAAACTAGACTTCAAGTTGATCAAATCACACACAACAAAAAACTCTAAGAGAGGTAGCTGATCTCACAATCACTGCCTAAACACCCTCTCTTAGCACAATGGAGTTTATATGATACTCCTTACAAATAAACAGCCTATGAGCCTCTTTAAATAAGCTTCAGAAATCCTAATTCTACTCATACTTGGATTTGCATAGGCGGCTTCCGAACCTGGTCTTTGGCATCCGAACCTGTTACTACAACTTCAAGGAAACACTAAAGTGCGTTTGGACTTGCAACCTTAGCGTCCAGTCGGTTGCATGGAGAACTTCCAACGTCCGCAGTCAATGCATTTGCATCCAGACCTTCATGTAGACTTCTGCTCTTTGTGGCTCGCTTCTGCTGAGCCGTCCGAACTCCTTTCAAACTTTTGCTCTCGGACTTCAACGTCTGCTGGACCGTTCGGACTTTCATAAGACTTTTGCTCTCGGTGTTAAGCATCCGAACTCTGGCACTTGGGCGTCTGGACAGGTTATAGGAAAAACCGATTTTCTGAGCTGTAAAGTCTCTAAAATATTTCCTTCAACAGGAAATTTCCTTCTTAGGGATATTTTGTGCAGATATCATGTCTTGATCAATCCATTCCATTTTTGGAATTAATATTCTACAATATTTTTCTGGAAGACTCTGAATTACAGTGTCCCTGTTGTAGCAGTCCTTAAAATGGAAGTCTCTGTTATGGAGGAGTTTTTGTCAACCAAAATGTAGCCAATAAAAATAAACCAACACAAATATCTGTGTTAAATCTATTTATTGCTTTACATATTTGGTTATCTATTTGGTTGAAGTTGCTTAGGAGTCTAAATTTACTTTCACACTGCTTCAGTGCTGTGCTTTCACTTTGTTCTATCTCCGTTGGCGACGGGGCGGTGGCCTATTGGACAGAGCTCTCGTCCGGGAAACTTGGACAGTCGAATTGTCTTGTAAGTTCTCAAAACCCTAATATTTTCTTCATTTTTTTCGGTCATATGGTGAAGAGCTGAAGAAGAAAACTGAAAACTTGAACAGGGAAAACTGAAAACGTGAACATGAGGTAAAGAAGAACTGAAGATGAAGATTGGATTTTAGTCTTTAAGAAGATGAAGAGTCGGAACTCGAAAGACTCACGGTCTCACTATCTGGAACTTGGAAAATTAATATTCGTGAATGATGGCTTGGAAGTTGGGGGGTTGAGAAAGTGGTCCAAGAAGAGTTAATGGATTAATTAAAAAAGAAAAAAAATGGGTAAGGGTGAGAATTATTAAATAGCTTAAATGGTTTGTTCAATGATTATTGAATGCCATGTCAATGATTTATTTTTATTATTTTTTTTTTTTTACTTTACAGTATTATAAAATTTTGATTTTGAAAATTGTTGATTTAATCTGATTATTACGACACAGAAAAACAATTAATTCACAACACAGAAGCGGTACAAAACCACTCAACACACGTCTCACTTTTTGAAGTTAGTTTTTTAAGCTCAATTCCTAATATAAGTGGTATTGTAATTTGGATATTATGTTATTAAATATTGAGAATATTGGATATTATAGTTTATAAGTCTAAACAATTAATTGGAGAATTTGACACGTGATAGCTATTATATTCTATTGTTTTATATGTGAGTTTGTTAATTGCTAGCTTACAAATATTTTTTCATACTTTTCAAAAGACTCCAATATAACCATGTAAATTTATTTGTAGCTGATGGGAAAGCCAAATACAATACTTGACTTTTTCAAAAGAAAAAATGCACAAAGTTCAAATGGCAATGTTGGTGATGCATCATCGCCAGCTTCTGATATCGTAACTTTTGAAAATTCTTCTAAAAAACCTCGAAGAGTTGATATCAATGAATTTGAAATTAGTTCATTGGATTTTTATCCTGGATTGCGTCATTAGATTTGTAAATATTTTGGAATGATGTAAATATATATATTCTTGAGATCGATGTGGCCTTACTTTTATGACAACTTGGAACAACTTGATGCGATTTCCATGCTTTCCTACAATTCCATCAAAGTTAGAACTCATGAATAAATAATTGAATAATTAGGCTGACCATCCCCTTAGAGATAGTCGGAACACCCAAAGGTTGAGGGGAGTAGTTCAGCCGCCACCAAATTTGTATTTTGCTACGGCCAAATCACTGCTCTCAACCTTAGGGGTAGTCTGGCCACCCCTTAGGGATTTTATCTTACCAAACCACCATCACCATACCGAAGTGGTGGTTCTGCCAGTCCCTTAGAGATTTCAAGGTTGCCGAACCATCCACAAGGTTGTGTGCCTGGTTCAACCACCCTAAAGTCACCTTTTACATGTGGTTAAACTACTCCCTCACTCTAAGGGGGGGTAAGTATCCCCTTTTTTTTTTTTTGTATTTTTGTTTTATTTGAAGGACAAATGTGAACTTTACCACCAAAAAATGGAGGTATTAATTTGTATGTGTGACTTACATGCATAATTTTTCATCCATTTTAACAAAAAAAAAATGCTCACAAAAAGTGACAACCACAAGAAAATTGTAGTCGGAGGGAGTCAAACGTCACAAATGATAATTGTACGATAAATATAAATGAGGTACTAGTTGTAATTGTTTCTTTAACAAATAATAAATATACAATTTTTCTCTAAGCAAATAATAAATATAAAATTAAAAAGGTAGTCTGTATATCAAGTTAATCATGCCTTGATTGTTGTAGAGAATTGGCCAACCTCCGCCGTTGGCAGTAGGTAAGGCATGATGACTAAGGGGTTGAATATATATAAATAATTTTATTCATAATTAATTGAACCCCATAGTCATCATGCCTTACCTACTGCCAACGTACGCTGGAGGTTGGCCAATTCTCTACAACAATTACATGATTAACTTGATATACACACTACCATTTTAATTGTATATTTATTATTTGTTAAAGAAACACTTACAACTAGTATCTCATTTTGATTTATCTCACAATTGTATATTTTGGCCTCATTCTGGACAAAATCACTTGTATGTGTAAAGATGCTGTAAACAGGAATTCCACTTTTCAAAGCACTCTTAAAAGACTTTGAGCTGCGTGAAAGATCGAAGATTTTGATTCCCTGTCAGCCGTCCGGACGATCGAGCCATCCTGTCTGAACGCCCATCTGACCACTGTTCCATCCGTCCGGACGACGTGCCATGCCATCCGGACGCCAGTCAGACCAAGCATCATCTGTCCGGACGAAGTGAATTTCCGTCCGAACCCTACACTGTGTCGAGAAGTTTCTATCCAGCTTGCATCCGTCCGGACAACTCAGCAGCAAGTCCGAACGCCTATCAGTACTCGACGAGTTTCAGATTCTTTCCAGGTTCAAATATGGGAAGACTGATTCAACCGTCCAGACGATGTGGTATCCCGTCCAGACGCGCATCTCCTTAAGGAAAGAATCGCAATTCAAATATCACCGTCAGGACGTCAGTCAGCCTTGGTCCGGATGCGCGTGCAACTAATATGGAAATTGCTGATTCTACTTCAACCGTCCGGACAACTGCCTCTCGTGGTACTGACGCGCGTATAGCAGATATGGAAATTGCGTGTTGAAGTTCAGCCGTCCGGACGCTCAGCCCCCATGGTCCGGACGCGCGAACCCTTATAAGGAAATTACTTGCAGCGGACATGCGACCGTCCGAACGATATGCCATCCCATCCGGACGCGGCTCTTAAACAGGAAAGATTTCTCAGCGAAATTTTTGGAAAATCCTGTCGCACAGTTGCCCGTCCGGACGGCGCCCAGCTATATTTTGCCAGACGCTTATTTGAGCCCCCAGCCTATAAATAGAGGCCCCTGGACATTGAGAATTGCAATAATTTGGTATTGAATTCCACAACTGCTCAGAGACATTATTTTTCCTCTGAGGCCATTGCAAGTTTATTGTTGCTGCGCTACATCTGAAGTCTATCTTAGGGGTTGGCCATAAGGTAAAGGATTCCATTGAAGACCCCTTCAGGGAGGAGACCTGGTTGGGAAGCGTTCGTGTTGGGTTACACGTTAGAGAGCAAGGTACGACCACTGCATCGGGTATATGTGAGTGTTACTATCTTGTATCTAGCTTTGTCTTCTGAATAGTGGAATTTCTGGGTTTGGCTGCCCAGGAGTGGTTTTTCTCTTGATTGAGTTTCCACTTCGTCAACAAAAATCTCTGTGTCATTTACTTTCCACTGTGCTTATTTTTGTTGACACTTTGTGCACACACTTGCTATTTATTTAAGAAGTCAATTTAAATTTTCATAGTTGTTCCAAGCAGTCATAAAAGTAACGCCACCTCGATCTCTAGAAATATAATATATATTTACATCATTCCAAAATATTTACAAAAAGAATTATGTAATCAAATTAATATTTACATATGCCGATGAAGAATTTTACCAAATAGGCCAAGGCACCAACAAAACACGACCCTACAATTCTTTGTCCAAAAGAGAAGGGGTAGGGAAATTTCAACAAATAGCTAGATATATGAACGCAGACACACGAACGAAAAGAAATACCCAGCTTCAATTTTTCCATAAACATATCGGTAATCAAATCAATTTATTCACAATAGCTTTATAAATACCTATAAACTGAAGCTTCGATCAATTCACCTTTTTGCTATAACACATGTCTACGCATGATCCAAGTTTTACCTTCTCATGCCTATATTTCGTCTCACTCCTAGATGCACAACATAATATCATAGCCATGTCAGCAATGGTTTCTGGCATTCCACACCGGCCACTCCCAAGAATATTAGCAATAGTAATGCAACGATTTGCGGCCACCAACCGACACCCTACTCACATGCTCTGATATTGCTCTCGTTAGTTATAAGTTTTTTATTCCTAAGCTGCAAATTTTCAATTAAAAAGATCAGTATTTATAGTAGATGGGACAGAGGGTGGTTGTTCATTTTTATGTTTCAAATGGTTCTCATCCATGAGGCATGCTTGGAATTTTAGGATGGAAAGAATCCTTATAGGGAAAGACTTTGTTAATTTTAAAAATACTCTCATGCATGAGGCATGCTCTGATTTTTCTCTCTTTCCCATGGAACCATTTATCCAGACTCTGATTTTCCTTGTACTTATAGACAAGAAGCTTTGTGTCCTGGCACGAAAAGCAGCACAACAATTTTACTATATTCGAATGCCTAATCGTGCCCAATACTTGAACCTCTGCCATAAATCTTTCTCCATCTTATGATCTAATGTCTTGTTTCTGCAAATTCTTTTCACAGCAACAAACTCGCCTCGGACAGTCGATGGCAATCCGGTATACTTTCATGTTACACGTGTCATCATTCTATTGATAATGACACGTGATACACTAATGGAATTTGTCAAGTGTTTTGACAGAATTTGACTACAGAGACTAAATTGTTATTTTAGCCTACCTCGATGATTTCTGAATTAGTTTTTATACCGAAATGAATGATTTATAATTTCGGTCAACCACAAAGACTGATTTTGCATTTATCTTTAGATTTTTTTTCTATAAAAATTAAAAAATAAAATAAAATTTTAAATTTTAAATTTTTTTTTTAAAAAAAATTGTCTTTTCTACTAATTAATAAATACAAAGGATAATTTTGGTTTTCTAATGTTCAAAATAAGCGTTTTTTCGAAAGATTTTGGTCAAATTTGATTTTTAACCCAACATAACGGTCAAGACTGACGAATGGGGCTAAGTTGCCACAAATTGACAGTTTAAAGTACCAAAGGATGACACTTGTCAGTTCGTGGTGTTTTGTCAAAAATGAATATTAGTTTCAGAAGCTAAATAATATTTAACACAATTCTTTAAAAAAATTATTTTATGCCGAAACAAACATAGCCTTAAATATTGCAAACAAGGGAGATATTTTCCAACTTCTTTGAGTTCTTTCACCATAAAGGAATAGTATATTCTCAATTTGTGGCTTGTCTCAAACAAGAGAAAGAAACAAACATGCTTGTAACGTTTGCCAAAGTTGGTTGTACTGGTTGCTAAAGTTGAGATATCAATCATGCCTCATGGATGACGTACAAATTAACAATTAATCACCTTCTGTCATATCTAAAAATACGCATGCATTCTAATTCAAAATCTACAGGTGAGGAATCAATAACTTACCTCTAACGAGGATAATATCAGAGTATGGGTGTAGTCGTAGGGGACCAGTCAATGGTGCAAATCGTTGTAATGCTATTTCAAATAAGCTTGACAGTGGCCCATGTGGAAAGTCAAAAACCAATGCTAACATGCCTCGCTCCTTATGAAAATGACACTGAATCGCCCGTCAAGAAGTGTGCGGCTGACTATTGGTACGACATCAGAAAAAGTGTCATGTATATTTGATTGTGATGGCCATGTGAACAAGCGCGCCGATACTTGCGTCAATATCGCTAATCTAGTTCGACAAGAGCTATAGTATTATTTATAAGATTGTAAGAAGTCATGTGTTAGGTCTCTCAAAAAAAATTGAAATAAATTAATTTATATCAATAACGCACATAGTGAACTCTAACTATAATTGATGGCACATAGTTGGTGTGATTAATTTATATCAATCACGCACATAGTGTGTAACAACCCTGATGTGGTCTTTTGTTTACCAAAATATATCAATAATAATAATTACCACTCGCAATAGTACGAATCCTTGTAGGATAGGGCTATTTGAGGGTGTTGAACCTCAATGACTACGTAGGAATTGTTACAAGTTTGATTTGATTTTATTTATAACTAAGTTAAATGCATAAAACTAAAGACATAAAAATAAATATTGTAGTGATGAGAGAAAGAATAGGGGATTGATTTTACCACTCACCGCATAACAATGGTCAATCATAAATTAATAAGGGAAATTCATACTATGCATAATATAAGGCTCGTCTCACTCGAGTAGTCAAGAAATTACCTCTAAAGAATAAGTATAATCCATCTTCGGTTGGCACAGACCATCCACCTAACCACTAAGATGCGGTACGCCCCTTCTTCCCTAGGTATGGATTAGCTATGTCTTTAATAGGATACACACAATCAATGGAATAGTATAACCCATCTTCGGTTAGTACGAATTGTCTACCTAAATTACACTAAACTAGGGTGTAGTACAATTCGTCTTTCCTAGGCATGGTCTATCTAACCCTCTTGATCATATGTCAATTAAAACTGTTATATACCAATCATTCACATAATCATAGAAAATATGAAGGATTGAGTTCAATCAATATAAAATACTTTCTAAGACAAGAAAAGAAATTCATAATGATTGAATATAAACATTAAGATCAATTCTCACAGTTATACAACCATCATGCATATAGAAAATTCCAAATTAAATACAATTAAACCGTTGTTACTTGGAAAGAGCTACATCAACACCCTATGACGAACTTAGCTGCTCATCGTGGTGCTGGGATGGCATTCTGTCATTTTCTTCTTTTCTTCAACTTGTCAAGCCTCCAAGAAGAGTTTTCTGTATAATGCTAAGCACACCTTCTTTTGAAGCTTAGGAGTCTATTTATAGAGATTAGGAGAGGCTTAAAAGCCCTATGAATCCAAGAAAAATAGGAACTTAATCTCTTAGTCTAAGTATGAGATTGAAAATTCAATCCAAGCAGGAAAAGGATTCCAAATTCGTCCAAATTTGTAGTCTTTTATTGCAAAGCGATTTTGGCATAGTAAATATCCGAATTAGGTAAAAGCTATTTCAGACATGTTTGTCTCATTTCTATCAGTTTTCTAACGCCACCAATTTCATTGCAATCTGATATCTGAGTAGAAAGTTATGATCAAAACATTTAGACATGTGCATAATCCAAATTTGAATCCAATCCGATTTTGACTCTTATTGGAGAAATTCTGATTTAATCATTCCCTTGATTTGATTAAACTTAACCACATCATATACGTCTTCTATTATGATTGGTTAAGCTTAAACATATCTTCTAAGTCTTCTCAAAGTGCGCTTTAAACCCAAAATTAATGAAATTAATTGCATCTATATTTGAAACCTGAAAACAATAAAACAACACAAAATCAAACAAATAACAATGATAAGGAATTAACATATGCAAGTTAAGGGGCTCGAATGTGCAACATTCGACACTTATCACACCCCAAACTTACATATTGCTAGTCTCTTAGCAATAGAAAACAGAAAATAAACTGAAAAACAACAAGATAAATCCTTCTTTCGTGGGATGTACGATTGCATTTAGCAGATGCAATAAACCTTTTAAACCCCTAGGACTCCCTAGTGGACGAGTGAAGTCTCATGAGGGTTTTTCAGTAATGATACCCACAAACATTATGCAAATCATGTTATCCATAAGATTGAAGTGTCACTAAAACAATGATTCACATTCATTAGCAAGCATAACAAAATAAACTTCATCTTCACAATTTCAGGGAATTAAAAATTAAGCTATTAATATGGCATTATGAGATATCACATGATTCAACTAGTGTAAAGTGAACTTAACACATAGTCATGAGGTTTCAAAAACTAATCTCAATCATGAATGGTTTAATCTTCAAAATTTGTTGGACTGTCCATTAGATAAAACAACCAATGCATATTTTCTTCTTTTTATTATTATTATTTTATATATATGTGCAAGATGTGTAATGCTTAGCTCCCTTAAGCTTTCTAATTGACCCATGTAGCCAGTGTTAGATCAATGACTCCCAAACCAGATGGTTTTAGGGCACTAGGTGTAAAACACCCTAAAGACTTACTAACTCGAGTCAAAAAGACTACGAAGCTAAACATAGCCATTTTATCAATCAAAGCAAACTTCTACCTTTTGCGTGAATACTCAATGCTTAATGAGGAAAGAGGTCCGATTACTCAATGAAAAGCTCAAAGTGATCAATATTATTCTCCTTTTTCTTTTCTTTTTTTCTTTTTTTTTATGCCAAGGTTATTCATCCAACAAGTTACCCAGCTACATCCCAGATATTGATAACAGACATAACTGATTTCAAATTTCATACCCCACAGACTATGTGCTAGTGTGCTTGTAAGAATCAAATTGAAACAAGTAATATCTCATACTGCCAAAGAAAATAACAAAACTCTAAATTTCCTAGTCAAGTGATCATGTGTTCATCATGTTAAGCTCACCAATGAAATACAAATCAAAATTTAAGTTCAACCAAATTCTTAGAGATAACATAGCAAAATATTGGACAATGTTTCGTTCTTCCATACCCCCAAACTTGAATCACACATTGTCCCCAGTGTGTGTATAGAACTGAACATAACAGTAAGAGGATAGGAATACCTGAATGAGTAGATGTAGGGCATATCATACCCCCAAACTTGATTGCAAAAACACATGTCCTTAAAAAGAGAGTGATACTCCAACCAAATACCAGTCAAGTACAACACATTGTTGTAAAAATATAAACTAAGAATGAAACAACAATGGAGAAGTAAACCTAGAAGGAGATCATGTACCCTGGCCTGATGGAGGACTCAAGCTCACAGGGCCTGTGATGAGAGAAAGAATAGGGGATTGATTTTACCACTCACCGCATAACAATGGTCAATCATAAATTAATAAGGGAAATTCATACTATGCATAATATAAGGCTCGTCTCACTCGAGTAGTCAAGAAATTACCTCTAAAGAATAAGTATAATCCATCTTCGGTTGGCACAGACCGTCCACCTAACCACTAAGGTGTGGTACGACCCGTCTTTCCAAGGTAGGGGTTAGCTATGTCTTTAATAGGATACACACAATCAATGGAATAGTATAACTCATCTTCAGTTGGTACAAATTGTCTACCTAAATTACACTAAACTTGGGTCTAGTACAATCCATCTTCCCTAGGCATGGCCTATCTAACCCTCTTAATCATATGTCAATTAAAACCGTTGTATAACAATCATTCACATAATCACAGAAAATATGAAGGATTGAGTTCAATTAATATAAAAGACTTTCTAAGACAAGAAAAGAAATTCATAATGATTTAATATAAACATTAAGATCAATTTTCACAGTTATACAACCATCATGCATATAGAAAATCTCAAATTAAATACAAATAAATCACTGTTACTTGGAAAGCGCTACATCAACACCCTATGACAAATTTAGCCGCTCATCGTGGTGCTGGGATGGCCTCCTGCCATGTTCTTCTCCTCTTCAACTTGTTAAGCCTCCAAGAAGAGTTTTCTGTCTAAAGCTAAGCACACCATCTTTTGAAGCTTAGGGGTCTATTTATAGAGATTAGGAGAAGCCTAAAAGCCCTATGAATCCAATAAAAATCAGAACTTAATCTCTTAGTACAAGTATGATATTGAAAATTCAATCCAAGTAGGAAAAGGATTCCAAATTCGTCCAGATTTGAGGTCTTTTATGGCCGGGGGATTTTGGTATAATAAATTTCCGAATTAGGAAAAATCTACTTATTATATATTTGTTTGATTTTATATTAGCTTTTCAACGCCATCAATTTCATAGCAATCCGATTTCTGAGTAGAAAGTTATGATCAAAACACTTAGACATGTGCAGAATCCAAATTTGAATCCAATCCAATTTTGACTTTTATTGGAGAAATTCCGATTTAATCATTCCCTTGATTTGATTAAACTTAACCACATCATATAGGTCTTTTATTATGATTGGTGAAGCTTAAACATATCTTCTAAGTCTTCTCAAAGTGTGCTTTAAGCCCAAAATCAATGAAATTAATTGCATTTTTATTTAAAACCTGAAAACAATAAAACAACACAAAATCAAACAAATAACAATGCTAAGGAATTAACATATGCAAGTTAAGGGGCTCGAATGTGCAACATTCGACGCTTATCATTTTTTTTCTTAGTATTGTTATTTGATGCTCAAATGTAAAACTTTTTTTTTTCTTTCTTTCTTTCTTTTTTTTTTTTTTTTTTTTATGCCAATGTTACTTCTCCAACAAGTTATCCAACTGCATCCAAGATATTGATAATAGACATAACTGATTTCAAATTTCATACCCCACAGACTACATGCTACTGTGCTTGTGAGAATCAAATTGAAACAAGTAATATCTCATGCTGCCAAAGAAAATAACAAAACTTTAAATTCCCTACTCAAGTGATCATGTGTTCATCATGTTAAGCTCACTAATGAAATACAAATTAAAATTTAAGTTCAACCAAATTCTTAGAGATAACATAGCAAAATATTGGACAGTGTTTCGTTCTTCCATACCTCCAAACTTGAACCACACATTGTCCCCAGTGTGTATATAGAACTGAACATAACAGTAAGAAGATAGGAATACCTGAATGAGTAGATGTGGGACATATCATACCCCCAAACTTGATTGCAAAAACACATGTCCTTAAAAAGTGAGTGATACTTTAACCAAATACCAGTCAAGTGCAACACATAGTTGGTGTGATTAATTTATATCAATCCGCACATAATGAACTCTAACTATAATTGATGGCACATAGTTGGTGTGATTAATTTATATCAATCACAAACATAGTGCGTAACTCCTCCAGCCCAGAAAAGGGTAGGATGGTCAACTTACTCTCTCAGAGGCGCAAAGATTACTAAGGTTTACTAGAGCAATTGCTACATGCGACACTAAATGCATGACCAACTAAAAACATCAAATTTAGAACTTCATAAAATAAGAAAAAGTTTTGTTGTAAACAAAATATAATTATCATTCTATTAAAAAAAAAAAAAAAGTCATCATCCTGAAATCGTGCCAATGGACTTAAAAATAGTATGCAGCTTAAATGGACTTAATAATTAACCTTGCCCCCATTCTGGCCTCCTAAACTGAATTCCTAATCACCTGAAAACAAAAAGTAAACTGAATGAGCAGAAAGGCTCAGTAAGTAAATCTCCAACCAGAAAACAGTAGGGTTAAATTCATTTTCTTTAAAACAATTAACATTTCAAAGCACATGTAACACATATCACTATTAAAACAATTGATGTGAATTTTAAATGTACTCGCAAGCGCACGAATCGTCTCGCAAGCGCACGAATCGTTTGCAGTTAATGGATTGCAAGTGCGAGGTCAATCCCACAGGAAATTGCGTTTTTGCAAACAAAATTTAAATCCAAATTAATTTAATCCTAACCTAGTTCCAAAAATTAAGAGATTGTTTTTGTGAGTAAAAATCAAAAGCATAAACAAAATTAACTAGAGTCAATATAATCAAATAAAAAAATGCACTTAGGTATCGGAATCCGCACTCACAAACTCATAGCAAAATATTCTCATGATCAATAATATTTTCAAAAGTTCTCACAATAAAATCTTAAGTATGTTTTACTTTTGCTTCAAATAATTAATCAAAACCATCCCATGTATCTATTATTTACCCAAATCAAAAAAGAAATCCAATTTAAATTAAATCATCAAGTGTATCCGTAAATCACAGCAAGATATCTAATTTAAATCAAAACATCAATTGTATCTGTAGAATAAATCACAAGAGATATCCAATTTTTTTAAACAAAGAAAACCAAGAACAATCAATTCTATGGAACTATCCTAAATCATCAAATGTATCCTTGAATCACAAAAGATATCCAAGAATCATTCCACAAAATTGAATTAAAGTAAAACAATTGAAAATCAAACTCATTAAAATTGGAAAATATTACATCACATGAGAATATTGTTGCTAATCATAAGTGAGGCTTCATCCTCAACCTTAGTTGACAATTTAGCCTCTCATGGCTAAGAGTAACATGCTAACTTGAATTGAAAACATTAAAAATTAAAAGAACTTACAAGAAAAATTGTTGCAAGAAGACACCAAAATTTTGCTCTAGCCTCACACACCTTTTTCTTGAAGCTTAGAGGAGAAAACAAATCCTAGAAGCCCTAGAATTTCTAGTAAAATTGGAGGTTAGTCTCCTAGTTTGAGTAGGAAACTCAAAACACAATCCAAGAAGGAAAAAGACTCCAAATCCGTCCAGATTTACGGTCTTTTATTGCGGAGCAATTTTTGCATAGCAAAAGTCCAAATTCGGAAAATCCTATTTCACAAGGATTTGTAGAAAATTAAGATAGCTTTCCAAAGCTGCTTGATTCACCTTAATCTGATAGTTAAGCTGAAAGTTATGATCAAAATACTATAACCTGTGCAGAATCTGAATTCTAATCCGATTTTAACTCCAATTGGAGAAATTCCGATTTAGTCCTCTCCTTGATTTGGTTGAACATAACCACATTATCTAGGTCTTCTCAAAGTGTGCTTTCTTTCACCATAAAGCTATTGTTTTCACTCAATGACCTGCAAAATACTAAAATACCAAAACTAACAAAAAAACATTAGAAAATAACAAAACTAAAGGCTTAGTAAATGCAAAATAAGGAGTCCACATATGCAATATTTGGCACTCATCAACAATGATAAACTTTCTTCTTTAAATACCCCTTTTCTTAAAACATTGAATTTATTGAAAACCTTTCCAAAACTTCTTTGTCTCATATCGCTAATTAAATGCATACAAATCTCAATAAAACCAAGTTAAAGCATATTCTTTGCTTTGAAACATATAATTATACATATATGCTTAAAACTGATTTCTCATAATAGGGCTCATGTACACTATTACGCTATGTGTATTAGGGTTGCGTCGTCTTTGTTGTGACCATGGCAGGGAACTGTGGCCCCAATCCTGCATCGTCAGCTAATTAATTAAAGTGCACTTAGCATGACCTAGAGATTGATTACCGCCTTCCGAAACGTCCTTCAGCGGGTGCACTTCCATCTCAAGAAACGGTACCGAGCTTAAAATCTATGAATCTATGTGAATATCTATAGGGCCAAAATAATAATCTCCTCCACACACGTGTCCTTATCTAATAAAACTTTTCTCATTCTCATAAAACTTTTCTTATTCTTTTCACCTTTCTTGGTACATCTTGAGGCAACGTGTGGGAGGGTTTTTACATTCATACACTTATCTTTTTCACCACTTTCTAAAGGTAGTGACTTCCCCATCTCAGAGACTTAAAAAAATAAGCAATTTACTATAGTTCGAAAGTCTTTCAGAACTAAAGCTTTCTCAAAAGCTTCTGATTTCAAGAATATCATTTTCACTAACAACTTTCATTTCAAAAACTATATAAAAATCTTTCATGCAAGCAATATAAATTTAAAATACATAATGAGGACAATTATTCACAAATATGTTAGAAAGGTCGGGCAGGCACAATTAGCAATAGGTTGGAGATCTGGTTGGGAAGCATTCACAATGGGCTTTGTGTCAGAGTTAAAGGTATGACTACTGCAATAGGTTTTGTGAATACGAGTGCTTTGTAACTAGCTTTTTTTTTTTATAGTGGATTTCCTGGATTTGGCTGCCCCGGAGTAGTTTTTTCTCTTCATAGAGTTTCCACTTCGTAAAAAATATCTTGTCTTATTTAAATTCCGCATATAAGATATTTGGTTGCACACAAACACACACACTTGGTTGTTAGAAGTCAATATTTATTTTCACACAGTTTAGAAGAGGAAAGGAAAAAAAAAATATAAACAATAAGGAAAAGAAAATAAAGAATAAGGAAGACAAAAGACAATACATCTGTTCTACAGCTAAACCAAGAAAATAGAAGAAAGAAGAATAAAGGGACAAGACAGTATACCTGCAGTGGTCCACACAATGGAAGAGACAGCTGTGAAATTTCTGAGGGAAGAAGAGAGGCTGACGGCTAAGGGGTATATTTATAAGGTTAGGGTTTCATCTTATTCTCTGCTTTTACTTTTAGGGTTTAGATGAAATGAGGGGTATTTTTAATATAATGAAAATAAAATAATAATAATAATACTAATGGATAAAATTCTGTAAATGCCCGAAAATTTCTATTTAAAACAAATAGTCTCTTTATAGATTTGGAAAAATATTAATTGTGGGACAGTATTAAAACTCTGTAAATGCAGCTTCTAGAATTTTCCTTTGTCATTTAATTATTCATTGACCAATATTTAGAGAAAATGAATGTAAATTAAAAAATTTTGTTCTCTTTAAAAGATTAATTCTCCATGACCACTAAAATTACATAAATCTCCCTAAAGGAATACCGGAATTATTACATAGTGAACTCTAACTGTAATTGATGGCACCCCCTAAGTTTGAGAGCGGTGGTTTAGCCCTAGAAAAATACAAATTTGGTGGCGGCTAAACCACTCCCAACAACCTTGGGGTGGTATGGCCACCCCAAAAATTGAATTTATAAGTGGCAAAACCATCCCCGCAACATTTAGGTGTTCCGACTATCTCTAAGGGTATGGTCAGCCTAATTTTTCGATTATTTATTAATGAGTTCTAACTTTGATGGAATTGTAGGAAAGAGTGAAAATCGCATCAAGTTGTTCCAAGCAGTCATAAAAGTAAGGCCACCTCGATCTCTAGAAATATAATATATATTTACATCATTCCAAAATATTTACAAATAAAATTATGTAATCAAATTAATATTTACATATGCCGATGAAGAATTTTACCAAACAGGCCAAGGCACCAACAAAACACGAACCTACAATTCTTTGTCCAAAAGAGAAGGGGTAGGGAAATTTCAACAAATAGCTAGATATATGAATGCAGACACACGAACACAAAAAAATACCCAGCTTCAATTTTTCCATAAACATATCGGTATTCAAATCAATTCAGTCACAGTAGCTTTAAAAATACCTATATACTAAAGCTTCAGTTCATTTACATTTTTGCTATAAACATATCTACACATGATCCAAGTTTTACCTTCTCATGCATATATTCTGTCTCACTCCTGGATGCACGGCATAATATCATAGGCATGTCAGCAATGGTTTCTGGTATTCCACACGAGCCACTCCCAAGAATATTAGCAATAGTACTGCAACGATTTGCGGCCACCGACCGGCCCCTTACACACATGCTCTGATATTACTCTCGTTAGTTATAAGTTATTTATTCCTAACCTGCAAATTTTCAATTAAAAATCTCAGTATTTATTGTAGATGGAACAGAGGGTGGTTGTTCATTTTTATGTTTCAAATGGTTCCCATCCATGAGGCATGAAAGACTTTGTTAATTTTAAAAATACTCTCATGCATGAGGCATGCTCTGATTTTTCTCCCCTTCCCATGGAACCATTTATCTAGACTCTGACTTTCCTTGTACTCGTAGACAAGAAGCTTTGTGTCCTGGCACGAAAAATAGCACAACAATTTCACTATATTCAAATGCCTAATCGTGCCCAGTACTTGAACCTCTGCCATAAATTCTTTCTCCAGCTTGTGATATAATGTCTTGTTGCTGCAAATTCTTTTCACAACAACAAACACGCCCAGATAGTCGGTGGCAATCCGGTATACTTTCATGTTACACGTGTCATCATTCTATTGGTGATGACACGTAATACACTAATGGAATATGTCAAGTGTTTTGACAGAATTTGGCTACAGTGACTAAATTGTTATTTTGGCCCATCTCAATGACTTTTGAATTACTTTTTATACCGAAATGAATGATTTATAATTTTGGTCAACCACAAAGACTGATTTTGCATTTACTCTTAGATTTTTTTTTCTTTTTTTTTTAAAAAAAATAGTCTTTTCTACTAATTAATAAATACAAATGATAATTTTGGTTTTTTAATGTTCAAAATAAGGGTATTTTCGAAAGATTTTGGTCAAATTTCATTTTTCATCCAACATAACGGTCAAGACTGAGGAATGGGGCTAAGTTGCAACAAATTGACAGTTTAAATGACCAAAGCATAACACTTGCCTTCGTGGTGTTTTGTCAAAAATGACTATTAGTTTAAGAGGCTAAATAATATTTAACACAATTCTTTATAAAAATTATTTTATGCCAAAACGAACATAGCCTTAAATATTGCAAACAAGGGAGATACTTTCCAACTTCTTTGAGTTCTTTCACCATAAAGGAATAGTATATTCTCAATTTGTTGCTTGTCTCAAACAAGAGAAAGAAACAAACATGCTTGAAACGTTTGCCAAAGTTGGTTGTACTGGTTGCTAAAGTTGAGAGGGTTAAATACATTTTTTGTCCCTAAGTCTTGAAAACTTTATTTTTTAGTACATGAATTTCAATTCGCATCACAGATGGTACCTCAGTACCTCAGTTAAGTTTTCCGTCCAAAAACTAAAAACCAGCCATGTGTCAACCCTTTGTAGTATAAAAAAAAATAAAAAATCTTTAAAATTTAATTAAAAATATTAAAAACTTAAAAAACTCAGCCACCCTTTTGACCGGTCTGGGATTCGTCCACCCCATGGCAAAAATAATAATAATAATAATAATGATAATAATTCAAGGGTTTTGGCCCTTGGAAGTGGTCGAACCACCCCATGGCCCATGGGGGTGGCCGCTAAGGGCCAAAACGCTTCAATTTTTTTTTTTTCTATCATGTGGTGACCAAACCACCCATGGGGGTGGTTCGGCCACCCCAGACCGGTCATAGGGGTGGCTCAGTCACCCTCTTCTTTTTTCTTCTTTTTTTTCTTTTTTTTTTAAGTTTTTAATATTTTTTAGTTTTATTATTTTTTTTTAATTTTATAATTAATTTTTAAATATTTTTTATTTTTTATTTTTGTAATTTTTTATATTGTGACATGTGTCAACCCTCAGGGGTTGACACGTGGCAGACCGTTAGTTTTTGGACGGAAAACTTGGCTGAGATACTAATTTGGTCTTTTTCCAAAACTGAGGTATCATCTGTGATACGAATTAAAACTCAATGACTAAAAAATAAAGTTTCCAAAACTCAGGGACCAGAAGTGTATTTAACCCAAGTTGAGATATCAATCATGCCTCATGGATGGCGTACAAATTAACAATTAATCACCTTCTGTCATATCTAAAAGTACACATTCTAATTCAAAATCTACAGGTGATGAATCAATAACTTACCACTAACGAGGATAATATCAGAGTATGGATGTAGCCGTAGGGGACCAATCAATAGTGCAAGTCGTTGTAATGCTATTTCTAATAAGCTTGACAGTGGACCATGTGGAAAGTCAAAAATCATTGCTAACATGCCTCGCTCCTTATGAAAATGACACTGAATCGCGCGTCAGGAAGTGTGCGGCTGACTATTGGTATGACATCATAAAAAAAAAGTGTCATGTATATTTGCTTATGATGGCCATATGAACAAGTGCGCCGATACTTGTGTCAATATCGCTAATCCAGTTCGACCAAAGCCGTAGTATTATTTATAAGATTGTAAGAAGTCATGTGTTCGGTCTCTCAAAAAAAAAATTAAAACATATTAATTTATATCAATCACGCACATAGTGAACTCTAACTATAATCGATGGCACATAGTTGGTGTGATTAATTTATATCAATCACGCACATAGTGAACTCTAACTGTAATTGATGGCACATAGTTGGTGTGATTAATTTATATCAATCACGCACATAGTGTGTAACACCCCCAGCCCAGAAAAGGGTAGGATGGTCAACTTACTCTCTCAGAGGCACAAAGATTGCTAAGGTTTACCAGAGCAATTGCTACATGCGACACTAAATGCATGACCAAGTAAAATGTAACGTCCCGCTTTTACAAAAAGCGTAAGTGAAAATTTTTGAATTTTCACGTGACATTACAATCTCATCAAAGTTAAATATTGGCAACAGAATATTTAAATATAATACAAACTTGGGAATTAAATAACACTTCATAGCTTCTACTGAAATACCTCAAAATAGATATAATAAGCAAGTCAGCATAATTATACAAAGTAGTAGTAGTCATGCCTCACAGGGCATAAATAGTCATACAAGCTAAAATATCTAAGGTTTAATGACTACATAACTGCAAAATTATAAATATTGTCTTTAAACTAAGTTAATGAACTACAACACGGTAGTTCCCAAAAAGGAGGCAATCTAGCCTCAAATACTAATATCAGGATCCATCTAAGAGTTTGGATAGTCTTGATATTCTTCTTCTTCATAACTTGAATTATCACACAATGCAGGGAGAAGACAACAACATAAAATACTAAAGTGAGTCCACTGTTTCCCATAATATAATGAGTGCTGATTTATTTAATAAATGCAACATAATGCAATGGCTTTATAATCACATGTATATGAAATATATAATCTATAGTCGCAAATCATAGACATAAATTGAATATAAACATAATCATAAAGCAATGGCAGTTTTAAGTGCAGAGTTTTAGGTATTTCCCTTTTTCCACTTCTCTGTTGGCCTTGGCACAGTTAGCGTTTTATTTGAAGCATTTGCTTCACTTTAACTTTTAATTATAATCTTTGGGAGCCTTGGCTCCTGGAAACCTTGGTTTCCCTGGTGACCTTGATACACCAGTTTTTGTATTTATTATTCTCTTGTCGGGTACTTCCTCATTCACTGAGAACCTTGGAACTCAAGTGAAGCCTCATGCACCCACTATGGATCTTGATCCAACAGCTTGTTATTAGACAGATTATTAAGATAATAAAATATGCAAAACCGCATGCACAAACAAGTAAATAAAGCAGTAAACATAATATTATAGGAAAAGTCAACCAGCTTCGTCCTCAATAAGTATAAAGATACTTACTAGTTTCTCCTCCAAAGCTTATCCACAAAAGCTGCATAATTATATTCAAACATTAATATACTAACAAATAAAACTAAGCGAATTTAGCTACTCTTTTGTTTTGAGATTATTTCCTATTTCAACAATAACTCCTATAAGTATAATCTTATTGTTATGTTTTGTACTTATGGGTAACATAATCCCCTTTTATGGCATATCAGTAATTAATATTCCGTCCTTTTAATTAAATTATTAAATGTCATTAGCTTAAAATATTTGGATAGTGAAATGACACTACTTTAAATATAATTAAAATAACTCTTTTCGTAAATATATATATAAACCATTAGTTCAAACTAATTTCTATACTTATATTTTAAAATAACTCTTACACACTCACACATACATACATGTCCCTTATAGAGAAGCACACACCAAAAACACATATCCTTAACACACACTTATACACTTATTTTATAAACACATTGCACACTCTTCAATTTCAAATACAAACTCACTCCTCCCTTCCCTCTCTCCTTTTTTTTAGCATGCACTCACACACACACACGAAGCACACTTATACTTCACCACATATCTTGCACTCTTTTCCACAATATACAAACATGTTAGCCATATACACATATATTCATAATATAAGTTAGCAAACTCACACAAACATACATTTGTATAGTACATATCCGTTACTTCATCAAAGGAGGAATAAAAAAGGACCACATATTCTCATAGAAGTTTAAGGAAAAAGATACTCACTTAGGCTGTTCTAAAGTGACTTAAATGAGTATGAGAGTTGCTGTCCCCAAACCAGAAAATTCCACAATGGAAGCTCTAATTTCGGATGTAAAACAGACAGTTTCTGCTCCAAATTCCTACTGGTTTTGTGATGGATTGAAGGTAATTTAAGGCTTAAATCTAGCTTACTAGGTGTTAGAAAGTAAGGTGGAACAAGGGGATTTTCGTGCTCAGAGTTTCTGCACTAAAAGTAAACAGGGACAGCAGGTTTACGTGAGGGAGTTGCTGAAATTTTGGTTCTTCTTTCATGAAAACCAATCGCCCATGCATCCTTATATAGCAATTTTGGATGGTTGAGATCAAGCCAGCAAGAAAACGCTTCAATGGTCGGATTTAAGCTAAATAATATCCCAAATTCGTAGCCGAAATCCCATAGGTTACTATTCCACATCTTCAGGCATTGATTGCTTGATATCTATGAAACTCTAGTTGGTTTGGAGCCAAATTGGGCTAACTAGACTAACTAGAATGAGGTATGATCGTCTGGTCCTAAGAACATGGTGTGGGTTCAAGAATCAAAGGTTGAAAATCGCTCATTGCTGTTTACACGTAAACTGTACCACACTGGATAATTAAGTCGCTCGATCAACTATTCAGTCGCTCGATAGACTTCGACCCAGAATTGCTCGATCGACTGTAGAGTCGCTCGATCGACTGTAGAGTCGCTCGATCGACTTTGGTTAGTAATTTCTTTACTAATCCGATTTCTCTACTTATATATATATAAATACAATTCTATTTAAACTAGCAATAATAATTATTAGGCCTTATACTTATGCATACATGTGCACACATTTTTTTTATTTGTGCATTATCTTCCTAAGAGTAGTGTTTTCCCGGGTATTACATAAAAAAATCATATTTAAAAATTCATAAAATGAGGAAAATTTTTGTTGTAAACAAAATATAATTATCGTTCTTTAAAAAAAAAAAAAAATCATCATCCTGAAATCGTGCCAACACACTTATTATTAAAAATAGTATGCAACTTAAATGAACTTAATAATTAACCTCGCCCCCATTCCAACCTCTTAGACTGAATTCCTGATCACCTGAAAACAAAAAGTAAACTGAATGAGCCGAAAGGCTCAGTAAGTAAATCCCCAACCAGAAAATAATAGGGTTAAATTCATTTTCTTTAAGACTCTTTATTTAAAACAATTTATTTCCTGTAACATTTCAAAGCACATTTAACACATATCACTATTAAAACAATGATAAACTTTCTTATTTAAAAACCCATTTTCTTAAAACATTGAATTTATTGAAAACCCTTCCAAAACTTCTTTGTCTTATATCGCTAATTAAATGCATACAATTCTCAATAAAACCAAGTTAAAGCATATTATTTTCTTAGAAACATATAATTATAGATATATGCTTAAAATTGATTTCTCATAATAGGGCTCATGTACACTATTACGCCCTGTGTATTAGGGTTGTGCCGTCTTTGTTGTGACCATGGCAGGGAATTGTGGCCATACGCCTGCCTCGTCAGCTAATTGATTAAAGTGCACTTAGCATTACCTAGAGACTGATTACCACCTTCCCAAACGTCCTCAGCGGGTGTACTTCCATCTCAAGAAACGGTACTGAGCTTAACATCTATGAATCTCTGTGAATATCTCTGGGGCCAAAATAATAATCTCCTCCACACACGTGTCCTTATCTCATAAAACTTTTCTCATTTTCATAAAACTTTTCTTATTCTTTTCACCTTTCTTGGTACATCTTGAGGCAACGTGTGGGAGGGTTTTTACATTCATACACTTATCTTTTTCATCACTTTCTAAAGGTAGTGACTTCCCCATCTCAGAGACTTAAAAAAAATAAGCAATTTACTATAGTTAGAGAGTCTTTCATAACTAAAGTTTTTTCTCAAAAACTTCTGATTTCAAGAATATCATTTCCACCAATAACTTTCATTTCAAAAACTATTTACTGGTTGTATCACGTTGGTTTCCATTATCACCATGCCCTTCACATTCAAATAATTTACTCCTGGTGGTGTTTGCTACAAGAGCAAATCACACATTTTCAAGTCTAAGAGCCTCACCTTACCCAAAGATTCAAGAAGAGAGAGAAAGGTTTATGTTGAACACAAAACTATTGCCATGTGTTAGGAAATGGGCATGTGGTGGTTAGGTATAGTAAGTCTAGGTCTGTTTTGTTATTTATCAATAGGAGTCTTCTTTGTTCAAGATGGTTACGTTAGGAGTCTTGCTTCTCCAACATAGCAAAGGTTTAGATATATGTAGTATGTTATCTTTATCATTATCTGCATGGTTATGTTATTGCTTTCAATTAGAATAGTTGAGTCCTATGTTAATGATTTATCATAGATAGGTTTGAGGGGATGTGTATCCACGTTGGTTGAGTCGTGAAAGGAGTGTTCTGAGCTGTGGTTCAATCCTACCAAGGTCATGTCATCTATTTAAAAGATGGACGTGTTTGACAAATAATCCCAGGATCCCCTAATTTCCCACCGCTAGTTCTTTTAAATTAGCAAAATAGGTAAGAACAAGAAGCAGGATTCTGGTCTTATTCTTCCAGAAGGTCGAGTTACTAGATCCATTACGCGTTCACATAACACCATGATTTTCCACCCACACATTTTTTGCCTCTAATTCATGGCCTGGCGCATTGTGTTTCATACACGCTATTTAGCAAGTAACTGATTAATGGTTACATGCCATTCAATGTAAAACGTTACTAAAGGTAACAGCTGGGCTTTCCAACTAATGGGCGCCCAAATACTAGGGCTGGCAAAATGGATCCACGTGTCGGGTTCGGGTTGACCCATTTGACTCGTCAACCCATTAAGGGTCAACCCTGACACAACCTGTTTAACTAAAAGGGTCAAACTCTTCGAACCTAATACGACCCACTTAAATAACGAGTTGACACGACACGACCTGTTTGACCCTTTTTTTAAATAGGTTGTGTTGGGTTGACACGACCCGACCCATTTGACTCATTATATAATAAAGTCTATAAAAATAAAAATATAAAAACAAATATAAACTAAAAAAAAAATCATATAGTTTGAATAATCATATTACTCCACAATTAAAAGTATGAAATGTTGAGTTGTTTTATTTTTTACTTGTTTTGGTTCAACTTCAAGTTCGAAAACTTGAAGAAAAAAAACTCTGCTAATTTTTTTTAGCCTTTACCTTTTTGGTACATGTTCTAACACAATAAAAGAAAAAGAATTGTGTTTGTCTTTTGTAAGATTTTTTAGTTTAGTCTTTATTCTTTAGACAGTAAGAGAAAGAGATAGGTAACATGATTTTTTATGTTTACTTTTTAATGTTTTAAAAAATTAAAAAATAAAAGTGAAAAATAAATATTTGACTTCTAAATACCAAGTGTGTATTCGTGTGCAACAAAATATCTTAAATGCGAAAAATAAAAGAGACAAGATATTTTCTGACGAAGTGGAAACTCTGTGAAGAGAAAAACCAATTCGGAGCTGCCAGACCCAGAAAATCCACTATCCAAAGACAAAGCAAGTTACAAAGCACTCGTACTCACAAAACCTATTGCCGTAGTCATACCTTTAACTATAACACGAAGCCTATCATGAACGTTTCCCAACCAAGTCTCCTACTTAAAGGGGTCTTTGATAGAATCATTTACCTTATGGCCGACCCCTAAGATAGACTTCACATGAACAAAGAGCACACACTAGCAATGGCTAGAGAGCTAGCGGATCTTCAATTCTCCCTAAACATCATCTCTAAGCACTATGGAATTCTATACTGAATTCTTACAAATAACAAGCCTAGAACCATTTATTTATAGGCTTTTAGAAAACCTAACTCTGCTCAAATTCGGACTCTGGCGAGTTTGCATCCGAACGGAAGTTAGCCTCGTCCGGACGGTCTTCTGAAATCGCCTTTCCAGAATAGCGCGATTCTTCCCTTAACAGGACCACATCTGGAAGGCTTGGTCGAGCGTCCGGACAGTCTTCACTGTCACTCCTTTCCACATCAGTAAAGGAAACCCAAAATATTTTAGAATGCTGGGTAGCGTCGAGACGTGTTGCCACGTCATCCGGACGTCTTGCTAAAACTTTTCAAATAGTGTCGACTGAAATCCAACTCCATGTAGAAATTGGAGAAGCTCAACCTAGTGTCCGGATGGTATTGCTCTAATGTCCGGACGTCTTCAATGCTAAAGCATCTAGACACTGAGGGGCGTCCAGACGCCTTCAAAAGCTCGTCCAGACAGTTGCACAGGAACCAGTTGATCTGACTTGAAAAATACATGGAGTCTTCATGGACATCTTCTAGAATTTTGTGACCAGTCACATAGCTTGAAACGAACACTGTCCATATAACTTGAAGACTTTGAATAAAACCCAATAAACCTATTTAAAATGCAACCTTTACATAAAGTGTTTTTGTCAACCAAAATGTTGCTAACATAAAATACTAACAAACTCCCCCTTTGGCCATTTTGGGACAAAAAACACTTGACCGGTTTGAAAATACATTCTTGGTCCAAAAATAAAAAATACTCCCCCTTTTTGTCTCAAAGGGTAAACAAAGTATTAGAGAAAAACCATAACCAAACATTTCCAAAGAACGAAAAACAAAGATAACAAGGTTAGGGCTTCAACAAGAATTCAACACACATATGTATCTAAACCTGAGAAAACAGTCAGATAGCTCGTAAAAAATATGCAAACATATAAAGAAGAGTCAAGTAATCAATGAGCATAAATTTCCCTGCAGATAGAAATTTTTCAATAGTCAACTTAATTCATGCAATACGTGCGTGTGTGAAGACTTTCTCAATAAGGTATGATTTTCGTTGATATAATTTAAAGCAACTGAATTTTCTAAAAAGAGAGAAATTCACAGTTAGATCAGTCAAAAGTCAAACCTTATCTTACTAGGGCCTAGTCACCCTCATCTGATACTCTCCCTCTAAGAAGCAGCACTATTTTTCTTTTTACTTGCACCTTCAAGGACAAGATTAAAAGTTGAATCGGCACAAAAGCAGTGAATTTATTCATATAACAATAAGCTCAAAAGTAAAAATGCTTGTAGCTTTCTAGTGCTGCAACCTAGAGAGAAAGCCATAATGTTTGGGGTCTAGGTTCAACTAACGAGTTGGTCAATTTGACCATCTTAGCACATAAAAATCTCTCTAAAAAGAATTTTCAGAAGCAAAAAATCAGAGATAAAAAAATGTACTTTAGGGAAGCCTTGGATAGTGCACATTTTCATCACATGAGGAAAGCAACTATCTAATCCAGATACAACAAGAAAACTTAGCACAAATCAAACTTCTAATCTCAATAATATGTAGGCATATTTTATCAAAGCACAAATAATTGAGATAGCAGATAAAGATCCATGAGATAGCTGAAAGACTAAGAAGAAAAACCTTGCACCTTACCCCTTTTTTTAATTTTTTTAAAACAAATCAACATGCATAAAAGAAAAAGAGAAAACAATCAGTCCAAGCATGTAAGGTAAGGGCAAACCTGACCTCAGGGAGAGAGTTTTACCTATACCAAGACAAAAAAGCATTCGCCCGACGTGCTTTGTCTGTCATCCCCATAAAATACCTGCAAAAATTTCTCAAGACAACAAGTGAAACTATATAGGGATAGGAAAAAAAATGGTTCTGAAAAATTAAATGGACTTCTAATTTTAATAAGTGTGTGTGAACAGTGTGCAACAAAATATTAAATGTGGAATTAAAGGAGACAAATATTTTGTTGACGAAGTGGAAACTCAGTTAAGAGAAAAACTACTCCGGGGCAGCCAAACCCAGGATATCCACTATTCAGAAGACAAAGCTAGATACAAAGCAGTAACACTCACATACCCCTGATGCAGTGGTTGTACCTTGCTCTCTAACGTGTAACCCAACACGAACGCTTCACAACCCGGTCTCCTACCTGAAGGGGTCTTCAATGGAATTCCTTACCTTAGAGCCGTCCTCTAAGATAGACTTCAGTTGTAGCGCAGTACAGTTGAAACGGCTTCAGAGGGATCTTGAATCTCTCTGAGCTCTTGTGGAATTCAATACCGAATTCTTGCAGTTCTGAATGCCCAGGGGCCTCTATTTATAGGCTGAGGTGCAGAATGGGCGACTGCTGTAATATGTACGGACGCCGTCCGGACGGTGAACCTGAGCCGTCTGGACGGACAACTGTGCGACAGGATTTGTCAAAAATTTCGCTGAAAAATCTTTCCTATTTAAGACCTGTGTCCGGACGGTGAGACACTGACGTCCGAACGGTCGCACGTCCGCTGCAAGTAATTTCCATATAATGCTTAGCGCGTCCGGACCAAGGGGTGAACGTCGGGACGACAATTCTTCAACAAGCAATTTCCATATCTGCTATGCGTGCGTCCGGACCAAAAGAGGCAAACGTCCGGACGGTTGAAGTCGAATCGGCAATTTCCTTAAAAGATGAGCGCGCGTCTGGACGGTAATATTTGAATTGCGATTCTTGCCTTAAGAAGACGCGCGTCCGGACGGGATACCACATCGTCTGGACGGTTGATCGATCTTCCCTTTATTGGAACTTGGAAAGAATCTGAGACTGTTCGAGTACTGATAGGCGTCCGGACGTGCTGCTGAAACGTCCGGACGGATGCAAGCTGGAACAGAAGCTTCTCGATACAGTGTAGGGTCGGGACAGAAAAGATACGTCTCCGGACTGATGATGCTGGTCTGTCTGGAGTCCGGTCGAGATGAACATGTCGTCCTGACAGATGGAACAGTGGACAGATGGACGTTTGGACGGCTGACAGGGAATCTGAAATCTTCCAACTTTTTTGCAGTGCAGAGTCTTCTGAAAATACTCTGACAAGTGGAATCTCTGTTTACAGTATCTTTACACATAAGTGATTTTGTCCAAACACAGAATGAGGCCAAAATACTAACAAACTCCCCCTTTGGCCATTCTAGGACAAAAATCACTTGACCGGTTTGGAAATACATTCTCGGTCCAAAAATTAAAATTACTCCCCCTTTTTGTCACAAGGGACAAAGGGTAAAACAGAGTAATAAAAACCACACAACAATTACTCCCCCTCAAAGTCTCAAAAGTACAAGGGTAAACAGTGTAATAATATCTACAAACAAAAAACTTTCTAAAATCCAAAACAATAGGAAAATAGAGAAAAGTCTGCAAGTGGCTCAAAAGAGAGGAACAGAAATCCTCCAAGTACCAAATCCTGCTGATCCACTGAAATCAAGTAACGGAGAGAAATCAGTAAAAGCTGGATTTGTACAACTTCGGCTTCTAGCTCAGGAAGCCGGGAATCACGAACTGAAAATCCTTCAATCTCTTGATTTTGCAAAGCCTGAAACTGGTTATCCGCATATTGACATCCTCTAAGCAACTAGTCTGCAAGATAACTGAGGAGAGTCACCACTGAACCTCAAACTGATGCAGATCTAAGGGAATGCTACGGAAAGCTTTGCATGAGCTGGAGAAAAAGCTCATCTCAAAACCCAAGACCTTTGGAAATTTTGAACATCCGACTTCAACCACTGTCAGTTTTCCAAAGGATCCATCTGTCATATATTAAGCTGAGAGTTGCTGGACAACGTATTTCTGAAAGGATTTAATAAAAGTCTATCCAAAAATAACACCACAAGGAAATATTAGTTCTTGTTAGTTCCAAAAAGAATGTGGTATTATGACAACTTGCAATTTGGATGCGGATGAATTACACAAGCAAATATAGCAATCCAAATAGCACAGATATAACAATATCCACCCAACACATAGATAGAATAGAATTTCCATACACTCTATCTCAAGAAAATATCCCAACAAATATTCCAATATTCTAAAAGCACAAAAACTTAAAAGAATAATGGAAAACACAATGAAGATCATGTCAATTTTCCAAAGGATCCATCTGTCATATATTGAGCTGAGAGTTGCTGGACAACGTATTCCTGAAATGATTTAATAAAAGTCTATCTAAACATAACACCACAAGGAAATATTAGTTCTTGTTAGTTCCAAAAAGAATGTGGTATTATGACAACTTGCAATTTGGATGCGGATCAATTACACAAGCAAATATAGCAATCCAAATAGCACAGATATAACAATATCCACCCAACACATAGACAAAATAGAATTTCCATGCACTCTATCTCAAGAAAATATCCCAACAAATATTCCAATATTCTAAAAGCACAAAAACTTAAAAGAATAATGGAAAACACAATGAAGATCATGGGATGAGAAGAGATGTGCAAAGAATGCCAAAATCTCGGGAGAAATCCACAAGAAAAACATATAACATGCCATGATAAATCAATAAAAATAAAAAGATGTGTGTATGGCAGAAAAAGAGACGCAAGTCTTAAACCTGTAGAGATCCTGTCCGGATGTGTCACTTAACCATCCGGATGAGAACTACTAGATTAGCATATGGCAAGACTGCGCTCGTCCGGATGTAAGAGTAGGTCCATCCGGACGCTTCACACTGAAAATCTGAAACTGGAGAAAAATTTGCAGAAAAATATTTTTCTCAAAAGTTAGCTTCAGAACACGCATGTATAATCAACTGATAAAACAGTCAAATAGCATTGCAAAAATATGCAAAGATATAAATGAGAGTTAAGTATTCAATAAGCACAAATTTTCCTGCAGATAGAAATTTTAAATAGATTACTCAACTCATGCAATGTGTGTGTGTGTGTGTGTGTGTGAAGACTTTTCCCAAAAGGTATGAATTCAACTGATATGACAAAAAGCAACCAGATTTTCCAAACAAGAGAGAAAATCAATGAAAAATCAGCCAAAAGTCAAACCTTATCTTACTAGGGTCTAGCCACCCTCATTTGATACACTCCCCCTAAGATGCAGCATCTAATTGTTTTACTTGTACCATGAAGGACAAGGTAAAAGTTTACTTGCACATGAAGGGCAAGGCATATTTTAGCACATAAGCAGAAAATATACATATATCGCATAGAATTCATAAAGGTAACTGCTTGATTCTTTTGATGCTGCAACCTAGAGAGAATGCCAGAATTTTTAGGTTCTAGGTTCAACTAGCATTTTGTCAATTTGGTCATCTTATCGAAAACCTCTTCTCTTATCCAGAATTTCTAGAAACAAAAAGTCAGAGAAGGAAAAGATGTACCTTAGGGGAGTCTTAGAAAGTGCACATTTTCATCGCATGAGGAAATTAACTATCTATCATCAAGATGCAACAGGAAAACTTAGCAGATATCATGCATAAACTCTTAATCATATATAAGCATATTTAATAAATGCACAATGAACTGAGTTATCAGGCAAAAACACATGCAATATCTGAAAAGCTATCAAAAGAAAGAAATAAAGTTCCGCATCTTCTCCCCATTTTTTTTTTTTTTTTTTTTTTGAAAACCGATAAACAGAATAACAACAAACACATGCTCAGAAAAGGAAATGACATCTAATCCCAGCATGTAAGGTAAAACCAAACATGTCCTCATGGAGAGAGGTTTAGAAATACCAAGACAGAAAAGCAGCCGCCCGACGTGCTTTAACTGTCATCCCCAAAAATATATGCAAATGTTTCTCAAGACAACAAGAGAAAATATGGGGACAAAATAAACGGTTCCTCAAACAGAATGCAAGGCATGAATAAGATATGACAAGATAAACAATGCAATGCAAACATACCTGACATGCACTAGGATTTAGGAACCAAAATCCTAGGCATGGGAAACATCACCTACTAGGTGAGTCAACTCCCCCTCAAGGGGTGAATGGTCTCATCCTTCCTGACCCATACCTGCTTAACCCGTGGCAGTAGCTTCCAGGTTTTGCCCATGTTGTCCATTCTCCTTAGCATACCTTGCATCAGGCTCAGAAACCCTTCATAGTCATGGTAGCTAATGGGCTTCTGCGGCTTTCTCTTGTAGCGCCTTGATTTGTTCTTCTTTGATTTGCCACTCTGATAGGCAAGAACAAACTGCTGCTGATGCCATGGAGCCTGAAGCGCCATAGGAGGTAGAGTGCCTAATGTAGCTCTAGTTGGCAGCTTCCTCTGAACCTTCAACTTTTGGAGTTGTGGGCATTTGGATCGAATGTGACCGGTGATGCCGCAGTGATGACAGGTAGGCAAGCTTCTTTTGTTTGAATGCTTCTTTGTATTCTCTGCAAAATTATGATTAGCATTCTTACAAATAACATTTCCCTTACCTTCTATATGTCTCTTATGAGGAGGGACATATTTAGATGAGGAAGAATCTTCAGCTTCACTTTTCCTCAAAGCATCCTGCTTAATCCAAGGCCTGTGGGATCTCAACAAATAACAATTTGGCCTAATATGACCAATCTTCCCACAATTATGACAAGTAGGGACAAACTTACCATGAGCTTGTGTACCTGTGTCTTTGGATTTTGGCATCACATGATTATTCAAGCAAGAATTATTCAAACAAGCAGTGTCTACTATTACAGGCTTAATAATAGTGGAATCTAATTCAGAATCGGAAGCATGTGAAGTAGAAGCACTCAAATCATTAACAATTAAACCAGACTTGTTAGGAACATCTGAATGAATACAAAGCATGCTTTTCAAATTATCACTTGAGAAATTTTTCAAGAGATCATCAGATTCTTTTAATTTATTCTCTAATGTATCAATAATGTTAAACAGCATGTTATTTTCATATCTCAAAGAGTCAATCAAAGCATGTGATTCAGATAATTGTACAATCAATGACTCTTTTTCTTACTTCACCTTTTTAAGCTCTTTCGAATGTTGAGCATTCTTCTATTTATTAAAAACCTTAAAGAGCTTAATATCAGAATCTTCATTAGAAAACTGAGAAGAATTCATGATAAAAGGTGTAATAAAAAAATAGAAGTCACAAGATATGAGGATCACATTCAGGAAATAAATCTAAACAGAGTGTACCTGCTTTGATACCAATTGAAAAATTAAATGGACTTCTAATTTTAACAAGTGTGTGTGAACAGTGTGCAACAAAATATTAAATGTGGAATTAAAGGAGACAAATATTTTGTTGACGAAGTGAAAACTCAGTTAAGAGAAAAACCACTCCGGAGCAGCCAAACCCAGGATATCCACTATTCAGAAGACAAAGCTAGATACAAAGAAGTAACACTCACATACCCCCGATGCAGTGGTCGTACCTTGCTTTCTAACGTGTAACCCAACACGAACGCTTCCCAACCAGGTCTCCTACCTGAAGGGGTCTTCAATGGAATTCCTTACCTTAGAGCCGTCCTCTAAGATAGACTTCAGTTGTAGAGCAGCACACTTGAAACGGCTTCAGAGGGATCTTGAACTTCTATGAGCTCTTGTGGAATTCAATACCGAATTCTTGCAGTTCCCAATGCCCAGGGGCCTCTATTTATAGGCTGAGGTGCAGAATGGGCGACTGCTGTAATATGTATGGACGCCGTCTGGACGGTGAACCTGAGCTGTCCGGACGGACAACTGTGCGACAGGATTTTTCAAAAATTTCGCTGAGAATCTTTCATGTTTAAGACCTGCGTCCGGACGGTGAGACACTAACGTCCGGACGGTCGCACGTCCGCTACAAGTAATTTCCATATAATGCTTAACGCGTCCGGACCAAGGGGGATGAACGTCCGGACGACAATTCTTCAACACGTAATTTCCATATCTGCTATGCGTGCGTCCGGACCAAGAGAGGCAAACGTCCGGACGGTTGAAGTCAAATCGGCAATTTCCTTAATTGATGAGCGCGCGTCCGAACCATGGCTGACTGAGGTCCAGAAGGTGATATTTGAATTGCGATTCTTGCCTTAAGAAGACGCGCGTCCGGACGGGATACCACATCGTCCGGACGGTTGATCGATCTTCCCTTTATTGAAACTTGGAAAGAATCTGAGACTGTTCGAGTACTGATAGGCGTCCGAACGTGCTGCTGAAACGTCCGGACGGATGCAAGCTGGAACAGAAGCTTCTCGATACAGTGTAGGGTCCGGACGGAAAAGATACGTCGTCCGGACGGATGATGCTAGTCTGTCTGGCGTCCGGTCGGGATAAACACGTCGTCTGGATGGATGGAAAAGTGGACAGATGGACGTCCGGACGGCTGACAGGGAATCTGAAATCTTCCAACTTTTTCGCAGTACAGAGTCTTCTGAAAATAATCTGACAAGTGGAATCCCTGTTTACAGTATCTTTACACATAAGTGATTTTGTCCAAACACAGAATGAGGCCAAAATACTAACAGGTTCCATAACAAATATGCAAAGCATGCACAGGATATGACAATATAAATGATTCAATGCAAGTGTACCTGACATGCACTAGATTTTAGGAACCACAATCCTAAACAGTGAGAGAAAGAGATAGGTAACATAATTTTTTAGGTTTACTTTTTAATGTTTTAAAAAAATTTTAAAAAAAAAGTGAAAAATAAATATTTGAATTCTAAATGCCAAGTATGTGTTCGTGTGCAACAAAATATCTTAAATGCGAAAAATAAAAGAGACAAGATATTTGTTGACGAAGTGGAAACTCTGTGAAGAGAAAAACCACTCCGGGGCAGTCAAACCCAGAAAATCCACTATCCAAAGACAAAGCAAGTTATAAAGCACTCGTATTCACAAAATCTATTGTAGTAGTCATACCTTTAACTATAACATGAAGCACATTGTGAACGCTTCCCAACCAAGTCTCCTACTTGAAAGGGTCTTTCGTGGAATCCTTTACCTTAGGGCCGACCCCTTAGATAGACTTCACACGAATAAAGAGCACACACCGGCAACGGCTAGAGAGCTAGTGGATCTTCAATTCTCCCTAAACATCCTCTCTAAGCACTATGGAATTCTATACTGAATTCTTACAAATAACAAGCCTAGAGCCATCTATTTATAGGCTTTCAGAAAATTTAATTCTGCTCAAATTCAAACTCTGGCGAGTTTGCGCCCAGACGGAAGTTAGCCTCGTCCGGACGGTCTTCTACGACCGCCTTTCCAAAATAGCATGATTCTTCCTATAACAAGACTACATCTGGATGGCTTGGCCGAGCGTTCGGACGGTCTTCACTATCACTCCTTTTCCACATCGTCCGGACATCTTGCTGAAATTTCTCAAATAGTGTCGACTGAAATCAAATTCCGTGTAGAAATTGGAGACGCTTGACTTAGTGTCCAGAAGGTGTTGCTCTGACGTCCGGACGTCTTCAACGCTGAAGCTTTTAAACACTGAGGGGCGTTCGGATGCCTTCAAAGGCCCGTCCGGACAGTTGCACAGGAACCAGTTGATCTAACTTGGAAAATGCATGGAGTCTTCATGGACATCTTCTAAAATTTTGTAACCAGTCACATAGCTTGAAACGAACACTGTCCATATAACTTGAAGACTTTGAATAAAAACTGATAAATCTGTTTAAAATGCAACCTTTACATAAAGTATTTTTGTCAACCAGAATGTCACCAACATAAAATACTAACAAAAAGTTTAAATATACCGGTCAAACAGGTCGACCGGCGGGTCAAACGAGCTAACCCATTAGTTACCCGTTTATTAAGCGGGTCTAACGGGTCAACTCTTTTATGACCCGAACCCTTTTAAGCTTAACCCTAACCTTTTAACTTCGTGCTGGGTTCACGAGTTGTGTCAAAAATTGATAGCCCTACCAAATACACACAATTCACTCGTGTATTTTTATTTACTTATATTTTTAATAGATTTTTTTTTTTTATTATGATCGACACGTGTCTTCATCTATTAGCGCTGACGTGATGCTTAATGAAATCTGTCAAAAAATTTAAGGAATTTGAATCAAATGAGTGATTTGTAAATTAAGCTGACCACAAGGATCTCTGATTTAATTTTGATACCAGAGAGAGCGATTTGTAATTTAGACTAATCACAGGAACTAATGGTGTAATTTTCCCTTTTTTTACTCTGCCTCATTCAACCTGTGTGGCCAGGCCCCCCCAAGCCAAAGGTCTCCCCCCAAAAAAAAAATCTAAAAAAAAATTAATTAATTAATTTTTACCCCTATTTTTAAAAAAAATTATAGTTTTGGCCCCCCCAAATTATTTTTTTTCAATTTGGCCCCCCCCCCAAAACCTAAAAGCTGGCTCCGCCCCTGTGTGTGGTGGTCAAAGTGCTGCTATCTGTCGTTGATTTGGGTGTGATATGAGGGACAATAGATGAAGCTGTGGTGGTGGAGAGATGACGACTCGTGGTTGACGTGGTCTCTCTCCTTCTTGCATTGTGGGTTTTGAGTAAAATTGGTCGACTTTCATGGGGCTGTTTGGCCTTTGGGCCAAAGGCGTGATTGTTCTGTGCTCAGCGATGAGTCGGGATGCTTGATGCATTGGTGGTGTAGACCGTGTGATGGGTTCTGTGTCAATTGGTGGCTACGACACGAGGTGGACATGGGTCTTGGATGGCGGCAACCGAGGCTTTGCTCGGCTGTTCGGTCGGATGGATGATTTGGTCGTTTGGGATCTCTGTTTGTATTCAAAGAATACATTATCACTCACCAAACATGAACGGTTAATTTTATTCAATTTAACTCATCTTTCCAAACATGTTTTTTTAATTTTGTTTTCTATTCTTTAAAATCATTTAAATAAAATTTTCAAACTCTTTTTTTTTTCTCTGTATTCACAATTTTAAAGATGATAGTTTTTTTTTAAAAAAAAAAAAAAATAGCACACCCAAAGCTTTACTCATACTAAAACGGTCACCAAATTTACTTAGAGCAATTAGGGCTGAGCATGGGGCGGGGGGGGTGGGGATGCCCATTTTTTGGCACCGCCCCGCACCCCTGCGGGTTGCGAAAATCGCACCCGCAAACCGCACAAAATGGAGAGAACCCGTGCGGTGCGGGGTGATGCGGGGCGGGGGGTGCGGGTTATGCGGGGATATGCGGGTTTAATACCTAGATCTAGAAAAATGATAAACCAAACCAAAGCTAGATTTTGTCAGGAACCAAACAAGAAAATCAGATCTAAACAATACCGAATTCAAACAAAATCAGATTCAAACAGGAAAATCACAAACAAATCACAACAACCAGACTCAAACAAATCACGAAAAAGGGATGAGAGGCCACTGACCTCAGGATCGGCGACTCGGCGAGGCCTCTTGAAGCGAACGTCGACGATCTTCCCACCGTTCCCGGTCTCCTCGCCAACCCTGACGTTCCCACAGAACCGGCGACTCGGCAAGGCCTATCGACTTCCATATTTCCATTAGAGCAGACGCAGCACGACGGAAATCGTGAAGAAGAAGAAGAAGAAGAAGAAGAAGAAGAGGGGAAGGGTGCGGCGCTAAGGATTAGGAAGAAAAGAAAAGAAAAAATGGGAAGGGGGGGGGGGGGGGGGCGCGGCTCTGCTAGGATTAGTAGGGTTTTTTTTTTTTTTTTTTAACTGTGCGGGGCGGGGCGGGTCCCCGGGGTTTTTTAAAACCCCAACCCGCAACCCGCCCCGCCCCACACGGGTATATCAATTTTTGACCCGCACCCGCAAAAATCACCTAAAACCCGAGATTTTAGGGGCGGGTTGGGGCGGGGATGCGGGTATTTGATCAGCCCTAAGAGCAATCCTAGCTCGTATTCTTCACCGGTTCTTTTGGCAAGAAAACATGATGATTGATAAGAGTGTCGATTATCGCACACTAAATAAAGTCAATTACAATTAGGGATAGAATTAAGATAATTGTGATGCTGCCGCAAAGCTATCTTATAAAAATTATATATTTTAAAGGAATTTCAAAAAAAATTGAATCCCATTTGGCTAAAGCTTTACCTGTCTTCTGAACTGATTTGCTAATCATATTGTGTACAGGGTGGTTTTTGGCAAACCTGCCGGTAGTATAAATTACTGTCCCTTTTTTTAAAAATAAATAAATAAAAAATTATGTCCAGCTGCTCCAACGAGATGATGTTTTTGACGATCTGTAGTGAACGACATGAAGTTGTGACGAATTGCAGAATGACACAATGACATGGCATTTTTAGACAAACAGACAGTATAAAACGATAGGTCGTTCTTTGATAAAGTTGGTATTTAGACGGAGGCCGTTTGACAACTTGGGCACTCTGTTTTAAGTTGTATGTTTTTTATTGATTCGATATCTATTAATTAACATTCGACTGCAATAGTTTATCATCATTCATGTCAATACTTATTTATCCTTTAAATTTTTGTATAACTCACGGGATATATGTGAGAATTAGAAGAAAAAAAAAAAAAAAAAAAAAAAAGGAGAGAGAGAGATTACACACATGAATACTTCCAAAAGATTTGCATTAGAGACAGAAATATAAGATAATACATGTTAGGTGCCTGCGTAACATGGGATAAAAAACTAAAACATGAAAAATAAATTGATAGGATTTTCGAGGAAACCTGAACCTCCATTTAACTTATGACTCAACAATTTAATTACTTGCTGTCAACAAGACTCTAAAAGAGATAAACGTAATCCAACTGCTTCAACAACATAATGTTTTTGATGATCAGAAAGCCACCAAGAACTAAGAATCCAATTGAAATGGTGATGGGAACAAAAAAATTCACTCAGGTTGCAATTGATTTGTTTTTTGCTGGAACTGGAAGGCAATGAGGGAAATACACAAAAATACCGCACAAATTCTTATTGCCAATTAATGTGTCGAATGTATGATACTGATCATAACCATATGGAATTGGACCTTCTAAAGAATTGTATGACAAGTTGAGTTTTTTAATAGAAACGTAAGTATGGAGAATGTGGCCTGTGAGATTATTGTAGCTGAGATCCAAGAGCCATAATGTGTCTACAGTCCCAAGTTCAATTGGTGCTACTCCACTGAGAAAGTTATGACTAAGGTTAACACTAACCAATGAATGAAGTTTGCCGATCTGAGTGGGGATATGCCCAATGAGATTGTTATGATAGAGATACAAAGCCAACAAATTCTTCAAGTTTCCTATTTCTATGGGGATCGCACCATTAATTTGATTTCGACTCAATTCCAAAATTTGTAAATTAGTTAAATGACCTATAGTGGAGGGGATTTGACCACTAAGGTTGTTATTCCCCAGAGACAAAAAAATTCAAATCCTTCATCTTGTATATTTCTGGGGGAATGGAACCATTGATTTGATTGGAATCAAGAAACAAATATTTCAAATTAGTTAAATGACACAAAGTGGAAGGGATTGGACCGATGAACATGTTATAACCTAGATCCAAATTGATCAAACTCTTCAACATCCCTATTTCCGGTGCTATGAAACCACTGATTTGATTTTCATGCATCTTCAAGTGGGTGAGGTTGGTTAAAAGCCAAAGAGATGAAGGGATCGGTCCAATGATTTGATTAGAAGAAATGTCAAACCGTTCCAATTGGGTTAGATTTGCAAGTGAAAGAGGCAACTTACCGGTGAGACTGTTGTTGGATAGATCAAGATAGGTGAGTTTGGATAAAGAACCTATCTCAGGTGAAATGCTCCCGTGAAAATTATTATATGACAGATCAAGGCAGACTAAATTTGGCAAGAAAGAGAAGTTGAGTTTTGACATCTTTCCCAAATAGAAACCTGCAGCTAAGTGGATGGCGATCTCCGTAACGCTTCCACGAGCATTGCAAGTAATACCATACCATTCGCAAGGACTCGAGGTATTGTGGGTGTGACCACTCCACCATCCACTCTCCAGCAAAGCCTTTGCTTCTACTTCTGATGCTGCCACAAACTGAGCTGCGGTATCCAAATGGGTTCCATAGATCAAGATAGAGGTAGCCCATGCTATCACCAGAATGGAAATGGAAATCGAGGGCGCCATGTTTACAAGTGTATGATTGATGAGTGCAATGGCAGAAGGGGTGGTTATAAATAGTGAAATTTAATGGCCATGATCTAACTCAACACTACATGTGAGCGAAATTACCACCAGAGGCCCACATGGTTCGTCCGTCATCGTTTTGGCAAATCAACTAAAAAGTCTAAAACATTGCCTGCGAACTGCGAAAAGGCCATGCAAGTTATCAAGGACGAGGTGATCGATCACGTGCTTTGGAGGACAATCGTCATGGCTTATTAATGCAATAGCTACATATATAATTTATCATCACCACATTACATGGGGCTTCTTAATACAAAGTGGCTCATCAATCATCATGCTTCCAATTGCAAATATAAAAGTTAATTAGTTTTTGTGAGGGTAATAGCTGGTTCGAGATTACGTTAAAAAATTTGAGTTTTATTGTCTAGAAAAAACTTAAAAGAGCTTTTTTATATTATTATTAAAAATTATTTGTAAATTTTTTTCAAAACGTAATTTTAAACTTTTTTTCTTGAATAAAAAAGTTTTAGTAGAACTTAAGTGCAGTTAGTGTCATTGCCTCCGAGCTTTACCACCTTAGCTAAAAAGATAAAAAGGAAATGGTTTAAAGGTCTTGTAAAATCAAAGGTAACTGTTATATGGTGAAAAATTAAAATGACTTCTAATATAAAGCTAGTGTGTGTGTGCGCACAAAGTGTTAACAAAATAATATCAATGCAGAATATAAAAGACACGATAATTTTGTTAACGAAGTGGAAACTCAATATGAGAAAAACCACTCCGAGACAGCCAAACCCAGGATATTCACTATTCAGAAGACAAGACTAGTTACAAAGTAGTAGCACTCACATACTCATGATGCAATGGTTGTACCTTGCACTCTAACATGTAATCTAACACGAACGCCTCTCAACCAGGTCTCCTACCTGAAGGGATCTTCAATGGAATCCTTTACCTTAGGGTCAACCCCTAAGATAGACTTCAGATCAATACTGCAATGGCTTTAGAGAGACTTATTGAGCACAATAACCTCACAATTTAACTCTCTAAGTACTAAGGAATTCAATACGAATTCTTGCAGTTCTCAAGCCTAGAGACCTCTATTTATAGGCTGCAGGTTCAAATGAGCGTCTGACTTGATAAAACCTAGGCGTCGTCCGGACGGTAGACAAAAGGCGTCCGGACTGACAACTGTGCAATCGGCTTTCCAAAATTTCGTTGAAATTCTTTCCTGATTTGAGCCACGTCCGGACGGTGGTGCTCTGTCATCCGGACGGTCGCATTTCAACTGCACGCAATTTCCATATTAAGGCTTCGCACGTCCGGACCAAGGGAATGGTCGTCTGGACAGTTGATCAAATGCACGCAATTTTCATATCAGTAGCTCGTGCGTCCAAACCATGAAGACTGACGTCCGGACGTCTAGATTGAATGCGATACTTGCCTTATGGATGAGCGCGTCCGGACGAGAATCCACATCGTCCGGATAGTTACAGCGATCTTCTCATATCTGTGTTTTGGAAGGAAATCTCATAGCTGGTCAAACACTGAGTGTCATCCGGACGTGCTGCTGAAACATCCGAATTAATGCAAGCTGGAGCAGTTCGAAGCTTCTCGACACAGAAAAAGGTCCGGATGGAAAGTTCTCGTCGTCCGGACGAATGATGTTTTGGACAGTTGGGCGTCTGGATTGTATATCACGTCGTCCGGACGGCTGCAAGGGATCCGATTTTTTTGACTTGTAAACTGTGCAGAATCTTTTGGAAGCACTCTGAATAGCGAAATCCATGTTTAAAAGTATCATTACAAAGAAATGATTTTGTCCAACAGAATGAAGCCAATTACAAACTAACATATGGTAAACTCTTAATAGAAACTTAGAAAGATAGCTCATTTCTTAAATCAATACACACTTATATTATTAAGTGTAGACTCATATATATACATTCGTTTATGTTATTGTGGTGACATCACAATCACATAGACACCGCTTTTGATTGCAAGTAATATTTATCATGAGATGTCATAGATCGAATGCGAATTTGGATGTCACCGAATGGAGTACTTCAAGTGGCTAGTTGGTGAGGTACTGACTTAAACTAAAGTCAATTTGTCCTTGTGTTGTATTGATGCCTAGCGCGGCATGTTTTAGTGACTTTGTATATGGTGATTGTATTTATGTTATATTGTTGTTAATTAATGATATAAAAGCTATGGTTAGTTTTATTGATATGTCTATAAGATCGATTTAAAAATAAAAATTTACTACAAATTTTCTGCCACATTAATTGTTTAATGATACAGTAATAGCATCTCGCGGTTACTGTAATAATTCCCGCCTTTTCCCTGGCATTTTAGGGCGTGTTGCTACACCTGGCGAAACCAAAAAATTTGATATAAAAGATAAAACAATAAAAAAGACTTTTTCGTTGAGAGAGTTTTAACTTTTAAGACCATCTTATAAATTTTATATATTTTAAAGGAATTTCAAAAAATTTGAACCCCCAAGCTGAAGTCTAGACTGTCTAGTTCCGTCTCAGCCTTATGATACGAAAAAGAAAAACTGCCAAAGTAGGATTGAGAAAAGAGAAAATGAGATGATGCTCTGGCATGCCAAAATGATATCAAGATGCCAAAATTTTCGGCTGGAAATAGTGGTGGTGTTTAGCAAATGCTTGTACATAATAGTGAGTTGTTAATTTTAAAATTAGTAAAATGTAATGATGTGATATAAAATAAAAAGAATTTGTATAATAAAATATAAAAATGATTTGTATTGTAGTAAATTTTTTTATTTAAATAATAAAAAAAAATTATTGATGTAATATAAAAAATATAAAAAATAAAAAAATTTGATATTGTTTATTATTTAAAAAAAAAAAAAAAAAAAAAGGTAATATAAATAGTAACGAGTACTATCTTGGCCTGTACAGGCCTATGGCAAACATCACCACGTAAAATAGAAAAAGGGTCTCGAAAACCCATCACGTCCCACCTAACCCATCCGAGCAATGCTACGATGTAGCAAAATTTCCGGAATTCATCCGGAAATTTTGCTACACTCAAGTATTACCCAACCCACAAAGCGTTCGCATGTGGAGTCTGTGGAGATGCTCTCACGGTTGATTGATATCGTTAAATTTTAATATTGGCCGCTGATTTTTCCCGCCCAAATCCTAATGACACGTAACCCTAATAACTTGGTCGATCGAGCCCATGTGGTTCTGGGCCTCACTGTGGTTTTGAGCCAACACTTTCTGGCCTCACTGTGGTTAACTCATTACAACGCATTCTAAGTTTTTCTATCCCCAATTTATTTTAAAGTCTTCAATTTCTTTAAAAAACAAAATTATTTAATCCTAAGCGTTACAACTTCATTGTGCGGATCCGAGTCCCTCTTCCTGAAACAAAACGTAAACCAATTGTTTTTGTAGTTAATTTTGAGGATGAAAATTTCCAAAAACTATAACTAAGTGTTGTGTGTGTCCCGGGACGGAGTTTGGAGTTCTTTTGGGCAGGGGTCAATGGCAAAAAAAAAAAAAATTTGTAGGGATCAAATAAGCAAAATTTTTATTTTTACCTTATATTTTTTAATTTTTTAGAATTTGTTTTTTTCACCTAATAATTTTTGTTTTTTTTAAGAAATTGGGGGGGCCATGGCCCCTGCCACCCCCCCCCCCCACTCCATCCGTCCCTGTGTGTCATATATTATCCAAAAGAGAGTAATGATAGGCAGGGGCCATCTTGCCGGCCCCTGCCCGGCCCTTTCCTACGTGGAAAGGGCCCTTTGCCTTTTAATATATATATATATATTTTAAAAAAAAAAAAAAAAAACGAAAATTGAATTTTGAAATCTGATTTAGGTCCATTCTATACCCATTTCTTCCCCAAACCACTTTCCCCCCAAATTTTTCCCTCCCTCTCTCTCTCTCCATCTCCTCTCCTCTCCTCAACCCCACCGTCAGCCAGCCGCCGTCGACCACTCCACTGTGCGTTCTCCATCTCCGGCCAAAACCCACCACCATGTGTTCTCCATCTCCGGTTCGGCTTCGACGACCCAACCACCGTACCTCCACCAGCAGCCCGAGCCGAACCACCACCACCACCACTACCGCCGACAAGCCCATCCACCGTAAGGTTTTCTTAGTTTCTTTTTTTAGGGTTTAGGGCTTGATTTTCTCTCCAGATCTGGTTTTTTTAGTTGTTTTGGGTGAGATTTGGCTGATTCTTGGTCATTATTCCGTGCCCTAGATCTTGAAAAGCCAATACCCAAAAGCTTGAGCTTCTAGATCCTTGAACCGGGGGTACAGATTTTTGCGTGGATTAGGGATCTCATCGAGCTCGATTCAGCTCATTGCCTTTCCAGGTAATCTCTCATTTCCCTGAGGGGAGGGATTTCGATGAGTATGTTTTCTCTGTTAATTTACAATTCAGAAGGTTTTTGTTATGTTTGTTTTGAGTCTTGACATGTATGGGGGCTGTATTAAAAAACAATCATATGAACCATTTCCCCTGTTTTACTTATACCCATCTTCTAGTGCTGCATCACCTGACCGAAACTTGAATTGTATGATTTTTGAGAAGAGGATGATCAAAAGTTGGCTGGTGTTTGATATGGACACAATTGTGACCATCTAGGCTCTGTTTTAGGCATTTATGTCCAACACGTGGTATCAGTCGGAAATCTTTGTTTTTTGGCATACATTTACATTGTTATTGGGTACCCTGACTCCTTGAGATTGAATACATCCAGCCAAGGAGGAACCACAGCCCATAAAGTGATTGATTTTAAGACCAAAATTGAAAATCCAACTACCCCATTTCTGGTTTTTTGAGTTGTTTTTTGATCTGCCTTTTTTAGTTGCTTGCTGTAATTTGTGGTTTTTTGCGATTGGGTTTGTGGTTATTAATTGCCCTCTTACATGTTTGTTTGTACATTGTTTGTGTTAAATCCGTCTTCAAAGCATGATGTTTGCATCACTCAAAACAGATTTTGAATCAAATCTGTGTAGACCCAAGAAAGTTCAAACTCAAATTGGAGACAGGGTATACGGAGATGTTTTTGGTTAGTTAAAAAGAGATGTACACATTCCTAGTTTGCTTTTCACTTGCAAGTTGTATGGCTGCTTGGTCTTGAGTCCCTAGTTCATTTCTTCATGTGATAACACTGTTATATGCAATTAAGAACTTTTGGAATTGATTTTCAAGAAATGTTTAACTGTATGGGTATGTAACTAAAAATCTGTTCTCTGTTTTAATAGCATATTCTGTTTCAGTTGTTCTCCTATATGAGGTGAGGCAGACAAATTTGATGTTCAGTAATGGATATAATTGGTTTGCTTGGTTTTTTGGTTGAATCAGGCTGAAGGTGCCAATGCAGCAGAGGACGAAGTTGAGTCTGAGAAGTCAATTTTTGAGGTGAATGATTAGGATGAAGGAGATGAAGATGCGAAATGGCATCATGGGAGAAAATGCATATTGGTTATGTCTTGATATTTTAGATGTTGGTTCAATGTTTTTTTGGTTATATATTGACATTCTGAAAAGAATACGTGTTTGACGTTGATTAATTGATGGGAACCATAGGCCGATCCTCATTTATTGGGATTTTGGTTTTGGAGTGTGTAAAACGTTTTGACATGGTTTATTAGAATTCTGAAGTAAATGCTCAAATGCATTACATTGTATACCTCTGGTTTGCAGCTTTGCAATCCAAATATGAAGAAATGCCATTTTCTATCTTTAATCGTTTGTCTTATTTCTTATGCAATTCGAACCAACTGCTTCTGTATTTAAAAAAAAAATGCAGTTCAAGCTTCATTCTTTTAACTTTACAATTGGAATTTTTCTGAATCTCCTCTGCCATAGCTTTTCAGATTAAATATTCAGTTCTTTTGGGTGGAGTATAGATTGTGCTTTTGATGCTAATTGCTGTACTTCTTTTTCAATTTTGGCAGCAGAAAGGATGGCTGAAAGATGCTTTATATTGGTTCGAAAATATAATGATCACTATGGCCTATGACTTATAACTAGCATGATTACAAACCAAACTTCAAGAGAGCGAAATTAAATTTCAATTACACACCAAACTTACTACACTCGTTCACCGATCACAAAATAGCATTCCTTTAAAAAAAAGAAAAAAAAGAAAAAAGAAGTCACTACATTACAATCATTAAGTAGCTAACATACAAAATTGTTCACCAATCACAAAATAGCATTCCTCTAAAAAATAATCATTATTTTCGTTCCATTATTTTCGTCTCATATGTAGTCATTTCTTGATCAGCCCATGCAAAATAATCATAATCACCCTTTTTCTGCATAAAAAAATAAGAGTAAAAAATGTCATAACTTACTAGCGTACAAAGTATAATACAATCTTAATTTCAAAAAGTACCTTATAATTCTCACAGTCACACCACTTTTTTGCGGTATTGGACTCAGTCCAAGAGTACCTTACGCGTGCAAGTACTCCACATTTACATAATGGATGTACACTTGACGCACTTGACGCATCACTATGTACTGACATTTTGTCGTGCCTATGCAAAAAACATTTTTAACCTCAAAAAATATCATCCAACCAACCAAAGCATGTCAATCACACATGTCAAACAATCACCAGTCAAAAGAATATCAGAATAAAGAATAAAAAATAAACAAACCCCCAAATGATCAATCCATGTTATCTGTGTAAAATGATCAATATAATAAAATGGGTGTAAATATAGTATTATTCTTGATAATTAAGTATATGTAGATATACAGTGCATAGAAAAAAAAATTGTCATTCATTTCGTTCGAATATGTTAAATCATAACTCTTTAATTTCGTGTGAGGTTCACGAGTTATATAAAAAATTGTCAGTCTTACTAGCAAACTAGGAATGTGTACATCTCTTTTTAAATGCTCTAAACACCTTCCTGCAGCAGAATCTAACTATAACCTAATCTCTTTTTAAAGAAATCTAGCCATTCAGTTGTTGCATATGCATGGCTCTCAAATATCTAATGCTCCATTTCATTCTCTCTGTGGCAAATGGAAGCTTACCAAGAAGGCTTTTAAATCTTGGAACAAGAATCGCTTTAGGGAGATCCAGAATAACATCAAAACAATCTTGCCTTAATCAAAGAGAAGATGTTGGTGCTTAATAATTTTATTAAGCACCAACAAATTTCTAGAATGAGTTCAATAATTTTCCCCTAAACGGTTCCAAAAGTATAGAATGAGGTGCTGCATAAATGCTGCAGCAGTTGACACAGCCAAATATGAAAAACTTGGAGAAATTATACAAGCGATATTTTAAGAGAAAAACAAGATATTTCACCTGATACAGAAATAAGTCCATCAAGGTAGTAGACACATGAATACACCTCCAAAAAAAAAAAATATTGTTGTATCAAGAGACACATGAATGCACCAAGAAAAAACTGTATTGTCAGGGCGAAGCCAAGAAAAAAAACTCAACCAATCAACAAAACCCGTATTTTTATTGCGGATAAAGTCAAGGAATAGAAACATAGCGAAATACGTCATTAGTGTTTCAAAATTCCAAAAACAAAACTCATATTAACTAACCAAAAATATCTCCATATACCCTGTCTCCAATTTGAGTTCAAACTTTCTTGGGCTACACAGATTTGATTCAAAATCTGTTTTGAGTGATGCAAAAATCATGGTTTGAAGACAGATTTAACACAAACAATGCATAAACAAACATGTAAGTGGGCATTTTATAACCACAAACCCAATCGCAAAAAACCACAAATCACAGCAAGCAACTAAAAATGGAGATCAAAAAACCAGAAATGGGGGAGATCAATACCTAAAAAAAGAAGGTTAGAAAAAAATTCTAAAAAATACCTAAAAAAAAAAAAACTTTTAGTAACATCTTTCATTCATTTCCCACATTCTTCCGGTTTCCTAAAGAAAATAAATTAGGAAATAATCCCTAATCCAGCCAAACATACAACATTAAACAGTGAATTGAAAGGATGTTATTGCTCTAAGATCCAAATACAACTAGTTCCAACTACTGATACATCCACATAATCCATTCTCTTGAAAAATACTAAAAAAAAAAAAAACAAAAGATAACAAAACTTAGTAAGAGGGCATTTTATTAGCAGAAACCCAATAGCAAATAATGCATAAACAAACATGTAAGAGGGCATTTTATAACCAGGAACCCAATAGCAAAAAACCACAAATCACAGCAAGCAACTAAAAAAGGCAAAAAAAAAAAAAAACAACTCAAAAAACCAGAAATAGGGGAGATCGCTACCGGTGCCGGAAATGGGAGAGATCTAGGCCGGAAATGAGGGAAATGGTCGCCGGTACTGTGGGAGCCAAAATCTCAGCCAACTTTGTCCTTCCAATTCCTGCATTTTCTCAGACAAATCTCAACAAAAAACAACTAAAAAAAACCGGATTTGGAGAGAAAATCAAAAAAAAAAAAAAAAAAAAAAAAAAAAAAAAGAAAAAGAAACTAAGAACACCTTTGGTGGATGGGCTCGTCGACGGTGGTGGTGGTGGTTCGGCTCGGGCTGCTCGTGGAGGTACGGTGGTTGGGTCATCGAAGCCGAACTGGAGATGGAGAACGCATGGTGGTGGGTTTTGGCCGGAGATGGAGAACGCACAGTGGAGTGGTCGACGGCGGCTGGCTGACAGTGGGGTTGAGGAGAGGAGAGGAGATGGAGAGAGAGAGAGGGAGGGAAAAATTTGGGGGGAAAATGGTTTGGGGAAGAAATGGGTATAGAATGGACCTAAATCAGATTTCAAAATTCAATTTTCGTTTTTTTTTTTTTTTTAAATATATATATATATATATATATATATTAAAAGGCAAAGGGCCCTTTCCACGTAGGAAAGGGCCGGGCAGGGGCCGGCAAGATGGCCCCTGCCTATCATTACTCTCCAAAAGATATTCATGGGTGTCTGCGCATTTGTTTAAACAAAGAACAATGTCCATGGCGAACAACGAGTGGATATGATCATAGTACGAAACTACTGGGCAATTGAGAATGAGCTGTCGATCTGAATAAAAACCCCTTGCACTCCTCCGATCCGTCTGTTTAATTTTGATGAGCATAAATCAGATGGCTACGACAGTTCTAATCGGGGGACCAGGGTCCACTGTTGAACCATCTTTTCTTTTTATCCAATTTGAAAGACTTGTCATTTCGCTTGTATCTGTTGGTTTGCTGTTCAAGGGAAAATATCAAAATCGCAAAGCTATAGAATTATTGCTTTGTTGCTTTCTTTGTAAACAAAGCGAAGGCCTTAAGCATACCAAAACATCCCCTACTTTACGCTTTAATTATATTCTTGGATATATATATATATATTTCCTCAAAAAGTAGATTACAAAAAAAGGTTGCATTATTATGTAGTGCATATAACACTACTTCTCAATGACTCACTTGATGTGTTTTTTTGTTCAAGTTAACAGAAAAACGCTAACGAAGGAGTCAAATTGAAAGTGTTTGATAATTTGATACGGTCGATCATTTTCAGAGTTTGGTGTGGTAATTACAAATTAGGTATAAGTTTGAGGGAAGCAAGTATGGTTTTCCCTAACTTTTTTTTAAGTAAAAACATCTAGCTTTAAATTCTTCTAGTACGCATTTAGGGTCCGTTTGGATTTACGATTTCAAAAAATGCGATTTTAAAATGTGCGATTTGAAAAAATAATTTTTAAAAACGCAGTTAAGTGTTTGACAAAATCGCAGTTTGGTCTTTAAAATTTTGCGTTTTCAAAAAATCACCCCTTGACTGCGATTTGAAAAAACAGTTTTCTGCGTTTTCAAATCGTAATTTTTAAAAAACGCAATTCTCAAACGATTTATTTTTTATAATTTAGTTTAAAATCACATATTTTAACTACTAAATCGTGATCTCAAACGCACCCCTAAGATCGTAACATATATACCCTTACCTTTTGAATCCAATGTTCACAATTGTCTGCTATATCCAATAGGCCGCCTCTTCTGTGACTCAAACTCATAACATAATGTTAGTGATTAGTACCAAATGATACAAATACCAAATACAACCCACCCTTAAAAAGTGACTCGTAAAAAAAGGGTGCTCAAAAACCCTTACGATCGTAAGAAATAGTTTGCGTTATGTCAACGACACTTAACAAATGTATTAGTTTGAAATGGTCCGTTGGTGCAACTTGGGTGGTCCTAATAAACAAGAACTCAGCTCATCGCTATCCGGACTAGTTTCCCACTGGCCACCGCGGCAATGCCCCTAATAAGTGGGCGGTGCTCGTGCAAACGCATGGTTGAAAAGAAAGAAGATAACTCACGTTTGACTTCATTTCCCTTAGTTAGGTGGTACTTGCATTGACTAATCTGAGTGATGAGACAATGAAGGAAACTTGGGGTTGGGGGGCGGAATTGGGATCTACAATTGTGATCCTAGAGCTCGAAGATTAGAGTCTCTTTTAAGTTTGTAATTTTTAAAAAATGAGATTTAAAAATAATATTTTTAGATGTATGATTTAAAATATAATTAAGTATTTGATAAAATTGAAATCTAATTTTTAAAATTATACATTTTTAAAAACACGCTGTCTTAGCCACGATTTGAAAACACAAATTTTTAAAGATTTCAATTTTTTTTTTAAAAAAAAAAACACTCCGGACGGATAATTCTTTGTGATTTAGTTTAAAATTAAAAAAAGTACATATACCGTGACCCCTTCAATCTATCATGCACTCCATTGTCAATGTGCCTCCCAAACTATCAATTGTGTCAATGTCACCCTCTAAAACTACCAAAAAAATGTTAATGTGCTCATAAAGCTAACAAAAATACAAAAATAACGTTAAAAAAGTTTCAATAAGGCAAATATATCTTAATAAATTTGAAAAAAAAAAACTAAATGAATTTTTTTTTTTTTTGAAAGATTGATAAAAAAAAAACTATTTTTTTGGAAAAGCAGAAATTTAAAAAAAAAAAAAAAAAAAGGAGAAAAAAAAAATCCAACGGGATGGCTCAAACTGAAAATTATATAAAACAAAATCTAAGAAAAACAAAAAAAAAATGAAAAACCTTGGTGTTTTTTTAAAATGAAAATTATTTTAAATTTTTTTTTATTTCTTTTGTTTTTTATAATTTTATGAATTGTTTCTTTTGTCATTTGTAGAACATTGACATTGCTTGATAGTTTAGAAAGAAACATTGACACAATTAATAATTTAGAAGCACATCGACACTTAAATGATAATTTAAATAAAGCATATATATATATACCTCTTTTTTCTTTAAAATTACGTTTTGATTCACAAAATTGCAATACCAAACAAAATCTTAAAGAAAACCTAAAGAAATAGGATGCAAAAGCTGAAAGCATTAAAAGAAGGGTAATACTGAGGAGAAGGAAAAATTCCGGATTTCATCCGGAATTTTTGCTGTGCAGTGGCATTTTTGTAATTTTAAATAATTACAAAAATGCCACTGCACAGCAAAAATTCCGGATGAAATCCGGAATTTTTCCTTCTCCGTAGCACTGCTCTTAAAAGAATGCCCATTTGTGCATTTAAACTTGTGCAGAACAGAATCCAATTAAATTCGATAGATACCTTTTCCAACATGGGAACCACAATTTATAATTTTTGGCATTGGTGACGTGGGTCCGATCATGTTTACTGTTTCGGATCTGCAAAATGAATTTAATTGACGAACGGCCAGCATAGCAACATCCTGTTTTATTTGAATTTGAATGCTTTATAATTATTTATTTGAATTTAATAAAATTTAGACTGATAATTATAAGAGACAACTTATGAAACTTATCTGACTGAATAAGTGACTTGACATCGCAATTTTTATTTGCTCAGATAAGTCTCATAAGTGGTATATGTGATATCTCACAATTACTTGTCTAAATTCTATTAAAATCGAACAAATAATTATAAATCATCCCGATCCGTTTTATTATATATGCTCCCATCCCATTCATTTTTTTGGCACATTAAATTTAATACATATTTATTTCTTCATTCTTTGAGTTTTATTTTGAAAGGATTATACTCATGTACTCAGTTTTATTTTGGTACACAACTTGCCGTGAATAAAATTCATAACTCACTCCAAATCATATGTCAAACACAATGTAGAACTCAGTGGAGACTAACAAGGCTTCTTGCCCAAGCAAAACCTAAAAGAGAGTTATAAAATTGTAAATAGAGTTCTCAAGAATTTGAGATTTTTCTGTTAATCACTTTTTAGTTGGGCTTTTGAGTTTTTTTTTTATATAATATTTTAGTTTTGTTTGTTCATAATTATGCTTGTTTGTAATTTTTTAAGAGTGCGTTTGCCACTGCAATTTTGTAGATAACAAAATAAGACTTTAAACTTGGTACCGTTTTCCGAACCAACTAGATCAAACAACAAACATCTGTAAGAAAATGGAAACAGACAAAATAGCTTATCGAGATGTGCCGGCAGAGAATAACTCGATCTAATGCCTAATTCTGTCTTTTATCTTGCAGAAAATTGATTGTATGAACATATTTAATAAAGAGTGTCACTCCTTTTACATGAGTCCAACCCTCCTTTTATAGGAGAGTTGGTAGTTATCGTTGATCTGATTTCAATATCTCTGAGATAAATGTGATCTCGAGATTTTTGGGATAGGGGCATATCTTTGGGATTTTACTTCATTTTAGGAAAAATTGTACTATTGGTCTATCTGGTTGGCCTAAATTACAAATCGTTTTCTTTGGTATCAAAATTAATTCAAAGATCCTTACCGTTGGCTTAATTTACAAATCACACATTGGAATCAGATTCCATTAAAAAATTTGACATATTCTGTTAGGCGCCACGTCAGCGCCAATAAAATGGCGACACGTGTCGATCATAATAAAAAAATATAAATCTATTAAAAAATATAAATAAATAAAACTTAAAAAATTATTTTTTAAAAAAAAATTGAAAAGAAAAAAAAGGGCTACCCATCGGCCCTTGGGGTGGCCACGCGCCACCCTAGCCAACCCTAGATGCATTTCGGGGTGGCCTTCGATGCCTTTGGGGTGGCGTACAGCCCCTTGGGGTGGCCAAAGCACCCCTTCTTTTATTTTTCAATTTTTATTTAAAATAATAATAATTTTTTAAGTTTTATTTATTTATATTTTTTATGATCGACATGTGTCGCTATCTTATTGGCATTGACATGACGCCTAACGGAATCTGTTAAATTTTTTAACAGAATTTAACTCCAGTGAGTAATTTGTAAATTAAGCCAACCACAAAGATCTCTAAATTAATTTTGATACCAGTGAGAGCGATTGTAATTGAAGCCAACCACATAGACCAATGATGCAATTTTTCCTTTATTTTACAGATCTTTCTTAGTAAAAGTCAACTACTGAAAAGCTCATCTGAGACCCCTTAAATTCAGGGGAAAATATACCAAAATTGATTCCAGGGTTTTGGGCTTAAATTATGGGCCTTACGAGCCCTTTTGGAGCTGCATTAAGCCTGTTTAAAATAGTGGGCCCATCTGGTCGGCTCAATTCCCAACAAAACTAAATCGTAGAAAATGCATGTTTGGAAGTGCGTTTTAAAAATTTGTAATTTAAAAACGTAAAAACATTTATGTTTTCAAATCGCAGGCAAGTAAAGGCTAAATATATTTTTAAAACCTTCATCTTTCAAATCATACGTTTTAAAATTGCAAATATAGACGGAGCCTAGGTCATCTTATGTTGTTACAGTTTCCGATACGGTGTAGACACAACACGCCCTTCAAAGTTCTTCATGTTTCCCAAAAACTCTGCAAAAGAAATAAAATTAAAAGCCCTTCCGGAGGTCTCACTTTGATGCCTAAATTAGCTTTTGGAAATACAAAATCTCCCCAGTAATCAAAAATTCAGTTCGTCTTTATACATAATGTATGAGTCTATTTATAGGCTGAATGATGAGCACCCTTATAGGCTGAATGTTACAGTTTCCGATACGATGTAGACACAACACGCCCTTCAAAGTTCTTCATGTTTTCCAAAAACTCTGCAAAACAAATAAAATTAAAAGTCCTTCCGGAGGTCTCACTTTAATGCCTAAATTAGCTTCTGGAAATACAAAATCTCCCCAGTAATAAAAAATTCAGTTCGTCTTTATACATAGTGTATAGGTCTATTTATAAGCCGAATGATGAGCACCCTTATTGCTAGAGTTTCGTGTTATTTGGCTTAGGAGCGCCGCCAAAGTCTCACTTAGACTTAGACTCTTCTATCCTCCAATCTTGGGATTCTTTCCTTATTAACCTCCAAGCAAGATCCTCGGCAACGAATCCGGGATTAGCTTCAATCCTGGATTTTCAGAAACTAGGCGCAATCCCGAGATTCTGATCGTGACTCCTATTTTAATTCGATTTGAAGTAGGATTCTAATCTGAATTTCTTGGGATGCAGTTGATACCTGAGTTTTCGAGACATGCTTGTCTCGAGCCTTAGCTGACTAAATAGAATCTTGATCCCGAGATGTCTGCATTTTTTAGACTCAATTAGGATGTACCTCATGTCGCGTAATCTTGGGAATAGCTTTCGCGATGATTATAACTCGGTGTCTATTTCTTAGGATAGGACTACTCAGAAATCTTGTTGTCTTGGCTTTATGGTCGCAGATTCTCCTTGAGTCGATACTTACCTTAAGGCCCATAATTATCCGGGTGAGCCGGTCTAAAATGAATTATCCCCGGCATCTTGTTTTTGAGGTTTGCTTGTAAACCATTTTTGCTCTTCTTGAATTTTCAATAAATTCTGTACTTATTCAACACAAATTCTCTGAAAATGAACAGTTTTTGCACAAAATATTTTGCGATCATTTGTGAAGCTTCGATTAACCCAAAAGAAGGGAAGCTTCTTCATTGGATGCCCGGCCTCAGACTTTTTCTTCCCGTTTCCAGAGCTGCAGTACTGTAGACTGTAGTAGGTCGTTTACCCACCAGGCACCAAACCACTTGTGATGTGATTAGGGAGCGTGGGTTAGCGCGTGGAGGAAGAGCGCGTCATGAGTATTCCTCTGTATAGAACCGCATAGTACGAATTCCTGCTCACTCCCTCCACTGGCAAAAAAACAAAAGGCAGATAGAGAAATACTCGGGAACTGAGTTCAGAAGCAAAGCTTGAAGAAGCTACTACCAGCCTACGAAAGCTAGACCAGACAAACGCCCAAAAGCTTTTCAAAAACTAGGGTTTTCTGGGGTTTCAAACTCCCTTTTTATCCCACCAGAAAAACCATTCAAACACCAGCAACAATCAGTGGAACAACCTGCTTCAGAGTAGACCTGCCAGTAAGACTAAACCTTGTTGGAATATCTCATATTTCTGTTTCTTTGTTGTTCAACAATGACCCTTTCTTTCTTTTTTTCTTGATTTTCTTAGTGTTTGCGTTTCATTGTGGTAATTAACGCCGAGGATCTTTTTTTTGTCTAGAGTTATTTGTTTCAGGCACAAAGAATTGCTTTTAGTTATCTTTTTCTTCTTCTTCTTTTTCCAAGTTTTTTTTGCTTCTGGTTTGGAATGAAAATGTGGGTTTGTGGTCGAGCTGGACGTCTTGAATGTTGAAAGCCTTGGCGTTTAGACGGCTTTCGAAGAAGAGCTAAAGTTTGATTCTTTTTGTTTTGCTTACTTTTGGAAGTACTTTGGTATTTCAAAAGATAGATTTTTCATTTGTTTGCTAAGCTCAAAGCTCTGTTTCTGCTCTCTGTTTTTGTTGCTTATGTGATTGTTTTTTTCAGATCGTGAGTTAGACCCAGCTTTCGGTTAGATCTAAAGCGTTTCACACTCCAAATATAGAACTAGTTTGAAAGCCCAGAAAGTCTCCTTTAGCTGCTCTTTTTTAATTTTTGTTTGTTTTCTTCAATATTTATTTATTTTTACTAATGGTATTTGAATTTTTGTGAATTTCTACGGATTCCCCTGATTTAAGCTTGCAGTGATTATTTCACTTGTTAGTTTTCTCTTGATAAATATTTTCGTGTAGACACGGGTGGTTTTTGAAGTTGACTAACATTGAAGAGCTCCATTATTTTCTCTAATTTCCAAGCATTTTTTCTAGTTCTTGGTCATGATTTTCAACAAAATATGAATAAAGAAATGTTGCCTGTATGTGCTCTATTGGGCATACGCACACAAATATTCTCGAAAAATAGTATGATTCTGATTTTTGTCACGAGCACTAATGTGAATTGTAATTAAAACAGCGTGATCCTACATGGGTTATTATTGTAATTTATTTCCTTCTGGCCCACAGTTGCTTCAACTTTGTGTTTGGACCATAGTATAAGACTTAAAGTACTGGAGTGAAAAGAAAGGAAATGAAAAAAGAAGATTAAAAAAGTTGAAAGATTGTCTGCATAATGATATGTAATGAAATCGTTGTATTGCTACCTTTTTTTTTCTCTATTTTCATTTTTTATTTTATTTTTATTTTTTGACTTGTGGCTTTAGTTGGTGGTAGTGGGGGTAGTTTCTGTGGAGTTTCTTTGAAGCGATTGTGTGCTGTTTGTTTGTTAGCTTTGTGCTGAATACTGATAGGAGGTGTCTGTCTTTTATAAACCATTTACTTGTTTTTTTTACATGTATATTAGATTCCCTTTTGTGTTTGCTTCTCAGTTAAAGATTTCTCTGAACTACTGCAGAGGTGTGGGTCAGGGGGGCTTTGAAGGAGAGTGCATTTGCTTTTTGCCCTGTTACCGCTTTTACTCGAGGAGGTAAAAGAATATGCAGACGCCAAAAGCAAGGTAAGATTGTTTTCTTGGAAGGCCTTTTTAGCATTGTGATTAATCTTAGCATTTGGATGATGATTTTTGTGCCATCTACTGCATGAATTTTGTGGCTTTTTGTTTTCTTTAATAATATGTTCTATAATTTAACGAGTAGAATCCTCATCGTTTTGGATTTAGGAATAGAGTTGAGCCAATCTTTTGACAATTTGTTACTTGTCCCAAAACTCAAAAGCCTAAACTGATAATAAATATGGTGAACTTAATAACAATTCTCCCCCATGTGAACTTAGACTATATTTGACACAACCATTATTCTCAAACTCCCCCTCCCCCTCACAGAGGAGTCTAGACTTCCCCTTAATGAGTATGATCCAACATGTAAAAATTTTAATTTTAAATGGAAGGTTGAAGAGGATAAAGTTTGAGCTTTGGCAATCCATTTTAATGCTCTGATAAATTATTAGTTGTCCCAAAAGTCTAAGTTGATCGGAAAAAGTGAATTTAATCACTTAGATATTATTCTTAGTCTTTTCTTGTCATTGTTTTTCTAATTCAAGCAGATTTTTGGGCTTCTTTTTACTGGAAAAGCAATAGAAATAGTCATAAGATGAATGATCCAGATTTGAAAGAGACTTCAGTAAATCTATGGCTTCCTCTAACCATACAAGCTGTCCATCTACCTATTGAGCATATTCTTGCATGTTTATTGGCTTCAATGTTTACATTTGTGCACGTTAGATTCTTTTCCTTTATGATTTAAGTTCAACCATTTAAGGTGGATATCGGCATTATTCAATTTCGGCACAGTGATTGAATTTTGGTTTGATATTAATAAAGAATGCGTAGTGTAACATGGTAAAAAATTATCAAATAGACTCTTTGGTTAAATTGAATGGTTAACTTGGCACAATATGATCCAAAAGCTTGTAGCAGATTTGAATGTTATTCTTTCTTTTTTCTTTTCCTCTTTTTTTTTTTTTTTTTTTTGGGTATTTTGGATAAGTTATTATCCTGTTGGACCACCATTGCTGTCCCAGAAAGTGTCTGAAAGTGATAAATAAGTTTTAATGGAAATGCGAGATTAAGTTTTGGCATGAGGTTCTAACAAACTCATCTGAAGTGCATTTTTATATAAAATATGTATCACAATGTGAGTACATATTGGAAATTTGAGGACCGACATGCAATGATATGCATGTTTATACGCCAAATTGGAAGTACTAACTTATGTATTTTGTTAAACCTTGTATTCCGTTTCTCAACCAGTCAATATGCACATCTTGATTAGTATTTGAAAGTTAAAGAAAATACTGTCTCCACTATGCCATATAGGTTTTGAAATATTGGTTTAGCATCAATATCTGCATGGTGGATTTTTTAGGGTGGGTTTTTCCACAATTTGTTTTAAAAAATTACTTTATTAATTATGGGCCCCTCAAAAAAATTCAGTGCAATCGACTCTTCAAATTAAATTACTAGTTCCATTCCTGGTTTCCATTCTCTTCAAGAAATGGATCACCTTGCTGCATTGTATGAATTAACATATGGACAGGCTAAAAATTCACTCAACACAATGTATATTATCACCTACCAATACATCAATTGCCCTTATACTACAACTGTTGAAACTAAGTGATGCTGGATGTATACTTTTTGATTCTGAGCTGCCAATGTCTTTTTTTTTTGTTCTTTTTTGTTCTTTTTTTTTGCATCAATTGCAGTAAATGGATTTTTTGTTGATTTTTATGCCTGTGTTCTCATTTTGATTGTCACTCCACCGAGTTTGAAAGCAGAACTGGCTCTTTGGAAGTGCCGCGGAGGAAATCTCCCACAACACCTCAGACTGCTCGCCAACTCAAGACGCCAGGGTCAGATTCTGATGCATTTTCCTCCTCTCCACACCCAGCCAGTAGGACACCAAAAGACAGAAGTCCTAAAGTTGTGGAACGCAGATCACCACGAAGCCCAATGTCTGAGGTATTTCATAATAACTCATAACTAAAATCAGCTGATTTTGATGGAGTGTTACCTAAGGAAGCTCAGACTGCATTTCATAAAAATTCACATGGACACTGCTTATTACATGCAAAATGCATCATTTGAGTTCGTTAGTCATCCTTTCTTTCATTCCACAAATTTTGAATTTCCTCTTTACATACTAATGCTGAATGTGTTTAGTTATTCTTTTTAATCTTTCTTAATATCCTCTCCCTTTATTTTGTGAGCTCTAGAAGAAGCGCCCAAGCAGAGTGTCTGAATTGGAGTCGCAGCTTGCGCAACTCCAAGAGGATCTGAAAAAGGCAAAGGACCAACTGAACTCATCGGAGTCATGGAAGAGGAGAGCCCACCAGGAGGCTGAAGAGGCCAAGAAGGATCTCTTAGCCATGTCAGCAAATCTTGAGGAATCCCAGCAGCAGCTGCTGGAGCTTTCTGCTTCTGAAGAAGCTCGGCTTCAAGAGCTCCGCAAAATCTCCCAGGATCGTGATCGAGCATGGCAATCTGAACTTGAGGCTGTCCAGAGGCAGCACTCAATGGATTCTGCCGCCTTGGCTTCTGCCATGAATGAAATTCAGAAACTCAAAGTTCAGCTGGAGATGGTGGCTGAATCAGAAGCTAACCAAGCTAAGAACGCAGAGTTGGCACGTGCTGAGATTGGGGGCTTGAGAATGGAACTTTCCAGAACTCTGTCCCTTGTTGAAAAGTTGAAAACTGAGCTCAATGATTGCAAAGAATCTGAAGCTCAGGCTTTAGAAGTTGTTAGTAAAACTCAGAGGGAATTGGAAGAAGCGAATGCAACTGCAGAAATGCTCCGGTCAGATGGCATCAATGCCATGGGGGCTTACAACTCCTTGTCATCGGAGTTGGAGCAATCAAATGTTCAAGTGAAATCATTGGAAGGACTTGTGAGCAAACTCCAGGCGGATCTGGTTGATAGCAGCAGCAACAAGTTGGTGGATTCTACAGACAAATGTAAAACTGTTCAGGAAAATGGAGAAAATGAGGATACTAACCAGCTGAAAGCAGAGCTAAACTTTCTGAAACTTGAGGTGGGTCAATTGAAAGCTGCTTTAGATGCAGCTGAGATCAGGTACCAGGAAGAATATATTCAGAGCACATTGCAGATTAGAAGTGCTTATGAACAAGTTGAACGAACAAAATCAGAGTCATGCAAAAGAGAGGCTGAATTGGAGACAGAATTAGAGAAATCTAAGGCTCATATCGAAGAGTTGAGGGCTCACTTGATGGATAAGGAAACTGAATTGCAGAGTATTTCAGATGAAAATCAGGGGCTGAATTTAAAGATTGGTAAAAATATATCAAGTGAAAAAGAATCCGAACTTGCAATGGAGGTACAGAAGTCAGAGGCATATTTAGAAGAGTTGAAGGCGAGTTTGTTGGATAAGGAGACAGCGTTGCAGAATATCGCAGAGGAAAATGAAGTGCTCAAGATGGAAGTTAAGAAGAGGGACATGGAGAGGAATCAAGTTATTGATGAGGCTGTTGCTTCAGCAGAAGCAGCAAGGGCTGCGGAGCGAGAGGCTCTCATGAAACTTGGCTATTTAACAGAGGAAGCAGATAAAAGTAGCAGAAGAGCAGCTAGGGTTACCGAGCAGCTGGATGCAGCCCAGGCTGCAAATTCAGAAATGGAGGCTGAGTTGAGGAGGTTAAAGGTGCAGTCAGACCAGTGGAGAAAGGCGGCCGAGGCAGCTGCTGCTATGATTTCATCCGGGAACAATGGGAAATTTGTGGAGAGAACAAGTTCTCTTGACAGCAACTACAATCCTATGGCTTCACCTTACTCAGAAGACATGGATGACGACTCACCCAAGAAGAAAAATGGGAACATGTTGAAGAAGATTGGGGTGCTATGGAAGAAAGGCCAGAAATAGATGGGGGATTATGTGGCAGGTAGCATATGAGTCCAAATATTGTTTTACTGCTATTGGTATATTCCATTTTCCGTGATTTTCTCTCTATTTCATCCTCACAGGTATTTTGGTGGGTGGGAGCTACTGATTTTCAGTGTTTGTAGAGAATGTGGTAAAAAGTCGGCTCTTTTGCAGACTGTGTATAGTAATGTGGCGGCTCTGGGTCGACGCAATATATGTATTCTATGTTCTCTTCGTTTGGACATCTTTCTGTTTATGTTTTGAAGCAGTTGGTCTTCTGAAACTAGCGGAGTCCTATTTGTCATTTGAGCCATGATGTCAACTCCTTTGGAGTATCACTTGGTTATTGAATTGCTTTATCTTTGTATAAGAAGATGTTCGCCATCCCATCAGCATTGGCTTCATTATTGTTGCTAAATCTTGAAGATCTGTTTAGTGTGGATTGCATGGCTGAAAAAGCTGTTGATTTGAGCAGAATTTTGAGAATGTACCTATTGTTAGAATATATAAACATATTATGCTCTACTGACATGCGCAACGAAAATAAAAAAGATAAGATTCAGACTTACCTCTAGCCATATTTGTTCAAGTGTTTCTACAATCCATCTGAAGAACAAGAAAATGTTATCAGATGGATCTTCTAAGCTATGCCTATGACCGAATTGCCGTATTAATGGTGTATACAAATTGTATATTTATTGTAACGACCCACTCCCAATGGCACAATACTGTCCGCTTTTGGCTCCCCATATCAGACTTCTCAGGAGGTCACCCATCCTGGGATTGCTCTCGCAGCGGCTCGCTTAACTGCGGAGTTCTGATAGATTCATTGCCATCACGGCTTTAAAACGCGTTGTGTCATATAGGGTGCATTTATACATATAAGCACATCCTCATTCCCAGGCGATGTGGGACGTCACATTTATAGACTAGGTCAGGGACTCTCAAATATGATAAACACCGTATTGTTCCTCCCATTAAGAAAACAATATTATTAATTGATTTTAGATCAATTAAACAATTTTATTTTTGTAATCTAAATTAATAGAAATTACCATAACTATAATACTATATATTATATGTATTATATATTATATTATAATAAATATAATAAACACCGTATATGTGGCATATAGGTCATATATGGTGATAATATCTTACCCCTATAAATCAAATTGACCAAAAAAAAAAAAAAAACACTTAATGGAATTCATTCAAATAATATTGATGACCGCCAAAATTCAGCCGCAAATAGCAAACTCTGTACACACGAGATGCTATAAAGAAAAATGGACGAAAATGGATTATTAGAACAAATAGAGAGTTTCAATAGATTTGCAAGTAAACAGATTTGTTGACCTATTTTCAATAGGTGTATTAATGTTAATTAAATATACAATTTTCTTAAGTTTTTGGATATGCGGTGATTTAATGTTATTAGAGAAAAGTTTTTGAATTCAAATTTTGTTTTCTTCATTCACTTCTTATTTTAATTAAATATTCTATGTATTAGATGTGAAAGAAAATATTAAAATATTAATTAAATAATTAAACTTACCTTTAAGATAAGTGTGATTTAACAATAGGTGCATCGTGTCTTTACCATAATGCCAACTTGGACTTTATTTATTTTTTATTTTTTCTAATCAAATTGGAAAAGGGTTACAATGAATCAAAAAAACTAAAAAAAACAAAGGTGGTCTACCCAATAACATGCCTAAAACGAAAATAATAATGCAGCAACTTGAACTTTATTAGTTCCTTTGTACATGTTCTAAACACTCCCACACTAAAAAGAAGAAAAAAAATGCAATATTTGAAGTATTTTGTATATAAGATCATAGGATATAATATAAATAGTCTATTTAATAATAAAATATAATTTGTTACCAGCATAAGGTTGGTGAACTTAATTTTTATAAGTTCATAAATAACAATTATTTTATCTAGTTAAGTTGAATAATATAATCTTCACAACAATTAAATAACTAATGATTATTATGAATCTTCAAAAAGTTTATAAAATTTTATGGATAATATCTACTTTACATGAAAAAAAGAATTAGTTACTCCAACAACTCCCAAACAAGTTCAAGCTCGTTCCATAAATAAATAAATCAAACACGAACATATAATCTAATTCAATAATAAGCTAAAACTTACAAATCAAGATAAAACTTTTAATTTTTTGCTAAACTCGACTCAACTCGAATTGATTATAATTTTGCTTATGGATTGAAGGTGTGATAGATACCTCCTAAGACAAGCTATTAAAAGTGTGGTCATTAATATTGTTTTGAATATATCAAATAATTGGGGGGAAAAAAAAACTATTTTTTATATACTGTCTTTTAAAATTACTATTGAATTTATGATAAAAAATTAGATTTTGATTCAATAATTATTTTTAAAAATCACATTAATTTTGATAGGATAAAAGGAAGACATGAGGTGACGTTTGGCATTACTCGTGGATGCAGTAGCATGTCCTATAGTCCTCCTTTTGGGCCTCCAACCAGTAGACATAATAAATGGGATTTTCTTGGGCTCGTAATGGGCCCAAGACGAAGCTCACCATGCTCTCGCTAAAGAAAAGCCCCAAACTGGTCTCTCTTTGGACCAGTCCAGCTACGCCCAAATCACTCCCTCTATATATAACATTTTTAGGGTTAGGGTTTTCCGTTGCGGCAGCTTCAACCTCCTCTTCATCCCCAAGCTCTCATACCCTCGTCTTCGTCGAAGAACTTCTTGCAGTCACCATGGGGTACGAGGCCGCCACTCTTTGACTCTCACTCACCTTCGTTATACTATTTCGAATTTGTCACTATTCTCAATCTCAAATGATATTTATATATATTCGCTTTAGTTTTATTGACTTCGAATGTAGTTTCTGATGATCTGAAATAGGATGTGTCGTGTGAAATTTTAGCATCGAAATCTATGGGTTCTTGATGCTTTGTTTGTGTAAATGCGAAATGCCATGCTTACATCTTATGTTTATTTTGCTGTTCTCCCACTGTCTGTCGGCTGCGGAGGAAGTTAGGAATATCGATGGGAATAAAATCGTGGCATATGATATATGTCGTTTTGGTTGGTGGGATTTTCGAGAAAAATTAGAAATTGGCATCAACCCAGATGAATCGTTTTGTTAGGGCTTGTAGGACTGAGGCTTAAGCTCAAATGAAATCAATATATTCTGTCTAAAGCAAAAGAAAAGGACTTTGTTTTTTGTTTCCGCAGTAGTAAGCATCTTTTTGGGGTAATGGATGTTAATTGTTTGTGATAAAAGCTTTTCAGAAGCCATGGCTTGATTTGCTTCTTTTTAGGAGCATTGTTTGGTGTAGAAATATTATATTTAGATTAATTCGCTTGAATTTAATTCTGGGAAGTAAATCAAAATTGCATTGAAAATATATGAATATTGGTTCAATTAAATTTACTGGTCATCTTCCAGTCAATAAATAATATGGTGGCTCAATTCTAATTGGGCAAAGAAAGTAGTGAGTGTTCTGAGTTGTTCTCGCTGTAAAAATCTGCGTTCTTGTAGTCTGTTAATGGTTGACAATTGTTTGAATTACATAGGTGACCATTCTTGTAACCTAGTAAACAGGTTGGCTTATTTCTTTCATTGACATGTTCCCCATGTATTTGCTGGAAACTATGAGAAGCAAATTAGAACCTGGAATTTGGTTTCAGGATATGGTTTGAGTTTTCCAAATTTTATTTCTGGCACACTAGCAATCAATTAGAGCAGAAATTATTTTTTGGATTTGATGTAATAACATCGCTTTATTAAGATGAATGCGAGCATGATTTGATGTAAATTTGTCTTACAGTAAGACACGTGGTATGGGAGCTGGTCGCAAGCTGAAGTCCCACCGTAGGAGGCAAAGGTGGGCTGATAAGTCGTACAAAAAGTCCCACCTTGGAAATGAATGGAAGAAGCCATTTGCTGGGTCTTCCCATGCAAAGGGCATTGTCCTTGAGAAGATGTAAGATTACTTGTTTCATGTTTCTCTTTCAGACGTCCGTAATTTATTGAGCATTTGATTAATGGTTTTCTAAAATGTGCAGAGGCATTGAAGCTAAGCAGCCAAACTCTGCTATCAGGAAATGTGCTAGAGTTCAACTAATCAAAAATGGGAAGAAGATTGCTGCATTTGTTCCCAATGATGGTTGCTTGAACTACATAGAAGAAAATGTATGTAATTTTAGTTTGAAAGTCTATTGTGGTCTATGCTGGTGGTTACATGGAGTTTGTTTGGGTTTGCAATTTCAAAAAATGTGATTTAGAAATAGTGATTGTAAAATGTGCGATTTGAAAAAAATAATTTTTGAAACGTAAATAAATGTTTGGCAAAATCGCACAGATTAGCCTTTAAAATTTTGCATTTTCAAAAAAACAACCATTTACCTATTATTGCGTTTTCAAATCGCAATTATTTAAAAGTAGAATTCTCAAATTTCATTTTTTGCAATTTGGTTTAAAATTGCATTTACAAAATCACAATTCCGAACACTCTGGTTATTGTTGACCATTTCCCCCTTTATATGTAAATATTTGAATGCAGGACGAGGTTTTGATTGCTGGATTTGGACGGAAGGGTCATGCCGTCGGTGATATTCCTGGTGTTAGATTCAAGGTCGTGAAGGTTTCTGGTGTCTCCCTCCTGGCTCTCTTCAAGGAGAAAAAGGAGAAGCCTAGGTCGTAAGTAAGTTTGTGGGGAGAGGTTATTTTCTGTATTAGGTGGCTTTGTTAAAGAATTGGGATTTTACTTCCTTTTATCTTCCGAATTTTGTGAACTATCTTTATTAATTTCTAGTTATTACATCGAGTTTTGGACTATCGTTTTTGTTATTGAGAAAATCACTTCTTTGGCGTGTGTTTTGCCATATCCCAAGATCAAAGGTTCAAAACTTCAGAAGGTTGGTAAAGAAAAAGAGAAATCATTTAAAGATCGTCTTTTGCAGCAAAACCCTAAGTTTATAGGAAAATTTTACGAAGATGCCATTCTTCGACATGTAAAAGATACTGCCCGGCAGTATTAATGCAGCAGTCTTAATTTCAAAACGCATTCAGGCGAGAGCTAAAGTGGCTTTATACCTAATGAACTTTATACGCTGAACATACCAAAGAAACATGGAAGACAAAAAACACAGGCTTCGTAAGTTCGTTTGAGTGTTGAATCTGAATATTATTTTAATGAATTTGAATATTATTTTAATTTATTGCATGAATTATAAGATTTGACTTTGTAAGATAAAATTTAAAAAATTAAATAAAATATAATTTATTTTTAAAATATATATATATTATTCAACTTTTTATTCGAAAGTTTCTTGCCCCAGGATTGTTTGAGGGAAGTTCCTCTCATATACCCCCAGGAGGAGACAGGTTAGAGGAAGGATCCCCAATACCAAAAGGGAAATGATAGGCAGGGGACACCGTCCCCTGTCCTACATATAATAATAAAATAATATATTTATATATTTTTTTTCATTTATTCTTTCTGATTTTCACTTTTTGTTTATATAATATATTATTTTATTATTATATGTAGGACAGGGGACGGATGAGTGTCCCCTGCCTATCATTTCCCATACCAAAATAGATCTTTGTCCGTGTGTTTTAGGGCTTACAGGCTAGTTACAACAGTAGTACTACTTTTCGGATATGGCTCCGGATCGGTGCAAGGCTAATGATTCTTGTACATCGTTTTGATGTACATCAAGCGTACACTAAGAAATATTGGGTGTGAGACTTATGCATGTACTCTAAGGTGATATACAAATAACACATTTTGGTACAATATTCGATGTGGTACCTTTTTTTTTGGACTGTTCATTTATATTGAATGATCCAAATTATGACAACAATGCAAAAAAAAAACACAAAAAAGGTGTGACTTTTGAGTCTCTCTTAGGATGGCCGAGCCACCCAAAAGCAATTTTTTCCTATTTTTTGGCATGGCTATGATGATCTCAATTGTTTATTCCCCAAAAAAAAATTAAAAAAAAAAGGTATTGCATCCCTACTTTACCTGTTTGGTTTAGGAAATTCGAGAAGTTCGATGTTCTTGCAAATTTCAAACACGTGTAGGAGTGTATTACAAACAGCACCTAGCCCTAGCTGTAGAGAACTATGTATTTGTGTTAGGGCCGTGTGATTAACTTGATGAGTAATACTATATATTGAATAAGTATCTACTTTCTATCCACCAAAAGCTGATGTAGCGTAGTTCCTTAATAAAAAAACTCATTTCCATCTATTAGATATTATGGAGAGACCACGCCACTCTATCCAAATGTACCTCATCAAGAACATTTGGGACCTTATTTCCTTAGATTCACGACACCTACTTTTGTGTCCTAATAACTTTATTATGACTCAATTTTACGTCATAATAATTTTTTTCTTCATAAACTATCGCTCAATCTTGTGTAATCATATCCATGTTCCAAAAACCTGAAGTTGGCAATCGCTAGATCAGTTTCTTATTCAAGTATAACATTGCTACTAGATATATCAAAAATTTTCTTTTTAAAAAAAATAATAATAATAATAATAATAATTTCTTCGCACACATTCCAATTCATTATTTTCGATGTTGGAAATATACAAGTTCTTCATGTATAGTGAAAACCCTGTCAAGTAAATTTTATGGGGATAGCACATAATTTTGTAATTAGGTTTATCAATGAGGTCCTGCTTTGTTTTTCAACTTTCATGTAAAAATATACTGAAGTGGACAAGACAAGAATGGAGATCATCAATTAGCTCAAAACATCTTTTCTTAATTTCATCGGCACTTGATGAGCTGTTAGATTTGTTTTCACATTGAAATGTAATTAAACATGACAGAGACCAAAAATCAGCTCATTTAATGAAACAATTTTCTTTAACTGGCAGCCTACTAAATCATTCGCACAAAAAATTACGGCTGGCAAAATAAAAGTACACAGGAGCTTTTAAAGTACCACTCTATCCAAATATACCTCATCAATAACATTCCAAAGTACAACAGATAAACTATTAATAAATTAACATGGCATAAGCTTAAATTACACACGCATGAACACTTTATTTCTTCCCCCAAAAGCATGCACCACCATCTTTTAACTCGTGGCTGAATATGCACTAGACATACAATTTACAATGCTAACAGGGGCCAATGCAATTGGAAGGTCCTATAAGACATCATATATTGATTTCAGCCACCCACAGAGCTTTAAATCTGAAACAATATTGTCTTCAGGCATGGCAATCCCTGCATGTAATCAGAACACAAGATACTGAGATAAATGGACAACACAATCCCAGAAACCTTATGGAAAGAGTTCACCTCTAAATCCTACATTAAATGATTGTAAAATAGAGGCTTATTCAACCAAGAAAAAAAGGATGCTTAAAAGAGCTTAAATTCAACTATTTATGTAGCATGGATAGGACAGAATCTACTCCAGCATTTCTTACGACACAACCCAATCCAGTATATCATATCAGTAGATTTAAAGAAACACTTACCTTGAAGAAAATTTACTGCTATGCTGTTACACTATCTCAGATGTTCTCTTTCAGACTGCTTTCTAGAGAAGTCAAGGTGGCTGTCTTCTCTACTTCTACCACCATCGACCCTGTTGAAACATCAAAAGATCCATCCATATTACAAAAGGAATCCTTGACAGAAAAAGGTGTCCTCGTGCTAGACGTCATTTCGAAGGTGGTTGGAGAAAGAGAGGGAGCAGGTTTTGAGAAACATTTGAAATTTCCACCCTGTTGAGAACAATCATGAAGCTCCCTTTGACAGGATAACTCCAGAGCACCAGAATCATCTTCGCTGCTAACATTTAACTGAGAAAGAGAAAGAGAATCACTAATGAGCTTGTTCTGACTCTCCTTATTTATATCCATTGCTCCAACTTGTCTGCTCAAACCATCAACTTGATCTTCAAACTTGAACTCTTCCTTCTCAATAGTGCTATTAATTAAATTCAAATCATTCTCGATATTATGTTGGACATATATTGCATCTTCACCCACTTTTGGACATAGAGTTACATTTTCAACATAAAAAGTGGAACCTGAATCACTAGAATTAAGCCCGCCATTAATAGGAGTGACCTTCATATCTGTTACATGTGTACTGCCCTTAGCTTCTGAATTCACTTTATCCTTCAAAACATCAAAGATGCTACTCTTTTCAGCAATGCCAACATCTGAATCACAAGTACCAATATCACATTCTTCAGCTTCAATTTCCACAGTTTTCAAATGACTTTCTCCAACAGTTTTTGGACACAAACTGTTTTGAACTTTGGGAGATATGCCAGGGCATCTCTTGGCACTCCTTGATGCAGTAGAACCTCTGATTGCAGAAAATGATGATTCTTGAAGAGGTGTAAGAGATCTAGGTTTCATATTCAAGGAAGTTTCCTGAGGATCAGGTTTTACACTCCTGGTTGCCATTGGAGTTCTGGCAGGTTGAAGCTTTCCAATTTTTGCCTTGCCTACACTTGGGGTAACGTTTCCTGCTCCAATTTTAGGCAAGCCACTGGGTACCACAGGATGAGTTAGTATACTTCCTGGTGGAGTGCGCCCTGCCGATTTCACCTGCATAGTATACAAAATTTGATGCAGGTTTTGACGTAAGGAAAGAGAATAAAGGGAGGTAATTTTTCCAAAAACATTTCCAGAACTCATCACAATTTCTTTTATTAGTTACATAGCCTAGACATTTTGAAATTATGTCTTTTACCTGCATCTTAAAAACTTCCATGGAAAAATTACTCTTTTCCCAACTAGAATACAACAATTATAAGAGGGAAAGCAAAAACTGACCCCATCAAAGAAGCCAATTTTAGGTGATGGCAACCGAAGGCCTGAAGGTCTCATAGATGCTGGATGAGGAAGTGTACCAGTTCCTGTTGAAGCTTTCTTTACACATTGACCAAGCAATCCAGTTAACTGAGTTTCATGCCTAACTGATTCTTGCTCATTACAATGTTTCTGAGAATCCAAAACATGAGGTGCATCGCTGTCTACAGAGACCCCTTGGCAAGAAGTTGTGTCAAGGCTAGCTCTTGAACTATTAGATCTTTGTTTAACAGTAGAACTTGATGATAATGATTCTGAGGACCATTCACTGATAGAGCTAGCAGGTGATGTACTAGGGGTGAGCTTGGACACAGACATCAAATAAGTCGAGAGATAAGAACCACCAGACTCAGCTTTATTTCTTGAAGCAGTTCTTGATGGTGTTTTGCAGGTTGCACCAAATGAAGGTGGTTGACCAGTTCTGGACTCAATTTTTCTTTTCGTGGAATTGAGCAGAGATTTACTAACATTGTCAGAAGAAGCACTGCCAGAACTATCAATTGAGGAAGAAATTGTTGGTTGTGTCTTGGATGCAGCTGATGAACCCAAAGAAGAGGATTTAGATGATGCTGCAGGCCTAGGAACAATATTCCGTGAACCGCCTGAAGCAGGTATTCTCAACAATGGAGCCCCTTTACCTGAAAGAATGAAATGGGGTTGAAGTGTACTTCAATTTAAATAAGAGTGAAAACTGCTCTGCCTGTTAGAAATTGATCTGACTAAATAAGTCATTATTACCACTTGCATTTGATCCATTATCCTTTCCCATCTTGACATGCTTGTCACTAATAGAAGCCCTCTTGCTTAATGTTGTTGAGCTGGGTCTGTCCTTGAATAGTACCTTTGGTCGCTTTGCAAGAGATGGTGTAGGCTCTCCTCTCGTAGCAAATGACTTCATCTTAGACAGAGCAGGAAAGGGTCAGTAACAATATACAAGGTCAGATCTTTCCATGATGTTTAATAATTTTTATTCTGCCTATACATTAAATAGCCAAATTGAAGGGCCACAACTTATATCTTCATTGTATTGATTTCAAGTAACATATATTACTTTAGGCTAAACAGGCCAAATAATTTATGAATTGAGGAAATGACTAGTATTGTTATCAAGTAGCCATCTCCCTTCCAGTTGGATCATCCTGGAAAATCCAGTGAGTCATTTGCATACCATGGGCATAATGAACACGGCTTTCATTGCTAACTACTCTTTCACTATATACATAAAAGTAATTGGCCTCAAGGAAAGAAGGAATGAGAGATTCGAACTAGTGACCTCCAGTTTATGAGGCATAGTCCCAGCCGATTGAGCTACTCATGGGGTTACTACCCTTTCACTATATGATAAATGAAAATTGAAAAACAAATTACTAGAATGTCTGAAAGACGAATGCTCACCTGAGATACTTGCGGACAAGCAGAAACTTGCTTAGTCATTCTCCCTGGTCCTTGCAAGCCTACATGTGGCTTGATGGAAGCTGGTTTGGGCTTAATCTGAAATTGTGCCAATATTATTTCAGGTATTCCTAAACGGTTAAAAAAGAATGACAATTCCCAGCTGCCATACCTAAACTTACCTTACTTCGAGATGCAAGGTCCACCTTCTTTGAAGCTGAAAACATAAGACACTTTTAGTATGAGAATAAGTCTTCCTACAATGGCTCTAGGCTTTAGCTCAAGTTATAGGGGGTTCGATTGCGTTTGGCTAGGACTTGCAAGCAGAAAAAAGATGAAGAAAAAACAAGTCCCACGGGAGGGGGGTGCCTACTGTACAAGGACGCATTGATTTATTAAATCCTCCAGCCAAAAGGTCTACATTTTAACCACTAAACAGGGGCATGCTAGAATATTAATTAAATTATGAAATTTATCATTTCTTATTAGCTTAAGCCTTTTGAGACAAGTGATAATTTAACATGGTATCAGAGTCAAAGGTCTTGAGTTAAGTCACCTCTCATTTCAATTAAATATTCACGTGTTGAGTGAAACTTATTAAGAGGGAGAGTTTTAGCCCACATGTGATAGAGAGTGTTAAAATACTAATTCATTTATTAAATTTATCATTTTCTAAAAGCTTAAACTTTTGACATAAGTAGTGATTTAACAAGATTCACTCGGTCAACATGTGCTCCGCACATCAACATGTGCAATGCGAAGGGAATGATAGCTGAACAATATTTATGTCTATGCCGTACAACAAGTGTAGATATAGAAAGTAATACTTACAAACAACACTTTGGGTTTCTGTCACTCCTGATCCCGTGTTGCTTCTTGCATTTGCCGCACTGGACACTTTACTGGATTTCTGGATTGAAGCTCTTACATCTTCAAACAAATCGCCCTCAAGACTTTCTAATGTCAAGCAGTCGCTTTCCAACGTAGAAATCGAATCAGCAGATCTGTGAACCTCCTCTTGAATCCCGGGTAACGTATGTTTTTCACCCTTTTCGACTCCCTCAATAATGCTAGACAGCTCATCCGGTTCGAGAACGCCTGAACACACCCAAAAGATATATCTCTCACCATGTCAAATCAAAGGTCCCAAATTTGAAGTACTGTATTCAAAAGCATACCTGCACTTGTGAAGAAAGCGCTATCCCATGCTAAACTTTTGCGCAAGTTATATTTGGCATTTTTTCTAGTCACTTCTGGTTCCACTGATTCAGACGGTTGAGGCACATGTTCCCTATGTTCAAGAGTCCCAGCTGTGTCCTCGTCCTCTAATATGTTAGAATCCACATCCTCCGACAGCTCAACATTTCTGTGTTCCTGATTTTCTGAGCACCATATTAAATCAGATTAGATTTATAATAGCAACCACTGAAAGAAATAAACATAAATTGAAATCAAAGCAATTCTTCGAGACCTACTAGACCCATTTGCCCCAGATTGTTCTTCTTCTAGCTGCCTATAAATACCCAATCGCTAAATTACCTGTAACAACAAATAACCTAGACAAAGGACCCAAACCATCTAAACTACAACAAAAAGACACTCTAATTCGTACACAGTTGTAGCTATCAGAACCGCACAATCAACAAGATCAGTCAACTTGATATCACAGGAACATCGTAATCACTAATTCCCAAAAAAAAAAAAAAAAAAGGGAAGAAGAAGAAAAGAAAAAGAAAAAACTGCTGGTTTTGAAAACAAATTAAGAAACCATTTTCATTTTGATTTCAAAAGGCACCTGAAGATGGGTGGTCGAGGGAGTCACTGGTGATGAGGGAATCGTCCTCGGACGACACGTCGATGAGGCTGAGCCGTCTGACTTGAAGGTCGTTTCTCTTAACGGCCTCTTCCATGCGAAGAGATTCGAAGCAGCGGATCCAATCGGAAATTGAGACGGCGCAGGCGTTGGTTGATTTTAAATTCGAAGATCGGAGGGAGGACCAGTGAGTGGGTTTTGTGTAGAGGGAGTTTTTGAACTTTGGAGAAGCGGCGGTTTTAAAATTTGGACAAATAATAAAAAAAAATGATATTATATATATAATATAATAAGAAAAAAGTGTGAGAGCGTCTTTCGTGTCCTCGTCTCTGACCCAAATAATGGTATAGTGGCTATCAAAAAAAAAAAAAAAAAAAGGTCTAGCGTTTGGTCAAAAAAAAAAATAATAATAATAATGGTCTAGTGGTGGACCCTGTTAGGGTGTGCCAGTCAACGGTATCTGCCATATTTGGAACGTTGGTTTTTTCTTTTTTTTTCCTTTTTCTTCTAAGAAGTAAGAACCCTTTGGTTCGAAATGTAATGCTGGGTATGGTGGTATACGAAATGGACGGTCTAGATTGCCGTTTGGCAAAGGTGGAAGAGATGTATGAACTACCATTTAAAACGCCGGGTCCTATATATACATTTTTTTTAATTCAATATATTAAATTAACATTTGTTCTTTTTAATCTTTTAACATATAATTCTCACCTATATTTCTAATAGACATAAGTTTTCTACAAAATAGTTAATAAGAAATTAAGAAAATTCTGTCTATTTTTAATAGGATTAATAGATTCATGATTCACATGCATTACTTGTACAGTTAGGGGCGGAGCCAGGTTTTAGGCTTTGGGGGGTCAAATTGAAAAATAATAATTTGGAGGGCCAAAACTACAAATTTTTTAAAGAATAAGAGTAAAAATTATACTTTTTTTTTTTTTTTAGATTTTTCTTTTTTTTTGGGGGGGGAGCCCTTTGGCTTGGGGGGGCTAGTGTGGCTCCGCCCCTGCGTGCAGTTGTGCTCGAGACAAATATCAATTGAGTAATGTTATAATGAGATATGTTTGAGTTCTTTTTAGTATTTTTTTTGGGACTTTTTTATAATGATATGGCACCTTATTTTTAATAAAGAAAATAAAAAATTATAATTTAGCCCCCAAACTATCAATCATTTTGCAAGTAATTTTATGAACTGTCAACGCTTAGACTCTGACCCCCAAACTACCAAAAAGTTCTAAAAATGTCAATTTTGTCGAAATATGCCTATAATACCATTACTACGTGTCATTTTTGAATTAAAAAAACTAAAATAAAAAATAAAAAATCGTGTGTTTGGGGAGTGCCCCTTGGGGAGGGGGTGGCTCAAACACTCATTTTCTTTTTAAAAAATAAATAAATAAAATTTTATTTTATTTTAGTTTTTAAATTTTTATTTTTATTATTTAAATTTTTTATATTATTTTTAATTGAAAAATGACACGTGACAAGGGTATTGTAGGTATATTTTGAAAAAATGAGTCTTTTTAAAAATTTTGGTAGTTTGAGGGTTAGAGTCCAAACGTTGGCAGTTTATGGGGCTACTTGCAAAGCGAATGACAGTTTGGGAGGCTAAATTGTAATTTTTTCTAAAGAAAAATTACTGCTTGATTTCTCTCTCATGTTTTTATTAAAAAATACAGGGTGTCATGTCACCATAGAAGAACTCCAAAAAGACACTAGAATGAGCTCTAGCATTCATCATGTTATAGTAGACTGCTATTATGTTTGTCATACCATTAAGATGACGTGGCAGTAAAAATTAACGATTGATTTTTTTTTTACAAGTACTGATCTAATAACTGATTTTCGTTGTCACATCATTAAATTATATGATAATTATATAACAATCTATTAAATAAAAACTACGCATATCAATTAATATATTGAATTAAAGAAATTTTATCAAATCCAATTTGAAGAAAACTCTTCATTTGTTAAATTTTATATTTTGTCTTTTTTTTTTCTTCTTAAACAAAAATATTAACGAACGACACAAATATAAAACACTCTTAAAAATACGAAAATAATTTTGACCTCTATATTATACCAGACCACCTTTTTAAACTAAAAACAAATAACAAACGGGCCTTTGTGCTTACCTTTTGTGTTTTCTTTCTTCTTTTTTAATTTTTGAATACTTGCAAAATTTTACCCTGGCCAGGGGATGGCTCCAACTTTACCACTGTGTGCGCGCGCCGGGAAAAATGTGAAAATCTGATATGCGAGGAGGAGGACGGGTAATAATGAGTTTCAAAACATTCTTTGCTATGATTATGGAGAAAGATCCTTTGCAGCCAAAGTGGCAATGAAGATGCTGAGTAGATCATGACAGTAAAAGACGGGATTAGAATCTTCTTAAATTATTTGAAACAATTTGAGAGAATTTGAACATGTTGTTGTAAGAGACTACTTATAAAACCTACCTGATTGGATAAGTAGTTGGACAGCCCAATATTTATTTGGTCGGATGAGTCTTATAAGTGGTTTCTCACAATCACAAGTCTGAATTATCTCAAATTCGGACAGATAATTTGAGAGGATCCTATTTTATGATAATACTTTCTTTTTTCTCATTATTTGTTCTTTTTAAAATAAAAATATTAACAAACCACCAAAAATACATAACATATAAAACTATTTCATCTTTCTATAACATTGGAACCCTTTTTAATTTATTTTTTTTTAAAAAAACCCATCTAAAAGGCATTAATATACAGAGCCAGACTTATTGGTATAGTTATGCAAATTTCATTTTAGAAATGAATAGGCACTTGTAAGAGAAATATAAAAAAGACTTGATAAATAGCATATTTAGGGTCCGTTTAGATTTGCGATTTCAAAAAATGCAATTTAAAATCACGATTTTAAAATATGAGATTTGAAAAAAATGATTTTTAAAAACGCAGTTAAGCGTCTGGTAAAATCGCAGTTTAACATTTAAAATCGTAAATTAGCCTTTAAAATTCTTCGTTTTCAAAAAAGCACCATCTTACATGCGATTTGAAAAGGTAAATTTTCAGCTTTTTCAAATCGCAATTTTTAAAAACGCAATTTCCAAACAATTTATGTTCTGTAATTTGGTTTAAAATCGTACTTATTGTCTATAAAATTGCAATCTCAAACGCACCCTTAATCATTTTATGGAAAATGACATATTTCCAAAACCAAATATCTAAAATAAACAGAGATGGCATAGCGTAAAATTTAACTAGAATGAACTTAGCAAGGACCTAAAAGTAATCTGCCCAGATTAAATTTTCCCCAACATTTTACTATAATAGAGATAAATAAGCACATAATGAAACCAAAATCGTTGTGGTATTAAGAATATTCAAATTACAGTTCCCATAGTCAAAGGAACTTCAAGGCATAACATCTCGAATTAAAGTTGTTCCCTCCTCACAAAGCCCTCTGGAATCTGTAAGACATGACCATATATATAACTTCTTAAATCTACTTCATCGAAAGAAAGAAAAACTATCAAATCCTTTTAGAAGGTATGGCCATGATGAGAAGTTGAACCTGCATGGCCCAATGGTCTACAAAGACAAAAATTAAAAGGTTGTGTTTGTTGATTTGTTTTGAGGAGTGCTTTTTATTTTTTGTACGTGACAAAAAAGTAAAACTAATTTTAGGCATTTTGTATTTTGAATTGTTTGTTGATGTTTTTGTTTGAAAAAAAAAAAACAAAAGAGAAAATAAGAAAATGCATGACAGCATGAATAAACCGATGAGGATTCTCTACATTTCAAATGCAAATATACACATGTATAAACCGATCAAGATCCTCTCTAGTCTCTACACTAATCCAGGATAAAAAAAAGAAAAAAGATCGTCTTCATTTCAAGTGAAATGGAAAAAATTGATTTTATGGTAAAGTGTATATAATTTTAAATAACGTGACACCATGTGATCCATATACAACATTAAATACAATAGAAAAAAATCTTGACTGTCAATAAACCCTCGCCATTTGAGCAAACAAAACAAAACCCTTTGACAAGGTCACATTGATCATAGCACATAATGAACTTAGGACTAGATTGGTATAAAACCTTAAACTGCAGTTTGCAACATCTAAACAACCAATAAGACACATGATTTCCAAAGTCTTGACATGTCCCAACCTCTTGCTCTAACAAAACTTTCAGACAGAAAAAGAGGAGTAAAATTGCACTCGATTAGCCAGTTGAAAAATAAACAACATGGTCAAAACTATCGATTGAGTCTGCTTCCTACATTTATTCACAATAATAACAAAGTCAACTGCTCAAATCTCAATCCTACCTATTTGCATGCTAAGCGCATTAGAGTTAAACCACTAACATAATCTACTCATGGCGACCATAGATAGCCTCAAAACACTGAGTTCATACTTGATTCATCACAAATTACCAAAAGTTGAATGAACATCGCTTTGTTGATTTGCCTTCTGCTCAGGGGGTATCTTTTATGCCTTGCTTTGTTGCACCGGGAGAAGCTTTACTCGGTGTAGAAGGCAAATACTTGAGGCGGTAACTGACAAGAGAAGGTCCAAAAGTGCTGTATTTCCCAGCACTACTAAAAGCCGCTTCTGCATCAGAACGTCTCTCGAAAACCACCTTGGCTCGGTTACTCTTCTTCAGCACTTCAGTCTCTGATTCATTCAAAGGCCCAAAGCGGCTAAATATCTTAATGAGATTTGTTTCTGAAGGAACAGAATTCAAGTCCGTAAAGTTTAGAATCAGAGCTGTGGGTGAGAGGTCTTGCTCACAATTCTCCTCCAAGTGCTCCACTGGCTTCACTGCTTCGGATTCAAGATTTTCACCAGAACTTTGCTGCTTAGGATCCGGATTGAGACACGCTCCAAGAGCTGCTTGTGGTTGGACAGTGGGAAAACCCTTATCACTTGTTTCATTCTGATTTTCAGGAATGCTTTGGACAATCCTGTCAGTCCAGTAAGTGTCGTTCATGCGCTCCAGCATATACATTTCAGTGATTCCTGGCTTAGTTGATTTTCTTCCGGTCTTGGTTGATTTTTTTCCAGTCTTACCACCAAACACTTGTTTCAAAGACGGTTCATGCCTCTTTAACATAGGATCATCCAGGCTAACAGAATTCCTGAATTCCGAGAAGAAGCTGACTACAGAAAATAAAAAGCTGTATCCTTTCATGGGATCTCTGGCAGCCAAGCAGAGCTGGGACAGCATCTCGTGAGGAGGAGAAAACTCCAAGCTAGGTTTTTGTTCGCTTTTATTCTTTACCTCAGATTCTTGAGACATTCCATCACCATACTTGAGTATTGGACTTGACTCATTCATTTGGTTTGCAGCCCGACGAATTCTATCTCCAACTCTAAAAGTTTTCTTTGTCTGTACAGTCTCATCAGCAACCCCTGTTGACAAAGGACTTCTACCATGTTTGACAGCTGAGTCATCAGACATGGCATCAGCTGCCTTACGTTTCTTACCAGAAGATTGTGAAATCGACTTACCAACAGCTTCCCTTCCTGATACATTTTCACCATTTGGAGTAAACAAGCCCTTCTCGGTATGCAAATCTGGCAAGCTTTTCTCTTTTTTGCTGGGTTTCATACTATCTCCAAAAGTGCTCTTACGCTTACGGAAGGAGCTAGCTTGACTCTTCGACTTTCCTTTCCCAGAGGACAATGACCCATCGTTCACTTCTCCATGATTCTTCGTCTCCCCAATTAGTTGAATTTCCTCATCACTCTCCAACAAAGCACCAAGCATATTGAACTCAGGCAGCCGAGAATAACCCTTCCAACGATAGAAGGCCGACAATTTGGCCAGTGTAGTTACAAGTTCTAGTCTGTCAGCTCCACCATATGGCAATTGAGCTAATGCTTTAACGTACTCAAGAAGTTCCACAGGTTCTAAAGAATCTGCATTTGAAGAACCGTCCCCACCCTCTCTTCTACTTGATTCTTCCCTGATTCCAGCATTAACTATTATCTGAGTCTTGAGTTTGGTATATACTTCTTCTGATACGCAGGAACAGGTCAGCCCAAACTCTACCCGTCTTGAAACCTCTTCCAAAGCACAGTCAACAGCATAGCGAAATTCTTCGGTAGTGCTCTGCTTCTCCATTTGCGAGAAATGTGCCCCAAAGGGCTTTATTCGTGATGCTTCATTCCAAGCAAATGTTTGATCCCCAAAATACGCTATCAGGAAACCGTCTTTTCTAAGGTACTTCTTTGCCTTATTGGATGACGCCGAAGGATCAAAAATCTGCCCAGGCCACCAGGGATGGCTCCTAACTTTGCCCCATACTAGATCAGAAACACAGTATTCCGGTTTTGAGACAGCTGATTTGACATTTCCATCACCATCACCTGATACATTCCCATCTGTCATCGTATATGGATTTAAATCCACAACAAGATCAAAATGATTGTCATCGTCTCGAGTATTCGAGCTAGAACCAGGTTCTGGAACATGAGTGCTTATGGTTGGATGCTTATTGGTCTCTAAAACTGCATCCATTTCCGTGGTCTGATATTCTGATCCTTCCAAAGTTAAAACCTCAGACGTAACCAACTTGGACACATGACTATCCACAGTAGAATTTTCATTATACAAAGAGTCATTGATATCAGCTACTTTTACTTGCACACCTGGAATGGCAGCCGGTAATTGGCTAACAGGCTCTGAATAAGGCTGTATCGAACCTGAGGCATCAGCATCTTCCAATTGGCCGATACCCGAAATCTCTTCAGCATGAACCCGCTGCCCATTTCGATCGCCTCCAGCTACTTGAGTTACCTCCTCTTCTTCTCCATTTAGCATTGGATTATCCCCTCCATCTCTCCCTACATTCCCTTCTGCTCCGAAGGTTACCAAAGGATCTCCATCCGTAGCACCCATAACTTTACCGTCAGAACCTTCCTTCAAAGACTCATCCTCCCCTCTATTCTTCTCATTAGGCCCTGAATCCCCAAATATAGCACCAACATTCCCAACACCACATTTCGACCCCAAAACCCGCTCTTCATCATCGTCCGCTTTCCCAACAACGACTCTGCCTTCCAGTGAACACTCTGCGCCCTCAATTCCAGCACCCTCCTCCTTGGCATCAAGCACAACATTCCTATCCAAACCACCAATGTCCGACCCACGCGACCCCTCCAAAGAGTCATTATCTCCGGTAAGGTTCCCGACTTCGCCCACTATTCGCCCCATTGAAGAACCCTGACCCAGACCCGTCGAAGACTCGGTTAGGGTTTCAGCTCCAGAACCCTTAAACCCAGAAGCCTCGTTTTCCAGGTCAAACGAAACGACGTCGGAGTTCAGGTCGATATGGGCGGAATTTGCAGACATTAGGAAACCCTAAAAATCAAAAAAAAAAATACAAGCCCTAATAATGTTGAAGTCCAAAAAAACAAAAAAAAATACAAGCCCTAATCATGGTGAAGTCCCTACAATATACAAACACAAACGAAGCGAGGGAAGGGAAAATATATATTGTACCTTTCGTTCGTTTTTCTCTTTTTTGTGTTCCTTATTTTTCTTCCTCTCGTTCTTTAGGTTCGGCAGACAGACGGCGTGCCTAAAGTTTGAGAGCTCGATGAGACTTTGTATGCGTGAAAGTCTGTTAACAGGGAAATGGGGGGACGGGGTGAGGCGTGGTGAGGTGGGGGGTGCGCAGTACCCAGGAATGGTTTTCTCGTTTCGAATCAGGGACAGGACACAGGAATTCGAGTGGCCACGTGGTGCAGATCGGGCCGTTTGATTTTAAAGCGGGAATTCGAGTGGCCACGTGGTGCAGAACGGCCGTTTGATTTTAAAGCGGTAATATTCTGGAACCAATTTGACGAGTGATATTCACTAATCAGATAGGCTTGAAACGACACTCGTGGTCGTGGAAGTGTTATTTTTTATTTTTTCCCAAAAAAAAAATTAAATAAATAAATAACAAACAAGATGATCAAACAACGACAAGATAATTAATTAAAAAAATTAAATAAATAAATTCGGACTACAATACAAATATGGATAGTAAAATGATGTGCAGTTTATTTATTAAGAATGATCAAAATAATTAATTAAAAAAAATACTACAAGCATCAATAATTAAATTTCACAATATTTTAATATTAATCTATTAATAAAATACTCGGTACTCTTAACGAAAGAAATATCTCTCTTATGTCTTATTGAATTCACTCTCTTCTCATTGATTATATCATAATCACTTTTATTAATTATCTAGATATACCTAATATAGACAATTTTTTAACACTATTTCACTTAAAAAATTTATCCTTGTGGACATAGCTTTCTTCCAAATTTAGTTGAAGGAAATTTCTTCAATCCCCGTCTACAAAAATGATATGTGTCATTTGAGCGTGTAAAAATTATATGCTTCTTTAATAACAAGGATAAAGTTGGAATGAATTTTATTAAGAAAACCATATGCATCTCACATGCTATTAAAAAAATAGACACGTGTCATTTTTATAGATTAGGTTGAACAAACTTCCCCCAATCCAATTTGGAGGAAATATTTGTCATTTTTATTATATTACTATCTCACAATGCTGATATTACAGTATCAACTAACCATTGAATTTTTTTTAGTAATGACTGATTCAATGGTTGATTGGAATTGTTACATCAATATTGTTAGATAGTTGTAGGATAAAAATGTGAATTCGACTATGACTGTACAAGCGATCGATTATTAACCGCAGCTAACTACTAACAGTTTTTAACCACTATTCTCATTTGCGGCTAGCAAAAATCACTAATCGCATGTGTGGATGCGAATAACGTTTTTAGGTTTGCATATCCTTAGATATAATATATATGGATTTAATCTAAAATACTAGGACTTAAAAAAAATTAAATTAAAAAAAAAAAACTCAAATATGCCCAAAACACTAAATTTAGGCACAAAATATTTTCAAAATTTAAAATATGCCATAATTGAGGCCCAAAAGAAGGGTAGTTACTTGATACACAAATAACGATTAATAACCGCACAAACATCAATTAGTACCCGCGTGATGCGGATGAGATTACATAAAAGTGATAACCACATAATATTGATGTTAATAATCGCATCTGCATGTATAACTTTAGTTCTTACATTAGTCTATTACAATTCGTTACTTATATTTCTAGATTCTTATAAGAATAATACTATATACCATTCAAATATTACACAAAGCTGATATGACAAATTATAGTAGTCATTTATATATATATATATATAAAGGTTGATCCAAAGACCATTATACCCTATCATATCAACTTTGTAAGATATTTATAAGATGTTTTTCTGGTACATAGAATGACTCATGAATTTTCCCTGATTTTTATATTGTCACATAATACAAAGTCATGTCAAAACTAACACCATTTTATAAAGTAATGCTACACACTCTTACTTTTTCATACCCATTTTTCTATACTCTTTGGTTACTTTTAAAACCATCATTAAATTTTTATTGAATCTTAATCTAATGGTGATTTTAAAAGTCAATATTAAGATGGGGAAATAGGTGTAGACAAGTAGGACCGTCTATTGTTATAAATTGCCAATTTTTCAAAACCATTTTTTTTTTTTTATATATAAGTACATCAATAAATAAGTTACATCCAAAAATATATATAAGGCTGGACAACATAATAAAGAACCCCAAATTAACCTTATCAATGCATGTAAACAAAAAATAAAATGTTATGCATCAAATCAATGACGCAACCTTATATTTTATTGGTACGAAGATCAATAAAGGTGATCACCAATTAAGGAGATTTGGCAAGGCGCACCATGAATGATGCAACCAAGAGGTACAAGAAGGATCACAAACCTCGAAAGGTTCAATAATCCGATCCGTAGCCCAATAAAGAAACAGCTGCAGTGGCACACCCAAAGATGAACTACCACAATAAAAAAGACACTGATGAGGGACAAAACAAAACCTATGGTGGAGATAGCTTTAACAACCCGAAGCAAACAAGGAACAATAAATAAAAACACAAAATAGAACATCGACAACTAGTGGAGCGAAGGGGGTTGAAGGGTCCTGGCACGTGAAAGATCCAAACTTAGAAAACCATTAAACGGCCTTATCCAATCAGGGCTGTAAATAAACCAATTCGTTCGACAACCCGCTCGGTTTAGCCTGATCAAAACTCGAGCTCGATACTATAGGAACTCACTCATTACTATAAAAACCCATTAGATTAATAAGTGATGCATGCCCGACGTGCTCGCCAAAAATCAACAGGGCCTCACGAGCTCAGCTTCTTTAAAGTTCGATCAGATCGCTCGCCCATCTCATTAATCCGACTTGTTAACTCGATCATATCTTCTTCTTCTTCTTTTGTGTGTGTGTGTGTATATATATATGTATTACCAAAAATTAGTTATATAAATTTAAGCATGTATATTAGTAATCAAGTAATATATGTTATATATGTTACTTAATATTTATATGTGTGTGTATTAATTAACATACTAACTTGTTAGTTCATAAATAACATATTATCTAGTTAATTAACATATACTTAGTAAATATAATTAACTATATATATATATGCTAGATAAGCATATAATATTCTAGCTAAGTAAATATAGTATTATATATTAATTATAATACTTTGATAATAGTATTTAGTATGTTAAACTAACATATTAAGTTATTAATAGTTAGTATATATATATATATATAAACACACATATATCACATCACACATGGTTAACAGTAGTTATCTATTATATTTATATTATAATTACTTAGTTATATAGAATATAGGGAAAACTTCAATTTACCACCATGAAGTTGTCACCAATTTGCAATTCTACCACCAATGTTTCAATTTTGTTAATTGCACCCCATTAAGTTTCAAAAATTTTCAATTTAGGGAATTTGTCCAAATCGATCGTCTGAATTAACGAAATTTGCCTCACGTGCCTGTTAGTGATGTAAACGGACGAGAATGCCCTTACTTCTCAACTGATGAAGAAAAGTCGTGCACGTGTCTTTTACACTTGTATGAAAAAAGATGAACAAAAACCATCATTTTTAAAAGTTAGAGTCGAAAAGCACAGACCCGTTCATCGTCTTCTTTAGGGTTTATACACACCCTATCCGTGTTCCTTTCGGCCTTCGTGATTTCGCCTTCCTGTGTGGGTTTTCTTCAACTAGCAAAACGAAAATCGACACTGTTGGTGAAAGTTTCGTGATTAAATCGAAGTGGTGTTTTTTTAAAAGATTCCTCTTTTCAAATTAGGGTTTTGTGCAATTTGAGATTCCGTTGTATTTTGTTATGGGATATCAAATTCCTTTTGAAGTTAGTTTATTATGCCTTTCTTTTAGCTACAGATTTTGCTTTCAATGATTGGGTATGTCTTTTTCAAGCTCGAAAGTTGGTTTCACTTTTTGGGTCCGTGGGTCCGTGTGTTTTGTTTAGGGTTTATACAGTTACTAATTTCTGTGGTTTTGGGTCCATGTGCTTTGCCTTTACTGAGTCCGTGTGTTTGGTTTTTGTTAGACATGCGCTGCTTCTCTGTGTTTTGCTTTGGTTGGTTACATGTGGGTGTAAAAACTGTAGGTGGTCCCCATAGGATTTTATATGCATATATATTGGTTGATGTTATCAAGGCTCCTGTTTTAGAATTTTGTTCTTGTATCACCAATACCTAGTGATGAAGAATGTGAAATAACCTCTGCTCCAGGGTCTGAATTCCATTCAGTTGACATGGGAGATCCAGTTTTGGAACTAGAGATGAAATTCCCAGATATACGAACATTCATGGAGTTTGTTAGGATGTTTAATCTTAAAAGGGGGAAGGACATCACATTTAAAAGGAATGAGAGACGAAAATGTATAGTTGTGTATAAGGAACCAAATTGTAATTATAGAGTATATGCCAGAAAGATGCCTGATGAAGAGACATTTCAAATAAAGTCTATGCAAAGTGAACATCTGTGTTGCAGGCAATTTAAGAACTCAATTGTGACATCCACCTGAATTGCTGACAAGCTCATAGACAAGTTTAGAGTTCAACCAAACATGCCTTTGGGTGCGATTCAGAATGAAGTGAAAGAAAGGTGGAGGGTGGATGTAAATCCAAGCATGATGTATATGGCAAGAACAAAGGCTAATAGAAAGATTTTTGGAAAGCATGAGCTTCAATACGTGAAGTTGTGGGACTATTGTGAGACATTGAGATCAACCAACCCGGGATGTTGTGTTGTGATGAAAGTGGATAGGCCAATGCCTGAGGTCAATCCAAAGTTTCTAAGAATTTATTGTTCCCTGGCTGCCATGAAGAAAGGCTTTCTGGAAGGATGTAGACCTGTTATAGGGGTGGATGGGTGCTTCCTTAAAGGACCATTTAAGGGGCAACTCCTAGCTGCGATTGGACGAGATGGCAATGATAATATGTATCCAATTGCCTATGTTGTAGTCGAAGCTGAGACCAAGGACAGCTGGATATGGTTTCTGGAAACCTTAGTGTCCGATCTTGGACACCATGAGCAGCATAGCAAACCAACATTTATTTCAGATCGACAGAAGGTAAGTTATGGTACATGATTACATCTCATTCATTTTTTATTTACAATGTTGTACAATCTTAATGTAATATATTGTTATAATTTTTGTAGGGGCTAATGCCAGCATTTGAGGAGGTCATTCCAAATGTAGACCATAGGATTTGTGTCAGGCACTTGTATGCCAACTTCAGGGACATCGGGGGGCATCGAGGAGTGGCCTTGAAGGAGAAGTTATGGGCTGCAGCTTCTGCATACACTGAAGGGGATTTTATAAGTGTAATGGATGAGCTGAAGAATATGAATAGCGATGCCTTTGAGTACTTGCACAAAATTGACCCAAGTGCATGGCCCAGAGCATGGTTCACTGAGGATACAAAGTCTGACCTTTTGCAGAACAACATTTGTGAGTGTTTTAACTCTTACATTTTAAAGGCTCGTGATAAGCCTGTCTTGACCATGCTAGAGATGATAAGGAGAAATTTGATGCAGAGATATCAAGCTAAGATGGAGGGCATTCAAAAGCTGACTGAAAAGATAACTCCTAACATTGCAAAGAAGTTTGAGGCATTAGTGTATGAATCAATGGACTATGTTGCCCTATATGTTGGTGATGACATGTTTGAAGTGAGTGGTCCAACTGACAAACAATTTGTGGTGGACATGAGGAGAAGAACATGTGGCTGTAGGGTTTGGCAAATGACTGAAATCCCATGTGTGCATGCATGTGCTGCTATATGACATAGTTGTAAGGATGCAACAGATTATGTTGATGACTTATATTCTTTGGAGATATACAAGAAAGCATACGAGCCAGTTATATATCCAATGCTCAGTGAGGAGCAATGGATAAAAACCCAGCATGACATGTTGGAACCCCCAATGGCTAGAGCAACCCCAGGTAAACCAAAGAAGTTAAGAAAAAAATGGAGTTGATGAAAATAGAGATCCGCAAAATAAATTCAGAATTAGGAAGTTTGGAGCAAGGATGACACGTTCCAAATGCAAGGGAAAATGGCACAATAAAATGGCATGTCCAATGAATATGAGTCAATTAAGTCAAGAGTTGCCTACCCTACCTCCAGCAAGTGTGAGTTTTGCTATTGGTCTTATTATCCTTCTTGTTATTGTGTAGTACATGCAAACTGATTGGCTCACACCTTTTACTATTCTGTGCAGACACAAAGTACTTGCTCCAGCATTCGTACACATCCCAAAACCAGAGGTGGTGCCAGTCTAAAGGTACTAGCATTATTATTATCATTGATTTATGTGGTTTTTTTTTTTTTTTGGTTTTTTCCTTTGTATATTGTGTTTACATAAATGCTATTGAGTTTTGTTATTGGTCTTATTATCCTTGTTGTTATTGTGACACATTTTGCTATTTATTATGTGCAGATACAAAGTACTATCTCCAGCATGCGTACACATCACAAAACCAGAGGTGGTGCCAGTCTAAAGGTACTAGCATTGTTATTATCATTGATTTCTTAGTTTTTTTTTTTATTATCTAAAGGTACTAGCATTTTTTTTTTGTTAGTTTTTTCCTTTGTATATTATGCTTACATAAATGCTATTGTGTTTTGTTATTAGTGTAAGGGTGCAAGAACAAATCCGGTCCCAACACTTGCAATTCATTCAAGGACCTGACAGTCCGAAAGTGTCAAGAGTATTTTTCGGACTAGTGCATCCAAACCCACCATACATATTGATCTAACTGAGAGTGGGTCAGATGGGTGGGGCACCAAGAGGAGGTGCAGCAACCCGAGGTGGACATGCATTCAGAGGTGGTGGAACTAGTGGGGCAACATCAAGAGGTGGTGCAAATCCAACAGCTGATTCGGCAACCAAAGGCAAACGTGTGGTTGTAACTGTTGAAAAAACAATTCAAATTGCTGAAGAGAAAAGGAAGAGAAGGAAGCCAGATTGGAAGATATTATTTCATAGATAGTCATTTGGAAGTTTTTTTATGAACAACACTTTAAATGTTTGTCATGATTTGATACACATCTACTGTGCAATTGGTCTTTTGTTTAATGCACATGTCAGGTAGTTGAATTTGTTTTTGCACTTTAAATGTAGTTGGAATGTTGGTATTTTGACATGCAGATGCAGTAGGATTGTTTTTTGCACTTTAAATGTAATTGGAATGTTGGCGATTTTGACATGCACTTCGAATGTTTTTGTGCACTTGGAATGTACAGCCATTTATGCGCGCAGTTTGTGTAACACATGTCATTTATTTGCCCAGTTTGTGTGCTTTGAAAGTGACATGCTTGGAGCGTTTGGCTTGGAATGATTTGTGGTTAAATGTATTTGTGCATTTCAGGTTTAATAGAGCACAATCGAATTTCTTTCAAAATAATTCAGTTGACAGACATCACATCACAAAACAACTTGACACATCACTTCAAAAATTTATGAGTGTTTGATACCACGACATGTTCCAACTTAATACACCATAACACAAAACAACTTTCAACAAAAAACATGCACTGATCCACACTTGCATCCATCATGGCAACCTCAAACGACCAATTGTACTACCCTGCTGGTTTTGGGCTGCATATCCGAAGAAAAAGCACAGTGCAAACATAATCCATGAACACACAAGTATTGTATGGTAATTCTTCTTCATTGCTCCATGTTTGATATCCAAAATTTAGATTTCTTTACAATATTGAAGATTTTCGGTCTTCACAACCTCAACTTCTTTCTCCATTTCGACCTTCACCTTCCCCACTTCTACTTCAACCATGCCTTCACATCGTTTAGCTTCTGCCACCAAACCTTCATGCCACTCAAACAATCGATCGACAACTCTCTTACCATGTTCACACATTTTGGGATCAACCAACTCAAAGAAACCACAATCCATATTAATCTGCCAAAAAACAACACAAATCAAATTTCAAAAGTTGACATACTAGGTCCATCTACATATCAAGGTTCAATATTTCAGCAAAAGTGAAATAGAATTTGGATGACAAAGCCAATACTATTGCAGTATTAAAAACCCAAATCACATTCTTTAATTGTTTCTACAAACACTTAAAAATTTAAGCAGAGACGAAATCCTAAAATTTTGAAAACTGTAACAAAATCCGAAGTGATTAACTCAGTTTTATAAACCCTAAACAAAATCATACTATAAGCCTGGAAAAAACACACAAAAAACCCTACAATTTTTTGATCACCCAAATGTATAATGAAACCCTAAAATTGAAGAGAATAATTAACACTTGCCTTCCAATTTTCACAACCCATAAACTTTCTTCCGAATTTTTTTTTGGTATGTGCCATTTTCACATTTATAGGCCGCTCGTAGTAACATATTTGTTGCCGTGAAAACAATGCAACAGTCTGGGTGGACTCCGAGCTTGCATCGATCCTCTCATTCGAATCCCCATTGGAGTTGGTTGTTGGGTCGCCGGACGAGCCCTGCTTCGAGCCATCTATCGTCTCCTTCAACTAGCTGTGGGCTTTCCCCTATCATTTTCCCCGATTTTTTCCCTTATTCTTTTCTCTTCTCTCCTCTCTTAATCTCTCAGGAAATTTGAACCAGTATGAAATAAGGGCACGAGCGGGGTTGGGTTTCTATAGGTATTTCAGAAAAAAGAACGACTAAAAAAATAAGGGCATTCTCGTCCGTTTACATCACTAACAGGCACGTGAGGCAAATTTCGTTAATTCAGACGACCGATTTGGACGGATTCCCTAAATTTAAATTTTTTGAAACTTAATGGGGTGCAATTAACAAAATTGAAACATTGGTGGTAGAATTGCAAATTGGTGACAACTTCATGGGGGTAAATTGAAGTTTTCCCATTGAGGGGAAAACTCCAAGACCATTTAAGGCCCTGGAGCAGAGGTTATTTCACATTCTTCATCACTAGGTACTGGTGATACAAGAATGTCACTTCTACTCATATCAGAATTATAGTCATCATCAACATCTTTATATGTTATTTGGCCAACTTCAGTGTGATCCCCATCATCTTCACTATCATTACTATCATTATCACTACCATTTTTACTACTCTCTTCACTACTCTCAACCCTAGGATTATCAAGTTGTACATTAGAGGGTCCAGCACTCGCACCAACATCAACATCAAATAAGTCTTCATTATCACTTAGCTTATCTGTCCATCAAGGATCATCAAAATTAACCCTCCCTTCGTATTCATCATGCTCTTCACTATCCTCTTCATCACCCCTTTCATTCCCAAAAGACACAATGTATAATTCCAATATTACATGCCAAGTATGGCAAGCAGACAATGAAAGCACATCATGGTCTGAAGTAATTAAATACAAGCCATCAACAAGACTCTTCCTAGGGTCTTTAAAATACATTAAATCCCATGACCTATACCCATATTTCTTACATATACCTTCAATTTCAAAATATGATAATTTATCAAGGTCAACCTTCTCGTGATGCACTTCAACTTCACCACCTACATACACACAACCAAACCTCCGGTCGAACCTACCCCCATAATGAACTTCAACTACCAGTTCACTACTTCTCATCCTATGAGGTTAATGATATAAAACACAATAAGTCACATATATAGTGGAATTAAATAAAAGGGAAGAGTCTTGATAACATCAACCAATATATATATGCATATCAAATCCTTTGGGGACCACCTACGGTTTTTACACCCAGATGTTACCAATCAACAAAACACAAAGCATCATGTTTTGAAACAGCCAAAACAAAAGTCTAAAACAGGAGTCTTAATAACATCAACCAATATATATATGCATATCAAATCCTTTGGGGACCACCTACGGTTTTTACACCCACATGTCACCAACCAACAAAACACAAACCACTTTAATTTTGAAGCAGTCAAAACAAAATTCTAAAATAGGAGTCTTGATAACATCAACCAATATATATGCATATAGAATCCTATGGGGACCACTTACGGTTTTTACACCCATATGTAACTAACCAAAGCAAAACACAGAGAAGCAGTGCATGTCTAACAAAAACCAAACACACGAACCCAGTAAAGGCAAAGCACATGGACCCAACACCATAGAAATTAGTAATTGTATAAACCCTAAACAAAACACACGGACCCACAAACCCAATAAGTGAAACCAACTTTCGAGCTTGAAAAAGACACATCCAATCATTGAAAGCAAAATCTGTAGCTAAAAGAAAGACATAATAAACTAACTTCAAAAGGAATTTGATATTCCATAACAAAATACGACAGAATCTCAAATTGCATAAAACCCTAATTTGAAAAGAGGAGTCTTTTTAACATACCTTGAAAAAAAACACCACTTCGATTTAATTACGAAACTTTCACCAACAGTGTCGATTTTCGTTTTGCTAGTTGAAGAAAACCCACACAGGAAGGAGAAATCATGAAGGCCGAAAGGAACACGGATAGGGTGTGTATAAACCCTAAAGAAGACGACGAACGGGTCTGTGCTTTTCGGCTTTAACTTTTAAAAATGATGGCTTTTGTTCGTCTTTTTTCATACAAGTGTAAAAGACACACACTGCACGACTTTTCTTCATCAGTTGAGAAGTAAGGGCATTCTCGTCCGTTTACATCACTAATAGGCATGTGAGGCAAATTTCGTTAATTCAGGCGGTCGATTTGGACGGATTCCCTAAAGTGAAATTTTTTGAAACTTAATGGGGTGCAATTAACAAAATTGAAACATTGGTGGTAGAATTGCAAATTGGTGACAACTTCATGGAGGTAAATTGAAGTTTTCCCTATAATATATTAGACTTACTACTTGCTCATATTATACATATACAAGAGTTTATACTTTCTAGTTATATATAATAACATATTGTTAATTTGTTACTTATAGACTATAATTATGCACTATATTTTATAATATGCCTTATATAGTTACATAGTATATATTTATGCTATTAATAAATGTATAGAGGTTGTTCAAAAACTTGAGCTTCAACTCTGCTTTGATTACACGTTGAAGAATTTAATGGCTCACCTTGAGCTTTAGTTGAGTTGAGCTTGTTGAGTAATTCGGCTCAACTCAAATGTCATTTTCAACGAACTTGAACTTCCAAATTTTAAATGAGTTGAATTTGAACACATATTTTATAACTTGACTCGCGTTGGAGCTCGATTTGTAAATAAGCCGGTCTTGAAATTTAAAACCACGGCTCGGCTTCATTACAACACTGATTCCACACTGGAACGCAAAACGACGAGGCTCCCCTTGTTCCCCATAATTTTTCATCTCCCGCCAAAACCAGAGAGACGAAATTGAGAGGCCCTCGGGAGAGAGCCAGAGCTAGATCATGAGCATGGGCATGGGCATGGGCATGGGCATGGCTTACGGCTCTGTAGACCCAAGCGGCTACTGGGACTTTTTGTCCTCGTACTTCCCCCAACAGGTGTTCCCAACCATCGAAGAAAGCTGGCTCAGGCTCACTTCTTCGCTCTTTTGCTTCTTTTCTACTCCACCAGGCCAAGATCTCGCTTCTCAGGTCTCCCTTTCTCTAATATGCTCAGCGAATTTTGCTAATTACTCTTCTTTTGTTGTTGTTGTTGTTGCTTAGGACTCCTAGTTTGTGAGTTGTGGATGTAGTTGGTTGGGGATCTATAAGGCATTTGAATTTCAGCCCTAATTTTATAAGTTTGGCATGCATTACTCTTGCTCTGGAGGATCGCGCTTTAGGAATTTGCATTCCCAGTGCTATAAGCATCCAATTAATGCACAATTTCGGTTTAATTTTGTCAGTGATGTGCTAATCCAGTTGTTATAGAACCGCATTAAGTCACCGAAAGTGTCAATTAAGAAATTGATTTTCTATTGCATAGTCATCAAGAAATAAGTTGGCAAATGATCGTGGGAAATTGTTAGAATATTAATTAAACGATTAACTCAACAATCTCCAATCAGTTTAAGCTTTTGGATAACTTGTGATTTAACGTGTTATCGTCTTGAGTTCGGACCCTAACTTTATAGTTTATCCTTATTTCAAAATATTTTACATGTTAAAATATTAACTAAATAATTAAATCAACAATTTTCTATCTGGAGATAATTGGTGATTTAAGAGGAATTAAGGCGTACCGGTTAGTTAAATTCTATAAAGTTTTTTAAATTGCGTGAAGAATGTTATTGCAATTGAGCCTTAAGCATCCCTTCAGGTTTTGCTTTCCACTGATTGGATTTAGTATTGGTAGTCATCTTAGGTAATTTCATTATTCAAAAGAAGAAGGTTGATATTTGAATTATGCTAACAGATAAAGGATGATGATGGTCTCTTCGTTTTGTCGATGGACTTTAAACAATTTCGGAAAATATGCGGTCTTGAGGAATTTTACTTAATGTTGGAGGATGGACCTAAAATAGCTCTCTTATGCATGAGTGCTGCAATTCACAAGGTAAAACATAACAGTTGTTGGGAATTTATCGAAGTTTTGTCTCATTTATTCCATTTTTGTTTTATAAAAATAAGTTTTGGACTACGATGTTAATTACTTACACTGGAAGCAGGTTATGTTGACCATATGGGAGAAAAATAAGCTGGAAGATGGTGCCAAAGTTATTATACGTCTGCACAACTACCCTGAAACTATGATTGCTCTAAAGAACTTAAAAGCAGCTTATATTGGTAAATACTTGTAATTATTGCCTTACCCAAAAGGGAAAAAAAGCTTGTATTTGCCTTTTCTGATATTAAGCACCAGTAGAAGCTAATATATTTGAGAAAACAATATTGATGATATTACTTGTTGACATGGCAGACAAGCTTGTATCTGTCCGTGGTACTGTAGTAAAGGTTAGCACTGTCAGGCCTCTAGTGGTACAAATGAGTTTTGACTGTGCAAAGTGTAAAACAGAAATTACACGTATTTTCCCTGATGGAAAATTTTCACCACCAGCCAGTTGCGATTTACATGGGTGCAAGAGCAAAAATTTTAATCCAATTCGATCTACTGCTCGAACAATAGATTTTCAGAAAGTAAGGTAGGTTCCTTGATGCAAACTTCTGCTTCAATAATTGCACAACTACTTTTTTTTTTCAGTATTCATAGACATGGATAGAATTTCCCTGAACATCCTTCTTTCAAATAACATTTTTTGTCATTAAGTTTTTCCTTGTACTTCTCTAGGCTTCAGGAACTTTTGAAGCCTGAAGATCATGAAGAAGGCCGGGTGCCGCGAACGGTGGAATGTGAACTGACCCAAGATCTTGTTGATGCATGCATACCTGGAGATGTGGTGACTGTCACTGGAATTATCAGAGTAATTAACAATTACATGGATATTGGAGGAGGTATGATAAAGAGATACCTTTGATGCTGTATGTTCAGTTCCTTGACATGCATGAACTTTGGTTGATGATTTTTTTCTTGTATGCGTGTAAAGTTTATCAGTTTGGTTTGACAACACTTACCTTATGATGGATAGCAGTGAATATCTGCTAATGCTGTTTGGAGAAAACTTCATTATTTTCAGGAAAATCAAAAAGCAAAAATCAAGGGTTTTACTATTTGTATCTAGAAGCAGTTTCAATAAAAAATTCCAAATCACAGTCTACACCCGAGGATTTGCAAGATCCTAATTTCAATGCTAGAGCCACGGAGCTGTTTGATTTATACTCATTTTCTCCAAGGGATTTGGAATTCATTGTAAAGTTTTTGGAGGAACATGGTTCAGATATCTTCAGGCAAATACTTCAATCTATATGTCCATCCATCTATGGACATGAGCTTGTTAAAGGTAAAGTTATATGTATTCTATTAATTATTGCATATATGTTCCTAAACTTTCATGATAAGTCAATCTTCTGTATTTGTATAATTCCTTTTTCCCCACTGCTAATTCTATTTAATTACCATTGTTTTGATGGCGTCCCTTTACACGGCGATGATATTGACTAATCCAAAATATAATGTTCTGCATTTCTTGCTTGGGCAATATAGAATGTGCTGATCTTCTGTTTTAGAATCTCCAAATCCAAGTTCCGGTCTTAATCAGTTGCAGTTGGAGCAGATACAACATTGTAATTTGTACAAATTCTTGTTCTTAAAATGCTTACCTTCCTATACCAATCCATATGCAAATATGGTACCTCAGAGTTTCCTTTCATCAGTGATATTTCTTTAAGTTTTCACTGATATGCGCTGGCCACACCTATAATGATGTTGATGTAACTCTTTTGGGAAATAGCATAATCGTAAACATATAATTAAATATGAACTACCTACTTTCTCAGCTTGCACACTAGATTATTTTTTCTCATGTATCTGAAATTGATGATTGGAGTTGTGTTTTTATACTAATTCCTTTTTTCTCAACAGCGGGAATAACACTAGGACTGTTTGGAGGCGTACGGAAGCATTCAAAGGATCGTAACAAGGTTCCTGTCAGAGGAGACATTCATGTCATAGTTGTTGGTATGTTTAGACTCTTTTTCTTTGGGTTTTTTTTTTTTGACTCTTTTTCAACGGAACTAAACCTTGTCAATTATGAAAATAATTTTATTTAAAAATTGTCTCGATCAACTAGAAGTCAAGGTCATGGTGGAAACTCTATCGATTTTTGGGAGGAGAAGTTGAACTTCTACCATTTTAATTTTCAATTTGCTAGGTGATCCTGGACTAGGCAAGAGCCAACTACTGCAAGCAGCGGCTGCTGTTTCTCCACGCGGCATTTATGTTTGTGGCAATGGCACTACTAAAGCTGGCCTCACTGTCGCTGTAGTTAGGGATCCCATGACAAGCGACTATGCTTTTGAGGCTGGTAGTTATTTTCTGTTATATTTTCATCGGAATCTGATGTCTTGGCTATCCTATCTGTTATGTCTGCTGCATTGAATTATATGAATTCCTTACTAATGATTTAAGTTTGGTTGATTGACTAAATTTCACAAGTATTTTTTTTTGATAAGTAATGCAATTCACTAATAAGCGCAAAGGGGTGCAACCCTAGTACACAAGAGAAAACCCCCACTAATGATGTAAAGAAGAACACAAATCTACAAATTCAACGAAGTTAGAAAACTGTGAAAAATTATACGCCCCTGCTCATATATGAAGCGTTTTGACCAATATATTCTTGAGCTCTTCCACTGCCTTCTCACGATCTTCAATGCATCTTGCATTTCACTCTCTCCAAATGCTCCACATTAAGCACAAAGGGGACATCCTCCAAATAGCTAAAACTGAACGACTTCCCAACTGACCTCGCCGACAATCTAACAACTCTATTACCCTTCTAGGCATAACCCATTCGTCTCCGAAAAGGAGAAAAATCACACTCCATAATTCTCTAGTCACTTCACAGTGAATAAGAAGATGATCTATAGATTCTCTACTCCTTTTACACATTTAATACTAGTCCACCACTATTACTTTTCTCTTCCTCATGTTATCCAATGTCAGAATTTTTCCGAGAGCCACCATCCACACAAAGAAACCCACTCTCAATGGAACTTGTACTCTGCAAATACTCTTCCAAGAAAAAGATGAACCTCCCGATTTAGATAATTCTTGATAAAATGGCCTTACTTCAAACTTTCTCCTCTTTGAAGGAATCCACCATGTACGATTCTCACCATCTTGTTTCAATCTGAGAGAATACAACAGACCATAAAATGCAATCACGCAATCCACTTTCCAATCCTGTACGGATCTAATAAAAGATAAGTTCCATTAGAGATTCTAATTCGAAACTTGCATATTATCCTCAGCCCATGCCTCCTTACAACAAGCTATACTAAACAACTCGGGAAAGGACTCCTTTAGTGGTTGATCCCCACACTATATATCATGCTAGAACCCAAGCTCAGTACCATCTCCCACTTCATATTTGATCAATCTTGAAAAAACTCCCCACCCCCTCCTAATATGTTTCCACACTCCCAACTCCAAAGTGCCCCTTTACCTCCTTAGTATACCAACCTCCGTCATACTATCATATTTTGTTTCCACCACCGGTCTCCACAAAGCCTCTCTCTCCGTAGCATACGTCATAACCACTTACCTAACAATGCTTGATTAAACCGAATCAAGTTTCTTACTCCCAATCCACCGGTTTGCTTGGGGAAACAAATCTTTGACCGATTAACTATATTCAACTTAAACTCCTCATTGATACCTCCCCATAAAAGTTCTCGCTGAAGTTTCTCAGTCCCATTGGCCACACCAATTTGAATAGGAAACAACGACAAATAATATGTGGGCAAATTGGACAAAGTATCTTTGATCAAGGTCAGCCTATCTCCCTCTGACAAATAGAGCCTATTACAACCATTAATCGCCTTTCCAATTTTTCTACAACTGTCGGCACTCGGATCCAGACGGTGATGTGGGCTTGGGTCCGACAGAGATTCTGCAGGAGTCTTTGTCAGAGATTTCTTTGGGGTCAGAATCTGGGGTGGCTTTAGTGGGTGTGGATCCGTTGGACGCAGATGGGGAATCAGGTTCTCTTCTTCCAGCTCTGGAGACGTCAGATTCACTCTCTTCGGCTGAGATGGATGAGAAGTTGATGTCGGAGTGGGAGTTAGATGTTAGGAAGAAGGTTGCTGGATTTTGGGAGAGGTTGTCCTAGGAGTATGCATGGAAGGTGTCTGAGGAGCATAACGAGAGGATCAGGACCATTACGGAAGAAATGATTAAGCGTCAGAAGACTAAAGGCAAGAAGGAGCTTCTGAATCTACAAAGCTCTGTTAATTATGGTGATTTTAAAATTTCTTCGAGGTGTAGAAAAGGCAGGACCCATGTGATCTAGGGTTATATGCCTAGGGAGGTTTTTGTGGTTTGTTTCTCGGGGCCTTAGGTTTTTTTCTTGTTCCTTGGGTTGTCTGATAGGTTTTCGGGCTAGTTTTGGTTCTCCTTTGTATACCGCATTTGTACTTAGGGGCGCCTTACGCTTATTTTCTTAATAAAATTTTAATTACCTATCAATTTATTAATTTTTTTTTTCTACAATGCCTCTCCCTATGGAACTAGACTTAGGTGCACCCAATGGGAGACCCAAATAAGTCATCGGTAACAAAGCCACCCTACACCCCATATTACTGGCCTAACTTTCTACATCTTCCATTTCACCAATTGGAATTATCTCTGATTTCAATAAGTTAATCTTTAACCTCGGCACCGCTTTGAAGCATAAAAAAAGACATTGCAGATTACGAAGATGTTCACCATTAGCCTTGCAAAAGATCAACGTATCATCCGCAAACAAAAGATGAGACAATCAGTTCTGCATTATTTCTTAATCCCACCAAAAAAACCAGATAAAAGCACCCTGTTCACAGTGGCTAACATCATTCTACTCAGAGTCTCCATAACAACTACAAAAATTAGAGGAGATAACGGATCCCCTGGTCGTAAACCATGTGAACTGCTAAAGAAACTAGAGGGGGATCTATTTATTAAAATGGAAAATCGCACCGTAGATATACAAAATGCTATCCAAGCTCACCATTTCTCCCCAAAACCGTTTCTCTTCAACAAATAAAACAAAAACTCTTATTTCACATGATCATATGTCCTCGCTAGATCCAATTTAAAAAACAAGCCAAAAACCCCTGATCTTTTTTTATTTTTATTTATTTATTTATTATTATTTTATAAGTATAGGAACCCCTGATCTGATTCGACTATCAATACACTCACTTGCAACCAAAACTGAACCCAGAATCTGTATCCCTTTAATGAATGCATTATGCGAATGTGATATGATCTTCCCCAGCACCTGTTTCAATCTGTTCGCTAGTACTGTAGATATTATTTTATAAACACCGCCCACTAGAATGATAGGACGAAAGTCTTTAATATCCACTGCACCAGCTTTCTTTGGGATAAGAGAAATGAAAGTAGCATTAATACTCTTCTCAAAACTCCCTCGGCCATGAAACTCCCTGAAAACTGCCATTATATCTTCTTTAAGGACCTCCCAACATGTCTGAAAAAAAAACCCTAAGAAAACCCATCTAGACCTGGAACCTTATCACCATTTAGAGTTTTAACCACCTCAAATGCCTCACTCTCCTCCAATTCGCTTTCCAACCAAGAACCCTCCTCTTCACCAATGGGTTGGAAAGAAAGACCATCCAACTATATTGTTCTTAATACAATTGTGTAAAATTGCACAATGAGCTCTCTTATTTCTATAGGATCTGAAGATAAAGAACCATTAACCATTAATGAATCCACAATGTTATTTCTTCTACTCGAATTTGCCATCTGGTGAAAAAACTTCGTATTCTTATCACCCTCTCTCAACCAAAGAGCTTTAGATTTCTGTCTCCAACTCATGTCTTCATAGAGAAGCATCCTCTCCAACTCCCAAGGCAATTCCTCATTTTTCACCCTTTCCTCCTCTATCAATGTTCTCCCTTCTTCAATGAAATCAAGTTCTCGAATACTATCTGTTTGATCATTTTTTCTGCTTCCTTACATTATCAAAGATTGCTTCATTCCCTTTTTTCAAATCTCCTTTCAAAGCTTTCAATTTGCTTGCCAGCACAAAACTAGGGGAGCCCTAAACCTGATAAGACTTCCACCAAACTTTCACTCGATCCACAAAGCCCTCAGACTTCAGCCACATTTTTCAAACTTGAAATACAGACTTCTACTCGAAACCCCACAATCTAGCATCAACGGGAAATGATCTGACAAGAGTCCAGGAAGTCTCTTAACTACATTAGGAAAATGTTCTTCCCAATAAGGAGAAAGTAAAAATCTTCTCAATTCTTAATTAGCATTGATCCTCATGATTGTTAGACCAAGTAAATTTTCCGCCCACAAGAGGAATGTCCATGAGAATTTGATCAAAGATGAAATCTGAAAGCTCACTCATAGCTGGAGAAGAACGAGTAACTCCGGATCTCACTCCAACCAACTCATCCCAAGGCAATTTCTTGTTGTAATCATTATTAGGACCTTACCCTGCAAATGCCCACTTAAAATTGTCACTGATGCTTCTAAAAGAACACGCAATGGAAAATCTCCCCACACAATCCTCTAACTTTTTCACCACCCTTCTATCCCACATTAGCAAAATTCCTCCCAAAGCTCCTCTCGACCCTAGAAAACACCAATCCACGTATAGGCATCCCCATAAACTCCTAACCACTTCCGCAGTAACAAACTTCAGTTTAGTTTCTTAATATCCGCCTCTCAATCCTTGATAAGTCCTTTAATTGTCATCCTTCTATCCTTCTCATTCAGCTCTCTCACATTCCAAGGTAGCATCTTAGTCTTCATTAAGCAATATATTGTAGGCCCTTTCCCTTTCCTTTACCTCTGTTTGATGTCCTCCCTTTACTTTATAATTAATAGAGTAAGCCAACCTCTTTAGTTCTCTTGTTCGCCTTTTATCTGTCTTTGAGCAAAAACTCGGAGTGCTTACCATACAGTTCCGGTTCCTACTTGCTTCAATTGCTGTAAACAAAGCCAACATCTACTCTTCAAACCCCTCGCAAGACAAACCAACTACCTGACAATTTTTTTTTTCACTCTTTGAACTACTCAATCTAACTAAATTTCACAAGTATTTCAATAGATTTTGAAATCATTTATGCATCTTTCAAATTTATCTTAACTGATTTAATAATCTATAAAAAGGAGGTTCCCACATTGTAGACACTTGGAAATATTGTTCATATGCAACAACAAAACTATATTGTTTAATTCTTGCAATAGGTTATACAATCTATTGACAAATTAAAATATACGGTGCTTTTGGATTTTTAATGTTTCATAGTCTCTTTGGATGTGTCCCTCCTTGTCCATAATTAGCCAAAGCGAAGGGCCTTTCCCTCCCTTGGGTAGGAAAATCATGATCGGAATAGTGGGCCCAAAGTTATGGGCACATGGGTGCAGATGTGCCCATCTGTCTGTCAAGAACTCCTTTAAGTGTGATACTTCCAGTTGTAAAATGCAGTATTGCATGGGAAACTCTGATGCCTTGCTCCCTCTAGTGATTATAAAGAGCCAATAAAATATAGTAAAAAAGAAATCTTTGTTTATTTTTTTGTCTTTCGTTTGTATTCATTATTATAGAGTCTTTTAATTGTAAAAAGAATGACTACTGCGACAATTAATTAGCTGTAGTTTTCAAGCACAAACATAATCTTATGAAAGTAGCCAAGCATAAAAAATCCTGATATGATGGGTAAGAAAGAGATGGACATAATTCGTCTGATTCTTGTCAAATACTTGATTAAGCTTCTAGTAGTCTAGTAATGATTACTTTGTAAGAAAATTATGGGAATTGGTAACATCTTTCCAAGTCCAGAAGATATGGGATCCCCATGACTACTGCATTTTTGACAAGTATAAATCTACCTTACTCAAACTGATCTCTGGCTACAAAATGAAGACATTAAACAGAAAAGGTCCAAATGACTCTCCAAAATTTGTATATTGTTGCTAGTACATGGAAAACTTTAATGTTTATCCTCTTTAAGTAACAGGTGCATTTTCAAATAGGTGCCATGGTACTTGCAGACAGTGGATTGTGCTGTATAGATGAGTTCGACAAAATGTCAACAGAACATCAGGTTTGTCCCATAGGTAATCAATTTTTTTTAATGATTTGCCCTCTTTAGGACCAAGATTAGACTTTGTTTTCATTGGGATCACTGCAGGCCCTACTAGAAGCCATGGAACAACAGAGTGTCTCTATTGCAAAGGCTGGACTTGTGGCAAGTTTATCAGCACGAACTTCTGTCTTAGCAGCAGCAAACCCTGTTGGTGGTCATTATAAGTAATTACTTTAGATTCAATTTGTTGATTAATTAGTTATTAGTGGACTATTCTTATGCCGATATTAAATGTCTATAAAAAATTTCGTTCTTCGTGGGCCATGAGAAGATTTGCTTATGTTAAGTTGTGACACTTTAAACTGAATTGTTAAGTAGCAGAAGTATAATCTATTATAGTGTGATGCCTGCAAATTAAGCTTATTTGTTAGAAACAAGTTAATGAATATTAGTATCTAATCTCCAAATTGCAGCCGTGCAAAAACTGTGAATGAGAATTTGAAAATGAGTGCTGCTCTCCTCTCACGATTTGACTTGGTCTTCATATTACTTGATAAACCCGATGAACTTCTTGATAAGCAAGTCTCAGAGCACATCATGTCAGTAAGTTGTCCTATCTGGCCACTTGTATCGATTGCATGCTTATGAGTGAATCACATGTTACTCATATCTTATTTAAGGTAGATGTTTATGATAATACTATGTTTTTATCTTAAACATTAAGCCTGTCCTACATTCATATTGATAGTTTGGAAATTGATCACTCATGACACTCAATGGGTTTTGGAAATATATCTAAAACTTCATGACCAACCATGCTAGAATTGCTACTTTGTATTAGAAAAAGTAAGCATGTGTTGTCATTGCTCTGAGATTAATCATTATCAATGGCATATGGAATATTTGTAAGTACCATTTACTATTTAATATGCATGAAATTGTTTAACCAGATGAAAATATTAGGTTTATCTGTAAGTTCTTCAACAAATTGGTGTCAGTTTCCAAAATTCTGGTTCTTTAGGACCACAGATACTAACCTTTTGTGTGCAACTAAACTGAACTCAACTAAGCGTTAATCCTAATTAAATTGGGTATGTGCTATGGATGTCCTTGTCAACTATTTAGGGCATACCACATCTATGGTAACCTTCCGTGTGTTACTCACTAATATGATTGACTGGGATATCTGTTTTGTAGCTTCATTCTGGATATGGAGAACATTCACCAGCAACAAAAAAGCTACGTAGAGGTAGTGCCCACATTTTTTCTCCTCTATCTGTGGCTTAGCAAGGTGGTGTCTCTACTTATTATTGAACTCAATTTCACTAATATAGTATTTTCTATTTAACTGTATATGTTTCTGCTTCGCAAGATGCAGCATCACAGAGTGCTGGAGGTATAGATATGAGTGTAAATGGTGGTTCTTTAGTATCTAGGTTGAGACTTGACCGAAGGAAGGATGGTGATTTTGTTCCATTACCTGCTCAACTTATTCGCAAATATATTGCTTATGCGCGGACTTATGTCTTTCCTAGGTGATTTGCTGTAATCTCTACCTTGCAACTGTAATCCCTTTTTTTTTTCCTTCTATTTTCTAATTTTAATTCTTGAAACCAGAATGTCAAAGCCAGCAGCGGAAATCCTTCAGAAGTTTTACTTACAACTTAGAGGCCATGATACATCAGGTGATGGTACACCAATAACCGCTAGGCAACTGGAAAGTCTAGTGAGGCTAGCAGAGGCTCGAGCTCGGCTAGAGTTAAGAGAAGAAATAACAGCCCAAGATGCAAGGGTTAATACTTACTCTATTATCTATCCAGATGTTAATATCACCAGTCCTGTTACTAATTTTTCTTAGAGATTTTTAGCCCGTAGATTGAATTTGAAAAATACGATTTAGACCCCACGTTGTTATTAGTCATATTAGCAAAGTTATCAACTTTTAAATTCAAACACCACAGATATCAATACCAAAATCATAAACATTGATTTTGGTAGCGAAGTGAAAACCTTTTGAAAAACTCATCAAAATAAAACCACTCCGAGGGCCATCCAACCCCTAAAGGCATTCATTATAGAAGACTTGTGTTACATATTGATCTTACTTACAAAATCTTTACAACTCCCAAGACTCAATTTGTAACCCCGGCAAACGACCTGTTCACCTCCCACCGCAGTAGCTCCGAAACTTCTGGCCTTCTTCTACATGGATCACCTTCATGAACGAACCTTGTCCGCTTCAACCTAGAAATCTTGTGGTTGTAGGCTTTTTTGTGGTTTGAACAAAGGAAACCGAGAAAGCATAAATTGGTTTAAGGCTCGAAGGTGTTTAGGAACTTCTCCAAGTACAATAAAAAATAGTCTCCCTTGCTTATGAAAGTCGTGACTTATGAGGCTTATATAGATGGGGAGAAAATTGAAGTTTTTAGGCCAAGTCGGCTAAGGTTTAAAACAGTTTGCCCCAATCTCATTCTAACAACATTTGTTCTCGTTTGAATGTGAGCTAAGGTTTCACAGTTTTCGCTAGGGGTGGGCACGGGTCGGGGCGAGCCGGGTATTGGCCATTTTGGCACCTGGACCTGCACATTGTAGGTTGTCAAAACCCAACCCGTGGCCCGGCTATAATGAGGAGTATTCGCCGGGTCTTGGGTTAGGCGGGGTGGCTTGAACGGGTTGGACGGGGCGGATCGGGTATTTAGGGTTCCTAATAGACCAAAAAGAAAAGGAAAAGAGGCTTACACTTTGTTGTCGAAATCGTACGCCACCGAATGCCCCACCCCCACCTACGCGTCCTTCACATCGAACCCCGAAATCTTTAAATCCTCATCCTGAAACTCCAGTCCCTTCAAGATCGCTTCCTTCAGATCTAGTGAGGAAAGCAGAGCTCGGGATGATGCTGTTTGGATTGCGAGTAGTAATAAGAAGAGGGATCAGAAAGATAGCGAGTGAGAAGCCATCGTAGAGAGGGGTGAGGCATGACTTGTGAGGGCACTGAGGGGTGCGGCGTAGGGCTAGGTTTTTTAAGAATAGGCGTGTGGGGCGGGTATCTGGTATTTTTAAAATGTGATATCCGTGACCCGCCCTGCACGGGTAGCCCCTTTTTAAACCCAGATCCGCACTTTTAAAGCTAAAATCCAAATTTTACGAGGCGGGTGGGTCGGGTTTGGGCGGGTTTTGCCTACCCCTAGTTTTCGCATAGCAGTGTTCGAACAAAGTGCGATCGAGTGTCTTGGATTTGACTTGATGACCATCCCGATCAAACGCTATGCAATGATTGTGATCGGGGCATTATGTGAGTATTCTAATTTAGCCTCATTCAAACTGGATGCGATCGCTCTTGTGATCGAGCCTTTCTGGAACATGAATTTTGAAGTCTTCATGCTCTCGTTCGAATTCCTTTCGAACATGCTTATGATCGAGACATTCTACCTTGCATATTGATCTTTGAAAACTTTCTTGTTCAAGCGACATACGATTGATGTTGCGAATGAGTTATTTTGTTCTTCATCTTGAACCAAGTTTATGAACCTCATCTTCCCAGACTTACAACACAAGTTTTGACACTGAATTTGCCAACAGCATAAAACCTAACAGAATTATCTAGAGATATTTAACAACCGTGCAGGGAAGCTCGATGTTGAAGTGCCCTTGCAAAATATAAAGTTTTCATGATTTGAGGAATTATCATATAGTACTTGAAATAACCAAGACTAGGAATTATTACATAGTTGCTTTTATTCTGCATTCATATGTGTGGTGCACTCCTAAAATATGACAAGCACCATCATTTTATTTAAAGGTTGTGGATCAAAGTAAAAATCCTTTTCAGCAATAGCATTGACAATTGACCGCTAATATATATAAGATTTAAAACAACTAAACCTTTTGTTGTTAAATTGTCTTATTTATAGAATGTATCTTGCAGGATGCAGTCGAAATAATGAAAGAATCCTTGTATGATAAGTATGTTGATGAGCATGGTTTTGTGGATTTCGGTCGGAGTGGGGGGATGAGTCAACAGAAAGAAGCAAAACGGTTTTTAAGTGCTCTGAATAAGCAATCAGAATTGGATCAGAAAGACTGCTTTTCAATTTCTGTATGAGCTCTTGCTTTTCCTGTCGTTTCTAGCAATGTTTTGTGCTCTTTGAGTCATGCATATATTGTGGTATTTCAGGAAATTTACGGTTTGGCAGATAGGATCGGCCTAAGGGTTCCTGATATTGATACATTTGTGGATAATTTAAACAGTGTCGGCTATCTACTCAAGAAAGGGCCAAAGACATACCAGGTATAATCACGTTGTAAACTCTGAAGACTCAGATCCACAGTTGCTGGCCTTCCATTAGAGAATTAAAAGTTGGGTTAGAAGGGATATAGATTTTTGGTAAACATAAAAAATGTGGCACTGAAATCTTCCTCAGCTGAGTTTTATTTTCGTTTTGATTTTTCCCTCCTCTACGTTATCCTTCTTTGAAAGTGAAAACCTACTTGAGGTTGGAACCAGTCATGATGGTATGGAAACTCTGGCCACCGAACCCGATTGCTAGGTAATTTTTTCAATTGTTCATCTACAATCGTGATAAGAACACATTTCCCTTTTCTACTGAGGGTTGATAATGTTATGAATATGAACACGTACAAAAGGGCAATGGTCAATAGTAACCAAGATATGAATGACTGGATACCTTCAGCACTTATGTATGTATCTATCCATGTTTAGTGATATGCAACTTCTCATTAATCATGCATTTCTTACAGGTGCTGTCCTCATCTTATTCACGAAGTCAGTCGTCAAGGCTGAGGGGATAAACTGGAGCAGCTCTAAATTTATAAAACCGTTCAAGGGCCTCCTGATCTATGGTACAAGGTCTAATGCAGTCTCTGATGCCAAAACATCCCAAAAAACATGTAGAGAGAGGTTGAGGCAACCACCGATGCAGTTGACTGATCATAGTTTTGTGTGCGCTTTGGTCAATCTTTGATGAACTACTCTGTTGCTTGCTCTTGGTATGTGCTTAAGAACAGCAAAAGATGAGAAGTACAACAGATCTACGAGAATCCGTAAACAATCATGAAGAAGGGCAACTAAAAACTTCAGACTGCCTCGTATTCCTTTCCTGTATACAAGACCATATTAGTGCCCAGATAAGTAGTGAAAGACAGGTTTTGAAGCTGCCTGCTTAGACAACATTAAACAAGGTAACAAGTCAAAAAACTTTCAAACTTTGCACCGATAATGCAGGTTCAGAAAAGGCAGAAGAAGAGAAAAAGCCATATCTGAACATCATGATTATATTATAAGCATTCATTGGGCTGCATGCACCCTCTGTTTCCTTTCAGCATCACTACTGCATTTATATCACAAAACTGATATTAATATATGCAACCTCAATTTTGGCGGCTTCATTGGGCTGTTTTTGTTAAGTCCCCCAATGGAGTATAGTTTGTTTACAATATTAGTAAGTAGTGGTTATAGCAAGCAATTTTGCTTTACATAGCTGTTGGTACAGTTTCCGAATGGTGCTGAGTCAGCAAGCGAACAGTCTTTTATCGACCAAGTATTTGAAGATGTCGCCAATCCTTACAAGAGAGAATCTGCAAAACAATAAAGGCTTACCGGGGTTGGCCGGCGGTGCCTCTTCTGATGATAAAGTCAGTGAGGATTTGTGAGAGAAGAATAAATGCCACTACTGGAGAAGTTAGGTGTTACCAAATTTATGACTTCTATTTATACTGCCCTTTTTCGTAAGCTCGCATGTGTGAACCTTCCAAATCTCCTGCCTAATGATCTTCCGGTGTGAATGAACAGTAGCGGGATGTGACATAATCGACAGCCATTTATGATATTCTGAACCTTTGGCATGATGAGTCGACTTGTGGAGTGGCGCGTGCCTCTTCTATTCACCTTGCATTTTGACTTGATTTGACCGTCAAATCCCACGTTTGATAAATGCTCAAAGATCCTAGTAAATGCGGGGATCTTCGTCTTCGGGCGATCCGTGGTTAGGAACCGGGTGAGGTTGGCTCAACCGTAAGATTCCGAACGTCAAGCACTTAGGATGCTTGGCATCTTCTTTCTTCCGAAGAGATGCATCATTGTCCGAGTAGGAACCTTTTCATTTTGTGTAGGTCATGAGTAATGGGCGGTCCCAGCTTATTGGGCCTGACTGGGATGGGCCACTCCGGAGGCCCATCTACAGACGGGGCTGGATAATTACCCAACAATGGCTATGGAGGCAAGTCAAATTTGTCTTCATGCACCTAAAAGGAACTCATAAACATTGTTTAATGATAATAAATAACTTAATAATACTTTAATAAAACCAAGAAGTCATTACGAAATATTAAGAAATTGGTTTCCTAACATCCACGTTCTTTAAAATAACCATGTCCGCAAGGTTGATTGATTACTAATGAAACCTGTCTCGCATTCCATCCTCAATTCTGTCGCGGCCACCATGTCCTTATTAAGGGTAAAGTCTTATGAATGGTACACAATGGAAATGGAAATATTAAGTTTTTTTAAGCAACCAAGGAAAGTGCTCTAAAGTGTTGAAAGACAGTTACTTTAACACTGTTTTGACTTTTGAGATTAAAAAGAACTTTCAAAGTTCACACCTCTCAGGCAAGAACCAAATTTTTGCTTCATAAAAGAACCAATTTTAAGCCATTTATAAAAGGAAAACAACTAATAATAGGGGAATCAATAAGAGGGGAGCCTATCATTGTGATCCCTTAAATTAAAAATGATACAAACTTGTGTTTAAGTCACATTCCTTATATTCTCAAGACGTAAGTTTCAGACTTGGTTTAACACACCAATCAAACCATGTTTCACTCTTTCATTCAAACATCGCTTTCCCACCTCGCATTAAACCTACGTTTCAAAATAAATGTCAACGTTACATTGAATGTAAGTTTCTCACGTCTATTTCACCCTGAACGCTCAAATATCTCTCTCTTGCCCTTGACTTCGACGAGTACTCGATCTCTTTTCCTGATCAAGAGAGAGATTATTGAGGATGGATTTTGTTAGTTGTTAATTTGCAATTAGTTTATTTGATGAAATCTTTTCTTCAAAAAAAAAACACATTGATTGGGTTTTGAAAATTACGTTTGCAGGCCATGTTCAAAAGAGAATGGTAAATAATTGTTTGTCTTTATTTTATGTGAGTCTGTACTTCTAGATTTCATTTTTTTGTCCTTATTTTCAGTTTAAATTTTTATATTTCTTTTCACTTATGTTCTAAAAGTAATTTCTTCCACTTTATATATGCAAAGGATGGATGAAATAAAAATTTCTACTTGGCAAACTTTTTCTTATACTTACGAATTTCATTGAAATTCAGAAGTATACAGAAAAGACACTTCTTTTCTATTATATTACTAATTTTCATTTCCCTTTTTTTATCTTTATTTTATGTGGTTCTGTTCTTCAATTTTTGTTTATTGTCATTTTTTGTTCTAATTTATGTATTATAATAATAATTATTATTTCCTATCTTTTAGGTTATATATGCGAAAGATGGATGGTCGAAGGAAAACAAATATATTTGACAAGACTTCTTCCTATACCTATAAATTTTATTGGAACCGGAAATAGTGTACGGAAAAGACATTTAATTTCTATTATATTAGAGTACTAATTTTGATTGGGTTTTCAAAATTGTGTTTGCATGGTCGTGTTCAAAGAGAATAGTAAATAATGAACCTGAGAATGGTAAATAATCTGTTTATTTGTCTTTATTTTATGTGATTTTGTGCTTCGGATTCCATTTTTTGTCCTTGTTATCATTAAACACGTAAATCACAATTTAACATACGAAAAATATATATGGATTTATGTGCGAGACCTCCAAAATCTCGAGATTATGTTGTGTTTGGTAAAGATTGTTGAAATATATATTTTTAGTAATAGTAAGAAATGATTGATGTGATATAAACTATAAAGAATAACCATTCTTATTTTTGGTCGCATCAAACATCGTAAAATATGAAAAATATTTTCTAGAAAATATTTTGCAGCAAAACAAATGAAGCCTCTTATATTCGAAGTAACCCTGTTCATTTTCCTTAGGACACGTTTGGTATATAGAATGGTTATTTTTTTTAAGAATGTGAATTAGTATTACTAGGAATATAAGAGGTTGGAATAGAATGACAATTCATATTCTTTTATTATATATTAAAAAAAAAAACTGAAAATTCAATGGAAAAAGTTGCATTGTTGTTGTTCTATGAGAACTTAGAACTGTGGTGAATTTGTATTTAGTTGTGGAAAAAGTTTTGAATTTTTCCACTGCTCTAACTTCTGCAAAGTATATTATGACTTTTTCTTGAAGTGCTCTTGTGAGTTGTGATTACATTACGCATAATTACTCGGGGTATTACAGTTAAGCATTAATAAATGATCAGATTTATCATTTTCTATTACCTTAACTCTTTTGAGATAAATAATAGTTTAACACAAAACAATTTCAGATTTGAAGTGTTGTGTCACTTCAGTGGGGATAATTACATAAGAGTGGTCCTTTATAGTAGGAAAGTGCCATTTGCCCCCCAAGAGTTATTTCTAGAACTGCACGAATTAACAATTTCGGAATTTAGGAATTGTTTGTGAACCCAAGGTTAGTGAGGGAAGTTGTCAGTAAGCAGGCTTCAAGAATTATATGTGAAGATGGTGGCCAATTTTGAAATGGCCCTATTCAGGACAAGAGATTTACATAAGGCCACGACAAGAACCAAAATTCAATATTTAAGGGACATCCTAAGACAAATAGGGTCAGCAAAATATCCGATCTGTCACTTACCGCCTCCCAAAATAATTGAAATTTGGCATAAAATATTTATACCAAAGTCGGGTTGGTTTGGTAATCGGTATCCTTTTTCGAGGTAAAAAAATGGTACCATACATAGGAGGCTAAAAAATAAAATAAAAATCGCCGGTTAACCGACTTAACCGACCGACTATATACCGACTTATCGAATTAACCATTTTAACCGAAAATTTGGAAGTGTATTGGAAAAAAATAAGTGAATTAATCGATTTAACCGACTATTTCGGATTGAAATTCGAAAATACCCATACCGACACCGATTTAACCAATACCCACCCATAAAGACAAATAATCATGCTACATAAGGAGCTAAAATTCCATTTGAGTGGGACATCCAAAATGCACAGAAAGTATATCAAAACCTTACTCTTGTTGTAAACTTTCAGAACAGCAAAAGAAAGAAAAAAGATTCAAGAAAACCACCAACAAATACTTTCATACGGTCCCATCTTCTGTTTGCTTCATACTTTCATAACCTTCATAATGTTCTTTTATGTTTACAGGAATCACTCTGGGCTGAACAAACAAAACATGTACAACCCATCACTTTATGCACACTAATGATGCTGGTTAAGAAACGGGTGAGAAAAGAGAAAGAATAAGGGGAAAAGGATGACATTATGCTGAAGTCAGGGCACTAGAACATATCCAAACATCAGGATCAGCATCATTATTATCATCATCTTTTCTTGGTAAGTAAGTTAATTATTATTATTGTTGGGGATAAATCCCACTCAACCCGATCCAAAGAGGAGATTCAAAAGTCAAATAAGGTCCAAACAGATAAGAATAATGATCAGATAAGAATAATGATCATATCAGAAGTCTAAGAAGATATCAGATCAGAAGTCTAAGAAGATATCCAATTGGAAGTCTAGTAAAGGATTAAAGTCCAATTAGAACTCTGACAACAGTTCTAGATCAACAAGGAGCAGGAGTCCTAATCCAGGTTTGACTCCACCTCTATGCCTATAAATAGGCTCATACCCCAGGTATAAACTAAGTCTCAAGTTTTATGCACAGAGCATTATTTATCTCACAGAAGCTAACTTAGGCATCGGAGCGGGATCCCCGGAAGGGTCCCTAGATTTTGTTGTTTTGCAGGATTATTGAGAAGCGTGAAGAACATCAAAGGAACGTGCAAATTCACACCATACCGGAAACTGTACCAACAGTTTGGCGCCGTCTGTGGGAAACGATTTTCCGTTCCTCATAAAAGAAAAAGAAGATCCAGCATGGTGATGAACACACGTTCCGGAAGCCAGACCAATCGACAGCCCGTGGCCTCACAGGAACCGGTTATTCAGAATAATTTGCAGCCTCCACCGAACCCTCCCCCGGGGGGTGGAGATCAAGATCGCATAGCAGCGTTGGAAGCCCAGATTGAATCCTTAACACAGCGAAATGCCGAGTTGCTGCGAAGGAGGCCGGAACAGCCCAATCCCGAGATGAACAGGGATGAGCGTGAGGAAGAAGATCACAACAGCAACATTAATCCTCGGAGGGAGGATGACCGCCAAGGAGATCTGAACAGAGTTATTGCCGAGCTGGAGAGAAGGTGCACGTACATGGAGATGGAAAGAAAGGACAAAAGCAGATCCGTAATGGTGGACAAGCTCCTAATGGGTACAGACTCACCCTTCACCAGACGGGTGGCAGACTATCAGCTTCCCAATAAATTTAAGGTACCCCAGATTCTAAGTTATGCAGGAGACAGAGATCCCTTGGATCACCTAGAGAATTTCAAAGCTCATCTAGACCTTCACGGGACACCCGATGAAGTAGCATGTCGGGCCTTCCCTCTTACTCTTTCGGGGAATGCCCGAGACTGGTTCAGGAAGCTGCTCCCGAATTCCGTTGATCAGTTCAAGGAATTGTCCAAGATATTCCTAACGGAGTTCTTGGCTTTCCGGACAAGGAAGAAGCCTTCAAGATATTTGCTATCATTGCACCAGCAGGGCAACGAGAGTCTTAAGGAGTTTATGGCTCGGTTCAACCGAGAGAAGGCTACGGTCGAAGATCCGACCGAGGATATGATCTTTGCTGCCATTTATCAGGGAATTTCACCCGAGGAGCCTTTGATGAAGAAGTTGATCCGAAAGCAACCGAGTACCTTGCAGGGCCTCATGGATAAGGTAGAAGAATTCATTAATCAGGAAGAGACACTGAAGTCTATGGCCAGTTCTAGACTACCCCGAGAGACAGCCCCAGAAAAGAAAAGGAAAGAATTCAAGAAAGCTGATTGGGAAGAGCAGAGGCAAGTAAAGAAGTTCAAAGATTACAACTTTACACCTCTCAATGCCGAGATATCAGAAGTCCTCATGGAGATCAAGAGAGATCCGGCGTTTCGGGAACCGCAAAAGATACCAGGTAATCCTCCTTATAGGAATGCAGGGAAGTATTGTGATTTCCATAAACAAGCAGGTCATTACACCGAGGGGTGCGTAACCCTAAGGTTGTTAATAGAAGAATTCATAAAGAATGGCAAGTTGGTTCGGTTCTTGGGAGAAAAACGGAACCAGCAAGGAAATAACAGGCCTCGGAATCATCAGGACTATCAGCCCCGAGATCAGCAGCCACGGGATTACTATCCCCGAGACCGTCCTCAACTAGGCGAGAGGCATCAAGAGAATGCTCCCCGAGATGACATAGAAAGAAGAGAAGACCGAGGAAGCAGAAGCCCTAGGCATAGAGAGCCAAGGCAACAACAGTATATGCCCGTGATCCCATAAAAAGGACTCTCGGGAATTTCAGGCTTGCTTTTATTTTTTAGTATTTATATTTGCAAAGAACTAGACTTTTATTTTTAATTCAGACTAGAAAGAAAATTCCCCAGATTTTGGGAATAAGTATTTTCAGAATAAATGAATAAAGCTGACTTAAGCATCGGAGTGTTCCCGGTCTAGGGACTGGGAACCCGTTGATGTCGCTTCTTTTGCAGGCAAAAGCCTCTCGGATCAGTCCTAGCCGAAAGCAAGAAGAAACTTCTCGGATCAGTCCTAGCCGAGAAGGAGCCTCTCGGATCAGTCCTAGCCGAGAGCAAGAAGAAACTTCTCGGATCAGTCCTAGCCGAGAAGGAGCCTCTCGGATCAGTCCTAGCCGAGAGCAAGAAGAAACTTCTCGGATCAGTCCTAGCCGAGAAGGAGCCTCTCGGATCAGTCCTAGCCGAGAGCAAGAAGAAACTTCTCGGATCAGTCCTAGCCGAGAAGGAGCCTCTCGGATCAGTCCTAGCCGAGAGCAAGAAAAAACTTCTCGGATCAGTCCTAGCCGAGAAGGAGCCTCTCGGATCAGTCCTAGCCGAGAGCAAGAAGAAACTTCTCGGATCAGTCCTAGCCGAGAAGGAGCCTCTCGGATCAGTCCTAGCCGAGAGCAAGAAGAAAGGGGGGTAAGATTTAACCCTCAGGTTTTGCAGGTTAGCATGTTTTCAGAAGGAGACAAAGATCGGGTTTCCTTAGACATGGAATTCTCATTATTCAAGCAAGCTTCGGATAAGGGAATTGGGGGGTAACTGTTGGGGATAAATCCCACTCAACCCGATCCAAAGAGGAGATTCAAAAGTCAAATAAGGTCCAAACAGATAAGAATAATGATCATATCAGAAGTCTAAGAAGATATCAGATCAGAAGTCTAAGAAGATATCCAATTGGAAGTCTAGTAAAGGATTAAAGTCCAATTAGAACTCTGACAGCAGTTCTAGATCAACAAGGAGCAGGAGTCCTAATCCAGGTTTGACTCCACCTCTATGCCTATAAATAGGCCCATACCCCAGGTATAAACTAAGTCTCAAGTTTTATGCACAGAGCATTATTTATCTCACAGAAGCTAACTTAGGCATCGGAGCGGGATCCCCGGAAGGGTCCCTAGATTTTGTTGTTTTGCAGGATTATTGAGAAGCGTGAAGAACATCAAAGGAACGTGCAAATTCACACCATACCGGAAACTGTACCAACAATTATTATTATCATTATCAGCATATTCTCTTTGTGGCTTTTGTGAATCAGTTTAAACAGGCTGCCTGCGCGCTCTTGCCTTTCTTGCAGAGCATTGGTGTACTGTGTTTGTATCACAAAACTGATACTATCATATGCAACCTCAAAACTTTAGCTGCTTGTATGTTTCCTTTTTTTCAGTATTTTTTGTTAAGTAGCTGCTTGTATGTTTTTATGATTCATTGGGACTTTTTATTGTGTTTTAAGCCTATTTGTTACTGTTAGTTCACAAAACTGGGGCAGTAATAGCACCGGATGGGAATGCAATTTCTCCCTGTTGCTTCCCATAGCTATTAGAACAAGGACTTGAAAATTTATTCAGTTTCAGGGTAGAAAATATTATATGCAAAATTAAAGTTTGAAGGTATATTATGAAGTGTAGCACTAAAGAAAATGTCCAGAAATCAAAACATTAATGACATAGCAGAAACGGTGAGTACATGTTGCATAACAAAGAAAGTTCTTGTTTAACCTGAATAGTTGCCTGCTCTTAAGTTATTTCCTGAATTCTGGTGACCCAATGTAGATATGCGAGATGTGAGCCATCTTCTTCCCGTCCATTCTTCTCTTATGCTTCCACCACTCCTCCAGATTAGGGCACTCTTGAATGGACAGGTGCTGGAGTGTATTGCAAAATAGCAATCCTTCTGGAAGTGAAGTCAAATTATTGCAATCTGAAATTGACAATGATCTCAGTGAAGAAAAATTGTGAACCCATTCAGTAAAATCTGTAAGGAGAGGACAGCCACGAATTTCCAAAGTTGGCAATGTATTAACATGAGGTAGCCCCTCTGGCAGACAAACCAGACTAGGACAATCCAAAATGCTCAAACTTCGAAGGGCTGACAGGTTGCGCAAATCATCTGGCAGAGAAGTTAATTCCGGGCAGTACATAATGGTCAAGTGCTCAAGTGCACTGAGGTATTGCAGTCCGGTTGATAAAGAAGACAGATTATCACAGTTCTCAATGGACAAAGTTCTTAGGGAGCTCAAACCTTGAATACCATCCTCTGGCGAAGAGGTAATCTTATGGCATTCACAGATTTCCAAAGACTCCAGTGATTTAAGGTTTTGCAATCCTTGCGGCAAAGATTCAAGCTCCTCACACCAACATATGGTCAGTGATTTTAGAGCAGTGAGATTCTCTATTTCCAAAGGCAGCAAAGAAAGATTAGGGCATGAGCTAATCTTCAAAGAGGTGAGAAGAATATTGTTTTTTAACAGGTCTCCTGATAAGAGTGACAATTGAGGGAAATTATCAATCACAAGAATGGAGAGTGAGGTTAGATTTTCCATGGATTTTATGAGCAATGGATGGCAACATTGCAACTCCAATTGTTGAAGAGATGGAAGGACTGGCGCTGAAGTCAGGTTTGGACATTTATTTACAGTGAGTTTTTCCAGGCAAGGGAGTACTTGTTTGGCATTACTGCCACACCATTCTTTCAACTTAGGAAAATCTCTGAGGGTTAGTTCTTTGAGAGAATGGAATGGCGCCTGGATGTCTCTGCCATAGAAGTCTTGGCCAATGCACTCAATGCCTTCCATTGCTTGCAGGTATAGATTCTTAAGAAATGGAAGCTGCCCAAGGGTGGGTAAAGCTTTACATCTTTTGAAATTCGTCAGTACAACCCCAGTCAAACTTGGAAGTAGCCAATTCGGAAACCTGATGTAAGCACACAAGAAGAAGTGAGTTCTAATCCTACTACAATTACATCAGCAACTGAAACAAAGAAGTCCACTACAATATGTAGTCGTTATACAGTTGACTTGTAATTATGAAACCTATTTATACAATGCAAGGAAGGTCTCTACGATTGAGAGAGCCAATACAAAAATCAATTCTGTGTTAAACTTCAATACCTGATGCCCGGATACCCTTTGATGAAAAGCTTTTTTAGATTTGGATGTGGTTCAAGGCATTCTAGAATATCTTCCACTTCTCTTGAACGGGCATCACTATCATCTCCAAGTGACGATCCTGTTGAGTGTAGGCTTTCAGTGTCATTTTCCAATCCCATGTTCCCATTATCATCTCCCTAAAATAACCCCAAAACGTGAAGGTGCTTCTCTTTCAAATTAGCACTCTTTGCTTCTTCTGCATCTCTCACATTCTCCAAGCATTTAATGTTAAGTTCACCCCTTAGGTTTAGACAGCTGAGTTCTGCAATGCTTTCCCCATTTCCCTTGCCCACAATGTATATTGGCCATGTCTGAACGTGAACCAACTTTCCAATCCCGGTTGGCATATGGGTCAATCTTACACATCCAGATATATTAAGGTGTCTTAGGTTGATCAACTTTCCCATGCTATCAGGCAGCTTCAGAAGTTGGAAGCAACCTGAGAGGTTCAGTGTCTGCAAATTCAAGAGGTCACAGATTGTGTCAGGGAGTTCTTGAATTGAAGTATTGGAGAGGTCAAGGTATCTCAAATGGATCAAATTCCCTATCAATGTCTGCAATCTTTTGATTCCATAACAACTTAGATCTAGCACCCTCAAGTACATGAAATTAGTGGGTGAAAAAGAAGGAACCTCCCCAGAGCCGACTCCAGGAGACAACAAAAGCAAGGTTCTGAGGCGTTTTGCTGCCAGCAAGGCTGGTGGGATTATAGATGGTTGAAAATTGGAAAGTATTGATGAGTGACGAGTTTTTGCAAGATTACTTGGAGTAGGGGCATGCTCTAGTTTTAAGAATTCATTCCCAGCAACAGATTGGGCAAGATCATGAATGAGATCATGCATTCTGTAAACTTTCATGCCGTCATCTTTACTTTCGTTAACTTCCTGAAAGAAGGACAAGCACAATAGCTCATTAAAATAATCGTTTCCAATGTCTTCTAACGGCCTACGCTCTTTATTTGCTAGAATCAAGCCTTCTGCCATCCAAAGATGGATTAGCTTCTCCTTCTTGAACTCATAACTTTTTGGAAACAGTGAACAGTTTGCAAAGCATCGTTTCAGATGTGGTCGCAACAGACTATAACTCAATCTTAGGGTAGGCAAAATTCCACTTTGGCCGTCATCCATTTCGCAAAGTTCACTCTCTTTCACATACAACCAGTGACTCTCCTCTCTTCTGAAGCGCAATAAACTTCCTAGAGTCTGTGCTGCTAGTGGCACGCCTCCACATTTCTTAACAATTTGTTTTCCAATTGGCAACAAATTAGGATGACCTTCCTCTTCTCCCAGACCAAAAGCGTGCTGCTTAAACAAAGCCCAAGAATCATCTTCAGCCAAGCCCTTGAGATGATATGAGGAAGTTCCTACTATTGATGCAACTTTGCCACTTCGAGTGGTGACTATTATCTTGCTTCCTTTCACACCACCTTTTAGTAAAGTTCGAAATCTTTGCCATTTATGTTGATCTTCATTCCATATATCATCCAAAACCAGCAGATACCTCTTCCCACATAAAGATTCCAGCAGCTGGTGATAAAGTATCTCCAAATTTGTAAATTCACATTTCCTCAGGGTTGCAGACTCTATAATGGCAGTAATAATCTTTTTAATATCAAAATCATTAGACACATACACCCATATTTTCATATCAAAGCAACCCATCGAATCAACATCACCGTAGACCAATTGAGCTAATGTTGTCTTGCCTAGGCCTCCTATTCCAACAATTGAAATGACTGGAACATCATCTCCTATGTTTTCCCCATTGCTGGTGGTTTGCAGAAGTTCTATAATCTTTTCTTTATCTTCCCTTCTTCCATACACCTCAGATTCAATCACTAAAGAGATAGTCTCTCTATTGCTAATTGAGCTGTCAGAAAACGTATTATGAACCTTAGGTGTCAAATTTAAGCTTAAACCCTTCTCAATAATCTCATCTAAGGCCACAAGCATTTCTGGAAGTTGATGACGAGCGATGTGAAAAAGATCTTGAGAAGGGTCAAAAGGCAAAAGCAAGCTGTGTACCTGATCTCGAATGCTACTTCTCCCCTCACACAGTATGATTTCTGATGCGAGCTCATCCAATAAACCCTCAGTATCATAAGCTGCGTCTTTGAGCTTCGACAACCATTCCTTCACAACACCATCTGTCTCTTGTCGCCCTTCTGCATCTTCAAGTAAATCTCGAATTATCGGCAGTGACTGCTGTAGCTTTTCATAATTCTGCTTAAGGCCAAAGAGATTCTGAAGCTGTGTTATAACTGGGGAAGCTAGTCTATCAAATACTACCTGTAGAAGTGGAGATAAGGCCATTTCCGCCATTTCTGCTTTTTTCTGTAGAGAAAATCAGAGGTGTTGGAGAATGATGAATGCAGTGTTTCTAGTTAGTATACTAGAATACCACACCAGTGACAAATATAAGGAACGGCTAGCTTAGAAAGAAAATTTCTTGGTTGAAAAGATATATAAAAGTCTACAAGTAACAAACAAACACAATAGATTCCTTTTGCGTGATCATCCTGCATTTATGTATATTTTCATTCATCTCCATCAATAATTGCGGTTTACTATATATGTTCACATGTACTTTGACACAGCACCGTTTTAGAGATGGCAAGCAGGGTTTCAAACAGTTTTTTTTTTTTTTTTTTTTTTAATTATTATCAAAAAATGGTTCAAAATATGGGAAGATTCATGGCCTGTATATTTTACTTTGCAATAGAAACCCCTCCCGGTTTGAAAGATAATGTTTTAGAGCATTCCCCTAACCTCCCTTGTCTAACAAATCAATTGAAGTGGAAAAATAGAAATATACATAAAATCAGGGAGCAGATGCAAATACTCTATAGCAGGAGAAGCCAATAAGACAAGTAGACAACCTTAAAACCTATGGTACCATGGCTAGATACGTAGGAAGAGAATACGCCATATGTTACCCATAAAATTGTTCTCAACTGCTCCATTCTTTGGAATCTCAGACGACTTCATCAAGGTCATTCGTTGGGATGCAACTACTACTATGATTGCCTCGAAAAATGCGAAATTACGTTTGTTACTCCCTCTTCTTAGCAAAATAACTGATAAATCAATGCCATTTTTTGTCATTATATGGAAGATGGCTACTTTGGAAATGGCAACAAAAGGATACCTTCAAGCCAACGTCTGTCTCCTAGCTTCCCGACAAAGAACAATGCTTTTCACCTAATTGGCAGAGTAAGAGTAATACTATTTAGTAGACTGCTATACAACTTTTATACAACTAGAATGATGTGACAGTGAAAATTAGTCATTGATTTTTTTTTTTGAAAGTACTCTTCGAAGGGTTGATTGTCGGTGCCACAAGGTTCTTCGTAAACACAAATATTCCTCGTGTGGCGACCTGGGGATGAAAAAAGGGGATCACTACGAATGTGTTTTCAACACAGGTGCATGATTGTATATTGCCTTGTTTAAACTGTTTTTTAATTGTTTAAGTCCTGGAAAGATTCGCAGATAAGCTCATGAGTTAGGTGACAAAGGAGACAATTCGTGCACTACATAGTCAAAAAAATCTTTTACATCTAAAATTCAGGCTTCATAATATTCAGATCCAAATTGAATAAGTACACAAAACTGATATTTGCTTCTTTTTCTTTTCTTTTTTTTTGTGGGATTTTCCAAACCCAGTAATACAATATACAGTAACATACCAAGGGGTTAAACGGAATCAGAATTCAGAAGCATCTTGATCTCCATCAATAGGTTCTAACCGCCACTCACTCCCATAATAAGAATTAGGCAAACCCAACCAAAATTTGAAAGCCTCAGCTGCTCTCTTCCTCTCAATCCTTCTGTCCTGCCTGGCCTTTGATGCATGCTTACTAGTAAACATCCTTGAATGCATTTCCACATAGATTCTTGTATACTTGGTCTTGTTTGGAGGTATCCCATACTCTTCCATACAAGCCACAATTTCTAAAGCTTTTCTAAAGAAAGCGGCTCTCACACAGATATCAGCCAAAGTATCCAAAAGCCCTTCATCTGGTTTCAATGGTGGAGGTGTAGATGAAGAATCACAATTCTCTCCTTCCTTTTTCCTCCTACATCTCTCCTTTACTTCGTTCCAAAGCAGAAGTGCCTCTCCTGGTTTTCTAGCCAATGCAATTGCATTGGCTAGACTGCCATAAGTAGCCACATTGGGGTAAAACCCGCTCTCTTTCATTTTCTGAATAATTTTCTTTCCTTCTTCAAACAATCCCAGTCTACAATAGCCTTCAACCAACATATTCCAGGCAATTAAATCAGCCTTCACTCGAGCGTCACTGAGCATCTCATCAAACACCTTGTTAGCCAGCTTTGGTTGACCAGTCAAGGCAAAAGCTTTCATCAAAGTGGTATAACTAATCTTCGTGGGAGCTATTCCTTTTGCTCGCATCTCATTGAAGAAGGAAAGAGCCCCTGCATTGTCATCAACCAGTATACACCCATCAATCAAGATATTATAGGACACCACATCAGGCTCAATTCCTGCATCATCAGCCATGTCCCTAAGCAGCTCCTTTGCCTTGTCTATCTTCAGTTGCTCGCAGTAACCCTTGAGGAGTATGTTGTAAGTAATCCGATTAGCAGGTACACCAATTCTTGTCATTTCAGCAAGCACTTGACGTGCCCGGTCCATCAACCCTGCCTTTACCATTGCAGAAACAACCGTTGTATATGTGACATGATCAGGATGACTAGCAGTATCGTCCTGGCGCCGCATTGCCTCTAGCATTCGGACTGTGTCAGTGACACGGCCAGACATCATATAACCTTTCATCAGAGTGGTATAAATTCTAGAGTTAGGAGCATATTCCTTTTGCAACAGTGGCGGCTCACAGTTACCGGCCTCCATACTATTGGGAAGCAACTTCGTGAACACATCCCCATGCCCATCTCTATCTTCATCTCCATCCTCTTGACTCGAACTCTCCCTGAGAATCCTGCAAAGATCTCTCCTACCTTCCCTCATTGCTTGAACCATATTCTCCGCCGTTTCCAGATCACCAAAACCAACATAAGCCGCAACAAGTGAATGCAACGTTGTCATACACAAGGGAATTCTCTTCTCAAGAATCCTCTCCAATACAAATACCAGCAAATCTTTCCTGTCAGCTCTAGCACACAGCTTAATCATAACGTTGTAAGTTAGTACATCAGGGTCAGCACCAAACTCAGGCATTTCATCAAACAATTGCAGGAACATCTTAGTATCACCCAGATTAGCACAGGCATTGAGCACAGCGTTGTAAGCAGCAGTGTCGGGCCGCGAGTCGGCGACTATGGTGGGGTCTGCTAATCGGCGGACCCGCCGGGTAACCGAATTGAACAGCTTAAGCGCTTCGGCGGGGCCGTCATCACCCGAAGCAGCGAGGCGGCTAACGACGGCGCTCCACGCCTTGACGTGTGGGAGATAACCGGAGCGGAGCATGGACTTGACGATGGAGGTGGCGTAGAGCGTGTGGCCCGCCTTGGCGGCCGCCACGGCGAGTAGGCCGAGGGAATTGGCATCGAGGCGGTGGAGCTGGCGCTCGTGGCGGAGGCGGGTGATGATGGACTGGGCGCGCCTGAGGGCCACGGGGGTGTTTTGGTAGGACAACTGTGAGACCAAGCGGCTAAGGCAAGTGGGGCTCGGGAGGTGAGTGCACTGGGTGTAGGCTATCCAGGCATCCTCTGTTTTTCTTTGACGGAGGAGACCGAGGAGTGTCTGGTCTAAGGAGTTGACTGGTTCGGTGGCGGTGGTTAGAGAGAGGTCTGTTGGGCTGGTGTGGTTCGTTGCGGTGTGCACACGAAATGAGCGCGAGGATTTGGATGCGGTGGTGATAGTGGAGGAAGAGCGCGGAGGAGAGGACCAGTGGAGGTACAGAGTTTGGGTTAATGGGAATGAGTTGGAATTTGATGAAGAGGAGGATGAGGAGATTGGTGGAAGCGGTTGCGGTGGTTTGGCGTTCATGGCTGGTCCATTTGGGAGCAAAGAGGAGTGGGAATGGATAGGAGATGTCTCTGAACTCTTCGAGAAGAAGAAGATTAAAGATAACCGAGAGAGGGACAGAGATAGTTGCAGGTTAGTGAGTGGTGGAAGAACACCGTACTACGTCGAGTATGTTCTGTCCTCTCGTTCTGGCTGCTACACTATTTTTACAGTTGGATCAGATTTATTTATTTTTTCTAATTTCCTGCTCATTACAATTAAATTACTTCTAAATCTAGGATTTGGTTTTTTAAGTGAGCATTATTAAAAGAAGACTAATGCTATTTTATAATTATTTATAAAATATATTTTATATTGGCTGACATTAAGAAAAGAAAGAGTATTATTATTTTTTAATCATCGTTATTCCTGTGTATGTCATAGTTATTTTCCTTATGTTAAAAGTCATGAGGTCTTGTATCATAATAGTTTTACTGGATGATTTTCCGTCCACAATTTTGACGGAATCTGTTAGCCCTACACGTCAGCACCACGTGTAGCCAATAAGATGGTGACACGTGTCCATCTTCATAAAAAATATAAAATTATTAATAAATAAATAATTTTTTTTTTAAAAAAAAACAAAAAAAAAAACTGGCAGGCAAGGGGTCGCGCCACCCTCTTGCCACCTTTTTCCTTTTTCTGTTTTTGTTTTTGTTTTTTTTTTTTTTGAATTAGAATTTTTTTTAAAAAGTAAGTATTTTTATTTATTTTTAATAAATTTATATTATTTTATTAAGATAGACATGTCAGCATCACGTGTTGCCAATAAGATGGTGACACGTGGTGCTGACGTGACATTTGACGGAATCTGTTAAAATTTTTAACGGAATTTGACTGTAAGAATCGATTTGTAATTATTGCATATCACAGGACCTCCCATGCACTTTTTAAAACATAAGGAGTAAAAAATAATTATAGCATACCACATAACCAACTCAATTATCTCTATTTTTACACATTTAAATCAACTCAAATAATGTCATGTCGATTAATCTTTATTTTTTTAAAAAAATAAATAAATAAAGAAAAATCATGTAAGCATAAAGAATAGCATTACTCCTAAAGTCCAAAAAAGGAGCTGCCAAAAACGACGATTTTTAAGGTAGTATGGTGGATGAGCTCTCCTCTGCACTCTCCAGAGAGACAGAGGGGAAGAGGGGAAAGGCTCCCGAAAGAGCGGCAGCACTTGGCCATCATGAGGAGGAAAACGAACCTCTTCCCTCTTCCCCTTTATGCACTCATGTACATGTAGTTATTCAATGGGCACTGGCGTAACATCGGCTCAGTTGGATAGGGGTGAATAAGAGTAGTATATAATATTACTTTACAACAATTCGGTGAACCAGATAAGGAAAGAAATGAGGAATATTATCATAATATTCTAAAAATATCAACAATATCATATTTATATGTATATTCTTCGAATTTGGTCTTTATGATCCTTAGGATGATAATCATGAATCTTTCTTCTTAATCAAGGATTTACTGACAGATTTGCTAAATTTATACCGGCACAAACTCGTTTAGAATTCAATTGGATAAATCATTATTCTTCATAATCTTGGATAATTACATATATTTTATCCAATTAAAATATGTAAAGAAGAAATATACTCATCAACAGTTAATTTAAAAGAGCAATCTAAATATAAAAATTTATATTGGCAATTTTATTACTTAATAGTAAATTTAAAAATAAATTAATGTAAAAATTTGATACATACCTGAAAATTTATAAGAAAGAGAAATTATTTGCAATAAAGTGATTTTTGTTTTTGGATATTGTGCAAAACTGCGAAGTTAAGAGCAAAAAACACTATCTAGGAAGGGACTGTGGGCTGCCTGGTGGGTGGGTGAGAAGGGAAATATATATAAATATATATTATGGTGTTTGATAAATTTAGTAACGATGATTGGTAAATGATTTTTTTTTTTTAATGGGTAATTCCATTAGTTAAGGTTTTTTTTTTTTTTAAAAAAAAAGTTATCCATGAAGCTATAATTGCTTTGATCCTTTACACGTTTCTATCCATATAATTGATTTCCCTTCATAAAGCGCACGTTTTTCTTTTGAGTACATGACATTATAATTACTTTTGACTCTTTAATAAATTTGTACAGAATTCTGTTACATATAATATTTTTTTTTTTTTTTTTGTGTGTGTAAGCAATATACTTGTTAAAAGGATTAGGGAAGCATGAATAAACTGTTTAATGCTATGGGGTATGCCTTTTTGAATTTTATACAAATAATATTATATAACCACATGACCCTCCCTCCATAAAGCACATTTTTTTTTTTCTTATAACATATTAATTAATGGTTTTTTTTTTTTTTATTTTTGGAGAATCATACGGATTGCTTTGATTCTTTACGAGTTTCATCCATATAATTGCTTTTCCTCCGTAAAGTGCAAGTTTGCCTTTTGAGTATATGACACTATAATTGCTTTTGACTCTTTTATAAATTTGTAGAGGCTTCCGTCACATAATAATTAAAGTAGGGGCACTTTTTTTAATTTTTTTTTTTTAAGGGCGGGTAATCAGAGCTAAAAGACAAATTATACCTAGGTCACTTAAATTTTAACTCGCCCTCCTATGACTCCACCTATGATTCTATTTATGTATTAAAGATTTGCAAAGCAATTCCTTTTTTTTTTTTTTTGGTGTGTGTGTATGCAATATACTTATTAAAAGGATTAGGGAAGTATAAATAAACGGTTTAATGTTATGGATATGCCTTTTTATTTTTAAAAAAATATTTATACAAATATTATATAACAATCTGACCCTCCCACCATAAGCACACATTTCTTTCCCTATAACATATTAATTGTTAAGGGTTTTTTTTTTTTTAAAGTGAATCGTGATGCTATGATTGCTTTGATTGTTTACGAGTTTATCCATATAATTGTTTTTCATGCGTAAAGCGCATGCTTGCTTTTAAGTATATGACACTATAATTACTTTTAACTCTTTAATAAATTTGTCATAGGATTCTGTCACATATAATATTTAAAGTATGGGCACTTTTCTTTTCCTTTTTTTTTTTTTTTTTTTTTTTTTTTGGGGGGGGGAGGCGGGTAATCAGAGTTAAAAGACAAACTATACTTAGGCTACTTAAATTTTAACTTGCCCTCCTATGACTCCACCAATGATTCTATTTATGTATTAAAGACAACATTTTGCAGCGCAATTTCATTTGTTTTTGTGTGTGTGTTTGTTTGTTTAATGCTATGGATATACCTTTTGAATTTTATACAAATATTATTAAACCACTTGACCACCCTTCATAAAGCACAGTTTCTTTCCGTATAACATATTAGTTAAGGGTTTTTTTTTTGGTGAATGGTGATGCTATGAATATTGCTTTTGATCATTTACGAGTTTCCAGTAGGAATATTTTTAATTACTATCCAAATTGTATGGATATAAATTTTCATTATACTGCACAAAACAGCCAATCTTTATAACGTACAGTCGTCCAAGCGCCGGAGCTAGGTATGAATATCATGAAGAAGGGTAAAACTTGGATGGGGCAAAACTTCCGGAAATCATCCGGAAGTGATACTGCAGTAACTTGCATTATTATGGATCTCTTATGAAATATAATACATGTTATGGCTGTTAATCAAACCGATCGATGTGTTAGTCATAATTGGAAATACAAGAAAATTAGCTAGTAGCGTATATACAAGCATTGAAAAATGTTAGTTACTATATTTTTATTACAATTCCCTTACAAACTCACATGATAATTTACACTTTATAAAAATGAGTACTGTCACATGGAGTGCAAGATGGTGGTCCATATGTATTTTTAGTGGCTCTCATGGTAAGTGGGATGTATACTGCGATGCACGTCAAATTGTAAACATAGTAAGTGTCACGTGAATTGTCACGTCAATTTTGTATACATACATCTAGTAGCTCTTTAATTACTTGCATTTTGTGTTCTTATTAGTCATAATTGGAAAGATACATCTTAGTGTTATATTGTATCGAGTACAATTTTTTTTTTTTCCAAACTACTTAGGTGTTAAATGGTAGCTAAAACTTTCTAAAAGCACTTGAAACTAGGTTTTTTTATACAAAGAATTATGAGTTAGGGTCTCACCGGTGCCCTGATAGAGTTGGATCAGGCTATGGCTTAGTTGAATTTGAGGTAGCGCCTACGGTTTTTACCGTTTAGGCCTCTTGTGCGGCTCTCAGTGGGCAAGTGCTACAATGGTCACGTCTAGGTAGAATAATACAGTTAGTCTCCCTCGCTTGCCTATATACATTAAAAAAAAGAAAGAGATGAGAGTTTCTTAAAGACTTGAATCAAAGTTTAATGTACAACGACATTTCTAATGTTACCATTTAAATGAAATAGCCTATTGCGTAAGCACGAGTTTGCTAATTATTAGACACCCCATCCTTTTCATGTAACTAACGTAAACACATGTATAAACCAAGTGAGACCAACTTAAATTCCAAGGAGCCAATTGTACACTTCTATAAACACAAGTCTTTTGAATAATTTCAATAAACAATAGACCGAAGAATAATCTTATTTAGTAGACTGCTATATGACCGTTACTGGGATTACGTCTCAGTGAAATCAACTCTTAAATCAGCACTTGTATAAAAAAAAAAAAAAAAATCAATGACTGAAATGTCATCCCAGTCGTATATATAGCAGTTTACTAAATAACACTATCCTTGATTGAATACATTGTTTAAAGTTAACATGCTGAGTAATATTATTTAGTAGATTGTTATATCACTGAAATTACATGAAAATGAAGATCATCCCTTTATATTTTCTTAGTGATTTCATAACTTTGTTTAATTTGCAGATAATTAGGTCACCAGTGCCCTAAGATGGGGACCTTAACAACTTTAATACCCAGAATGGGCCTCAATTTTCTTTCTCTAAAAGGCTAGTCGGATGGAAAATCACGCGCAGAATTTGCGGCAGTGGAAGATCATGTGACATGGTAATTTGATTCACTTCTTGTTCGGATCTCGCTGACTTTTATTGGCTTGTATTGACTTTAAAGTAAAGCACGCATGTTCTTAAAAGTGAGCACTTCAAATCTAGACATCTACAATTTTACAATACCCTCTTTTTTGTCTTTTTTGTCTTTTTTCCCGCGAAGGATAATAAAAATAGGAAAAAATTTGCCAATCACTTTTTATCATTTATCGTTTTTACAATCATACCCTTAAATTTTAAAAAATATTAATTTACTGTATGCATTTTTCAATTTCTCCCCGTTAGGATTTTCCCTTAAATTTTGTCAAAATTTCTAAAATACCCGTGGTTTTTTTTGTTTAAAAAAAATAAATTATAAAATTTTCACAGATTCAGATATGGGTATTTTTGCAAATTCCATTAAATCCTAACAAATGCCTAATCCCTTACAATTTTTTTTCTTAAAAAAAGAGGGGTATTTTAGGAATTTTGACACCCTTCCTCTATTAAGGTTTAACGAAAAAATTTAACAAATGGGTGAAATTGAAAAAAATTGAAAGATGAATATACTAAATTGACACTTTTTAAAGTTTAGGTATGATTGCAAAAATGATGAAAGATCAGTAATGATAAGTGAAGTTTTTTCAAAATATTAAAAAGTTAAATATCAGTAATTTACTCACTGAAATGTTTCATATGCAGTATTATCATCATGAAAAATCACGCTGAACATTCTTGTCAGCCGTTGAGGTTATCAATTTTCTGCTTTATGAGGTTTATCCAAATAAACCACAAACAACAAACAAGATCAAATCAGAAGGAGAGTATTTGGTGAGTTGGAGATGCAACTACATGTTATTAATTCCTTGATAATATTGAAGGCTTCATCATAATACTAGTATTATAATATTTTCAGGAACATAGAAGAAGAGTACTACTAAAGAGGAAGAGGACATCTCCAATTTCTGGTAGTAGTCATAGTAAATCAAAGGAAAAGATGTGCTTCTCATCATCTGCCGTTTGTGAAGAATACATGACTATAACAGTGGAGGAACTTTTAGCTGCTGCATATATGAATCTTTTAAATTTTTCAAAAGAGCAACATGAAGAGTTCTTATCTGACTGTATGGATTCAGAGTAGCACACGAAATGGTTGAAGAATTTTTGGACTCAGCATATAACAATCTTCTTAATTACTTCAACCAGGAAGAAAATGTGCCACAAGATAATTAATTACTGCATTCTTGTTTAAAAGATGAATATACTAAATTGATACGTCTTAAAGTTTGTAGGTATGATTGCAAAAGTGATGAGAATTTAGTGGTGGTAAGTGAAATTTTTTCTAAATATTAAAAAGTTAAATGTCAGTAATTTGCTCACTAAAATGTTTCCTATACAGTATTATCATCATGAAAAATTACGCCGAACATTCTGGTCAACCATTGAGATTGTCAATTTTCTGCTTTATGAGGTTATTCAGATAAACAACAGACGACAAACAAGAACAAATCGGAAGGAGAGTATTTGGTGAGTTGGAGATGCAACTACATGTTATTAATTCCTTGATAATATTGAAGGCTATTCATTATAATACTAGTATTATAATATTTTCAGGAACATAGAAGATGAGTACTACTTAAGAGGAAGAGGAAATTTCCAATTTCTAGTAGTAGTCATAGTAAATCAAAGGAAAAGATGTGCTTCTTATCATCTGACAAATGTGAGGAATACATGACTGCAACAGTGGAGGAACTTTTAGCTGTCGCATATATGAATCTTTTAAATTTTTTAAAAGAGTAGCACGAAGAGTTCTTATCTGACTCTATGGATTCAGAAGTAGCATGTGAAATGGCTGAAGAATTTTTGGACTCAACATATAACAATCTTCTTAATTACTTCAACTAGGAAGAAAATGTGCCACAAGGTAATTAATTACTGCATTCTTGTTTATTACTTGAAAACAGTGGTTTAATGTTATTCTCAATATTGTTTTCAATTATTGATTTCAGGAAATAAGAGGGGAAGGGTTGATGAGCATGAGCATAAAGAAGAAGGGCAAAGCGGTGTAACCCCATCTCCATAATCGATATTAGCCAACCCTATACAAGAGCAAGCAAATCTTGTAGAACTGCAAACTAATCCAGAAGAAGTTGAAGACAATGCAGGCACATCCCTAAGTTCTGATTCTGCCTATATTGAACAATGTGATCTGATCAACCATATTCCACAGGTTTCATTGTATGATCTTACATTTTTTTTGACTAATACTAGGCAAAACAATATGGATGTTTTTTAGAGTGTCCAATAGAGAAAAGAGTGAAAGCAGAGAGAGAAAGAGACTAATAAAGCATTAGGGCTACATCTTGACTGTATTGAAGTATGTAATAAATTGTATTAAAATGTGATATTTATAGAGGCAGGGGCGGAGCCACCTTAGGGCTTGGAGGGGCCTAGGCCCCCCCAACTTGGGAGGGCTGGCTCTGCCTCTGTATAGAGGGATTAAGAGTGATGAACAAGAAACTCTAGACTAAATAAGGAAAAAAATAAACCCTACAAAGAAATAGAACAAAATCTAATTTAGAGAATATAAAATATTCTAACACTCAAGGTGTAAACTTGAGTTTGGAAAAGAAAGATTTTTTTTTTTTCCTGAAACTGGATCTAGTGCAGACCACACTAAAATATGAGCGTGAACTTGTGTAACGTCCAAAACATTAATTAAGAGTTTTAAACACAAATCAGACTAAGTAAGTAATTAATTAAGTAAAAGAATGGAAAAGAACACTTATAAAATTGCTTAAGTCTAAATTTCTGGGTTGGTGTCCGAGCATGGCATTTTTAGTGCCCAGACGGGCCAGGCAGTAGGGTGTTGCTCACTTTCGTGTCCAGATGGCTTGCAGACGGATTAGATCAAGAGTCTCAGGTTCAGCTTGTATTCGGACGGAACCTTAGTGTGTCCGAGCAACTTGGACAGAGAGTTCAATTTTGGGCATGTGTCCGGACCGGTCGACCCAAAAGTTAGGATGCGCCTTTCACGTCTGGCGTGTCTGGACGGCTCACTTACTTGTCCGGACAGGCCATAATATAAGTTGGATGGATGTGTTTTCAGCTTACTTTTCTCCCTTATTCTTCAATTTTCACGAAAATTTTCTCTTCTCTCTCCTAGGGTTGCACCCGAACCCTAGATCCTTCTGTTTTGAAGCTTCCAAACCTAAATCCAATGTCGGAAATGCAATCATTGGTGCAAAATCATTGTTTTCATCGATTGGTTTGAGGTAAATCCACAGACCCTATATTTTCTTACATTTGGTGTTGATCCTTAGAATTTGAGTTTAATCCCTCAAATATCTCTAAACATTTGGTGTTTAGAGGAGTTCTAAACAACTTCTAAGCAACGAGTTAGAGTGTAGTGTCAAGAAACTCCAATTTGGGTTGGGAATCAAGGTAAGACTTAAACCCTTGATTTTTTTTTTAAGTGTTTTAAATTAGGAATTTTTGTGTCAACCCTAAGATTTTCCTATGGGTTGGTGTTTTTAGTTGTTGGGTTGTCAAATGGAACCCTAGAAACTCTATAAGTTACCATAATAAGGGCTCTTAAGGCAAATCTAGAACCTAAGTAGAGTTTAGGCTTAGAAATGTTATGAGTTAGTCTTAATGTGTTGTTGCATTATGAAATGCAATGGCATATTGCGAGGCCTCCACTGAAGATTCCTTCATAAGCTCTCAATGAATCAGCTTATGTGAGTATTTAACTCATTGAAAAAAAATACTAAGTTTTTGTACCTATATGATATTACAAAATGTTAACATTTGCTTTGATTCGAGCCGATAATATTTTGTAATGGAATGTGTTTTTAGAATGCTTTTAATACCTTAAATTATGTTAAGATATGATTTGATGATGTTTTATGAGCTTCAAGTATATTTATGAAATATGAGAATGAGACGTGATTTATGAGTTTTATGATGAGTTAATGATTTCATAATATATTGAAAATGACATGAAAAGTTATGATGATAATTGATGCATGAGTGTGTGAAAGGATGAACATGATGATTTTATGGTATGAAAGCATGAGCATGAAACGAAATCATGAATGCAGAATGTAAGACCGTTTGGAGTCCCATCGGCAGCTCAAGTGTAAGACCGATTGGGTTAAAGTCCCTTCGGCATCAGCAACAAACCATTTGGGTTAAAGTTTCATTGGCATAATGCAACGTAAGACCGTTTGGGTTAAAGTCACATTGGCAGCTCAAGTGTAAGACCGATTGGGTTAAAATCCATTCAGCATCAGCAACAAAACAAGAGAAACAGATGAAAGACAAACATAACATAATAATGATGTGTGACATGATTTATTATGGTTTTCATACTAGATATATCAATACGTATATGAGTTTTAATGGAATAGAACATATATATATATACCGTCACAACTAGATTGCATAGAATGATTGATGTGGTATTTCACATTAAACGTATCAATATGCCTATTAGTTTGAATGGAACAGAACATATGTATAGTATTACAACTGGTTTGCATATGATGATTTATAAAACTTCATACTTAGATGTGCTTTTATGCTTGTATTTTCCGAAAGTTTGAAAAGCTTGTATACAAGTATGGCTGAGTTATAATGTCATTTGTTTCTTGCTTAGATGTGTTTACATTTTTCGAAGGTTTTGAAAGCTTGTATACAAGTATTGCTAAGTCATATAGTGTGTGTGTATATATATATATATAAAGCATGTTGTAGATGGCTTTATATGTATGTGTTTCCAAGCGGGAGATTGAAATATGTATATATATTCACAGCTATGTAGTATGATTTCACATGTTTATAAGACGCCAGTGTTTACCTTATCAGCTACGAAGTGAGTTTAAGAAATAAGTGACACACCAACGGTAGCTGTTATTGTAAACGTATAGGATATAAAAATATGTTGGCTCATTGTGAAAACTTAGTAAGTTTTATACTGCTGAGACCATAGACTCATTATTCCACCTATATAGATGTACAACCATCACGATCGTATGTATGATGATGTTTTGGCTACAGGTACCACATACATCGATGATGACTCTATGGCTTTGTATTTGGATTGCTACGACCGAGGCTATACGCATCGTTCTCAGGGGTTGGACTTATGGATAGCCCTGTTTTGGTATAGTACTTTTGTATATGGCCACATGTCGCATGTGACACATTTTGTATAGCCATTCTTTTGACATGTAAACAATATTTAATTAAGCTTTAAACACTTAGACAATCATATGGCTCTGGCTATTGTAATTATTTCTCTTAGTTAATGTTATAAGTTTTCGTTGCTATATGTATAATTTCTGATATGTTATGCACAAGTTATGAAATGTGTTGTGTTCAATGGCTAATCATCATGCCACTGTGATGATTTGTTTTGTTATAAAAATAAAAAAAATTAATCGTTACACTTGGCCTTAAGAACCATTGATGAAGCTGATAATGATCTTGTGTGGCAAGAGTGCAAAAATGTATGTGAACTCAGATGGGAAAAGATCCAGTGCAACGCGAGCAAAGTTAGGCAAGTGAACTCGGCTTGTGGAACGCTACTAGAAGAGGTGGTCGGAGTGTTAAGGCGGTGATGACCAAAGGGCTGTAGGAGGGGGTTGTCAGAGGCGATGGCCTAAAGGCAACTAGAAGCGTTGGCCAGCGTGCTGTAGGAGGCGATGGCCAAGTGGCAGCGACTGAAGGGCAGTGGCTGCCAGAAGACAGTGACAGTGGTTGGAGGACAACACATATGTCGGAGGAAGACGACAGAGGCTCGAGAATGGCAGTAACCGAACGATGGTTGGCGACTTAATGTCAGAGAGTGGTAAACGGAGGACGGCTGACGAAGGTGATACAGAGATGTTTGCCAGCAACAATGGTCGGATGATGGCTGTCGGTCGGAGGTAGGCTGCTGGTGGATCGCCAACAAAGGCAAATTGCTGAATGAGGATACCAGTAGCGGTGGCTAGTGGCTAGACAGTAAATGGCGCAGCTGTGGACAGCTGATATTAGGCTACCAATTGCGGCAATAAGCCGGGTTGAATATAATGGTTTCGTCATAGCTAACACTGCAAACTAGGGGATATGAGCCACCAAAGGTATATACATTTTTTGCCTTCGAATATTCATGTAAGTAATCATTGAGAATTATATTTATAAACATAAATATGACGGTTTATATCGTGATTTCATGATCATTGTTTGTCGGTGCATCCTTCGTAGCCGGCCATAATATGAAAGCTTACTTTGAAATAGCTAGAGAAAATCAAATCAACTTCCACCATATCACTTTCATCTACCTATCTCTTAGCGCATCTCGTATCTCTAAACTTGGAGAGGTGATACACAGGGGACGGGAGACTGTCCCCTTACAGTCCTTTTTTAATGAAAAAATGACATATAATTAAAGTGTCCTCTAATGACATGTCACATCAGATGACACTTTTTTATTATATTTTATTTTTTAATTAAAAAGACTGTCTGAAAATCATTTTCCCTAAACTTATGTATTTTCCTGACTTAGAAATCATCCATCTCGGCCTTCCCAAAAAAAAAAAACTCTTACTAAGAGCTGAAGAGCCTCCATTAGTTCCAGGATTACTGATTTCAGTCTTGAAAAGTTGGCCGAGTCCTACAACAAACCGTAAATATATGTTGGGAGAAAAGGAAAAAGATGGCAGTCCATCTGCAAATTCCCCTGCTCAGTGCATAAAACATGGCAGTGCTCCTGTTATGCTACATCAATTGATAACAATGACATTAAGGAGAAAAGGCAAAAAACCACAATAACAAGAAGCTCCAAGGGAATAGCGTATGTTCCACATGCTTATAAATCTATTTTCATTGAAACAGGTAGAAAGAGCAACTATGTTATAATAAAGACCTCTATTATACACAGGCTTTGTACAAGAAATGTAGGAAGTGGAAAACCATCTATCTGAAATCCCCCCCATTCTTTCCTGTACATCTCCCTAGCATTAAGTAAATCAGCCACCTGTATTTACTAGCTATTGACATATCCCACCAAATATGGTCAGCGAAGACAGGAGCTTCCTTTTGTTCCACCGCAATCAGCTCCTCTTCAACAATCAGCAACAGCACTACCAGACACCATTCTTTTTATCTACACCACCAGCACCTACTCTAATAATTACAATTTTCACAATTGATGAACCTGTTGGTCATAGATATTAGAAGCTATGATAGGTGAAATGATCCTTGTCCTTCTGTTATAGCATATAAGAGCTTTTCTTTCATCCTCTCCTGAAACAAACACAAACACAAACACAAAAAATAAGGAAAGGAAAAAGAAATCTTTATTATGCTATTCTTAGCAGTTCCAATGAAAATGTATGCAAGAAACTTCTAGAATGCTATTCTATAGCAGTTCCGATGAAAACGCAAGGTAGAAATCCAAGAGATACTTTTGAAGTGTAAGCTGGCAGCTTAAGATAATTTGCACAAGTCATCACACTAGGTAGGTCTGTGTCAGCCCAGTTGCTACAATGCTGTATAAACCGCCCAGACAAGAAAGAAACAATCAGATAATAACTTAAAAGAAAGAGCAAAAGATAAATTGAGTAAATGAGGTGTTGCTGGTACGGACTTTTCGAACAATAGTCAACTTTGGACTGAGCGAGGCTAAACCTCCCGGAGGAAGCCTAGGTGCCCCAGTAACAAACTGCAGAAATGCACGTCGCTGTCCATGGTCAAACTCTTGTATAATTTCCAGCAACTGAAATTGCAGAACAAGTGAGCGATTTTCTACATTACGGATGCAAATGTTGATTCGATAAATAAATAAATGGATAAAGGCGTAAGAACACTGACATTGACTATGGGAGGACTGCTAGCTGTGTATCCATGATCAAACTTGATATGATCCAGGAGCTCATTGAACTGATTAAAAGAATATGTTAAGCTTAGTAAAAATAATCAGTACCCCAAGTACAAAGAGAAAAATTAAGTGATAAGATACATACAGCCCAAGAATCGCGCTCTCCACAGAGTAAACGCTCTAGTTCCTCTTCAGTAAAGATCTGAAGATGTTCAATGGGGAAAACCTGAAAAACCAAATAGAAAACCATTCACAAAATGAATTATCATATTGGTCATAAACATGAATAAAAGATTTATTTGAAAATATTATTGGAAGTGGATAAATTCAACTCAACTGAAAAGGGGACCAAGAAAAATACTTTTAAGATGACAATCTCAATGGCCAGAACTTGGCTTGGAAGTGACAGAAGTAAACAAGTTTAACAAACACTATGAACTACTACCATATCTAAATTGAAGTTCTAGGCTAAATTAGGATTCTAGTTTCAATACTTTCGGGTCACCTTCATTTACTTTGTGCATACAATAGAAACCACAGTAATATATAACAATAAATGTCTGGCACTGGCTATCACGGAGTTGTCAAATAGAAGTTTGGTTCTGAAGTGACAGGAGTAAATAAGCTAACCAGAGACTATAAACTAAAAACATTGTCAAACTGAAGGTCGTGGACAAAACTAGGATTTCTCCTGCAATCAATTGGCTCCATTACAGTTTATGCAGCACTTGAAAATCAATTATGGAATGGGAAGACTGTGGACCACCTTCTTCTACATTGCGATGTGGCTTTTGCTATTTTGGAGAGTTTTTTTCAGTCGTTTTGGGATGCCCTGGGTTATTCCTAAACGTGTTATTGATCTGTATGACTGCCGGTGGTCTTCTAGTAGGCCAAGGAGTGTTGCGGTGTGAAAAATACTTAGATGCCTCTTTTGGTGTTTATGGAGGGAAAAGAATGATAGAAACTTTGAGGACAAGAAGAGGACTATGGGAGAAATTATTTCTATGTTCTTTGAAATGTTGTATCTTTAGACAGCGGCGTATGTGTCTCCTTTGTCAATTAGTTTTAGTGACTTTCTTGTTCGTTTTGCTCCATGGTTCCTTATTTATACTTCTTGTGTACTTAGGAGCACATTTTGCTTTCAATGAGATTGATTTATTACTTATAAAGAAAAAATATCAATTTCTGAAAGGACATGATGCTCTGTTTCAAATCTTTCGAGCATATAGTGACTTTTCCAAGGATGATAGAAATTCATATAAAGATTCAAGCATGTCTTTTTCACTTGAGGAAAACTGAAATTTAGGTCATTGAATTAATCAGAAAACATGAAAAGATCTTTAAGTTTTGGCAGATGGATTGTCAAAGAATTAAATATACAGTCCTGCCTACTACATCAAAAGACTGTGTGATGGTACAGACCTGGTTAAATCCAGATTTAAAAGCTTCCACTTGTCTGGAAATTCCAGCATTTATAGTTGCATCAACAATGAGCGAAACATATTCCTCCAAGTTTCTCATATTAACCTAGTAAAACAACAGGTATAAAGTCAGTTAAGCTCGTACATCATCAATTGAAAGATCATGAAAAAATAAAAGCAATCATATTGAGGTGTGCATTGTTACCATTTTATGATCAGGCCCAGAAGCAAGTGCATAATCAGGATACCCAGGAAGAGTAAAATCAAGGCAAAGATCCTCAATTCTGGCATCCCGATAGCATAAGTCGAATTCAGGTGGTGAATTTTCTTCAATGACAGATTCCAAAAACTTTTTTCTGTTAACAAGAGCCTGAAACTCTAGCAATGTCCTACCAAGCTCAGGATCAAATGACTGTATGTCATACAAAGTAAGTTCCTAGAAAAAATTGAAACAAATAATAAATAAATAATTAGACCAAAGCCTTGAATAATAACTATCATGACAAGCTTACATAGAGTTTCATTAACAGTACTTAGAATTGGAAGGTACCTGGCCAAGTATAATTCTGTAGAAGGCTTCAGAGAAATTCAGATCCAAGACCCTTCCATCTTGAAGAGACTTTGCAACCACTTGGCCCAAAAGGACAAACTTTTTGATTACTTCATCAAACTTTTCATCGGATGCATTTAATGTAGATGGCCATGAGCATGGGAAAAGTCCAAAAGGTGAAACAAGAATTCCCATATCCTCGACCTGCAAGCTTGTCCTGGAGGCAAATGCCTCCTCCCTCCACATACCTAGGCCAGACTTCTGGAACTCATGACTAACCAGGGTATAAAATTCCAATGTTGGACCAAGACCAGTACCAACTTCTTCACTGTATTCAACTTCAATAGGCACTTTATGACGGGCATGCATGTCCATCATTTGTGCAGCAGAGTCCAGAATCTGGTTGCGGAAAACTAAAAATTTCTTACGAGGCGAGCTGCTAGAGGTGGGTCGCCTGTCACTTGTGGCTCCTGAATTGCTTTGAGACAATTGATGAGATTGAACTTGCAATTGACCAAATGCTGCTAACCGGAAGTACTTGCACCTTGCCTCAAAACTAAACAAAAAAGGGCACGAAGCCATTAACTGCTTACACCAAGAAGGCATACCACCGGGAGACACAGACAGTGAGTCCCGCATCTGCTGTTCTAGCTTTTCTGTCAACTTACTGCTTACAAACTCATTCTGTGGCACTGAAGGAACTCCCACCTTTAGACTATCCAAGTTATCAATTTTACCTTCAGCAAAAGCACATATTCTTTCACGAGACATCAGGTGAAAGGTAATCCTGTGCAAGCGTTCCAAGCTTTTGAGCAGAAATAATATATCATAAGTAGAACTTGACCTCTCCAAGTCAGAAGTGAGTTCACAAACAAACATGCTAGAGAAAAATGGAGTGTATTGAATATATGCCCCAACTTTATCTGATACACACAAATTTTGGTCCGACTGAAGACATTCTTGTGAATTACCTTGTATAGGTTCTGAAGCTCTTTTATATGTTAATGTGTAAACTTGACTCCACAATTTTGCACCAGTAATAAATTCATGTTCTCTCATTTGTTTTTGGAGAATCGCTTGGTATAGTGTCAATGTCTGATCCAGCTGTTGCCCTTCAAGGTAAAATACCAGTTTTTGTGAAGCACCTTCATTACTACAAGATGCAGGATGCTGCATTTCCATACTGGCATCTGGCTCCAAAGGAAGTTGTATTTCTTGCTTTGTAGATTGCTGTTACACAACACGACAAACAGACATTTAAAAACAGGGATGCTACCTCAGTGCTAAGGAAGGAGAAGAAGAATGGCCCTTAAAATGGGAAATTAGCAGGTCATGCCAGAGACAAGAAAAATATCACAGACCAATTATTCAGTAGCTTACACAAATTACACCAACAGCATTGCCAGCCCCGAGTCAGATGATGAAAAGATTTGTTCAGTGCAGAAAAAGCATATAACAACACATCCATGATCATAATCCCAAAGAGGAAAGTCATATTTATATAGCCAACACCATTTAGTAAAGACAAGGCAAATGTCAGCCGTGTTACGATTACAAACTGATGATGAAGGAGAATCAACTAAGATCAACTAAAAGTATAAATTTCATGCAAAGAAGTTTTGCCAGGATTAGTCTATCTTACATTGACTGCTTGTTCAGGAGCAGGATGAGACAAGTTCGCATCATCTCCCTGCAGAGAAGTATAACTCGATAATAAATAAATAATTAAAGATTTATAAACTCCAAGTAAATCAGATAAATTCCTACCCCTTTGAAGAAAGAACCAAATAAAACAAATCAGAAGCTTTCTTGTCTCTAGAAAAATCAAGTTAGCTTAAGTCAATTCATAAACCATATGAAAATAACCTGCATATTAGGCAAATCTGTAGACATACTGTCAGGATCCATGGCATCTGGACTTTCTCCTGGACTAGTACTTGCATTTGATGGTAAATCAAGTGGTAAACTCTCTGCTTGGCCCTTAGAGCAACTGGGTGATTTAATGTTCTCATTTCTTTTAATACTAACTTTAGGCCACAGAAATCCTTCAATGGCATCTAAAGAGGAAAAAGGGTCAACAGTCTGAACATCTTCAGAATACTCACAAATGCATGTCTCCCCCTCTCCTCGCACAAAACGAACTTTTAGACAGGGATGTATTGCACGGCGTCCATTTGGGATCATAGCATATGAGTTCCTTTGCTTGGATCCATGGCTCAAAATAACAGGGAAATTTTCCAAAGAAGATAGTGCACTTTGCAATTTCCGTATCAGCACCAATAGGGGTAATTCCACAAAATGGGGCTCTGAAGAAGACAAGAATATCCTTGCAAACACCTCAAATCGTTTTTCTACAACAAAGAAATTACTATTCCCCGCCTGAGCCTTACAATTTTCTCCAAGGTACTGGCCATTGGATAGGTAATTTAGCAATGATCTCACAATCCCACTTTCAATAAACTCAAAAGTGGAAATGGGTTCTCTTCCATTAAGACTTGCCATAATTTGATGCAATATACGATAAAACCTCTCTTCATGCTGAGCAGAAGCATCATTACCGATGGTCCTGTTAACCAAATCACTTAAAGTTGTAGAAAAAGTTCTAAGCTTTTGAAGAATATCAGTCACTCCTTTCTCAGAGTCACATAAATTTGGTGCAAAGTAATTTGTCCTTATGTGCTTTGCGAGATTGTGAACTGAATCCTTTTCAAGCTTGCAACTACCAGTTTCTGATGCTGTAGGAGATTGGCCAGTAGCAAAAGCATAACATAAGCATCTCAGAACCTCCTTTGAAGCTGATTTCTGACTCGAGTCAAATGACAACTGGATACCACTGAACACCGGAAACATCAACTGCGAACAATTTTCTTGTGTTAATAGTGCATCAATAGCAAAAAAGACACCTTCCTTGATAAAGGAGTTCAAGAAAATATCAGAAAGCTTTTGCAGGATCATCTCAGCAATCTGTAGAGCTACTAACAGCACATGCTGATCCTTTCGCGTCAATACTCCAGCTAAAAAACTGCCAATTGGACAGAAAATTTTTAGCTCCAAAGAAAATAATATTAGGATTTACTACTGTAAAAACAAGAAAGCCTGGTTCACCTTGAAATGTTGGCATTCTTAAGCAATTCAAGAAGCATGTCAGATTTGCTGAAATGAACTAACTTGTTGATAACAGATAGACAGCCATAGCAAACATATAAATTTGCGCCAGAATTAACTACCTGTATAAGGGATGAAGGAAATATTACTAATCCATGCAAGGGGAGAGAAATCAGTTTTAACTGCTATACACCAGAAAACCAACCTGGATCAACAAGGGAAGTACGTCCATCCCAAATTTTTGCAGAAGACTGGAGCTATTAACTAAAAATGATTCCTTATCTGACACCTGTTGAGCATCTGGATCTCTAGCTGAAGTAGGTAGAAGCTCATAAAGCAACTTAAGAACTTCATAAACCTGAGAATGGAAAATAGCAATAACACCACCATTCCTTTCCCTCTAATGATATAGAACACATGAATTAAATTTCATGATTCACATGCAAAATTTTAAAGCAGTAAATGAACCTCTAATAATGACTATTTCACAGTCAAGAATGGGAAGAAAAAAATATATATATATGGAATCAAAAGCAATCAATGAACAAAAAAAACAACCTATTATCACAATCTTTGCCACAGAATTTTGCAGAAAACTCTATTATATCAAATGTTATATTGTAGATAATCCTGGGATCCTCTCAATAGCTCATATTCCAAATTCCACTGAGGCAGAAATCTTAATTCCACTACTTATATTATGCATGTGACTTATTAACAGTTACCACAATCAGTGTTTCTGTAGCCATGCTCATAGAGTAGGGTAAAAGCTTTCTAGAGTTCACTAAATCATGTATAGAAGATTGGAATTTATTAATTAGATTGGACCCACTGAACTCCTTAAAACATCTAGCCCTTATATCCACAGCTAGGAATAATTCTGCACTTAACAAAAGAACTGGGGGAGTGATCATATCAGCTGTCCATAATCCTTTGGTAGGAGTAGTTCTTGCATTTAAAAATTCAAAAAAAATAAGGGCTATCAATTTACATATTGGAAAATGTAAATGTGACACAGGTCCAGATGTGGAGTTTGCAGACCCATACTCGTTCAAAGGAAAAATGCCTGGGTCTCGAACAAAAATCTTTAGCAAGGGTTTAGGGGTTTGCATAGCAGTTCCAACCAGGTCCTTGTTTGACCATTTGACAAATGCAAGGACACTTTTCCCCATAAGAAATGCATTTATAAACATACAAAACATCAAAACCTGCAAAGTTGAAAAACAAGCATCTAAATGTAATCTTTGTAAGTGCATTCTTACCTATTTTTATATTACTGAAACACGTGTAGGGAAAAGGTCTATTTGATTTTGTGCCACTTCTTACCTCCAGAGAGACAAGAACTTTTTTTTACTAGAGACTTCAGTACATAGTTGGAAAACATGCATCAAGATGGAATAATCATCATCAAACTCTCTGCAAAATCTAAAACTAACCATATTTTTCTCCAGTCCCATTGAATAACAATTTCTACTAAAACCTTCATAACCAATCATGAATGCATATAAACAATAATTATCTTGATCTCTTACGTGCCAAGAGGAGGATATTTAAGGCAAATAAAAGTAGGAAAGCTCAAATTTGTCCTTTCCATTATCATGAATACAAAATGATATTCTAAGGATTCAATCAACTTTGTCGCCATAAGAGACACAATAGGGTTGTATGGACAAAGATGTAAACCTGATTGCAATGTCCATCCACCATATGAGGAGAAGACATTCCATGTGAGAGGTCACAAGTGGATAATATATCCTTCAATATGGTGCTTATATTGAGCTCATATAGAGTTCTGAAGGCTACAAATGAACCAGAAGAAAGTTTGGTAAGTATACCAATCAGACCCTGCCAAACCAAAATGAAAAAGTCAGATCACTCCTGGCAAGAAGTAATATATGGAAAGCTGGTTTCAGAAGCAATATTACAAAACATTTGCCTACTTTATAAATAGGCCGGGATATAGTGATTCGGCTATTCAAGTCTATAAGATGTATGACTTGATGAATCAGCTCGTGCTTACAAAGTTCATCCAGCAACTCAGAAGACTGACTTACTCGCTCCACTATTTTAATCAAGCAAATAGCAACATATTCGACAAGCTGTGAATTTCAAAATAAAATAAAAAATGTAGGAAGATCAGAAAAAGACTTCAAAAGATGACTGAACAGAAAAATAATTTTTTATAAAAAAAAAATAACTCTACAACATCCATGCCTGTCTATCCTCATACTGAAGAAGATTGCACAATATGGGAACAGCTTCCATGAACGGTGAAGGACATTCAGAAGGAAGTTTCTTACATATGTTCACCACAGTGGAAAGAGCAACTCTCTGATGCAAGTAAAAAAAAGTTATGCATCATGTTTAGAACCATCAATTATCGCAAATAGCACCATATTTCCAAATAAAAACATGTTACATATTGGCTTGCCTGTACAGTTGTTGAGAAGAAGTCAATATAATTTAGGACAGCCATAATTGCCCCGCCCTGTAAGCAAGCAAGCGGTTGCTCCCGTGATATCTTCTCCAATGCTTGCATACACTACAAGAAATCGGAGAGGATAACCTGTAAGTTCCCATATAACAACACTATTTCCTTGTATAAAACAAGGTCCAGGATATTATACAATCAATCATATATAACTACATTACCTGTTCAGCAACATCCGAGTACTCAATAGCCATTAATCTTTGACAAAGAGCAGGAACTGCATCATGCCGAATAAGGAAATTTGAAGATCGAGGATACACATCGCAAATATAAGTTATAGCCCTTATAGCTAGTAACATTATTTCCGGGTTACTCTCATGCTTTGCGAGGTTTACAAGAAGCGGCGACAACAAGTCTGAAACCATGCCTGAGAGTGAATCCTCTGTACAAAATGACAACACCTCGCATAAATCAGTAAGGGCAGCTACTTGCCCAGAAGGCCCAGTTTCCTCACTCAAACTTGATAAAATCCTCTTGAATTTCCCATGATCACCAGATGATCTCTGTCTCTGATAATCACGATAGTTACGAAGATTGATGTGTCTTTGCTCAGCATCATCAGAATCACAAGACCCATATGCCGAGTCCCTCTCAGGTTCTCCTTCCGATCGGCTTGAGGCCGAAGCAGATGAAGAAGTTTCCATGTCATTGTCATGGATTTCGTGTGTAGAATTTGAGGAGTTCATATGGGTCTGAACCGATGAGTTCGATGAACTCGGCCTGAAATCCAATGAACTACATGCCCGCTTATCGGCTGGCAATTCATCAACCATCTCGGCGCGCTTTTGCCCACGATTACCCATTTACTGATAAATCCCTAAACTTTTCCAACGCAGAGAATAGATAGCCACCCTGTATAGTTCAATACCTTCATTAGATGAAGTATAGATAGTCATTCTCATAAAATTCCAAGCCCCTGCAAAATTTGATCATCAGAACTGTAACCCCCCCAAAAAAGAAAGAAAAAACCATAACTTCAGACACCAGCTCAATAAAAATTCACTTTTCCAACTCGAAACTTTCCTTAGATGAAGACAGCAGAATTAGCATTCTCAGTAACAGAGAATTCCCAAACCTAAAAGTAATCGTCAGTAATGCGACTTGTGTTTGAATCTTACACCAGTAATTCCGTAGTACCATACAAGGAAGAACCGCATAAGAGCAGAAGAATTTGAGTACTAATCCGAAACAAACAACTCAGTTTTGTTCCTATATAACCAAAAAAACCCTCAAAATAAATCACTTCTACCAAAAACAAACGCGATCAACTCCAAAGCATTTAAGCATTAGGACAAATACATTAGTGTGTATATATGTATTATATATATATATATATTAAAAAAAAAAAAAAAAAGTGCAGATACACATACAAACAATTTCAGAGGTGAAAACGAAAAGAAAATTTAAGATCAGCTAAAAAGAGAATGATAGAACTTTATGAACAAAAGAGGGAATTTTGATGATTGTAAGGTACCCAGTAACAGTTTTTTTCAATCGGTCTTCAGGAGTTGAAGACCTATATTTTTCTATGGGAATCTACTGCAATTCAGGATTTGTGCTTCTTCCTCTTCTTCTTCTTTCTTCTTCGCCTTGGTTTACTTCTCTGGCTCCACAATTAAATTAAGGTCTATGATCGTGAGGATGATGATCGTGATGATGAGGAGGAACAGGGAATGAGTGTATGTAAGCGTGGCGGTGAGGGAGGAGAGGATTATATATTGGGATGTAAATCTAAATAATGGTTAAAAGCTTCTATAATACTAGCAGATGGGCACTGTGTGTGTGTGAGGTGCATTACTGTTGATGCAGGGTCAGGTAACGGCCGTACATAAGTGGCGTCTTTAATTTCTTGACGCGATTTGGACCGTTCGATTAGGGGTAGACTGATGTTCGGTCGGCCGCCGCACCGCCTTTTCATGTTTTGGGCCCTCGGGTCTGGCCAAGCCCAATTTCTTGATGGTCACTGCCATTTTGGGCCCTCCGTCTGGCCCTCGTACCCGTTTGCTTTATCTGTCTTTTTTATTTTTTTTTTTATTTTTTTCCAAAGCTTTTGCATTTTCTTTGTAATTGTCGTCTTATTTTCAGGATACGATCTGCGAGTGCCATATTCATCACCAACAACCAATGGTGCAAACAAAAGCCCACCCCATAAAAGATTCAGATGATACCACCTTTAATTTTTTATTGAAAAGGAAAGTGATGATTAATTTATTATTGCAATCCACCTTCAAAATATGTTTTAGACCCTAAAACTGCTTTCCAATTTCATTGCATTTGTTTTCTTATTCAAATAGCTGATTTGGATCCTCTCCGGTTTAAATGAACGGGAGAATATTTAGTCTTTGTAAAAGTAAAGGCAGAATTGTCCAATAAAATGTGAAAGAACAATTATGCCCTTACTTTTACAAAGAACGGATACTCTTCAATTCATTTGAATAGGAGAGAATTTGTGTCCTATTATTACATCTTTTAAGTACTCAATTCTAACTCATCTTTTAATAGAAGGGAAAAGATAGCTTGGGTAGTTGGATTTAAGTTTGGAGAGCAACTTCTATCCGGTAGAAAACAAGGGCTTTATGTCCACCAATAAATAGTTGACACATCAATATATCACACCGAATGAAAATAAGACCAAAACACAGGATTTTGATCTTCTCAACAAATGAAAATAAAACCAAAACATCCGAACCCCACTGATGGTTCCTCCACCACCACTGACCTCTCTTCCAACTTTTGCCTTGCTAAGTTTGATTGATTGATACGTTGAGTTCAGGACCTGGTTTATGCCAAGTCCTTATTGTTGGGGATAAATCCCACTCAACCCGATCCAAAGAGGAGTCAAATAAGGTCCAAACAGATAAGGTGATATCAGATCAGAAGTCTAAGAAGATATCCAATTAGAAGTCTAGTAAATGATTAAAGTCCAATTAGAACTCGGACAGCAGTTCTAAATCAACAAGGAACAGGAGTCCTAATCCAGGTTTGACTCCACCTCTACGCCTATAAATAGGCTCATACCCCAGGTATAAACTAAGACTCAATTTTATGCATAAAGCATTATTTTCTCACAGAATCTAACTTAGGCATCGGAGCGGGACCCCCGGAAGGGTCCCTAGGTTTTGTTGTTTTGCAGAGTTATTGAGAAGCGTGAAGAACATCAAAGGAACGTGCAGATTTACACCATACCGGAAACTGTACCAACAGTTTGGCGCCGTCTGTGGGAACGATTTTTCGTTCCTCATAAAAAAAAAGATCCAGGATGGTGATGAACACACGTTCCGGAAGCCAGACCAATCGACAGCCCGTGGCCCCACAGGAACCGGCTATTCAGAATAATTTGCAGCCTCCACCGAACCCTCCCCCGGGGGGTGGAGATCAAGATCGCATAGCAGCGTTGGAAGCCCAGATTGAAGACTTAAATGCAGAATTGTTACGCATGAGGCCGGAACAGCCCAATCCCGAGATGAACAGGGACGAGCATGAGGAAGAAGATCACAACAGCAACATTAATCCTCGGAGGGAGGATGACCGCCAAGGAGATCTGAGCAGAATTATTGCCGAGCTGGAGAGAAGGTGCACGTACATGGAGATGGAAAGAAAGGACAAAGGCAGATCCGTAATGGTGGACAAGCTCCTAATGGGTACAGACTCACCCTTCACCAGACGGGTGGCAGACTATCAGCTTCCCGATAAGTTTAAGGTACCCCAAATTCTAAGTTATGCAGGAGACAGAGATCCCTTGGATCACCTAGAGAATTTCAAAGCTCATCTAGACCTTCACGGGACACCCGATGAAGTAGCATGTCGGGCCTTCCCTCTTACTCTTGCGGGGAATGCCCGAGACTGGTTCAGGAAGCTGCCCTCGAATTCTGTTGATCAGTTCAAAGAATTATCCAAGATATTCCTAACGGAGTTCTTGGCTTTCCGGACAAGGAAGAAGCCTTCGGGATATTTGCTATCATTGCACCAGCAGGGCAATGAGAGTCTTAAGGAGTTTATGGCTCGGTTCAACCGAGAGAAGGCTACGGTAGAAGATCCGACCGAGGATATGATCTTTGCTGCCATTTATCAGGGAATTTCACCCGAGGAGCCTTTGATGAAGAAGTTGATCCGAAAGCAACCGAGTACCTTGCAGGGCCTCATGGATAAGGTAGAAGAATTCATTAATCAGGAAGAGACGCTGAAGTCTATGGCCAGTTCTAGACTACCCCGAGAGACAGCCCCAGAAAAGAAAAGGAAAGAATTCAGGAAAGCTGATTGGGAAGAGCAGAGGCGGGTAAAGAAGTTCACAGATTACAACTTTACACCTCTCAATGCCGAGATATCAGAAGTCCTCATGGAGATCAAGAAAGATCCGGCGTTTCGGGAACCACAAAAGATACCAGGTAATCCTCCTTATAAGAATGCAGGGAAGTATTGTGATTTCCATAAACAAGCAGGTCATTACACCGAGGGGTGCGTAACCCTAAGGTTGTTGATAGAAGAATTCATAAAGAATGGCAAGCTAGTTCGGTTCTTGGGAGAGCGACGGAACCATCCAGGAAACAACAGGCCTCGGAATCATCAGGACTATCAGCCCCGAGATCAACAGCCACGGGATTACTATCCCCGAGACCGCCCTCAGCTAGACGAAAGGCATCAAGAGAATGCTCCCCGAGATGACATAGAAAGAAGAGAGGACCGAAGAAGCAGAAGCCCACAGCATAGAGAGCCGAGGCAACAGCAGTATCTGCCCGTGATCCCATAAAAAGGACTCTCGGGAATTTCAGGCTTGCTTTTATTTTTCAGTATTTATATTTGCAAAGAACTAGACTTTTATTTTTAATTCAGACTAGACAGAAAATTCCCCAGATTTTGGGAATAAGTATTTTCAGAATAAATGAATAAAGCTGACTTAAGCATCGGAGTGTTCCCGGTCTAGGGACCGGGAACCCGTTGATGTTGCTTCTTTTGCAGGCAAAAACTCTCGGATCAGTCCTTGCCGAGAGCAAAACAACTTCTCGGATCAGTCCTTGCCGAGAAGGAGCCTCTCGGATCAGTCCTTGTCGAGAGCAAAACAACTTCTCGGATCAGTCCTTGCCGAGAAGGAGCCTCTCGGATCAGTCCTTGCCGAGAGCAAAACAACTTCTCGGATCAGTCCTTGCTGAGAAGGAGCCTCTCGGATCAGTCCTTGCCGAGAGCAAAACAACTTCTCGGATCAGTCCTTGCTGAGAAGGAGCCTCTCGGATCAGTCCTTGCCGAGAGCAAAAACAACTTCTCGGATCAGTCCTTGCCGAGAAGGAGCCTCTCGGATCAGTCCTTGCCGAGAGCAAAACAACTTCTCGGATCAGTCCTTGCCGAGAAGGAGCCTCTCGGATCAGTCCTTGCCGAGAGCAAAACAACTTCTCGGATCAGTCCTTGCCGAGAAGGAGCCTCTCGGATCAGTCCTTGCCGAGAGCAAAAACAACTTCTCGGATCAGTCCTTGCCGAGAAGGAGCCTCTCGGATCAGTCCTTGCCGAGAGCAAAAACAACTTCTCGGATCAGTCCTTGCCGAGAAGGAGCCTCTCGGATCAGTCCTTGCCGAGAGCAAAACAACTTCTCGGATCAGTCCTTGCCGAGAAGGAGCCTCTCGGATCAGTCCTTGCCGAGAGCAAAAACAACTTCTCGGATCAGTCCTTGCCGAGAAGGAGTCTCTCGGATCAGTCCTTGCCGAGAGCAAAACAACTTCTCGGATCAGTCCTTGCCGAGAGCAAAAACAACTTCTCGGATCAGTCCTTGCCAAGAAGGAGCCTCTCGGATCAGTCCTAGCCGAGAGCAAGAAGAAACTTCTCGGGGGGTCGGATTTAACCCTCGGGTTTTGCAGGTTTTTTAAGAGACAGGGAGAAAACCCTAAGGAAAAACAAGAAGGTAATGGGGGGGGGTAAGATTTAACCCTCAGGTTTTGCAGGTTAGCAGGTTTTCAGAAGGAGACAAAGATCGGGTTTCCTTAGACATGGAATTCCCATTATTCAAGCAAGCTTCGGATAAGGGAATTGGGGGGTAACTGTTGGGGATAAATCCCACTCAACCCGATCCAAAGAGGAGTCAAATAAGGTCCAAACAGATAAGGTGATATCAGATCAGAAGTCTAAGAAGATATCCAATTAGAAGTCTAGTAAATGATTAAAGTCCAATTAGAACTCGGACAGCAGTTCTAAATCAACAAGGAACAGGAGTCCTAATCCAGGTTTGACTCCACCTCTACGCCTATAAATAGGCTCATACCCCAGGTATAAACTAAGACTCAATTTTATGCATAAAGCATTATTTTCTCACAGAATCTAACTTAGGCATCGGAGCGGGACCCCCGGAAGGGTCCCTAGGTTTTGTTGTTTTGCAGAGTTATTGAGAAGCGTGAAGAACATCAAAGGAACGTGCAGATTTACACCATACCGGAAACTGTACCAACACTTATTAAAGTTATTCTCTTTAGGTTTAACCCATCAGATATAGATAACTAATATACTATTAATACAGTTGTATAACAGTCTATTAAATAACATTACTTTAACTGCAATAAGGAGCGAGCTTAATTCTAATAATTTTGGATGATTTGGTGTATATGTTATCACCATATACAACGACGTTCAAGTTTGTTTAGGAGTCTTCAGTTCTTTTTTCTTTTCTTTTTTTCTAATTGAACGAAGGAGTCTTCAATTCAGTTTCATTAGGAAACCTCCTCACAGTTTAATTAGGAGTTTGGTTAGGTCTAGGAGGTATCTTATTTTGATGCTTTTAAATAGAATGAAAAATGCTTTATTTTTCAAATTTCTTTTCTCAAAAGTCGTTCCCAAATAATGATATATTTATCAAAATAGTAGACATCTTATCCATAATTAACACATCATTTATGAATGAACATTTAGAAAAAAAAAAAAAAAAATTTACAAACAACTTTCAACACAAAAAAATTCAAATATGCTTTAACATTTATTTCATATCAAAACACTTCTTCAACCAAAACACCAAAACAAAACAAAAATTTATCAAATTACTTTGCTTATTTGTTTATATTCAAGGATTGTTGTTTAACTTGTTCTTTCTCTAGGTGTGATGGGGTGGGGACGTGGGGTGACCCCATTGCCATCTCCTTTGCCTGAGATTAGTGAGGCTTTAATTTATGCAGTTTGCATCAGAGAAGAACATTGCCAGAAAAACCTCGAAACAATGGCAGACACGATTGAACTTGTCCAATATTTGCCTTGATGGACCCTCTCGTAAGGTCAACTGAGGAGACTGGGCAAAGCTGGTGGTCTGAAGAGTGAAGCTGAAGCGTAACATCAACTGTAGAAGAATATATATATCTGTAGTTTACGACATTGTAGAGAGGAAAGGCAGGCGTAGTAGGAAGCAAAAAGACACAAACAGAGCTCCTTTTTATACTCTGCTTTATCGACTCACAAGAGCACCAGCTGATCGTATAGAGCAAGGAAGCGGTGAGATTGGTACAGCACCACGCCCAGCTAGAGCGCGCTAAAATAAGAGCAAATTGACGCCAAAAAAGCAACTTATAATTGACGTACCAAAAGCAACGTACGTTGCACTTGCCCCCGTTCTAATCTCATCAAAACTCCCTCCTTTCTAATATATACGAGCCAGCTGTGTCGAACTACAAAAAGGGCAAACGAAAATAAAAAAAGAAAAGCGGAATCATATCTTTTAATTTAAAAAAGTATCAAATTTTCAATTTTATTTGAAATTTTTCGTTAAATCTTAATGAATGGAGTCAAAATTCCTTAAATACCCCTCTCTCTTTTTTTAAGAAAGAAAAAAATTACAAAGATTTAGGCACCGGTGATAATTTAATAAAATCTGCAAAAATACTCCTACTTAAATCTTTGAAAGAAAAAAAAAATGACTATTTTAGAAATTTTGATCGGATTTAACGAAAAATCCTAAATGAGGGGTGAAATTGAAAAAAAATTGAAAGATTGATACACTATATTGACACTTTTTAAAGTTTAAGGGTATAATTGTAAAAGTGATGAAAGATCAGAGGTGGTTAATAAAGTTTTCTCAAAATAGAAAGAAATAACATCCTGTCAAAAACACATAAGAAAATTATTTAAAATATGAAAAGAATTTAGGGTTGGCAATTTCAAAAGATGTGAATTAAAATGCGCAACTTTTAAAAACTCAGTTACACGTTTGACAAAATCACGATTTGACCTTTAAAATCTCAATTTAACCTTAAAATTGTATGTTTTTAAAAACGTAACTCTCAAATGATTCATTTTCTATAATTTAGTTTAAAATCGTACTTACAATCTACAAAATCGCAATACCTTAAAATTTTCCTTGGAAGGATAATAAGTTAATATAGGTGCATCCTTCTAATTAAGCAAGGACTCTAACCTTGTAGAAACGAGTAAAAACATGCCCCTACTAAACCTAGTAACAGCAAAGAATAAAGAATAAAGAATTAATAAGCGTATATACTTCTTACTTCCCTTTCAAAAGAGTGTTTGTATCCCACGTTAACAAGCTTGGTCTCCAAGGCTCTGAGAAGTCAAAAGCCAAAAGGATACACGAAACAAAGAGGGCGGGTCCCATTTCTGATCCCTGTTGGCATTTTAGTGGGATTGGTGGGAATGATGAGTCATGGGAAAGAGTAGATCGTAGCCGCTCTCTATTTCTGAAGATTCACGAAGAGTTCAAGACGAGTAGTAGCTGATCACTTGCTACAATAAAACAAAATAAAATCTTAATTATGAAATAATTTCTCTCTATTTCAAGTGAAGCAAAGCTAATCCTAATGTGAGAGCATCTTCAAACCAAAGTCTCACAAAAAAGGGTGCCCGACCACCGAAGCTCATAGGACTACGACTTATTATGTCTCTATGGCAAAATAAGAGGCACACCGCACACATAACAAGGGGAGACATAAGCCAACAGTCCACAACTCCAGCGAAAGGGGAGAGCGATGGGGAGGAGCGTGACCCCAACGCACAAGGGAAGAGGAGAGTGTGGTGTTGAGGGGAGGCGGGGGGGTGGCAAGAGGGGGGGGGCGTGTTTGTGCGCGCGCACAAAGAAAAAAAAAGGGGGTGGGGTGGGGGGAATGGGAGGAGGATTGAAATAAGTCATACCTCCTCCCCCGACACTCACAAAAGGAGGCGTAGGTGTCTCACTTGAAATTGAGGAATTTACTCTCAAGAAAATATGAGAGCTTCTCTCACTAAAAACCAATCACCTAATTAGAATGAATGAGACCCTCTAATATTTGTAGAGAAATGCTAGAGTGCCAAATTTTTTATCAAAAGATGGGTATTATGATGCTATTGTACTTATTCATGGGAGAAGATCAAAACAATTAATAAAAAAAAATGTTACAAGTACTGATAAATAAGCATCATATCATCTTGGTATCTATCTCTTTATTTTTTGGAGATGATTAAAACATTTAATAAATAAAAAATGTTACGAGTATCAATGAATAAGCACTGCATCATCTTATGCTCTGTTTGTTTCGACGTTGTTGGTACAGTTTCCGGTATGGTGTAAATCTGCACGTTCCTTTGATGTTCTTCACGCTTCTCAATAACTCTGCAAAACAACAAAACCTAGGGACCCTTCCGGGGGTCCCGCTCCGATGCCTAAGTTAGATTCTGTGAGAAAATAATGCTTTATGCATAAAATTGAGTCTTAGTTTATACCTGGGGTATGAGCCTATTTATAGGCGTAGAGGTGGAGTCAAACCTGGATTAGGACTCCTGTTCCTTGTTGATTTAGAACTGCTGTCCGAGTTCTAATTGGACTTTAATCATTTACTAGACTTCTAATTGGATATCTTCTTAGACTTCTGATCTGATATCACCTTATCTGTTTGGACCTTATTTGACTCCTCTTTGGATCGGGTTGAGTGGGATTTATCCCCAACAGTTACCCCCCAATTCCCTTATCCGAAGCTTGCTTGAATAATGGGAATTCCATGTCTAAGGAAACCCGATCTTTGTCTCCTTCTGAAAACCTGCTAACCTGCAAAACCTGAGGGTTAAATCTTACCCCCCCCCCCATTACCTTCTTGTTTTTCCTTAGGGTTTTCTCCCTGTCTCTTGAAAAACCTGCAAAACCCGAGGGTTAAATCCGACCCCCCGAGAAGTTTCTTCTTGCTCTCGGCTAGGACTGATCCGAGAGGCTCCTTCTTGGCAAGGACTGATCCGAGAAGTTGTTTTTGCTCTCGGCAAGGACTGATCCGAGAAGTTGTTTTGCTCTCGGCAAGGACTGATCCGAGAGACTCCTTCTCGGCAAGGACTGATCCGAGAAGTTGTTTTTGCTCTCGGCAAGGACTGATCCGAGAGGCTCCTTCTCGGCAAGGACTGATCCGAGAAGTTGTTTTGCTCTCGGCAAGGACTGATCCGAGAGGCTCCTTCTCGGCAAGGACTGATCCGAGAAGTTGTTTTTGCTCTCGGCAAGGACTGATCCGAGAGGCTCCTTCTCGGCAAGGACTGATCCGAGAAGTTGTTTTGCTCTCGGCAAGGACTGATCCGAGAGGCTCCTTCTCGGCAAGGACTGATCCGAGAAGTTGTTTTGCTCTCGGCAAGGACTGATCCGAGAGGCTCCTTCTCGGCAAGGACTGATCCGAGAAGTTGTTTTTGCTCTCGGCAAGGACTGATCCGAGAGGCTCCTTCTCAGCAAGGACTGATCCGAGAAGTTGTTTTGCTCTCGGCAAGGACTGATCCGAGAGGCTCCTTCTCAGCAAGGACTGATCCGAGAAGTTGTTTTGCTCTCGGCAAGGACTGATCCGAGAGGCTCCTTCTCGGCAAGGACTGATCCGAGAAGTTGTTTTGCTCTCGACAAGGACTGATCCGAGAGGCTCCTTCTCGGCAAGGACTGATCCGAGAAGTTGTTTTGCTCTCGGCAAGGACTGATCCGAGAGTTTTTGCCTGCAAAAGAAGCAACATCAACGGGTTCCCGGTCCCTAGACCGGGAACACTCCGATGCTTAAGTCAGCTTTATTCATTTATTCTGAAAATACTTATTCCCAAAATCTGGGGAATTTTCTGTCTAGTCTGAATTAAAAATAAAAGTCTAGTTCTTTGCAAATATAAATACTGAAAAATAAAAGCAAGCCTGAAATTCCCGAGAGTCCTTTTTATGGGATCACGGGCAGATACTGCTGTTGCCTCGGCTCTCTATGCTGTGGGCTTCTGCTTCTTCGGTCCTCTCTTCTTTCTATGTCATCTCGGGGAGCATTCTCTTGATGCCTTTCGTCTAGCTGAGGGCGGTCTCGGGATAGTAATCCCGTGGCTGTTGATCTCGGGGCTGATAGTCCTGATGATTCCGAGGCCTGTTGTTTCCTGGATGGTTCCGTCGCTCTCCCAAGAACCGAACTAGCTTGCCATTCTTTATGAATTCTTCTATCAACAACCTTAGGGTTACGCACCCCTCGGTGTAATGACCTGCTTGTTTATGGAAATCACAATACTTCCCTGCATTCTTATAAGGAGGATTACCTGGTATCTTTTGTGGTTCCCGAAACGCCGGATCTTTCTTGATCTCCATGAGGACTTCTGATATCTCGGCATTGAGAGGTGTAAAGTTGTAATCTGTGAACTTCTTTACCCGCCTCTGCTCTTCCCAATCAGCTTTCCTGAATTCTTTCCTTTTCTTTTCTGGGGCTGTCTCTCGGGGTAGTCTAGAACTGGCCATAGACTTCAGCGTCTCTTCCTGATTAATGAATTCTTCTACCTTATCCATGAGGCCCTGCAAGGTACTCGGTTGCTTTCGGATCAACTTCTTCATCAAAGGCTCCTCGGGTGAAATTCCCTGATAAATGGCAGCAAAGATCATATCCTCGGTCGGATCTTCTACCGTAGCCTTCTCTCGGTTGAACCGAGCCATAAACTCCTTAAGACTCTCATTGCCCTGCTGGTGCAATGATAGCAAATATCCCGAAGGCTTCTTCCTTGTCCGGAAAGCCAAGAACTCCGTTAGGAATATCTTGGATAATTCTTTGAACTGATCAACAGAATTCGAGGGCAGCTTCCTGAACCAGTCTCGGGCATTCCCCGCAAGAGTAAGAGGGAAGGCCCGACATGCTACTTCATCGGGTGTCCCGTGAAGGTCTAGATGAGCTTTGAAATTCTCTAGGTGATCCAAGGGATCTCTGTCTCCTGCATAACTTAGAATTTGGGGTACCTTAAACTTATCGGGAAGCTGATAGTCTGCCACCCGTCTGGTGAAGGGTGAGTCTGTACCCATTAGGAGCTTGTCCACCATTACGGATCTGCCTTTGTCCTTTCTTTCCATCTCCATGTACGTGCACCTTCTCTCCAGCTCGGCAATAATTCTGCTCAGATCTCCTTGGCGGTCATCCTCCCTCCGAGGATTAATGTTGCTGTTGTGATCTTCTTCCTCATGCTCGTCCCTGTTCATCTCGGGATTGGGCTGTTCCGGCCTCATGCGTAACAATTCTGCATTTAAGTCTTCAATCTGGGCTTCCAACGCTGCTATGCGATCTTGATCTCCACCCCCCGGGGGAGGGTTCGGTGGAGGCTGCAAATTATTCTGAATAGCCGGTTCCTGTGGGGCCACGGGCTGTCGATTGGTCTGGCTTCCGGAACGTGTGTTCATCACCATCCTGGATCTTTTTTTTTATGAGGAACGAAAAATCGTTCCCACAGACGGCGCCAAACTGTTGGTACAGTTTCCGGTATGGTGTAAATCTGCACGTTCCTTTGATGTTCTTCACGCTTCTCAATAACTCTGCAAAACAACAAAACCTAGGGACCCTTCCGGGGGTCCCGCTCCGATGCCTAAGTTAGATTCTGTGAGAAAATAATGCTTTATGCATAAAATTGAGTCTTAGTTTATACCTGGGGTATGAGCCTATTTATAGGCGTAGAGGTGGAGTCAAACCTGGATTAGGACTCCTGTTCCTTGTTGATTTAGAACTGCTGTCCGAGTTCTAATTGGACTTTAATCATTTACTAGACTTCTAATTGGATATCTTCTTAGACTTCTGATCTGATATCACCTTATCTGTTTGGACCTTATTTGACTCCTCTTTGGATCGGGTTGAGTGGGATTTATCCCCAACAGACGTAAAATGATTTCCGTCTTAAAATATTTTCAACGAAACTCTGAAAATATTTTTCGGTGTTTGACTCGTACGAAAAAATAATCAACGGCAAAAAATCATCGATGACAAGATTTCGGCACTGACCGGCAGCTACTGTTGCCGGATTCTAGCGAAAGTGGCTGGAATCTTGCCATTTGTGCTAGATTCAAGTCAAAATGGTCGAAATCTAGCCAAAGCGATCGAAATCCGGCCAAAATGGCTGGAATCTGGCACAGAACGGCCGAATCCCGACCATTTGGCACCGTTCTAGCCAGATCCCAACCAGCTGGCAGAAATTTGGCACAGTACAGCCAAATTCCGACCAGTTTAGCTCAAATTTGGTGACTGTTGCCGGACGTCGCCGGATTCTGGCAAAAATGTTCAGATTCCAGCATCGACCGGTTCTGAAATCTGGCTTGTCGGAATCCGGCAACAGTTGCTAAATTTCGACGATGGTCGACTGCTTGAGCGTGAAAGTCAATTGCGTCGTTTAAAAGATGGTCGATTGTATCTACCGTCTGGATAAAAAGCGTAAATCATTTTTCGAAATTTACTAAGCATTTTTGGTCAAACGAAAATCATTTTCAGATTGACTGTTATTTTCACCCCCCACCAAACACCGAAAAATGTTGAAAACATTTTACGCCGAAACAAACAAAGCATTAATATCCATTTCTTTGTAAAAGATTTGGTACTTCTAATATTTCTCGTATTTTTGTACTATTATTTTTTCTTCGAGAAATGCTAAAAATACAAGTGCACAACTAGTGCACAACCTCAATATACATTGGGGTAGGACCCACACCACAACACCGAAAAATGTCGAAAACATTTTTCAGAAAATATTTTATGCCGAAACAAATGGAGTATTAATATCCATTTCTTTATAAAAGATTTGGTACTTCTAACATTTCTCGTATTTTTGTACTGTCATTTCTTCTTCGAGAAATGCTAAAAATACAAATGCACAACCCCCAAAATACATTGGCGTGAGACCCACATGAGTTGTGCATGTATCCCAACCCTTCTTCCTATGTGTGAGTCCCATCCCACCCTAATGTATATTGGAATTGTGCATGTATCACAACCCCCCTTCTTAGGGTCGAATCGCCAAAAAGTGCAGGAGGCCGGTCTGGGTTCCGCATGTGAAATGATTCAATAGCCAAGTACAAAAGTTTGTTTGTTTGTGGTGTTGTAATAAATCCACTGTATCATCGTCGTGGAGGAAGTGAGGTGCACCAAAAAAAGGAGGGAATCTTCGATATGACCTTAAGACTTGCTTGCTCCTCAAGGAGTGCTATGCGATTCCTCCTCGAGAATCAATCTTATCTACTCTGCCTCGCTCCTCGACTATGCACTTTTTTGTTTGTTTCCGAGCCATTTTGGCAGCCCTACGGGCAATACCTGTGGAGTGGAATCAAACATAAACCAAGTCCAAGAAGACCGAGGAGGCCTAGGGTCGTTCTATCCTCCTTTTCTGCCATCCAAAAAGAAAATGTGCGACATTGTAACAATATCGTTATATCTGTAATTCCATCAGACAGTAATCAAACTGGGATGATTCTCAGAACCCAACTAAAGATCGCAACCTTGGAAGGACCGCATGGTAGGGATTGAAAACAAAGATAGCTTCGGATCAATGTAATGGCAATTTCAGAAACTTTTAAGGGTCAGAAATATCTCGCTAAAACACCATGTCAACAAATCACGGGACCCAAAATTTACAATACCTTCTTCAAATAGGTCATTATACTCCCATAAATATACAACCTTCACCTGAAATACATCTGGAAACAAGACAAGTGCCAAAATGACCCTAAAATGTCACTGTTCACATAAGAAGAGGAATTTTTTATAAATATTTCTTGTGGGCACTAAACAAGATATTCCTCGATCAGATGCCAAATTTTGGAATCAGTTGAAGATGAGCAGATGTCTACTCCGTGCCTTGCATTGGAACCATAAGATGCTGGGCCTGAGACTACAAACAGTACAAGAGCCCAGCATGCGGGCATTAGAGCCAACTAAACCAAAATAATTCAACAGCTAGCAGAACAAAGAAAATACTTGTTTAATCAACAGAATTTCTCCAAACGATAGTAAGGAAAACTAAATAAAGAGAAAAGGCATCCAATAGATTATAATAATAATAGTTGATATCATATCAAAGGGACATACTGAAAAGAAAGGACCAGGGCAGACACAATACATCAGAAGAGACAAAAATAAAGATTAAAACAACTAATAGTGGATGTAACTCTACTATTTAGTACACAAAAGAAAGGTTTAGACTGAACAATGAACATAATCAAAGTGGGGCACAGCTTTCACGTATTACACCATGACTTCAAAGCATATGAACTCAAGTTAACTAAAAGGCAGCAACAGTTCTACCAAATATTTATCCATCTCATGTTTGATAAAAATTGATCTAGATCTCAAAATCTTATGATTTTATGATCTTAAAAGCCCCAAACATTTTGGATCTTTAAATAAAATCTTTTAACAATTGGGATCCAACTAGGATCTCAATTTTAATTGTAGGATCTTTTCCCAATCTTTTTTTTACAATTTTACCAACTCAAAAGTAATAGATATTTAACTTTTTTCTATTTAGGTCCGTACATATGAAGGACTTAAACATGCAGAGACTATTCAAATGTTTTAAATTTATTGTGTGCATAAAGGACAACAGATTCCTTTTCTGGAAGGGGTGTTTCTTATTAGACCAGATATATCTTTATCTTCTGATAAAGATAAATCTGTCAAGAATTAGTTCTCTTATGTTTCTACTACTACAAGTTGTATAGCTTTAGGTTTCTACATTATCTTATGTTTCTACTACTATAAGTTGTATAGTTTTAGGTCTCTTATCTACTGGTTGTACAATCCTTATCTACTGGTTGTACAGTCCTACTAAAGGACTTCTCTATGGTTTCACGTTAGCTTTGTACAGTCCTATCCAAGGACCAACTCTCTTCTTATAAATACAGCCTCTGCCCTACGGTTGAAGTAGGCAGAATTATCCAATAAATCTCTAAATTATAAGCCTCTGCATTCGATTTTGCTACAATTGTGAGCAAAGAGAAACTTTAGCAAAGGCTCGACCTTTATTGGCAAAACTTTCAACTAAGGTAGTCAGGTTATCTACTCTGATTGTGTTTGCTGTTTCTTTCAAAGTTAGTTGTTTAGATTGTAATCGCTCACTAGTTATTTTAATAGTTTGTGATATCTCACAGTCATCCAACTAATCTTAGATAGGATCCCAATTTTAAAAACCTTGATCCATCTATGACATGTTAAACAAATTTCTATTTGGTTTCTTAACATTGATTCCAAAGTGCTCCTTCCAAGGCAGATGTATGAGCTGAAATCAATATGCATGAACTGGTATATGAACTATAAAAGAACAATTTGCGATCCAAGTAAATCCTGAGTTAGCCAAGTATGATTCTACCACAACTAAATATAATAAGATGATTAATACAACTTATATTCTTTTATAGAATTGGCTGTCCTTTTTAGAATGATTTGCTCCATCGTCCCCAAATGCAGTATAAATCTCTGATCTATGGGAGACTTCTACCAAATATTGGACTAGTCAAACACTTGAGGATGCAACTCTTGCTTCCACCTATGTCCAGCACTCGTCGGGAGATCCCCCCCAAAAAAAACAGAGAAGGTGCAGGACTAAGGAAGATGTTTTGCATTTTCATCAATTGGCTTATATGAAGTATCTATTTTCAATTCATTTCACTACATGCAAGCAGAGAGAAAGTAAGTCAAACATGATAAGAACATACAAGAATTAGCCTAGTGAAGGTGATCCAAAATTTGCCAGCACTTTCTAAAAGGTAAATTTTAGAGAAAAAGGAATTTTTTAACTACAAAGCAAACTGTATTGTCCTTATAAAGATAAAAGGGAAAAAAAAATTGGAACTGCGTCCTCGAGGACCACAGAAGTGGCTAAAGTCTAAACCATAGAAGAATTAGCAGCACCAATAGTCTAGATATTAAACATGCAGTTATACCTAGACCTCTGATTCCCATTTCGTTAAATAACCAAAATGAACGCCTGTCAACATTAAACTTAAAGATATCAATCAAGCTATTTACATTTGGCTGGTCTCCTTGTCTCTTTGCAAGTATCTTAGACAAGCCCCTATATTCTAGTCACAACGAAAAAATCAAATGAGCCTTTATCCCTGTGATTTTTCAGGAAAAAATAAACCCAAAAAGCTTATTCAATTCAACAAAGGCATGCAAGAAACACCCTTTCCCTAAAGGCTGCTACTGCTAAGAGGTTTTTTGGTCACTTCATTAGAAAATGATGGATCTTTTTATAAGCTCCTCATATGCCTCTTGCATCATTTGAGGTGCCTGACTAGCCACCGAAGGAACCATTCCAAAGCACTTCATGGTTCCAGAGTAACTCCAAATTACCCAGCAAGAAGATATAAAGGAATGCAAACAAAGTTGAAATCAACATTTTAACATAAAATTATGGTGTAATAAACATTTCACTCTTAAAAAACTTCAAAGGGCACACAGCGTAAGCTAGCAACCTAAGTTCACAAACTCATACAAAGCAATCATTCTCTTATTATCAAAAGAGGCAAAGGAGAAAAATGAGGAAACAATAATGCTTCAACAGGACATAAAATATGAAAGGATGAACGAAGGGTAGATTAAAACCCACATATGGCCCAGTTTCTACTACATAATGCTTTCTGAAGCAGAATCAACACCATGAGTATGTTAAATAATATTTAGAAATTGACATGTTTTACTATTTCAAAGACAATAGCAACTGTCTTTTTTTTTTGTGGTGCAAGAAGGGGAAAAGGGGGGGGGGGGGGGGGGGAACTAAAGCTCTAGTTGTAACAATAGAATAGAAAGCATCTACTGTAAATGAATAGTATTTTTCCATGATATGTGAAAATCATTTTACATAATATCTTATTAGTACATATTAGCTGATACATGATGCCATGGAATACAAAACACAAAAGACAGGACGAATAACATGAAAAGCAATCCAACCACTAGAACAAATCAACTTGACTCCCTAGCTGCAAACTTGAACACATATAAATCTTGATTAAAATATGCAATCTTAAACATGGCTCTAGTCATTTTCCAACATATTGGCAGATATAATTTTTCAATACCAAATTATAGCTGCACATACCGTATTGTGATATCTAGCATGTACGCCTATCAATACAGTTACCAAACTTGATTGATAGAATTAAGTTCAAATTAATGCCTTTAATTGCTAAAGTTGATGAGAAAGGGAAGTAAATATTAAGTAAATGAACCAATTATTTTTGTAAGTCTACAAGATAATAATGCCTTTCCATAGACCATACACCTTGTAATGCTAGGTAATGATGTATTATAACCAGTTTATGATGATCAACGTTGATTAACAGAATTAAGCACCAAATAAACCTTCAGGAGCTAAGTCGCCATTGCAACAAAGATCCAAAGAAGTTCTCAGTCTTTTGTTTAAATAGTCAAGAATTACGTACTTGTTAGAATTGGTAAAAGAGAACAATGATCAAACGTAATGGAGGCTTAAACCAAAGTCTATATTACTGTACTGCAACAAACTTCACTAGCACCAATACTAGCATGCCCATTTCCAGTATAAGTCCTATACTGTACTTGGGAGATTAGATAAAATTACACAACTCATCAATCATGGGAATCCTCTATTCGAAGTATTTTAGCTTAGTATCTATTAACAAATTATAATTCAGCAAGGATGTGCACGTATGTTGTTTATAATGAGAGAGAGAGAGATTACCTGAGAAGTTGGGTAATTAATACCATGCGAGAAAGAACCTTGATGACCAATCTGACAGACATCATCAAAACAGCCACCATAAGATGCCATGACAAGCTTGCATATTAATTCTAATCAATAAAAGTAAGCACAATTCATACATTAACCAAAAAACAAAAGGCTAGCTAGATGTGTAAAAGAATCTCATTCCACCTGGGCATTTGGACTTGGTTGAACATCTTTCTTAGTAGATGCATCTCCACCCTTGGCTGACCCCTTGGTGTCACCCTATCAAACACCATAATTTGCAAATCCAACATTTAAAATTAAGAGACGCTTATGAGAATGAGAACAATAAACCAAAAACATCAAAATTAAGAAATTTTAATAACCAGCCACGTCAATGGAAGAGATAAACTTAACATACCTCGATCTGCAGCAGCCCAATAAAACCAGAAAACAAGGAAACGAAAAATACACTGTCAGTCAAAACTTATACAGATACTCATAAGTATCAAATCAAACAAGAAGAATTTACATCACAAATCAAATGTCCAAACAACCGAGAAACTGAATGATGATTTAGGATAGGCATTTCATTGTTTGGGGCCTGGGAAAGAATAGGCAACAACACAAACATCAAACCAAATTTTCTTTTCTTACTTTCCATTTTTCCCGTTTTCCCAGCAAACAAGCAGAGAGAGAGGTAAGATTTAAAATTACCTCCCTGTATCTGGCCAGGTAAATCTTGAGCGGATCGATGTAGTCTTCAAACCCTAAAGTAGCCATAGCCCAAAGCAAATCATCCCCATTAATAGTCTTCCTCTTCTCTCTCTGACACTTGTCACTAGCCCTACACATAATTCAAGCACCAAACCCTCTAATTAAACCCACAAAACAAGAAAACTAAAAATAAAACCAAAAATAAATATCGATCTCGTACTCGCTGGTTATGAAGCTTATGAACTCAGAGACGCACTCTTGCACGGTCTCCTTGGCGTCCTTCGCGATCTTCCCGTTCGCAGGGAGCGCCTTCTTCATAATCCGGCTGATATTAGCGATCGGGAGGAACCGGTCCTGCTCGCGAACGTTCGAGCGGGGGCTCTGCTCGCCGCTCTCGAGGCTCCCTCCGTTTGGACTCGCCGGAGCTTCGGCCATCCTCGCCAAAACCCTATCTCATAGCACCAATCACAAAACGACATCGTCAGTCGGACCGGAAACCCTAGCCCCTCGGTCGCGCCGAAAACCTAGACAGAAAGCGAAGGAGGGGTTGTGATTCGTGTACGTGTGGCTGTGTGCGCGTGTGAGAGAGAGAGAGAGAGAGAGAGTGTGTGTGAAAAATGTGAGAGACAGCGGGTTTAGTACCGAATTTGTATTTGGGCGCGAGAGATTGAGGGGCTTTAGATCGGGTGGGAATGGAGGGGGGATCGGACGCTGGAGAAGAGAGGAGAAAGGAGACGACTGAGATGAGAGAACGAGGTGTATCAGCACCGTTGGTTTTTGTTCTTTTGGGGGAGGGGCTTTCTTTGGCTTTGTGGTGGGTTTCTTGAATATTTTTATATTGCTTGCTCTTTTTCCGTGTCTTCCTGCAGTTTCTGTTCTGGATTGGGTTCGCCGATCTGATTAGACCACGTGTTCAGAGTTTCTGGTTTCCTGTGTTTTCGCCGCTCGTTTGGGGCGGTCATAAGTCATTCATTACCTACACGACGTCGTTACTAGTCCTTCTAATGTGTACTCACCATTTAATTTTCTTTTAATTCATCATATTGAATTAAGATCCTTTAGAATTTTATTTTTATTTTTATTTTGTATCAAAATCTTCTAAAAATTCCTAAGATATTATATCACGTATATTTAATCAAATCTTATAAATTAGGTTTCGATTTAAATTATTAGGATTAAGTAATTATTATTTCTAAAAATATTATATATTTAATTTAAAAATAAAGGTTGGAATTTAAGAAAATATTTATAAATAGAATATATTATGCATTTTTTAAAAATAATTCTAAAGTGAAGTTCTTTTTTTCTTTTCTTTTTTTAAGATCTTGTAATATCATTAATAAACAGGCATAGTAAACTTGAAATTTATAAGTCCCGACAAACATGTCGAATAAAATTCAAACCAAACTTAATTTCTCTTTTGGAAAACAACAAACTTAACCAGAGTATGGGCCACTTTGTTTCCTTCGTGCCTAACATGCCTAACTTCCAAACTGAAAGTTCTTAGAATCATAAGTTCATAACAATTGGAAAAAAAATAAAATAAAATTGAGAATTGTAGTATTTCTCAAAATGTTGACATAGAATTAGAAATATATGAAATAATTAATATTAATTAATAATTTTAATTTTAAAAACTTCAAGGTCGAGACTACTATCGGAGACTACTATCGGACCCCGCCCACGTCAACCCAAAAAATAAAAATAATAATAATAATAATAATAATAATAATAATCAAATAGTGTGAAAACAAAGAAATTCTAAAGGTCTATATCCCATTATTGTAGTGGTGTGTTTTAAGTGTCCTTCCCTCTCAGCCACTTATAAAAACAAAGTAACTTTGAAATACGTTATCTCGACCGATGTAAAATGAGCATAAAAAAAAGTAGCCATTTTGGTCGGCAGTGTAATGGGTAATAACAGCCTCTCAAATTATATATAGATAGGGACCAATTGGAGTGGGGCTTCCATTAAAGATCCTACGATAGTACAATGTGCAGTCCACCTTTACCTTTAAAGTGCATTCAATCCATTAGCTGGAAAGGCATTGTTGAACTTGAACATGGTAGAGCTACTAGATAATTCTCCTTAGGAGAGCATCCAAGGTTTTGGCTTGACTTGTCATTTAGGCATGTGCAATCCCCCATCCAATTTTAGGCATTGTGACAAGCAAATAGGAATTAGGCATGATTTATGCTTCATGAATTAGCTGGATTCATTAGGAAAACCTTTCACCAACAACTAGATATTAACACTCAAAAAACCACTTTCTCCAATGGGTTTTTCATGTTCAAAACTTAAGAAGGAATGAAGCAACATGATCAAGAAGGGGAAAATTGTGAGCTCGCTCTAACAAAAACTATGATTTTTTTTTCTTCTTTTTCACAAAAAGGAAAAACAGAGCTATTTGGTGTTTGTACATGAACGAGAACTATCGGGCGGCAGGCCGTGCAATGGATTCATCAAGTGAAAGGTAATTGTCAGCACCACCCAAATCCATGGAACAAGCGTTCAAGGAAGAATGAAGAGAATTCCTTGACATTTCATCTGAGTTACCTTCTCTTGCAGCCACTGCTTCCTTCTCGATTGAGATTGCATCTTGAATCTCCTTGAGAACTTCTGAAATTGACGGTCTCATATGCCCGTGTGGCTGCACACACATCAGAGCTTTCTCCGCTATCTTCCACATCGATTGGATGTCAAATTCATCGTGTAGTGAAGGATCAATGATTCCTTGAATGTCTCCACTCTCAATATGTAACTTTGCCTGTGCCACAATCATTACACGCAGTTTAACACACAATGGCAAGCAAATATCATAAAAAGGAGGGTTGTGAATCATTTTTCTATATCAAACCACTTGCAACAATGGTCCATGTTTTTCACCAGCAAGTAGCTTTTCTATACTACTAATACTATAAACTACATTTTTATCCTACTACTATCCCACCCGGTAATGTCAATCAATCCTTGGATCAATTCCTATTTAAAAATAAATAAATTAAAAATCAAAGGCTGATTGACATTGCCATATTAGCAGGATGAGATATTAGGATAAAAGTGTGGTTTCTAACATTACTCTTTCTATACCAATGTCTTTAACCTTTCAAAGAAAAAAAGAAAATGATAGGAGAAACCCAGTAGAAGATGGACCATGTTGAAAAGTAATATGCAATTTTTAGAAAATGAAAACTAATTTGAATTGTTTAATAAAAATGATTACTTTAATGGAATAGGGGGATGACTTTATAAGTCACAAATGCCGGCTTCAGCAGAAAACCAGTCACCTGCCCAGGACAAAAAAAAATCACACACTTACCCACTGGACTATGTTACGGCAATTAACACCAAAGCTTTCATTAGATATGGCTTCTTGACCAGATATTAGCTCAAGAAGAATGACACCAAAACTATAAACATCACTTTTATCCGTCAACTGTTGCGAGATGTAATACCTGCACATCATGAGGAAAATTTTTTTATAATGTAATACATTTAATGGTGGCCAACTGATCCAAGAAAATTCTAAACAGGTGAAGCCAACCATCTCAAACACGAGTGGTTAATTTTTGATTGAAGACTCTTTTTATTTAAAAATTTGTTCGAAGAGAGAGGAAGAAAAAAAAAAAAAAAAAGACAACACGGTGATAATGGCTGCAAAAGTGCAAACAGCCACACGTGTAGCACAGCGTGTTTATATTTTTTACAGGATTTATGACAACAATTTTTTCACCAGAGTTAATCTATCTCTACTTGTTTGCTTGTACATATTCTCGTCAAAGATAGCACAAATGAATTAGCCAATAGGCTCTATAATTATACGACAGTAGAAGCAGTATGTATTCAAGCAGATATGATGCTTGACTTGATCTTCAGGAAATGTGCCAGAATTTAAGAAAGACAGAGAAAAGCCTTACTCAGGATCTAGATAACCTACAGTGCCCCGAACTATGCTTGATACATGAGAGGCTCCATCTACTGCAAGTTTTGAAAGACCAAAATCTGAAACCTTCGCTCTCATGTGTTTGTCGAGAAGAATATTGCTGCTTTTCAAGTCCCTATGAATAATGGCCGGAACGCAGCCTGTATGAAGGTATTCAATCCCTAAACAAGTATGACAATACATGAGTTCATTTAATTACTCTATTATAAAGGAGAGGCTTCTCTGTGAGCAATATAATAAAGGATTTTTTTTAGCTTATAAACCTTTTGCAGCATCCTCAGCAACCTCAAGTCGCTTGATCCAATTGATACTTTGTTCGCGTGTTAATGGCCCTATCAAAAATTTATGCACGGTTGAGCATTCAAACTCCTGTTGCTTAATTCAGAAATATTTGAGCTCACCATAAAGATGTTCCTTGAGAGTTCCATTATGCATGAACTCATAAACAAGTATACTTCTTTCTCCTTCCTGGCAAAACCCAAGAAACTGTACCAGGTTCCTGTGATGTATCCTTGAAAGAAGAGTCACCTAGATGAAATTGAAGCGATCATAAGAACCAGTTTCTGACGTCTTACACAAATAGTCCCACCAAATTCAACAGGAATTATTTAGAATGATGAACAACTTTTATTAACAGCACTTTTAACTTCAAAAAAGATTAGAATGGAAGAGATCAAAGTTCGAAATCACCTTGTTTCAGCAAATTTGTCCAAAGGAAAAACGACAAGAAAAAGGAGGAAAAGCAAGGAGATGTCGATAAAAATATAAGTGACAAAGCTGTGTATAAAATTTCTGAAAGGTACAAATATTGCCAAAAGGACTTGGGTAAAGCCCTCTCCTTTCCACTTCTTTTTGTTTAATTCCAGTTGAATGGCCAAATTTGCAACAGTCCCATTAATTTCACTGCTCTACATTTTATTTTTGCCATGATAAAAGAATTAAAAGAATCTTGAACAGTTTATAAGTAGGTCAAGGTAACATGACTACAGAAACAGAATGAAGAAAGAGATTCAACTCATATGAAAATTACCTCATTTGAAAATTCCCGCTTTCCCTGGTAGGAATTACTGGTTAGAACTTTGACTGCAATTTCTTTTTCATCTTTCATTTTCCCATAGTATACAACTCCAAATCCTCCAGAACCAATTTTCTTCTCAAATTTTCTGGTAGCATCTTCGATTTCAGAGAAAGTGAAGCAATTTGCGGCTTCTGTGGGAGCATCATTCTTGGAAGAAACTAGCCTTTGATTAGGTAGGGAATGTTCAAGTTGGTCTATAACAAATCAAAACGAGTTTTGTTGAACCAACTGTAATTTTTATAAAAGCAAGAGATGAACTTCAGACTCATACCTTGCTCAAAATACTTTTTCTTCCCTTTGCTCATAAATAGGCAAGATGCGATGGTAGCTATAAGCAGAACAGCAGCCCCAACTGATGAACCAATAATTATATTAATGTGGCTTCCTCTTTTGTCCCCTTTCTGAAGATTAATGTTCCCAGAGTAGCTGAGGAGAATAAAAGTAGCAAGTAAAGGTTAGCATACTGGAGTGACGGACACATACAAAATCATCCCCCCCATCCCCACCAAAAAAAAAAAAAAGAAAAGAAAAGAAAAGAAAGAAAATAATGGCTACATAAAGAGGTCAATATGAATAGATCGAAGCATGACTACATTGATGCAGACCAGAAAGATATTTGTGTGAGGCAAGATCTGGACAAATCCACTTTTTCATATTAAATCTGACAAGAGGATTTCAATTCAACATAGCAGCATGCAAAAGTAATTTAAAGACATAATGTGGAGTAAGACACATGAACTGATTATTTTTATGTGTTTATCTAAAGCACAAAACCATATGGCAGGGCCTTCAAAGTCATGCAAAAGTAATTTAAGATATATTGTGGAGTAAGACACATGAGCTGACTATTTTCATGTTTATCTAAAGCATAGAACCATATGGCAGGGCCTTCAAAGTCATTTTAGTTTTCACAATTAGAAACATATGAACAACATTGTAATCAGCCATGTAGAAACATACATAACCAATTCCTGTCAAAGTCCATTGTAAGCAATGTAATCTTCCTCAAAACAACATACTTTTGATGAGGGCTAAAAACTAAAGGTTGTCTAACAAAAATATGCCTCTTAGATGGCGCTACCTCAAAATGAAATCTAATTCATCATTACTTCCATAATTATTTGTGTGGCCATCCATAAGGAAAATCTTGCTTAAAAAGGATGATCTAGATTCTGCAGTCTAAAATCATGCAACTAATGAAACTAATTACAAAATCCATTTGAGTACAACTGTATATCCTTTGATTTGAACTGATTCATTTTCATGTCCCAAAAACCATTGCTGACATGAACTTCTATAGCTACATTTTCTTCTAATAGTGGTGTCAGTGTTTTAACATATATATGAGTAAATAAAAAAAAATTAAAAAAATACATGTATATGGATGAAAAGCAAAGAACTTGTGAAAACTATATACTAATGCTTCCACATCAATGCAGTCATACGCTTTGAGGTTAAAGTTTATAAGATTTGAACATGTCAACAATTTTCCTCCCTTCTTAACATCTTACATTTCATTTTATAGAATCCCAATTCTAATTGTAAAAACTCATACTCACTTTAAAACCAAGTTCCTACTAAGGAGACTTGCGGGAACTGTTCCGGACAACATATTGTTTTGCACATACCTGCAACCATCAGATGCATAGAGTATATAAGATCTTCCGCTCAAACAGCATGGCAATACTTACTTCAAATAAACAAAAAAATAAAAATAAAAATATTACTTATAATTTGTAATAATATACATAATCTCTGAGTCATCAACTAGATGCATCACCTTAAGGTAAGATTTATGGTTCAAGTTAATTAATAGAAGTTTACAAAGAGCCTTCAAATTGTAAGGCAATACAATTACCGAGTATATATCAAAAAAAATTACCGATATAGAAGTCCCAATAACTTACAATTCCCTCAAATTTGGTAGGTTGATCAAAGAGGAAGGCAGCCCACCTGTCAACTGATTGTCCTCGAGATGACTACAAAAGGTAAAGATCGTGATTAGCTTAATTTTTTAATATACCCATGATTTAGAGAGCAAGTCATCTTAGATTACATGATTTTCAAGTCAATGCATCCAGTAAAATCAGGTATTGGACCATTCAGTGAATTACCGTCAAGCCACCTGCAGCCATAAGACAAAGGGATGATTATAATATAAGGGTCATCAATAATTGTGGACATAGACACTGAAACCAATAGTCACCATCCAAAAAAAATGGAAAGGCAGTATTATACTTACAACTCAACTAAACCAGTCAACTTTGTCAAGTCTGAAGGGATATTCGCTGTCAAGTTCTTTCTAGAAAGCAAACTGCCAAGCACCAGAAACACAAAACAGTTGTGATTGGATCAGTGACATTTCTATTCATTTATGTAGGGGGACTACACATAAACGATGCAGATACTATTAGATACTCATGAGCTAAAAACTTAAAAATATTTAGCCATTACATTTTAACAATTTTTGGCTGTGGATCTGAGTTACACTGCACCCATGACCACGGAACTGGTAGACATGGGTCACCACCTTCTCGTGCCCAGTCTGCTGATGAGTAGGGTGAAACTACATTAGCAATAACCGCTCCTGCAACTCATAAAGTTCACGGTAAAGAATGATGGTCAATAGAAACAAGTCAGAAAACATGATCTTAGATCTTATGCACACACTCCATTATACTTACCATCTAAAGAACCATCATTTTTCTCCAGATACTTATTGATCTCCATAGCATTCAAAAGAGGCCCCATGGAAGAATCTGATGTTTTCCCAAATTTAAAAGATAATACAAAGGGAAAGGATAAGTTGACATATCCAGGCTCATAAAGACGATATTTTGCTTGAGCATTCTCTTCAATATTGACTACAGCCTTGCTGATATCAGGATAGCCTGGGAGTACCAATCTGAATTTTCTAGACTCATCTGGACCCAAATCTTCAATTTCTGCAAAGTAGGTGACAGCCCATCCGAAACCAGGAAAACCGTCCAAGTTTAACCGGTAAGTTAACGATCCATTTGTTCCAACTACTGCTGTCTGCATCACTTTTTCAGGTGGCCTCTCATCAATGTTAACAACAATTGGCATTTTGGTTGACACTTTTTTGGTTCCAGCAGCAACATCAACAAGGTAATTTGCTTTCTTCAAGGAATCTGATTCCCATATTCTATCAAAAGGGTCATCAGGATACCTAAAATAACAGAGATACAGATCTTTTCATAATTTGGACAAATCTTCAAACAATAAATGTGTAGATAGTACACCTCTCTTAGCTCAAAATCCTCACTTATTAGGTTGTTAGGCATCGACATGTCTCAGATCAACTTGACTGACTAAATCTGTTTTCTTCTCATATTGTTTGATGTATATTGTTTTAAAATGCATTCAGATAACTACTGTATATTTGAAATAGCAGGCTGTAAAGCACTTGTAAGCAAATATTCTGCGCATACCTGACTGGAGCTTCACTATCTGCACCAAAGTTTATCCTTGCAGAGACACTGAGGTAATAATGCGCCTCAAAATCTGTGTAATAAACTGAACCATTAAATTGTCGGAGCTCAAGAGTAGATATAAATGGCTGCCCAGTTGTAGCATTGGATAGGCACACACTGATAGTAGGACTTAAAGCCAGGAATATTAGCTCTCGGACTTCTATAGTGCCAGCATCCGAAATGACTATTGTAGACCAATGAGTAGCCCCAAGGGAAATGTCAAATTTTGGATAAACATTGTTTTTGTCAAAGTTACCATACAAGAATGTTGCTCTCAGAAGGTACCTAGTCCTACTTACGACATTAAGGGTGTAACAATACTTCCTGGAATCGGCAGGAAAGTGCCTCAGGGTCATGTATTGCTTGCGTGCCTCGTTTGCAACATCTATATTAGCTGTTTCTCCGTAAGCAAGTTGACTGTCACCGGTCCACACCAGGCCAATGTCATCGGTGAAATTTTCTATACCTCCACAGTCAAAACTGACAAAACCTGCTTCACAAGACCATATTGGTGCAGAAGAAGAGTAAATCCAAACTCCATGCAAATTTTATAAGGAACGCTATTGTCTATCTAGTGTTTTTATCACATGATGGATAAAAATCCAAACAACCTTATGCAATTATAGACAAAGATATAATAAAAGAACGGGAAATAAGCATAATAAGGGAGTTATCTTAAAACATATATCATTTTAGCCACAAGAGAGAGAGAGAGAGAGAGAGAGAGAGAGAGAGAGAGAAGAATTAAATCTCATCCCCCATAATAGTGAAATTCAAAGTCAAACCTAAATTCAAGATTGAAAGGTTCATATGCGTGTAAGACCAATATAATAAAATAGAAAAAATTGGATAATCCGTAAACTAGTTGGATCCGTCATGTGCCTCAACTTTAATCTTGATCAACTATTTACCACACAGTATCTAGTTTATGTTAACTTCATTTGCAAAAAGAACTATTTAAAAGATGGGACATTTTATGCATTTCAAATCTTACAAGACAACCTAAAAAGCCTTAACAGTTTAGGTAGTTGTAAGTTATAAAAGAAACATGGTTAATGTAACTTGTATGAGACGATTGTAAGTTCAGGGTTTAAGGGTTTGCATATCAGCTAAAACTTATGGCCTATATTATTTTCTTTCTTTTTTCAGAATCTGTGATACTGAAGAATAGGATTGGATATTTGGATCCACCAAGACGACGAAAAGCACTGTGCCGTTTGCTTCGATTGTTTCCAATTCTTCAAATTTCTCGTTTGGACGTTAGTTCTGTAGAGTAGGGCTGTAAAGATGATTACTTTCCGTTCTAGTTGCTTAGCATGCGAATTTAGAAAGCAAATTAAAGATGTCAAAAATGACAACCGAAGCCAAAATTAAGAATACATACACAGAGCAATCCAAAAGAACAGAGGATTTTAAGCCCCCCAAAAAGAAAAGACTGTATATTTAACAAGAAATCGCATAGAAACCAATCAACCATAAACCCAGTAAGAACTGAAAACAAAAGGCAAAAAACAAAAGCATTTCACTACTTTGCTTATACATATACACAAGACAAAGAGCGAGGAGTGCTGAAAGTACCTGGCATCTGAGCTGAAGAGGCATGGAAGAGAAGGATAAGGAAGAAGAAGAGAGAGTGTCGGAGAAGCCTAGTCTCCATTATGGGCGTGAAAAGCTGAAGTGAGCCCGAGAGGATGAGATCATAAAAATGGTGGAAAAAGGAAGAAAGAACAGAGAAAAGCCACCCTGTGCTACAGATAAAAAGTTACAAAATGCCACTAACAAACATCTTTTGTTTTTATTAAATAAAAAAAAAAACAATAATGCAAAACGAATAAAACAGAGGGGACTCTCCTTTTATTTATGGAGAGTCCGTGCGTGAGTGTGAGTGTGAGTGTGAGAGTGTGTGAGTTGTAGAGGGAGAAGGAGTCTTCGAGTTCTGACTACGGTGAACTATTGGACCGGATGTTTGGGGGACGGCGGATGGGTGCTTGTAGAGGACCCACCAAAAAGGTAGCAATGTGAAGGCGAGAAGCTTACGGCCTCGAAGTTCGTAGAGATGCAGATGTAGGGACAAGATTCGCCTGCCACTGAGACGCCCCTCCATTGGTGTTGTACCAGCGTCGCATCACATCACATCACAATTTCCTTTCACTTCCATTTTCTCCTTCTTAATCCTCTTTTGTATATTTTTTTTTTGTCTTTTTGCTCCTGCAGTTTTCTTGTGTTCTCATTTTTTTAAGGAATCTTGGTCCATGCTGGGCTGGAGGTGTATCACACGCTCCGAACAAGGATAAGGATCCTCCGGATCCCCCATTTTAATTTTCAAAAAAAAAAAAAAGCAAGATCAATTTAGGTGGTTACATTGATTTAAAATAAGCTTTATGTGGTTTAAAAATTTGTTGAAAACTTAAGCAAGTAGACACATTATGCAATTCAGGTCCATCCATTAACTCAAACACGAACAGTTGGTTAAACAGGTTACACTATTCAACCCAAACGAACTTGACGCATGTTTGACCTGTTTAGATTTAAAAGCGATTTGTGTTAACCTGTTTGACACGATTCGTTTCGACCTAAACATGACATGTTTGATTCGTTTGAAGATGTGTTTATTTTATATTTTTTTTTTTTATAAACAAGTCAAGCGGGTCAACCTGTGATTGGCCTGTTTATTAAACAAATTAAGCGATTCAACATGTTTATAACCCAAACTCGTTTATATCAAATACTAACCCTCTAATGCCGTGTCGGGTTCGTGCTTCGTGTCAAAATTGTCAGCCCTACAAATTTATTCTTGCACCCAATTTCCGTTTAAATTATCTACAAAAAAACGTTAAATATCACGTCAACGTCAATCATACTTTATTATTTTATTTTTTATTGTAGGTGACCTATTTATGTAATATATTTTTTGCTTATCACAATGAGTTGTCAATTTGCACAAACCATTCATTATTGTTTTTGCTTAACTTGTCGTTTTGATAAATAGATTATAAAGGTGACAATTTTTTTTACAATATGTAAATTTGATACGAACTCAACATAAAATTAATAAATTTAAGTATAACTTGTTTGAAGAGTCCAACCTCTTCAATCCACTTTAATTAAATATATTAAATTATAATTAACTTATATAAATTTTATATTAACAATTCAACACCATCCGAATCCAAACATAGATACACAAATCGACTCTCATAAAATTAGATACTTTTGAAGGGGTAGAGAGAATATTTCCTTTGAACACGAGCGTGCAGGTTCTTTCACGCGCTTGCAGAGATTGGTGCTACCGCTGGGCTGTGGTACACTGTTCTATCTTCCTCTGCAGCCGTGGAGCCATATGTTCTTTTACCGTTTGGGTTTTTTACTAACACAGCTATAGTCAGCTATTAACTTTATTAATATCATAGACGCTATTAAGGGTCCGTTTGGGTTTGCAGGGTCCGTTTGGGTTTGCGATTTCAAAAAGTACGATTTAAAAAAATTGATTTTTAAAAACGCAGTTAAGTGTTTGGTAAAATCGCAGTTTAGCATTTAAAATCGCAAATTAGCCTTTAAAATTCTACATTTTTAAAAAAGCATCATCTTACTTGCGATTTTAAAAACGCAGTTCCCAAGCGATTTATGTTCTGCGATTTGGTTTAAAATCGTACTTATTGTCTACTAAATCGCAATCTCAAACGCACCCTAACTTTAAAAGGGAAAAACATTTATTTATTAATTGATCTCGTTATTTATAAATTAAATTATATTTTAATTTAAATGTACGTAATATTATTAAACGTACTTTACTTCGTTATGATAAATAGCATTTTTTAATTTGTATGTAGACAGAAGAGTATAATATTATAATAACAAAAACTTGATACGATGGAGCATTTATTATCATTCTATACCCATTTAGATGCAGTCAGAAGTTCTCTTCATGGTATAGGGGAAATTGAGAGTTTATTCTTGGAGAAAGTACATGTACTTCTCAAATTAGTATTTTATTGTTAATATCTCTCATAAATTGTCAATTTTGTTCATATTTTTTATAAACTATCTAAATAATGTTAATGTCTCTTCCCATAGTCAGTAAAAAGACAAAAGTTATCTTTGTTTTTTTTTTAATATGACAAAAATAGCTGTATAAATTCGAAAAAAAAAAACTCTAAATTTTAAAAAAATAATTAAAAAATTAAAATGACCCCCTTTCTTTTCTTTTCTTTTTTAGTTTTTATATATATATATATATATATATATATATATATATATATATATATATAATTTTATTAAGGATAATTTTGTCGTTAGGGGACATTGACATTATTTTGGTAGTTTAATGGGGAACATGACACAATTAATAACTTGGGAGGACATTGGCAATGAAATAATAGTTTGAGACAAAATATGTATACCTTTCTTTTATTTTATGATATAGGTTAAATTTTGCATGTTTCATGATGATTGTCATATGTTGAATCAACTTTTATTTTACCTAAATTAAACAAAATATATATTTTTATTTTAATCAAGAAAAAAAAATGTTATTTTTCACAATAATTTATTACTCATTTTATATCAATTAACGATGTATATTTTAAGTGATTTCTTATATCAACTACTTTTAAAAACACCTATTCGTAATCGTGGCTAATATAAGTGTTGTTCAATCTAAGAGTAATGTCGTACACATATACTCTTACTTCTTTACACCAATTTTTATGTTTCCTTACAGTTTTTAAAATCATTATTAAATTTTAATTTTAAAAGCCATGTAAAAGAGTGATAATAAATGTGAAAAAAGTGAGAATGTGTAATATCACTCTTCCATCTAATAACAAGCAGTTTTATTGATATTGTAACTATTGAACATAGTGGGGGTGTTTGGTAAGCAACATACCTTTCCCTTCATTTATTTTTATCTTTTTAAAACAATCAACTTCAAAATATTCTAATTTTTTTTTTTCACTTTTTATACCACATTAATAAATTTTTTATTACTAATCAAATAAAAAAATTCACTACAGTACAAAACTATCACTTTTCCATACAAATTATTTATACTTTATATCGCATCAATCACTTCTTACTACTACTAAAAAAAAAAAAATCAACTAAACAATCTTAACCAATCACACCCAGTAATTTTTAATTTTTACATCTATAAAAGAATTGGGTGACTTATTTTATTTTAAAAAAAAAATTAATAACAAAAACAAAGCAGTTTTATATGGGTGGAGCGTTTCCTCTTCCAACGTAATCGGATTATTTGCTTGATTGATGAAATGATGTTTTACTGGGTAACGGAGGAACGGACGAAGTGTATGTAAATAAGGTCTAAATATTCACACACAAGTGACAAGACACGCGGTCTACGGGTTTTCTTCACCTGCTTCGTCGTCCGTTGACCAGCTTCAAATTGGAGAAGAAAAGATTTTCTTGGTTGACTCAACAGTCAACATATCATTTGTTCTTTGAGAGGGATAGCCTAGGGTGTGTCTTGAAACACACTCATTTCTTCTTCTTCTTTCTTTTATTTTTTATTTTATTATTATTATTATTATTATCAAATATTTTATTTTATTTTTTTGTCTCACAAAAAAATCATTTTTTTTTTTTACATTTATATCACATCAATCCCTTATTATTACAATTTAAATAAAAAAATTTCACAACAAAACTCTTTATCAAATGACCCCAAACCTCTGAACTGCTACGCCATGTTCAAGCCACACAAGGGCTTTTTTATTCCGAGTTAGGCAATAGACAAGAGAAAGCGAAATGAGAGTGGTGTAGCAATTACTCAAACTAGAGACCCTTAACCTAATCAAGATTATTATTGATATAAATTAAACGATCTTTGGATTCGGTTGGAGTAGTTGGCAATATTAATTTGACAATTTCCAAAGTGTGGTGATAAGTTTGGATTCAAAGCACAATGGTGTTGGAAAGTTGAAACTCATGACAAAAGGGAACCACAAGAGTTCCTTTTCATCACTTTTTCAAACTTTGAAGAAGATGGGCATTGGGTCATTGTTCGTGGGGGGGTTGATTTTAGGGCTTTGCCTTTTATCAAGGGTGTGACTTTGTTCTACCTTTAAACAAAAGCACCTGCTTTCTCGTCGTTTTTTGAAGGCTTCCACTTTTTCTTTTCCCGTTGGAGTTGGGTGTGGGAATCAAACCCGGCTGTCTGGTTATATTTTTTGACCAAATAATTGCGGCCTTCACCCAATTATATTTAGGATACCAAACAAAATAGAAACTCTTTTCTTAATGTCTAAGTAAACGAAGAAGCAGCCACTTGGTTTTGTATTTTTGTGTTGATATGACTTTTTATATTTTTTTTTTTGTCAGTATGATATGCCAACCTTCACGTTGATATAATGATAGCCGTTGGATTTGGGCCTTCTCCGGCAGACAACGGTCTCCGTGCATTTTCTTTTTGGTGTCATAAGAATTTAACACTTCTTTCTATCTGATTACGGCCTTGAAAAAATATATATTGGATCGGACATTTCGAAAGCGGTTATAAATAACGCTAATCGCTTAAGTGGAGATAATTAATAATTGCTAACCGTCTATCTTTAATATACATAAATATATATATATTAAAAATTTGTTTGTATTTGGTTATTTAGATTTGTAATGTTTTGGTTTTGGATTTGTTTGTATTTGATTATTTGGATTTGTAGTATTTTGAATTTGTATTTAGATTTGTTAATTTTGAACCAAAATGTCCAAAAACTATTATTATTTTTTTGAAAAATTAAAATTAAAAAATAAAACCTATCAAAAAAGGAGTCCAAAGCTCAAATTAAAAAGCAGTTTTCAAACTGTCGGTTATATACATAATAACCGCTAACTGCTAAGACAGAGGTGGTTGCGAATTTTAAAATTCAATAATTGCTTTAAACGGTTACGGTTAGCAATTTTAACTAATAATCGTAAATTATAACCGTTTGTGCACCGCCTTAGTGGCATTATCGAGAATAAAGTTTAGAAGCTTTATTAAATAATAGCCATTAGGAAAAGCTCCCTCTCTACCCACGTCAATCGAGGACTACACATCAAATCTTGGAATCCTCATATTCTTCATCAAATCCGGACGCCTTCACAGGCAATGACAGATTCTGTCACTTTATTTGAAAAATATGAATATTCTCTGTGATTAATTAATGAGAAAGAATTAAAACCCTAAACACTACACTATAATAACACAACACTAAGGCACAATGGAGTGAGACCCACACATGGACCCCATTTCATTGTTTCAGAAAATGACAATACATAAAATAAAAGAAGCTTGCTACACAGGGGATACTCATCCGTCCCCTGTGGGTCTCTTTTTAATAAAAAAACATATTTTTTATTATAAATGAGTTCTGGGGGACGGATGAATGTCTCCCGGCAAGCATTTCCCAAAATAAAAATATAATAGGGGACTTGTAGTGGGTAGCCGAACCACCTATTTTGGCAGCTACAAAAATGGGCTCAATCTAAAAATAATATCTCATTTTAAAAAAAGGATAGTAAGGGTTTAGAAATTAGCAAATCAGTACTATTTTTTCAAAATAAAAAAAATAAAAAAAATAAAAAAAATCCTATATTGTTGTCAAATTCAATGTCAAAACTTGTTATAATATAAATTTAACTTTAGAGTTGTAGTCGGTCTTCAGATAAGGTTCAAAAACTTGGTACAAGGTGAAGAACATAATAGCTCGTTTGCAACATTGATAGTTTATGGATAAATGAAGTTTTTCTTAAAATTTATAATTTTTGCACGTATTTTTTTTTTTTTTTTATCAATTAATTCCCTTTCGTAGAATTCGAAGTTCAAACTACAGTGTTTTTAATTAGTATAGAAAATAATGTGCCATCCTTTCTTTTTCTTTTTCTTTTTTCCTTTTCTCTAATTGAAAAGGGGGAAAAGGATTACAAGGAAAACTGGTGAAGTGTCATCCTTAGAATTGGAACAAGATTTTTTTTTTTTTTCTTTCTATAAACAACAAAATGCAACAATTCTCTATTTACCAACAAATATCCATAATTTTCAAAAAAACCAAATATGCATACTTCTTTCTTTCTTTTCATAAATATTTGGTTTTATTTTCCAACTTATTTCTTTTTTAAATTGATCATTAAATTTGTAAAACATATTCAATAATAAATTTACACATTTTTCATACGAAGATAGACAAGAGATGTGTTAACCAATAAAACCAAACATTTTTTTTCTTTCCTCTAAACTCGTTTGCTAGTCTAAATTTACATATGGTATTTGTCGAGACTCAATCAGGAAAATTTAGGAAGATGAATTATGAATAAGTCCTTTTATACATACCCCTTATTCATAACTACGTAACAAAGTTCTCGACTATTTTTAGGGTGTATTTGGCCAAACACTTGACCGCGTTTTAAAAAAATTGTTTTCATTAACTAAATTTTGAAATTTCTATTTTTTAAAATCACATATTTTGAAAATCGCAAATTTATACTGACGCTAAAAAATTTCTATTTTTTTAAAAATCACACATTTTGAAACTGTAAATCAAATTGACACTAAGAAATCTCTATTTTTTCAAACAACAAATTTTGAAAATGATAAACCAAACAAACATTAAGAGTCCGTTTGAATTTGCGATTTCAATAGATTCAATTTTAAATATAGCGATTTCAAAACCTTTGATTTAAAAACGCGTTTTTTTAAAAACACAGTTAATTGTTTTGGTAAAATCTCGATTTAATCTTCAAAATCATAGTTAAGTCTTTAAAATTGTGAGTTTTTAAAAAGGTACTTCATTATCTTCAATTTGAAAATTCAACTTTTTTTTAAAAAAACTATAATTTTTAAAAAATACACTCTCAAAACGATACAATTTCCATGATTTTGATTAAAATTACATTTTTAGCCTGCAAAATGACAGGGTCAAACCAACTCTAAATTTAATAACAATTAACTAACAGCAATTGTAATCAAATAATATAATTTCATTTATTTGTTTGCTGCGTTAGAGAATAGAGAGTGAGATATAGAGCATCGGGAGGGAATAGAAATTGAGTGAAAGGGAGAGCCAGAGAGGTGTGCTGGGTTATACCCTGGGAGGGAAGTATATACTCTAAAATTTTCTCTAAAATATATGTTTTTTTCTTTTATGAGATAGACCTTCTAAAATTAATTTTTTACCTAAAAAAATATTATTTTAGTTTCTCCTCTACTTAAAATTCTGATTTCACACCTGGCGGGAAGATGTAAGTGAGTGTTTGTGAATTGTGTGCTACAAGTCACTTCTGCAGGTTTGCCCCAGATTATTCTGATTTTATCCTTCTTTTGCTTTTTGAGTCGGGTATCCTTTAGAGTTTCAGTGTTTCACAATCATATTACTTCTTCTATGCAACTTTTCAAGAGGAAACATTTGCCAAATTTTTTTTTTCCCTAAGCATTTGCCAAATTTGGCTTGCTTTGCACTGAACTCGCCCTAATTATAATGAAACTGTTCCAATTTGCAGCCTAGTGATTCTTCCCCTTTTCTAATTTTAGTCAAATAAATATACAATAATATAATGAGTCCTCACCATGGATTGTGAGACAAATAATAGCAAGGCCAATGTATTTAATGATCCAGATATGAACATGAAATTTTCTTTGTAGCAAAAAAACTCCACAGAAAGGGAGCCAGAAGATTAAGGGTAAAGGACCGTCAAATCTACTAGAAGAAACCAAAAATGGCATTGGCGCGTGCAGTCCACGCATGCCATGGCAGCGTGTGGCGTACACGCATCCCAGCAGAAGACGTTTATGGAGAGAGAGTTGGCCGGAGTTGATAGAGGAGGGACACATGGCTTTTGTAAGTTTGTATTTTTTTTTTCCAACATAGAGTTTTCGAGGGGAGAGGTGTTTATGACAAGGTGCCTTGGTCTAGCTAGGTCCGGCCTACCTAAACCTCCATTAAACTTAAATCTTAACAACTAAGCCAACACGGCCCAATCCACAACGGCGTGCATTTCAACCCATTGCTACAGCATTTATTCTGATGGCCAACATTTTATTTTTTTTTTGGATGAAAGAAAGCTTTATAAAACCAAACACCAAAACAATATCCCACCAAAATACCAACATCTCTATGTTGGGGTCGCGTCTCATAATTGTTGCACCAAGACATCAAATACCAAGCTTAGCTGTTTTTGCATACCAGTTATATTAGAGACACTAATCACAAGATAATATAATAGCCATAAATCAAAGCACGCAAACTTTCAGAATAACACCAACCTCCAGACCAAAGACCCGACAGCAACGACATTTCACCTCTCCGATTCTCTATTCAGCAGCAGCATATCTAAACAAGTGATATAAAAAGCCGGTTCTCAAATTGAGGAACAAATTTGAACATGCATCAGGCAATTTAAGGGAAAAAAAAAGAAAAAAGAAACGGAAAAAGTACATATACCTTCTCAAACTATCACTTCATTGTCCATGTCCCCACAAATTATTAATTGTGTCTATCTCCCCTATAAACTACCAAAACAATGTCAATGTCCCTCTCAAGGCCAACAAAAAAAACAAAAATGACCTAACAAAATTTTCAATAAGACAAAAATATCATTATAAATTTGAAAGAAAAAACTAAAAACTAAAAAGAAAATTAAAAAATAATAATAATTGTTTTAAAAATAAAAACCAAGGATCGCCTTGGTTTTTCATTTTTTTCGTGTTTTTTTTTTTGGTAGTTTAGGGAGAGATTGACACAATTGGTAGTTTGGGAGAACATAGACAATAGAGTGATAGTTTGAGAGAATTATATGTACTTTTCGCAAAATAAAAAGAAGGCGGCATATTTCTCACTCACCCAAGCTCTGAGAGCTTCAAATGAGCTTCAGCATAATCAACAAAGAAGGCATTCTCGTCCTGAAGCATAATTGCCAAAACCAGCAATTAATTTAAATAATTGTCAAGATAGTGGGGAAAAATCTTTATCCGAAAACTACTTCATATGTTTATAATAAATAGGACTATAAAACGGGAATAGACACTCACGGCAGCATATTTTTCTACAAGAGGACGGAAGATTGGATCCTCCAGAAGAGCTTTATCTGATGGCAGCTGGATTAGACCTTCCTTCTCTCCGCTTAGGAGTTCCCTGTTTCAAAGAATTAGATTCACACCAATTAGCTGGCTGCTCCTTGTCATAGCCCCATCTTTACTGATATTTAGGGCATGTTTGGTACACGAAACGACTATTTCATTACGAAAATTAATAGAATGGAAGAAATTGGAATTAAATAGTTATTCATATTTCTTACTTCTTAGATTGGTTGTAACACTGGAATAGAACACTAAATATATATTCATTAGTTTACTGATATTTAGTGTAGCATTAGCATATGCAAACCACTGATGAGATGATTACACAGGAAAACGTTGTATACAATCAATTTCACCAGAGAACCATCTACAAGAAATCAATGAGAGATGTGTCTTACTTGAAGTAGGAGTTATCAAAAATAAGAGGGTTGGTGGTCCAGGGTCCCTCAAATCCAGAACGCTCCTTGTGGCATCTTCCCTGTAAAATGATTCCAAAAGCATCTTAGTTCATCAATAACTACAATACATGAATTTGTTAAAACTCTGTTTTAGTAAAAACATTCCATTATCTTAAAACAAGTAACAACCTATGAAAGGAGGCAGCAAAAGAATTTCATATATTATGAACATACCAAAGTGTGACCACCAGATAAAGCAACTATGTCTGTATCACTAAGACCCATGTGGCCAAAAATATCTCTCAGATGATCCGAACCTTGAGTGACAACAAAATATTAGTTAAGTTATTGATGAGTGATAGATACCTGTAATGATCTAGCTTTGACTTGATTTTAAACAGATTAACTAACCTTTGGTAGCATCAGGCAAGCGACCTTCTGGGGGTGGTTCAGTTTTGTCCTGAGATAAATAAGTATTTTTTAGAATCAGCCGTTTATAATACTAGTATCTCAGAATCAAGTAATGTTATATGGTGGAGTCCAACAACATACTTAATTAACGGGAAAATAGAAAGTAACTCTCAGTCATCTAGATAGGCTTGTTTACAACTAATCATACAGTTTAAGTTTAAAAAAAATAAAATTGAAATACTTAGAATTTTCCTCCAAACGGGAAAAAAGAACACAAAAATTCCAGACTTTCCGGTTCTTAAAATTGCAATATTATACTAACATTTAATTTTTCAAATTGCTAGCTTATCTTCTGCTTGAGTTTTCACCAAATTGTGAACATTCAAGCAACCCTCCAGGGAGATAGATATGTGATCTACAGAAGTGGATAAAACATTAAGAAAATAAAAAAGCTAGGTAGGATGGTCCACCCCAGACCGTACATAATGCTACTTAAGCAACTAAAATAAACAAGGAAGAGACTAGTATCCAAGCAGGTGAAAAGGGACTGTGCCCTGTCGAAATTGAACCTTAACAAACATGTATTCAAGCAGCAACAATAAATGTGGAAGGGACTATTCAAGTAGAGTGAAAGATTAGGTTCAAAATTCAAAGACTAAGATCCACTAGAGGTGGCGAAAGTTGAAACCTAATGCGATCTGGCTTGAATTGACCCGCAAAGCTATACACCCTGCCTTTATTCCCATTCAGTATGAGCACCATATATTCCTTTGTCAAAGAAGATGATCACAGAACCCAGTCTCACCCTTTCATGGATTGAGTCGTTGCTCAACTATGAATTAATCCCTTAAATGCCACTGGTTTTTGCAACTACATGAGTCACTTTGCTCCACAATTGTCCTCGGATGCAAATAGGAGCTTCTGAGCTTCACCTAATCAAATGTGTTACATATTAACCCTACTTTCACCAATGCACCATTGCACTCCCCATTCAGTTTGACACACATATATTAGCCTTTCTTTCGCATTGTTCCTATGCTTCTTTAATATTTCTAAGAAAGTCACCATTGCTCAAGGTCTAATATGTTAATTCTGCCAGAGATGATAGGGTGATTACACTATTTCTAATTAGTAGTACCAAGCAAAAAACTAATTTCATTATAAAAATGCATTCTGATGTAGGGTTAATTCTGAATTGAGTCCCAAACAAGTAACTAAAGCTATAATAAGAACATCCAGAGCTTCCCAATTCAGGACCAACAGACGCCCAAGTTTAAGACAATTCAACTTGCAAATTCCAAGGAAAAAAAAAAAAAAAAACTTGAACATCCCAGATACTGACAAACTCCTGACACATGAATATCAACAACTTCTCAATCAGACCAAAGAATACAATACAAGAAAATGGAAACCAATGACAATATTGAGGTTCACTGACCGGTCTCCCAGGGTGGAAAGGGATCTCAGGCCCTCCTGTAATTTCAACAGCAACAACTCCAGCCAACTTCAGCAAGTACACGTATCAAAGTCAATCAACAATTTCAAATTCAAAAGAAAGGAACAAGAAACACGAAAGTTTGATTTTATGGTAAATATCTAGCTAATTAACCAGTACCTGGTACAAGTCTGCATAAGACAATATGGGAAACTGCTCCTTGATCGGCTCCAAAAGCCTAATGGCGATATCAAGACCATTGTTTGCTTCGTGAGCAAGCTCATCTGGATGCCTTATCGTCCCAAACGGCCCTCCTGTCTTCGTTTTCACATCAAAGGTACCAGCCGAATGCCAGCTGCAACGCCAAAAAAGCCACAAACATTCACAGAGCGTTTAGTAGAGAAAAGATACTCAAAATATTTATATGCTTTCATTTAATTTAGGCTTTAATTCAGAACATATTCTCATAAAATCAATTAATTACGTTATAAGATATTCTTTTCCTTCCAGATTCTATGAACACATGCAAATAAATTGAGATGTTTTAATGTAAAAATAAAAAGACTGATTAAAATTATAAAAGAAATAATCATATAAAGTCAATAAAATTCAAAATTCATATTTTGTATTTCCAGATAATATAAAATAAGAATTAATTGAATTTGTCGAACATATATATATATATACATATTAATTTTTCTTCCGAGTATAATAGTAATTACAGTTTAAAATTTGTTTTTCCTTATTTGCACTCGTCCGTCTCCTATGTCAAATAAAGGAAAATCTTTCACTTTTCATTTTTCCTATTACACGTACGTATGCATCGAGGAGGAGAGAGAGACTCTTACGCTAATCGAAGCATGATAGGAGCGCAGCGTTTCTCGGCGATGAGTCCTCTGAGCTTTCTCTTGCATTTCTCTACTGCCTTCTGGTATTCCTCGCTCACAGTTGGGTAATTCTTCACCATGGCCACGATCTACTTCCATATTCGAACCAAACGATCAAGTCGAAAAGAATAAGATAACCATGTGACAAACAAAGCCACACCAAAAACAAAAACAAAAAATGGGAGAATCATTTTCGATTTTATCCCTCTGTTTAGAAACAGGATTAATATTCAAGCTCTAAATTCTATAGTTACCAGTGTATTAAACACGGTTATTAATTCATAATTCTAACTAATGAACTTGTATATGAAATAAGTTTACAAACCTATAATTTAACCAATGACTTGTAGCTACTTCTCTGATTCGAGTTCGACCAGGTGAGTGTTTGTAAAATTAATCGTAACTAATAATTATTCTTCTTTTCCTGCTATTTCTTGGCAACCGAACATAGCTAGAAAATCGGAAAAGATTAAACACATACAAACCTTCGATCACAAACTGAAAAGCACTGGATTGTGACGAGCAGAGCAGAGCACAAGCAACGGACTACAAGGTAGACACCGAGCTGATATATAGGAGTCGTCTGGGACAATTGGACAAAGAAGGTTCTAGCATTCGTTTTCAGCCGTTGGATTATTTTAATCGTTGGGCGAGAATAGGCAGCTTGCTGAACGGCTCGGATCATGCTAGACTAACGTCGTGCGGTTGGTATGCCCTCAAAAAACACGGAGGATGGAAACGGAGCTGCCAATTGCATGCTTCCACGTGTGGAACGGAGTAGTCACAGTGGTATGGCGGGGAGTAAAATCGTTGCTGTTGGCTTGTTTCCTCACATGGAATTCGATAGTAGTGGCGACTTCTCGAAACATTATCCCTTTTTTAAGAAAATGTTTCTTCTACAACAATCATATATAATAATTATACAATTTTATTTACATGGGATGAGATCTACGTGAGTGAAACTTATTATATGAGTTCCACCTCATGTGAATAGAGTTGTGTAATTATTGTGTATGGTTAAACACATATGATTTTCACTCCATATGAGTAGAGTTTTATAATTATTATGTAAGAATCACCTCTTCCTTTTTTATTCCTTTCTCCTCTAAACGACCTGTCTCTTAGATGTTGCTGGCAACTACTTGTAGAATAGCCTTGTAGCTGGCTAAGCCCAAAAGAGAGATGGATGAATTTGAACCCAAAATTTCACATTATACGTAACTACGTATAATGTGATCTCTTTAGATATGGGACCAAAGTAAGTTGTGCTCGAAACGACCTCAAGATGGGCTTCCTGACAAACAATTGGGTTCAAGAAACTCTCCTACTAAGAAATAGGGATCACGTACACAAACAGTACAAAGAAGCTTATGGTGGATGTATAAAAAGGAGGGCAATGATACATGCACAACAAGTGCACTATAAGTATACAACTTTAAGGCATATTAAAGGGATTCACACAACTTCAAGGCACATTGGAGGGGATTCACATGTATGGATCTCACCCCAATGTGCCTTAGAGTTGTGCACTTATAGTGCATTTATTGTAATTTGAGTATTTTCCTAAAAATGAAAGTAAACAATTAAGGTAAGCAAGTTTTATGTTTTTGCTAGTATTTTTATGAATATCGAGATGGGACATTTTATAGCATTCTTAATAGACTTACCAATTTTTGCTAGCCAAAATAAATAAAAATCAATATTCTCTATTTTAGTTATTTACTTTTTTAAAATGCCTCCAACAATCTCACAATTTTAGCTATTCACTTTCATTAATCTATTTAAATATTATTTTTTTTAAAAAATTATTATTTCCTTATGAAAAATATTCTAAAATCAATTTATTTTCTTTGTCACCATTTTCAACCAGCATCAACACACACAAACCTAGCACCACCATCATTGACTATAATTTTGAGAGAAATGCTAGGCTTACACCCAACTCCCCACACCCATTTACCTACACCCTGACGTGGTATTATCACATCATATTTTTCTTTTCTTTTCTTTTTCTTTTTTTTTTCGTTTTCTTATTTGAAAACAATGATCCCAACGCTCACTCTCTCTCTCTCTCTCCCCCCAAGCGTGAACTATGTGAGTCAAAGCTCCCATGGTCCAATGTCCAAATTCTCGATTCCCTCCGTCTACTTATTAACTTCCACACCCCCCTTAAAGCTCTCTACTCTACCCCTTCAACTTCTTCAATGGCTTGTGTGCTCCCAATAACCGACATTTTCGGGCCTCTTGTCTTGAAGCTCAACTTGTCTCCAAGGAATTGGACACTATTCGAGGTCCGGTATCGCCCTTGCCACTGCAGAACGAAACCTTCACTTTCACTTTCACTCACCAAGGCTATATACACCCAGGACCTCTTAGTCTCCGGACCCTCCAAATTCGCCAAACCAAGAGAGAAGACAGAGCCCGACTCAGATCCCTTTCGGAGCTGAACGAGAGGATTCACCGTGACTATAGCGAGCGAGATGCTTCCAGAACTAGGGGTGGGCAAATTATCCGTCTACCGCCTACCGACCGCTTACCGAACCGCCATCGACCGCCTACCGACTTTAACCGACTAATTTCGGTTTGGTAGTCGGCATAAAATTTTAATACGAAAGCCGGATCGGCAGCCGAACCGAACCGAACCAACTTTTAAGCGGCAACCGAACCGAACCTCCTTTTAAGCGGTAACCAAACTGAATTCTATTCCGACCGATTAACCGAACCGACATAAAACGAAACGACGTCATTTTAGTAAGAACGAAACGTATGATCATTTTTTTTCCTTTAAATAAATCAAAACGACGTCGTTTCATTACCCATTTTAACCGAACGTTAACCGATTTAACCGACTAAACCGACCGCCTATTAACCGCTTAACCGAAATAAATTCACTGACAAAAGTCGGTTAACCGACTTAACCGCCTACCGAACCGACGCCCACCCCTATCCAGAACGGCCATGGACTCGAAGAAGGCCGAGAAGTGCATTTGGCTGGTGAAGGAGAGAGGCGAACCAGATCTGGGACGCCATAGGTCAAGGTCGGCTGGCCAAAGAGAGAGAAGAAGAGAGAGAGAGAGAGAGAGAGAGAGAGAGAGCGTTGGGGTCATTGTTTTCAAAGAAAGAAAACAAGAAAGAAATAAAAGAAAAAAACTGATGCGATAATGCCATGTCAGGGTGTAGGTAAATGGGTATGGGGAGTTGAGTGTAAGCCTAGCATTTCTCTAATTTTGATGTTAATTATTGTTGTTGTGTTGGTTTGCTGGGCTCAGGGCTACTTCTAAGACGACATCAAAGAGGGGGGTGATGCATAAAATGGCGGGGAGCTCGTTCCCAGAGGAGATGTTGGAGAACGTGTTCTCATTCAAAGAGGATGGCAAGGATAGAAACGTGATCTCGATGGTTATCTGATGGTTCCCGGATCGTGGGCCCTTGGATCGTCGCCATGGCTCCGCCTACTTATGGCTGGAGTAGATTCGATTCAAGCGCATGGTGGTCACAAATGAGGGCTTGGAGCTCATCTCCAAGTCCTTCAAGAACTTTAAGGTCCTCGTGCGAGGAGTTCATCACCGTGTGCTTAGCCGCTGTTGCTGCCAATTGCAGGTTTGATTTTTGTGTGTTCTCTGTTTGGAAATGGGAAATATAGGTGACGAGCCTAGCACTGTTTTCACCAACTAGATCTCCTCGACGTCAAGTCTACTACGTGCAAAGCTCGCTTCGGGACTCCCACGATGGGTAGAAGAAGACGAGGTGTGATTTGGTCTTTTGTTTACTAAAATATATTAATAATAAATGACCACTCGCAATAGGACGAATCATTGTAGGATAAGGCTATAGAGAGGTGTCGAACCTCAAGGACTGCAGGGGTATTGCTATCAAGTTTGTGAAGATTAAAAATAATTAAAGAAAATAGTGTTGAATTTATAATTAACCAAAGTACATAAAATAAACGTAAAAGAGAATTGAAATATAAGAGAGAGAAAGAGTAGAGTATTGACTTTATCGCTATCCGCACATCAATGGTTAATCATATTTAATTAGATAAATTCATTATATGCATGTTATACAAGAAGTTATCATATTAAAGAATAAGTATAATCCATCTTTGGTTGGCACAGACTGTCCACCTAACCACTAAGATGCGGTACGACCCGTCTTCCTTAAGCATGGATTAGCTACGTCTTTAATATGATACATACAATTAATGAAAAAATATAACTCATCTTCGGCTAGTACAAACGTTTACCTAAATTACACTAAACTAAGGTGTAGTACGATTCGTCTTCCCTAAGCATGACCTATCTAATCCTCTTGATCATATGTCAATTAAACCCGTTGTATAATCATCATTCTCATAATCACAAAAAATAAGAATGATTTGAGTTCAATAAAGGTGAAAAGCTTTCTAAGACAAGACAAGAGACGAATTTTTTTTACTATCTAAAATCCTATTTTTGTGAGACTACTAGGAATGCTCTTAGATATATAATACAATTTTATTTTTTTATTTTTTTTTCAAATAAAAGCCCATGTCACTTATAGAAGTAATGCAAAACACCGTTAGGTGGTGTGTGGCCTCGTGTGGCAAAGTGCACCGGGCGTTAGCCGTAAGCAAATGGGACTAGGCCGATAGGGTTTTAAAAGAGAGGTGATGTACAGATCAATCATTTTCAAAAGGGGATGTGCAGGCCACATAACCTTGCTCTATGAGATATGTAGAGCTAGTTTGTATGTAGGAATGATAAAAGTATACTGAATAGTTACATAGGGTTACCTCTTAATAATTATAAAAGAAAGGTTATGAAGAAATATACACTCGCCTAAAAAAGGGATTTCTATCAATCACAATTTGATGAATATATAAACGGAAAGATAAAGACCAATCATTAAATATTCAAAAGCGGATCCCACAAGCAAGTTGGTCATTCCTTCTTTTTGTCTTGCTGAAATGGCGCGCCCATGCAAAAGGTTTGGTTAAGATATGCCAGATTCCACCAAGTATACAAATGGAACCTAACCGCAACCAAAGACTTGCGACCAAAGACTTGCATGCAAAGCAAGATTTTTTCAAAAAAAAAAAGTGAATAGAAAAAAGACAGGTGCAAAATACGTATTAGTAATGAGGGATGGGACGGCAATTATTGAGCACAACCCTAGTCAGCGCAAGTAAGATTGAAGTTGTTAAGGAGTGGGTGGTGTTCTCAAAGTCAAACATTTTGAAAGTTAGTTTTACAAAAGAATGTTACATAATATATTCTTACATTTTAAGCTGTTTGGTTATAATTGCATGATAAAATGTTAACAGTTACACACTAGCATTAGTTTCTTGCTTACAAAGTCGTAGACTCATCCTTTTCATTTGTAAATATAAATTTATAGACAAAAGAATAACGACAACAAACAATAGGACCAAGGCGGCAAGGATCGAGAGGTTAAGTTAAAGTAATAATGTAAGGTACAAGTGATGGTGTGATGATGTATAAATTATAGTTAGGAGAAAATGATATGTAATGTTTGCTCACAAGACAAGTTACGTAATCTGCTATGTTTAATGAACATTTAGAGCTCTGGTAATTTTGTAATAATGTAATAGAAAGGGTTTATTTTTTCTCGTTGCTCCAACTTGTGGGGATCTTATTGATGAAATTCCGCTGTGTAACTAAGGTTAAGTTAGTTAGTGGCACCTTCAATTTTATTTATAAGGTATAAAATTTGGAGGGCTGTTACAAAGCCTGTTCATGGCGACATGAGTACAAAAAACTCTAACAAAGAAAAAATGAGTAAAATCCGATGGATAGTGCAGAGAATCCACCGAAGGTAATGAGTGAGAAACAAAAAAATGGTCTGAATTCGATTCATCAAGTACAAAGGGAAACTGTGACAGGAATTAATTATGAAAGTCATTTTTAAAGATCGTCATTGTGCCTTTTGAATTTCAAATCTGACACCTCTCAAGTCATGTCCCACACGTGGATGAAAGAAAACCAAAGAAGCACGAGAGGAGTGACGATTTGCCTCATTATCGATACATTTATTACAATTGTTACTTTTAAAGATCACAAAAAACGTCATTTCGGCTGTAATGATAAAACAAATTAATGGCACCTTTACGATTCTTGAGTGTGATGACACGAAAGACGAAAAAAGATGATAAAAATTCCCATCACCTGACTTGCTTCCAAGTTAGAGCACCAGCAACAGATATCCAACAATTTTCCTTAAATTTAAAGAACCAAATTACATTTTACTTCCCTATCCAAATAAATCTCATAATAGATTCCCTTCATCTTTCCCTATATCATTAAAAATAATATATTTTTTACTTTTACTCTTTTTTTTTTCCTCTCTTTATTCCAGAAACCTTCGCCAATCTCTCTCTCTCGTTTCCATCTTCTTTTTCTCTTTTGGAAGGATGTGGAATGGGCCTCTATTTGGAGGCTATCAAAGGGTCTCTGTTTAGAATGACCCTCTTCTTTTTCTTAACCTTTATCTCGTTTGCGTCTTCTTCTTCTCTCTCTCCTCTCCGTCTCTCAATCTCTCTTACTCTCTAATCTTCGTCTCTCTTGATGGATTTTGAGTTGAAGATTTTGTGGAATATTCAGTAGATTTTGGGATTAATATTTATTGATTTATGCATTTTGAGGATGTGTTTCAATGTTTTGAGGATTGGTGTCTATTGTTATTCATTTTTTGTTTTATTTATTCCTCTGTTTTTTTTTATGAAAATGGGAGAGGAGAGAGAATGTGTGTGTGTGTGAGAGAGAGAGAGGCACGTGAGAATTTTGGGGCTTTTGAGTTGTGGAGTTTGGGAGAGAGAGAGAGAGAGAGAGAGAGAGAGAGGCGTGAAGGGGAGAGAGAGATGCGGGTACTGGCGCTGCAAAAAGAAGAAGAAGAGAGTAGGCGACATGAGAGGAGAGAGGAGAGAAAGCCTTGGGTTTTTTTTAAGGATTATAATAATCCATACATTGCTACCCAAGGCTTTAGGGAAAATTTAAGGAAACTGATGTAGTTGGTTTTTTGTGATTTTATTTTATTTTGTTTTTTATTTTAGATTTTTCCCATATATAAGGAAGGGAATAGGCTATAAGAGCATTCTCCATGGATTAAGCATGTCCTCCTTTTGGCTAGAATAGCTAAGGAAATTCTTAAAAACCACATTCATTCGATTATCTACTCAAAAGGCAAAATGCGTTTGGCTTCCATTTGTGAACAGTTACACTGTTCACAGACCCATCGTTTTTTTAATCATTTCTTTCTCTCTATCAGTTCTTTCCCAATGCCACATGCTCTCCCGCCTCTCTCTCTCTCTCTCTCACTTAGTGAGTTTAGTTGCCTCCAAGGAAATCGTCTTCTCAACTGCTCTCTCTCTCTCTCTCTCTCTCTCTCACACACACACAGAGTTTAAGGTAACCTTCTCTTCTCTCTCATTTTTGCTTATCTTCTTTTCTTTCTTATTTTTTATTTATTTTTTGAAAAAAAAAAGAAAGAAAAATTGAAGAAATTTAAAATAGAATAATAAATGCGGAAACAAAAGAGAGAAAAGAATACAAGGAATTATGGGCAGTTCGGTATTAGACACCTACGTTCACCACTAGGAATTAGCCCTAAGGACTACATTGTGTTCATTTACTTATTTGTCTACAATTCAAAGTTTCCTATTTATATGGTTTAGAGTAAATACAAAGTATGGTATGATTTGATTACAATTAACCCGTAAATAGAGAATATTATAATATCAATCAAAATATGGAATATATGAAAAATATAATATATTTTTCACATATTCTAACATCCCCCCTCAAACTCAAGGTGGAAGATTATAGAAGCTTGAGTTACCTTAAGTTTGAAAATAGAAAACGGATTTAAATGCAGCCGAAGTCGATGGTTGGATCAAAACGGTGCCAGGCGAGAAAGACTGAAAGTGACGGTCGGATAACGGAAACTATCCATTAAAAGAATCTCGTGAGGGGCCAAGTCGCAATTAACAATGATGGTCGGAAACAAAAACTAGCCGTAAATCCTGTGAATGGTCAAACCATATTGTGCCAAGATTCGCCAATGAATAGCAAGAAAGGCTGAGAGAGACGGCCGAAAAACGAAGACTATTCGTTAAATGAATTTCGTGAGAGGCCAAGCCGCAATTGACAATGATGGTCGTAAATCCTGTGAAGGGCCAAACCACATTGTGCTAAGACTCGTCAATAAATTAAGTCGCAAATCATAAAAAGATAGGGCCAAAAATCCAAAAGAGGGGATTTATTTTTCTTTACTTTTTTTTTTTTTTGAGAAACCATAACATAACTTACATAATACAAATAATTTGGATGAATCTTTACCCAACTTAACTTGAACGTGAGGCATGGCCTTCGCAAAAATATTCTCGAATGGAAACTTTATGCATATCCAGATGAAACACAAAAGACTAAGAACTTGAGCAATTTGACCGAAGCCTTACACAAATAAATGTGAAAATTGAAGACCTTCGGCATGGTACATCTATACTTTGGCAGACTCATTTGTGATGGAATTAGTTTAGCAAAAGCAACGACGGCTACGACCCGTAGAAAGCAACGATGATGTCGACCGACTCAACACCACCTTCTTTTTTTCTTTCTTTTTTCCAGCAGAAATTCCAGAGGGTTACACTGTGTAAAAAACTATGGGGGAAAAAAAGAAAATAAAATAAAACAATGGAGTCCATAGAAAAATAGCTCTGATACCATGAAGAAATCTATAATAGAATAATAAATGCGAAAATAAGAGAGAGAAAAGAGCACAAAGAATTATGGGTGCTTCGGTGGTAGACACCTACGTCCACCACTATGAATTAACCATAAGGACTACATTGTGCTCATTGACTTATTTGTCTACAATACAAAGTTTCCTATTTATAGGTGTTGGGAAATTATCATTCCCTAAGCCCAAGTGGGCCCGTGGACAAACCAGACCCAACCGGATCCTTCAACCATAGGGTGGACCGGCCAGACACACACAATTTGGATATGTACGGCCATACTCAGAAAGTGAACCTGTTACCAAGATGGGAATGTATTGCCGACTGTTGAGGTGATTAAGGGTTCGGTACTAACAAAGGGTTGTGCCGAGAATGCATTGGGAAACGTGACACAGAGTACACCTGCTCTGACAGGTATGGGAGGTTTAGTGATCAAAATCTCACACATTTATTAGGATCTCCAGCATTTATTAGCTTAGTCAAATCAAGTTAGAAATCTGATTAGGCGCCAGTATTGTGCGCCGCACCTAATATCTGCATACCCGGCAGGGTGTCTGAATACCATGCCTAGTCATTGTTTACATCGTACCAGATTACTGCACACCCCACGCCAGATGGTCATCAATCTCTGAGACTTGGGAACCTCCTACACGCCAACTATTTAAAATAAATGATATAAATAGATAGTAAAGAACATGTATCACCTAACTCTAATTGCATCTATTCACTCTTATAAGAGCACTCGTTGACTTGCCATCGGAGGAGGTTCCACTGGCCAACCCCCGACGTGCCTCTGTTATTTTGCAAGTCCTTGCGCCCGAACCCCCCGGAGAACCAACTAGGAGCTGACACGTCACCATCCATAAACTGTACCAACAACAAGGTTGAGATCGCGAGTAAATACAAAGTATGGTAATCAAATCACCATGATTTGATTATAATTAATCCGTAAGTAGATAATATTACAATATCAACCAAATATAGAATAATATATTTTTCATATATTCTAACAAAAAAAAAATCTTTTTCTTTTCTCTATTCTCTAGTTAGTCACGAGCATAGATTCCCCTCCCTTGTTTCGCCTTCTTCTTCGCAACACATCTTCTCCCCATTTCCTTCCTTCACCAGACGAGATCGAGTGAGAGAGAAATGAGAAAGGTTCAACAAGAGAGAGAATGAGTATGTGAGATTTGATTACGGCGTTTCAGTGCAGTAGCCTTTGAATCAGAGCCTCTTCACTTTCGGCCCTGGCATTATGATTTTTGGGAGTTGCTCTTAGTCCATATGAGATAAAGGTGAGCACACCATGCTTCTAAACTCCTTGAGAAAACCTAATGATGAAATAAATGACGTTCTTTGCTTTCGATTATGCTTTTCTTTTGTAACCCCACTGTAATATATTGTTTTGTCTTTAATCCTGAGTCTGTTGTGAATGATTAACCTAGATGTGATATATTTTTTATTTTTTCTTTAATTAAAAAAGAAAAAGAAAAAGGAGGTTCAGTTCTCCACCTTAACGATAGAAAAAAAGATTAAAAAGATGCTAAATTTCCTTGAAGTAGATTATACCCAAGTTCCATGATCTTCTTGCTAAGAGAAATGTTAGGAGCTTTACTTTGAAACTGGACTAAATACTTGTGATCTCCAGAGTGGCTCATATGTGGCCAAAATAGCAGTAGATCCGTAAATGAGTTTTAAAATGTCATATTTCTGGATAAAGTTTCATTATAGTTTGCTGCTGGGTTGTTTCATGTAATTGGAGTTCTAATTTCTTTATATTGAAGAGAGACACAATATATTTTATTTGGTTCTGTGCAAATCATAGCTTCTCTTTGTATAAGGCAAATTACTGCTGAGCGGATTACAAACTAAGAACCTCGGATTGTCTCTATTTTTGTATATTGAACCTCATTTACTAGCAACTGAACACTAATCATTCATTGGATTTGTAAAGAAGTCTAGCGAGTGAGAAATGTTTAGATGTTTTTGGTCATTTCCATGGGATGGGGCTGGGTAATTGATTCTGAGTTTTTATGACAGACTCTTGGTAATGGCATGAGCTTCATCCATTCTCCCCTTGATCGTCCATTGATCATCAGCAAATGCACCACTGAAGAGCGCCAGGAAAAGCTCTCCAGACTTAGGAATAAGAAGACAAAGAGGAACTTCGATAGGAATATCAAGGTAATTTTATAGTTATTGTTTATATTTCATCAATTAATATTCTTTCAAATTAACAAAAAGTGAAGTAGTGTAAGTGAAATCTTTTCCACTAGTTCCATACACTGAATTCAAATTCCTTATACTTATGATTCAGCTGTGTTTCAGAATGCTTGCAGGAAGGCTTTTGCTGACAATCAACCAAGGATTCGTGGAAGGTTTGTAAGGACTGAAGAATCTGAAGTCAAGAGGCAATAACTTTTTAACCAATCTAGTACAAGTAATGTAACGACCTAGGAAAAAGCGCTAGCCACATCTGCGCTATCATCTCAAAAGGGCTAGTCAATTTGAAGTTTCTCTAAAATTCCTTATAAAGCCCAGCTTCGTCTACTAATTAGGCAATGTGGGACTTAGCACCCATGAATGTCTTTATAAACTACTCACTCTATGTGAACTATTCATCTCTTTCCATTATGGGACCGGAGTGTTACAAACTTCCTCTCTTAAACCCCTAATGTCTTCATCAGGGCCACTTTATACGGTGTTCCAGTACCACATGACCTGGTGTTTACAAGGTGGCTCTGATACCATTCATAACGATCTAGAAAAAAGCGCTAGCCACGTATGCGCTATCACCCCAAAAGGACTAGTCAATTTGGAGCTTTCATAGAATTCCTTATTAAACCTAGTTTTACCTAATAACTAGGCAATGTGAGATTTAATATACATGAATATCTTTATAAACTACTCACTCTATTTGAACTATTCATCTATTCCCAATATGTGACTGTTATATTACAAGGAAGCATATAGAAGAAGAAGCTAGGTTCAATGAAGTAATGAAAGAGATAACTTAAGCTTGAAAAATAGACTTGGACTCGGTGGAAACTTTGAATAAGTATCACTTAGGCCCCGTTTGGCAACCCCATCCCTCCCCCTTCCTTTTTTTTCACTTCTCTAAAAAAAACATCAACTTTAAAACATTATTAACTTTTTCACTTTTTCTATTACGTCAACAATTTTTTATTACTATTTAAATAAAAAAAATCAACTACAATACAATTTTTTTTTTCCACTTTTCCATATAAATTATTTTTACTTTATATCATATTAATAACTTTTTACAACCACTAAAAAAAAAAAAGTCCCCCTCATACTTGAGGGGAGGGGGTTACCAAACGGGACCTTAATAAACCAGACCCCTACTGCTTCCTAGCCTTGATCTTTTTATCTGTAGTAATTACTGCCATGTATAGTGGCGGACCTAGATAATTGTGGTTGGAGGGGCCCTGGGCCGCCCATGGCCCATGGAAAACTGATATTTCCTCTATGTACTTATTTACCAAAACTTTGAGAACTTTTATGGGGAGGCTTTGCCTGGGTTTTGGATTAGGTAGAAAGCAAGGGAGGGGAAAAAAAATGGTGTCGATTTGGGGAAGGGAATAAGAAAAGCCTTTCCTATCAACTAGTTGGTCATACACTTACTGACTTATTACAAGAAGAAAAACAAAGAAAAGGTGCCAGGTCGGCGGGACCAGACCTTACACTAAGTAAGAAAAAGGTGGTAGCCCAAGGAAAAGTGCATTACTAATTTTTTTTTTTTTTTTTTTTTTTTTTTTTCCTGCAGGAGCCGTGGCCCCTGTTGGCCCTTTAATACGTCCGCCATTGGCCATGTAGACTGAGATGCATGAATGGAGTTGTACATAAGGTTTGCTAATAAAAGGGAAAGCAAAAATTCTACTTTTTCAAATATTTATGTCATGTAATTGGTGTTCTGTCTCCTATGTGTTTGTGTTTCCAGTTAACAAATGACATGATCATTTCTATTATTGCTCATACCCCCCACAATCATGGATATAAGCCTCTACATTTTATTTCTCTCAATCTTATTTTCTTTTTCATCCATTTATGAATTGATTACAATGTGTGTGCATGTGTTTGTGCAAGCAAAATCATGTTTGATGGCTTGAATGAAAATGAGTATTGATTCTCCTAGAATTACATGCCCATTTAAAATTGAATGAAAAGGAGGCTCTGGATTATATTAAAACCATAAGGCCTGCTTCATGTTTCTAAAATATATGACCATTAGAGAAATGATCGTTTGAAAAAAAAAAAAAAAACCATTGAAAAATTATTACGTTAGAAATATGACTGTTTGAAGAAAAAAAAAAAGACCGTTTGAAAAAACAACCGTCAAAATATTACGATCCTTATAAAAGAAATAAAGAAAGAATAAACAAAGATATAGAAAGAATATTTAAATTATATAGAGATATAATAGATAATCAGACGTACCGTATATTTTAAAACCTATTAACTAAAATATATAAAATAGATTTTAATTAGCCATTATGAGTGCTTTAAGGTGCCTGTTACCCGTGCTCGTAGCTGTGGGAATGTGGGATAACTAGTGAACCATTTAGAGAGGGTCCATCATATTAGGTTCGTTAGATCAAAAACCACGAGGCCAATACACGAGACACCAGATCCGAAGAGCCCAAAAAAGAAAGCTTAACCCCACGCTTGACAAACTCTACGTACATCAATAACCATCCCTTAATTCCCAACATGAGGTAAGGCACCCCAAAAGTGTGCATGAGAGATTGTGAGTATATCATTGCTACATAGAGAATGCCAATGCTGAGATGACACGTGGCAGACGGACATCATGAAAAATGTTACAAAAAGCAACCTACAATATGGCTCCTTTTCTTTCCCTTCATCCTCCATTTTCATAGCTTGATAAACCTTTTAAGATTTTCGTATTAACTCAAGCATCAAAATTATCTTCTAACATTGGTACATCCAATATGCTCCTTAGTAGGTATCAAACATACACAAAAGGCTTTATTGGTCTACCGCGTACATGAGAAGCAAAAACAAACGGGAAAAACCTTTGTTTCATTTGATAGGTTATCCCACTGCCGTATCAGTCAATATCATGGGTATTTTTTATTTATATTTGTATTTTTGCAACAGAGGGAAGGGAGAGTCGCGAATTTCGTTGATTGGGTCTACCACGTGACCTTCCCTACTTTCAGTTTTTATTAATACAAGTTACGATTAAAATATAAAACCTTGTTAACTTTTTATTTGCGAAAAAGAACAAAACTCCTATTTTCGTAAATTGTAATAAAAATGGGGTTGGGCACGTCCTTGACTCTTGAGCTTTGAGTAGGGTCCAGTGAAATGCCGGACTGGGAGCTTTCCCATCGCGACCAAGGGTCGGTCTTAGCATTACACGTCACTACTTCAATGACACTGGTGAGATAATAAAGTAAGAGCGCACCAATCAATCGTCCACAAGACCACCCATAAAAAGCGAGCTGTCTGCCACCCGTGGCTTGCAAGTAACCCATCCACAGGTACACACTCTCTCTCGGGTCTTCGTCTACTTCTAGCCTTGTCCTCTCCAGAGCTCTCAGAGATTCCTCTGCCTGCTTTTTTCTTTCTTGCTTCCGATCCTACTCTGTAAGTCATTTTCCCTCTTAGCTCGAACCCCCAAAAACCCTAACCCTGTGTCGCCCATTTTATGTAGTGTGATCGTAGCGTTTGCATCCTGGCTGAACATGCTCTGATTATGTGGATTAGGTTTTTCATTCACGGCACCGATTTCTGTTACTTTTTTGTGTTATATCGTTTTGTTTGTTTTCTATTTGATTTTTTCGCATATATTTGGGGAACTTTTTGCTGGCCTATAAAAATGAGGTAAATTTCATTATGAATATCAGGTTTGTCTTTGACGATTGGGGCCTGAGAGACGTGTGAGCTAATTCTACTACTTGACTGTGCTGAGGATAGTTCTGCATTTCCGCCAAACCAAAATAAAATCAATTTCGATTTTTTCCTTTATTCTCTAAATTTTTCCTGGCAATCTAGATGTCTGTCCCTGTCAAATGTTCAAATTAGTTTGCGCAAGTTGTGGGTATAAGCATGCGATACACGGGGTGAAAAAGAACAAAAGAAAAATGTATGAGAAATTTGACTCTATTGGTGCTGACTGCCACTTATAGAGATAGAAAGGATTCTCATACCTACTTAAAGGGGTATGTTGGAGAGCTGTTGGTTGCAATGCATCTTTTGCTAAGCGGGCGTTGGCAATGTGGTTGAGTAGGTGACATGTAAAGCAGTCTAGTCTTGATAGTAGGTGCTCCTTGGCTGTGGAGTTGTGTGGGCTAGATGTTGTTACTATTCGATGAACTTATAATATTTGGATTTGCAGGAGTTGGAGCAAGATCTTGAGTACAAATTTATTTTGATTATTTCAATAAGGTCTGAACTTTTGCAGTTTTATGTTGTTGATAGTAATGTACATCTATTTAGGATGGTGAGTGATTATTAGAAGACTATTTATGAGTATGACCGCATGAGTCATGTTTGTGCTGCTGAAGAAAATAAAGTATTGCACCAATACCAACCATTTCTATATTTTGTATCTCTAAGATGCTTCTTTCAAATGTGAGATTTACCATAGTTCTGTACTCATTAAAAAAAAAAAATTGCGACCAGGCATGTTTCCTCCCGGAATAATGGTTGTTTTGAGGAATTGGTAAGACTTTGCATATTTTGAATTTTGTTCTAACACCAAGGTCATATGTCTGAACATCAAGAAACTAGACTGTGCGTCAAAAGTAAGGTGTGTTTGTTAATTTATATTTTTTGTAATATTGCTGAATTTTAGGAAGATCATGGGTGAAAAAACATGCCCTATATGCACTGAGGAAATGGATTTTACAGACCAGCACTTGAAGCCATGCAAATGCGGTTATGAGGTTAGAACTAAAATCTACATATAATATATTAAGCCACCGGCATTCAATAAATTCTTTGTTTTGCTAGCTATGTTTCATGTGTTTTTTTTTCATATGTTATTGTCAACTGAACGTGGTTTACTTGTGCTACTTCTAGTGAATTTGCATAGGTCCAACTGCTACATAACAGGAAAAAAGAAGCATGATAGAAATAGATGTAAATGTGTATGATGTGTATTGCAATTAAAACATTTTGATGTGAATGAAATCATGTTTTTTATTCTTTTGATACTCTTATTTACTGCCCTCTCCTCCTTTTCTTTATCTTCAAAGATGTGTGTTTGGTGTTGGCATCACATCATGGAAATGGCTGAAAAAGATGGAACTGAGGGTCGTTGTCCAGCATGCCGTACCCCTTATGACAAAGAAAAGATTGTGGGGATGGCAACAGACTGTGAAAGGTTGTTATAGTAACTGTGCAGTTTCTTGTTTTATATTATTTGATGAATTGTTGAGTGATGTCACCACTTTCTTTGCTGAACAGGTTAGTAGTTGAAAGAAATTTGGAGCGTAAACAAAAATTACAAAAGTCGAAGCCCAAAGCACCTGAAGGAAGGAAACATCTTAGTGATGTTAGAATTATTCAACGGACTCTAGTGTATATAATTGGATTGCCTCTTAATCTTACAGATGAAGATGTGAGTGGCTTCATACCATTGTACCTTCCCTTTTTCCTAGACTGCAACTTAGCGGAACATGGTGCCTGCTTTATCTTCTGTTTCATTTGCTGTTTTATATTTGTTTTTAGTTATATGTAGTACCTAACCCAAGCTTTTCTGGGTTTAACAGCTTCTTCAGCGCAGGGAGTATTTTGGCCAGTACGGGAAGGTTTTGAAAGTTTCCATATCTCGTACAGCAAATGGGGTTATCCAACATTCATCAAACAATAGTTTTTGTGTGTAAGATCATTTGCCATTTTGTACAATTAATTGATTTGTGTCCCCTTCATTCAATCATCTTTGTTCCCTTAATTTGAAATTTTGGTTGGAAATATTGTACTCTCTCTCTCTCTCTCTCTAGATCGCTATTTGTTTATTTTCTACTTTTATTTGTTTATTCTTTACATTTCTTGTGGTTCCATCTTTTATAGGTATATAACATACTCAAAAGAGGAGGAAGCGGCTCGGTGTATTCAATCAGTGCATGGTTTCGTTTTAGATGGTAGATCCTTGAGGTAAGCATGTGTTGTTTTTGTTTGAAGGTTATGATACTATAAATTCCATATGATTATTGATAGGAGTTTGCTTTTGCAGGGCATGCTTTGGGACCACAAAATACTGCCATGCATGGTTAAAACATTTGGTAAATAACTAAGAGAATTTGTATCTTGCAAATTGTTGATGCAAACTAAAGAAATAAATTTAGTTCATGGGATTAATTCTTTTCCTTGTCCAGCCTTGCAGCAATCCAGATTGTTTATATTTGCATGATTATGGCTCTCAGGATGATAGTTTTGCCAAAGATGACCTAATTTCAGCCTTTGCAAGGTGTTATCTCTTCTCTGCGCTTTGTTTCACTTGAATTTTTTACAAGGAGATTGATTATTCAGCTAGACTTTTCCAATACTGAAGGGTTTTTTTTTTCCTACTGCAATATGTGTTTACCTTTGTATTTCCTTTGCTTCTACTCTCTCCCTTATCTCCTTGTCTCTCTCCTCAATTTCTGACTTGCATTGTTTTTAGGAGACTTCTCTTTCTGTTTGGTGCTTGTCTGCTCTTTAGATATAGCTTTATCATATTGTAATTTGACCCATTTGGTTTTAAAGGAGTAGAGTTCAACAAATTATTGGTGCTACAAATAATATGAATGGGCGTTCAGGGAATGTTTTACCTCCCCCAGCAGATGAGTGTAGCAATTCCAGCATATCAATGGCCAAACCAGTTGTGAAAAGTCTTTCAAATGTAAGGCTCCATGCACGTTTGTTATTGGCATGGACTGTTGGATAATTTAATCTTAATGATAAATAACTATATTATATCACAACATATAAGGGATGAGTATCAGCAATGATCAAGTTGTAAAGCATTTCTAAATTTTGTCAATAGAATGCATTACATGTGTCTGGTGAGATGTTTGTCACAATGTGCTCACAATTTATTGAACTTTGTTGACTCTTCCTAACAGTATAATGATGATGAGGTTTGGGGATCTCACACAGATAATGGCACCGGAAGATATAGTGTACCTCCTTCCACTGGCTCATGGTATATGATCTCTTGATCTCTTGGTCTTTGGCATCTTTCATTTCATTCTGTGAGATGGAATCTAATTTTATACTATTTTTTTTCCTCTCAGGGTGATGCGTGTTTCCACTGGTCTGCCACCAGTGACTAGTTCTGTTTCCGGTGGCCCTACCAATCGAAATCCTGATATATCTGATAATTCCCAAGTCTTTGTATCAGATGTTGTAAGCAATGAAAGATATACCCATGATGTAAACAGTTCTATGATAGACGAAGAAAGCTGGGAAGTGTATTCTTATGCTAAATTGGAGCCAACAGAATGGACTGAACAGTTTGTTGATGGAAATTGTCCAGTAGCAGTATCAAATACTAATGCAGAGATTATTCTAGATACAACTCCCACCCCTGTGACTTCCAGCAGACTACTAGCTAAGGGCATCAATCGGAATATTGCAGCATCATCCACTGGCACAAGTTCTATAGAACTCACCCAACCATCCTATAGTCCTGGTTTCATTAAAGATAGAACTCCTCATGCAGATGGGATTATTCAGGGCTCATGCTCTGGATTATCATCAATTAGCATTCATAATCATTTTAAAGACAGGTACTCTGGTCCAGTTGGTCCGCAAAGTGACCTTACTCAAATGAAAGGTTCACAGCAAGATTATAATGAGCATTCTGGTGAAGCTTCAATGTCAACAGCTTTTATGGAAGCCGCACGCATGGAGGAGGATTTACTAGCTTTAGATGATCAGCGGCTGAAAGGTGTCGAGGGCATGCATCGGCTGCCATCCATCTCTTGTTCACCTTGTCCATTACAGGATTTGAATCAGTCAAGCTGTCAATTTTGGCAGCATGGTGAGGCATCCAATCAAGGTAATGTTGATGTGGATCCTAGAATTGTATGCATGAAACACGAGGAAGTTGATTACCCATTGACATCCAAGAGTACCATATCATCATATGGCTTCAATGATAATAAAACTAAGATTCTTGCTGATTTGGGTGGGACGTTTGGTTCATCAAGTGTGTTCTCTCAGAAGGGATTAGGGCATGTGGGCGTTTATGAGGGACATGTACCCAGTGCTGACTATAGCGTTACTTCTGATATGGGAGAGAGCAGCATAATCTCAAATATTTTGTCTTTGGATATCAATGCATGGGAAGATTCATTAACGTCGCCTCACACTTTGGTGAAGTTATTGAGTGAGAATGGTAAACAACATGGTTACAATAAAGTACCAAATTTACAAAAAGCACAAGATAAAAATCAGTCCAGGTTCTCATTTGCAAGACAGGAGGATGTCCTTAATCAAGTACCTGATTTGGAGAATTTGTTTTGTAGTACCAGGCATGTGCCTGATGAATATGTTGCCTCACATGCTTTTATGGAAAAGAAAGATCCTTGTGTAGACACATATCAGCATATCTTTTCATCCGGTAATTCTTTGGAGTCTAGTAAATTTCTCAGCAGTGATCCTTTTACGACTTCTAAACTTCCTCGTGAGTATCATCTTCTACGGTGTTAATGTTCCTGTATTATGTTTACTGTAGAACTGTTTATTCTTTTCTTGTTAGTGAAATTTCCTGCTTTATGATAATTCTAGTGCTATTGATTTTTGTTTAGATTTATGATTCGCCTGGTAATAAGTATTTGTTTCTGTTCTTCCACATTAGAATGTTTTGATTCTATCATTTGCATTGCATCATGAAATTATGTGGTGGTCTTGTATAACAGCGTGATTATATTATGTGTGTTTATCAGAACCATTCTGGGATTTGGTAAGGTGATTATGTTTATATGAATAATTGTTTGAATCCCTCAGTAAATTCAATGTTGGTATTGGAGATGTTGTGGGTAGTATAGTTTTCAGTGTAGTATAGTTTTCGGTGTTGTATCTGCTGAGTCTTTGGTCTTCCAGTGATCAGCATCGTGATTCTGAGTCTCTGGAAAAGGATCATGTTAGTTTAAGAAGATTTTAGGTGTTGTACACACTTTTCAGCTGGCACCGGAGATGACTAGGTTTTGATCTACTTGGTGATATGGGGAGGCTTGTTTTAGAGTTACTTCCCTTACTTTATGCGAGGGCTGAAGATAAGGATGTGTAGCTTCTTACAGGCATAGTGTACTGGATTTTAGGCTGTTGGTTTCTGAGTGAGTAGGAACTTAACTTTCTTGAATATTCTATATATTGGTGAAATGTACAAGATCCTTTGTAGTAGCTAGAAATCCACTAATTAGTGAACAGCAGTGTAGTTAAAATAGTTTTCTTGGTTTTAGGGCACACATGGAATAATTTGTTGGGCCAAACTACTGTCTATATGTGAATTAAATTAATAACCCAAGCAACAAGTAGAAGAAACACCTCTCCAAGCAATTAATCAAGCACCAAGAGAGCAACACACAAGAACACACCAAATTTATGTGGAAAACCCTCTAGTGTAGAGGGAAAAAACCACAGGGCAAATCCGATCAATCTCCTATAATGAAATAGAGATTACAAAACTCAATTTTATGACTAGTACTTAAGTTCACAAAAAAAATGGGAAATACAACAATATCAACTGTCTAGGAAAAAAATATAATCTCACAACCAGGCGAAACCAATATTGCAACGAGATCCCTACTCTGAATACTACAATTCTTTGTAGTTGCAGCGCCCAAAGACGCCTCCTACAGAAACCCCAAATTTTTTCTTGAACAAAGAAAAAATTGGGGACTGTTGAGAAGTACGGGATCCATAGAGGGGGCTGGTGTTTTTGAGGAAACTCGAGCTCGATATGGGGTTGGTCTTTTGAAAAACATTAGGAATGGCTGGGGTGTTTCTCAAACTTGGTATCCTGTAGAGTAGGGGATGGTTTTCGCCTTCGTTTCTGGCATGATGTGTGGTGCGGAGAAGCAAATCTCAAGTCCTTATTCCCAGAACTCTTTTCTATAGCTTGGGACAAAGAGGCTTTAGTGTCTGATTACTTGGACTCTTCTGGCTCTTATGCTCATTAGAACCTGATTTTTCTTAGGAAGGTCCAAGATTGGAAGCTTGAGTCTCTGGTTGCATTCATTGATCTTTCATACTCTTCAAAAACCTCTTCGAGAGAGATTAGATGCAATGTTATGGTCCTCAGCTTGTAACCGCATGTTTGAAGTGGAGATGTTACAATACATTACGATATGGAGAGTTTTCCCATTTTCTTTGGAAGAGTGTTTGGAAGGTGAAGGCTCCAACTCATATTGCTTTCTTCAATTGGACAACTTTGGGTAAAATCCTTACGATTGACAACCTAAGGAGATGAGGACTTACCCTTGTCAATTGGTGTTGTCTTTGTAAGAAGATTAAAGAGATCGTAAGCCACCTTTTCATCCATTGTGAGTTTACTAGTGAGATATTTCACTTGGTTCTCATTTTATTTGGAGTCTCGTGGGTCATTCTAGGCAATATTCTAGAGTTACTTCAATGTTGGAAGTCGCAAGGGCAGAGATATCCTAAAGAGGCCATATGGAAAGTCATCCCTTGTTTACTTATGTGGAGCATTTAGAAAGAAAGAAAGAAAGAAATAGACATTTTTTCCGAAGACCACAAGTATAATGTGTTGCAATTAAAAGCCTCATCCTTGAGCTCCCTTTTAGATTGGACTGTTTCTTTTGTTCCTAATTTCTCCTCTTCCAATCTTGTAGATTTTGTTAACTTTTTAGATTCTCAACCCCAATAGTGAGGATACTTCTCTTGTATGCTTTTCATGTAAATGAGCTTTTCTTCTTCTTCTTCAATAAATCGCAGAGAAGCTTTATTGTGATTTCTTATGGGGTGGTCTTGGTGAAGAATTCAAATTTCACTTTAGTCAGCTGGACCAAGGTTTGCTCTCCGATCTCTAAGGGAGGTTGGGCATTCAAAATTTATGAATTTCAACCGTGCTCTTTTGGGAAATATCTTTGGCGCTATGGGCTTGAGAGAGCGGCATGGTGGATGCCAAATTTGGCAGCTTATGGGGTGGATGGTGTTCTAACGAGCCAGCTGGTTTGTATGGGGTAGGGGTTTGGAAGAATATCATAAGGGGTTTGGGGATTTATTCTAGTCACACTAGGTTTGATGTGGGAGATGGCGTTAATGCTAAATTTTGGCATGATCAGTGATGTGGGGACAAGGCCCTTATAGAAGCCTTTCCAAACTTATATGGTATTGCCTGTGTTTAAGATGCTGCAGTAGCGGCTCTCTTGGAGTATTTTGGTGACTCACTTCAATGGAACGTAACCTTTACTAGAGCGGCACATGATTGGGAGGTGGATGTTTTTGCCTCGTTCTTCAATTTGTTGTACTCAGTTAGAATGAGACGGGATGGTGTAGACAAGCTTTGGTGGTCCTCCTCCAAAAAAGGGTTGTTCGGCGTTAGTTCCTACTATAGTGTTCTTGTTGGTAACAATGTCTCTCTTTTCCCTTGGAAGAGTATTTGGAAGACGAAGGTTCTCTTGATGGTGGCCTTCTTTGCTTGGTCAATGGTTCTAGGGAAGATTCTTAGTATGGACAATATCAGAAACCGGCATGTCATTGTAATTGATAGGTGTTGTATATGCAAGAGGAATGTGGAGTTCGTGGATAATCTTCTCCTTCATTGTGAGGTCTCTTGCACCTTATGGAATGCCATTTTCAGTCGTTTTGGGCTTTTTTGGGTATGCCTAGCAGTGTTGTCGCCTTGTTTGCTTGTTGGCGGACTGGTGGAAAAACTAAGAGTGCCGTTGTTTGGAAGATGGTACCTTCCTGTCCCTTGTGGTGTCTTTGGAGGGAAAGAAATGACAAAAGTTTTGAGGACCGTGAGAGATCGTCAACGGAGCTTGAGTCTTTCTTCTATTTACTTGGACAACTGCATTTGTAGCTCCTTGGGAGCTTAGTTTTCATAATTTTCTTGCTCTTTTCTTCCCTTCTACCTAAGTGTTTTCTTTTGTATACTCCCTATATATTTGAGTAGCGCTTTTCGTTTTTAATGATATTTCGATTACTTATAAAAAAATAATAATTTATCGTTCATAAAAAAGAAGAATAAATCTTTGTTCTTGCGGCGAGGGGAAAAAAAAAAAAAACTCTTTTTTCACTCTCTCTCTGCACTACTGCACGCAAACACTGTTTTCTCTCTCTCTCTCTTTGCACTGCTCTCATGTTTCACGCTCCTTCTCTCTTGTTTTTTCTTTTGCTTTAGTGTGTTGTGTGGCGTGACCATATTGTTGGCTTTTTAAACAACTTGAATCCTACTTAGGGTAGGCTTTCGCTTTACCAAGTGGGCTGGACCCATGTGGGCTTCCACAACAATTTCCTCCTCCAGCCCACTAAGGAAGGAGATTGTGATTTGACTCATCGGTTAGAATCTATGCCGGCCAGTCTAACACAAACCTCAAGCTTTTCTCTAGTAACAGCCTTCATCATTATTAACACATATCTGGTCACTAGGGATAAATCTTAGCTTCTAGACTTATTGTACATTTCAAACACTTGTACTTGAAACTCTATGGATAATTGAACCTAGAGATAACTCTTTAGCTCTAAAGACTTGTAATAGGATTAGTCTTCTTGTTTGTAACCGCATGCTGAGATGATAATATCCAGCATGCATATTGTTTAGTTTTATCTTAGTTTAAACCTAGAGATAGAGTTGTATTTAAACTACACTTCTTCTGCTATATATATGGACGCATACTCAGTTGAAGAGTACGTCAGAATTTACAACAATCCTAGTATTATTTCTCTGTTCTAATATGGTATCAAAGCCACATATAGACTAACGTCTCATATGGTTTCTGCTCCCTCTTCTCCCACCGCTGCCATAATCTCTCCCACAACCTCTCCTCCTTCTACACCTATCTCTAAAATGGCGTCAACACCTCCTCCAACACCCTCTTCCCAACTTATGTTTCCAAATATGTCTCACTCCCTTCACATCAAGCTGGCCAAAGGAAATTTTATGGCCTGGAATACACAGATCCTTGCCTACATTAAAGGGCAAGATGCATTCGGTTTTCTCGACGGGTCTTCCCCGCCCCCTGCTCAGTACATACCGAATCCCAACTCCATCGAGGGTGCTCCGGCTACAATCATCAACCCCGATTATCTCTCATGGTGTCAACGGGATCAGATGATTCTAAGTGTTCTTATCTCCACTCTTACTGAACCCTATGTGGTTCATGCTGTTGGATGTATAACAGCCAGCCAGTTATGGAGTACTCTCCTCTCCATGTTTGCCTCCCAAGCCAAGGCCCGTGTTATGCAAATTTACTTTCAATTGGCCACTGTCCAGAAGGGAAATCACTCCATCACGGAGTATTTCCAAACAATCAAGACCCTCCGAGACACATTGGCTGCTGCTGGCCAGCCCATCAATGAATTTGAAGCCGTCTCTTTTCTTCTAAAAGGCCTTGGTACTGAGTTTGACTCCTTTGTTACATCTGTAACAACTCGGGTAGATCCTCTTTCGTTTGATGGCTCACGAGATGCGGATTGAGCAACAATTTCCAGCCTTGGAGCTCTCCCAGCCGTCTGCACATTACACAACTCGTGCCGCCATGCTTCGGGGACGAGGCCATCGTGGTGGCAGAGGATCTCCTTCCGGTGGCAGAGGCAACTCCTCTTCAAACCGTGGCCGTGGTTCTTACTTCAACACTGATGCTCCTTCTTCCAACCGGCCTGTTTGTCAATATTGTGGTCGGATTGGCCACACCACTGCCCGATGCTACCAAAGGTTGGAATCTGTCCAATCTTCTGACTCATATCAGCAATCACAGCAGCCCTACCAGCAGACTCCACATGCCTATTACTCCTCTCCTACCCTACCAACTGAAGGTAATTGGTATCCAGATACCGGGGCTACTCATCACGTCACAAGTGAGCATCAACATCTCAATCTCTCTTCCGAGGAATACACCGGCCAGGATAAGATTCGTGTAGGCGATGGTTCAGGTTTGCCTATCACTCATATTGGTTCTGCTCTATTCACTCTTACTCGTCGTCATTATATCCTCACTCAATTGCTCCTTGTACCTCTTATTTGTAAAAATCTTCTCTCCGTCCAACAGTTTTCACGTGATAATGATGTCTTTTTTGAATTTCACCCTTCTTTTTTTTGTGATTAAGGACTGCAAATCCAGGATCACTCTTCATCAAGGACCTCTTAAGGATGGACTTTACCAACTTCATCCTTCCTCATCATCTTCCATCAATAAACAAGCTCTTGTCGGTGAACGGACCTCCACTGATCACTGGCACAAGCGCTTAGGTCATCCCGCCCTCCGCACAGTCCACAAAGTCCTCTCTATGTTTCAGCTTCCAGTCATCAACAATAAGGCTTCCTCTCCTTGTACTGCCTGTCCTCAGGCAAAAGGCCATTAATTGCCATTTCCAGTTTCAATTCCTACTATTTGTCAACCCTTAGATTTAGTTTATTCTGATGTATGGGGTCCTTCCCCAACATTTTCTATTAATGGAAATCGATATTATGTTTCTTTTGTTGATGCCTTTAGTCGTTATACTTGGGTGTTTCCAATTCAATCCAAATCTGATGTTAAACCCACATTTCTAAAATTATAAATCTTAGCTTCTAGACTTAATGTACATTTCAAACACTTGTACTTGAAACTCTATGGATAACTGAACCTAGAGATAACTCTTTAGCTCTAAAGACTTGTAATAGGATTAGTCTTCTTGTTTGTAACCGCATGCTGAGATGATAATATCCAGCATGCATATTGTTTAGTTTTATCTTAGTTTAAACCTAGAGATAGAGTTGTATTTAAACTACACTTCTTCTGCTATATATATGGACGCATACTCAGTTGAAGAGTACGTCAGAATTTACAACAATCCTAGTATTATTTCTCTGTTCTAATAATCATCATGTCAGCTGGAATCTTCTCAGTGAATTTTTTTTCAATTGCATCAACTGTTCTACTGCTACTTGTCCTAGCCAATTGTGTCTCACATCAATATGCTTCAATAGCTTTTAACCATCTTTCTTAAGCTTGAACACCCATTTAGGAAGCTTTACCATCTAATAATTGTCATTCTTTTGACCTTCATGCAACTTTGCTTGTTCTTATGAGACTGTACTTCCTGAAAGCTCTCTTGCTTCCTCGTATCAGTAAACAAAATATACTCAGAATCGGGGTATCTGGTTGATGGACGATGCTCCCTAGTAGACCTTCTAACCTGAGGCTTTGGTGGAGTAGACTCCTCCCCCTGCTCAATACCCTCTGTGTTCGTTGTATCACCTCATCAACAACTGCTGGCTCATCACCTTGGTTTTCAACTCGTGTCTCTCCCCCATGAGTGGCACTATCTGAAGACGAAGAGACAGGTGTAAGCTCAGCTGCTCAGGAACAACTTTAATGGCATGTACTGACTTTTCAGATTTCTCAAAGCATGCCCAAGTCCGATCTCATGAAAAACCACATCTCTGCTTCTGATTATCTTATCCTTTTTTGGATCCCATAGCTTGTATCCAAATTCTGCATCTCCATAGCCAACAAATGTGCAAGGAAAGGCCTTATCATTAAGTTTCAATTATTGTTCCTTAGGCACATGTGCAAATGCTTTGCAGTTTGCACCCACCTTCAAGTGAGAGTATGAAATGTGCTTTCCTGTCCACACTATTTGTAGAATATGAAAACCTAAAGGAACTGATGGAGACCGATTGATTAGGTAGCACGCAGTACAAACAGCTTCACCCTAGAATGGCTTAAGCATTTCAACCATCCTTAACATACTTCTGACCTTTTCCAAAATAGTGTGGGGCTAATTCTCTCTGCCACACCATTGTGATGTGGAGTTCCAGGAAATGTCTTCTCATGTCTAATGCCGTGCTCTGCAGTAATCTTCAAATTCATTAGACGTGTATTTAGCTCTGTTATTAGTATGGAGGCACTTTAAAGGCTTCCCAGTTTCCCTTTCCACCATGGTATGAAACTTCATGAAGTGCTGAAATACCTGGTCTTTTGTTCCCATATCTTTCGTTAAGCATCATCAATAGAAGTAGCAAAATACTTATTGCCACCTAAGGACTCCACTTCAGTGGGACCACATATATCAAAATAAACCAAATATAACGCATTGGGGTTTCTACTAGAGGATTTTTGAAAAGACACTCAATGATGCTTGCCAAATAAACAATAATCACATTTATTTAGTGATGTATTTTTGGCAAAAGGAATGATGGACTTCTATGCCAAAATTTGCAATCCTTTTTCACTCATGTGAGCCAGTCGCCTGTGTCACGAGTCTGGTGAATAATCATCTGCAGTTGCATTTACCGCATCACCACACACCTTTACTTGTGTCTTGTAAAGTGTGCAACAAATCTTTCCTCTAGCAAACACCATTGACCCCTTCTTGAGTTTTCATTTCCCACCGCCATGATAGCTATCATAGCCTGCTTTATCAAAAGCATGTATGGAGAACAGATTCAGGTGCATATCTAAACGCTTTGCACATCCTTCAATGTCAAGATGCATCCTGCATTTGTTTCAACACAAATGTCGCCAATTCCCACAAGGTCGGTATAGCTATCATTGCCCATATTCACCCTGCCAAAGTTACCCCCTTTGTACAAAGTAAAGAGCTCCTTCCTTAGAGTGTCATGTTAGGAAGCTGCTAAGTCAATTACCCACTCTACATATGGATCTGCAACGTGAAAACATTCTTCCTCTCCTACAGAGAATACTACCACATCCTCATCTGAAGCGCTAGCTGTGGTATTCTGATCATCCGCCTCCTGATCTTTCTCCTCTCTGTTTTTTTTTTTTTTTTTCCAAGCCTTGGAGTGCTTCTTTATGTGACCCTTTATTGCAGTAGAAACATATGATTTTTCCTTTCGCCTGTGATTGACTTCTGGATTTACCATGCCCCTTAGTATCTCTACTCTTACATCTTCCTATGTTCTTTGTAACAAGAGCATGTGGATTACCTCTGCCCATATCTCTTCTTCTTGTTTCTTCATGAAACAAACGGTCTTTAACCATTCGGAGCAGAGTTACCAAGTGACACCACCATCTCCTAACTATCAGGCAAAAAACTCAAAAAGCAATAGTGCTTACAACTCATCATCTAGCACTATTTTCATCGTGATCAACTGATTCACCAAGTTTTGGAAGACCTTGCCCCTTTAAGCTTCAAATTCAAAAGCATTCTAATCGCAACAACTTTATTTTGAGTTGTCTTCCTCTCATACAGACTCTCCAACTTTTATCATAGATTGTAAGCATTTGTCTCTTGAAATACAGGATGGAACAGACTGAGGTCAACCCACTGTCTGATATATCCAATGATTTTTCTGTGCATCTTCTCCCACACTTTCTTAGTTATATTGCTTGGCTTGGCACTATCACCTTCAATTGGGTCATGTAAATCCTTACAATAAAGGATGTCCTCCATCATTGGCTTTCAAATTGAATAATTGAATGTTGTAAGTTTAATCATAGTACCCAAAGAATTCTCTGTTTAATCCACACAAGACAACCACATCCAAATAACTTGGTTCTGTTACCACTTTGTTGGGCCAAACTACTGTATTCGTGAATTAAATTAATAACCCAAGCAACAAGTAGAAGAAAAATCACACAAGCAATTAATCAAGCACCAAGAGAGCAACACGCTAGAACACACCAAATTTACGTGGAAAACCCTCCAGTATAGAGGGAAAAAACCACGGGGCAAATCCGATCAATCCACAATAATAAAATAGAGATCACAACACTCAAGTTTATGCCCAGAACTTGAGTTTGCAACAAATTGGGAAATACAACAATACCAACTTTCTAGGAAAAAATATAATCTCACCACAAACCACCATAATCTGGCAAAACCAATACTGTGGCGAGATTCCCACTCTGAATACTATGACTCCTTGCAGCACCAAAGACAGCTCCTAGAGAAACCCCCAATTTGTTCTTGAACACCACGAGGAAAAAAAAAAACTCTTTTTTCTTTGTCACTCTCGCTGCACACTGCCGCAATTCTCTTCTCTTTCTTTTCTCTCTCTCTCTGCTGGTCTCTCATGTTTCACTTTCCTTCTCTTGTTTTTTCTTTTGCTTCAGTGTGTTGTGCGGCATGACCACATTGTTGGCTTTTTAAACTACCTGAATCCCACTTAGGTTAGGCTGCTTTACCAAGTGGGCTGGTCCCATGTGGGCCCCCACAGCATGATGTTCATCCTTGCATCTGGTGTGGTTTCCATTTGGTCTTCATGTAGATAGTGTCACAGGCCAGAAATGGAGTTAGGGTAAAGATGGGATTTTTGAGAATTGAAGAATCAAGAAGGAAGTTAGAGTGGAAGTGAGTTGTTCGGGAGAGTATGTGGCAGTTGGAGAAGTGAAGGCTGAAGGGTGCATTCCAGCTGGTTCTAAAGCTGTGCGTTTCGGTATTCCTAGGCTAGCCGGGCTAAGTAAATAAGGACCGGTTATATGGGCCGAGTTAATGGCTTATAGTTGGGCTTCGTCCCTTTTATGTTATGTTTTAATGGGCTGTCTTGTAAGGGGGTTATATATAGCCTCTAGGGTTGATAGAAGGGTATCTTTTGGCATTGATTACTTTTGTAGTGGAGGCTGGCTTCCTCGAATCTGCCATTACTGTTATTCCCTTATTTCATTCCACCCCATTAATGATACTACCAGAAATTCACTTCCATTACTGATCTTTGTCAGTCTCTTCCATTAAATTCACCAAGAAACCCACATTATATAATTCACTTGTTCAGATAGTGATATAGCGAGATCAGTCTGTTTTATGGTTCACGCATTTGTGATTTCTCTTGGACCTAATCTCATAATTTCTTGAATTCTGGGATTTAGTACACATGTCATAGCCTTCTATGGTAACTAATAGAGACTATTGAACTGAGTTTTTGAACAGTATCGTTTTTAGTTTCGAATTTTCCAGGTTTATCAGTACCTGTTTTAGATTTATTACTTAAGTAATGGACAAAAAAAGAAAAAAAAAGAAGAGGTAAATGTATTTGCTATCCACTTTTTCTTAACGGTCACTGTTTCTAGTGACTGTTATATGAATATTTGCTTTTCACTGATTTTCTGTTATATTGCTTTTTTACACTGTTTCTAGTGACTGTTATATAAATGTTTTCTGTTCACTGATTTTCTTTTATATATTTTTTGAGGTTCCTTGCTCCAATATCCCCCAACGGTTTCAAGAGCTCCATCTATGATCCCACCAGGATTTTCAGTGCCAAGCAAGGCACTGCCTCCAGGATTTCCTTCTCGTGAGAGGACAGATCAGGCTTTTGACAGATCTGGTTTGTCATTTATTACTTTTATTTTATAGATTTCTTTTAGATAGATTCTAATCTTCCTTTTACCTTCCAGCGAATCATATGTTCCGATCTGCAACAACTGGAAATGTTGGCATCGCTGGAGATGTTGAATTTATTGATCCAGCAATAATGGAAGTTGGCAAAGGGATTCTGACAAGAGGGCTGAATAAGGCAGGCTTTGATGTGAGACCAACTCTACGTCCACAGTTTAGTCCTTTTGAACATGATACAAGCCTTAAACTTTTGATGCAGCAATCCATTTCAACACAGCAGAATATAGGATTCCCAGATCACTTCGGGAATAGATTTTCTCCCCCAAATGATGCATATCGATTTCAACCGATGCTTTTAGATCAAGTTCAACCCAACAATCCATCTGCCTTTCCACCATTGACTGCTCAACAGATTAGTAATATGCAAATGCCGAATGACCGTTGGGGTGGATGGAATGAGGTCAGGGGAATCGGTGGTCTGAGTAATATCAGAACTACTGCCAAATGAGAGGCTGGGATGTAACAAGCTTATTCGTAGCCACATGGATATAAGTTTCCAGTGCCTGCTTTCAGCGATCTACCCAACATTTGGAATGTGAAATTTAATTGTAATTTCTCTTTTTAAACTTGATTGGGTGGTCAAATGTGAACTGGCCCTGCTTTTTAGTAGTTAGTTTGTTAATAACACCTGGTAAGGAGCAACTTATGTCTTTGTTTTTTTTGTGAAGCTATTTTGTGTCCCTGAAAAAAGTAATGGGATTAGGTTGTTTGCATTGGCAGAGTGGAAAATGAAGCTGGCAATGGATTTTGTGCCTTAGAATGACGGGCCTAGAGGGGACTGACATGGCTCCCACACATCCTGGTTAGTTTCTACCTGATGAGTCCATCACTTTGCAGCGTGTCATTTCTTTCGATTGTGAGAGCGATGTTTTTAAACATGATAGAAAACTTCAATTGCGCAGGCAGAACTTTCTGTTATCCAACACAGTATGTTAGATTTTTTAGACTTTCTAGATTTTTGTTTTTTTTTTAGTGGTCAGACAAAATTGTACGTATAAGATTGTAAGTTGTTTCGAGTGTTTTGTATTTGTAGGTAAGGTGGCTTAAGAACACTGGTATTGGCTGTGTGTACATGTAAAAGTTCTGTCAACGTAATCGAATGATTCTGTTACCAAGTTATGTAAAGAAGGAGAAGATGAAGTTTTCCTTGTCGGAGACTTAGGTTCGAACCCCCTTAACCCAGAGATAAGGTTTTACTAATTAAAAAAAAAAAAAAAAAGGTTTTATCTTTTACAACACATAATTTTTAACATACCAAAAAAGAAAGAGAAATTGTTCTTACAGCTGTAACTAGCAACTAAATTCATATGTTGTGTCTTGCTTGTGTTTGGTGGCTGGAAAAACTTAAGGTTGATAAGTTGTTCCTAATTTAATGCCCTCTGTTGGATGTCTCTTGAGGTGATCGAATCAGCTTATTTTTTAATTTATTTAGAACATAAATTGTAGAAAAATGAGATTGCCTCTTTGTGTATAGTTGATTAGTTGGAAAGGAAGATGACAAACACACAATGGAGAGACCAGGGGTCTTGTTAACACGCAAATCACAAGATTGAAGTGGAGGCTCTCTTTTCCCTTGGGGCTGATGCATTGGCGTAATTTCCTCATCGGTAATTATGCAGTCCTCTACCAAAGGTTTGATGAGACCTATGCATTTTATATGCTTACATTAGGAGCATCCTAGTGCCAATAGTTGGTATCAACCCATGCCTTCTCGCTACAAGTTTGTGGATAATTTCCTCCCATTAGGATGGGGGGACTTCTTTTGTTTACTTTCGTGTACGTTCGTGCATTATTGCATAGCAGTGACATTAGTTGTGCGAGGATGCAATGAATTTAGTTTCATCTTCTTGTTAGGGGACGAATTCAATTCATTTTAGACATTCGTAGGGTTGGGCTGGCCCCCAATTTCTTAAGTGTGTGTGTGTGTGTGTCGTTGCATACAGATGGCTGTTTCCATCCAGAGTAATGATAAAAAAAAAACCACCCACATTACACCTCACATGGGGTGGGGCTCTTGTGATGGTGGGTTCCATCCCATGTGAGGGGAGAGTGTGTAATTGGTGTTTAATAAGTGTTTTTGTATCATCCCCCATCCAAGCATCCTCTCTACTCACCACAAGGCAAAGGTTCTGTTTATGGCCTGAGGATGGCTGTTATCCAAAGGCAAAGGTTCTGCTTGTGTTTATTAAAATTTAAAACCCACCAAAAGTTGTAAACCATTGAATATAAGAAGTCGCAAAAGAATCTGACAGCTCGTGATGGTGCGTTTGCCTTCCATCGATTGATTTTTTAAGACCTTTGTTAGGATTCCAATAGGGTTTATTATTTCACCTTCTTCCATTTGAGTAGAAGTTAATTATTATTATTTTTTTAATAAAATAACCATTTCGTGTACTAAACATGCCCCAAGACGTTTGAGTCCTCTACAAAGGAGGTGAAGAAAAGACTTTGAAAGTTACTATTGAAGCAATTATACCAATCTCTGCCACCCTATTAGAAAGTCATTGTTCATCGTCGATTTTTAGAAAATCCATATAGAGTTGCGTCTTCTGCAGATGGTTGTGGAAGGGTGAAGAATTTAGCGTTAATGTCATTGATCATGAGCCAGGTGGACCTAAGTTTTTTTGTTTGCAATTAATTTCTTCTCATTTAAGCTGTTCCTACAAAACTATTTGAAATACTTCTCGAGTTTTGTTTCCCTCAAAGGTTTATTGGTACTCTCAAAGTCTCAATACAATCAAAGTACTCCCAAAATCTCTTAAATGGATTCCGATCGGGTGCAATGAACTATTTAGGTGAGAGGGCATCTGAGTCTCACCTACTCGAACAGGGAGCTCAAACACCTGCTCGAATTGCCCGAACACCTGTTTAGGTGAGAGGGTACCTGAGTCTCACCTATTCGAACATGGAGCTCAAGCACCTGCTCGAATTGCCTAAACACTTGTTTGAATAGGCAGGTGGAGGTTCGAGTATTCTCTCACATAAATTACTCATATTGCATGTAATACAGACAGCTCATTGCACCCGATCCCATCCCACCTAGACAAACTCAGAGACCGAGAAAGGAGTTTGCTATGTGGTCAAGCATTTGTGAAAAATCATCTTAATTTCAAGTCCCACTTGGTCAAAACATACATGTTATACATGACACACCATTGTGAGTATCCAATGTTGGTAGATAGTTTGGAAGTACATAAGCAGATTTATGATGTTGTTATTGTAATTTTTGTTCTAAAAGGTTACATCTAGGTTTACTCTGGTGCACTAGACAAAAACCAAATTAACCATCGTTCTTACCTATTGGTAGATCGAGGTGGATTTAATGTTATGAAAACCTATTTTATTTGAAGTGATTTAAACTTTATTCTTAATTAGATTGGTCTTGGCTTTAACTAATAAAGAAGATGCAATCAAGGTTATGACTCCTAAATAGGATTAGGTTGGAAGGAAGCTTTTGTTGATGCTGAGGGATTGGCATAAGGTTTAACATTTCCGTCTTTATAATGTCTACTGGTGGGTTTATGATGTTGGAATTTATTTATTTATTTATTTTTCATTATTTTTTCTAGTAATATCAGGATTCATTAATTTTTTAAACTTTAGGATTTTTTTTATTTTTTATTTTTTAAAATGAATTCTAGTAACCTTAGGATTAGGATTTAACGAAAAACATAATGCTATTTTTGAAAGAGAAATGTTATTTCTCTATTGAGCGACAAGGACGATTAGTCCCCTATTTACGATGTCGTTTAGGAGCTAGGTTTTCTTTTCCTTAATCTTCTTTTGGAGAGAACTTGTTGGGGTGTTTGTGGCGGAAGTGACGGTCATTGTAGGTTCGGATGTTTCGATATCCGATCAATTCTAAACTGTTTATGGAAAATTAAACGACTTTTTATGCCTTTTGGTTCCAATTTGATTCAATTTGTGTTGTCTGAATCCATAACATTATTGATGAACTTGATGTGCTTAGATTGCACATTTTTGTTTTTCATTAATTTCCAAACGGACAGAAAGGCTGCTGCTCTTTTCTATTTCATTGCAGTTCATTGAACATACTATAGAGTATAGAGAATAGAGATCATGTTTGTTATGGCTTTCATTGTAATATTGGCCACAGCATCGACCATTGTTGAGTTAACTTTTTGTCCAGCTTGCAAGATTATTATATTAGTTATAAAATTCATTCATTTAAAAAAAAAAAAAAAAAAACTTATAAAAAATTCTTATCCCACTCATGCCGGTCTCTGTATGCATGGGCTCTACAGAAGTCTTCTACAAATTTCCTTTTGAAAAGTGCGCATGCTGTATGCTTGGACGGTATCATCATATTTGTTGGACTGTACAACCAATGTTTCATTATTATAGCTAGACTCAGCCTAGACTTTATAATTCAGACAGTTCATTGCACCCAATTCCATCCCACCTAGACAAACTTAGAGACTCGATCCCATCTCACCTAGACAAATTCAGAGACCGAGAAAGGAGTTTGCTATGTGGTCAAGCATTTGTGAAAAATCATCTTAATTTCAAGTCCCATTCACTTGGTCAAAACATACATGTTATACATGACACACCATTGTGAGATCCAATGTTGGTAGATAGTTTGGAAGAACACAAGCAGATTTATGATGTTGTTATTGTAAATTTTATTCTAAAAGGTTACATCTAGGTTTACTCTGGTGCACTAGACAAAAACCAAATTAACCATAGTTCTTACCTATTGGCAGATCGAGGTGGATTTAATGTTATGAAAACCTATTTTATTTGAAGTGATTTAAACTTTATTCTTAATTAGATTGGTCTTGGCTCTAACTAATAAGAAGATGCAATCAAGGTTACGACTCCTAAAGAGGATTAGGTTGGAAGGAAGCTTTTGTTGATGTTGAGGAATTGGCATAAGGTTTAACATTTCCGTCTTTATAATGTCTACCGGTGGGTTTATGATCTCGAAATTTATTTATTTATTTATTTTTCATTATTTTTTCTAGTAATATCAGGATTCATTAATTTTTTAAACTTTAGGATTTTTCTTCTTCTTCTTTTTTTTTTTTTTTTTTTTAATGAATTCTAGTAACCTTAGGATTAGGATTTAACGAAAACATAATGCTATTTTTGAAAGAGAAATGTTATTTCTCTATTGAGGGTGGCCATACGACCACGCTCTGTAGTTTTATTTTTTTAAATAATAAATTAGCTCATAATCTATAAAAGTTAAGCACAAGTATATTCCTTTAGTAAAGCAGGAATACAATTGGAAAAGTATTTTATATATGTTTTGCATTGTTTTTTAATGTATTTATTTTGAATGGATAAGTAGACCAAAACAAATACATAGGCAAACATTCTTAATACAAAAAAAAAGAAAAAGAAAAAGAAAAGGAATGCGTTTGGTTGTTTCATTATATTCTAGCTAGCACCAAACATGGGGGGATAAAGATTTTCTTCAAATTGGGTTTGAGAAAGTTCCTCCAATTCTGTCTATAAAAATGTCACGTGTTCTTTTGCATATGAGAATGACATGCTTATTTTAATTGCAATAACAAAATTGGAAGAACAAATGTTTGAAGGCTCAAAAACCATTTTTTTTTTCTCTTATTGGGTGGCCATATATATATATATATATATATATATATTTATTTATTTCTCAGATACCATTGTTAGTGTTGTCTTGGGTGTATTATAGTGCGGATGTTTGCGCGGAGAAGAAGTTTAATTGAGGAGACTTCAAACGAAAAATGTTTTATGCCATAAAAAAAAAAAAAATGTAAACTATTTTATAGAAAAAAATGAGGTGTTTTATAATTGACCAATTAATTTTTTCAAGTGCTTGCCGACCACGGAAATTATTTTTTACCAAAAACGTTTTAAAATAAATAGAGCCATGAAACTAATGAAATAAATAATAATAATAATTAAATCTAATTTATAAGGCATTTGAAAAGAGGGACGGAAATTTCCTATTTGTATAAACCAGTATCTAAAAGCGACATGCACTCTTTAAGCTATTAAAAAAGCATGTGATCGAGAAGTACATCTAATTAAAAAAAAAATATGTGATTCTTACATGCAAGAGCTAGACATATATCACTATTATAAGTTAGTTTGTAAAAAAATTATGTTTTTTTTTAAGGAACAAAAGGTTCTAAACTTACCTTAGATAAGAAAAAATGAGAAAATAAAATTTGAGTAGAAATAGAGGTAATGGGGAATGAGGAATGTTAGAACATCTCCTTGTGTTCTCTTGGTGTCATCCTGGAATGGCATAGATGTAATTTTTTTGATTAAAAAATTACATATATGCCATCCAAAAGGACATATATGTAATTTTTTAATTATATCTATGCCATTGCAGGAAAACACTAGGAGAACACCAGGAGATTTTCTAGCATTTCTCAATGGGGAATATCCCATCATTTAAAATAAGAAATTATTAAGTGTCGTGAAAAAATTGTTGAACAATATAAGTCGATCATGAGGTCTTTGTCAGTATTTTTTTTTTTTTTTTTACAATACAGTAATATTTTTATAACTCAATCAAAAAAAATAGAACAGATTATTCTAGTAAAACAAAATCACAAATGCATTCAAAAATTTCTTCCATCCGAACTGTCTTTCTTCATGCATGTAACATGCAAAATCCTCGGTGCCAAACGAGATAATTGATTGTCCATGCTATTTCTGTTTTGCTATTTATATCATTTCATTACTTTCCATTTTAATCGAAACATTCGATTTATGTTTGGGATGTCTCATCATTACCTGAGATTAGATAATAATTAACACCCTCTCTTTACGAGACAAAAAGGATGTTATGTTCCCCTAAATTGTCTGATTCCCAAACAAGTTGTACTTGATTGTGAAAGTTTGTTTGAAGCACATTGCATTGTCAAATGAATGTTGTTAGAAGTATTCTAATTTTTTTTGAAAAATTATATTATTGGTTTTTATGATTGGCTTAAATTACAAATAATTTTTTGTAGTATAAAAAATAATTGTAAGGTTTTTGTAGTAGGTAAAAATTACAAATTACTCTCTGAAGTCGTTTTCCGTCCACAAACAAAATAGAAACTATTAGGTTGCCATGCCAGAATAATAAAAATGTGACACTTGTCACTCTTAATAAAAAAAATATATTAATATATTAAAAATTAAAAACTTCAAATTTTGGTTTATTTTTTTATTTAAAAAAAAATGAAAAATGGAATTTGGTGTTGGGCCTGTGAGCCACCCCTATAGGTGGTTGGCGCCACCTTTGGGGTGGCTGCGGCCTACCCCAGCCAACCCCAGATGATTCCCAAACGATTTATTTTCTGTGATTTGGTTTAAAATCGCATTATTTATCTATGAAATCGCAATCTCAAACACACCTTACAACTTTATGTGGGTCGTTCAAGTATAAATTGAGATTCTCATCAATTTTGTTGTTCGTATTGCTAGCAATCGAGATAGTAAATATAAAGGCACTTTTATATGTTAAGCAAATCTCCACGTCAGATAATGCAACAAATATTCAAACACAGTCAACAATAATGATTCTCCTTTGATTGATCCCATTGAATATCGAAGCATTGTTGGAGGGCTACAATATTGCACACTTACTCGGCCTGATATTTCATTTTTGATAAATCAATTATGTCAATTCATACATTCTCCTACAGATAAGCATTGGACAGCTGGAAAGCGAGTACTTCGGTATCTTAAAGTTACTATTGATCATGGTCTTCATTATTCCAAGTCTTCTCTTCAATTAAATGCATATTATGACTTGGACCGGACCGGTTCTCCCAATGATCAAAGATTTACAAGTGGTTTTAAGGTGTTTCTAGGAGCGCAAAGAAACAACATATTGTTGGCTGTGATTGAATATCTGTTACATTATCAGAGGTGGAGATTTACTTAACATTATAGGCTTATTTGTCCAAGCAGATCTCGGGCATTGTGTCTCTCTACCCGGACAAAGTGAACCATATAAGAACTCTATCATATTAACTATATATCTAAATTACTAACAATTTGAGATTCGTACGGATCCTCCCCGAGTCCTCTACTCTAGGGCTCACTGATCACAAGCCTTTCTATTTATTTTAACATGAAGTTAAGGCTGGGTTCACAGGCCAGCCCAGGCGATGTTAGCCACAGCTAGCATACTAAGCAATTAAGAACGTCGTCCTTGGCTAGCTATACGTTTGTTTCGGTACGGTCATTGTGTATGTGGGTTTGGTTGGGCGGAGACCGAGAAGGATGGTGCGTCAATATCAAGGCGGACAGCACTAGCAGGTAGCAGCTTCCAGCATTCTCCATTTTAAGCCAAACAAGGTTTCAAAACTAGCCCTGTTCAAAGCTCACCCTCCAAAATGCATGCGTGCATGGAACTTGACAATTTCCCTGAAAACGATCGACTACTAATTGGAGCCAAACAATCTTGGTGTACATTTATTTTTAGAGCGTTAAAAGGTTATGAAACAGATCGACCAATTATATGAAAACTCATTACTAGGCGTCACCAATATTAAAGAGATCGACCTCCTTTTAGCAGAGTACGTACGTTATCACAGACGACTCGCAGTAAATTAACAGGAGTCGGCCTTCTTTTCTCGACTTCTCTTTTCATGTCTCACTCATTAATGTTTAGACAGGCTCACAGGCCAGTTGAAGTTTTGGAATTTTTTTTTTCTTCTTTTTTGGATGAATAAGTTTTGGACTTAATAACAACAAGAATTCTCTCCGGTCTCCATTTCAAAGTCAATTAAATTGATTCTTGCCTTTATTGAATTGAGAGTAAATAGAAGAAGAAGAAGAAGAAGAAGAAGAAGAGTGAGTTTTTGTTCCTTTTTGTAGGTCAAGCACATCATATATAATATATATACATAGTCTTTTGGTACATAAATCATGTAGCAATAGTTGATATTTATCCAATCTAATTGATTATGTCATCCTCTTTTTTGCCTCTTTCATTTTGAGAAATGTTATTTAGTAGATTGGTATATGACTGTTAGACAATTTTGATAACATGATAATAAAAATTAATTTTTATTAAAAAAATAAAATAAAAAGAGTTGATTTTTCAGTATCATCGCATCCCAGTTATATACCTGCCTATTAAATAATATTACTATTTTTAAATAAATTGAAATTGTAGATTTTTAAATTACAAAACTTGATTTTCCTTACGACGAAACATTTGGAAAATGCTATTTATTAAAAATGTGACATGTTAAAGTTGAGAATTAAATATATTTTAACCAGATTCTTTTTCTATGTTGTAAAAAAAAAGCTTTGAGCAAAAAAAAAAAAAATTCTTTGATTTTCAGAAGAAAAAAGGTCTTTGTAATTTTAAAGAAGTTTTTTTGAATAATTTTTTTTTTGATTGTCTCAATAACGAAGAGTGAGAGTTTTTTCTCTCACTCTTTATTGAAACAATAAAAAAAAAAATAAAAAAAAAATAACGAAGAGTGATTCATGCACAATTTTTATACAGCTTATGCATGTAAGTTACATCTAACGCGTTTGAATTATGTGAAAATTGTGCATAATTTGAGAATCTTTTATTTTTTAATTGTATTGATACTGTGAAAGTACATGGCAAAGACCAATTAGGAGGGGGTCCTGTGACCCTAGATAGAGAGAGAGAAAAGCATCCCAAAAATCAGAGACAGGATGGAGGGAGTTGATTATTCACGAGGCATGGCGCACCCTTTAATAGAGTCATGTTGAATACCCATCGTGGAAACTCCAGAACGCCATCGATCGACAGCAAGGACGCAGCTATGCTTGCCGCTGTTGCCCTGAAAGTATCGTCAGCTTTGTACAAGATTCCTAGCCATGGCAAAATAGGGCGCAATAGCCATAGCATGGAGCCCAACAAAGCAAAAAAGAAGATGAACAAGTCATAGGGTCGTCGTCGTAGGCCGTAGCCATGAAGTTGGGGAAGAGAGTCTGACTCTGAGTTAAAGAAAGAGATATAATGCAAAGTACAGAAACCAGAAGCAGGCTTTTCACGCTGCCCGGTTGTACGAAGCTCATGCAAAGCCGAGGAACGCGGGAATTACTTTAAGCTAAGCTGAGGGACGGGCCGGACAGAGCTACCCCAAGTCATACACGTGGCGTTCAGTTAGGGATACAAGGACGAAGAAAAGGAGGAAAAGAAGGAAAAAGGAACAAGACAATTACCATTCTGATCAACTCAAACTTCGAGGAAAATACGATTGATATGATTTATTTTATTATTTATTTATTTAATTTCAAGTACAATTTAAAAAGTTTTTATGGATGTTTGACAGACAAGCAAATCTTCCCGCTTGAACAGAGTTTTGATAACTCTATCTGTTACTCCTTTTATCAGAGTTAAAAATTTAATGATATTTGTTGGGTTAAACTATCTCTCCCTCTCCCTCTCCTTCTGCCTCTCCCTCGACTAACATTTGCAAAGAGGTGCTCGTTATACCCGCTTATGGTGATATTTGTGAGCGTAGAAAGCATTCAAAATATTCTTAATTTTAAATTAATTATAAAAAGAGCCGTAAAAACTAATAGATAAATGAGTTTTTACCATGTATCATGAGTTGTGATTTGTGAAACAAATAACAGCAAGGTCAGTGTATTATGAGATTTAAATTTAGATTTAAGATTTTCTTTGTAGCAAAAGAGCTCCATGGGTAGGAACCTCAATGAAGAATTACTCCCCCGATATCATTGTTGTTTTCCATAGAAGTACGACGTAGTTGTAACCTCTTAAGTTGAGCCAATTTTGTATCTTTTGAGATAGATTTTTAGCAATTTTATTTTAAATAGTTAGCAATTCGAGTAATAAATATGATAGAGTTCTTATGAGCTTACTTGTCAGAATAAGTTTGAAGCAACTCATTGTCCTATTAGGGTTGGTGAGCTCATAAAAACTCTTTCACATTTGCTGCTTGAATTACTAGACAACAAATTGCTGGTATGCGAGTGATTTGTTGTGGACGACGTTATATGCGTTTGGGTTAGTGTAGGTGAATTTCCATTAAATGTTTTAGTGTAGCCGTAGGTATATAGGTTGCATTAAAGCAAGGCCATTTTGCGATGATGTCCCTAACTAGATAATGATGGCACAATTCATAACTGCTTGGGCATTGGAGATAGGATAAGGCATCGAACAAATGTATTAGTGTAGCCGTAGGTTCATAGGTTGCATTAAAGCAAGGCCATTTTGCAAGGGATGTCCCTAACTAGATAATGATTGGCAAAATTCATAACTGCTTGGGCATTGGAGATAGGATAAGGCATCGAACAAATTAAGTGAAAATGTGACCTAAAAAGCCTATGAGAAGAGATCTTAACAGGCACGCATAAACAACCTCAAACATGACCAATATTTTGAAGTGAAACCATTTTCTCCTCAAATCATTTCTCAGGACATTCATTCAGAGCCGCCTTCGCAGATCGTTTATGCACCACAAGACTAGGCATATATATCCATGTGGAGGCAAAAAAAAAATCCAAATATACCCATGCGACCAGGCTAAGGTCCTTAAGTTTGATAAGCTTTACATGGAAGAAAAGATTATCAATCTATTGAATCATATATTCATATAGAAAAAAAAAAAAAAAAAACCCAGAATTAACAAACAAATTCATTTACAACTCCTTTTTTTTTTTCCCAGTTTGCCTACGTACCCATCTTCTGCTTTCAAAACAAAATAGAAGATTTCCAGGTTGTTCCCATGCTCTTCCTGGCACTGGTTTCAGCTCCTACAGTGGAAATGGGGGATACTTTGGTGGTGCGGGTGATCACTGATGGCAAAAAATGGTGGTTGATGGATAGTTATATTTGGAAAGGGGTGTTGACCAACAGCAGCTGGTGGCAAAGTGGTGCTTGTTGAAGGGAATCCTGATGATGCTGCAGCAGAGAAGAAAGGTACTTGAGTCGCCCCACCATAAGGATTGCAGATTTGCCATGGCCAATTTGGTGAGGTATCAACTTCCATCCTCTTCTCCGTTGCTCTTTCCTGTAAACAACAATGTAGTGGCATCATAAATTAGAGAAATGGGAAAGGGACCGATGTGGTTTTATTGACATCTAGCATGCAGGAAATTTATACTTGTAACGGGAGACTGAATGAAAATTACCTTATAGCTAGTAAAGAAACTAGAATCCACGCCACTCCAGATTGGAGGGTGCTCAGATGCCTTTACAGGTCCATGAAGCCGTTGAGCCCTTACCGATGCCGAGGCAGAATTCTCAATCTGCAAAAGAGCAATGACGGTTCACTAAGGAAGCTAACGAAAGACCTAACCCCACTTGTGAAGCAAACAAAGATACAAAATCAAAAGGACCTATTCGAAAAATACAAACGCAGAAGCTTGAGAGAGGAATTTTACAAATTGATGGCAGCATTACCATTGGTGACATTCCATGGATAGCCATGTCCTCGCAGCCATGCTGAAAATGAAGACCCCCCGCATTGATGTTCTCCTTTGCCCCATTATAAAAAGAAGGGGGAGCAATTCCCAACTGAAGATCAAGGTTTTGATTGCCTTCTGTGGCAAATGAGGTAAGGATTTATTTAGGAAGGGTAAGTAATGTTTCTACACAACACAAGTAGTCCAGAAGACAAAGATAAGAACCAAACAAAATGAGTTCTTAACAACAAAAAGTACCTCCATTTTCGGCCTCAGCCATAATCTCCCCTTCATATGAGCTTGGTTCAAAGTTGGTGACTGCTTCCCTTCCATTGCATTTAATGGCAGCCTTGTCATATGCCCTGATATCCAGATAACAAAAGATCGTATCAAGTTAAATGCAAAACAGGTTAAATATTTTTGATACCCAGTACAATAGAGATCCCATATACAATCGGTAAGACCTTGCAGCCTCCATCTCACTATCGAATAGCCCGAGATAGATATACCTGCAGGGAAGCAATCAATGAAAACCAAGTTCCCAACTGTTCCCATAAACCTATTCAATCAACACTCTCAGTTTCTCCCTACACTATATAGTGGGAGATAATAATTTAAGATGAAATTTAACATAACAAGAAAGTACTGAAAGCCACATTCAGGAATGCAAAATTCAGCTGACTCACTTCTTGCCCAGAAACTGCCCCATTCGAGCTTCCCATCGCCCACATTTGTGAAGTGTCACTCCCCTATACTTGGAGCTTCCCCTCGAAAACCCAGTGCTCTGTCGCCGCAGGATATGCACGAATTCTTCCTTGGTAAAATTACTCATCTGCAGAGAAAATCATTGCTATATGACTAACAATCTCAATAAACAATTTCTGTTTCAAACAATAGGCAAAATTCATTCACCAACATGCTTAATATCTTCATCATATTCACTGATATTGAAATTGATATCTGCATCCATTCCACGAAACTTGATAGCAGCCCGATCATACGCCCTGAGATCAATAACCCAATTGCCATAAAACTCCCATAAGATTATCCCCAAGATAATTTCACATCAAACAATGAAACTACCATCACAATGTGAGTTCACAAACACAATTGTTTATACCTAGCCGCAGCATGAGCAGTGTCAAATCCTCCTAAAAAAATCAAGAAAACCCAATTAATAATCAAACACCGAGATTATTGTTACCGACTTTCTTTCTAACTTAATCAACAACCAAAACTGAAACAAAGAAAATAATTACTACGTGGCAAACTTTTCCTTACCCAAGTACACTTGCTTCCCACAATCCCTACACAGAAAAAAAGCACAATCAAGGCCCTCTTAAAACCAAACGAAAGTAAAACCACCGCGAAAACGATCGGAGTATACATAGCAAAACATTAATTAATCAGAGCTTTATAGTAAGAATGATTAAAATAACAATAAAATTACGGTTGTGAATCACTGACCAAATATGCGATTCCCATCTTCCAGTTCTTCGGTAAAACGTAACACCGCGATACTGCGAGCTCCGAGACCGGGGCCCCCGCCGACTCTTCCTCACCTGCTGTATCTGTGGTTGTGGCTGTTCCTCCGGCTGCTGGGCCACGATCCTCTCCTCCGCGCCCACTCCGCCGTAACTCGAGGTGAGATCCAGCCACTCCTTCCGCAAGGACTGACCGAACCCGAGCCCGGACCCGACCACGTATGACTCTTCCTCTCCGGCTCCGGTCGCCGGGAACAACTGAATGGTACGGTTGCACTTGTCGAGCTCTTCGGCGCTGCTATTCTTGAGAATGCTGAAGCTGTAGGCGAAAGCGGCGTCATAGTTGGAGGTGGAGCCCTCGTCGCCGGCACTGACTGTGGAGGAATTGAAGCTTCCGGAGCTCTCCTTTGGGCTTCCGGGGAGGTGTCGGAGCTTCTCCGTCACCATTCCCTTGGAATCCGAGCCCGAATTCGATGAACCTACGCTCAGATTAAGATCCAGCATATTTTTTTTTCCTACTAAATTCACCTCCAAACAAATCGTCCCTTAAGAAAACAAAATTCTTAGCGTTACCGCAAACGAGAACTTGTAAAATAATGAAATTAATATCGGTGAGCAAGAGATTGTGTGTTTTTTTTTTTTTTTTTTTCCAATTCCTTTTTCTCCGTTTTTGGTTTAGGTGAAGAGTGGCCGGCGAATTGGAATCATAGCCGGCTGTGTGATTTTCATGCAGAGAGAAAATCCTGTTGGAGAGAGAGAGAGAAAGAGAGCGAGAGTTGGTTTTGTATTGTTGGTGGTGCTCAGCGAAGGAGCAAAGTACAAAGAGACAGACGGGAGGGCCACTGCTTTTTTTGGCGCGTGCTTTTACGGCACTCACTCAGTCTAATCACTTTTTTCGTTTTTGTTACTTTGAAAACTCCACACTCTTGTATAGTAAGAGTAATTAAAAGCGAGGAGGGGCAGTGGCCCAAAAATTGTAAAAACATTTATTTTATAATCAAGATTTAAAGGTTTTTTTTTTTTTTTTTTATTATTATTATTATTATTTTTTTTTGTTTTGTGAGAGGAATCAAGATTTAAAGTAAATGTCACTTGAAAAAAAAAATTAAAGTTGATGTTTATATAATTTTAATTTTTTAAAAGGCGTATCAATATTAACTTCATATATAAATGCATCAGTTTTAAACTCTAATATAAAAATGGTATTATTAATTTCAAATCAAATGAAAGATGATTTAGGGCATGTTTAAGATTATGTTTGAAAATATATAATATATTATATATAAGGAAATATGGTTAGCGGTTATCAACCTCCTACGCCTACCCTTAAAACTGCTAACCGCACCGTCATAGGCGGTTAATAGTGTTTTTTCAACTACCTACAAAAACAATTATACAGTAGTGGTTATTAGACGGTTAATAACCGCTCAACGCTCGCTTTTTACAACCCTAACTCATTCGGCTCTCTCCCTTTGGAACTCTTTTGCTTTAAAGAAATTTGCAGATCTAAATTTGGACCTCATAATACACTAGCCTTGTTATTTGTTTCACAGCTCATGATGGAGACTCGTTATTTATATGTACATTTTCTCTTTAATTTTCATAGTTCATTCTGTAGCTGATCTAAAACTAAAAAGCTTTTGAGTGTCTTGTTCACTCGCAACTTTCACCATGAATCTTTTCTACCAGCACCGCCAACAGCTTTTTGACTCTCACCTTTCATCTCGAAGATCCTCAAGATCTATGAAATGGGCTGCTCCAATTTGTCCAATGGATAGTATTAATTTTTATTTTTATTTTCTCTTTATTTTATTATTATTATTTTTTTCCTTTGTACTGGTGTATTGGGTTGCTGTTGTAATATTAGTTTATTTTCTCTCTTTTTTTTTTTTTTGGGGGGGGGGGGGTGTCTGAGTTAGACTTTGTGGGAATCGAGTGATTGCGACTTGACTTTTCCCATTCTACATTTTTCCTTCTTTCTTTAATTTATGGAAAAAAAAAATAAAAAAATGGAGGCATCTAATTAGAAGAAGCGAGATCGAGTAGCACGCGTGTTGAAATATAATTTAAATTTGTGCTTCTATAAATTATAAATTATTATATAGTTTTTTGATTTGGCGCTTTTGTCAAACGGTGTTAAAAATTAAAGGAAAATGTGGGGAGGATTATTAAATTTAATTAAAAAAGAAAAAAGAAAAAAGAAAAAGGACTGATATGGTCATTTTTATGGTGACGTAGTCCCACTGGGCATATGCCATATCAAGTATAAACAAAAAAGTGTAACGTACAATTTGTACTACATCACGTTAATTTTTTATTATCAAAATCAAACTGGCAGAGTTATTTATTTATTAAATCCTTATTTTGTAATTCTTTTAATTGAGTGCGTGTGTGAGAGAGGAGAGTTTATCCGTGTATAAAGGAAGAGTAAAAGACAAAAAGAAAAAGAAGATAAAAGTAAGAATATCGAAGAGATATAGCAATGAGAAATACACAACTATGGACATAATTATTTTTTTAATTTTTTTAATTTTTTTTTTAAATAAAAAAACACAAAACTATACCGTAACCTATTTACATGGTTTTGTGATTTTTTATTTAATAATAATAATAAAAATTAATAATTATGTCAATATTTGTATTATGGGGTGACAAGATATGATATTTCTTTAGAAATAACGTTCGTTAAGATTTGAAATTTTTGACATTTTATCATGTAGATTTGGGTTAGGTGTATAAAAAAATTTAAAATTAAATATGAACAGTTAAAAAAAAAGTACAAGTAATTTTTTTTTTTTTTTAACAGCTGTTGAAATAAATTGAGTAATGGAAAATTTGAAAATAACTCTATATTTTATGCGTCTAAACTGGGTATAGAAAATGAATAAAGCTAGTTAACATAAGAAATACAATCAAGAAAACAATGAACAAGATTGCGTAATAAAATCAACCTAGACATAGAAATAATCCGGTCAGACAAATAGGGAAAATATTATAATATATTCTAACATCTCCCTTCAAACTTAAGGTTGTAATGTAGATGTCAACTTGAGTTTGAAAACAATATCAAGGAAACGTCCAGGTGTATGTGCTTTGGTGAATACATCAGTCAATTGATCGATCAATAGATGCAATTGGACAAAGGTTGAAAGTTCCCTGCAGAAGATGATGATGCACAAAATGATAGTTGATCTCAATGTGTTTAGTGCATGCGTTCGTGAAATACATCATTATGCGCAATCTGAACCACTTTGATTGTCGCACAACATACAAGGGTAGATTTCTGAGGAACACCAATATCTTATAGTAGCCAGAGTAGCTCAGATGTGGTGTTAGCGAGAGCACGGTACTCAACTTCAGTACTAGAGCAGGGAATAACAGACTATTTCTTGCTATGCCAAGAGATGAGAGAATCACCCAGTAAAAACACAATAACTCATTGTGGAACGACGGTCAGTTGGATCACTTGTCCAATCAGCATCTGAAAACACATGTAAGTCTAATGATGAGTGAGAAGAGAAATGCACACCGTGAAACATTGTACCCTTCAAGTGAGGAAGGAATCGAAGAAAAACAACATAGTGAACTGAGCGTGGTGCGATCGTGAACTGACTAACAAGCTAGATGAACCTCATAAGCAAGATCCGATCTTGTGACAGTAAAATAGATGCGACTCCCAACTAACTGTCTATAGAGAGCGGCATCTGGAAATAACTCCCCATTGCTCGAAGTTTGACATTCGTCTCTAAAAGACGATCAACAATTTTACAATTAGTTAGTCCAACCTGTGAGAGGAGATCATAAGCATATTTAGCTTGAAAGATATAGTAACCATTGGAATCAAAAGACACTTTCAATCTGAGAAAATAGCTTAGGGAGCCCAAATCCTTCATCTTAAATTGTTGTTAAAAAAATATTGAAGATTACGAATGCCGACAGTATCATCTCCAATAATAATTATATCATCAACATATAGTAAAAGAAGAATAAGACGAGTATCATAACGCTGAATAAAAAAAAGTGCAGAATAGGAGTTATAGACAAGCCCAATATGTGCAATAGTGTAGCTGAATTTGGCAAACCAAGCATGTGGGGCGTGTTTTAATCCATACAACGCCCAACAAAGCCAACAAACTTTGTCTTGCGGATGAGTGTATCCAAGAGGAGGCTACATATAAACCTCTTCATGATCACCATTGAGAAATGCATTTTTCATATCCATCTAAAAAGGATCTCAATGACATACAAAGGCAACTGTAAGGAGAGGGATAGAGGTAAGTCAAGTCATTGGCACAAACATCTCCTCATAATCAATACCATATTACTGATTGAACCCCTTAGCCACAAGACGGGTTTCTTATATCGCTCAAAAGACCCATCAAATTTAGTCTTGATCTTATATACCCACTTATACACGTACCAGCACCGTTTTTCTTAAGAGGTAAATCAACAAAGTCCCAAATGTGAGTTTTGGTAAAGGCGGTAGGTTCTCCGGACACAACTTTCTGTTAAAGAGGCCCAATAGGAGCCTCACATAAGGAGTGAGGTTTGTGTAGACTCTAGAGTAGCAATGGAAAAATTACAATGATAATTATGAAGATGAGTAGGAAGAGCTTTTACCCGAATTAAATGAAGTTGTACTAGATGGATCAACAGGTGGGTTAGGTGCATTAGAGCCAGCTGTCGTGAAGTCCTCACTGCATCAAGATTAGTAGGTTTGGAGAGCCAATCAAAAGATACAGCAGTGAAGATACGTGAGGAATTAACCATAGGGATCAAAAGAAAGACTCTATATCACTAAAGAACACTCAAAATGTGAATAAAATCAAACTATAGACTCCATATCACTAAAGAACCTATGCTCTCGATCAGAATGTGAATAAAATCAACCTGTACAAGAAAATATAATTGACGTAGACAAGGAAATAAATTAGTCAGGCAAATAAGGTAAAAATAAGAATATATTCCGAAAATATTATAACAACAACAACAAAGCTAAATCCTTGTCACTTTTTTCACATTTTTCAAAAGGGAGCATTTTGAAATACAAGAATATATGTTAATGAGAGAATTGTTCTATTAAATGGATATGGTTAGAATAAAAATGGCTATAACAATAAATGATCAGATTGTTAATTGTTCGATAGATCTATTCAAGTGAACTACAGAGTCGGTCTAGTGATTCCTTAAATATATGATTTTTCATGCAATCTTACGTTTGACCCCTTTAATAATATCCCAGATTCCCTTCAACTCCAGGCCATTTTCAAGAAATTATGCGGATAATTATTTTCCTTAGTGCAAAGTTTTTCTGAAGAAAATTCCTATTCAATTAAATTGATATTTATTCTTAAAATAACATATATTTTTAAAATGGATGGAAGAATCACATATTTGATAAATGTCGGCTTATATCCTTAAATTAGTCAAATGTTAAAACATTTAAATATGGAAAATGTTAAATTTACAACACCATCACAACAATCACACAACAACCCCTCACATGAGGGTGGACCCCACACACTGGGGTCCACCCTCATGTGAGGGGTTGTTGTGTGGTTGTTGTGAAGGTGTTGTGTATGAATCAAATCCCTTTAAATATTGGTTCGGGGGAAAAAACAAACTCACCAGTGGGTCCAAATTTTACACGTCGCCAACTACACAGAAAAAAAAAAAGAAAAAAAAAAACCCACCAGATATCAAAAAATTAATAGCACGCTTGATTCGCACGCATAAAATATACTTGTGTTGCATGTGATCCTTGAGGTTCAAAGATGATTTTGATTTGGCCTCTATTAATTTAAAATTTGAAAAAAAAAACAAAAAACATGCAGTTTAGTTTTTTAAATAGTTATGATATGGTGCCTTTTTGTCAAACAGTTTTAAAAATTCATAACAAAAAATTAATAATTTTGCTACTTCTTGCTGATGTATTCCCACTTGAATAATAAAAAAGGAATTTTAATGAGAATTTACTAATTAAGGTTAGTCTGGGATGGAAATTAATTAATCTGGGCATTTTATCTAGTCAATAAATCATTAAAAAAATGATTAATTATAAGATGATAGTATTTTATAGAGAATTAATTACTGGTCAGGTGCTGTATTATATATGATTTTTTCTGTTCAATATATATATATATATATTTTTAATAGGTGGATTTTGAACATTTGTTTGTAATTCAAATTTGGCTTCTATTCGATCTACTCTCGCTAGCTAGCTAGCAACTTTCGTGGAACACAACAAAATTTTTCTTCTTAAAAAAAACATTAATAATAAACTCAAACATAGAACTATTAAAAACACAAAAATATTTTTCAATTTTATGTCACTTCTTAACACTATTTTCAAATAAAAAAAATTAAAAAGCGCTCCCCAAAATAACAAAGAAACCCGGTTTATTTATTTATTTTAAATAAGGCAATATGGGAAGACCAATTGTATATAGTTATTCTAGCTGGACGTGACAATTGTACGTAACACCTGCTCATTGAGAGCCACATAGGAAGGGCTTAGACAATGAGAATCGTATGCGTTCTCTCAAGTGTTCTGACTGAACCATAATCTAACTCAGTCTCATCAGGACATCAATGAGACCCATCTCAAGACTGCTAATACTAATAAGATTAAAGATTTTCATTTCAAGAATCAAACTTTCATCCTAGTACATGTCCAACCACTTTAAAAATACATGTTTGAGGCCACTATAACACCGCTACAGTGAATGCTTTATTTAAAGCTTGTTGTGTTTTGATTTCTCGTATTCTTCAAATGTATGTTGCATTCTTATAACTTAAATGCCATAGCGTGCAACACCTTTGTCACCTTTTTTACATTTTTCGAAAGCTGGGATATATTTTGCTTTTCTTTTCTTCTTGGATGACGAATATATTTTATTTTGCTTTTCTTTCGTGAAAAACACGTCTACTTGAAGTACAAGCTAGGTTAGAATGTTAATTAGAGTTGTTCAATCAAATTGCTATAGTAATAAATATATCAAGGTGTAATTATTATCCTTTTTAGAGCTCTTCACTTTCCAAGGATTTTATACATAGTAATACAATAACGAGACTTTTTTTATTATTATTCAAACATGAGAAAAGGGAAGGGGATCAAACTACAATCCAATCGAACCGCAACGAAAAATGCAGCAAATAACAAACACAAACAGGTATCAGTAGGCAACGGTAATCATCTATGATTCCAGAAAAATCGTAAATGAGTTGGGCCTTTCCTGAGGCCGCACTAGGCGGTTTAAAATGGCAAAATGACTCAAAGAGTCCCGACCAATAAAAACAACAATCACCGGGAGATGGTTGTTCCTAAAATTGATGTGAATTTTAAAATTTTTATTGGTTTAATAGTAATTTTAAAAGTCATATCAATTTTGAGAGGACTTAAGAAGGACATGAATCCTTCTTATAGAATTACTCTTTAATACTTTTGTGTCATTAAAACAAAAACAAAAATACAAGTAACAAGGAATACTAAGAGGTTTTAATTTGTGTCTTGTGTCTGTTTGCACAAAACGAAAAAGTGTTACACGTTTTTAATTATTGGCATGACACTCTTAGCTTGTGTTTTGTGTACAGAAGATACATGATGGAAGTCTTACTTACATTTTACGTCTTCCGTCCTAAAAAGACAAAAATGCCTTTAAATTTTTTTTCAAAGACAAAAACATTCTTATAAGTTTTTATTTTTTATAAAAAAATAATAATAGATGGTTGCTATGGGACTGGTGAAGACCCATGATCATTGTCGTTCTTGTGTGGAGACCCACTATTTTTTATTTTTTATTTTGAATTTTTCTAATTTTTTTAATGAGAAATTCTACGTGCACTTTTAAGTGCATACTCTTCTTTACGTTGGAGTGAAATTTAGCTTTGAATTATGGTATGCTCACTATTGAATTTTAGATTTAATGATAATTTTCAATGTCACGTTAAGAAAATTAAATTTAGAAGTGCATTTAACATTTCTCTCGCTTTCTCTTTTCATTAAGAGTCTTTTGGTAATTTTTAGAATGGATGGAATATAATCAATATATTGTGATTTTTTAATAATTTTTTAAAAAAAATTACAAATTGCGTGATATGAGTTTGAAAAAATGTGTTTTTTTTTTTATATATAAAAACAAGAGTACGTATTACGTAAGAATTGGAGGTGAGTAGCGTAAAACACAAGAAAATTATTAGGAATTTGAAGAGGTTTTATCTTGAGTGATTTGACATATATGGGATACAAAAACAAACTGGCGGGTGGGACCAATATTTCATTATTCCCAGTCGTAGATAAATTTTCAATTTCTGTAAGGTGTGTCCCATGTCTGGTGGTGTTCGACCGGACAGTAGCCGTACACGTAGTCTGAGTACACAAAAAGGGCCAAAAAGCCAGCTGTCAAAAGTTAATGGGCCTGAAGGCGGTAGGCCCACCACAAACCTCGTTGTCAGTTTGTTTCTTTCTAACATTGTTTGTTCCTTGTTTTGTGAATAAAATCCAAATACAGAAGGGGACGTGTAATTTCAACTGCACCACATTAGACTATGAGTAATGAGCATGAGAGGAGACTTGGGAAGCAACGCTGGCTATAGCTTGAAGGTGTCGAGGTGGCTAAATTGTCCTTTTTCTTTTTTCTTTTTTCTTTTTCTTTTTTTAAACTAGGAGAATGCCCGACGTGTCCTCCGCATCTGCCGTTGGATGCCTTGCCGTTGCGAGCATGCTTTTTGTTATGGTCCTTTGCGCTTCACAATTTGCTCATGGAATGGAATTCAGATGCCCATGGACTTCCGTACGCATTCTCGGTAGCTTTTTCAATATTTTTGACCCACTACTAAATTCGTTTTTTTCTTTTCTTTTCTTTTTTCTTTTTATATATATATATATATATATATATATATATATGCCATTTGACCAAATTTGATAATTGGCCTGGTTGGTGCACCTATGAGTTGACAAAATGCCAAGTCAAGGGGCTCAAATTCAATTGGAGAATGGAGATGGTGGCCGACCTTACATTGGAGGAAAAGTAATTCCTTTCGATTTAAGAATAATTTCGTTCTTCCCCTTTTCCCGAATTTGAATGGGAAATTAAAAAAAAAAATCATTTCGTTGCAAATGTTAACTGATCTCAATTGCTTATTATTATTATTATTACTTTTTATTGGAATCGACCACATTATATATAATAATAATATTAAATTACTTTAGAAAGATGATTACGGTTATACTAGCACTCAAGCTTCCTTTTCTTTCGGATGCCAAAAAAGTTCATAAATGTGTAAATTTTTGTGCCCAGAACTAGCTTGTAGCAAAATAATCGCCCCCAAATTTTTTTTTTTGGAGGCATTCCCCTTTCCTCTCAATTGCGTCTTTCAGTTTGTTTGGACAGGTAGAAAGGAACTTAGGGTTGCTTTTCGCATTTTTTTTTACTTATGTTCCATCTATTTCGAAGTAAAATGATTTCAAAATTTTAAGGTATTTGGTAAAGGCAAAAATAATAGTCAACGAAAATCATTTTCGGTTTGACAGTAAAAGCTTTTTTAATTTTTGGAAAATGATTTACGGTTTTAAAAATCATAAATTGTTTTCCGAAATTAAACTCTTGGTCCTTGCATGCATGTTTGATATTTGATTGCCGTCATCCAGCAATGGTCAGTCATCGAAATCCAGGTGGCGCCGAAATCTAGCAACATCCGGCCACCGAAATACTGACAGCGCTGGACTCCGGCGACTTCCGGCCACCGTCGCCGGATGTCGGGGGACTAGATTCCGGTTGAAACTGGCTGGAATCCGCCCAAACATGTTCGCCAGAATCCGGCAACGACGACCAGACGTTGCCGAATTCCGACGATAGTTGCATTTTCGTCTTTCCTATTTTTTTGTGCGTACCAAACGTCAAAAAATATTTTCAAGAAAATTATTTTTTCTGAAAATGATTTTATAGAAAATATTTTACGACGGAAACCATTTTACGTTGAAACAAACAGAGCATCAATTACCAAAAAAAATAAAAATTAGCATATAAAAGATAATTTGCCACTCATATAGCATTAAAATATGTGATTTTTACATACATTTTTAATAAGTTTAATAAATTAAGCATGTGGCTCTCACATGCATTTTTTAAAATGCATATGAGAATCACGTATTTTATGTATAGATAGCCATTTAATCAATTGAGTTAAAAAAATTTCCTTGGGCCAATTAAATTTGAAGAAATTTTTCTTAATTTATTTGTTTTAATCAAAATATTTTTCAACTACCCCTTTTATATTGAATATAATAATTAAAGAGATGGCTTTGGTCATCTTGAATTGATTTTAGTAGTTGAAAATTACCGGTCGACGTTGCATTGGCCTCGTATGATATTTATATACGGTATAAGTAGTTAGAATGGAACGAATTAGGAGTGCGAACAATCCGACTAGACTAACAGATTTTCTCAACATAGGGTGTACGTTATGTGAGAGGATGTTCGGGTTCTAAGTAAGGGCGTAGATGCGGACACGGTTATTTATAATATTTATATTTGGATTCGTAAAATGCGGATATCACTTTTATATATTCATATTCGTATACTGTTTTTGCTGCTTGCATCTGAACAATTTTAGCGAGTATTAAATATAGTTATCATCCGCTATGTTGGAACAAGTGACTCATATAGTGGCCAGTTGGCAAAACATCGCGACAATTAGGGTATTTTGAGATTTTTCAAAATACGTCCGTACAATTAGGGTTTACTTATAACTATGTTATGTTGTAACCCTAAATTATTATTGAATTATAGTCGCATTCCTTTGGATGTAGGTACACTGTCGAACCACGTGATTCTGTGTCTTGATTTTCTTTTGCTTTCTTTCTTTTTAATTCTATATTATTTATCATTGTTGTGCATAGAAACAATACGCTATCTGCATATTAAGTAATGGGTTCATTTTAGCATTTTGAGCATTTTTTAAGTCTCTATTAAACCCCATTTAAAACGATTTTGAAAATAACTTAGGCCGATTTTTTGTATTTTGTGCTTGTTTTAATTCTTTTAAAGCTCTAATCTTTTGAAAATATATTGATTTCACATTTCTTTTTTCTTTTTTGTCGAAGTGAATATTACACGAGAAAGTAACACATCCAACCAAATCAAGTGCTTGAGCAACCTGAACAAGTGTTTGAACTTTCTACTCGAATAGATCAAGCTAAATAGGTCTAATGGGCCCAAATACTCTCTTGTGAGAGGATGGCTCCCTCACAGTTACTTTGGCTCTTCAACATCCAGACTTCACACAAGATTAGCGTATTGCTTCTACAATCTCTAAAGTTCTTGAGATCATTCCTTCAACTAGTCATGTTAACCGAAGTGCAAACTCTTATGCCCATCATGTGACAAACTATGCTGCAATCAGAAGTATTTCTGGTTGCATTCTCAATTTTTTTTTTTTTTTTTTTTCTTCAGGATTTGCTCCTACCTGTTTTGGACCGGTCTCCTCTTTTCCGTTTTTAGTTCCATAGTTTGTTCTGTACTTTAAAAAAAAAAAAGAAGAAGAAGAAGAAGAAGACCCATGAGTCACTTGAATAAAGTTTGGATAGTTTGAATAAATCCATCATATATTTTTTATTATTATTTTTTACCATACTAATCATTATACACAACTTTTTATACAATCCAATCATTTCCAATCATTTTATACTATTATAAAACACTTTTTTAAAACCCATCATATATTTTTTATAATTATTTTTTACCATACTAATCATTATACACAACTTTTCATACAATCCAATCACTTTATACTATTATAAAACACTTTTTTCCAATCTTCCAAATTCAACACCCAAACACATATTCAAAAGAATCTAAATTATATTCAACATCCAAACACATTTTCATTGCCTTGAAACCCGTGATCAGATTCAGAATATTATTCATATTCAAAATATTCGATACCCAAACGCACCATAAAATATGCTGAAAATTGCTTTTAAGGGGGTTATATTGTCGTATCGTTATTTTTATTAACAACATTAATTAGTAAATTACATTATTGAATTTATTTGGTTATATACGTATACGTTAGTCTTTGTCCCCTCAAATATCTCATCGTTCATAGGACGACTTCAAGACTTCTCTCATTAAATAGACATTAAAATTTAAAACTACTACTTTGACTACAAAGATTTAGTTGAACTCAAAGTTTGATTTTAGACTCCATTTGCAAAAGCAGACTTTACGGAAACAACCAAAAACTAGAAACTGAGTTTTGAGGTCCAATAGTCATAATTTCAGTTCCCACCTACCCCAAAAAAACAGAACAAAATAAAAAAAAAACAAAAAAAAATTAATAATACAAAAAAAAAAAATTATATATATAAGGGGACGGAGGAAGGGGCTAGTCTAGGTCATGCCTCCTCAACTCTTTAGGAAAAAAAAAATTTAAGGTAAAGAAAAAAAAAAAAAGTTATTTTGCGTATTAGTACTTAGCAATAAGTTTTTTTTGCCCATTGGCCCATCCCCTTTATCATATTTTTAACTAATTTCATCTCATTTGCAACGATAATTTCATTGTCAAAACTTTTTTCTTTAATATTTCACGAGTAACAATGAATTTGTCTAAGAAAGATAACAATTGAATGAACTTGAAGTATAATAAAAATATAAAAACTGAGTTATGTCTAATTTACTTAAAATTTGACTTTTATATATATATATATATATATATATATATATATATATATATTGCAGTTCTTGGAAACGAATGGATGATCAAAGACTAACTAATAAAATCTATATATTGGGAGCACCATCTTTCTCGTCTACTTTGTGGTACTATAAAAAAAAAAAAAAAAAAAAAAAAATAAAAAAAAAAAAGAAGAAAGAAAGAAAGAGGGTAAACTTTGACAAATTTCGAAAATAGTTACGGATAGAATAAGGGTAGTTCAAGGAACGTCTTAATACTTTCCAAATCAATTCAAGAGCCGAATAATATTAATTTTTACTTAATTTATTCATGAACTTATGATATCTTTAAATAGACATTTACAATGCATAGTAGAAATAAAAGACTAATTATAATAAACTACTTCTAAAATGTTATCATTATTGATAACATATTATCTCCAACATTTAAATCATAATCCTAATCATAATATGATAATTTTTTATTATCTCTAAGTTATTCTAATTAATCTTAAACTCTTAATAAAATTATACATTCTTATTTTAAATTAAGACTACTCTGCCGTAGGATGTAGATCCGTACGTAACAAAAACCCACTATCTCAACTTATCAGTGTAATCTGCGCGACCTTTGGAGCTTGATGGAGATTCATGGAGGCTCTGAAGGTCCCTTACGAGACGGTTGATACGCGATCTGGTTTGTGAGGCAAACCTGTTGGAAATACACAACCAGGCCTCCCGAGCATGATTAAGACCAAAGACAATAGAAACAACGTTATCGGCCAATGATGCATTGATCAAACCAAGCACAAATTGGTCTTTCTCTGTCCATAGCAGAAACTCGGGATTGAGAGTACTGCCAGTAACCTTTCCTTCATTACCGAGGCGGAACTCCGACGGGCACGGCTCCGAACCATCGACGAAACCCATCAAACCGTTACTCACTAAAAAGCGAACCAATTCCGATGACCAGATTAAATAGTTAGGCCCATCCAACTTGGTAGTAAAAAGCTGGTCAAGATTAGGAGGAATGAAGGACGAAGAGGTACTGGTTGATGAGGCCATCGGAAAATTAACTGACAGGATTTTGAGGTTGAAGAACACCTAGCTAGCTTCTGTTATCGGATATGCATATCATTGAATATATGTATGTATATATATAGACATACATACACCGACGTTTGAAAATACAAAAGTAATTCTATCAAGATATATAGGAATCTGACTATAACAAATACATTTGAATATATACAAGAGCTGCAGAAGATATATATGACTCGATCTTCTGTTAAGCATATATATCGTTAACAAGGAAAGATTAAACTAATTAAAATCAAGTTGTTCATATGTAGTTAGAACTCCGCGTAGGTAGGATCACAAGTCCAAGGTCGATCTCCAACGTGCAATAGAACACCTCCAAAGTATAGTAGAAGTCCTACAAGCAAGGGAAGTCCTAGTCCTACGTGCATAATATCTTCTTATTTATCTTTTAGTATAATTAATATTCTATCTTTTACGTTATTAAATTGTGGTAGTATTAGCAGTATCACTTTATGTTAATTATCTTGTTGTCTTAGTTGTAGTAGTTTTACTTTACGCATTTGATTATAATAGAGAAAATACACATACCCATGAACTAGCATTCTATTGTCGATGTGCCCTCCAAAGACTAATTGTATTAATGTCCCCGTTAAATTACAAAAAAAAAAATGTCTTCTTCACTCTACGAATAAGAGAGAAACTTGTTAAAGCAAAAATAAAAATAACCCTAGAAAAGTTTCAATAGCACAAATATATTGAACAAAAAAAAAAAAAAAGAGAAAAATGAAAACCCAACGAGATGGCCCAAACTGAAAATTACATAAAACAAAATTTTAAAAACAAAAATGAAAAACCTTTTTTTTTTTTTTTTGTATATATATATTGTTTTATATAATTTTTATAATTTTTTGAAGGGTATTTTTGTCTTTGGGGGATATTGACATTAATGTTTGGTAGTTTAGGGGACATTGACACAATTGGTATTTTTTGGGACACATTGACAATTGTATGGTAGTTTAAGGGGGTATGTGTATTTTTCCCTTAATCATAATTAGTATCTCTTTTACTTATATACATAACAACATAGAAGAATGTTAGTATTTTGGCCTTATTCTGTGTTTGGACAAAATCACTTATGTGTAATGATGCGGTAAACAGGGATTCCACTTTCAAAGTGATGTCAGAAGATTCTGCATGCGAGTTAGAAGAATTTCAAGTTCCATGTCAGCCGTCCGGACGATGTGTCATCCCGTCCGGACGCCCATCTGTCTACTGTTCCATCCGTCCGGACGACGTGTCATTCCGTCCGGACATTAGATAGACAAGCATCATCTGTCCGGACAACGTGTTTCTTCTGTCCGGACACCTACATCGTATCGAGAAGCTTCTGTGCCAGCTTGCTCCGTCCGGACGTTTCAGCAGCACGTCCGGACGCCTATCAGTTCTCGAACGGTTCACTGATTCTTTCCAAGTTCAAAAAATGGAAGATCAATCAACCGTCCGGACGATGTGGTATCCCGTCCGGATGCGTATCTCCGTAAGGCAAGAATCGCAGTTCAAAACGAACCGTCTAGACATTTGATAGCTGTGGTCCGGATGCTGGTGCATCGTATATGGTAACTGCCGATTTGACTTCAACCGTCCGGACGTCTCCCTCTCATGGTCCGGACGCACGCGCATCAGATATGGAAATTGCGTGTTGAAGTTTAGCCGTCCGGACGCTCCTGCCCCATGGTTCGGACGCGCTAAGCCTGTTATGGAAATTACTTGCAGCGGACGTGCGTCCGTCCGGACGATCGAGCCATCCCGTCCAGACGATGTTCTTATACAAGAAAGATTTCTCCGCGAAAATTTTGGAAAATCCTGTCGCACAGTTGTCCGTCCGGACGGCCATGGTCCACCGTCCGGACGGCTCCCAGGCATATTTTGCCTGACGCCCATTCTGACCCCCAGCCTATAAATAGGGCCCCTAGGCACTTAGAACTGCAAGAATTCGGTGTGAATTCCATTAGAGCTCAGAGACGTGATATCTCATCTGAAGCCGTTTTTCAAGTGTGCTGTGCTATAAACCAAAGTCTATCTTAGAGATCAGCTCTAAGGTAAGGAGTTCCATTGAAGACCTCTTCAGGTTGGTGAACCTGGTTGGGAAGCGTTCGTGTTGGGTTACACGTCAAAGATCAAGGTACGACCACTGCATCGGTACATGTGAGTGTTACTGTCTTGTATCTAGCTCTGTCTTCTGAATAGTGGAATTCCTGGGTTTGGCTACCCCGGAGTGATTTTTCTCTTGACTGAGTTTCCACTTCGTCAACAAAAATCTTTGTGTCATTTACTTTCCGCTGTGCTTTAATTTTTGTTGACACTTGTTGCACACACTTTACTTTTAGAAGTCATTTCAATTTTTCAATTGGTATCAAAGCTTGGTATACTCTGAAAAGATTAAATTCCTTGAGTGTTTTTGACTTCTACTATGTCTATAATGAGTATGGATAGAATTGCTTCTATTTCACATGATATGTCTGTTCATAAGACCATGTTCATTAAACCTATCATGTCTCATACTCAATCTACTTGTAAGGGTAAAGGGGATAATCAATCTATACCTATTTGTCATCACTGTGGTATTGTTGGTCATATTCGTCCAAACTGTTTCCAAATTAGGTCACAGAAACCTTGGAAGAAAACCTTTATCCCTAGGAAAGATGAACCAGGTTTTAATGAACAAGTTGAAGTATTAAGTGATCAAGTGAAATTCATTAGTGAGAAGTTAGCATACCTCACCCCTAATGAGCAAAAATATGTCATGGTTAATAAACAAAAAACTTCCAAACAAATCTGGGTCAAAAAGGAAGATAATCTGTGTTTAGTTTTCATACTGCACTAAAAATTCTTGATACTTGTTTGTGGTATTTGGATAGTGGTTGCTCTAAACACATGACAGGTGATAAGACTTTGCTAAAAGAAGTTCAGATGGGCAAAGGTGGACGAATCACCTATGGAGATGGGAGTCAATCCAGAGTCATTGGTAAATGGATCATCGACATTCCAGGCCTCGGAACATCTCAAGAAGCTCTGTATGTAGAAGGACTCAAGGCAAATCTCCTCAGCATCAGCCAGTTTTGTGATAATGATTTGGTGGTGCAATTCTCCAAGAAGGAATGCAATATATTTGATAGCAGTGGCAGATGGCTCATGGGAGGAGAAAGAACTGCTGACAACTATTACGACCTTCCTGGTCTGGCTGCAAATCCTCTAATTTTCTGCAACAAAGCAACCATAGATGATAGTGAGCTATGGCACCAGAGGTTAGGGCATCTCAATTTCTCCGATATGTTGAAAATTGCAAGCAAAGATGTTGTTAAAGGCCTACCCAAAATGGATAAGACTGGAAAAGGAATCTGTGGTCCCTGTCAACTAGGAAAACAAACTCGGGTAGCCCATAAGAAGACCTCAGGTATTCTAACTTCTAGAAATTTGGAATTATTGCACATAGATCTCATAGGTCCCACTAGAACTGCTAGTCTAGGTGGAAAAAGATATATTCTGGTTATTGTTGATGACTTCTCTCGATATACATGGGCTATTCCTATTCGGAAAAAAATCTGATGCCTTTGATACAGCTCAACAATTGTTCAAGAAAATTCAGGTTGAGCTAAATTGCCAGATTGCGAGAATCCGCAGTGACCATGGAAGAGAGTTTGAAAATTCCAAGTTCGAAGAATTCTGCCACTCATACGGAATCAAGCAGGAATTTTCCTCTCCTATCACTCCTCAGCAGAATGGAGTTGTTGAAAGGAAGAACAGAGTGATTCAGGAGATGGCTTGTGTGATGATCCACTCAAAGAATCTTGCTCAACACTTCTGGGGAGAAGCTGTTAACACTGCATGTCATATCATCAACATGGTCTACCTTAGGCCTGAAACAAACAAGACTCCCTATGAAATTTGGCGAGGTAAGAAACACACAATGAAGTATTTTAAAACTTTTGGGAGTAAATGTTATATACTTAGTGACAGGGAAAATCTGGGGAAATTTGATACCAAGAGTGATGAAGGCATCTTCTTGGGATATTCCACAAACAGTTGGGCTTACCGGGTCTTCAATAAAAGAACAGAGACTGTGATGGAATCAATAAATGTGATTGTTGATGATGAAGAAGTTCAGAGATCTATCAGCGGGGAAGCAAAATAGATTGATTCAGTTGATTCTTCAGCAGCTCCAACTGATATTGTTAAGCCCTCTTCAAAAGAATCTCCAGATGAATCCTCGGGTTCCACTCCCATTACTTTCGAAGATAAGGATATTCCTGATAATCCTCCTAGGCACAATCATCCTCCTCAGTAGCTTCTTGGGAATTTAGATGAAGGGCGCATATTGAGAAGCAGAGTCATTCAGCTTGCCAATGAAGTAGCTAATCAAGTCTCCTACAGCTGCTATCTTACTCAGACAGAACCCAAGAAATTAGATGAAGCCCTACAAGATGAAGGATGGGTATCTGCAATGCATGATGAGCTCCATCAGTTTACCAGAAATGATGTTTGGACCTTGGTTCCCCGTCCTGCAGAACAGAATATCATAGGAACCAAGTGGATCTTCAAAAATAAAACTGATGAGCATGGTACTGTGGTTAGAAATAAGGCACGTCTTGTTGCACAGGGATATACTCAAATAGAGGGAGTAGATTTTGATGAAACGTTTGCCCCAGTCGCCAGGTTAGAATCCATTCGAATTCTTCTTTCTGTTTCCTGTCACCTTGATTTCAAGCTATACCAGATGGATGTAAAGAGTGCTTTTCTGAACGGTGTTCTTCAAGAAGAAATCTATGTAGAACAACCAAAGGGTTTTCAAAATCCTCATCATCCACATCATGTGTACAAGCTGAAGAATGCTCTCTATGGGCTTAAGCAGGTGCCTCGAGCATGGTATGAGCATCTCACTACTTATCTCTTAAGCAAAGGTTTTGCAAGGGGACAAGCTGATCGAACCTTGTTCATCAGAAATCAAGGTACTCATAAACTGATTGCTCAAATATATGTTGATGACATCATTTTGGAGCTACTTTAGACTCTCTTGCACATGAGTTCTCTGAAGAAATGAAGCAGGAGTTTGAAATGAGCATGATTGGTGAGCTGAACTACTTTCTTGGCCTTCAAGTCAAGCAAACTGCTGAGGGCATCTTCATCTCTCAATCTAAATATGCCAAGGATCTGGTCAAACGGTTTGGATTGGATGGAAAGAGTCGTGCTCGCACCCCCATGAGCACCAGTGTCAAGATTAGTAGTGATCTTGCAGGAAAATCAGTTGACCCATCCCTTTATAGGAGCATGATAGAGAGCCTCCTGTATCTTACAGCCAGCCGACCAGACATTGCCTTCAATGTAGGAGTTTGTGCTCGCTTTCAAGCCAATCCTAAGGAATCTCACCTCACTGCAGTAAAGCGTATCATCAGGTATGTAAATGATACCCTTTCCTATGGCATTTGGTATTCTAGAGAAACAAATCTTGTTGTTGCAGGATACTCTGATGCAGATTGGGCTGGAAATGCTGATGATCGAAAGAGCACCTCAGGTGGATATTTTTATATGGGGAACAATCTTGTAGCTTGGATGAGCAAGAAACAAGCCTCCATATCTCTCTCCACTGCTGAGGCTGAGTATATTGCTGCGGGTAACTGCTTTACCCAATTACTGTGGATGAAGACATTGCTAGGGGATTACGGATTCTCTCAAGATACTATGATTATCAATTGTGATAACACTAGTGCTATCAATATTTCCAAGAACCCCGTTCAGCATTCTCGGACCAAGCACATCGACATCAGGCATCACTTCTTACGTGATCTTGTGGAATTCGAGGTAGTATCACTCTCATTCAGCTCCACTGAAAATCAATTGGCTGACATTCTTACCAAACCTCTAGATGATAGCAGGTTTGAGTCTCTTCGGAAAGCCATTGGTGTTTGTGTCATGTCCTAGACATGATGTTTCCATGCTAGGATGAACTCTTTGTCCTCCGATAGCATGATGTTGTATTAAAAAAAAGGGGGGGGGGGGGGGGGAGTCTTCGTAGCAGGTTAAGTCTTTCACAAGGTATGTCAGCTATTTCGTGTATTCTCTCTGTTTTACTAGTTTGTTGAGCATTGATATATTATGCTTACATGTGGGTGAAAACATTAGTCTGACATGTACAAAAGTGTTTCCTGCTCATTATTCTGGTTAATAGTAGCTTGTCTCATGTAATGACCTTGTGCACTTTCCTAGACTCCCCAGAGGTACGCATTTTTTTTTTTCCTTCTCTGACTCTTTACTCCTATAACTTTTGGATAAGAGAAGAGGTTTTTGCTTGGATGGCCAAATTGACCACGGGCTAGTTGAACCTAGCACCTATAAATTTTGGCACTCCTTACAATTTGCAGTATCATAAGTTACAAGCAGTAATTCATAAAAAGTTTTGTGCTTTAAATTTTTTAATCACTGCTTATGTGCTTAAATTTACTTTGCCCTCTATGAGCAAGTAAAAATTTTACCTTGTCCTATATGGTACAAATAAAACAGAATATGTGCTGTATCTTATGGGGAGTGTATCAGATGAGGGTGTTTAGGCCCTAGCAAATTATAAAGTTTGACTTTTGGTTTATCTGTCTTTGATTTTCTCTCTTGTCTAGAAAATCTGGTGGTTTCTTGTCATCTTTGTAAATTGCAAACCTTTTGAATAAGAGTCTTCACACACACACGCTTTACATGAGTTGAGCAGGCTATCTTCATTATTTTGGCAGGGTAACTTTTATCTGGGTTATACTTGTCTATCACCTCCATGCTCTCATAATATTGACTTGCTTGATAAGTCTTGAATTATTCGATTCAAGACCCCTTAATTTGTATTTGTTAGACCTAGTTCTTGTTGTATATATAAAGTGTTGTTGTAGTTTTTGTGTTTTGTCTTATTTTCAGGTCTTAATTGAAATCTAGTTCAACACACCTGAATTAGACCTGAAAATACATCAAGGGCGATTTGGTCATTTCCAGAGTTCAAAGTTGCTCCTGCCAAGTGAAGAATCGGCTAAGGCAAATCGATCGATCTACTTTATAATCGATCGATCGAATTTGGATATTTTCGGAACAATCTGGAACAATGTTGACATGTCACTCTTTAGATATTTTTAGATATTTCCTAGATATTTTTAGATATTTTTAGATATTTCCTAGATATTTCTTAGATATTTCTTAGATATTTCCAAAATATCTTAGATATTTTCAAAATATCTTAGATATTTCCAAAATATCTTATCCTATCCTATCCTATTCTATCTTATCTTATCATATCTTATCTTATCCTATCTCTTATCTTATCTCTTCTTTAGATATTATTTTGTAAATCTCCTCCTCTATATATATGAGGCATGGGTGAGAGTAATAGGCATGCATCTTCTTGGGACTTCCATTTTCTCAGGTGTATCTTCTTAGTTAATTTTAATGCTTTTCATTTCCGTTTGTAATCTGAATCTTCTTATGTTAATATAGTGTTATTAGTTTATTCAAATTTTGTTTTCTTTACTTTTTTTGGTTAATTTTCATGCATAGATTAGATTCAATTATGTCTAACTAATTTAGTTCTTAGAGTTTGATCAAAATCTTTTCCAAAAACTATGAAGCGTTCTTGATGTTCTTGAGATTTTCTTAATATGTTTGATGATTGTGTAAGGCTAAAGGATTGCAAAACCCATGCTAAAAGGTTTTGTTTTCAATATTTCAATCTAATTATTCATGAAAAAGAGTTATGCTTGTCTATGAGTTTTCTTGAATTCATGAGTAAAATCAACATTTTTGAAAGAGAATGATGTCTTTTGCAATGGTACTTTTTGACATGATATGTGTTTACCTATTAGAGTTACCTTATAGGGTATACTAGGGAATACCGGTCATTTCACACCTTTGGTAGTTTAAACCGTTTTTCAATTATAGTGTAACTTTTACGTGAAATGGATTGGTGTGAAACTAGATACCTTATCATTGTGGCCTAATTAGGGTTTTCATATATTTTGTATGCTTATTAGGATGTGTTATAGAGTAGTAAGCTAGGGATCATTAATCACTCCACACCTTTAGTAGAGTAAACGTTTTTCAATTGTAGTTTAAATCTTTACGTGGAGTTGTTTAATGTAAAACTAGGTGCTTTATGATTACGTCTTAACTAAAGTGTTTTCGTGTCGAGGTCGTCGTAATGGTTGACGCCCATTACGCGCTCATATCATACATGTTAGGAGAATCCATTTAGACTTTAAGCATTTCATTGGTTGAGGATTAGATGAGATCAATACCCTAAGTTTCTTTTAAGTTTGCTTTCATTTTCCGCTCTTTTCTTACTTTTATTGTTGTAGCTTCAATTCTACAACCTTTGCTTTTATTTTTACTCTTAAGTTAAGTTAAATACGCTCTTTAATATTCCGTTACGCAAAACAACCAATAATCTCTGTGGTTCGATCACCCTTACTATAGTACAATCGATACGTACTATTGCGAGTGGTAAACTATATAAATTTAAAATCCACGTAGCCGCTTGGCGCGCTACCAATCTATGACTAGTTTTTCAGATAGAAATATCTGCATGTGCTACTTTCCATGTGAAGGCCCTAACTTTGCTGATTTCTCTCTCTTCAGAAGGTTTCGTCAGTTTTTTGTTCCGTCTTTGTTTTTGATAAACTGTTAAACTTATATTACTCTGTTTCCCGGATCCTTCTGAGACAGTTAGGGGGAGTAATTTTTATTTCAGTTGGTTGTTTTATTACTCTGTTTACCCTTTGTCCCTTTGTGACAAAAATGAGGAGTAATTTTTATTTTGGACCGGGAATGTATTTCCAAACTGGTCAAGTGATTTTTGTCCCAGAATGGCCAAATGGGGAGTTTGTTAGTATTTTGGCCTTATTCTGTGTTTAGACAAAATCACTTATGTGTAATGATGCGGTAAACAGGGATTCCACTTTCAGAGAGATGTCAGAAGATTCTGCCTGCGAGTCAGAAGAATTTCAAGTTCCCTGTCAGCCGTCCGGACGATGTGTCATCCCGTCCGGACGCCCATCTGTCTATTGTTGCATCCGTCCGGACGACGTGTCATTCTGTCCGGACATCAGACAGACAAGCATCATCTGTCCGGACGACCTGTTTCTTCCGTTCGGACACCTACATCGTATCGAGAAGCTTTTGTGCCAGCTTGCTCCGTCCGAACGTTTCAGCAGCACGTCCGGACGCCTATCAGTTCTCGAACGGTTCACTGATTCTTTCCAAAATTCAAGAAAGGGAAGATCAATCAACCGTCCGGACGCGTATCTCCGTAAGGCAAGAATCGCAGTTCAAAATGAACTGTTCGGACATCTGACAGCTTTGGTCCGAACGCACGCGCATCAGATATGGAAATTGCGTGTTGAAGTTTAGCCGTCCGGACGCTCCTGCCCCATGGTCCGGACGCGCCAAGCTTGTTATGGAAATTACTTGCAGCGGACGTGCGTCCGTCCAACGATGCTCTTATACAGGAAAGATTTCTCCGCGAAAATTTTGAAAAATCCTGTCGCACAGTTGTCCGTCCGGACGACCATGGTCCACCGTCCGGACGGCTCCCAGGCATATTTTTCCTGACGCCCATTCTGACCCCCAGCCTATAAATAGGGGCCCCTGGGCACTTAGAGCTGCAAGAATTCGGTGTGAATTCCATTAGAGCTCAGAGACGTGATATCTCCTCTAAAGCCGTTTTTCAAGTGTGCTGTGCTGTAAACCGAAGTTTATCTTAGAGGTCGGCTCTAAGGTAAGGAGTTCCATTGAAGACCCCTTCAGGTTGGTGAACCTGGTTGGAAAGCGTTCGTGTTGGGTTACATGTCAGAGATCAAGGTACGACCACTGCATCGGTACATGTGAGTGTTACTGTCTTGTATCTAGCTCTGTCTTCTGAATAGTGGAATTCCTGGGTTTGGTTGCCCCGGAGTGGTTTTTCTCTTGACTGAGTTTTCACTTCGTCAACAAAAATCTTTGTGTCATTTACTTTCCGCTGTGCTTTAATTTTTGTTGACACTTGTTGCACACACTTTACTTTTAGAAGTCATTTCAATTTTTCAAAGAGGATAAAATTCTTAAGCAAAAACTTGTTTGAAATTTGTCTCCGGTCTAAATTGGATTCACTTGTGGTCTTTCCTATCCGAAAGGAGTTTAATATTATAAATATATTTCTATTATTAATTGTGGGGTTCCATCATCATATTACTCTGCTGCTAACCAATAATTTAATATATAGAGAAATACTATTTTGTATTCTTTCATAATTTGCTTATCATACTCAATTGAAGTTGTATGTTTAATCTACCATTGATTTTTATTTTTTTTATTTTTTTACTTAAGATTTATCTAATGGTGTATTCAACATGCCAAGTCAGTTGAGTATGCTGAGAGAATACAAAATATCATTTTTCATATTACCCTATTGATTTTTTTTAATCAATTTTTTAACTATTTTTTAAATCGAAATAAAAAAAAAAAAAAAAAAAAAAAGTCGAGCCAATCGAGTACTTGACAACTACTTGGTTGGTTTTTTTAGCCGAGGTAAAGTTTAAATTTTTCTTCTATTAATTTTTCATTATTTTAACTCATAAAACTAAACAAGCTAAGCAGAGACGAGTCGATTGAGTACCCGGCTCAACTCGAATGGCTTTCTTAACCTAGTTCGAGCTTAAGCTCGGCCTAAGCTAAGGCCTTGGTTAGCCAAGCTTTGACACAATTTCATGAGCTTGGCTTGAATATCTGGCCTACTTGTCTAGCCGAGTTCGACAGCCAAATACCCGCCTCGGCTCGGATGAGTTTCCTTGCAATTACTCATCCATACACTAGGGCACAACTCCTTGTTGACAACGTCATCAAATTGTAGAGCATTATATTTCTCAATCAATAGTAAGTCATCGAGATAAGATTTTCACATCTAATTTCTAAAAAAGGGAGTTTCCATTTGCAGGACACCAAGTTGAGGATGATCACTTCTTATCACCCTAGACAAATAGGCATAAAGAAATGGTAGATCAATTATACCGTATGTTCTTTACATGACCACACTTTTATTAGAGAAGTATATATGTTGTTAAGCATCATAATCTGGTCGCCACTAAGTTTCTCATTCATTAAGCCCACCTACCACACGAGATTGTCAAGGTGTAGTTTCCTGACTTCTTTGATTCTCAATCTTGAGGAAAAGGTTCTTTTAGTGTACGGGTATGTCAAGATTTCAAAATATTTTCTAATTTTTCTTTCATTTTGTCAAGAGAAATGCTAGGGGTACTTACAAACTCTTACCAAAAGAGTTTACAAATTGACCTGGCATACATGTGGCATTTTATTAACTAAAAAAATTAGACATTAGGATTCCACATCCACACTAAATCCAGGTGGAAGGTTGGATTCCACAAGCTGACTTGCCCATCCATGGCTTCCATTCCTGTAGGCCATGCACGGCCGGCGATGGGAGGTTGGGACAGATGAACGGCCGACGATGGGAGGTTGGGACAGATGGACGACCGGCAAGAGGGGAGAGATCCCGGGAGAGGACGGTGTGCGGGCAGCCCGTGGTCAGGGTCGGGAGTTTTCGGCTTCCACCAAACCCGCGCCGGTGTGTGTGGGTTTCCGGCCAGAGATCTTGTCGGAAACCCACGCACACCGGCGTGGGGTTGGTTGGTCCGGCCGGAAACCCAGATCCGGCCAGGAACTCACCTTTACATTTGGATATCAAAACGTCACTGATCCGGCCGTCCATCTCTCAGTCCTGATCTCAAAACGTCACAGATCCGGACGGGAACACACTCAGGAGGATTGAGGAGATCCAAATCTCACAGATCCGGCCGGTTTGGTTGGTCTGGCCGGCCACTGGAGCTTCGGAACAGGCCTTGGAAGTGGACGACCGGCGACTTGATGGGAGAAGGGCCGTCCATCTCTCCTAATCTCTCAGTCCTGATCTCAAAACGTCACAGATCTGGACGGGAACACACTCAGGAGGACTGAGGAGATCCGAATCTCACAGATCCGGCCGGTGTGGGTTACGGAAACCAAGATCCGGCTGGTTTGGTTGGTCTGGCCAGCCACTGGAGCTTCGGAACAGGCCTTGGAAGTGGACAGCCGGCGACTAGAGGGAGAACAACGACTTAATGGGAGAAGGGCATTTTTGTATTTTAACATTTATTCCAGGTAGGATGCCACGTCAGTTTGTAAGTCTCCATTTGTAAAAGTTTGTAAGTACTCCTAGCATTTCTCTTTGGATTTTCATATTTAGTGTATAGATGCCGTATGACATAATATCAAGAAATAAAATAATTGCTTAAGCAATACTAAGGGTGCACTTATGATTGCGATTTCGTAGAAAAAAATAATAATAATAATTTTAAACTAAATCGTAGAAAATGAACTATTTAGAAATTATGTTTTAAAAAAATTATGATTTGAAAACGCAGAAAACTGTTTTTTAAAATCGCAGGCAATGATGTGTTTTTTTGAAAACACAGAATTTTAAAGGTTAATATACAATTTCAAAAGTTAAACAGCGATTTTGCCAAACACTTAAGTGCGTTTTTAAAAATTAATTTTTTAAATCGTACATTTTAAAATTGCTATTTTTAAATTGTACTTTTTAAAATCGTAAACCAAAGCAAATCCTAAGAGGCACGATACCCACGAAGAGATCACCCCTCTTTTTTCTCTCTTTATTTTCTTGCTAATTTTTCTGATTTCCAAAATGACAGAATCCTTTGGGTTCTATCACCACCATGAAATCAAGTTTATATTTTCCCAATTTCCTCGGACGGCTCGGCATCCAAATAGCAAAAACATCATAGCCTTTTATTGCTCATTTTGAAAAATAAAAATTGAATTTGCTTGCTTTTCGGGCTCAGAAGCCCAAAAGTATATTCAAAATAAAAAGGGAAGAAAGGGCCTCACATAGATAGAAATCTGGATCAAAAAAGCAAGGCCTAACTCATCACAAAGACGTTAAATGGGTTAAACTAAGGTAGTACGGAGCTGTTGTGAATATGCTCGGTTCGACTCAGATTAATTTTGGATTGGGTTCTGTTCGTTTAAACTTTGGACAAAAAAATTCAAGCTTATATAAATTTGTATAAGTTCGCCTTGACTAATATAAACTTATATAACTTCATTTTTATTATATTTATAATATTACTTTTAACTTTGTAACGAGAACATATTAAATACTTTAGAAAACAAAAAAAAATAGATATAAGTTGAATTATTGTAACTATGAGTCTAAATATAAATATAAGTAGCTTTGTGTATATATAAGAGAGCTTGTGTATGTGTGTATATATATATATATATATATGTATTATAAGATGAACATATAAAATTGAGATTAAATTAATTAAGATTTGTGTTCATTTCTCTAATTACTCCAACAATAAATCTGAACCATAATTAAATAACTAATGATTACTATTATTTTTTTAAAAAAAAAAAATTAAACAATTACAACATTTACTTTGTATATGAAATAACCTAATTAATTGAATAACTCATAAACAATGTCTACTTCGATAATAAGCTCAAGCTCATATTCGAAAAAAATTAAACAAACCGAGCTTAAACATTTTTTTTTTTTGACGTGTCCACACAAGAGAGAGATGGAGAATGAAGATTCGAACTAATAACTTTCGCTTCATGAAGCATAGTCCCCAGTCGATTAAGCTTGAACATACAATACCCCGCTCGGCTCAATTCCGGCCATCCTTTCTAAATTTAAGTCCAATTTAAATACTCATCGTGGACTACTTATCAATCACACCACAGTTGTTAACCAAATCTTATCAACCGTGATGCGACCGAAAAGGAGTCCACGATGAGTATGCCCATTTCTAACCAAATCTGATCACCCTAACTAAATTCCATGCTACCAAGATCAGGTCCCATTGTGTGATGGTTGTATGCCCATTTTTAAACCTAAATGACCGAAATGAATTTAATAAAGAATGACAGTGCAAATCTTTTACATCGACGAAATTCATAAAATGGTTAATAAAAGTCCTCATTAAACATTTGAAATGATTATTTATTAAAAAAAAATTATCAAATTGATAAGACAAGTGTTTCGAAATGGGTTTGATATTCAAAGCATTGAAAGGATAGCGTTGGGCTGGGTACAAAACACCACCTAAGTATAGGCCTAGACCCATTAGACCCAAAAACTACAGCAATTTTTAAGAGCAATGCTACGTAGTACAATTGTATTCAACAAAATTTTATCACTCCAACCGTATAATAAACGAAAACTCTTACAAAATAAGGGACATGGAAAAATGGGCAACAAAATCATTCAGAGATGCGATAAACATGAATAACAATTTTCTAAGCCCAAAAAAAAAATACCAATTCACGAATTAGAGGAAAAAATGCATATATTATGGATCAAAATATAGTATTTGCAGAGAGACCAACATTAATTCAAGTCAATTGCAGACAAAAGTGCATAACATAAGCCATAAAGAGAATAAATTCACCGACTACAAGTCTAAAATATTTAATTTCAGTTTCAAAAACATAAACTCTTTCACCTAGGGCAGAAATCAAGATAACCAAGTGGGAGGAAAGAAAAAAAAACAAGTGATATCTTATTCTCCCCATTTCCTCCCTCCCACCTAATCTCATCCAAGTCTCAAAACTGTAAGCAAACTAGATAAACACAACCAAAATAGATCAAATTCTGAAAATCAGAAAAGCAAATTATTGAGAGACTCCAAGCCACTTCGTGAAGTTTTCGAACTCGGTGTAATCACTATCAGAAATCATTGTCTGGTACCAAGCTTTCCCTGCAGCCCTGATTGAAGCAGCCTCCTCCTGACAAATATGCAAAAGAAACGAGAGAACAGAAAAATGTCCATTAATAACTGCTGAAAATTCAAACAGAACACACTGGCCATGTATTTTCAATTAAACACTTATCATTCATCAACAAGAAAGATGTTACTAGAATTGTGGGAATGATATCACCAAATATACCAAGTAGACAAGAAGGCATGGTAAACAAGCACAACATGTACCACAAAGTTGAGGCTCAATAAGAAAAATAAAATTACCAAAGTTAGGTTACGTTGGTATACAAATACAGGCATATAATTGAGGAAGCGTTCGACAGACCTCGGGATTGCAAGGTCAGATTGTCAAACTTGAAGCACTTCCAAAATTAGAACTTAAACTTGCAAAATTACTATAGTTAATTCAACATAAATTTGACAGCCAACTAAAAAGAATGGAAGAGGAGACTACTATAAGAAAGTATTTTATTTTTTAAAACCTCCAAATCCCTCAACAGAGAAAAAGTCAAACTCGAGGAGACCACAAATTTCATGTTTGAAATGAAAATTGTTATGCAAACATCAGAAGTTTTGAAGAAACACTAATTATTCTTGCAAATTCGGTCACAAGTACCCCATCGAGCCCTGAAAGGACTTGATACAAGTAACACTTGGGCAAGTACCCCTTGTTTAGAAACTTCAAAAGAATTCAATTCCATTTACTTTGGAGAACGATCAATAGACACTCTTATACATATGCAATTGACATTCTTTATCTCTACTATGATCATCAACTAATTCATTACATAAACTTACCATCACATAAAAACAATCAGACTTCCATACAAATTCAGTTATTATGATTGATCATGGTGGACAGAAATTATAAATCATTGGAATTATTAACTAAGCAAATTTATCAACAACTTTAACAAATGTGTAAGATTTTTGCTAAAGAAATTGAGATTCTCTAGAAATTTTTCATGCAAGATTCTAGGTTTTAGAGATAAAGGTAATTAAATTTATGAATCCAAAAAAGATTTAATTTTTCCACTAAAATTTGATAATAACTACATATACACTAAAATAAATAGAAAAGGAAGACGAGAAGAACAGTATTCACTTCATACACACAATTTCACACAAAATTACATAAAGAACAGAAATGCAAAAATTCCTTCTCATTTCACGCAATAAATAGAAGAAAAAAAAAAACCTTTACAAAAACTAAAAGCAAAGCGACATACCTTGGTGATTGGCTTCCGCTTCTTATCAAGCTTCTCCTTCTTGGCCTTGACGCGCTCGGCCTCGGCCAAAACAGCCATTCTCCTGGCGGTCTTGGCGTAAGGGTTCAGCTTCAGTAAGGTGTTGAGGTTCTTGAGCGGGTTCTTCTTCATAGGCGCCCTCTTAAACTCCTTCTTGATTGGCTTCACTACGGACTGAACCTCGTCCGAGTTGATAATCCTCGCCAGGTCAGCGTTCACCATCTTCGACCTCGGCAGTACGTATCCCTTCTTCTTCTCCGAGAGCTTATCGAATGATCCGTAGATCGAGTCCAGCTTCTCGAAGGCCGACTTGGTCCAGATCACGAACCGCCCGAGGTGACCACCAGGAGCCAGCTTCAGCAGGTTCAGCCTCTCAACGTTCACGATATCAATACCAGGAATGTTACGGAAGGCCTTCACGAGCTTGGCGCCCTCGGTTCCGTACACAATCAGCGGACCCTTACGGTTGATGTAGCGGCGGTTACGCATCTTACCCTTACCCGGACGGATCGCGTGGCTGTCCTTGGCCTTTTCGGCGTCGGGAAAGGCGCCGATCTGTTTGAGGACCTTGAGAGCCGCCGAGGTTTTCTCAACGCTCTCGATAGAGTCGCTGACCACGAGGGGCAGTTCGGGGACAGACTCGATGCGGTGACCGCGGGCGAGAACGAGGGAGGGGACGGCGGAAGCGGCGATGGCCGAAACGACGGCGAAGCGCTTAAGGTTCACATTGACCTTGCGGTGCCAGCGTCGCCAGATCTTGGTTGGGGCGAACATGCGGCCACCACGGCACATGTTTCCGAAAGCACCCTGGCCGGCGCGATGGGTCCCGCCTCCGGGAACACGAGGGATACGGGACACGGCGCGCCCGGTTCCCCAAGACTCGGCGGAGGTCTGGTGGCCCGCCCGCTTCGACACGGCGTATGGCTGTCGCTTGTTCTTCGAGATGTTAGCGTGGGTGAAGTTGACGATGTCGGGTCGGATCGAGGCCTTCATTACATCGGGTAAATGAACGGAGGGGCAAGAGTCGGTTGCCATGTCGCCCTCGAGCAACTGGACGGTGACGAGAGGTCGAGCAGCAGCGACGGCCATGGGTGCGGAGTGTGTGAAAGTGAAAATGGGGTGTGAAGGGGAAGAGAGGGGCACTAGGGTTTAGGGAAGAGAATGAAACGTAGTTGAGTAGATTTTATAGCGACGAAAGCTAGGGTTTGCGGAAGGGACTAACTGTTTGGGTGCGGGTTGGGCTAATCCCGAACCTGGTTTTTATTCTTCTTTTGGTTTAGGTTATCCTAGGTACTGAGAAAATAAAAAATAAAACCTTATTAACTAACGACGGATTTTAGAATAACCCTTTAAATTTTTAAGTACACTAATGAGATCTATTTTTTCTTATTCTTTCACTTTAGTGTGTTCAATTTCCCTAAGCTGGACTAGGTCTAAGTTTTTATTTATTAGTTTCTTCAGCTTATTTGAATTCGAATTAGATATAAGTTTTTATTTCTTAGTCTGTTAAGTTTATTTAGAAGACAAATTAAATCTAAGTTTATAAGGATTCTTTTACCTCCAATAGTTTTATTTTATCCATCTTAGTAGGCTGCAGCTTTCATAGGCTACATTTCCAAGTAACTTCCACCGTCTTGGGTTTTTTTTCTCTAAGGTGTTTGTAGTCTATTTTGGTTGGGTTATTAAGTTGTTAACTTGTTTTTGGTTTTTTTTTTTTTTTTTTTCCTGTAATTTGTCGACAATATCTTAAAAAAAGAAAAGAAAAAGGGTGCGGTGCAGGATTTGAAAGTCTTATTTTATTTTTTATTTTTATAAAAACAGGAAATCGAGAAAAAAAAAATGAAAGAAAAAGTGAAAGAAAAAAGAAAAAGAAAAACGGTGGAAGAAATTTTTTTTTTTTAAAAAAAAATACCTCACAAATACATGTGGCAAGGGCCAAAATCAAATGGTCGCCTTGATTTCAAAAAGTATAACATGTGTTACATGTTGTTAATGTTTAGGTAATTTTTTAATTTCTTTTTTCATTATACGTGATAGTAAAAGCATAGGTATCACTTGTGATACACAACCACATAGGATGATAATATGAGTTTGCTTAAATATGTGGCAACTGCGATAGATGTTACCATTTTAAGGATAGTAACGTGGACGATCGTAAAAAATAAAAAATAGAAAATAGAAAATAGACGGAAGTGCCAAGTGGTATTTCCATTACCGATACGTACCACTACCACTTGTGGTACATTTTGAAACAGAGACAATTGTTTGATTTTGATTCTTACCACATATACTAATTAGGTATTTAACCCAAAAAATAAAGAAAAAAGAAAAAGAAAAAGAAAGCCCAAAGAGGCATATTGGCCCATGTAGCTTATTTCAGGCACATAGTTGGCTCCTTCCGACCCTAGTAGCCAATCTTGGCCAAAGTCACTGATGGCCAAATCCTGGTCATAGTAACCAATACCAGCCAAAAAGTTGTCGATGTTCAAGTACAAGCCATAGTAACTGATGTTGGCCATAATCGCTAAAGTCCAAGTTTCGGTCATAGTAACCGTTACAATTCAGGCCATGGTAGCCATTTTTTAGCCACTCAATGTTCAAGATCAACAATTGCTAATGGATCATTCATCTTGGGGAGACATGTTAAAGGATATGAATCATTTGTGATAAAATGTTGATTTGTATTTATTAAATTAATGGATTTAGATGATTTGATTACCCTATATTAAGAGATTTGGTAACCTTAATTTAAGAGATATATTTGCATTCAAATTATTCAAATCACAAGTAAAGCTCTAAAAATAGAGCATTGTACTAAAATAAAATATTAATGAAAGATATAGCCTATAAGGCATTAACGTAGGAGTGTAAACTCCAAGCCGGATCCCGGTTATTGAAATTCAATAACTGGCTCCAGAACCAGGTAACTCAGTTAATCGGGGGTTACCCGGTTACCCCGAGTGAAATCGGTTATCTGGATCGAGTCTGCCTAATAATAATAATAAACTCAATCCAATCAAGAGCACAAACCCAAATAATATTCATCATCCAACACTATCACCACCAGCAAACCTAAATAAATAAATATATATATATATTTTCTTTTTTTTCTTTTTCTTTTTTAAAAAAAACAAACAAACTCCATTAAAAATAAAATAAAAGTAGTACTAGAATCAAACCCTAGTAAATATGGGATAATGGAGGCCAACGAGAGAAACATAACTCCGAAGGGATCTATAGCAACAAAGCCGCGTCCAAGATTATAGAGGCTACAAATCCGGTGGCAACGACTTTGTTCAAGGTTGCATCATTGCTAGAAAGATTGGTTGGAGACTCAGTTGGCGTCTTGCCGATTGAGGTCGAGGGAACCAAACCAGACAGACTGTTCACTGAAGGGGAAAATGTGGGAGGTGTCGGAGGCGAGCTGGTGGGGGGAACTGAAGAAGAAGACGCCTGAAGTGAAGGGCCTAAACTGAAGAACTAAACGAGTGTGAAGGGCCTAAAGGTGTCGTAGAGACTTTGTGAGAAGTGTGAAAAGCAAGAAAAGGCGGAAGAGAAGGAAACAACTATAGTGTATCAGTGTAATAGGGTAAAGGGTAATAGGGGTAATTTTATATTTTTTAATTTATTATACACTCAGAGTCAGTAACCCGATTATAATATGGTTTCTAACAATTCAAAAACTGACTCCGGCTTCGGGTCCTGGCGCCCGGTTATTTGGTTATAAATAATCGGGTACCAAACCAGTTTTTCGATTTTTTGGTTACCCAGAGCCGGTTGGTGCTCGATTACGATTTCCTAACCGGTTATAACCGGTCTGGAATTACACCCCTACTTTAATGTGTGGATGTAAATTATAGGTCGAACCATCTTAATCTTTGTACCTTTCATCTATTTTCTTTATCTCTTTAGATTATTAATTTCTATTTGGCCTTTTTTATTTGTCTCTTGTTGTACTTGTAGTCTCCTCCCCCTTTTCCTGTTGTATCTCAGGGAAAAAAAAAATTGAGAAACTAGAAGATCAATCTATAGGCAAAATAAATCATTTTTTTTTTTATGAAAAAATAATAAAAATAGAAAAAGCTTTACCATGTATATATGCTTAGGGACAAATCTTGGTGTTTTACTAACTTATTTAAATATAACTTACAAAAAAAAAAAAAAAAACTAACTTATTTAAATACACATACACATATCACTTCAAAAAATAAAAAATAAATAAATAAATTTACACACATATATTGTTACTACTACCGATTTATGTAGATGTTTTTGAAAAATAGTCGCCTAGTGAATATTTCATAAATAAATACGCATACTTTTGTACTAAAATGCGAGGAGTTGAAAATGGCCTATCATAATTCATAGGGGTGGAACTACGATCTTGAGTGTGGGAGATTTCATTGCGGCAAAACTAAAAAATAATAAAAATGGAGGGGGAGAGATTTTATTTTAAAAGAATTATAATAATTTGGAGGATACATCGAGGCTTGGGAGGGCTAAAGTTCCGCATAGGGGCTTATGCCTCTAGAGAGGCGTAACAATATTTGCCTTAAAAAGGCTATGATTTACAAACTACTCAATTTTTTTTTTTTTTAAAAAAGTATACTTTAAAACATTATACTTTTTATCTCAAATCAATCACTTTTGCATAGTTTTGCTTATGGGCTTATGCCTCTATATAAGCGTATCAATATTTTCCTTAAAAAAAAATGATATGTTATATATATATATATATATATTTTTTTTTTTTTTTTTTTGAAAAAGTCAATTTCAAAATATTATACTTTTTATGTCACATTAATCACTCTTGCCTATAAGCTTATGCCTCTATAAAGGCGTATCAATATTTTCCTTAAAAATGCAATGTTTTTGGCAAACTACTCATTTTTTTCCTTAAAAAATCAATTCAAAAATATTATACTTTTTATATCATATCAATAATTTTTTTAACAATTTTTTTTCGCCTTTTATATCATAAATTTTTTTAACAATTTTTTATTTTACTTTTTCATACAAAAATTATAAAGTTCTCTTTACTTATACGATATATCACATCAAAAACTTTTTTTTTAAATCTTCACAATCCAAATGTTTACCAAACAGACATTTTCCGTTAACTATGCAAACAATTTTCATTGGACCCCTTTTTATTTATTTATTTATTTTTATTTTCGGTCTACACCGAACAATGATAAAAGCTAAAAATATTTTTGAAAAACATTTGATGTTAATGCAATCATGGCCTTAAACGCGCCTTACCTTAAACAAATTGTAAAAGTGCTGAAATTGAAAGGGAAATTATCTCTGATTATTTTAATGAAAATCGAATTAATATGTGTGATTGGTTTTGTTTCCTTTTTCAAGGTTGCCTCGTTTAATTGAAGCTGAAATATAAAATAAACTAACTTCAGCTTGCAGCCTCATCCAATCAAACCCTATACGTGTTTAGTTCCTTAGGCCATGCATTGAGATGATTAGGATAGTTTTACGAGTAATGATTCAATACCAATTAAACATACAACTTTTTGCCACCTTGCCAGACAATGTGGCAAGGTGGTCTCTCACCTTAATTTATTTTTAAAAAATAAAATAAATTCAAAAAATAGTGGGCGACCACCTCGCCACACAAGTGATGAAAAGTTATATGTATGGATAGTAATAAATCATTACTCTAACTTTATTGGGCATTGCATTATTGCCATGATTTAGAGGAAATGGCAAAAAAGACAACTTCAAATTTGAAGGATATTTTTTTTAAAAAAAAATAAAAAAATTGAAGGATAAATATCAATTAATCCTTTGGATTATAAATATGCCCAGCTCCACGCCCAAACCGACCATCCCATTGAAAACAAGAGTCAAAAAGAGAATAAGAGGAAGAAATCCTCCTATTTCCCCCGCCCTCTGCATCTCCACCTTCCGCTATCAGCCCGATTTGGGTGGATTTTAAAAAATTCGTCCGCCCACCAGAAAAAAATCTGCCATTACCCTTACAGGCGGACGGATGCGAGCAGACGGCCAGTCTTCTCACCCTTAAATTCTAATTAACATCCCATTTTTTCTTGAACTTCTAGCATCTTTAATCGGTATCTCTTGGCACCGAAACAGTAACCTGCTTAGAGACAGAAAGTAAACTTGCATAGAGAGCATAAAATCAGTCTATATGATCTTGGTAGAGGATGGAATTTCAACCAAGCAAACATAATTAGCAGATCCTTTGGATAATCAGTGTAACAACTACATAACACCCCTAGTCACACAACAAAATTCAATTGCAGCAATTTCATGCCCCCTAGGAAGTAAAAAATGGAGAAGTTCACTCACTCAACTTCACAACTTCATCACATCACCAGCACGTTTACCTTCATAATTTGAAGATACAGAACCCATCTGGATCATCTCTATTACCTGAAAGAGTAACAATTATAGATGCCCCCACTGTTTATTAATGTCTATAAAGCATTAACCCGGTTTGCCAACTAACCAAAATGGACCTAGAACCTTATGCAAATCCTAAATGAACTCCATATGTTCACTAAATTCTTGTAACACGAAATAATATCCAGAATGCAAACATTTCTTGTAACAAGTAGCAACTACAGCTTAATCTCTAGCATCTATATGTGTCATATATGAAACATTTAAAGATGTTTTTAGAAGGCCCTGATCTAGCCACATGAAGTTAGTGATACACATCCTGCATAACCATCCTCTTGCAGGTCCTCTGTGCACCCATGGCTTTGCCACCTACAATCAAGCCATAGCAGATCGAAAACCAATTTTAAATCTCTGAAATGAGTGTTTGCTCAATAGAAACTCAATCTTTTGAAAAAGCTAAAAAGACTGAATTCATTTAGTTTGAATACATCAATTTCTAAACACATGTCAATCTTAAAAGTTATAGGAGTACAATCAGCCATGGTCAAGGATAGTAATACAGCCATATTAAACAACTTGTTCGTCAATTTGTTCCTCCTATGGATAACTACGCAAATTTTTTGAAGCATCTCACCATGTACACCATCCTATTCATTCATTCCTCATGAATACAGAGCAAGGGGGAAGAACTATTGTTTAACCATCAATTTTCACTACTTGTAATTCCACTGGCCAAATATCATCTATATATCCCATCTTCATTCCACTTGCCTCAAAAGTTTTAGTTCTAGAGCACCTATGCAAAGTTCTAACTAATGAGATTTTTTGCAGCATAAAGACATCACAACTCTCTTGCATTTCTTTCTTCAATTGAGATATTATTAAAAGCGCAAAACACACTTGAGTACACAAGAAGTATACAAGAACAACACCTAGCTAGAAGGAGTGCAACTCTCTTGCATTTCTCTAATTAATTCATTTATAGCCAATCAAAAGGACAAGGGTAAAATACAGCCCACTCAAATCAACCCATTGCAAAGGAAAATACTCTTGCCTATCGTCAAATTAATTGGAATTCCTGCCAACATGCGCAATATACTTACAAAAACTTCTCATATTTTCTCTTTTATCCCAAAGAACCTCATTTACTTTTGATGACGAATGCTGTCATATGTTTTGCCATTCTGCATCTTTCTTGCTTTCTCAAGATTTTATTAGGCAATAACCATTGATCCAAAAGCCCTAGGACTATCAGATACTGATTTAGTTAAACTATTAACCCTTAGAATTGTAATATTCTACATACTTTTGAATCTGACGTCTATGGCGGCCCACTCTATCACTACTGACTTGATGGTAGTCATTTTCTATTTTGTGAGTTCCACTCCCCTATCAGTATTCAATAATTTAACATTATGCTCGTACATAATACTAAGACAATTTAATTCAGCCTATAGATCGGCTCCTCCATGATTCGAACCCATGACGTGATGCCTGCTTTGATACCGACTATTAAGGGCCTAACCATTGATCCAAAAGTCTTAGGATTGTTGGATACTGAATTGGTTAAACTCTAAACTCTTAGGATCATAACAATAACACACACTTCAATCCAAATCTAACTTTAAACACTATCATGTTGTACTCATTTAAATTTGTGCAACTCTCAGAAAGCTTATAGTTTGAGTTACACTCCAATGACAGATTGATCTCTAAAACTTTGAGTTTCCCATTGAAGCTCACATATAACCTAATGCTGTAATTGGTGAAAATTTGTCACATATTGGCTTCTTTTTGTCCCCAATATTTTACTTTAAGGAATCCTCTCGAAGCTTAGTTAAATTGTAATAAATTTTCAATAACTAATAAGCCAGACTGTTATTTGCATATTCATGATAGCTCACCGTTCATGTTGTCCTTCAGAATGTTTCTCACATTCAAAGGATTGCCAACACTGACACGAGCTTCTTGAAACAGTATAAGTTGCTTCTTCCTCAGCTTAAACTCCAAGTAGATATCAGATTAATGATCAATAACAGCCAGCATTATCATCGTTAAGGTGGTGAAAATATTATCTTAGAATACAGAAGGTGAAATAACTCTTCAAAATAAGTGACAGAAAATTCAGCCCACAAACAGAATTAACTTAGAACTTACGACTAAATTGATGAAAATCTAAATCAAACAAAACCTACATTTTCTAATGAATGACAGGAAAAGCCTATAATTTGTGTTTCTCAAACCGAGCTAAAATGGGAGAAATTCAAATAGACAATAAAATTGGACAACAAGAGAGGACACACATGTACATCAAAATCAAAAGGAACAGCATGAGTAACTCACAACACTACAATTTTGTTCAAACGTAAACCGAACTCAATAAAGCAGTAAACTTGCCTAGACTACTTCAAACACTTAATAACTCAAAAGCACTAGCCTTTTGACCATCAATCATCATCCTCAGAGCTTGCATCCTCACTACTATAATCACTGCTGTCATCGTCCTGATCCAGAATATCCAGCTCAACGTGTCGAACCTGTATTGTCTCAGGTGCCTTATGCGGAGGAGCAGTGGGCCGCAATTGCTGCTCGCCGACCCTCGGAACCGGAAGAGACGTGAATGGGGGCAATGGCACGGGGTCCCCAGGCTTCCAGCCAGGTGGGGGCATTGGTAAGTTGATAGGCAACTCCACGGGCATCCCAGGTTTCCAACCCGATGGAACAGTGATTGGAGGAATCAGACCCTGAATTGCACTCAGATTCGGAAGAGAGTTCACCTCCGCTGGCTGTGCAGCCGGGGGCTCAATGATAGCTTCAATCGTTTTCTCATTGCTTTCGACTGCTTTGGGTAAACCCACATCGAGATCGGCAAAACTGTAAAGCTGCGAGGCGCGCATTTGCTCTTCTTGCGGGGCGGGTGGGAGAGCCCCACGAAGGGGAGCTTGGCCGGCGCCGAATTCAGGCGGCGCAAAGGTCGTGTAGCTTATCCGGTGGGCGCACGATAAAATATCCGACAATTTAAGCTGAGACGCAACGGTTGTGCTGCACGAAGAATCCTCCTCCTCACCATCCTCCGATTTAGATCTCTTGGGGCGGCGATAATCAGAGTAATCATCGACAAGAATATCGAGGACACGCTCGGCATCCTTGAGCTTATGGGCGAAGGCAAGAAGCGCAGAATCCCTGGACTGGATTTCGCGGGCGGCTTTCCTCTTAGCATCCTGAAGATTAAGGATTTCTTGGAGTTCGGCGACGGCTTCGAAAAGCTGGGTCTGGAGGCGATTGAAAAGGGAGATGATTTCTTTGGTCGAGGAAGGAGAGGAATCGAGTGGGGTCGTTGAGGGTAGCGCTTGGTTTTGGGAAGAGAGGAAGGTAGGAAGAGAGCCGCGGAAGGCGGTGAGCCAGAGGGACCGATTGGGCGAGACCTCGAAGAGTTTGGAGGCCAATGAGGCCATTTGGAGGAGAAGGGACTGCGCGCGAGGGAGAGGCGGGAGGAGAGAGAGGAGGGTGGAGGAGGTGGTGGTGGTGGTGCTAATGGCGGATGAGAGATTGGAGGAGGTTTGGAGCTGCGGTTGTTGATGGGGGAGTTTCGGAGGGTTAGGGTTTTGAAGAGAGGGCGAATTTGGGTTTGTGAGGCCTAGCCTTGCTGGGGATTGCAGCATCTTTCAGTTTGGACGCCTCAATTTCTTCTTCTTCTTCTTCTTCTTCTTCAAAGAATCCTAAAAGCCAGAAAATTGAAGGATATTATAAACATGGTTCTGGCATACCGGGGAAAAACCTGCTGCCAGAGTCTACCGTCGAGTATAGACGGGCAAACGACGAGCTTCTTCGCCCCCTTCTGATAGCAATTTTCAGACGAATTTACCCAACAAAATTTTATGAGTTCTTGGGATTTGCAAATACCAAGCTGCGTATAAAAATGACTGAAAATTCGTTGTAGCAAGCAAAATTGACAAATAAGTTAATGCACCTAATTACAGCCCCATCATATTACAACACGTGTCCTATATAATCAAAAATATAAAAACAAAAAGTAAAAATATTACTAAGAACAAAAAGAAATTGAAGGGAATGATCGGAATACTCCCAATTTGATCGTTTGAGGGTGACCGAACAACTCTCAAAGATTGTGGAGGGGGTGGGGGAGGCATAATGTTCCTGTCATCTAATCACCCCTTCAGTTTTTTTTCTTTTTTTTAATATTTTTATATATATTTTGGATTAATTATACTTTCCTCCTTTAAACTATTACCCTTACACCCCCAAACTAATGTAACTCACTCTTCCAAACTATTAATTTGTTACAAATTTGCCCTAAAGTTAAATTCGAGCGTTAAATGTGAATGAAAAATGAGTCACGGACTTATCACATGACCCATTGCTATCTATGTTTTCGAAACTGGCCCTACTTTTCATTGGTGAAAAGATAGTAATACCCACACTCGGTTACTTTAAACATAAAAAATTTGAGCTTGTTTAGTAATACTTTTTAGATGGTATTTTTTGTTTTATGATTGTGGTGTAACATAAATGTAAAAATTATTTTGAATATTTTGTGTTTGAAGCTGTTTTTTAATGTTTTTGCCTTTTTGCTAGAAAGCAATAAGCAAATCTAAAAAAAGTTACCAAGGAATGCTTTGATTTCTCCAAAATAGCCAATTAGAGCATCTCCAGCAGACTTGCTATTTCCTTCAAAATAGTCAAATTTGACTTTTATTAGTAAATTTTCTTCTTCAACAGAATGTCTATTTTAACCATTTCTCTAAACATATGAACAGTGAGCCAACACTGGCTATTCATTGTTCATGTGTTTAGACTTTTTTTTATTAATATTTTTTCTCTCTCTCTCTCTCTCCCTCCCTCCCTGATTCCTCTTCGTCCCTCATCCCCGATCTTCCATGGATCGACGATGGGTGACGTCCGATGGATGGGTCGACACCAGCGAAGCTGGAGGTGGATTTCGCCGAGGCCCACCACATCCTTCAGCGAAGTCTGGTCTGGTGCATTAAAAATATTCTGAGCAGAGATTTTGGTGGTTCTGTGCCTTCTTTTTTTTTGGTGGTTTAGCTATGCCCTTTTTTCGGTGGATCGGTCTTGATCGGTGCTGATCGGTGGTTCCGTTGCTCTAGCCGTAGGTGAATTGACGTTGTGTGTGCGGTGGTTGAACGGCGTTGATCCGGTGGTTGAGTGGTGCAGTATTGAAGTGTTACTCTGATGCGGTGGGTGCTTCTTCTTCGTCGTAGTGTAGTGGGTCGGGGTTGGGGGAGACCAGAGAGAGAGAGAAATGAAAACAAAAATTAAAGAAAATGATTAAAAAATAATATTTTAAAAAAGTAGAGAGTGAGCTGTTGGAGAGAAAATAGGATAAACAGTAGTTAAAATAGAGAGTTCTTTTTTAATAGCTATTATAACTTTCACTGCTGGAGATGCCCTTAGAACATTCCCAATAGATTAGCTATTTGCAACTTTTAACTAGAATAGATAAGCAAAAGCTCAAAAACCCACTCAATTAGATTATGTTAAGTAAATGGGTCCTTTATTTTATTCTTTCTCCAGGCGAAAAAGACGGAAAGTTCTCATTTTTTTTTTCCTTTCCCTTTTCTTCTCTCCCGCTTCTTTCTCTTGTCTCTGCGTCTCTCTTTACGAATCATCTTTGTGTGTCGAGCTCTCTTGAATTTCCCTCATCTTGAATTTCTCACGCCTGTTTCCCTGTTTCAATTTCCGGGAGTGAATGTAGGAAGTGCAGACGGTGGATCAGGTGTGAACATTTGTTCTTTGCGCTACTTGTAACATTATTAGTCTAGTCTGGTTGTCATGACGTTGCGTCTGTGTCAAACACATGTTGAACTAACAGAGAAGTGTTTTGATGCAGGAATCGATTTGAGTAAAATTTGTCCGGGGTCTTTGTTTTTCACAACCAAAAAGTAAATTCCGAGACTTTCTGCCACTTGAACTTGAATCAGAAGTTTAGATTGAGTTCTACTGTGCTTGAAAGAGATGACTGTCAATTAAGTGATTTCTACAAAGCATTGTCTTTTGGGTAGCTTCGAAAAAGAAAAAAGTTGTTCTTTTTTTCCTTTAATTTTCATGTTCGATCAGTTTGTGTTCATGTAACGGTTTGGGTCAAATTTGTTTGGGGTTTTTGAAGGATGGAGTGACACTTTGTGTTCCAACTCCTATCATTTTACTCAACCATGCCACCAATCTGTCCGAAGAATAAGTTTTTTGCAGTTCAGTAATAGAGAATGCAGCTTTGCATTGAGTTTAGTTTTTAATCTGAAATGCAGATATCATGATAAAGAAAAAAAGTAATAAAAATAAAAATATATAGTTAATAATAGATAATCGAATGTATGGTGCCTTTTAAAACCCATTAACTAAATTAAAAAAAATGAATTTTGATTAGCTATTTTAGATTGAAAAATAAATAAGTGATTGAGAACGCTCTTATAGAGGCATGAAACTACCAAAATGACCATATATAATCGGACATAATAAAGTAAAAAAAATTAAGGGAGATGTGAAATGACTGTAGTACCCTTAGTTAATTGAACAAAATTACAAACATAAAATAACCATCGTCATTTCGTATCCCCAGCCAAGTGCATGCTCCACCTTTTTCAGTTTCTTCACTCTAGCCTGCGAGTCTGCGACTGTCTCGAAGGCTAACAATTTCTTTCTCAAAATTTAGTCAGTGAAGTTCGATGAGCGTGCCGGCTAAAAGCTAAAAATATATACTCAACCTTCCAAGCGTCTTTCCACCCATTATGGATCTAACAGTAATCTCCTTACAAGTTACATAACATTAAACATATATAAATTATTGTGATTGCACTGCTCTAGAGACGAACCTACATATCAGAAATGGCATTTTCTTACATATATATATGAAATGAGACTACTCACAAGATATACACGCTGGTTTAGTTGAACTACAAATCAACATAATAGCATCAATCTTTTTCCATTGAAGGTTAGTTGAAAGTTTTCTTCCATTCCGCCTGGCTAGAGCTATATAGATATGTTCTTGAACTTGCAGGCTTCAAAGCAAAGAATCAAGAGAAATTCCATCTAAATATCACCAACTTACTGAAAAGTGAGATGTTGCAGGGCAAGTATGAAATATGAAGAAAAGCACATACTATCGTTAAATTGTAAGTACTAACCAGTTCAACAGGATAGATCGCTGGTCTGCTTCTTGGCAACAAATCCAGCAGCTACTCCTACGGTTTTGCTATTGGTGTCATAGGACGACATGACCTTCCTCTGAACAAACCAATTAAATCAACAGGTCAACCTCACTGAACAATTGTTCAAGAAAGAGCAACTAGATAAAAATTTACTCGCTGAGAATCAAATAACCATCTTCCATTGGTTCTTTTCCAGCTAAGAATCAGAAAATCTTGAAGAAACTAAAACCAACTATGTCAGCATTCAGTATATTGATGGAGAGTGCTCAGATATTGACATAGGGCTTGATCCAGTGAAGTCTATCTTCAATTGTCAACAAACAATCTTCTATAAAAGGATAGATTTTCTATCAAATATAATTGGTTGTTGTAAGACCATGTTGTTAAATCACAATTTATCTCAAAAGCTTAAGTTGATAGGAAAAGGTAAATTTAATCATTTAATTAATACTCCAACACTAACTTCAACAAGTGAGGCCCAACATGTGAAATATTTAATTGAAATGGAGAGTAAACTGTTGAATCAGGATTCGAACTCAAGACCTCTGCTTTGATATTATGTTAAATCATTACATATTCCAAAAGCTTAAGCTAATAGGAAATTGTGACTTTAATCATTTAATACTTTTAACACATGTAATATCTCCATAGCATATTCTCATGAAAATTATAGTCTTCTGATTTTATTTCTCAAATGATCCAATGAAATGAGTGTCTTATTTTTTTTCTCCTATAGATTTCATATTTCATATTCCATATTTGACTTGCATCGAGTACGGTTGACATTGAGTTTTATCTTCTGTATTTCAATCGTTTGAAGTAGAATTCTTCACACAGTTTATATATAATACACTTGCAGATCAGGAGTCGGAACCTCGAGATTCAACAGATCATAGAATTATAATATTGGATTCGACTACCAGTCTACCACTTATCATTACAAAGAGAATGCAATTTCTGTATTATGATTACATACAAAATCTTTCAGTGAGCCAAAACAAGCAATGCAGGCAGACATCACAGAATGGAAATATAAACTCTTTTTACTGCAGTTTATCAGAATATATATATATATATATATATATATATATTTGATAAGTAGTTTATCAGAATATATAAAACACACAATTCTGCAGATAAACTAAATTCTGAGGGTAAATGGGGCTTCAGAAACGTAAGCTTCATGAGAGACCAGGAGATGTATATGCACAACTAGAATGACACAGAATATGTGCCACAAAGTTATCACAGCAACAAAAAAATAATTTTACTTACAATTGGCTCAAAATCAGGGCTAGACAAGTTAACGGTGAGGTTTCTCATCAACAACAAAACCTGCACAAGCCACCAACTATATCATAAACACAATAACTCGTATAAAATAAGGAAACACAAAGTTTGGGCTTCTGTTTCTCTTTTCTTTTTGGAATGTGGCCGAGGGGGGAACACTATATATTAACATGTTCATTTTGTGCCAATGCATGAGTCTTATAAAACGGAAAATTCCTGTACATGGGCCCAGCACATCTTGTCTACTGTGCTTCTGCAGGAGAGAACACATTTATCCATAACGCTTCTGAAAAATCTAAGGTACCATTCTGTAGACTTTGAACTAAATAACTATTCACCACAAGCCACCAATATACCAGGTCCTTTGAATTAGCTTCTCGATATGGTAACACATAAAGTTATCTCTTCACTTGGGCTTTGGCTAAACTGGTAAACACCCCACCCCAACCCCACCCCCCGGTAAAAAAAGAAGAAGAAAGAAACAAAAGAAGGAGAATGGTTATCTCTACCACATTTAGATTGAATAGAAGCATCTTAGTGATCCGCTGATAATGAAACAAAGCATCTTCACTAGCTGTACACAATGTAAATTACTGAAACTAAAACAGTTTTCATTAAACTCACAGTTTCGAAATTTATGGGATCCATTTCCTTCAGCTTCTGCACATGGTCATCGGTGTCTGGATCAAAAACACTCCCAATGAAGCTGTACACTTCAGCAAAATCTGGTATACCTGCAAAAAATATGCAAAGATAGCCCACCTTTAATAATTATTTTTTTAAACTTCAAGGCAAGTGATGTAAGGAATTGATTAAATATGGTCTAGAAGATTACCATGAAGCATAGTAGCTTTTTCCCCTTGGTTTGGAATATCAGAACCCGGAAGCGTTCTAATGGCACTAACACCACTGTTACTAATCCTTGCCACCCCCTTTGATCCAATATCAGCTGAATCAGTAACGTTGTATGCCATAAGAAGTGTTGGAAAGTTCCTTTAATAAAACTAGGCTACCACTATTATGAAAAAGAAAATAAGATGAAAAGGAGTATGCATGCCTTCCGTTACATGAAAACTAGTTAAATCATCTTGTGATGGCACAATTTCGGTTGATGAAGCATTTATCAGTGTGGAAGGGTCATCCCACAGAGAATATCCTGGAGCAAGGTTATTTACCAAAGAAGGATAAGCCATGGATGCTTGAAGTGGCACCAAAACTGCCAATCCAAGAAATTGCATGTGAGAATGTCAAAATTCAATATTAAGTTTTTAGAGGAACTAAAGTCATTATCCTAAAGACGGCCACACCATTTTTGGATGCCTTTTGTGGGTAAGGATGAGTGGCCTTCCGCTTAGGGCGAGGAGGAGGCACGTGTGCTGTTGTCCCATTCTTTTGGACCTTCAAGAAGTATTTTTGGGCATGACTCCGGATCTGCAAAAAATGATTACTTAGCAACAAACGTTGCCTCCTGAAAGGGAAGAAATGAATAAGAAAATGAAGTCATAAGGGTAATTTAATGTGCTCAAACCTGAATCACTGTCTTTGAAGCCACAAAATCTTCAATCTTTTTCCAGTCACGGTCAAACCTAAATCACACCCAAAAAAAACAACAACTGATTTCAAAGTCCATCCCATGAAAAAAAGAAAAAGAAAAAATCATTGAAAGTTCAGTCAATTCTCGAACAAGGAACATCCACAAGTTTTGTTTGAACAAGAATAAATTAAATTAACAAAAAAATTACATCATAAAGGCCTTTGAAACACTAAATTCAATCAAAGAAGTAGTATTCAACAAAATAGACTGTTGATTCAGCTTCACTCGTTCAAATAGTACTGTAGCAGACCCAACCGTCTCAAAGCTACAACAGAATTTTTCAGTGGTAACCAAAATTCGCCAAAAGAATAAGCAACAATACAGAGAAACAAAGTCGAAATTCAAAATGATTACAAAATCTGTTAACCCAAAAACCCCATGTAAGCCAGATTTCCATGTCAACCTAAGAATCAGAGTAATTTAGATGCGGTTGAGTTATATTTCCTGAAGATAGCTAATTTCGTTTCAGTAGCAAGATTCAAACCAAAATTTTGCTTTCAAAAGCAAGAAAGAAAAGGGAGTGAAGAGAACTCACAGCTGAAGCGCTTCGAGGAACTTGTCGTGCTCTTCCTCGGACCAGCTCTCTCTGGACTTGGTGATGGTGTAGGGCTTCCTCACCTTCTTCCCCGAGCTATCAGTAGGCGTCGACGTGGCCTTGGATTGAGGGTTCGAAGGCTGTGAATTCATGTTCAAAACGCATAGAATCACAGAGAGAGAGAGAGAGAGAGAGAATTCTTGGCTGTGGCGGGTATGTGTGGTGGGTAATTTGGTTATTCCAGGCCGCTCAATTCATTTGGCCACTATAAAAACATCGCCTACGCCGATTTCATCGTCTGGTGTACGGAACGGCATGTTTGGAAACAGCAATACATTACAGTATTTTAGTCAACAGAGTTTCTTGTCCTCTAAAATTAATCAAGAGTAATTAATCTTCAATTAGTCAAATGGTTTTATTAGTCAAAATTTGGACAAATTCATAACAATCACGTCACCTAGCGGAGCTAGAATTTTTGCTAATAAAGGACAAGATTAAAAGATAGAATTAAAAAAAAATTAATTAAAGAATATAATAAAAATATGACTAATAAAATAAATAAATAATTTAAATATCTATTTTAACCAATACCTTTGGGTCAGATGTTAACTTTAAGTACTCAAAGTGCATTTATTAAAGAACATCTAAAATTATGAAAAAGGACGTTCAATAGAGATCCACCTTCTAATCATAAAATATTTTAAATATTTTGATGTCAATGCATCTATCGTGCCAACGGTGCTATTGTTATAATCAATATGATAATAATATAAAATGTTTATAATAGTTTATTATACTCTAATGGACAACTCAATGAGTAATTTCATTATTTGTCTCCTGTATAATCTCAATTCAAATCATGGAAATCTTTGAGTTTTTTTTTTTTTTTAAAAGAACAAATAACATGTGCTATCATATATTACTGAAGAAAGCCCAAGAGCAAATACAGAGAATAGAGGTACAAGACCCCTTACACTCTAAGCCAGATAAATCTGACTTAAAACAGCAACCTAAACAATACACAAATATTACATGGACATCAATGGGTCACTCTTTACAAAATTGGTTTTAGGCTTATGAAGGATGTCAATCTCTCTCTTATTTCCAAAATTAGATGGAAGCTTCTCTTAAACCATGACAGCTTATGGGTTTCACTATTCCAAACCAAGTATATCAAGTATGGTGATTTTCTTATCTTCTTCTCTTAAATTTGGGTCTTGAATTTGGGATGGTATTAAGGTCACTTTACCTATTCTATATGTTGGTGCTTGTTTCATTCCTCACATTCACTCGACTCTTCCCATTTGGTCTTAAATTTGGATTCCCACTATACCAAAATTTATTCCTACCCCTAGGCTTTCATCTATTCCATGCAATAATTCAATGGTTATAGCCGATCTTATTCACCTTTCTACAAATTCTTGAAAGCAGAATCTTCTGCATTTCTTGTTTGATCCTACCATTATCTCTGAGATTCTTAAAATCATTATTAGCCCCAACCCTTCTAATCTTCTTCTCTAGACTCCTTCCACCTCAAGTGTTTTCTCTATCAAATCAGCTCATCATCTCATTAGCTATTTTTCTTCTTCACATCCCTCTCCCCTTTCCAAATCTTATTGGAAAGCCCTTTGGAATCTCAATCTCAATCATCGTTTAAAACTTTTCTTTTGGAAAATGGTTTGGAACATCATTCTTACTAAATCCAAGATCTCTAAATATAACCCTTCTTCCACCTCATATGTGCTCGCTTTGCTCCATTTCCACATACTCAATTTCAGATATTTTCTTTAATTGTCCTATTGCTCGAGTGGTTTGGCGCCAATCCTTTTAGCCTTTGGATACTATTGCTTTAAGTGTAACTAAAATGACATATTGGCTCCTTATTATCCTTAATCCACATTGCTTGCTTGGTATCCCTCAGGCTGAGGCTCACATGTTCCAAATTTTTGTTATTGTTGCTTGTGATTATCTTTGGTTTATCAGAAATAAAGCTCATAACGAAGGCCATACCCTGAATGTTAGTGTTATTTCATCTACTATCAACAAGACTGTATTGAACATAATTCTGCTTTGAAGATTAAACTGGCCATCTCTTGTGAAGTGTGTCAGTCTCCTTCTCCTCCTTTTTTTCAAGATCAATTATGATACAGCTATTAGAGATACATTTTCTGCTCAAGCTGTGGTCTGCAGAGATTCCAGAGATTTTATTATCAAGTGTGTCTCTCTTATCAGTTCTCATTGTTCTCCCATTTATGACAAAGCTCTTACTGCTCTCTTAGCAGCTCGACTGACAATCTCTTTGGGCTTATCTAACTTTATTTTAGAAGGTGATTCGCTTATAGTTACTCTAATTCTTCAATTGCCTGCCATTACTCAAGACTGGAGATCGAATTGCTTCTACTATTTCTATTATTCATTCCATAATTCCATCATCTACTAGCTGGACAGCTCGTAAAATTAACTGAAATGTAAACTTCTGTGCTTATCATGTGACAAATTAGGCCACAACCAGAATTTTTTATGGCTGCATTCCCATCATTTCCCCTTTATCTAATTATTATCCTATCTGTATTGGAAAAGATTATCCTTCTTCCTTCTACGTTCCTTAGCTTTGTTCTCTTTTTCTCATTGTACTTAATTAAAAAAAAAATAAAAAAAAATACTACCTTTTTCATCTAATCCTTTACCTCCCGAAATGTTACAATGCACGTGTTAAATATCACTCTCTTACTCTTAAAGTTTGTGAGGCCTATCAGATATTTTGGAAGATAATTTAGGTTTAAATTTTAAACTGTTTTCTCAGAATTAGATTACAGATGATAAGGAACACAAATACGAGTGGGCATGCATGGTGAAATAAGAAACAAAGAGTCGTGTTACGTGTAGGTAGCGACTGTAGTAGAGCAAAATAATTCATAATTTATTTAATTTGTTCACTCTCTCAACTCTCTCTTTCTGCAACATGATCGAGCATAGCGGCACAGGTGTTATGGCGGCGAGCACAGCGGGATGGGTTTCTTGACTTCGCATAGTGGTCCGGGATATTGATGTTCCTTAATAGCGTGAGTTCGGTCTAGACATGGTTAAGCTTCAAAGAGGGATGGTGGTCAGTGAGGCGACGTCGGAACGGCGACAAGAGAGAAAAGATTAGTTAAAATAAAAAATGAATATAAATCAATTAAAAAGATCATTTTAATATATAGTAGAGAGAATTAAAGAGTGACACGTGTGTGTGAGTGAGAGATGTTTTCGAAAAGTAGGTGATTAAAATAGAAAAAAAAAATGAATTTTTTATAGGAAAAAATATAAAATTAGTTAACGTGGTTTACCTAATTTGCAATTAGTTTACTGTGGTATCAAAATGAACTCAGAGGTTTTTAAAGTATGTCAAAAAACTAATTTACTACCTACAGTCAAATTCCGTTCATGGATTTAACAGACTCTGTTAGTGTGACATTGACTTAAATAGGATACGTGTCATAATTTTATTGGCTTTAAAGTGTCACACTATCGAAATTTGACTGCATAGAGTAAATTATGTTAGTGTAACACTGACTTAAATAGGACACGTATCATAATTTAACTTAATTTTATTATTTTAATTTAATTTTTTTAAAAATCAGTTTCCAACTTTCATAACATATTAGGGACAACTCCCTTGTTCAGAACAGATCGACCAGGCCTGATATTGAACCAGGAAATGACTCAACCCGAACCTTATGAAGACAGTTAGATGCTGCCATTCGAGCCAGCGTGTGAGCCACTACATTACAGTCACGCTTTACAAAAGAAGCACCCCACGCAAGGAAGGTTTTTAGTAGCACTCGAGTATCATCAACTAGACTGCCGTAGCTTGTGGGATACGGTCCTTCCAAGTTCAGAGCGTCCACGATCATCTTCGCATCACCTTTCAACCTGATCTTCTTGTTAAGATACAATCAGCCGTGACTCTAGCTCAAGACTGTGCAGACCACATAAGGCAAGCATCATCTGCAGAACAAGGAACCACCCTGACTTCATGGAAGTCAGCCGATCACTCCCCTGACTTCAAGGAAGTCAGCCGCCCACTTGACAGCCGCTCTAAGACCTCAATTCCAGGAGATATACAAGCTAGTTTATTATAGTTCCAATGTATCTATTATAGTTCCAATGTATAGCTTTAGATATACACTTTTCCTGTAATTCAGCATTGATGTTTCCTTGTACAAACTCTTATAAATACAGAACTGAGTGTCCAAAACTCAGCAAGCAAGGAAGTATTCTAATAATATTTTTCATTCAAACACGTTTGTTTACATGGTATCAGAGCCTCTTGGTTAACACCACAGATCCTCTAATGGCCTCCTCATCCACCAATCCCACTGCTTCCACCCTCCAACTTCCAAGCTTCACATCTTTTTCTTTCAGAAAGTTAGAAGGATCCAGTAGCTATTTGAATTGGGTATCTCAATTCAACCCCATTCTCAAGAGCTATGAATTGATGGGTATTGTGGATGGCACTGAGCCATGCCCATCAAAGTACCTGCATGATGAATCAGGAAAACCAACCACTACGGTTTGTCCCACCTATTCACTATGGCAGAAAAAGGACCAATATCTTGTGTCCTGGTTCACCACAACTCTGTCCGATAGTGTATTGTCTTCCATTTATGGATTAAACACTGCTCGACAGGTGTGGACAACCCTTGCTTCTCGATTCGCATCTCAATCGAAGGCAAGAACCTCTTACTTGAAGCGACAGCTTCAATCACTCCAGCAAGGCTCTCAAACTTGCTCTGAATATCTACTTCAAGCCAAGGCTTTGACCGATCAACTTGCTGCAGTAGGGAAACCCGTTGATGAAGATGATTTGATCTCCTACGTTCTGAGCGGACTCAACTCATCTTACACAGGCTTTGTCACGACTTACAACATTGTTAGTCGAGATGCAACAGCCTCCTTTAATGACTTCCAAGATGATCTCTTAAATCACGAAATGTTTCTTGGACATCATCAGCAGCAACAATCCAATGCTGCAGATTCTGGTAATTTTGCATTATACTCTCACAAGCCAAAGTCTCATGGCTCCAATAGCTCTGCCTATCACCCGCACAGAGGCAAATACACAGGTCAACCTCATCACAATAATCGGCACAGCACTTCGTTCAAAGGTAATTCCTTCTCCAAAAATCATGCTTCCAGCACTAATGACTACTCACATGGCTCTCGAGCACCATGCCAGATTTGTGGCAAAACTGGACATCAGGCCCTGGATTGTTACAATCGGATGAACCACTCCTATCAAGGGAAGAGTCCACCTTCTCAACTCACTGCAATGACAGCTAGATTCAACCCTCATCGGGACCATGAAGCAGAGCAGCCCTGGTATGCTGACAGTGGGGCTAACAACCACATTACTGCTGCCTTAGACAACCTTACCATCAAAGAACCATACAAAGGTGATGAAGAAGTGGCTGTTGGCAATGGAACAGGTTTGGTTATCACCAATACAGGTTATTCCACTCTCTATGGCTCACACAAACCTTTTCAGTTAAACAACATTTTTCACTGTCCCACGGCTGCTGCCAATCTTCTATCAATACAAAAATTTTGCTTAGATAATCACTGCTGGTTTAAACTCACTGCCACTCATTATTTCGTGAAGGACAACCTCACGGGGCAGACGCTTTTGCAAGGGCTCAGTAGAGATGGCTTGTATCCAATCTTCCTTTCCAAGTCCACCAATAAAGCTCGAAAACTCACTGCCTTCCTGGGAATCACTGCCGATCTCCTTGTTTGGCATCGACGATTAGGGCATCCTGCATTTTCTATTGTTGAAAAACTTAAGAGTCTAGGCCATTTGTCTGTACTTGCTTCATCTACTCGGCCATCACTATGTGAACCATGCCAATTAGCTAAAAGCAAGTGTCTCCCTTTCAAATCTTCCACTAATGTAACTCATGAACCTCTTGAATTAATACATTCAGATTTATGGAGTTCTCCTATTTCTTCAATTGGTGGCTGCAAATACTATGTGATCTTTATTGACAATTTTACACGATTCTCTTGGATTTTTCCTCTACACAACAAATCAGAAACTTTTAATTGTTTTGTCAAGTTTAGATGCTTTGTTGAAAATCTATTGTCTAAAAGAATCAAGGCCTTTTCAATCCGATGGGGGTGGAGAATTCACCTCACATCAATTCAAACAATACCTCACCTCTAATGGTATCCTCCATCGAATCTCATGCCCATATACTGCCCAACAAAATGGTTTGGCCGAACGAAAGCATAGGCATATAGTTGAAACAGGCCTAGCTTTACTTGCCCAATCCAAACTTCCTCAACATTACTGGGTAGATGCCTTCAACACAGCCGTGTATCTCATCAATAGGATGCCCAGTTCAGTTCTCAATCACCACTCACCATATGTCACTTTATTAAAGAAGCAACCAGATTACTCACTCCTTCGAGTCTTTGGCTGCGCCTGCTACCCCCTTCTTCGTCCCTACAACAGCCATAAGCTCATGTATCGCTCTATCAAGTGCATTTTCATTGGTTATAGTTCCAACTACCGCGGTTATAGATGTCTAGATCCTTCCACAAAAAAAGTCCACATTAGTCGCCACGTTGTATTTGATGAAGACACATTTCCTGCCAAAGATTGGATGTCATCTCCACTGCCTCCACCTGCAACTGCATCTGCCACAAGAGGTAATGTTTCTCCTACCACAACTCAGCTTTTGCTTCCCTCTTCCCTAGATTTTACTCCTGCACCAGACCCTTCTGCTTTGCAGCCTTCTTCGACACCCTCGGCCACCCCTGCATCCTCACGGCACACCAATCCTGCAGCTACTCCCGAACCAGAATTTCCCTCTGCAGAACCACAGCAGCCGCATTCTTCTGCTCTAGAGTCCTCTGACTCTTCCTGTCCACCTCAACCAGATTCCCCTCATGATGACTTTCCCTCATCATCCATCTCCTCACCACCTGAATCCCCCCAGCCGGCTACTCCCCTTCCATCTCATCCCATGACCACCAGGTCCAAAGATGGCATCACTCAACCAAAGCACTTCTCCGGGTTCAAACTCTATTCCTCTACAAAACATCCCTTAATGGCCCTTCACTCCATCACCACTCAACCTCTGCCTACCCCACCATCTAGGTTCTCCCAAGCCCTCAAATCCCCCCATTGGTTTCCTCATCAAACTTGGGAACTTTGCCCTCGGCCCCTTCACAAGAACATAATCTCCAACAAGTGGGTGTTTCGGGTCAAGCAAAAGGCAGATGGTACTCTTGATCGATTCAAGGCCAGGTTAGTCGCCAAAGGATTTCAACAACAAGATGGGATTGACTTCACCGAAACCTTCAGTCCGGTTGTTAAGTCTCCTACTATTCGAGCCATCCTTGCTATTGCCACTCACTTTGATTGGCCCATTCAACAACTTGATGTCTCGAACGCCTTCCTCCATGGCTCTTTGGAAGAAGAAGTCTTCATGGAACAGCCCCCTGGCTTCATTAATCAACGATTTCCGAATCATGTTTGTCTCCTCAAGAAGGCCCTCTATGGCCTTAAACAAGCACCACGTGCCTGGTTCAACAAGCTCTCTAGCACCCTCCTGCATCTCGGCTTCTCTGCCTCTCAAGTGGATCACTCCCTATTTGTATTCCACACTTCTCATATTTGCTTGTTTCTACTAATATATGTCGATGACATTATAATTACAGGCAACAACATCACAGCCATCAGCACCTTAATCCAGAATCTCAAGCTGGAGTTTGCCATGAAGGACCTTGGCCCTTTGCATTTCTTCTTGGGTATTCATGTCACTCGCTCCACATCTGGTCTTCATCTCTCACAGGCCAAGTACATTGCAGAATTGCTTGAGAAAACCAAAATGGTAGGAGCCAAGCCTGCCAAGTCCCCACTCCCTTCGGGAACCAAACTCTCCCAACACGATGGTGACCCACTTGAGAATGTTACTGAATATCGACAGATTGTAGGTGCTTTGCAATATTGCACGCTCACTCGCCCTACATAGCCTTCTCTGTGAATCAACTCTGCCAATTTATGCATAGCCCCACCACCGTACACTGGAGTGCTGCCAAACGGGTCCTCCGCTACCTCAAAGGGTCTCTCAATCACGGCCTGTTCTTTGGCAAAGGATCGCTCCAGCTGAATGCATATAGTGACTCTGACTGGGCAGGGGACCCGGACGATCGTCGTTCCACCACTGGCTATACCATTTTTCTCGGACCTTGTCTCATCAGCTGGAGTGCTAAGAAGCAACCTGTTGTCTCTAAATCCAGCACCGAAGCTGAATATAGATCCATGGCCTTTGCCACTGCAGAATTATATTGGTTGCGCATGCTCTTTCGGGAACTTCATCTGTCCCTTATCATTCCACCCACTCTATGGTGTGATAATCTTGGTGCTCTCTCCTTAGCTTCCAATCCCGTCTATCATGCATGCACCAAACACATTGAAGTGGACTATCATTTCACTCGTGAGAAAGTCGTTCGCAAGGATATCACCACTCGGTACATCTCCACCGTCGATCAAGTTGCGGACATATTCACCAAAGGCCTCACTACCCCTCGATTTTTACAGCTCCGAGACAAGCTACATGTGTGTCCTACACCCATTGGCTTGAGGGGGAATGTTAAGATACAATCAGCCGTGACTCTAGCTCAAGACTGTGCAGACCACATAAGGCAAGCATCATCTGCAGAACAAGGAACCACCCTGACTTCATGGAAGTCAGCCGATCACTCCCCTGACTTCAAGGAAGTCAGCCGCCCACTTGACAGCCGCTCTAAGACCTCAATTCCAGGAGATATGCAAGCTAGTTTATTATAGTTCCAATGTATCTATTATAGTTCCAATGTATAGCTTTAGATATACACTTTTCCTGTAATTCAGCATTGATGTTTCCTTGTACAAACTCTTATAAATACAGAACTGAGTGTCCAAAACTCAGCAAGGAAGGAAGTATTCTAATAATATTTTTCATTCAAACACGTTTGTTTACACTTCTGATACCCCATGGCCTTCGAGAGCTCCACCCCTGCCCGCGCTGCAAATGCCTCTGCCGTTGGTGGGTCAGTGATGTATGGTATGTGCGTGCACATGGTTGCCCGCACTCTTCCGGTGGAGTCTCGAGCTATGAGACCCACTCCCATGACATTCTGAGTCTTATCTAGAGCCGCGTCCCAGTTCATTTTAATCTAGCCGGTAGAGGGTTTTTCCCATGTAGACTGAGATGGTGGAACAACAACAGGAGGGAGAGACATTGTAGATCAGATCTGCTGGTACTCAGAGAGGGATTCTCTTGCACAATTCATCAAACACTTGGGGGGCAGGAGCTTACCACAAAAGACGATTCGGTTCCTCCGTGTCCACATTTTATGCGCCGTAACTGCCGCCAACTCCAGCTCCGTGGCCTCCAGCCGAGAGCTTAGATGAAGAAAGATGTCCAATGTCATAATTTTATTGACTTTAACGTGTCACACTATCGAAATTTGATCAAAGAGAGTAAATTATTTTTTTGCATGGTTCAATAATCTTTTAGTTCATTTTAATATCACATGAAACTCGTTGCAAATGAAGTAAACTACATCGACTGATTTTATATATTTTTTTTTTCTTTTTTATAACTAAAATTTGGGTAAACTTTTGGCTACTAGCCATCTCTCTCTCAGAAAGCTCTAGCCCTTTCGAAAGGCAAAAAATTACCATGTCTATCTGGATAGTTTATATACGTACGTTTGATCAATTGTTTAGTTTAATTAGTAGTATAAAACCACAAAATTGATGTTATCTTTTTTATTTTTCGTAAAAATTATTCGTTAATTTGGGTTGACGTAAAAAAGAGAAGTGAGTGTTAAAATTAAAAAGGTAGATCGCGGAGTTCCAAAGTGAGGGACTCTTCCATTCCACGACAGCGCCGCCGATGTTTTGCAGTTAGGCAAATAATCGCTGAACCTAACGGGGGTGGGGGGGAAGTGGGCCCCGCCAGTGAGATCTGCGATGCTACGTGCGCGTCTATTCAGTCCACTAGTCTACGACTACGAGTAACGCTTTCTATCGTGTTTGTCGTTTAAATCTCTCACGTTCCAGATGAGCGCAAGATGATTAATAATAACTCAGCGAGAAAAGGCCAAACAGTTGACCACAAGATCCGACGGTTCAACACAAACAGTCTCGCTGCCTTTGTGGTGGTCCTGGTGGACAAGGGGTCGTTGTTAGGCCAACTTGCCCACTCTCAGGGACCTACTGAGACGTGGCATATGAATTATCCACTCGGGTGTTGGGCTAGCCTGCGCAGTGCCGACTGTTTGCCCAATCGGAATGGTAATGACTAAAGGGGATGGAAAAGAAAAGTCCATGTGGACTGCAGCATGCGATCGCGTTTCACGGTGTGGGATTGAAGGGCAGGTGAGATTAGTTGAATTTAAAGCTCCTTTGGTTTGAATAAGACAGAGTAAAGGCCAGGGGAGAAGACCAAACGCGTTCGCCTGGTCTCTCTATATTGAGGTTTTTTTTGTTTTGTTATTAAGGTGAACAATTTAACGTGTCCCAAACACTGATAATTTATTTATTTTTATTTTTTTAAAAAACTATTGGAATGGGGTCCAAGAGAGACGCGGTGGTGATGAAAAAAAGAGAGAGATAGGATCTGTTTAAGTTTGCGATTTCAAAAAGTGACTTAAAAATAGTGATTTTAAAAACGTAATTAAGCGTTTGGTAAAATCGCAGTTTGACCTTTAAAATTGCAGGTTAGTCTTTTAAAATACTGCGTTTTCAAAAAAACACCCTATTACTTGCGATTTGAATAAACACTTTTCTGCGTTTTCAAATCGCAATTTTCAAACAGTTCATTTTCTGCGATTTGGTTTAAAATCGCACGTTTTCTCTACGAAATCGTAATTCCAAATACACCCATAGTTTGTTCATTAAAAGTTCGTATGTGTTTGTAATTTCAAAAAGTACGATTTAAAAATATGCGATTTGAAAATGTGATTTTTAAAAAACGCAGTTAAATATTTGACAAAATTACAGTTTGGTATTTAAAACTACAATTTAACCTTTATATTGTGTTTTCAAAAAAGCACACATTGCATGTGATTCGAAAAAAAACAGATTTTTTACATTTTTAAATTGTAATTTTTTAAAAACGCAATTTCAAACGATTCATTTTTATAATTTGGTTTAAAATCTAACTTTTTGTTTATGAAATTAATTGCAATACCAAACCCACCCTAATTTGTTTTAAGTTAGTAGCTCTAATGCAGCCACTTAGGTTGTGAAAATAACTCCATCAATAAAAATAATAGAGTGGAATATACAAGTGAATAATACATGGACTCGCTTGACCTTGGAAACTCTAATATCCAAATACGATGTATACCAAGCCTTCTTCGTTTAGCATCTCTTTCGGTTGACATCGTGCTAATACTCTGCTTTGGCGGCTCTGATCCAGCCATTACTAATGCTTCTCTCCTTGTCGTGGGTCTCAAGTTTGCTTGTTGGTGCTACAGTATTTATTGTTTCATAAAGATTTACCTTTGAATTGTTCATTCAAACTGTTATTTCGGGCGACCCCTTTCTTAGTTAATGGGTTAAGAATTCAAAGAATTGTTAAACATCCCAAACATTTTTTTTTCTTCAGAATTTGGTTTCAGTTTGATGTGTAACAATCTCATGAGATCTATTTTGAAAAGTGTGTCACAATCTTATTGGATTAGGACACATCATATTGGAACCAAATTCTAAAATAAATTATTAGGATGTCTAGCATTTCTCAAGAATCCAATAAGTCGAACTATTCAAATGACACATTTAAGTAGAATTTAAGTTTTTTTTTGGACTGTATTGATTGTACTAGAGTCTTTGTTAGGCTATCCCACTCATCTTTTGTGTTTATTTATTTGACGTACTTTTCCCCTTACATCTTCCATTATTTTGTTTTAGTAAAAATGTGTATGTTTTCTGCATTATTTTTCTTGATTGACTTAAAGCGGATTAAAATTAAGGCAGATAATTTTTGACACGATTCGTGAATTCGCCACTAATTTAATACAAAATTAGAGAATTAAGGTTGATGGGTTTGAGTCGTTTAATTAAATGGGTTAAATTAGGATTGACCTATATAGTACAACTCGAACTCAATAGGTAAACACGGATTACCGCCCCTAATTAAAACAATTCAAGTACTCATGTGTGCACAATGTATTATTGTAGTTAATTGTCCGTATAGAGTTTTTTCTTCTGTTATATATATATATAAAGGACAAGAATCTCATGGTACAATTATTGTGCTGGAATACAGTAATGATTTTCATTTTTTTGTGAAAGTGAAAAAAAAAGTGTGTACAATTATTGTGAAAATCATTTCCACATCAGCTTTGTTGCAGAAAGTCGGTACAATTATTGTGCTGGAATACAGTAAAGTTTTTGAGAAATAATTTTTTTACATCTCTTTACATATTTTGTTTAAATTAACCATTAAATCTGTATGACTCACAAAGATACACACGTGGGTCGTACAGATTTAATAATTGATTTAGAAAAGAGATGTACAAAAGATGTACTTGTAATATGTCTCAATGTTTCCTACACAATAAATGTACATACTTTGTACAACGTTGACGTGTAAATAATTTTCACAACCAAAAAAGAGTAATGGTTCCTGCCAAAAAAAAAAAAATTCATTTCCACGTTAGTGTTGTTGTACAAAATATGTACAGAAAACATTACTCCCCATGATAAACAGAGTCATTTACTTGGAAGCAAATTGCAAGGATTAGTAGGGATATCACAAGGAGAAATGCTAAAGCTCATTCTAGTGTCTTTTTGAGGTCTTTTTATGCTGACATGACACTTTTTTTTTTTAATAAAAATAAAAGAGATAAATCAACAAATCCAGCTAAAAGTCAACAAATCAGGTGGTCTGCAAACAAAACGAGGTGGACGAATTTGAGGCTGGCTTTTGGCCACCAAGATAAGAGAGACACGTGTCGTGCGTTGTATCCAGCTTCCAAAGACAATTATCCAACTCGAGCTTTTTGGGTTGTAGGCTTCTTTGTGGCATCAGAGAATCTTGTTGGGATGCCGATGGATATTCAAGCTCGAATCGGAAGCATAACATCCTCCCGCAGCTTCTGCTCCAGAAAGCATAAATCATCGTCGTCGTCGTCTCATTCTTTTTCAAACCTTTACTTCCCTCTCAGATTGCTCTGTTCCAGAAGGAATTTTCAAGAACCCCCGGAAAACGATAATAACAGCAATAAAGGTATGCCATCTTTTGCTGCTGAATTAATTTTGTTTTTTTTTTTTTTTTTTTTCTTTTTTAATTTAGTGTATGCAAATAGATTTTTCATCTCTTTTGGTTAAAACAATTAGCTATGTAGAGCACACAAATTGAAAATATTTCTTTGGGTGGATGGTCCCAATAGTTAGGCCAAATACCTATATTTAATACAAATCGAAGAGGTGCATTATGTATGGAAAGAAGGTAACACCTTAACAAAATCATGGAATGTTGGGCTAGATGGTAGGGGTGTATATGCGAGCGAATATTAACTTCCTGCATTTGCCATTTGTACATATTGATGTGGTTAGCAAAATCATTATTAGCAGGTGCGGATGTAGATAATGGTTTTATGATACATGGGATGCGGTTAATAATCGCATCTAGATACCTTTTATATATATATACACAACATCATTAACATCCACCTATGAATGTGTTATATTTAAAAAAAAATTGTTTTTTATGTTATAAATTTGTATTATTATTATTTATTATTATTTTTTTAAAATGTTGGATTTGTAATTTATGTTTTGTTGTCTTGAAGGGTGTTTCTTCTAAACATTAATTGCTATTAATATTTTGAGGTCGTATCTATCATCCAACTTTTTTCTCGGTTCTACATATTTTCAGTGTTACAGTACATTTTCAAAACAAGCCCAAAAGCGTTTAAAATAGGCTCATTACCTATTTGCGGGCAACGGATAATAACCGCAATAACCGAACGGATGGGAATAGTAAAACATTCATCTAAAAGTATTATCTACATTTTGTGGGTGCGAATATTGTAAATAACCGTATCTACATGTTCACCCCTATTAGACAGTCGTAAAATATTAGTTAAATTATTAATTTTATTTTTTTATTGAATATAATTTAATATGATATTATAATAGATTTTAATTCAAACCTTGATTCTATAGTTTTTGGACTATGTACACTAGAAACTAATAAAATATTAATTAAATGCCAGCCCATAACCCAACATTATAATGAGTTAACTCAGTATTTTGTTGGGATTATTTCTAGATTCATTCCTCATTTTTACTGAGGTGGATAGGCCATTGCTTGTGATCTTAGCAGGAGTCACTGAAAGTAGCCGACCTTGATATTTTTTTTTTTTGAACAAAGCTATTGATGAAAAGAAACCCCAAAGGGAATTACAACAAGACTAAAGCCACAGAACAAATACAGGAGCAAAGAAGCTGAGAACACTGCCCGAAGGCTACATTAGTGCTCGTAGGCCAATGTAGTGAATAAAGTTGAAGAAACTCCATCCACTGAGTCAAGAAAAATCCTGGCTTAAAGTAGCTATCACAAGGTAGACTGTGAACAGAGATACAAGAATATACAAATTCAAACAGAAAAAAACCAAAAAACCAGCACCATGAGAACCGCCACCGGAGCTCAGGGCGTGTTGAGCACACACCTACTCTGGGAACCCTTCCAGCCATCGAACGACCTCCAGAAGACCAGATCGACACTAAACGAAGCCAGATATGCAAACTGTGACCCTCACGTGCTAACCCAGGGAGGACACTCCCGGACGCGTGCTGGCCACGCGCCGTGCAGGAAAGAACTGCACAGCTCCGTCGAGTGACTATCGAAACCAGAGGAGGCCGGCGACCACGAAAGAAAAGCTCTTGTCGACGAACACCCAACCGAGGCTTATAGATCTAGCAATAACGCACAACTCCACCGGATACCCACCGACAACCGCCATTCCCACAGGCCAGAGCTTGGGAATCTTTCTGTTTGCACCAACAACAACAAAACCAAAAACAAAACAACAAAAGAAAACATTAACCTCGCAGGATCTAAGTCTGGGAGGGACCACAGCTCCACAACCATAAGGTTGGGAGAACAAAACATCCACCACTGGAGACCAGTGGGATGACAAAAAACCACCCTAGCCCTCACGGGCTAGGGGGAAGACCAACACCAGGAGGGGGAGACGTGAAGCCCCCCCCCCCCCCCCCGATGAACAAGCTCAAAGTTCTCTCCCTGTCTTCTAGAACCTTTCACACAGAGAGTTTAATGTTCCTTCTTGTTTTATTTATTTTTATATTTTATCAATACGACCGTAGGCTTACTCTTCAATAGTGCCTATAAGGTTGGTAAGAGTGTGGTGCCAATTTGTATTTTAATGTTTAGTTTGGGTTGTGTTTAGATATATGTATAAGACTATATAAGCCAATTTTAATCTGATCTATTTAAAATAAACGGATCAGACCCTTCGACTATAACCCACTATTTTTGTGTTGGGTTTGTGAGTTGTGTAAAAAATTGTCAATTATAAATATTGTGTGTCGGGTTTGAATCGTGTTGAGGCATATGTATAAAATTATATGGGTTAACCCTATTTCAACATATTTAATTAAAACGGGTTAAATTATTTAACTATAATTTGCTAATTTGGCGTTGAATTTGTGAATCGTGTCAACAATTTGTTGAATCTGTCATTTGCCTTCCATTTTAGTTAAATAGGATAACTGATGATTTAATATTGTATCAAAACCGGAAGTCAGGAATTCGAACCCTGACTCTACAATTTATCCTCTATTTAATTAAAATATTTCACGTGTTGAACTTCGCATATTAAAAAAGAGTTTAAGGCCACACATGATGGGAACTGAAGAGTGTTAAATCGTTGATTAAATGATTAAATTCATTATTTTCTATCAGCTTAAACTTTGGAGATAAGTATTGATATCACAGTTGATCGTCCAAGGTAATTGCCTATATTATAAAGCTGGCCAAATCCATGTCTCCTAGTTTTGAGAAACTTTCTGACTGACCACTTGCTTTTATGATGAGTGACGGTTATGTGAATAATTATCCTATAAAGCTGGTTTTAATCTCATTAACGTGTGTAATTATAATAGAGATATGATACGTTTAAAACTTTTGTATAATTCTAACAATTTTTTTTTTTTCAATCAACCATTGGATATGTACTGTGTATTTATAATCCATTTCCATGATTCCATCTATGAAGTATGTTTGTTTCATCCTAAAAAATGTTTTCTGTATTTTCATATGTATGACATATTTTCAAGTTGATAAAAGATCAATTTGTGAAAATATTCTGACCCAAATATGATAATGTTATAACATCGGTAATATACTAATAGAAGTAACGTTACAACGCATTTGGCTCTTCTCCGGTTCATTTGAACTAGAGAGGAGCTGGTTAGTTTAAGTGAATTGGCAAAATTATCTAAAAAAATATGAAATGTTTTACCCTTATTTTTATACTAACGAGCTTCTCGCCAGTTTATTTGAACGGGAGAATATCCTTGTCTCGTTACAACATACACTTTTCTCTCGCTCTAGGCATGCTTTTGGACTTGCTAACCGTGCTCACTCTCTGTCTCTCTTCCTAAATTGTTGTTCCAGAAAAATCAGTAGCTTTTCTAGAATCATTATCAATGTGTAAACCAAGTGATGAAAAATCTTTAGTTTTTAGGTTACAAAATAAACCATCTTTTCATGGAAAATATTGTCAATTGAAAACATTTTCTTATTGGATTGCAATCGATTAGGTGAAACTGCTTAAGCTGGCTGAGGGTTATTGCTTCCCAAGGTATTTTCTTTTAAGGATGGCAATTCACGTTTGTGTGTCGATGCATGTGTATAAAATTATATAGGTTAACTTTAATCTGACTCATTTAATTAAACGAGTCAGAACTTTCTGCCTTAATTTGCAAATTTCATGTTAGGTTCTTGTCGAGTTTGTATATCGTGTCAAAAATTGTCAGCCCTTATTCGTGTGTCGGGTTCAGGTTGTGTCAAAGTATGGATATGAAGCTATACATAGGCCAACCTCAACCTAATTAGTATTTAATTAAACGGGTTAGACTCACAACCCTAACCCACTAATTTTGTGTTAAGGTCCTATCGAATTCACAGATAGTATAAAACATTGACAACCTAATTTATTTCACTTAGGGATAGATGATAATATCCAATTGTTGTAAACTAGTAGGGATTGTGTGCATCAAATTAAAATTGTTGATTTTCGGGTGTTTGACTAACATTTTGAAAATGATTTTGAAAACATTTTCTAACATTTGTTTCCACTAAAAAATCATAAATATATTTATATAACCTCATATAATTAATTTAGTAATTGGATAAATTGACTTTTTTGAAGGAAGAAAGAGTTAAATTACACTTTTCCAATCCACTTTTTTTTTTTTTTTTTTTTTTTTAACGGGGACTTTCATTCCATAAAAAGCCCGAAGGCAATTAGAACAGTCCGAAATCTATAACACAAGCCCGAAGGCCCAAGGTGGTGAATAGAGATGAAGAATCCCTAAACATTAAGCCAGAAATAAACCTAGCTTAAAGCAACTACCAAAGCAACATGCTAAAATTACAGGAACAAAACATTTGGGCCCTCTCTTAACAATGAAGCACAACCCATCTAAAAATGAGAGGGCCTAGTCTAGCTATCAAGCCACCTAAATGCCCAAGTAATTTTCTACCCATTAGAATAATAAATTGTGAAAGAAAGCAAGAATATACAATAAAAAACACAGAAACAAAACTCTGAGCCGGCAAGTGGAGGAACCACCCTGACACCAGCACGTGTAAGACAGGCGCTGTAACGACCCACCCCCAACGACACAATATTGTCCTCTTTTGGCTCCCCAAACCAGACTTCTCAGAAGGTTACCCATCCTAAGATTGCTCTCGCAGAAGCACGCTTAATTGCGGAGTTCTGATAAGTTCATCGCCATCACGGCTTTAAAACGCGTTGTGTCATGAAGGGTGCATTTATACATATAAGCACATCCTCATTCGTAGGCGATGTGAGACGTCACAATCACCCCATCTTTGGACCCAGCGTCCCCGCTGGCGTCCCTCATTGGGCTTGTGCACGCTCCCACCATCTCAGGCTGGGCAATGGCTCTGATACCATTTGTAACGACTCACCCCCAATGACACAATATTGTCCGCTTTTGGCTCCCCAAACTAGACTTTCCAGGAGGTCATCCATCCTGGGATTGCTCTCGCAAAAGCACCCTTAACTGCGGAGTTCTAATAGGTTCATGACCATCACAGCTTTAAAACGCGTTGTCATAAATGATGCATTTATACATATAAGCACATCCTCATTCCCAGATGATGTGGGACGTCACATGCGTTGCACCCGAGCCTCCCCTGCTGCAACTAGTCAACATTCATTCCCAAAAACACCACCTTGCCGGCCGGAAAAGTGGCGCGTGGTCCTCACGCGCAAGCCACACCCTCGACGCGTGCAAGCCACGCTTCGAGCATGGAAATTCGACACCGCCGGTGGTTGAGGCGGCGGGATCAAAGGCTGACGGAGAACAACTCTAGGGGGTCTTGTCGCAAGAACTCCGACATATCCACGTAGATCTAACTCAAAAGAACATTGAAAAAACACGAACGAAGGTCACTCCCATAGGCGACTTAAAACGAAATGTATTTGTCAAAAAAAATAGGAAAACAACAACCAAAGCACTAAGAAACAAATTCCATAGCCCCAATAGTTAGGAGGACAACAACTACCACCGAAAACTGGCAGGAGGGAACAAAAAACTCCCACTGGAACAATTCAAGGGACACAAAAAATCACCATAACTCACGAAGAAACTAGAGGGCGAAGCATCATTGGGAGGAGGGAGGCGTGAGGCTTCCCTCCCTCGGAGAAACCAACTCTCAGAAGCTCTCTCTCTCTAGAAGAAGAAACGAGACTCTCTCTCTCTCTAAAAGTCCAACAAAATAAAAATACTTTTCCAATCCACTTAAAATTTAACTAAGTACAACTCGGATTCTATTTTAAAATTTTTGTGCCAATTTGCTCCCTTGGTCCAAATCAACCATTAAGTTGGACGGAAAAATATGTGAAATAACTAAATTGCCTCTTTACATAAAAGAAAAGAAGAGTTTCAAATGTTGGGGGGAAAGGAAAAAAAAAAAAAAACCCTCATCAATCCTATTCTCAAATACCCTTTATGTAGATTTTCAAAATAAAATATAGAATAATTTTATAGCTAAAAAAAAATGTCAAACAAGCATGCTAGTAAAGAGGAATTTAGTCATTTCACATGTTTTTCTTTTCAATTTAATGGCCATTGGTACAAAGGACCAAGCTGGCATTGAAACTTCAAAGTATCATACGCATTGCACTGAGTTAAAGTTTTTGGGAGTATGTATTTTTATTTTTTTTATAATTAATTAAAATATCATTAAAAGTGCAAGGTGCTCCCCGGTACATATGAAGCATATAAGAGAAGCCACATAGCTAGTAGGGAAAAAAGAACAAAAAGATCATGACAACTAATCAACAAAGAAAGAACAAAATTAAGCAGTTGTCCAAATATACAATATGTTGAAAAATAAAGATTTAATCTTCTCCAAAGTCCTCTCATAGTCCTCAAAACTTCTATCGTTTTTTTTTTTCTCTACATAGACACCACGAAATGCACGAAAACACCATTTTCCACACAACAATACTCCAAGTGTTGCCAACAGTCCCCTAACAAGTGAACAAATTGACTATTCGTCTAGGCACGACTAAAGACAACCCAAATTGACCAAAGAAAACACTCCAAATGACACAAGCAACTTCACAATGAAGTAGAAGATTGTCCATAGACTTCTCATTCCTTACATAAACAACATCAATCAACCATAATGACATACCGCTTTCGAAAATTATCCATAGTAAGGATTGATCTTTCTTGAGGCCGCTGTCCAACCAAAAAAGATCCCTTTCAATAGAACCTTAGTACGCCAAACATTTTTTTATGGGAAACGGACTCCATCATGACAACCCATGATTCTGTATAAGGATTTAACATTAAACAACCATTTTTTAAAAGGGACCCACTATAGCTTGTCCTCTCATTTCTGTCTCACTTTTGCTAAATACAACGCCAAACAACCCCTTTATAGAAGTAAGTGACATATTGTTAGTAGTTTGTGGGAAGAAAGAGTAATTTACCAAGCATATCTATGAATATACACACTAGTCGTAATTACATTGCTTTCCATTCTTCAACCTCTGCCTAATAAGGCATAAACATAAGAACCTTTACCAAGATTGTTTATCTCAGGTGATAAATCCTCCACAGACTGGGACAAGGCGTGGTCAAGCTTTAGAAAGGGAGGGAAAAAGACATTCTTCTCACAGTTTTCTCCCGACAAGTACGTCAGCTGGAATCCTAGGAGTTCAGATTACCCGCTGTCCGAGGAAGTTGATCCCATCAAGAGAACAGAGAGGTCGAACCTCATGTTATGGACTGGTCCGAGGTTTACTCTAACAGTGGCCATTGTGATTGTCACATTTCTCTTAGTCTTCACCATTCTTGCCCCAGTCAAGTGATCATTATTTTACTTCATTATATAAGGAAGTAGGCGTAGGAATATTGGAGATATGTATATTTTCTGTAAATGCAATCACTTTTTAATTCTTGATTTAGGCCAATAAGCTTTCATATGCATTGGCATTCTGTATTTGGCTATATATATATATATATATATATATATATATATATATATATATATCAATGATATTTATAATTATGATGTAATGAAGCATGTGATGCACATGCTCTCCAACGAGTAGGTATTGCCTTTCTTCTTTTGTATTCCTCTCCAAACAGTTCCTGCATTCTCCTTCCATCTTAAGGATCTTCGATCTCCAAGGCTGTGAAATGAATTGCTGCATGGATAGCGTTAGTTTGTTGGTATTTGATTTGATTTTTGTTTACTTTCTTCTATTATATTGTTCTTCTGTTGTAGCTCTTATACTCATCTATTAAAAAAAGTATTGCCTTTCTTTGTTTTCACTCAGTTCATATATATATATTGGGGTGGGGCTAGGAGGCTTATTTGTGGTAGAATATATTAGGAGATTCGATTTTTATATTATAGGATTTGATTTTAGCATTAATTGTAATTGATTGGTGGGGCTAGGAGGCTCATTTGTGTTAGAATATATTAGGAGATTCCATTTTATATTATAGGATTTGATTTCAGCATTAATTATAATTAATTGGAATTAAATCAAATCAGATTCGATTTGACCTCTCACACCGTTTTGTATTCTCTCCGCCTCCCTATAAATAGAGATCATTTGTATTCTAACATTATAAATGAATAAGAGCACAATGTAGCCTTATAGCGTCTTTAGTACTTTATCTTGTGGACGTAAGTTATAGACTGAACCATGTAAAATTCTGTGTTATTTTTCTTTATTCCGCTTTATCTTTATTTTTTTATTATGTTTTCTTTTATTTTTGGTGCTGCTCTGAACATGAATAAAGTTCCATGCATGCACTTCCTCATTGATTGGATCATTGTTGGTAAAGAAGTCTACCAAGTATTACATCATTTTTTTTTTTTTTTGAACAAGCTCCAGCATCCTTCATTGCAGAAAAGAAACCCCAAAGGGGAATACAACAAGGCTAAAGCCACAAAACAAATACAGGATTACAGAAGCTGAAATCTCTGCCTGAAGGCAACAACAAGCCCGTAGGCCAAGCAGTGAATGAAGCTAAAGAAACTCCATCCACAAAGTTCGGAAAATCCAGACTTGAAGCAGCTACCAAAAGGGTAGACTGTGATCAAAGAAAAGAATGTACAATAACAAATACAAACAGAGGAAAACCAAACAACAGCACCATGAGAACCGCAACCGGAGCACGGCCGTGAATAGTACGCACCTACTCCGGGAGCCCTTCCAGCATTGAGCGACCTCCAACAGCCCGGATCGACACAAAACGAAGCCGGATATGCAAACCGTGACCCACACGCGCTAAACCAGGGAGGACACTCCCTAGCGCGTACAGGCCACGCGCCGCTCAGGAAAGCACCGCACAGCTCCATCGAGTGACTACCTACACCAGAGAAGGCCGGCGACCATAATAGAAAAGCTCCTGTCGACCAACACCCAGTCGAGGCTTATAGATCTAGAAATAAAGCACAACTTCGCCGAAGACCACCAACATCCGCCATTCCCACAGGCCAGAGCCTGGATCCAACAGTTTGCACCAACAACAAACAAAACAACAAAGAAAAAAATACTAACCTCACCGGATCTAATTCCGGGAGGGACCACGGCTCCACAACCCTAAGGTTGGGAGAACAAAACACCCACCACTGGAGACCAGTGGGGGGACAAAAAAAACCCATCCTAGCCCTCACGAGCTAGGGGGAAGACCAACGCCAGGAGGGGGAGACGTGAAGCCTCCCCCCCCCCCCCCCCCAGCGAACAAACTTGAAAATTTCCTCTCTGTCTCTTGAACCTTTCAGAGAGAGAGAGAGAGAAAGTTAGTTTTTATCAGGTATTACATTATTGTTTTCAGTTGATGTATGTGTTGGGGAGATTTATTCCTTAACAAACCACCATAATGCCTATGTTCATCACTCGCCCTTGATATTAGAGTTTGGGTAGATTTTATTCTCAACCTCAAAGCTTTAAGTTAACGAGTTTAGATTCAATTGTATTATATTAACCACTCATTTCTTATGATATATTTCGTGGGACGTACTTAAATGTTTATAGTATGCTTTGGGCTCTTTTTATCCTTTCTTATCAGCTTATCCTAAAAAGATAAGCGATAGTTTAACAATTCTTAATCCTCCTCCCCCTTCCCCAGCCTGGGGCGAAAAAAATGAAGAAAAAATAGTAAAAAAGTTCAAGTAACCTCGGTGCTGAAAACTGAAAAGAAATTACTCAAAAATTATGAGCCCAGTTTCTTCTTTTCTTTTCTTTGCTATCTTGGGTTTATATATTGTTTATTAGATTATTCTTTATATAATTGTGATTGTAATCAAATCCTAATATAAGATATGTAATCTAACAGCAACAACTGCTGACGAACGATGCTAATCATGAGGATGATGTGAGATTTGGCCTTAATTAAGCTTTCCCAATACCCATGTTAGCAAAGTGGGCAACACAAGCATTTCCCTCTTGATGATCATGCCTGAAGGATCAGCTCAAGGTAGTGACAGAGGAAGCCCAGGAGGCAGCAGAGATCAAAGAAGTTTGCCAACAGGATCCTTGCTCTTTGCATATGCCTTTTATGCTCCTCCCACAAACGGTAGATTTAAACCCCAAACATGCTTTTTTTATCCCATTCAGTTTCCACCTTTTATGCTTTCCTTCAACCACAGGAAGACACATATGATCCTTGTCTGCTTTCCCACTCACAAGAACTATTCCTGTCCTTTTCATGGGGGGACAATGTTGCATGTGCAAAACAAAACGAAGAGATTGGATTATGGACTTTGGCCTTTAGGTAAAGAAAATTCCAAGCCTGTGCCATCTCATAGAGCATAGACCTTGACTTATTATTAGAGTTTGAGTCACTCAAGCCAGCCATCACAATAGTTTTACCTTGTCTCCGCTGCACCCCAATTCTAGAAAGATGAGTAGTCCACGTAGAATATGTGAATTTAAGCTTAATAAGTGATTCTATAGAAGTTTCAAATTGATTAGTCTTTTTGGGAGTGATAGCACATATGTGACTACTCTCTTTCTGAGTCGTTACAAATTAATAGTATTAAAGCCAAGTTATAACCTCATGTGATACTTGTTAAATCATTACTTGTCTTAAAAGTTTAAGCTGATAGGAATAAGTAATTAAATTTAATCATTCAATCAATATTTTAATACTTCATCTCACGTGTGGATTCAAACTTCTTTTTAATAGGTGAGGCCCAACACGTAGAATATTTATTTGAAATGAGAGGTAATTGGCCTTTGGTTCTGTTACCATCTTAAATCACCACCTGTCCTAAAAGTTTAAACCGATAAGAAAAGATAAATTTAATTATTTAATCAATACTTTAAGATTAAAAAATGTCAAAGCTAGCCTCAAGTTTTCCACCTATGGATTATGCGAATCACTAGGGGAAGCAAAAGTCACAAACTGCTTTATGTTTCAGATTAAAAATATTAAAAGAATGGAAAATAAACCTTGCTCTTGCAATTTACTATTAATTTCTGTCATATCCTCAGCAATCAAATATTACAGTAACACAATGACCTTTTTGCTTGTGACTCAAGAGTAAGAGGCATGCATGTTTCCAAAATCACTATATATATGGCTCACTAGTTTCCTCCCCTCTTCGCTCACTTTGTCAAGCACAAAACTAGGAAAACTTTGGTGTTCTGTCGTCCTTTCGGCTCTTATTTTGTTACTTCAGAGTTTCCAAACTTACAGCAATTCAATCAAAATGACTGTAACGGGTGGGGCAGCCAATTCCTTAAATAGAAGGAAAGCTAGGCTCCCTCCAAAGAGAGGTCAGATCAAAGTAAAGATAATTTCCAAGTTTCTGGAGATAGTAGTCAGAGCAGCTTCAAAAGCAGGAAGAGGACTGTGCAGAAAGAAAAAGGTGGCAGAGGAAGAGGGCTCAAAGCACATGCCTCAGAAAGAACATTGAGATATCTACCTGAAATGATTTTGTGATAACAGCCAGAAATTATTGTCATTTGTAGTCTCTTTCTGTCTCTGTTTCTATCTCTGTCTCTCTCATTTGATAATTAAAGCAATTTGGTGGCAAGGCTTCACAAGTCTTGTAAATTCTGACTTGTTCATGATGAGTTCTTCTTTCTTCTTTTTTTTTAGATGAATGATTAATTCCATTGAAGAAACTCAACCTTACAAACACTCCAGCTAAAAAGCTTGAACAGAATTACAAATATCACCCAACAAACACAGCTCACAGACGAGTAACCAACCATCAACATCCAAACCAGAAAAACAGGGCATATAAACACCAAAATATACAGCATCTTCATCTTTCCAAAACCAACACAGGAATATTCCAAGCAAAGCATAGCTCTAGATTCCTCTGGTTTTTTCTAAATTTTCCTGATGCGAAGACTCTCCACCGCACTTCCTATCTAACATTTTTGACAAACTGCTCTTCAATGGTTCTCTGCCTATATTGAACATTTTTGGCCCACCTGATGAGGTCTTCATTGTTCCTTTTCGTTTTCGTTTTCGTTTCTGCAACCTCTGAAGCAAAACATTATATCTGGGTGTGGCCTATTTTTCATTATTTGTTCAATATGTGAAGACTAAAAGAAATCAATCATTAACTCGATTTTCTACCGGCATGGGCAGATTCAAGATCTGCTTGAAGAACAGGTCTGGAATTGGCATAACGTATAGCAGCTGAGCTGGCAGACCAAAAGTGTCTTGCAGATTTACGTGTAGGCTTTCTTTAGAGATTGACGTCCTTACATCCTCTGTTTTCCAGTTCTATTTGCGTACTACATGAATATGATTGCTACAAGTTGGGCAGGAAACCACCAATTTGGTATTTTCACCCAACAAAGGGAACAGACATGTGGGCCAATTCTTTTGTTTTGTGTTGGCTTGGTGAGTCAATTTACCAATTGGTATTGACCCCAAAATAATGGGATTAAATTAGAGAATTAACACTATTTTTGATTCAGCGTAAAATGATTTTCAAAAAATATTTTTCGTATTTTTTAGTGTTTGGTGCGACGGAAAATAATAGTTAACAGAAAATATTTTCGAGTTTCTTTGATTTTCATAAAAAGTTTCCTATTTTTTAAAACCATAAATCATTTTCTAAATTTGAACTTCTCATTCTCAAATCCCCGGAGTTCACCGGATCACTGTCGAAACTCATATTTTTAGGGTGCGGTGTTGCGGCCACCCCCATCTCCCAATAGAATGGTGGCTCGCGCAACCATTCTAAGCAGAAGAGTGGCTCGCGCGACCACTTCAACAATAAGGTAGCTAATGTGACCACCACCAACAATGGGGGTGACTCGTGCAACTAACCTAATAGGGGTCACTCCTTTGTTAGGAATGGATGTGCGAGCCACCCCACTTACGAGAGGTGGCCTCAAGAGCCACTCATTCATTTTGGGGTGATCGTGCAAGTTACTTGTAGAGTGTACCCATCCCTTTGTAAGGGTGGAGGCATGGCTCCATCGTCCTCAACTCGTTTGTTTTTCTTTTTTATTTAATGGTATTTTTTAATGAATAAAAAAAAAAGTAACATGTGGTATGTGATGTGACAAAACTACTTAGGTGAGATTAATAGGGTTAATGTCACTTATGCTCCATTTGTTTCGACGTAAAATATTTCTCATCGTAAAATATTTTCAACCAAAAAATGATTTTTTTGAAAATATTTTATGGCGTTTGGCTTGTATGAAAAAATACCAACAGCAAAAAATTACCGGTGATGAGATTCCGTCACTAGCCGACAAGATTCCGGCGATGAAGGTCAGAATCTGGCACAGTATAATTGGATTCCAGCCGTACTGGCCAGATTCCGACCAGTTTCACAGGAATCTAGTCACTGAAATCCAACAACAGTATTGGACGTCCCCGGATTCCGGTGAACTAGTGCTAGATTCGATTTACGATATTTAAAACTATAAATCGTTTCCCAAAAATTAAAGAGGTTTTTACGTTCAAACTGAAAATATTTTTCGTTGACCATCATTTTCGGTTGTATCAAACACCGAAAAATATAAAAAATGTTTTTCAAAAAATATTTTTCAGAAAATATTTTACGCCCAAACAAACAGAGTATTAATTAGTTTGAAACAGATGGAATAAAGTACAAAATGTGAGAAACCAAAAAAGTTATAATGTGATTCTAATAATTTGGGGAGTGAATTGAAATAGAGCAAAAATAAGAGAATTATGATGAAAAAGAAGACGAGAGTCCACAAAGTAAAGAAGATTTTTAACTAAAGTTTGTTAGTTATGATCAATTTGTTGAATGACATTCATGGATCATCTATCCGACAACCATCATTGCGATCAACTTAATGTGAAAAAAAAAAAAAAAAAAAAAATCTTTATGTGAAATGGATGTCGAGGAAAGTTTGGTCCTCAACCATCAAATGCAAAATGTTGCTAGTGATTTCCTTAGAATCCGTTTCGATATGTATTTTTAAAAATGTATAATTTTTAAATAACAATTTTAAAATGTAAATAAATTTAAAAATGTAATTAAGAGTATTTGAAAGAATTGTAATTTGACCTTTAAAATCATAGTTTAATTTTTAAAATTGTGGGTTTTCAAAAAACTCTCACATTTCCTACGATTTGAAAACAAAAATCTTTTACGTTTTGAAATTACAAATTTTTAAAAACATTATTCTAAACAATTTATTTTTTATAATTTAATTTAAATTCACATTTTCTGTCTACTAAACACACCCTTAGCTACTTCATTTGTTGCTGGTGTAGTAAGCAATAGAACATCCCCCCGGCATCTAAATTACACTTGCACTTCGAATAATATCCGATTTTTTTTTTTTTTTAAGTCATACTATATTCGAATTTTGTAAAAAGGATTCATACAAAAGTAATTCTTTTTGGGCTTAGGCAAATAACTATGATCTGTCGTTAAAAAAATAAAAAAATAAATGAAAGAGCGAAATGCAATAAACTTGGAATATGGAAACATACTACCAAAAAACAAGAGGAAAATCTGATAATTTTTTTTTTCCATTATATTAATATTAATTCTTTTCCTAATTAAAACGATATCTACATTTATTTTATTCACACAAATATAATTGGTTATCTTCTTTTCCCCAAGAGCCACTCATTCTTGGGGTGATCTTGCAAGCTACCCTAGAGTGTACCCATCCCTTTGTAAGGGTAATGGCATGGCTCTAACTCCATCAACTGGTTTTTTTATTTTTTTTTTCTTTTTTTTTTTTTGGTATTTTTTAATGAATATATATAAAAATATAAATAAATAATACGTGGTATGTGATGTGACAAAACTACTTAGGTGACATTAACAGTTATTTTAATAATTTGGAGAGCAAATTGAAATAGTGCAAAAATAAGAGAATTATGATTAAAAAGAAGACACGAGAGTCCACAATGTAAAGAAGATTTTTAACTAAAGTTTGTTAGTTATGATCAATTTGTTGAATGACATGCATTCATGTATCATCTATCCGACAACCATAGTTGCGATCAACTTTATGTGAAAAATAAATAAATAAAAAAAAAAAAAAAATCACCTTCATTGAAAATGGATGTCGAGGAAAGTTTGGTTCTCAACCATCAAATGCAAATTGTTGCCGGTAATTGCCTTAGAATCCGTTTCTATTTGTGTTTTTAAAAAGTATAATTAATGTTTCGTTTGTTTTAACTTAAAATATTTTTCAAAAAAAAATATGTTTCTGAAAATATTTGCTAGCGTTTGACTCATACGAAAAAAATACCAACAGCATAAAATGGAATTCGGCAACGTCCAGCCGCTGTTGCTGGATTTTGGCCAAACTGGCCGAAATTCGAACAAAACGGCAGGATTTCGACCGTACTGGTTAGATTCCGGCCAAATTAGTTGGTATCTCATTTGCCGAATTCTGGCAATCCGATACTAAAATTTGGGGATCTTTGGCGGTGGAGTCGGGTTACCAACAAACTCTAGTGCCCGGCGGCGGTGGTGGATTTCTACAAACGTGCGTGCAAGAATGATGAGTTTAAATTCAGAAAATGATTTACGGTTTTCAAATCGTTTTTGAAAACTATAAATCGTTTTCCAAAAATTAAAGGAGATTTTACGATTAAACTGAAAATGATTTCCGTTGACCATTACTTTTGCCCTACCAAACACTGGAAAATGTCGAAAACATTTTACGCCGAAACAAATGGAGTATAAGAGTAATTTGGAAAAAATGCAATTTGATCTTTAAAATCATACTTCAATATTTAAAATTGTGCATTTAAAAAAAAAAAAATCCTGCAATTTGAAAATGCAAATTTTTAACGATTTGAAATCACAATTTTTTAAAAACTCTATTCTAAACGATCTAATTTGATTTAAAATTGCACTTTGTCTCTATCAAATACACCCTTAGCTACTGCATTTGTTGCTGGTTTAGTAAGCAATAAAACATCCCCCGGCATCTAAATTATATTTGCACTTAGAATAATATCCGAACTATTTTTTATTTTTTTATTTTTTAAGTCACACTATATTCGAATTTTGTAAAAAGAATTCAAACAAAAGTAATTCTTTTTGGGCTTGGGCAAATAACCATGATCTGCAACAACAAAAAAAATTAAAAAAAAAAAAAAAAGACACTGAAAGAGCGAAATGCAATAAAGTTGGAATATGAAAACATACTACCAAAAAAAAAAAAAAAAAGAGAGGAAAATCTGAAAAAAAAAATTCCATGATATTAATACTACTTCTGTTCCTAATTAAAACGATATCTACATTTATTTATTCACACAAATATAATTGGTTTTTACCTCTCTCTTCTAGTTATAAGAAACAAATAAAACAGCATTAAAGTTCACTATGTTTGAATTAATATATATATTCTTCAGGTTCTTTGTTGAAAAGGTTGCTCTATTATATATATGTACTTAATTATAGCTTTTCTCTTCGGCAAACTCCAGCCATTACTTATTTTTTTGGGGGAGAAAATTGCTTAATCAACAATGTGAACATAACATTAACAAAAAAAAAAAAAAAGATAAAAGATAAAAAAAAAAAAAAAAAAAAAAAAAAAAAAGATAAATAAAAAAAGGTAACATAAAGCAGTTTAACTTTTAAAAACATTTGGGACCACATCATGGACAACCTTTTCATCAGCAAATTAACCGTTGGCCCTCCCCTCCATATTATTTTCTTGACTTATCTTATACGATATGATTTTTCACTATTAACATGTAAGCAGGACTATCCTTGATCAACTTTGCTTTACTATAAATCATATATGGAAAAATTATTGATATGATCCAGGGGGGTGTTCAGCCGACCGGTCATAACTTGTCCGCCCGGCTCCGTACCCTATAAGGGTAATGGGGGAATTTTTTTTTTCTCCATTATCCAATCTGATGAGATAATGAGTTAAGAAAATGCGGTTGCGAATACTACCCATTTGCTCGGCCGCCAAGCATAACCACATGGGACATCGTTGGAAAGAGCCTCGTTAAGCAAAGGAATGGGTGAAAAGCAACAGAAAGGAGGAAAGAGATGAGTGATAGGATGATAACATGCATGGAAAATTTAAAGGAAGAAAGCAACAAATATCCGTACGCTGGGAGTAGATCGATATGACCAATCTGCCCCACGTGGATTGGCAAATAGTTCTCAAAACCATCCCTAGCAGGGGTGAGGTAATTAAGGTTGAAATTCTACCATAAGGGGTGGTGCTCATCAGCCTAATATGATTCATGAAGTTTGCGCTTGTACGAAGCATATCTCTAAAGTACCAAAATTATCGTGTTGATTACTAGGGTAATTAAGTTTACTATTCAAAATGGTCAACAACTCCACACCATCCACATGGTAGACGAAAACCATTAGACCTCCATGTCAGCACCTCTACCTGCATGACACGTGACATAATCGATGAGTCAACCAAATTTGTAGCCATGTCAGCCGTGGTGGAGTTGGGGGTTTCATTCGCACCAGATAAAATTAAAAGATATAGTTAAACAAAAATTGATTAAAAAAAAATTGAAAAAAATTTAGTTATCATTTAAAACATATATAATTAAATGTAACTTATAATTTATTTTTTCAAGCATAAATTTAATTTATTCATACATCTTCCTTAGATTTTGTGTTTTTACATGGTATCAAAACTAAAGGTTCTGAATTCGAACCTTGACTCCGTCATTTACTTCTTATTTCAATTAAATATTTTATGTATTGGGCATCACCTATTAAAAGTGTGTTTGACCCCACATGTGAGGGTGAGTGTTAAAGTATGATTAAATGATTAAATTTACCTCTTCTTATCAGTTTAATCTTTGAGATAAGTGGTAATGTAACATGGTATATTGAGACAAGAGTTACAAGCATTCAAGAGACAAGAGTTACATGTACTAAAAAAACACGAGTTACAAGATGATAAATTATATTTTTTATTGTTAATGTAGAATTAAAAAAGACTTATAACGTTCAAATTCTTTCTCTATAAATAGATTTTTGTATACAATCAAATGAATAAAAGAAAGATGTAGCCAAATAAAAGATTTTGACGTGTGAATATAGGCCATTGAGTAGACCACCTTAATTTTATCTGTCTCTTTTTTTTATTCTCAACTCTTTCTTAAATATATATATTTTTTTAATAAATCCTAATTTTTTTGGTACCACTTGATCATTACTCACGGGACCAAAGTCTTGGCTGCTCGCGTAAGGCTGATATCCTGATGCACACGTTTAGCTATTTTAATCTTGGCTTGGCCAGGGGCCGGGGGGGTATTTATTGCCACGTGTTGACGTAAGATGTCGGGTTCGTACGAGACACAAAACAGGGAAAACTTGTCGTTTGGTTTCCGTAGTGGCGGTCGTCCTCATGATAAGTCTTTATTCATTCATGCACACGCTCGCCTGGATTCACATAAAGATTTTTAAGTTGGACTGCTTGCCGAGGCAGGTAGCCGACCCTTGATGCTCTTTTGAATATTTATAAAAGGCGATTGTCAAAGCACCCAAGTCTGATTAGAGGAAGCCCAGAATCTCACGTGGGAACCCTCTTGCTTGTTTGCCATTCAAATTCAATAATTAATTGAAATGGGGGCACTTTCAACGGATTGAGGCACATTACGTGTTTGTTGTACAATTCAAGATAGACCGGTGAGATTCATGTATGTAGGTCTCACAATATGTAGGTCTTAACATGTTTTGGGTTATGTAAGAATTGTACATTTAAGTTGTACAAAAATTATTTTTTCAAGTTAGACACGTGTTAAAAAGTCAGAACTCTCATTCTATTTGTATAGAAAATGATTATTGTACAATCGTAGACATAAAACTTTTGTCTAATTTAGTCTACGTGACAGTTTATTTTTATTTTTTATTTTTTTAAGAAAATGATCTAACATTTTTTCCCACAATGGTTTTATCATTTTTTGAAATAAATAAAAATAAATTACCACGTATATAGAGTTAGACGAAAATTATCTTTACAGTTGTATAACAATCGTTTCTCCTATTCTCATTGGGTTTACTCGCTAGTATTTATCACTTTTTAACAAAATTTAATGAACCGTCACATTAATTTAATAAAATGCGAGCTAGTAAAATAGGAGTGTAGGTTGAATTAATCAATGTAAATTTTAATTTTTTTAAAATTAAAAATTAAAAGAAGATAATGAATAAGGTGGGTCAGCCACTATTTAAGGATTGGCACTATCCTCACCCTCAAAGGAGTGATCAACCATCAAAGGCGTGGGTTCGTTGAAGGCTTTGGTCTTCTCCGAAGGCTTGTGATTGATTTATGAGAATTTCTTTAAAGATAAAAGTTAAAACGATGGTCGACCAGTCTTTAAGGAGCAGCCAACCACGTCAAAGGATAGTACGACCACAACCTTTTATTTAAATTTTTATTTTTTTTAGATACCCTTTTTATTTACTTTACTTTTATTTATATTTTTTTAAAAGGTTTACGTGGCTCAAGTTACCATGTCATATGAAAGTGAGAAACGGCATTGTGTTTCAGTAGGAGGGAGAGGAATGAATTTTTATTTTCTTCCCTAAGTATTTCATCATAATTGTAGTGAATTGTCTCGCCAGCAAGCGAAAGGACATGCAGGACCATCCGGGCAAGACTAGTGCACATGCTTTTAACATACTTTTTAATCAGAAATTTTTTAACATATTTTTTTATTTTTATTTTTTAGTTGTGACGTGACATGAAAGTCAAAGTAATTTTAGAGAATCTATTGACCATTTGTTTCTGCATTGTATAGTTACTACAGAATTGTGGAGGACGATATTGCAAATGTTTGGGGTGGAGTGGGTAATGCCACGGTAGGTGAAAGATATGTTGGAGAATTGAAGGGGGCAAAAGGGCAATCAGATACCGTTTGGCGCATGAGTCCATTGTGTTTGATGTGGTGTGTATGGAAAGAACGAAATGAGCGTTGTTTTGAAGATTGTGAGACTGATTTGATGAATTTGTTGTTTATGTAGAGAGAGAAATTTCAGTTTACGCATAAGTATTCTTGTTTTGAATTTATAGATAGATGGTCTTTTTTTTTTCTTTTTTTCTTTTTTGATTTAAGGGCTTCATGTATACGTCTTCTGTACTATAGATTGCGCCTTTTGAATATACTTTATTTATAAAAAAAAAATGGAAGTAAAAGTAATTTTGAATGTGTTTTTTTTCACCTAGTTTTCATGCTACCCTAAACCCTATTATGCGGATGACACCCCAAACAAAATTATTCAGAGAAAGTGAGGTTGACGATGATGACAGTATTCGTTATCGATTGACAAGAAAAGGACAAACAAAAACCAAACTACTTCTGCAGAAGCATGTGTAAGGGTAACTTTATGTCTAATCCCGCCCTCCATCTTTAACAAGTTAATGCGCCATGGAAAGTTGAGATCTTTGAGCTTTCAACTTTTCTTGTCAAATAGATGTCCTGCTGGAAGTAACTTTCTCTCCTTTGAACAACTTTCCTCATTACTAGCTGGAGCCTCAAAGACAACTGTTGGGGAATTATTATTCCCCACTCGGGTAGTGCACGTGTCGGACTATACTCAGTCGGGAGTAATTACTCGGGCAGTACGTGTGGTCAGAAATGACCAAAGACTCGGATATATGGGTGGTCGGGATTATGTGTCATGTCGGTAATGACCACTCGGATTATATGCTTGGTCGGGAGTGACCAAGGTCTCGGGAACGTATGGTTGGTCGGGAGTCATCAGGATCCTTAGTATTTATTAGGATCTTAGCACTTGTCAAATCAGGTCAGAAATCAGCAGGTAGCACCATGCCTAGCATCTCCACACCTTACCGGTCACTGTTCACACTGTACAATAACAAGACTTTTTGCTATTCATCAACAGTAAAGTGGAGTATAAATATATACCTATCACCTAAGAGGTAGGGATCTAACATTTTTTTAAGCATTATACTCTCTCCCTCTCACACAAAAACTGACTTGGGCGTCGGAGGAGGCACCGCCGGCCAACCCCCGGCGGGTCTTCGTTCTGTTGCAGGTTACAGGCAAAGGGGTGAATCCGAGGCTGCCACATCACCGGATGAAAATCACCATCAACAGTTTGGCGCCGTCTGTGGGAACGATTTAATCGTTCTTGCAAAAAAAATCTAGAAATGGTGACCGGCAGAACGTGTCTTTTGTCAACCATGGATCTTCACAGATCTGTGTATATTTATGGGCGAACAATGTTTATTTTCATCAAGAACTTTCTGCACATGTTCTCTTCGTCTACTAAAATCAAGAACTCAGGATGGGGTTTTGATCGAGGTTGCGGTGGTGGAGTGCTGGAGATACAGGGGAACACCTTTGTGGGCCGATCTGGCCAATTGCTTCGTTTGCAGTCGGTAGTGGGAATCCAGGTGAGTCAGCGTCGGAAGGAAGAAGAAGAGAGTTTTTGAACCTCGACGAATTCGATTAAAATAAAAGGGGAAGAGCTGGGCCCACCTTTCCTCAGCAAGTGAGGCGACAACTGGCCGCCAGTGTCGCCAAGTCTCATGCAACTGTCAATTCCTTGCCACTCAGAGCTGTCCCGACACCTCCTGGGAGCCGTCCCTACATTTGTATGCAACACTTCCCCAGTTCTGCAAATAGTCAATCTCCGTCAAAACATGCTTTCAGTTGCAGCTATCATTAACAAAAAAAAAAGGAGAGGATACAGGAGCGTAAAAGGCGCCTGAAACTCCGACAAGAAGGATTGTATAAATTTTCTCACTCGGCTTCCCCAAAGTCCCGACTCGGTCACATCCTGCAAGGCACGGTCCATACCACCGTCAGCAGGACCTTCCTAGTTCAAAGGATTCGGCCTCGATCCCGGACACTAGCTAAGTTGGAGTCGGCATGCGGCTCTGGATTTCGGATGAAGATAGGTGCAATGGGGCCTTTGGAGGCTTACAGATTAAACTTCCAGACAAGAAGTGGAGGCCACTTGGGCCGGTGGGTTTCAGAACAAGTTCTGTTCTTCTTGGGTTTCCAGGTCTTTTAAAAAAAAAAAAGGGTACTCGGGCTGCCCGCTATGGTCAGTGAGTAAGCCTTGCAGCTCGATGGCAAGCATGTAGGTTGGATTCCCGAGCAACGCCCAGGAGAACACTAGATTGGGATTCTCCGAGTGAGGGCCAGTGATGGGATTTTCGGCAATGTACTCAGTAAATCTCAACATGAGCTTTAGGTAAGTCTGTTCGCCATGTGTGGAACGATCCTGTGCCATTCGGTCTTTGCTTGTCTCATTACCACGGGTTCTCCTTCTTTGCCCATTGCCGATTGAGGTCTGGTCTCGGAAGGTCTGGGCTTCGGACACTGGCCGTGGTGTCGGTGCGTAACTCTAAATTGTGGGCGAGGATGCGTGCATGTACGTGCGAAAGCTAGCAATCAGGGAGGGAGAACGTAGACCCTGATTTGTCGACGACAAATAGGCGGCCTTGTTCTCACCAACATTTCTCTGGTACATGTTGAACTGAATCGTACACATCGGTCTCCCACGTCTGAACACCGAGAACTCTGATGTAACCATCAAAGTCCTCGACAAGTAGAAGCTGCAAGCAGGCAAGGCTGAACGAAAACCCCGGTCAGTTTCCAGAATTCGTCCGTGGCCGAGATCTCTCCTCGGTCAACAGAGGAAACGGGGACCAAAGGCCCGATACGGTGTAGTGGGATTTTTGGGCACATGCAAAGTACGCGATCCCCGAGTCTCAGATCGGTTCTGAGTAACCGGAACCTACACCGTGGGCATGGCCTCGTTTACATGTGGGGTGATCCCGTGGATCCTGAGTGGTTTGCGTGGCACATGCACGTGAAACCATCTAGGTCTTTGGCCAACGAAAGCTACCAGCGGTCAACTCGTCCCGAGGCAAGAAGGCTCCAGTTTGGCAATGATATTCACCAGATATGCAGGGGCGAAAATCCCATCCCGGGTGGAACCAGCTTATCGGGTCAGGTTTCGGATCAGGGCCAGCCAGAGTCGGTTCGAGCGCTGCTGGACCATGGCCGTTCATATACAAGCTTGTACTGGCTGGCCATCATCAAGATTTCTTCAGTCCAATGGGCTCGGGCACGGGGCCCCGGTGATTGGCCAGGCCAGTATCGGTGCGTAGCTGTGGGTTTCAGCCAAGCCAGGATCCCCTTGTAGTTTTTGACTCGGATGATGAATCATGTTGGTTCCCCTGAATCTCCATAACCACTAGCCTGCATCTTTCTCTTGGAAGAAGTTTCTAAGAAAAAGCAAGAGAACTCGACTTGCAAAAAGGGTTGAGCCTTGATCACCGTGAAAAGACCCTAGACTTCCCGCTTAAAACTTGTTGAAGATGAGTGGGTGGCACAGCTCTCATCGTCGTTCCTTAGGTGCGTGTTGGGCTGAGATGAGAGCATCGGCCAACCCATGCTATCTTGGTAAATTGACCTTCTCGGTAAGCACAGATTTCAGGTTGTTGGGAAATTTAGTAAAGAGAACTTAACTGTCAAGAGGAACAAGCAAAAAAAAAATCGATCGTTAGAAGAGAGTGCGTGCCTTCTAGAAACCCACCGAAGAAGCTCCTACGATCGGTTCTCTCTGCAATAACTCAGTCTTCCAGAATTCCACTGCCTTCCCGAGTTTGGTGCATACCTAGTTGGTCACTTCCCCGGGTTTGGATCTACGCGGTACCAGACAAGCCTTGTTTCGCATGTGGAGTGTGATTCTGAGCCATTCGGGTGACACATGCAGACCCACGTGTTTGCACGTGTAACTATTCGGTTACAACCAGTCGGTCTTTGCAATCAGCAGAAACCCTGATCGATCTCCAGGTCTGTCGTCACCGAGACATGCTCGGTCTTCAGGTCTTCGGGTCAGCTGTCCAGTTGATAAACGGGAATGGCTCCTGACCAATGATTCCACTAGTGCAGTTTACAGGGACGCTGAATCCATCCACCACGTAGTATCCATTTATAAATCTTACAAACCATAGGTCAGGCACATAAAGCCCAAGAACAGCAGAGACTTTGTGCGTGGATTCTACGAAGGAAGTTTTCCTACCCAAAGGTACCTGCAAGTGCATATCATTATCTAGGTTTGAACTCTCGTTCTCTTCGATTTAAATGTCTCGGTTAGATGGTGAGACGCCCCATCTCTTCGGTAGAGGCACCCTTCGGTGCGTATGTTTCTCTTTGGTGCAATTAGCTGGGGACTTGTCGGTCAGCTCTTGCAAGGAATGCTGGGATGCGGGTGTCGGTTTGTGTCTCCATTGCGGCGAAGCGGTTTGCAAAGGGAGCATTGCTGAGAGTTTCTTTACCTTGGTGGTGACAGGTGTTGGGAATGAGTACCACTTTATATAAAAAAAAAAAAAAAAAAAAAAAAAAAAAAAAAAAAAGAGAAGAAGGTTTATCATTTCATGCGCAATCCAAGCAAGATCACATACCACCGAGCATGTAGCCCAACTCGTCCATTATCGACTCCACCAGGTTCCTGAGCTCCATCTCGGAGATCTGTCTCGGAGAGGGTGCTTGACTCCCTCTATTTTTGTTTCGAACTAAGTAGAGAGGTTGATGGGTTTACTTTCACGGGTTCCCCTTAGGAAGCTTTTGCAAGACTATCCGGACTTTCTAGAACCCGTTTAGCACCCGAGCAATCCAGTGGTTTGTCGGTGAGCCGCGTCAAGGAGGGAGCCGGTCTGCGATGAACTCAAGGGTCAGAGACCAAACTCACGCACTCTATTGATGAAGGCAATAAAGCATTGTGGCTAAGGATGATCGTTGTTTGGAAAATAATGAAGAGACAGAGGACTTGTCCCCCGGAGCCGGGAAGAAGACCCTCGTAGGTGCCGCTCGGATCGTAGGCAGTTGTTTGGTTCGCACGTACGTTGGTGGGGTGGATCTGCGTGAGCCGACCTCGAAGAGGAAAGGAGCGAGATCTGAGACTTCAATGATTCAGATAAAGGTGGAAAAAGTAGGAAGTGGAGAACCATGTAGTGCGACAGGTGTCAGAGGCTACTCGAAGCTTAGTCATGCGTGATTCGACCTTACCACTCTGAAAGCAAAGTTGAAGGTTCCTTATAAGCTTACGTTGCTCGTGTCCAAAAGCCGAGATGTGAAGTGGGGCAAAGATGCTGATATTCGGGGAATGAATGGGGTCTACCCAACTTTCGGACTGGGATCTCTAGAACTAGGAAGGTCTACAACTACATCCGAGCTCACAACTCGAGCTTGCATTCCGAGCTCACATAAGAAGTTCTTTAGTCTACATCCTGAATTTGCTGTATACCGAGTGAGCAGGCAACCCGAGCAAGCATTCTGGGCAAGCAGCCCGAGCAATCATCCCGAGCAAGCAGCCCGAGCAATCATCCCGAGCGAGCATCCCGAGCAAGCATTCCGGGCGAGCAATGAGATAAGTCTATTCTTGACATTTTCTATTCATGATTAGCCTATTCGCAATGCATGGTAATTTATGGACAATGACTTTTTCACAATGCTTGAATTCTTTAACAAAATCTACACTGAATTCTATGATCATGCTCGTTATTGGACGGGAATCCTGTGCAATAGGGCATAGATCTCGTGTGCATTTAAGTTAAAAACATTTTCGGTTACCCTCACTCGGATAGGAGGGTAACCCGGCAAAAAATTTCTTATCCTCCTTCGGTTAAGGGGGGTAAGTTAAAGCATTTTCGGTTACCCTCACTCGGATAGGGGGGTAACATGGCATTAAAATTTTTTCTTATCCTCCCTTGGATAGGGGGGTAAGCTAAAAGCATTTTCAGTTACCCTCACTCGGATAGGGGGGTAACCCAGCATAAAGCATTTTCGGTTACCCTCGCTCGGATAGGGGGGTAACTTGGCAAAAAATTTCTTATCGGTTACCCTCGCTCGGATAGGGGGGTAACTTGGCAAAAAATTTCTTATCCTCCTTCGGTTAAGGGGGGTAAGTTAAAGCATTTTCGGTTACCCTCGCTCGGATAGGGGGGTAACTTGGCAAAAAATTTCTTATCCTCCTTCGGGCAAAGGGGGGTAAGTTAAAGCATTTTCGGTTATCCTCACTCGGATAGGAGGGTAACCGGCAAAAAATTTCTTATCCTCCTTCGGTTAAGGGGGGTAAGTTAAAGCATTTTCGTTACCCTCACTCGGATAGGGGGGTAACCTGGCATAAAACTTTTTCGGTTACCCTCACTCGGATAGGGGGGTAACCCGGCATAAAACTTTTTCGGTTACCCTCACTCGGATAGGGGGGTAACTTGGCAAAAAATTTCTTATCGGTTACCCTCGCTCAGATAGGGGGGTAACTTGGCAAAAAATTTCTTATCCTCCTTCGGGCAAAGGGGGGTAAGTTAAAGCATTTTCGGTTATCCTCACTCGGATAGGGGGGTAACTTGGCAAAAAATTTCTTATCGGTTACCCTCGCTCGGATAGGGGGGTAACTTGGCAAAAAATTTCTTATCCTCCTTCGGGCAAAGGGGGGTAAGTTAAAGCATTTTCGGTTATCCTCACTCGGATAGGAGGGTAACCTGGCAAAAAATTTCTTATCCTCCTTCGGTTAAGGGGGGTAAGTTAAAGCATTTTCGGTTACCCTCACTCGGATAGGGGGGTAACCTGGCATAAAACTTTTTCGGTTACCCTCACTCGGATAGGAGGGTAACTCGGCAAAAAATTTCTTATCCTCCTTCGGTTAAGGGGGGTAAGTTAAAGCATTTTCGGTTACCCTCACTCGGATAGGGGGGTAACATGGCATTAAAATTTTTCCTTATCCTCCCTTGGATAGGGGGGTAAGCTAAAAACATTTTCAGTTACCCTCGCTCGGATAGGGGGGTAACTCGGTAAAAAAATTTCTTATCCTCCCTCGGATAGGGGGGTAACTCGCTTTAGCGTAAAGATTGTGGAAAAAGACTTGTGAGGCTCGTTCTAATCTTCTTTGTTCTCAGCAATCTCTAGAAAGTGTCAAGCCATTTTTGAAGCAAAATTCAGTTGTCTGAAACAGGAAATTTAGATTTATTGTTGCACCCTTGATAAATAACTTAGACAATTTTCTACAAATTGCCACAGTTATTTAGGGGGGTATATAAGCATGATACTTGCTTATCTCAGGCTAACTTGCTAGTTTTCCCTTGGGAAAAAGCACATGTATATATATATATATATACACGCATTATTGGAAATTTGCAGATTCTACGAAAATTTATGCGCCGATATTTCAGCTCCTATCCCGCGGATCGGGATAGTCGACCAGTTATGGGACTACTTACAGACATTTCGGCAATTTCTGCTCGGACAATCATCATGCACACAATAGGTTGTTCTCTCTATCGGGTGGAAGCTAAGCAGTCATCCAGCTTTGTGATATCCTAGGGAACCTCACAGGAACCCAGATCAATCACCCTCCCGTGGACCAGGACGATTCTCGTTCGGAAACCTTCCTCGCGAGGCATAAAAAATAAATGATGAGTTTAACCTCGGTAAAAAAAAAGAAGCACAATAAGGAGCCCAACCTCTGTGGCAGACCATCATGGGAAGATGTCCCTTGTGGTAAAATTTAACTTACCCCGGGCACCGTTGACATTCAGGCTTTAGTTGTAAAAGCGGCAAAAGGGAGTCTCCCTTAGATAGGGAGGCGGAAAAACTTCTCCTCGAGTGAGGAGATCTTTGTTGGATAAGAAAAGTGACATGGCCTCCGAAAGACACTTCATGAGGTGATTAACGGAATTGTTCATCCCTGAAAATCTATCACCTCGTTTTGGAACTGCAAACTCTTCTATCTCGGATAGAAAGGTAACCTCGGGAACTATCCCCTTTTGGGTAAGAGAGGGGGGTAGAGAGGAGATCCGCATGACATTTCGAGACCACGACAACACTTCAGATTTCTAGTAGCACAGATGATAGGCCGCCCTTGGCCTAAACCGGTGCAGACGAATTAGCTTGGCTTGATTGTCTCCTTCGGATAAGGGACGGCTCGGATAGGCTGGTCAGCCTCTCCCTCGAATCTCAACTCGCCGAAACTTTTGTTGAAGACGCATCACGATTCTCGGCAAATGAAGCAAATGTTTATTTAAACAATAATTTCCATGGCAGGAAGTCTAAAAGACGCAAACATTCTCGGAATCAGCAACTTTGGTGTCGGTCGAAAGTCCACAAGACAAGAGACATGGTGGAGGACGCGCCTTTCTTGATGATAGAAAAACTCTGCGTACTCCCTTAATCATATCAGGACCGAGAGTTGGAGATCACATGTACGACGGATCCTTGAGCCTGGCATTCCCGAGATGTCCTCTTAACCCGAGGTTATGAAGAGGGTTGGGAGTGGTCGAGTAGGATGGTCGGTCAAGAAGCACACTCAAAGCTCAGGGCACCCCCCTTTCTACCTAGTAAGAGCGAGCTGATAATAATTTTTCAAGCATTCGTGAAGACCACGATAAGCTCTATGCATTCAGCACCCATGAGTCGGTGGATTATCACGAGAAATCTTGGGGAGTTTGCAGAAACTGGGGAGACCCGACCAAAGCTCAGCAAAAGTCACTTCATCACAAGAGGGACAAGAAGTGCGAAGAGTTGAGATTTTAGAATTTCAGAGCATCGATTTTCGTGATCCCCATGCTTAATTCACTTTATCTCGAGTAAGAGATAAGCGAATTAGGGGGGTAACTGTTGGGGAATTATTATTCCCCACTCGGGTAGTGCACGTGTCGGACTATACTCAGTCGGGAGTAATTACTCGGGCAGTACGTGTGGTCAGAAATGACCAAAGACTCGGATATATGGGTGGTCGGGATTATGTGTCATGTCGGTAATGACCACTCGGATTATATGCTTGGTCGGGAGTGACCAAGGTCTCGGGAACGTATGGTTGGTCGGGAGTCATCAGGATCCTTAGTATTTATTAGGATCTTAGCACTTGTCAAATCAGGTCAGAAATCAGCAGGTAGCACCATGCCTAGCATCTCCACACCTTACCGGTCACTGTTCACACTGTACAATAACAAGACTTTTTGCTATTCATCAACAGTAAAGTGGAGTATAAATATATACCTATCACCTAAGAGGTAGGGATCTAACATTTTTTTTAAGCATTATACTCTCTCCCTCTCACACAAAAACTGACTTGGGCGTCGGAGGAGGCACCGCCGGCCAACCCCCGGCGGGTCTTCGTTCTGTTGCAGGTTACAGGCAAAGGGGTGAATCCGAGGCTGCCACGTCACCGGATGAAAATCACCATCAACAACAACCATACCCATACATATATTATATATACGACATGGAGGAGAAGAACTGCTTGTATGCTTCAATCGATTCTCAAGAAAATTACGTGTAACAATCATTTCCCATGGAAAGTTGAGGATGTTAGCCCTTTTAACTTATAAAAGACCTAGTAGTCCAAAAGGTTCATAAACTAAAAACAGAAGGTTTGCTTGTATGCTTCAATTAATTCTCAAGAAAATTATAGAGTGACAATCACTTCCGACATCTCTTTCCTAGTAATAAGTAGGGGGAAACATGAAATGAAACGAAATACAAACTGCAAAAAATGTCATATCTTCAAGCAAAGAAGTTTGCAGGAGTCCCAAAAGCAAACCTTATTTACTAAAAATTACAGGATATATAATTTTGATAATTATTGACTTGATAACAAGGATACTGATTGTTTATAATAATTTTGACTTGATAATAGTTTTCAGTCCGGTGACGTGTAGATCTTTGATTCGCCGTGTTCTTCATAATCTGCAAGGAAGAACAAACAATACGTCAGAGGGGGGGTCTCTCGACGTCCCCTCTCCGATGCCTAAGTCAGTGGGCCATTTTGGAGAGTATTGAGAGTCGAGAGTTTAGTATATTTTCAGCACATATTCAGAGTGTATTTTGTACATGGAGTAGCAGCCTATTTATAAGCACATAATTCTCAACCGCATTGTTCCATCTTCATGTCATGGCTGAGTGGGACCCTTAGTGGGATGAGATAGAGGTTAAGTAGGAGAGTGGGAGAGTGAGGCACTTACTTCTCATGGGATAATATATTTATTCCATGTGTTCCAAACATAGCCTTCAAAGTGTTATAAGACTCTGTTAAGCCTTAGTAATTGAGCGGGTCAAGTTGGGCCAGCAATATCAACTGGGCCCTGGTTCGGGTATAGGCCCATTTGCCTAGGGGATGATAATTTCCCTAACAATCACGGACAACCTTTTCATCAGCAACCGTTGGCCCTCCCCTCCATATTATTTTCTTGACTTATCTTATACAATATGATTTTTCACCATTAACATGTAAGCAGCACCATCCTTGATCAACTTTGCTTTACTATAAAATATTAAAATATAAATCATATAGGGAAAAATTATTGATATGATGTAGGGGTGCTCAGCCGGCCGGTCATAACTTGCCCGCATGGGTCCATACCCTACAAGGGTAAAGGGGGAATTTTTTTTTTCTCCATTATCCAAACTGATGAGATAATGAGTTAAGAAAATGCGGTTGCGAATACTGCCCATTTGCTCGGCCGCCAAGCATAGCCACATGGGACATCGTTGGAAAGAGCCTCGTTAAGAAAAAGGATGGGTGAAAAGCAACAGAAAGGAGGAAAGAGATGAGTGATAGGATCATTTAAAACATATATAAATGTAACTTATAATTTATTTTTTCAAGCATAAATTTAATTTATTCATACATCTTCTCTAGATTTTGTGTTTTTACATGGTATCAGAACCAAAGGTTCTGAATTCGAACTTTAACTTCGTCATTTACTTCTCATTTCAATTAAATATTTCGCGTATTGGATCTCACCTAATAAAATGGAATTTGACCCCACATGTGAGGGTGAGGGTGAGTGTTAAAGTATAATTAAATGATTAAATTTATCTCTTCTTATCAGCTTAAGCTTTGGAATAAGTGGTAATGTAACATGGTATATTGAGATAAGAGTTACAAGCATTCAAGAGACAAGAGTTACCTATACTAAAAAGACACGAGTTACAAGATGATAAATTAGATTTTTTGTTGTTAATGTAGAATTAGAAGAAATTTATAACGTTCAGACTTTTTCTCTATAAATAAAGTACAATCAAATGAATAAAAGAAAGAATGTATCTTAATAAAAGATTTATTAGACGTGTCTTCCCTAAAGGTTTGGCTGCTCTAATCATTACTGGCGGACCAAAGGCTTGGCTGCTCGCGTAAGGCTGATGTCCTGATGCACACGTTTGGCTATTTTAATCTTGGCTTGGCCAATGGCCACATTGGCCAGGGCTACGTACTGCCACGTGTTGACGTAAGATGTCGGGCTAGCACGAGACACAAAACAGGGAAAACTGTCGTTTGGTTTCCGTAGTGGTGGTCGTGACTCGTCCTCACGTTAAGTCTTTATTCATTCATATTTAATGCACACGCTCGCTTGGATTCACTTAAGATTTTAAGTTGGACCTGGACTGCTTGCCGTGCCGACGCAGGCAGCCGACTGCTGACCCTCCTCGATGCTCTTTTGAATATTTATAAAGGCGATTGTCAAACCATCAAGTCTGATTAGAGGAAGCCCAGAATCTCACATGGGAACCCTCTTGCTTGTTTGCCATTCAATAATTGAAATGGGGGCACTTTCTACGGATTGGGGCACACAAGTAAAGTAATTCTAAGGACACTTTTTTATTATTATTATTATTTATTTTTTCTAATTTAAGTACACATGTTAACAAGTCACAACTCCCATTCTATTCCTATTAGAAATGATTATTATTATTATTTTTTCTAATTTAAAGACACATGTTAACAAGTCACAACTCCCATTCTATTCCTATAAGAAATGATTTTTTTTTTAAATTTTTTTTTTTTCTAATTTAAGGACATCTGTTAACAAGTCACAACTCTCATTCTATTCTTATAAGAAATGATTATTATACAATAGTAGGCACATAACTTTTGTCTAATTTTGCCTGTGTGACAGTTTATTTTTATTTATTTATTTTTTTCAAGAAAATGATTTAGCATTTTTCCCCACAATGGATTCATCGTCTTTTGAAAAAAAATAAAAATAAACTGCCACGTATGTAAAGTTGGATGAAAGTTGTGTTTATAGTTATACAATAATCATTTCTCCTATTCTCATTGGGTTGACTTGCTAGTAATTATCAGTTTTTACTATTTTTTTTTTTTAGCAAAAGTGAATGGGCTGTCACGTCAATCTAATAAAATGCAAGTAAAATAAGAGTGTAAACTTTAGTATTACTCAACTCGTCTGAATTAAGCAATGTAAATTTTATTTTTTTTTAAAATTAAAATTAAAAGAAGACAATAAATAAGATTGGTTGGCCACTCTTTAAAAGGTAGTTATTCTACCCTTACCTTCAAAGGAGTGGTCAACAGTCAAGGGTGGTGTTTCCTTGAGGGCTTTGGTATACTCCGAAGGTTTGACGGTGATTTATGAGAATTTCTTTAAAAATAAAACGATGATCGACCAGTTTTCAAAAGAGTAGCCAACCATGTAAGGGATAGTCCGGCCACACCCTTTCATTTACTTTACTTTTATTTATATTTTATTGAAGGTTCACGTGGCTCAAGTACGTTACTATGTCATATGAAAGTGCGAGATGACATTGTGTTTCCGTAGGATGTAGATGAGTTTTTATTTTCTTTCCTTAGATATTTCATCATAATTGTAGTAAATTGTCTTGCCAACCAGGGAAGGGACGGGACCATCCGGGCAATACTAGTGCACATGCAGGCAAATCAGTTTCCGAATTTAATCAGTTTCAAGGTTCCAAATCCTGTACAAATATGGATCCCTTTTGGTAAAAAATTTTAACCTACTTTTTTATTTATTTTTATTGTGAAGTGATATAAAGGTAAAAGCAATTATATATATATATATATATATATTTATTTATTTATTTGAGTTGTTCGTTAATCTTTTACTTTTCTAGTAAAAAGAAAAGAAAAAAAAAAACTACCCTAAAAAACGTTACGTAGTCATCATTGTTTGACCTAGTTTTCATGCTAAAAAAAAGAAACATTTAAGAGTATTGAGTTGATTTTTTTTTTTTTTTTTTTGAGTTATAACTAGGAGTAATTGAAGTGATATAAAGTAAAAACTTTGTTTATGAAAAAATAAAAAAGTTTTGTGTTGTAGTAAAATTTTTTATTTGTATAATAATAAAAAATTATTGATGTGATATAAAAAATGAAAAAAGTTAGAATATTTTGAAGTTGATTAGTTTTGGAAAAAGTAATAATAAATGAGGGGAATAGGGGGCTCGTTTTCTTTTTTTTTTCTCACTTTTTCACATTTTTCAATAACAATCAACATCAAATCATTCCCACTTTTTTCATTTTTTATATCACATCAATAATTTTTTATTACTATTCAAATAATAAAAAAATACACTACAATACAAAACTTTTTCGCTTTTTTATACAAATTCTTTTTACTTTATATTACATAATCACTTTTTACTAATTTCAAAATTAACAACCCACTACTCTGTTCTGTACAAACATTTGCCAAACAAGCCCCGTAGTTGTTTGGTAACAAACACACCAATGAACTTTCAGAGAAAGTGAGGTTGATGATGATGACAGTATTCGTTATCGATTGACAAGAAAAGGACAAACACAAACCAAACTTCTGCAGAAGCATTTGTGTAAGGTTAACTTTCTGTCGAATCCTGCCCCCTATCTTTAACAAGTTAATGCACCATGGAAAGTTGAGACCTTTGAGCTTTCAACTTTTCTTGTCAAATAGATGTCCTGCTGGAAGTAACTTTCTCTCCTTTGAACAACTTTCCTCATTACCAGCTGGAGCCTCAAAGACAACCATACAAACGACATGGAGGAGAAGAACTGCTTGTATGCTTCAATCGATTCTCAAGAAAATTATGAGTAACAATCATTTCCCATGGAAAGTTGAGGATGTTAGCCCTTTTAACTTATAAAAGACCTAGTAGTCCAAAAGGTTCATAAACTAAAAACAGAAGGTTTGCTTGTATGCTTCAATTAATTCTCAAGAAAATTATAGAGTGACAATCACTTCCAACATCTCTTCCTAGTAATAAGTAGGGGGAAACATGAAATGAAACGAAATACAACCTGCAAAAAATGTCACATCTTCAAGCAAAGAAGTTTGCAGGAGTCCCAAAAGCAAACCTTATTAACTAAAAATTACAGGATATATAATTTTGATAATTATGGACTTGATAGCAAGGATACTGATCATAATATCTTGCCTTTAGTTTATAAACTCATTGAGGTTACCAAAAATGAGGCTTTTCGTTTGTAGCAGGAGCATAACCTCAAAAAGAGCATGTGGAAGACTAGATTGTGACTCTCAGGATTAAGTATGAGTGCCTGGCTCCTGAATTTGGAGTGATGTCTTTGACAAGCTTGCTTCCAACTCATTTAATTCATCCATGTCCAGTTCATCACCGTCATCGTCTTCAGCAATATCACCGGCGTTTGTTGAGCTACTTGGTCCATCTCCAGCAGAATTATCATTGACCTGAAGTTGCATCCAATTAAACATGAGCTAAACAAGAAATGTTCATGTACAGCTAGTCCAATCCCCAAACAAAGAAGAATAACTGGGAAAATTATCAATCACTGTTCCAGTTCCCTGGCTGGAGCTCACTACCAATAAGATCAAAACATTTATTGTATCTTTCAACAGGGACATGAGAGCATTCCTCTGAAATAACAAGTACAGCGGAAATAATACAATTTACTAAATTGTGCAGAGATCTTTTAATAGGTTAACCTTCAATTCTACTACAGGGATTGTATTAAAAAATCATTAATGATATTGTGTGACATAGATTTGATGTAAGGAGGACATTCCTCTGAACTCAGGCCACATTGGCACCTGTATGCCAATACTTATATTTAGGCACATCATAATTTATCAGTGTATATTTTTACTTTTTTCATTGGATAATGTAGGGGTTGTTTTTCAAAAGTATGGTTATAATAAACCATTCTTCACTCAGCAGAAGATAACTCTCATTCTGAAAAATTGTAAGAATCAGAACATGCACATGGCATTGAACAGCATGTACTCCCTCACATCAGTCATGTCACTGTCCAACACAGGCAAGACTTCTTTGTTGCTCCAACAACAAGAACAGTTCATTGCTAAACAATCCTGAAAATGCAGACTCCGTTATGTGGATTCCACAGGTTTTCCTGGTGGATTTCAATTATTTCTCTGGTGGATTTTAGAACCTTTGGAGTTATTGTACATAACTCAATTTATCCCCCACCTTGCACTGCGACACAATTGGTATTTGAGCGAGAAGTTTTTTTTTTTTTGGTAAGTACTGAGCGAGAAGTTTGCCTGGCTAGACGGCTAATTACGGAGCCAGAAGAAGATTTTCCATCGATGGTGCTTGTGGGAACTGAGTTTCAAGAATGGAGGTTGATAACCGAGGTCTCACTACCAATAGGGTACGCGCTGGTGAAGTTGCTCACGGCCTACCTGTTGATAAATCTATTTATCATCTAACCGCGCTGGTGAAGAACAATTCTGGTGAACAATTATTTTCTTCAAAAGATGAGCATTGCAATATTTCTTTGATAAGTAAGCACTGCAACATTTCTTGTGAATTTTTTTTTAATGAAATGCGTTACTTATCAAAAAAGAAAAGAAAAAAAAAAGGTAGTTGTTTCCAAGTTGGGAGGAATTTTTGGCGCAATATTTGGTTCAACAAATTTCAAAAATTACAAGAATTGAAATTCACCATTACTTGGAAAAAGATTTAGTGATACATGGCGATTCTAGCATGTTGCTTGGTTAGTGTCTAAAGTTGAGGAAGATTATTTGGGATCCAACTAGTAAGGTACGAGTTTTTACAATGCTGTGTGGTTATATGTTGATTTTGGTTAGAAGACAGAAAAGGAAGAAAAGCATGGAAGGCATTAATTGGCATTCCAATAGATCAAGAGAGATATGATAAAACTCGAGGACACGTTTTCGTAGAGTGGAGACGGATGTAGGAGAAAAGATCCAATTGTCATGAATTTCTTTATGTTTTGCTAGTTCTTTTAAAAGGTGCTTTTGTCATAATAAACCCATTAGGAATTGTTGTTCATTAGAAATTAGGAGTCTTCATTTATAAGAATTAGGATTTCCTGTCCCTTAAGGATTAGAAGTCCTTATTTAATTTGTATTGGGATTTCTAGTATTCTAAGGATTTGGATTTGTACCCCATATAAAGGCATGCTTTGGTGTTTGTTTTCATTGTTGCTCATTGAATGAAAATTCCTTTGAGATTTTCTCTATTTTCTTGGTGGATTCTAGTTTTTTTTTTTTTTTTTATAATTATTATTATTATTATTATTTTTTATAGATTCTAGAACCTTTGGAGTTATCGCGTGTAATTCTCTATTGTTTTGTTGTTGAAATTGGTGACCATCAACTCGATATATATATATATATATATATATATATATATATATATATATATATATATAATTCAATGCTCAAAGCACCACAATAGATCACCACCACAATAGAGCAAGATCACCAAAGTGCAAAAGCATAATTTTAATTTTGGTTTTCAAAATTGTAACTAACCTGTTGCATCTACACCATCGTAGAAGTGTATTTTATGCATGTTTACAATGTACGAGCAGGGCTTGATAAAGCGATGGTAGTAGAAATTTATAAGCATCACATCAAAAGATTAGAAGCAGTGCTTTATAAAGTGATAGTAGTAGAAATTTATAGGCATAGCATCAAAAGACAATACTTCATCCACCAGAGTAGCTTGCGAAGGCTGCAAGAGATCTAGGAGAAAGTAAAGGCTGAAAACTAACAAGTGAAAGCTTCACCTTTTGTTCAGTAACATCAGATCCTGACTCTCTTTGGTACTTCTCATATGCCTCGGCGTCATCCACAAACAAGCTAGAATCTGATAGGAACAGCTCACGTCCACTGAATGACTGAAATGAAGGGAAAAGTACAACATGTTCAGCAAAAAACATCAAGCATACTGACCCCCTGCCATTTTGCCAGGTGGTATCTCTTCGAATTTAGAGAGGGGAGGTACATGAGGGAAGATATACCTCATACGGTCATTCTTAGCCCTCTCTGCCTGCTGTGCAGCCAAGCCTGCATGTCTTTCTGCTATCTTTTTCTTCTTCCATTGCATAAACAACCCAGGAGTCATAGGAGTTGAAGTTGTTAATTTTGCACGCTAAAGCCAAAAACAAATATTAAGTTAGATGATGTGATCGGAAATGATGGTCATGACAGAACCATAAAGACAACTGATAATCTGTAAGGTTCAGGCCTCTCTTTTTTATGGCCAGAATAATATACTCAGACTAGAAATCCTACTGTTTCTATGGGGATGACATGGCTTGCTCCAGAAAATTATATAATCACCTGATTTTCAATCTCCTCCTCAATGGGTATCTTTTCAGCCTCTTCCTCTAACAGAGCTTTCATCTGAGATTTCAAAACATATCCAGGAGGAAGAGCATGCCTGTAATGGCAGTCTTTACCACCGTTTGGGCAGACCCAAAACCAACCATATTGTTTCTTCTCCACTGCTTCCAAAAAGTATTTACAGACCTGGAGGAATGACCAGAAATAAAAGAACATTCAATTTGAGCTCTTTAGAGCAATTGTGATGTGAAGAGTGTCATATGTTGTGCAGACAGCCCTTATATTAACTAAAAGATCGCCAAATCAGCTGAATGTATATCGCCAATCTCACTCAAATTATGGCCATGAATCCAGTTAATCTTAGACGACAATGGATTTGCTTGATACGCAAATCACAAGTGTTTCCCTTTACTTCCTTAAACTTTTTTCCTCAAGTCTGTGTCTGTCAAAGACATATCTACCCCTCAGCTAGATATGTCTTCTCGAGATAAAGTTCCTAATTCTATGCGATCTCAAGATGAAGATAAAACCTAGATTATAAGAACTAGTGATAAGATAATATTTTGAATTCAAATACTCAGATTAGATTGTAGTGTTTCATTCCTATCAGAACTGTAGTCTCCTAAACTCATGTAACTATGTTCTAGTTTCTCTATATATACAAACAGCCTCTACCAACATTTGGTAAGGTAGCACAAAGCATAAACACAAGATCCTCATATTTTATATGGTATCAGAGCCACAACAGTGACTCACGTCCTCCTCTTTTTTCTTTTTCTTTTTTTTTTCCTTCCCACGTTTCAATCATGTCTGCCTCAAACCCAGCCTCACAACCACCACCTGACACCAACTCTCCTCCTGTTGTTGTCTCCACCCACTACCAAACACCTCCGTTGGTGACGTTCACCAATTTTAATCCTACCAAACTCACCAACGTTAACTACCCGGTCTGGCTGCCTCAGATCGTTCCTCACCTCAAAGGCGGCAACATATTTGGCTATGTTGATGGTTCCACGCCCCGCCCTCCTCCCACTGTGACATCCACCAAAGATGGTGTTTCCACCACGTCTCCCAATCCGGCCTTCCTCCATTGGAGCATGCAAGATCAACTGCTGCTCGGAGCTATTAACTCAGCTCTTTCCGAAAAGATGCTGACCCATGTCACTCGCTGTGCCACCTCCCGAGATGCATGGACAACCTTGGAGACTCTTTTCACGTCTCAGACGAAGGCGCGCACCATGCAAGTGCATTATCAATTGGCGACTCTTAAGAAAGGATCTTCCTCCATCGCCGACTACTACCACACATTTCAGACGTTGTGTGATGCCCTTGCTGTCGTAGGCCAACCTCTCAATGGCTTTGAGAAGGTGTCCTTCCTTATAGCTGGCCTAGGCTCTGACTTTGATCCCTTTGTAACTTCTGTTACAACCAGAGCCGAACCACTCTCTGTGGACGAAATCTACGGTCATCTCCTCTCTCACGAGATGCACTTAGAGCAGCATCAAGCCTCTCTTGATCTCTCTGTTGCTGGTGCAAACTTTGCTTCCCAAGGCAACTCTTCTCCACACTCAAATCGTGGCATGCGTGGTTCCCGCGGTAATCACTCTTCTGGCCGTGGCTTCTCTGGCACTTCCAGGCCATTTTGTGGCAGAGGCCAAGGACCCTCATCTGGTCGTAGTTCCTCCTCCAACCGCCCATTATGTCAGGTATGCAACCGTTATGGTCACGTTACCCTGGATTGTTACAATAGGTTCAATAAGGCCTACACTCGAGAACAGCCTTCTCAGGCTCAGGCCTATCTCTCTACCCCATCCAGCAGCACTGATCAGAACTGGTACCCGGATTCTGGAGCTACACACCATCTGACATCTGATCTGGCCAATTTAAATATCAAGGCTGAAGACTACTTGGGCTCAGATCAAATCCGTATTGGCAACGGTAAGGGGCTCTCAATCAAACACATTGGTACAACTCGACTCTCTACTCCTAATTCTCATTTTGATCTCCTTGATATTCTGCATGTTCCTCAAATATCCACGAATCTCATCTCTGTTTAGAAATTCACCAAAGATACTAATACGTTTTTTGAATTCCATCCATCCCATTTTTTCTTAAAGGACCGACGCACGGGGAAACTCCTCCTCCATGGGCTGAATAAACATGGACTCTATCAATTTTTTCCTTCCGCAAATAAACATCCCCGTCGTGCCATGGTGGGTAAACGTGTTTCTGCTTTTCAATGGCACTCACGGTTGGGCCATCCCACCTTGAAGATTGTCCGACGTGTGCTTTCTCGTTTTTAGCTTCCAATTGCTTCTCCAAAAGACTCCACTATTTGCACTGCCTGCCTTAGTGCAAAGAGCAAGCAACTCCCTTTTTCTTCAGCTTCCGGATCTACCAATTGTCCTCTTGATTTAATCTATACTGATGTATGGGGACCAGCCCCTGTTAGCTCTAAGTCTGGTGCCAAGTATTATGTTTCTTTTCTTGATGCTTATAGCAAATATACTTGGCTTTATCCAATTTCCTTAAAGAGTGATGTTCTTTCAGTTTTCTGCACCTTTAAATCTTATGTTGAACGGTTTTTCAATACCACAATTAAAGCACTTCAATCCGATTGGGGTGGTGAATACCGCCCTGTCAACAACCTCCTCAAGCATCTTGGCATTCAGCATCATGTGTCTTGCCCACATACTCACCAACAAAATGGTGCTATCGAACGGAAACATCGACACATTGTCGAAACCAGTCTAGCACTACTCTCTCATGCTCATTTACCCTTAAAATTTTGGGATGATGCTTTTTCCACTGCATGCTATCTAATCAATCGCATGCCTACCACAGTTCTACAAAATCATTCTCCATTTGAAACACTTTTCAAATGTTCTCCGGGTTATCCCTTCTTAAGCACCTTTGGTTGTCTATGTTAGCCCAACTTACGTCCATATAATTCAAACAAGTTTCAGCCACGTTCTGTCTCTTGTTTATTCTTTGGCTATAGTCCTCTTCACAAAGGCTACAAATGCCTCCCCACTTGCCCACAAATCGCCTCTACATCTCAAGAGATGTTATTTTCAATGAATCTACTTTTCCATATACTGCTCCCTCATCCTCCCTTGAGTCTAACTCTTGCAATACTTGGCAACAGCTCTCCTTGCCCATTCTCCTACCACAGTCAGCAGCACAGCTCCCACAACTTGTCCTAGAGCCCTCCTCTCCAAATTCCTCTCACTCTCTGCACTCTCCATCACTGCAGTCCCTCTCTTCAGCATCTTCTAGCTCTGCCGATTCCCCACTTCCAGCTGATTTTTCAGCTTCTTTAACTCCTCCTTTAGTTCCACCTGCTTCTTCACATCCCATGGTTACTCGTGCTAGAAATAACATCTCCAAGCCTAGAGAGTTTACAGATGGTCGAGTTCAGTACCCCCTCCCGAGAGCCCTGCTTGCCGAGTCCTCTACTGTTGAGATAGAGCCTACTTGTCACTCTACAGCCGTGAAGGATAAACATTGGAGAGCTGCCATGAACACCGAATTTGATGCTTTACTACAGAACCAGACTTGGACCCTGGTTCCTCCTGAATCAGCTTCTAATATAATTGGCTACAAATGGGTTTTTTGGATCAAACGGAAGGCTGATGGCTCGATTAAAAGGTACAAAGCAAGGCTAGTCGCTAAGGGATTTCATCAACAACCGAGCATTGACTATGGTGAAACCTACAGCCCTGTGATCAAACCTACTACGGTACGCATTGTTCTATCAATTGCTCTGTCCAATGGCTGGCCGATTCATCAAATTGACATACAAAATGCCTTCCTTCATGGAAATATTTCTGAAGTGGTATACATGTCTCAGCCTCCCGGTTTTCCTCATCCTCAGTTTCCAGATCATATTTGTAAACTCAAAAAGGCTATATATGGCCTCAAACAAGCCCCAAGAGCTTGGTTCTCCAGACTTAGTGGTAAACTATTGGAGCTTGGTTTTCATGGATCCAAATCAGACACATCTCTCTTCATCTATAAGTCGGCTGCTTACACTACTTTAGTACTCATTTATGTAGATGACATTCTAATCACATCATCCAAACCATCTGCAGTTTCTACACTTTTACAGACATTGAAACAGGAATTTGCTGTCAAAGACCTCGGGAAACTCCATTTTTTCCTAGGAATTGAAGTTCTTCCAAGCTCCACTGGTTTTATCCTGTCTCAGCATCGGTACATTTTGGACATTCTCAAAAGGACCAAAATGATTGAGGCCAAACCGATCAATTGTCCAATGGCATCTTCCACTCACCTCTCGGCTTTTGAAGGTGATTTATTCTCTGATCCAACTTTATTCCGCAGCACAGTAGGTGCATTGCAGTACCTCTGCATCACAAGACCGGACATCTCATTCTGTGTGAACAAACTTGCTCAATTCATGCATAATCCCACGGATCAACACTGGCAGGCTGTAAAGAGACTCTTAAGGTATCTCAAGGAAACAGTTCAGTATGGCCTTCACTTCTACCGTGCACCAACAGCCTCCATTGAGGCCTACTCCGACGCAGATTGGGCTGGAGACCAAGATGATCGTCGCTCTACGGGTGGATATTGTATTTTCCTTGGAAAAAATCTTATTTCATGGAGCTGTCGAAAGCAACACACCGTTGCACGCTCCAGCACCGAGACCGAATACAAATCCCTAGCAAACACTGCAGCTGAACTCTCTTGAATTATGTCTCTCTGTTCTGAACTTGGGCTCAGCTTTACACGTCCTCCTACACTATGGTGTGACAACATCGGAGCTACTTACCTATCTTCAAATCCAGTTTTCCATGCACGAACAAAACATGTCGAAATTGACTTTCATTTTGTTCGAGACATGGTTGCTAAGAAGACCATCCGCATTCAATTCATCTCCAGCAAGGATCAACTAGCGGATGTTCTCACCAAGCCTCTCTCCTCCGCCCGTTTTGCTTTCCTTCGTACCAATCTCAACGTTCTCCCTATACCGTTGAGATTGCAGGGGGCATGTTAAAGACATATCTACCCCTCAGCTAGATATGTCTTCTCGAGATAAAGTTCCTAATTCTATGCGATCTCAAGATGAAGATAAAACCTAGATTATAGGAACTAGTGATAAGATAATATTTTGAATTCAAATACTCAAATTAGATTGTAGTGTTTCATTCCTATCATAACTGTAGTCTCCTAAACTCATGTTATGTTCTAGTTTCTCTATATATACAAACAGCCTCTACCAACATTTGGTAAGGCAGCACAAAGCATAAACACAAGATCCTCATATTTTATAGTGTCCCACGTACACCAAACTGATGGGAAACAAAGTTGCCAATAATGATCCCTACTCGTAGAACTGAGATGGGAACGTTTATAGTTAAATTTGGGATTTCCAATAATGATCCCCACTTGCAGAGCCGCAATGAGATCATTTATACTTAATTTGGAAAGGCCTATCAGCATGCTTTTAAATCTTTCCGCAACTTGCTTGGAAAAAAAAAATCTTTTCCACAACTTTTTATCTATGCTTTAACAATGGTTCTTTGATGTTTAAGATCTGATTTGTGAAAATGTCTCAATAGGATTCCTTTAAGGTTTGTCAGTTGATTTTAAACAGCTTCGTGTTTCCAAAATTTATTTATTCATTTTTCAAACAAAAATTACATTTCCAACCAGTTGCTCTTTTCATCTCATGGTATTGGCTAATTACTAGACATGAAGTAGAGAATCAAAAGAAATGTGTTTTGGTAGCTCAACGGAATCGACCCGCCCACCCCCAACCTCCCCCAAAAAAAAATGAACATCAATTTCCTTTTTTCTCAAAGGTAACCAAAGTATGACCAAATTTGTTTTGTGCTTAACAAGTGAGATACTATTATCATGACAAACAATATCAACCCTTCATTTCTAAAGGGTACTATTATTTCTATAGTTGCTTCTTTCATTTCTGTGCACTGAAGAATCCCAATGGATATGGGCATGCAAGAGCTATGGAAGCAACAAGAAAATATCTGGCAATAATATTTCCCAATCACCAATATTCCCCAGAGTTTCCTAGTTTTCCTAATACTATCAGTAGAAACGCTCGACATCAAGCACCAAGACTCCAAGAACGGACAGAAAAATTGCGAAAATGTCCATCACTCAGATTCAACAAACAAATTAGTTACACACCATACAAACAAATCATAGAGAAAACTTACAATATCAGTTGGCTTGTTCTGCTTATACTCACTTTTCTTTGATTCAACAACCTTCTCCAAAGTCTCTTGATCCCAGTCCTCCATCGTTTCTTTGAAAAGACAGATATCACATGATAGTCAGACTGAATTAAAGAAATCAAAGCCCATAATTGCATTTGCATGGACACACTTTATTAAACTAAAGGTAGAAAAATCCACTGACACTTGAAGATGATAAGATTCCTATTCAAAACCTTGGTCACGCTTATCGCTGTAAAGATCAATCTTTTCTCCCTTCCTCTGAACATTCAAATCATGTGAGAATTTGCATTTAAAACCTTTAGCACACTGACCCACTTTATAAAATTCACACAACATGGATTTGGGATCAACACCTGATCACATACCCGATTAGTACTTGATTGCATACAAACCACAAAATGCGTATAACACAAACTTCATTTGTTGATGACATGCGGAAAAGAACCAAAGAGTAAGATGATTACCAAGTGGCACTTTGGGCTGACTGACAGCAATCTTGAACAAATCATTCAGCTCCTTATCCTTGGCCTTCTCTTCCTCCTTCTTCTGTTTAATTATACAAGTCTTGTCAGCAAAATTCCTTTTCAAATAAATTTATCATCTCTGTGCTTGCCTATCGAGAAATTACATTACTAACAAACAAATATTTTAACCATCTAAAAAGTGTATGCCTCAACTATTTGAATTATTAGTACTAGGCCTAGCCAAGTGGAATTTCTTTTTATAAAATGAAACCCTAAGATTCAGAAGCCTAATTTCTTTTCTTTGGTGAGTGAATTGACAGCACCCGTCCATTTGCTTCCTAGCCAACAACTTACGACGAAAATGGAAACAACAATCTCTGTCAGATATTCATTAGCTCTAAATCGCCCTAGATTATATAGGAGTTAAGCGGTGTTCTGTCTTGTCAAATCCTCAAAAAAAGAAACTAAATTTAACGCCATTTTCGTTTGATCTGATCGATCATAAATCTCGAAACTTAACAGAGAGCTAAAGATGTGAGCTTCTTATTTTTATAAAAATAAAACGCAGGGTAAATGGTATAATAAATCAATGAATTGAAGAAAAAAAAATTGAAGTTGAGAGATAAATATGGAACCTTAGCAGCAGTCTTGGCAGGATCAGGCTTAGGCTGCACGGTCTGCTTGAGGCTCTGGACATACTTCTGGACGTTCTTGCTCTTGTTCTTGTTCTTGAGCCCGAAGGTCTTGTCCTCTACGATCTTCTGCTTCTTCGCCAAATCGGCCTTCAACAGCTGCTTCGGCGGCATCTCTTATCGGCATCAAAAACTTTCTTCTTCTTCTTTGAAATTTACGAAACCAAAAGGCAAAATCAAAATGTAGCTGCGTTGGAAATCGATCTCACAATTCACGTTTGGAGGAGATGTACGGCAGTGGCCGGTCTTGTACAGAGAGAGCCGGGACTGGGTAGCTCTTATTTGGCTGCGGACCGGTAAGTTCGAGAAGCTAAATCCGAAGGTGAATTCCCGGTTGTGCCCTTGATGCTTGCGAAAGTGGACAACATTGAACTGAAATAACCGGTTGAATATCATCCAATAGAGGGATTAACATATATTAAAAAAAAAAAATAACTTCAATCTTGCCTATATACATGTCCGTAAATAATATATATATATATATAATTAATTTTCAAATGAGTAATGTTATTTAGTAAACTGTTATATTATTGTTATATAATTGAAATGACATGACAGTACAAATCAACATTTAAATTACAAAGAGCTTGTAAAAATATAAAAATTAATAACTAGTTTTTATTGCTACATTCTCTTAATCACATAACAGTATATTAAATAATATTTTTTTATGAAAAAAACTTATAAAAAAAAAATTAAGAAAAAATACATATGTCCCTCCAAACTACCACTCAATTGTCAATGTCTCAAAAAAAAAACTATCAACTGTGTCAGTGCCCTCCTTCAAACCACCAAAAAATATCAAATATTTTCTTAATACTAACAAAAAAGATAAAAATGACCTTAAAATTATTTCAATAAGACATAAATGTTCTTATAAATTTGAAAAAAAAATAACTAAAACTAAAATAAAATTTAAAAAACCAAAGTTTTTTAAAAAAAAGATTGAAAAGCCAGTTTTTGTTTTTTAATATTTTATTTATTTTTTTGTTATTTTTAATTTTTTTAATATTTTATATTTTTTTAATAATTTTTTTAGGTTTTTTTTTTAAAAAAAAGTTAATAATTTTATGAAGAATATTTTTTCATTAAAGAGTGGCGTTGACATTTTTTAGTATTTTAGAGAAAAATAGTAATACAATTGATAATTTAAATGAATGGTTGTTTGAGTGGGTAATTTTTTTTTTAAAATTAATGATTAATTTTTACTGTTAGCATTTCTCGTATGGAAGACGAACACAAGCCTTTCAAAACCAATCCCAAATGCAGCTTCCGAAACGCATATAAACCCCCATACGTACACAGCCACCCACCAAACGGCTGGCCAAGAATGAGAGAGTTCGTCATCCTTGGCTTCTCCTCCTCCATTGCTACTCCTTCCCACCACCGCCATCACCACCAACACCGCTCCACCAAGCCCTACAGATCCTCAATTCCCATTCCCACCAAACTATCGCCCTCCAAACCACCATTCCCAAGCCTTCTTCATTCTCCTTCTCCTCTCCGCTCCAGCCCCGACAGAATCCACCTCAACTACTATGCTCACCTCGCCTCCAAGCTCGCCGGGGACGGAAAGCTTGAAGATTTTGCGATGATCGTGGAGAGTGTGATTCTTTCGGGGGCAAATGCCGCCAAGTTTGGCGCTGGGTTGAGCGTGGAGCTTGTGGCGAAGGGGATTTTGACGGGTCTTCGAGAAGGGAAGGTTCGAACTGTGACTGAGGCTCTGAGGAAAGTCCAGAAGCTTCGGCTTGGGCCGCTGAAGCAGGCTGACCGGTCTACCATGGAGTTGCTGGGCGTAGAGTGCCACCGCATTGTGAAATGTGGGGAAGTCGAGGAAGTTGTTGACTTGATGGAGGTTCTTGCAGGTGATTTTCATGATGAATATATCGGTTTGCGTTTAACTATCTCCAATTTGGTAGCTTCTTGTGTGATTGAAATTCATGTAGTTCAAGAAATTTTCAAATTATTAGATTAATGGTAATTTTTATTTTTATTTATTTATTTTTTTAAAAAAAAATTATACTACGTCTACATTTGTATATACTGGACTTACTGACTGCAGGACTCTTGGTTGTGTGTTTCAGTGTTTGTTAGTTTTGTATAGTTTGTATTAAGTTTTTGGAAAAAGGATCGTTGGAAGTATTTAATTTTGATGTGTTGTAATGTGATCATTCTCGATTCAAAGAACTAAATTACTGCAATGTGAAAGGGCTTAATTAGCTGGGAAGGGGAAAAAAAGTAAGAGTTTCTCATATTTTTATCATGGTTAGAAGATTTGGCGTGTTAACTTTTTGTCATAATTGGGATTTTGTGCATTGGATAACAGATGATTACTTGATTTAGGTTTTCGTTTCTCAATCAAAGAACTACTGAAGGCTTCTGACGTGATTAAAGTGTGCGTCGATAGACGTAACCCACGATTGGCAATAAGGTATGATTCACTTCTATTATGGATTGGTATTTTTAAGGTTCAAGTTTTCTCTATTATTTTATATGCATCAGTGAGAAATCTTTCCAGATGAGTATCGTTAAAATGTGCTGTCTTTTAGAATGCAAGTTTTCCTTTGTAAATGGCACAGTTTTCTCGACTAGAGCTTCACTGGCTGTGGGTTCTCATTTAATGTATGTTCATTTGTTGTTACGCTAGTCACTACTTATCTGCCAGTATCATGTTTTGCAGGTATGCTTGTATTCTTCCACATGCGCAGATATTATTCTGTACCATTATACATGAATTTGGGAAGAAGGGGGACCTGGTGTCTGCTTTGACAGCATATGAAGCATCCAAGCAAAACTTGAGTACTCCCAACATGTATGTCTTCCGCACAATAATAGATGTTTGTGGTCTCTGTGGTGACTACATCAAATCTAGGTACATATATGAGGTACTTTCTCCGACCGCTTTATATATTGTTTAGTGTGTAACTTATTTCTGAATGCTTGTTTGGTTTGGGAAATTTAACCAATCTGAAGATTGTTTTGATTGGAAACAGCATGTGCATCACTTTAGTGTTATAACATGTAGGCTATGAAGTCTAAACTTGAGCACATTGCCAAAGTTGATTCAATCTGCAGAATCTAAGTAAAGTCGAGTTTACTTTCTTTTCTTTTTTTTGGTGTTGAAGGTTCATAACAATCATGTTTTCATAATTCTTTTGGCATCTTTTTGGGACAATTAGAGATTTTATGCTGCCATGGAGTATTGGGCTTTCATTTACATGGGTTTTGCTGCAGGAGTTACTCAACCAAAAGATCACCCCGAATATTTATGTTTTCAACAGTCTCATGAACGTGAACGCCCATGATTTGAGCTACATATTGCATGTATACAAGAATATGCAGGTAATTCTCTCTCTCTCTCTCTCCACACAAACATGAAGTTTGTACCTTTGGTGTGTTCTGTTGACATTCATTTTTTGGATTTTCCATGTATAATCGTATTTGACCACCAACCGGAGTGAATAATCTCTGCCATGCTTAATTAGAGACACATAATAATGGAGCTTCTAATGGTTAGCATGCTTACTGTGCTGCATCCCTTGCCTTTTTCCTTCTTCCTGTCTTATTTTTAGAAAATTGATCGGTTGCATTAAGTTTTGAGTTCATAGCGTTGCTATAATTTTCCTTTTTTGATTAAACAATAAGAAACGATGCATTGATTTGTTAGCCAGTATAATTAATACTATCTATTGCTTTTTATATTTTTAATTTTGCTTGTTTATTCAGCTCAGCAAAAAACAGTACAAACTCATAAACCTTTATTTTCTATATATTCAGAATCTTGGTGTCAAGGCGGAAATGGCGTCTTACAATATCCTTTTGAAGGCATGCTGTCTTGCTGGCAGAGTTGATTTGGCCCAAGACATTTATAGGGAAGTACAGCATTTGGAATCGTCGGGAATGTTGAAATTGGATGTTTTCACTTACAGCACCATTGTAAAGGTAACTCACTGTATACGGAACATTAACCTCAATACCTCCATCCTCATGATTTCATTGCTTTTGTGTAGACTGTAGGTCTTCTTTTTCATTTTTCTGGGGGAAGTGGAATATGGTTATTTGAGACTCTTGCACAAACTTTTTGACATCTTCTTGGTCCATGTATCAATTTCCAGGTCTTTGCGGATGCAAAATTGTGGCAAATGGCACTGCGCATCAAAGACGATATGCTGTCAGCTGGTGTGACTCCCAACACTGTTGCATGGTCATCATTGATCAATGCCTGTGCCAATGCGGGTCTTGTAGAGCATTCAATTCAGTTGTTTGAAGAAATGCTGCAGGCTGGCTGTGAACCCAATACACAGTGTTGCAACATCCTTTTACATGCTTGTGTTGAGGCTTGCCAGTATGACAGGGCCTTCCGGCTTTTCCAGTCCTGGAAGGAAAATAGAGTCATGGAGACTACTGATGGAGATTGTAGTAAGAATATATATAGCAATTTAAATGTAGAGAATGCGGACGAAGAGTGCAGTACTAGCATGGCAAATTGTGTATCTAATTCACATCACTTAAACTTTACTAAGAAGTTTCCCTTTACACCCACAACAACCACATATAATATTCTGATGAAGGCGTGTGGTTCTGATTACTACCATGCAAGAGCTTTGATGGATGAGATGAAAACAGTGGCTCTTTCCCCTAATCATATAAGCTGGTCAATTTTGATTGATATATGTGGAGGCTTAAGGAATGTAGAAGGTGCCATACAGGTAGTGTACAAATTAATCTTGATCTACTTCATCTTTGCTGTTCCTTTCTGCATATTTTCATAGTGTGCTTAATTAGCTGATTCTCTTACACTAGAATAAACTAGAATTATTCTTGATGCTGGTGAGAACTGGAGTGAAGATACCAATAAAGAAAAAACCTTAAACCCTTTCCTTTTAATTTTTTGGTCTTCATTCATGTCCTTTTCATTAGGATCTAAGTTCTCTGATAACTACTTTTTCTTTCAGTGCAGATTTTGAGAAACATGTTTGGTGCTGGAATTCAACCAGACGTTATTACATATACAACAGCCATCAAGGTTACATCTTTCTTCTTACACTAGTTTGGCTGTTGTAAAATTGTTGTCTTGTCATGACCACTTAATAAGATGCTTTTTTATTATTATTATTATTATCTCAAATCTGTTGTACCTGGATCTTTCTGCATTGTGCCCTTTGGTTTACAGGTTTGTGTGGAAAGTGAAAATTTGAAGGTAGCATTTTCATTATTTGAGGAAATGAAAAAGTATCAGATACGTCCAAATTTGGTAAGTGCTTAGAGTTAATATGCTTCTGTTCTTTATGCATGTGTGAATTTTACGATGTACTGTTGCAAAGCAGTTGAGGGAAGATCCTTGTCGCTTGCCCTCTAGAAGAGGCTGCTCTAAGATGTTGACCTGACAAAAGGATTTTCTGTTTTCTGAATATGATTCTGCATGGTATTGTAATGAAATTGTAATCAAAATGATGGCAGTTTCATATTGCACGCTAAATACAGTTTAGCGTATAATCGTTGTGAATGGCATTCTAAAAACTGTGACAAGGATGAAGAAAAGCATTAGCATTTCACCATATATAACTCGTTTAAATTGTTTCTTTTCAGGTGACTTATAATACGCTTCTAAGGGCCCGCACCAGATATGGTTCCTTACATGAAGTACAACAATGCCTGTCTATATATCAAGATATGCGTAAAGCAGGGTATGTTACTATAAAGTGATTGTATAAATCTTTCTTGCATTCTTATTACCTGTTTCCAGATAACTATGAATATGTTCTGCTATCCTTTATTTACCAATTAATTATATTGCTCTATTAAGTACTCTCAAGTGTTATGGAATATCAGTTCTGATGCATGTATTTCCCGCAAAAATTTGTTCAACTAGCTTGGTGGGGTGGAAAATTTTCCCGCAAAAATGTGTTTAACTATGTTATCAATAAGATTATATTCTACATATTTCCATTAATTTTGTCTTTGCTAAACCTAATTTTTATTCATATATACATGCACAGCCACATACAAGTAATGTTCTTACATATTCTAAAAATCACTTGTATCCAAGGTCATGGAGAGACTAGAGAATAATCAGAGTTTCTTGGCATTGCCTGTTGTGATTAGGGGAACGATAAGCAACATCCTTCTCATTTGTGATAGATAATTAGATATTAGTTGAATACACTCTTCCTTCTGTTAATCGAGCATGTTAATGTAGGTACAAATCCAATGATTATTATCTCGAGGCGCTCATAGAGGAATGGTGTGAAGGAGTAATACAAGACAACAATCAGAACCAAGGAGAGTGCAGTTCCTGCAACAGGACCAACTTAGGGAGACCTGAAAGTCTACTTCTAGAAAAAATTGCAACACACTTGCAAAAGAGTAATGCTGAAAGACTATCCATTGACCTTCAGGGGCTTACAAAGGTATGGTTACTGTCATCCAGTCGCTCATATTTTTGGCAAAGTTAACTTTTGATATTGGGTTTAAGCCTCAATTGTGTTTTACTGGTTATAAGGAGAGGATAACTAGTTTGATACTTGCTTGCCTTGATTGCAGTTCAAATTTAATTACCAGTGTTTGTACTCTTTCAGAATTTTTCATCTCTGCCTTCTCATGCTTTTTCTCATCAACTTTTTGCTATATGTGTCCAACAGGTTGAAGCTCGGATTGTTGTTCTTGCAGTTCTGCGAATGATCAAGGAGAACTACCATACTCATGGTATGAAAGAATTTCTTTCCATGACATCTGCAGGAAACTGTCTTGCACAGTCCATTTAAGTTAATTCACATAATTTTTAAAATTGAGATAAAGGAGTTAATTGAATCTAAATCCCAACTTAAATGCGTACATATTTAACAGGCTGATGTTTGAATGATTCATGGTTGCAGGATATTCAGTAAAAGACGATATCTTGATCGTTTTAGGAATCGGGAAAGTAGTAGATCCAAACCCAGGAAAACACAATTTAGAGGTGAAAAATGCAATGATTAAGCTTCTGCAAGATGAATTGGGCCTTGAGGTTCTTTCAGCCGGAACTAGAAATGCACTTCATGAAAAGACGAATATGGAATGCCCTCTTGAATCGGTTTTAAACTTAGAGTTGGATTCTTCCACTAGAAGACCTGCGGTTGTACAGAGGTTAAAGGTCACAAGGAAATCATTGCATCATTGGTTGCAGAGAAGAGTAGGAGCCATCAGAATATGACTAGTTTTGTATCGGAAACCACTTTAGGAGTTTGTACATGATATCAGATGTGCTATCAGAATATGTCAATTGTAAGTAGCACAATAATAATTAAATGTAAATTTTTCCCAAATTATTATATAAAACAACCCTTCTTGCTCATTTGGTCCTTTTGCTTCTTGTGATGTTGAAACCAAGACAAGGGCCAAAAACCGAAAGGATACATCTGGGAAATTTCAGCATGACTGCACAAAAATTTCCCAGTACTCGTTCTGAAAGTAAAGCAAACAAAGAGATACACTAAGGAATTACAGTGACAGAATCTCTCCCTGACCCAAAACCACGCCACTCACAGCCAATCCCTCTGCTGCAGCTTCAGCGGCAAATACACCTCAGACAAGTACTGAAACCCAAACGTGCTCAAAGCCTGTATCTCAGCCTTCTGCTTCGTCTTCACCATGAGAGTCAGCTCCTCAACCCAGCCGGGATTCTTCTTCACAAAATCCTCCTCCAACAAATCCTTGCCGGTCTTAATATCCTGCTCCGTCATCGGCAACCGACACTGCTCTGGTATTTTATACTTGTCCAAATCGCTCGGCCGAATCCCCAACCACTTGATATCCGGGGTCGTCAAATTCGCACTGTCATACGACATGTTCTTCGACCCGCATCCGTAGACCGACAAAATCTTCAGCCCGTAGGGATCGCTATCCACAAGCGCAAGCACCGGAAGCTTCAGCTCCATCTTCATCTTCCTCAAGAACAACCTCGTGGCCACATCGGGCTGCCCCTTGGCCGTCACGATTATACACGGGAATCGATTGTAGAACCGGTCCTCGGCCAATCGCATATACGCCGCGTCCTTCTCAACCAACAGTATGAACAACGCGTCGCTCTGCATATCCCCGACCCTGTCAATGTTGGGCGGAATGGCCTTTCCGCCCATACCCATCTTCGTGCAATCGATCATGTCGCCGTTATCGCTGAAAATGAGGCGACCCACGACAACGCCTTTCTCTGCGGCGATGACGTTGAGGCTGGAGCGGGTGCAGCCGAGTATGCACGACACGTCGTCGAGGACGGTGTCCGACTGAGTCTGGTCCTGGAAGAGCTTGACGTCAGTGTAGAAGAGGTCACGCTTGGTGACGTGGATGTTCTTGGCGCAGAGCTGGTGGATGAGCTGGAGGATGCGGGTGGTGATGGTGGACTTGCGGACGGTGGAGATGTTAGCGTAGGGGCGGAGGGAAGTCTTATCTTTTAGCACGATGCGGTCGAGCTCCGGCACGTAGAGCTGGTTGGCCGCGGAGCGTGACGGCACGTCGAAGGAGAACCCGTGGCCGCCGAGGATGGAGTGCGCGATCTTCAGAATCAGGGACTCGATGGCCGACTCGACGGAGGGGAGGGATAGCTCGTTCACCTCGCGGCACGCGGAGGCGAGGGAGAGGTCCGCTAGGGTTAGGGTTTTGGAGGTAGATGCGGAGGAGGAGGCATTGGAGAGGTCTCGGAGCGATTCGAGGATGACGGAGTCAGGTTTGAGCCGGTTCTTGAAGGGAAGCCGGGTTTCTTCGTCGGAGCTCGGGTCGAGTCGCCGCCGTTTCTTCTTCTTGTCGTCCATTTGAGGGGAGAGAGAGAAAGAGGGAGTCTGAGAAATGGGGATCGGTTGAAGAGTGGAAAGGCGGGAAATTGAGAGGGAAAGCCTTTGGGGGGTGATCTATCTCTAGGGCTAGGTGAGGCTGTGAGGGGTCGTCTTTATACGACGGCGTATTTCTTTGTTATACTTATACGACTCTGTACCTCAGGTTCCAAGGTCTTTCTGTCCGATTTCTAAAAGAAAATAACAATCAAAAAATAACTATTTTCTTTGGTGGTGGTTCAGTGATGGTTTGGTAGTGGCTCAACGGTGGTCCAGTGGAGGCCTGTCGGTGTTCGGGCGGTGGCCTAGTGGAGGTCCAGCAATGAGAGAATGAAAAGTTCAAACTCAAAAAATAATTTATAAATTTAAAAAATGAAAACATTTTACAGAAATTAAAGAAGTTTTTTTCTGTCAAACCGGAAATATATAAAATATTTTTCAAAAATCATTTTAGCAAAAAAAAAAAACACAAAAACCTTAATTAGTATTTTTTACTAAGGCTTATAGACTTTCTGACTGAAAAGAAAACAAGACAAGCTACATGAAAATAATAAATAGACTCCAAACAACAACTAGAAGGGGGGTTAAATAGGTTTATGACAATATAATTCAGAAATTTAATCAACCACAAACAAACAATTATCAAAATATGAAAAGCAATTAACACAGATATTTGGTAACGAAATAGGAACTCTTTGAACTCAAAGAGAAAAACCACTCCGGGGTATTCAACTCAATAAATCAATCCAATAACGAATAATACACGAATTACAAGATGTTAATACTCACGAAACATTTGCAGTCATCACACTCTTGAATTACAAGTGACCCACTTATTTGCTTCTCTCCCAGAGCCTCTGGAGGAGTTATTCTTCTTAATCTCCTTAACCGGAACTCCAGTTGGCTTCAATTATTCAAAGTTAATGTTTAAACAATAACCAAAACTCTAAAAGAGATTTAACATTAATAGTCCAGGTCTAAAATCCTCTCTTAGCACACTAAATTATAGAGTAAAATCCTTAATAAATTTGTGCTTGAAAGTCCCTTTAAATAAATATTTGAAGAAAACCAGTTCGAATTGGAATAGGATTTCAAAAAAACTTGCCTAGATTTTCGGTCCTATATTACAGAGCGATTTTGGTATAGTAAACATTCGAATTATGGAAAACCTACTTTAGAGATATTTGTTGCCTTTTATGTTGGCTTTCCAACACCGCTAATTTCACCACAATTCAATACTTGAACCAAAAGTTATGGTTAAAATACGGAAATGAGCTCAATATGGAATTGACAAATCCGATTTTAACTCCACTTAATGAAATTCCAATTTGCTTATTTCCTTAATTGATTAGGCTTTATCACATCTTCTAGGTTTTCCAATTTTGAATTGGATTCAGTCTTGGATAAAATTCTTCACCGACTTGATCAGTAGACTAAAACTTACAACTAAATAAGTTTTGACACCGAATTTGCTAACACTAAAAACCTAACACTACATTTTGAAGCCCCGCAACCTTGGAGTAAACCCATACAAGCATCGGAGCAAGGGGAAAGTCTAAACATCATCCTCTCATTCAACTTTTTTAAAAATTAATTATTAAATCTATAGGACCTATATTAAATAATGTGTAAATCCTATAAAACCAATTGATTTTAAAAAAGTTAGATAACAGAGAATAGTTGAAGGACAAGTAGCAGCTCGATCTCTTGGAGCAAGCCCCATATCCATATAAACTATTGTTTATTGATTTACTTGTGTTTGCTTTTGGGAAAATGATTTGTGAGGGACGAGACTCGTCAGCACACTCTTTGAATTAAAATCAATTTTGTTATTGAAAAGATATTGCTAGAGGACGGTTTCCGTCCCTGTGTATCATGTCTCTTGGTTTTGTGATTCATAGTCATTACTACGAAGCTTTTGGAGATTTAGCCCCGTGTACTTAAATTTACTTGTAAGTATTTGACAATAATTTTTTTTTTTTTTCTTTTTTTGGGTTGGGTTTTGATATCTTGGACATATATAATCTTGTGGCAAATATGTCAACATGGCTTTGCCACCATGTGCACAACAACGTGTCACACATGATAGGCGGATAAACATTAATTTTGATGATAAAGTAACATAGAAATCTATTTGAAACGTAAGCAAAATTTTTAGAACTTGATTTTTTAAATTGAAAATTCAAAGGCTAAATCGAAATCAAACCAAAACGTAGGAGCTAAATATGATTTTTCCCTTTCTAAAATTCGGGCACATTACGCAATTGATGATGGCTGGCTAGACACCTCCGAAAATGAGGCATTTTTTTATCAGTGTAATATAATGCCGAGTTGGCAGTAATATATTTACAGTAATATCATTTGGCCAGCTCCTTGGATGGGCTTCCAATACATGGCATATACATCAAGTCACTGGTGAAGGTAGGAAGTACCCAGAACAGAGCAGGCCAGGGAATGTCGTAAGTATGCAAATACAAAGTGAAAGTGATAGATGGAGAAGAGAAGGGATGCATCATTTCTTCTTCATGAGCAACATGCTTTCAAAATATCTTCAATATCAGGATCATCCCCAGCTTCTTTGTCCTACTCAAATGAACAAATTCAAAATTATGTCAGAATACTAGAAAGAAGTCCCCAGCACAGGAACTCACAACTTACATAAATCTCAAGTGGAGTCTTTAGACACTTCAATCTTAATGCCATAAGGAAAAGGTATTTAGATAAGCTTCAAGAAAGTGTTGAAAAATATGTTGATTTGTCTGTGCTTTAGAACAATTTCCAAACATCAGCTAAGATTATATGCAGGTCAACATCCTCACTGTGTGTCATTGATCAGTAACAAATGTGTGTCGTCGCATGATTACTCTAATCGGTTGGAGCTTCAATTTTAAGGCCACTGTTATATTTGATGGTCAACATTGTTCTGGCCATAAGGACAGAAGAAAAAGGAACATGTTAGGATGGGGTTCTTGATTACCTTGTGAACGTATGAGATGTTACTTTTGCCAGGACCTGCAACTATAATTCCACCTTGCTGCCTGAGGATGGACAAACTTCCGTGTGTTAAAAATATTGTGAGGATGAAAACATATTTTGCATGTTTTGCCACGATTGTCAATACAGCACACAACTCACATATGACAAGTTTAGCTTAAAATAGATAAGGTTCATTAAATCAATCTGACACATATTGGAGGTAGGCCTTATAATCTTTACATTTCTATGCAATTGTATTTTTTTTTCTTTTCTTTCTTTACCCAATGAAATGGAGTAAGTTGTTGCCAGATTTCTGTGGTTAGTTCCTCAGGATCTTGTTATTTGTTGATGCCACTCAAGTGATTTAGTAGACTACAAATATTTGTAATGGATGCTATAATATTATTCACTCAGGAAGGAAAAAAAAAAAAAGAGAACAGAAAAAGGAAAAAACCAGTCAGCTTTGTGTTTATTGTTTTATCACTACCAAGATTCTGTTCATAATTTCTAGTCGTTTTGGATCAACAATTCTGCATTATGATAACATTTCCGAAGAGTTCAAAATTTAACTTCTCTTTCACAAGTTGAGAACTTGTGAACCGTGAACGTCAGCACTAAGATATGTACTTGGTATTTGTAACAAGATGGTTCACATACCAGCCACCTCTATTCACGGTGTCCCTTTCAAATGAGAGCTTCCAGTCTTGTCGATAACCTTCCATGTATAACTGTATTATCTTGAGACCTGCCTAGAGTGTCATGGAAGGAACTAAACTGAGAATTCCTACATGCAGTCGCAAAACGCCAAATTTTCACAAACACCCCATCTAAGCCACTATTAAATTATATGCATGACAGCATTAATGAAGAATGGATTTTCACGTACTTTAGGAGTGAATGTAGTTGAAACCCCAGAAACAAATTTTAAAGCCTCATATGATGAGTGGCTAGGATCAGCATAAACTTCTGAAACAAATAACAAGGTTTTGTTAGTAGGCTGCAATAAGAATAAACACACACACGCCTTTGGCTGTAGCCTGTAGGACGGCATAGACTATATAGTCTGCAATTTGAAGACTTTCTTTCACTCTTTACACCTCTTTTTGATGAAGAATAATATTTTTTCACAAATCACACTGATTTGCAATAATGCCAACAACACCATCATTGCTACCATCACCACCCATTCTTCATCCTCCTCCTCCTCATCAACATGACTTTATCGTCATGATTACTATCATTGGCAACAGAAATGATGGTGACATATCCAGTACAGGCCCCTATATTATAATGTAATTGAAAGTTCAAAAATAAAAGATTAAACATGGAACACAAAGCACACATGTAAACAGCCCAGTGACACCATTCACTAGATGTTCTTCCTGATGTATTAGTTTGGAAAAGCAATAAACTAGATGAACTAAACCACCAAATTTAGCATATCATTTACACAAGTGGAAGATATTGGTAAGGGAGGAGAAGATTTGGCGTAAATCAGTCACCTTTATGCACATAAACTCTACTTAGATGAAAAAGGGATATGTGATGCCCAATCACCAGATTGCATATTGCATTTCCATTAGCCTATTCCATGTGGATGATCAGCTCAGAAATGGTAACTTCAACCTCAATGTCCCCCCTCAGGGCCGGCTTAATGCCAAGGTGAATTAGGCGGTCCCCGGCTGCCCAAGGCCCCTCATGAAATGAGGCCCTAAATAGCAATAGAATAATTAAGTTTAATTTTATACAAAAACTTTAATGCTCCAATTATGATAAAGAGTTAGTCAATGCTCTTTAATTAAGGCCTCAATTATGGTAAAAAAATAATTACAAAGAATTGAATACCAAGATGTTGACTTTAGAGGGAAAGGAAGAAAAAAAATGAAAAGTCAGATCAATGGCACTTGGGTGTGTTTGTTTTGAATATTATTCTGAATAATATTCTACTTTTTTAAAAAATAAATCGTATTTTATTCAACTTTTTTAAATTTTTTCAAATTTTATCTCATAAAGTCAAACTTCGTAATTCGAGCAGTAAATTCGAATAATATTTGGATTCAACACTCAAACGGACCATTAAAGGCTTAAAGCAATAACTAAACTGGTAATTTCGCCTGAACTTAAAACCAAATTGTTGGCTTAAGTTTATTTATTAAAATATTGTTTTGAATAAAGTAAATTTCGTTTTGTGCAAATTAAATTCTACATAAAAAGAATTATATGTAACTCAACACAAAATATGTCAACTGTTGAAACTAAATGTTTTGCAGCAAAGATGAATTCTATATGTCGTTTGGAAAAAATTAAGCGCAAAAAGAGAGAAGAATGGTTTTTAAATAAAACAATATAAACTAAAAATTAACATTAATATTATCTAATTTTTTTTTTTGATAAGTCATTAATATTATCTAATTAATATTTATATATAAAAAAGGTCCCACTTAAATTTGTTGTCTTAGACCTCAAAACCTAAAAAACCGGCCCCCAACCCAAAATAAAAAGGAACAGGGAAAAAATAAAAAATAAAATGAGGCAAAAAAAAGGTTTCAGGTCTCCATTTTACTCCATTGGCAGTAAAATCACAGTAAAAATTTAAACCACTGCTGACATATTATGATTCACATAGCCTACAAATTCTTCAGAACATACCTCCTTTGAACTTTGTTTGCTCAGTAAATGCCCTAGCCTGCATAAAATTACTGCTAATGTTTACGACAAAGATTTAGGCTATATACATGACAAAAGCTTTCGTAAAATATGACAAAAATTGATTTCAGTGAAGCATCACAAGGTGAGTCACATATTAGACGATATTAGGTTACAATCAGTGCAACGAATATAAGCCAAAAAGAGTAACATTGAAGAATGTCATTCGGTACTTTTGTCCAGCCAAAACCCAAATTTGATGGAAAATTTATTCATGAAACTTCACTAGACATTCAAACATATTCTGCAATTACCCCTATTCCGCATGAGCATGCTATCATTGCATACTTAAGTCATCTATTAAGCTAATAATTTTAAGTAAGTATCAACAGTTCAATATGCCCTTTCAGGGATATACCTGATCAATGCTACCAGGTCCAATTAAAACCAGTGCCACACCAGATTTATCCATTATATCCTGTCACCATAGCACTTACGTCAGAACCATTTTAACAGAACATGAATGCAAGAGGAATCATTTCCCATATATCATCTTCTTCAGAAACGTTCAGTGAATTAATTTGCAGTTAGTTGTAATACAAAGCAAAATTTCATACACAAAGATCCAACAATTTCTAATCAGAATTGACCTGTCCATTTAATTTCAGCTTATCAACAATCTATGTGAATTCCTTTGTTGTTAACATGATTGATACCCCAATATCAACTAAATCTAAAGCGTGCCAGTGCCCCTCTTTATCCCTTCCACATAGTTTACCTGCTTGGAGGCAAGATAATCAGCTCGTTTGCGGCAAAGGACACATCTGTGAAAACAAAGACAAGCAATCTAAGCAAAAGAACGATTTGCTACATAAAATCCAATCGCCTCAACCAGCTATTTTCTATAGAAACTCACCCGAAATGGCGAGCGAATGCGACAACAGCCCTCCTATCCTTCCACAAATCAGAAATCGGAATCGCGTTTCCATTCAAGTCCAATACTTTCGCTGTGTCCAGCAAACTTTTGGTATCTTCACTCACCGCCGAAGTCTCAATCCCTGTTCACATCCGCACATTCAAAATACTTCATCAGCTCCAAACTACCATACAGAACTACGTTTGGTTGCCGAGAAAATGAAGAAGGTTGAAGAAAGAGAAATCAAAGTTTTCCAGGTTATTTCGTTAATCAGGATTTTCATTATCCAAGAAAAAAAAAAGATTAAAAAATAAGTACCGGAAGAGCCGGATATTGCAGATGGTACGATGACGTGGCTTTGCCGTGGTGAGAGACTGGCTGTTTTCTTAGAGTGTTTGGGACTGCGAGAGAGGCTGAGAGCGCGATTAGGGAGCACACGTGTCGAATATGGATTGGTGATTCTGTTGGAGCGGATATTATTGGTTGAGAGAGTAGACAGAGAAGTCGCCATGGATGTTCCAGAAGCAGAAACTCTGGCGAGGATTTGCGACCCTGAGACCGTTGGTTGTAATTGTGGGAAGTGGAGCTACACGTGGCAAGAAGTTAAATCAAAATGACGAACAGGCCCCTCAATCGGACGACCATGCTCTAGATATTCAAACTGCATGACGTTTTATTATGTTCTTGTAAACTGCAAGTCGTTTCCTTTTTGGACCAAATCCAACAGAACATTCCTCTCTCCATTCAGGATATAACTAAAGCCACAAAAGTGTCCAACTAGGGTTCTCAGCCCAAACCCCACCTCTCCGCAACTCAAATCTCTCTCTCTCTCTCTCTCCCCCTCCAATGGCGGCCATAACCCGCCTGGCAAGGTCGTCCTCTTCCATTTCTTACTTGAGAAGATGCTTATCTTCAGCCATTTCATCAGAAACCAATCCTCTTTTTACAATCCGCAAAGATCCCAAGGACAGAAATGTCCAATGGGTGTTTCTCGGCTGCCCGGGCGTGGGCAAGGGCACCTACGCCAGCCGCCTCTGTAAGCTCCTTGGCGTTCCCCACATCGCCACCGGCGATCTCGTCCGCGAAGAGCTCGCCTCCTCAGGGCCCCTCTCTCAACAGGTTATTCTGTCTCGTTCGCTGATCTATTTGTTAGAGCTCGTATTACTTTGGATTCTCATTACTACACGGATGATTTTGCTTTGAACTTCTTGATTGGCTGAAAGTGATTTTAGAATTGTCTGCTGTGTACGATATGTTGCCTGCTGTGGGTGCTTGCTTGATTAGAAATAAGAGAAAATGGTATTCAGGATCGAGTCTGCGGCTAGTTATATCTCCAAATTGAGACGCTTCAGATCTTAATCTCCTTATAGCATTCCCAATGGATTATCTATTTGCAATTTTAAGCTAGAATAGATAACAAAAGTGTTAAAAAGAGACTCCAGCTTATGTATTCCAACTCTAGAATAGATTTTTCTTAATTTCATAAATAGTGGAACTCTACAAGTAGAGTTATACTATTCATTTATCTATTTTTTTTATTCTTCATCTCCACTTTTTTAGCTTTGCTTTTTTCCTTTTTCCCTCCACCCCTCCACGTTTTTCCTTTTTTTTCTTCCTTTATAGTGGAGATCTAAGAGAAAGTGTGTAAAGTAGTGGAGTTATGAAGCGGGACCCACGTGGAAAAAAAATACTATAATGAAATAAATTATTTGAAAATAATAAAAAAATAATATAGAGTTAAAAATAGATAATCGGATGTATAGTGCATTTAAAATTCATTAGCTAAACTAGATAAAATAGATTTTGATTAGCTATTCTAGATTGAAAAATACATAAGCCATTGGGAATGCTCTTAGTACTCACTTTGAATTACGTGCAATCAGGAATTTTTGCGAGGATAGAAAGCTAAGTCATCTAACCCTGGGTGAAAAAATCATCATTGACGGGCCATGATGTAGAAAATAATATTTTTATAAAGAATTTTTTTTTAAAAAAAAATTGGAGTTGCCAAAGACCACCCTCCCACCCCAACCTCAGAGTTAGGTCCGCCCCTGCGTGCAATGTGCATTTTTTACGGGTATTATTGGACAGTTATGCACCAGAATGGATTGTTATTTGTAGGATTTAGAACCTGTGTATGGCATGTCCAGATGCTTAGGTTTTCGGAATGCCAGTCTGCTACTCAAAGGTCTCATGCAGTAGGTTTTCATGGTAAAGGTCATTTTCCTTAAAAAAAAAAAGTTGTTTCTTAATTTTTCCATTCTAGTTTGTTTTGAAAGTCATCTTCACAAAGGCTAGCTCTCTGAAAACAGTAGTTTTTTTTCCTTAATAATTCTTTTGTAATCTTAACTTCTTCGTCCTTGTTAATATACTGAAATGGGTGTAGCTTGTTGGTCGCCTATAACATTGATTATTTAGTTCTATGCTTTGTGACAAGTAGTTAAGAAGAGCTATATGAGCTTTCAGTCTTGCCATGCTTTTGTATTCATGTTTTATTGTATTTATGTGTTATTAGATTATGACATCCTCCACTTTAGTCTATAGGGTTCAAGGGGCGAGACAATTCATTAATGTAAAAACATTTTTTTTTATAAGTGCTTTGAGAAGATTAAATTTTATGCTCTCTCTCTCTCTCTCTCTCTCTCTCTCTCTAAACCTCTGTTGTCTGCTGCAGCTATCGGAGATTGTAAACCAAGGTAAATTGGTCTCAGATGAAATCATAATAAGCTTATTGTCAAAAAGACTGGAGTCTGGAGAAGCTAAAGGTGATTCAGGATTTATTCTTGATGGTTTTCCTCGAACAATAAATCAAGCGGTGAGCATCTTCGCTGTTTTCAAAAGAGATTGTTATTACGTAAACTCTGTTTCTTTTTCCTTTTATTTTTTTAATTTATGAAAACGAATGAATGGAGTTTTTGATTGAGAAGGTTGCCACCCCTGCAATATTATTGAGTCTCAATCCAAAATAGAAGAAAACAAAAGGAATTGTTTTGCTGCCTACAACAAAGTCTAGATTTTCTTTACTTTCCCAGGTTATAATCATCTAATACCCACTAAAGAATATCCCTACCCTTCCAAAATCCAACAGTATAAGTAGGCCTGCGTTTCAAAATTTGGCCCGATGTTGCCTCTCTCTCTCTCTCTCTCTCTCTCATTCATTTGGCCCAATAACAATTCGTTTTGCGAGTATTCCCCAACCAGATTTAGCTAACCAAACAGTATTACATGAATCTCTCTCCCTCTCTTTGTGGATTGATACCAAACTTAATTGATATGTGGATTTTAAATTTATAACCACTCGCAATAGAACGAATTTTTGTAGAATAGGGCTATAGAGAGGGTATCGAACCTCAAGGATTGTGGTGGTTGTTTGATTATGAAATATTCAAGACTTTATCCAATTCGAAAATATAGTGTTTTTTTTTTTGAATTTAAAACTAAAATAAGCATAAACTAATGACGATTAAAATGAAGATAGAGGTAGAAGGAGAAGTATAGGGAATTAATTTCATCCAAACTGCATACCAATGGCAAAATGTGTCTCACATGGATTTTCATTATATGCATAATATGAGCGTGTAATGGTTGTCAATCATACGACGACCTCGATATGAAACTATTGTTAAGAAATAATGATAACCAATCTTAGTTTCACACTAATTGTCCACCTAATATCTAATTGTGAAACGAGTCGTGTTTCCTAGCATGGACTATAAAATCTCCTAATAAGCATACATATTCATGGAAAAAGCATGAGTCATTTTAGTTTCACATGCATCAATCAACCTATGTTAAACTACACTAAGATGTGGATTGATTCGTGTTCCCTAGCATGGCTCATCAAATTCATATAAATTATGTCAAAAAGCATTATTGCATAGCCATCGTTCCCACAATCACAAAAAATGGAAACGTTTGAATTCATTCAAGCTAAAAAGAATTCTCATAGATAAGATAAACGTTTCTTCAAGAATGAATGTAAACATTAAGAACGATTTACAAAAGTTTTGCAATCCTCTAAGCTATACAATCATTATACATATGCAGAAAATACTACGAGAAACACAATCAAACCATAGCACTTGGAAAGAATTACATCAAAACCCTATAAAATATTTAGATACTCATGAAGGATTTGGGATTCTCTATTGAAGAAGAGAAAACCATTTCCTAGAGTACTCTGGAGCTGTGAGTCGTGCTTCTGCCTTATGCTAGAACAAAAATAAGCTTAAGATAAAACTAGAACAAAAACTAACTAAAAAACTAACTCTCACAACTCTCTTGGATGGGTTTTAAATTATAGAGAAGGGAAATACAAAAATATTAAGGAAAATCAAAGATTTTTAGTCAAGTAGGCTGAAATATCTTCTGAAGTGATAAGGTCGGCACCCACAATCGTCTACCAGCCACACAAGTTGATTAAAATATCTAATGTCATCATTTGAGTTCTGCAGATATTTTTATGTTTTTGGAAGAACTGGGGGCGATCGATCGTCAACTTTTGGGGATCGATCCAAGCAGCGATCGATCCACACTTCTAGCACTTGATCGACTTCAGTTTCTGCAGTAATGGATCGTCAGTATTTTGGGGCTTGATCCACTTGATACTCTTCAACTTTCCTTGATGCATTTTAGGCCTAATTTTAATGGGTTTGCTTGTGTTTTCCATTAGGACCTAAAAATAAGATAAAACACAACAAAATATTATATTACAATATAAACTAAGGTTTAACATATGTAAATTAAGGGGCTTAAATGTGTAACATTCAACGCTTATCACGGATTTATAGAAATATGTGATATTCTCTCTCTAGCAGCCTTTTGCCTTCATGGTATGTGCTTAAATTTCGCTTAATTGTTTGTGTTCTCAGGAAATATTGGAAGGGGTGACCGACATTGACTTGGTGGTCAATCTGAAGCTCCAGGAAAATGTTTTGCTTGAGAAATGTCTTGGAAGAAGAATTTGCAGCGAATGTGGGAAAAATTTCAATCTGGCATCGATCAATGTCAAGGGTGAAAATGGGAATCCTGGTATTAGCATGGCTCCACTTCTTCCCCCACCACATTGCACATCAAAGCTTATTACTCGGTCAGATGATACTGAAACAGTTGTAAAAGAACGGCTTCGTGTATACAGTGAAAAGGTATTGTTCAATTCTTTACTATGCTCGTGTATACAGTGAAAAGGTATTGTTCAATTCTTTACTATGCTATTTATGGAGGGGCATTTGCAAGATATTTGCAAATGCGTTTCGCCTGAAATATATTTTCCCCCGTTCATGTGGTCGATGTCTGTATTGTTCAAATGGTTTTATTAAAAGTAGATTACACCATATTGTTATCTATGGCTCCTTTTGAATTTGGTAAATATCTTTTTATACTATTTATTTGGTGCCCTTACACCTATTGTTTTTGCAGAGTCAGCCTGTGGAGGAATTTTATCGTAGTCGAGGAAAATTATTGGAGTTTGATCTGCCTGGAGGGATCCCACAGTCCTGGCCGAAATTGTTGGAAGCTCTTAATCTTGATGATTATGAGGAGAAGCAGTCTGCTGCAGCATAAGCTATTTCACCATACCTCTGAAGGTATGTTATTCTTTGCATGTAAGGTGCATGCCCGTGATTTTTCTGTTGAGGGGAGGGGAAAAGGATGAGAAAGAACATTTTTTTTCTCCTTTTTGAAAATAAAAAAACTTGAAATCTGTGTAGTAATTTGATCTCTATCAGATGCCTGGATAGGGTTTTTGTTTTTTTTTGGTTTTAGATGAAGAGGTTTCTGGTGTATTATTGTGTAAGAGGGAGATAGAGAGAGAGAGAGAGAGAGAGAGTATTTGTTACTGTATTAATTGAGGGATGGTTTTGTTTTAGGAAGCAAAATTTTTTTTTTTTGATAAGTTGTTTTAGGAAGCAATTATATGGCAGCAATAAGCTTCTAAAACGGTGGAAGCTGATATATTGATACTGTATTGTAACTTATGATTAATGATTTACTTGACAATCTGAAGTTCCTGACAAACGCAATCTTTTTTTATCAAAATGATACCAGATCTCATCTTTCTTATTGGGGGATTGAAATTTCTGATATTTTCTTTACAAGAAATACTAGTGTACATTATACTGGAACTGAATGACTGAATGAGTTCTGAGTCGAACCTCACTTTAAATAGGATACTTCTCTAATATATATATATGTCCCCTTGGGCTTTATGATATTTCTCCCCAGTTGAATTTCTAGCATGTGTTAGCGATGCAATGAACACGTAAATAGTTATTGGATTTGGTGTTGGTTTGGTTCTAAGACCTACTATGGTTGGATGATTTGGTTATGGTTAAATGATATCCAAATGTGCTTGATTAGGTTTACTTTGCAGCTGGCCGAGCTGGTTGGCTCAAGTATTGCCAGGCAGTAAGTTAACACAGCTGCATACATTGAACTAGGGCACACTACCAGCTCTTGACTGCAAGAGTTTGAGCGGTGCAAGATAGATTGTGCTGTACATTTTACCTATTAAATCACTATACACTCCAAAACAAAAGCTTCTAATAGTTATAAAATCCTCTTGTAAGGGTCTAGCTTTTGGTTCTTGTGATGGATGTCCCTACTATCTATGATAGTTCTGGCTTGGAGCGTTTATAGCTTTATAAGATCCTCTGTTCTGTTCTTGAAGAATTAGTGAAGCAGGATTTGATGCCTGAAAGAAGGATGGAGTTCCTTTTTCTTTTTTTAGGCACATAAGGATTGATTTAAATTAGCATTTCCCATTACCTTCCAGCTTTTGCACATGAAAGACAGCTACGTCCCTTTGTTTTCACGTTTGACCTCCCTTTTTTCTTTCTTTTCTGCTCATTTTGCTCTCTTCATCTTCTACTTTATAGATTTTTTTTTTTTTTTTTTCAATTAGAGGATATGGTCATTGGGAATGATCATTCTCACTCTTGATCCGAAAATGAGTAGATGATCCTAAAAATGAAAATGGAGTGGGCTTTCTAACAACAGACCCATTACAAACTAAATCACTGGGAAAATAATATTACAATAAGTAGGAAATGGGTCAAACAAGTGACCTAGTTTACATGGACCTTTTCTATTTGGAGGTTTAGCGATGGTCCCGCTAACAGAAACTAAATAATTAAAATATCTTTTTTTTTAAAAAAAAAAAAGAAAAAGAAAAAAAGAATAACACACTTTATCTAGTTTTATGAAACAATTTTAAGGAACTTTTTTAGAAGTCTTAAAGAAAGGATTAGTGTAAAATTATGAATTTTAAAAGTTGACATTTTTATTTCATTTTATTCCCATTTGTGTATTACTTTTTAGTGTCTGTTTGGTTTAGCAGATTTAAAAAATAGCGATTTTAAAATGCATTTAATGAAAAATGCTAAATTGCAATTTGCTTTTAAAATTATACATTTTTATTTTCAAATTATCAAATCGTCAATTTTTCAAATGTACTCAAACGATATGCTTTTTAAGATTTTGTTTAAAAATGCGTGTTTGGCTTGCAAAATCTGGACCAAATGCATTTTTTAATTTATTTTAGTTTGCTTGTGCATCAATGTAATAGCCTTAAAAAGGCAACTGAGTGTAAAGTCAAAACTATTAAGTAATTACCTCAGTCGCTCGAAAATAAAAAGAGAAAAAAAAAATTAATAACCTTGGTCAATAAAATAAATACATAATAATACATATATCGTCTTCATAAGTCTTTTTGATAGCAAAAGTAAATTACCTTTGCTAGATGTCTCTTCAGACAACAGTTGTCCTTTTTAGCCTTATTGGGGCTGTCTTTTTTTTTTTTTTTTAGTTGGAATTTAGATTCTTTTACTTGTAAACATAATAATAACAAAAGAGAAAAAAGAAAAACACAGTAGTTAGTATGGTTTAGGTTCTTTGGTTGAAAATTGAAATAAACTTACAATAATAATCCTCATAATGAGCCATATGGGATTTTTTTTTGGGGTCATTTTATAGCTTTGTGAACAGAACAATCATTGGAAAAACTAGAGCTTGTAGTACATAAGCGACCTCGCATTTGAGGGCAATTTGTGCAGCCAACTGCGAGTGAAAACACAAAAAGGCCAACTAGTAGCTAATTCAATGCTTTTCCTTATGAATAAAAATGCTCTTCTTATTTATTAATGATTCTTATACCCCATGACAAGCAATGCACGTGAAGATAGAGGACAGATTGGGATCTACAACAATTAGGTGTCCAAAATTTATTTGGGCAGTTGAATTTCACATGGTCTCTCTCACAAAAACTATTCACATTGTTACCTAATTGTTGTAGATCCTCATCTGGAGAGGACTTGGTTTTAGGGTTATGAAAAACTCTAGATAAAGGACCTTGAACTTCAATCCGTCATGCATGTCAATTTAAGGGGCCTTGAACTTTGAGGGAAGCTCCATAACTTTTTGAGAAAAAAAAAAAAAAAAAAAAAGATGGGGGGAGGGGAGGCTCTAGACGGTAGATGAGTGTTTACCATTCATTGCCCTAACCATCTCTTCTAATTTGGCTTGCAAATCATTTATGTGGGCATTTACAGGACTACCTTCCTCATGGTGTTATGCCCGCTTGAGTTTTGCAAGAGGGATGGCGGTCAGGCCTTCTCTCCCTTGCTCTCTGTACCACTCTCACGATCTTTCCCATTGGCTTTTTCGTCCTGTACTGGGGGTGGTTCTTGTTGGCTGTGAAGCGAAGGTTCTGGGTTTTGCCATCAGTATTGCTACATCATTCTGTCCTTTGTTGTAGGATGAGGTCCATGTTTTGGGAAAGTTGCAACAAATGTGTTTTGAGTACCATGAGCTACTACTCTTGAGAATTGGGTTAATCGGAGGTACCAATGTTGTCGATCAACACACTCTTTGACGTGGTGTTCAACATGGGTCTTTGTCTAAGGAATTTAGAAATCGGCTCCCACATACGGTGCACAACTGTTTATACAGTTGACCTCACACTCAGACTTCAATCAAGAATGCCTGTTACAAAAAGAAAAATAAGCGAAGGAACTTATCATGTGTGCTGATAATGGATCACTCTGATGCTTAATTAAGTGTATAAACTTTGAAGAGGTTGAACAAAAGATGAGTGAGTGAATGAATGGGCTCTGACATCTTGAAGGCTGCTTCCTTTCTACTTATAAAGCATCTTTTACCGCCTCTTTACCGGTAGGGTATGGGTTTAGGGGAATACCGCAATTGGTCTCCCACTCTTTTGTGGTTACAACAATTGCTTAGCCTCCGCCGAAAATATCAGTAAAATTACGTGACATGGCACTAAAAATTTTCTATAATGCCTTCCACGCTGGTCAGCAAGAGTTGTATAGGCCGAATCACGGCATTCATCGGGCTAGTGGGTTACGGGTATGGGCCTAACCTTATGATCCAACCAACCCTTTCTAACTTAGAGACATGTTACATTGTCGTTCTCACATAAAATATCATCACAAAGTTACATAATTTCAATTTATGGATTTGTGACAAAATATAACTTGCGATTATTGGAATCATGATCTTGATGATGACTTGTTAGAATGAGGAGATTCTGTTGTCTTGGTGTACGTGGAGACGTTTCCTTCCATTTCTTATCCACTTGGTCATTATCTGTTTCTTGCCTTCCTTAACGGAATACCCACTTTGTCACTATGTCTAATAAGATGACAAATTCTGTCTCTCTTTTACTCTCGGAGGATTCTTAAAATCTTCATATATATCAATAATTGTAAACTGGACTTGGCTAATTCTTGTGCTTGGGGCGATGAATCAATGTAGATTTCATCATAGGTTGTTGGCATGCAGCCTCGGCATTGTCGGCAACCTCTACTTTCATCTAACTTGTATCTTATTTGGTTAATATAATAGTGTTTATTAGTCATTAAATCAATTATTATTAAATAAAAATCTAAAGATAAACACTATCACATCAACCCAAAAAAATAAAAGAAATATTAGAACATTTACTGTGATTTTTTTTATTATTAAAAAGAGAGTGTCAAGTCAGTACAAAAAGACTCAAAAAGAACAACAATAGATGCTCTAACCTTTCTCGTAAAATAATATTTATTATATAACATTTACCTGTCTCAAAATAATTCAATCAAAGCAACCTAAACTTGGTTAAGGAGATCATTCCACATCCAAATCCTTTCAATAGGATTTAAAAAACGTATTTTCATGGTCCCATTAATTAATTAAGGAAGAGGACATAATTCCACCTCTTTTCCAAAAAGCATAATTGGAGGCCAACTCTTTTTCTTGGGCAACAAATATCATTTGCTGTCTGAAAATTGCATAAATAAAAACAAGATTCTGTTTTGGTTAACATGGTTTTCAAGCAAATACAAAACGGACAAAGTTTTAGTACAAATCACCTTATATTAGGGTTAATTATAAACCCCCCCTCCAAACTATCCGTTGTTTTTAAAGTAGTTCTCTAAACTACCAAAAAGTGTTAAAAAAAATAAATTTTGTCGAAATATTCTTCTAATACCTTTGTCACGTGTCATATATTCAATTAAAAAAATTAAAACAATTAAAAAAATTAATTTTAAAAGTTAAAGAAAATTTTATATAAGTTAATCCCTAACCCATGAATTCACCAGCCATTTGCAAACATTTCCAAAACTATTATTTATGACACTTGATGCCCTTCAAACTACCCCATTTTGCCCAAATGGATGGCTCGAGCCACCGCTCTTTTTTTTTTTTTTTTTTTTTAAAGCTTTTATTATACTATTATAAAAATATTTTGATAAAAGTGACTTTTTTGTACTCTTTTATAGTTTAGAATGTCATATTAGTACATTTGATAGTTAAAGAAATTACTTTAAAATCGACCGATAGTTTGAAAGATTTTTTATAATAAACCCTTAATATTATTAAAAAAATATGTGCGTCGGGCACGTGTTATTCGTAGAAGCTGATAAGTTAGAAATTTAATATACTGGCCATGGACAGTTTTAGGTTACTTTCTTATTTATTTATTTATTTATTGTGTCCACAGAAACATAAATATAGATATATTATACATATAATAACAATAATGGTTACGTTCTATCGACTTTCATATGCTGCAAGCTGTCTGCAAATTAAGAAAAATAAATTAATGCTTAGTTATGAAGACAAGATGGACAGAACAGAGTACATTTATCCATGACGCATCAAATTTATGAGCGAATTTATTAAGAAAAAGAAAAGAGCCAAAAGGTCACGTGCCATGCATTTTCCATAATTTATTATATTTTTGGGATTTGAGATTTTCAATACTGAACACTGACCTCGAGGAAAATTTATGAAATTCGACTTTATTGTAATTGTGCATATATTTTAATTTCTCGGGAATATGAATAAAAAAAAAAGAAAAAAAAAAGCTTTGTGAGATGAATAAAGATGGATTTTTTAAAATCGTAGATTTTAAATTATATGAATTTAGGCCGTTTTATATATCAAACGGCATGAAAAATGCTACATATTAAAAATGTAACATATTAATAATAAGAATTAAGTATATTTTTATCGGGTTCTTACACTTTATGTCGTATAAAAGATTTGAACAAAAAATTATATTTTGGTTTAGTAAAGAAGAAGCGTCACTTCAAAAGTGAAGAAAAAGCATTCTAAAATGATTTTTTTTTTTTGCCTCAATTACATGTCATATCTTGAATATGTAGCATTTTTTACGTCATTCGATATAAAAAAATGTCTAAATTTACATAATTTGATAATCTAAAATTTATTTGAAATTGTAGAGAATCCTAATCCGATAAAGATCCTCTCAAAATATTTGTCGAAATTTGAGAAAATTCGGACATATGATTATAAGAGACCACTTATAAGACCCACCTGACCAGATAAGTGATTAAACAACTTAATTTTTATTTATTTAATTAGCTGGATCCTTTAAACGATATCTCACAATACCTCTCCAAATCTATGCGAGATAAGTGATCCTGCAATTCCTGCAAATTGCAATATATCTCAAATATATTGCAATTTGCAGGAATTGCAGGACCTTGTAGCAATTACCTTGGCACGTGCGTTGTATAACACAACTACCAGTCACAGCCGTAGAATGTCAGGTGGGAATTTGGAGGTTGGATCTTATACGTGGATGAACCCGTCACACGTGCCATTTCAACCCCAACTAACTTTCCAAGGTCCGAACCACAACTAATCCCCAATACATACTACATGACAAACCTATGCCCTATCTAGACATTTTCATTTATATATAATTTTTTATTTTTATTTTTTTGGTTGAGTTTATAGATATTTTCATTATTTATTTATATATTTGTATATTGGAGGGCCATTAAGTGCATGTGTACATATAATAAAAATATAAAGCTTATAAATCTTATTAACTTTCCACTAGGGTAACGTCTTTGTGGAGAGCAAGTTATAGCTCATATTATATAACAACAATATGCTCATCTCGTATCTATTTATTCTCATTCTTTTCTTTTTGTTTGAATAAATATAAGTTAGAAATACAAATAAATTATTCATTTTCAAATGGCAATTAAATCGTTAAATCACCGGTTTTCCTTAAAGCTTAAGGAGATAGAAAACTCTATCAATAAGTAAAGTCCGACGCGTTAAATATTTAATTAAAATGGAATGTGAATTACGAAGAAAATGTTTAAACTCATAATTTTCGATCTGATACCATATTAAACCACCGCTTGTCCTAAAAACTTAAGCTAATAAGAAATATCATATTTATTCAATTAATTAACATTCTAACATAAATTAAATTATGTTTATTGAATCTCATTCATTCTTCTCAATTTTAATTTATTAAATAGAAAAAAGGCCAAAAACAAAATATATTTTAATATAATTATTAAATAATAATATATACTAAACATTGACAATGAGATGTTCATCCATTCTTAAACAATTATTTATGAACTTTCAATTCTGATTTGATTATAATCAATTACAATTAAATTGCACAATCTTATATATTCTCCTATCATACTCGATCATAATTATACGGAGGCTATATTCTCTAACATAGACCGCTCCATCCGTAGAATTTGGATCTATAATTCTCCCGCAATCTATATTTTTCTCTTTCAAAAGCTTATTCTTCAAATTATCAAAAACGTCATGAAGAAATATTCTAGGATCCAATTATTTGATAGATCGAGAAATTAAAGCACATGTATTTTGGAAACACTTTCACCAAAATTTCTTTTGAAGACCTAAAATCACTTCCGGCCACCAATGCCAACAAACAATCAACTCGAACTCGATGTTTTGTATATATATATATATATATATATATATATGCAACTGACTCGACATTGGGTACGTAACCTTAACAGTTAACACGTATGCATGATAAACGACTGATCGACATGCAACAATATTATTTATCATGTCGTCCTGTCCGTACATTGTCAACCATATTTAATGAGTTTATCACACGTGTGATAATTAAACTCATGAAATATGGTTGCTAACAAGATCGAAGAACAGTCAGAATAATTCTCAGCTCGATCAAAAACATCTTGGACTCACATTAATTTCCTCTCTGAAATATGGTTGCTAGCTAACAAGATCGAACATGAACATATATTCTTCCACTGAAATATGGTTGCTAACAAGAATATCGATCCTGTAAGAGTCTTCAAGTCCCAACGATACAAATTCAATCTCTTCCCCTACCAACTTTCAATCTTTAGGATCTCAAATATATTATTACCTCGATTTTATTTACATTACTAAATTAAAACTCACTGCATGTAACGTATAAACTGTACGTTAAAAAGTTTAATTTGAGTTATCACTTCCATCAAATTTTACCATTATTTTTGTACAAAAAAAAAAAAAAAAACTTATAATTTGAGAAACTCGTGACCACCTCTTCTAGGTTAGGAGTATGATTGACAATTTTTGACACAATCTATGAACTCGACACGAATACAATACAAAATTAACGGACGAGGGTTGATGATCAGTTTGACCCATTAAAAGGTTATGCATGGTTGACTTATATAGTCTTATACTTGATATGACCTAAACCGACACACGACATTTAGGGATGGTAATTTTTAATGACCAGCGAACTGAACACGAATCCAACATGAAATTAACGAGTTATGGTTAATGGGTCTGATTCTTTTAATTAAATAGGTCGAGTTAAAGTTGACCTATATAGTCTTATACTCATACTTCAATATGATTTGAACTTAACACGCGAAAACTATTTGTCACCCCTAATTGGAAGTTGTAGTAAGAGTAATTTTAAATGTTATTCTTGTATCCTTTAAAAAATGATCTAACTTTTAAAATCATCATTAGATTAAAATTCAATATTAATCTATTACAAATTTAATAATAATTTAAAAGTCACATTATTTTTTAAAAATACACAAAAAAAAAATATAACATCTTGCATTACCCGTCGTAGTACCCCTTTGTTAGGGGGTTTCTGTTCATCCTAGAGGGATGGTCCTAAATCATTCCTACCCTCCATTCTTCAAGATGATCAGGATAATTTCATAATTTTTTTTTATTCTCCTAAATCGGAGGTATTTTTGGAAGAAAAAATGATTTAAATAAATGTGACACGTGTACTTTTTTTAGAAAAAATAAAATCTAAAATAATGGAAGGGGAATTCAAGTATTTTGATAATTTATAGGTTTGAATTGTGGTGCATTATAATTATAGTTTGAAGGAGTTAATAAAATTGGGTGATAATTGAAGTGTAATTTTACTAATTTATCCTACAAAATCCAAATGTTTCTTTCAAAAATCACGGGACCTCTCACACGTTTGTAAGCGTTAAATTTAAATTCAATTGGAGTGCCAGATTTCCACAGTATGTCACGGTTTCCTGACCAACGGACAAGATCCGTTTTACCAACCACTGGGATTTCGAGTGCCTTGCACGCGCCACGTATATAAATGAGATTCTGAGAGAGTCAAATGGTTGGAAATAGAGACCGTTAGTTGGCCGTACAGTTAGGCTTAGGGGGGCTCCTGGTCCAAACCACCGATCACAGTTTCTGAGACAAAATTACTGAAAGTCTGAAACCCCATAAAAACCAAAGAAAACAAAATAGAAAATAGTTGGAAAATGGTGGGATTTTCCTCTTCTTTCTGCTGCGACTTTTCTCTGTGTCAAACTCTCAACTTTTCTCTCGCTCTCTCTCTCTAGATTGGGAACTGTCCAAAAACCTCAGCAACTCAAGAAACCACTAAAAAAAACCCCATCATTTTTTATTTTCTTTTTTCTTTTTTCTTTTCAAGGTTGTGTTCTGCACCAAAAAGACAAGCCCAGAATACTACTGGTCTTCACTTGTTAAATTGGTTAAGGTCTCTCTCTCTCTCTCTCTCTCTCTCTCCCCTATCAAGTTCTTGTACTTATGAGACTTTTTCCTTTTAATCTTCTGAGTTCCAGATTCTATTCATTTCTTAGAGAGTTCTCCACTGTGTAATACAGGTGGAGCTGAATGTTATAAAACGAGTTGGTAAATGGTATTTCAAGAAGCCAACCAACTTCTTAGCTTTGTTAGTTATTGTCAGTCTGGTTAGTTCTCACTTCCTTTCCTGTTTATTTTGATTTTGACCAAGTAAATCTTTTTGGGTTTTGATCTATGATTTATGTGTATGTGCTTTAGCTCTCAGGGTCACTGGAGTTTCTGGGATTTTTACCTTTTCCGTCTTTTTTGGGAAAATTTAATTGATTGTTGTTGTGAATTAGGAGGGAGCAGAAGGTTTGAGGTGAAATTGTTTTCTGTTTGTTGTCATTCAATATGCTGGCTGCTCTGTTTCCGGGCAGTTATTTTAATTGATGTTGTAGAATTCTTAGAAGCTTTTGTTGCCTATTGCGTTGGGTTTTTCTCTTCTTTTTCTGTGTTTTTTTTTTTCCTTGAAAAGATGAAAGAATCTAGGTTGGGTGTTGGTGAGTTTCTTGATTTAGCGTTTAAGAATATTGTCCCCATATACAGTTGGAGATCTTTTATGGTAGTTCTCGGATCTGCAAGGAGTCGCAGCTATATTCTTGGCATTGTGATTTTTGAAGAGGAAAATTCCAGGTTATTACAACGCTTTATAGTCCTCAGGCGCTGGCCGATTAGAAAATATAGTAAGGTTTATTATCTATATTTGGATTGATGACGACTACTAACAGAGGAGCTGATCTTTTTAGAGAGAGAATTATTTTGCAAGTGGCAAACTTGTGGTTGCAATGAGAAACAATCATTACGCCTGCTCACAGATATAAGTTGGATAGCGAAATCCACCAAGGGATATCTCATATCTATCTGATATTGTGTTGTATTTTTGCTGACGAGAATGAATGGATGATTTAATAGAGGTTTCGAAGATTGCAGAGGGAGAATTTCTTCCTAGTTATGAGGCACAAAATCCATTATTCAAGTAAGGCAAAATCTTGGTTGAAGCTTGAGAGAGACTTTTCAGTCATTCAAATGAGTATTTGGGGAAACACTATAGGCTATTTCTCATTCTATCCATCGGTGTTTGTTTGTTTGTTTTTTTGTTTTTTTCTTCTTTTGAGAGTGGCATGGACTTGTTTCCAATGTCTTAGTGCTGAGGCATTCAGTGATGGCTCTTAGCTTGTCTGATAGGGAACTAGTTTCCAAAAAAGAAAAAACAACTCATATTTTCATGCAACTTTGATGGTGGTCAAAACCCAATTGATCCTGGAAATGGTTCCAGAATTTGACCTGTTATGACTTCACGACTGAAAAGATTAATATTTTGTTGGGAAGAATTCCTTGATTGCCCCAAATAAAGAGCACTACCTCTTTAATACGGGGAAAATTACAGAAATTTGTTTGGTAGTAGCAGAGAAAACCTGAAAGCAGAAGGGTTTTCTGGGTCAAGTTCCTAGTTCTGCGTTTCTATAGTACCAAATGCAGTTTGGGCTCAGTTTGTCTTAACTGAGAATCAATGCAATTTTGGTTGTGCGTTTTAGTTGGTATTTTGCTTTCTATTGGTGCATATTATATGAGTTAAACGAGGGGTGATCTCCAGCCTGCATTTTGGAAATGACTTCTGGAGATATTGAGTTATTGATTGTTTGTTTTTTTTTTTTTGGGGGGGGGGGGGTGATGTTCATTTATTATCATTCAGTAGGGATTATCAGAAATTTAGTTCTTTTATAACTTATATTTTTGCTTGGAAGTTTGTAGCAGTGGTAGTTTTTTGTAACTGTATTTTGGGCTTTACTATTTTACTTTAGTATTTCTAGTCTTTGTACTTTGAATTGATTAGGCATTAAGGGTTCAGAAAATAAGGCCCTTGCATCACACAATGATTTGGTGACCATTGAACTTCATCCAAAGGCTGACCAACACGACCCGCGAACTAGACACAAGCCCAACACGAAATTAGCGGATTATAGTCGAAGAGTATGACCCGTTTAATTAAATGGGTCGGGTTAGGGTTAACTTATATAATCTTATTCCCATGCCTCAATATGACCTAAACCCAACACGCGAACACGAATTGCCACCCTTACTTCATCCTTCTTTCTAAACCACTTTCAGCATATTTCTGACAAAAGAAGGGATAAAAATGAAATTTAGAACTGATTATAATTGCTTTATAGTCAAAAGTCATACGGAAGAGTGTTTGCTTTTTTCTTTTAAAGGGAATGGTTAAAACTTAATGTAAAGTCCTTCAACTAAAAAGAACTTCAAAAATAGAAGAAAAATATGATTTGCTTCTAGTTTTAGAGTTTATCTTGTGTCTTATTTTTTATTTTTTGAAAGATTTTACAAGCATAGGATTTCTTCTGAAGTTAGCTAGCTGATTAGCGTGCTTCAAAATTTCCTCACTAATGTCTTTGGTGTCTTCCCATCTTCCTATGATCCTATCCTATATTTATGTTTAGTTCAATTATGGAAAGGTTGGTCTGTTTGATGAACGAATATTCTGGAGGTGAGATATAACAACTGATGTCAATATACATGCCTTGGCACTATTACATCAGCATTGGGTTACAAGTCAGATTTGCAATGCATGTTTCATATAGCAGGCATTTTTATACCAAGTGATGTGTGCGGATGCATGTGGCATTAATTCCTTTGCTTTTCTTCCTTCTCGTCATTTTATTATTCTACTCACTAGTTGTTTATCTAATAATAACAGTATTGTGCAGATTTGAAGAAGAATTTCAGCTTTGTACATCTGGAACCAATGTGGACAAAAGCATATCTTACTTGTCCTTCTACTTAAAAGCATCACCTCCTAGGTTCATAATTTATCTTGCTATCTCTACTAGAGGAATATCGTGTACTCCAGGCATATGATGAATGGAGTTCAAAGCTTTCCATGAGTTCATAGGTTTATATATCATGCTCCATGAAAACGTAATTAGAAGAGCATTCTAATCGTTCGGGATGGATATTAAGGAAGCAGAGAGAATAGTTATTGCTAAGCCAGTTGCTTCAAGGCCTACTTGTTCCAGTTTTAGATCTTTCTCAGAACTTCTCGCAGGCGCAATTGATGCCTCGCCTTCTAATGTATGCGCCGAAACTGCAGTTACTGCCATTAGACCAAAGACAGTGAGGTTCAAGCCAATGGTGAATCATGCTCCAGCTGGATTGGTTTCTTCCCAGGTGACCTTCTAGTTCTTCAAAGTGTCCTTCATTCAGTTCTTCTTATAATCTGATCTTTATGGTGCCCGTTAATTTCAGGCTGAGGTCTCTGGAACAGCTGTTTGTAACTCATCTGACAAGGTTTCGAAATTTGATAGCAAATCAACTGTGATATACAAACCATTGGCTAAACTTGTATCGAAGACAACTGTTTCTCTCTTGGCAAATATGGTCAGTTACTAAAACCTGTCTTTGTTGTTTTATAGGGGTACCTCTTTCTTTATCTCTTTGTTCTGTCCTCTAATGAACTTGCCATCCTATGCAATAATACATGTGCAGAAGACAAAAAATGGAACTTGGATAGGTGTGTACTTCCAAAAATATAATAATTTTTTTTTTCTTTTGTTACCAGGGAAACTTCAATACTAGCCATCAACAACTACAACCATCAGTTGAGGCCTCTGTCCAACATCCAAGCCAAGATAAACAAAATTTCAGATCCCAAATTACCTCGAATCTTCACCAGAACATTCCATCACATGTTGAAACAAATCAGACAGTCGGGCCCTCAAAGGTAGCATCCCAGAACATGGAGGAGGAGCCAAAATCTTTGCCGATCACAGCTAATGCTGATAGACCTTCTTATGATGGATATAATTGGAGGAAATATGGCCAAAAGCAAGTCAAAGGAAGTGAGTACCCAAGAAGTTATTATAAGTGTACGCATCCAAATTGTCCTGTGAAAAAGAAGGTTGAGAGATCGTTGGACGGTCAGATTGCAGAGATTGTCTACAAGGGTGAGCACAACCATTCAAAGCCTCAACCTCCTAAGCGCAACTCGTCGGGGTCACAAGCGGTAGGATTTGTATCTGATGGGCCTGTTCAAGATACTAACATTCCTTTGTGGGCTAATCACAACAATGAAGGAAATGAAGCGTCTGAAGGTAGAGTTGAAAACCAGAATGAAGTAGGATTATCTTCACGTTTGACTTATCAGGGCAATGCTCCACTGCCTTATGATCCTGTAGCAACTGGAGTAATTAATGCTGGTGGTGGAACTCCTGATAATTCCTGTGGTCTTAGCGGAGAATGTGAAGAAGGGAGCAAAGCAACAGAGCCAGAGGATGATGAGCCCAGAAGTAAAAGAAGGTAAGTTTTCTTGTTCTTTTTTCTCCTTCTAGCTAGGGGTTTTCTCTTGTATAGTTCCTATGTACCTGGGTTGCTCCTTCGCTTTTCAATGATATCTCGATTACTTAAAAAAAAAAAAAAAAAAAAAAAGTAAAAGAAGGTAAGATTAATAATGAATGCCTATAGCGACCTAAAGTGAAACCAATAACAGGTATCACCAAGGTCATTGGCCCTATCCAATATATGCTGAAAGAATTATAGGGATATGTCCAAAATTCAGGATATTAAAGAACTAAATAAGTTTGTCTTATGCTAATTTGTTTGCCTTTTTTTTTCTTTCTTCCTATAAATCTTCCCCTGCTGTCCTTGCACAGTCAGTAAGCTTTCTCTTTTCTGTGAACATCATCATAATCATTCCTTTCATTCAAGTTGAAAGTGATATGTTTTGCTGAAATATGCTCTCTCTGCTTCAGGAAAAGTGAGAATCAATCCAATGAGGCAGGCGTATCAGGAGAAGGCGTACAAGAGCCCCGCATTGTGGTGCAAAACTCCACGGATACCGAGATTATGGTTGATGGCTTTCGCTGGAGGAAATATGGGCAGAAGGTTGTCAAAGGAAATCCTTATCCCAGGTTGAGATTCATATGCATATGCATTTTATGTTGATAATGTGGCCTTTTTAGGATCCTCTTAAAAGTAAAAAAGTGTTTGGTCTTTCCTTCCAGAGAATATTTCATAACCACCATTTTGATCCGTCTTGCAGAAGTTATTACAGATGTACCAGTCTCAAATGCAATGTGCGCAAACATGTGGAAAGAGCATCAGATGATCCAAGAGCTTTTGTCACAACATACGAGGGGAAACATAACCATGAAATGCCAGTGAGGAACACAAATCCAGTGGCCTCTGAAACAGAGCCACAGGCTCCTAAAAGTAAAGACAAGCGGTGATTGAGAGACCGTGAATTGGAAACTTCAACAACCCCATCATTTTAATCAGGCAAAGTAGGGTCAGGTAGAGTTCAAGGGCTTCAGCAGCCAGACGGCTAAAGCAATCTGCAATGGTGGATAATTTTTCCTTGAATCTCATAGCTTTCTTGATGAAGACAGCTTTTTTGTTTTCCCTCCTTTCGTGAGCAACTTGGACCATCTTAAAAAGCAGTCCTTTTAAAGCCTTCTTGAAGGATCACTGAGCTTATGAGTACATTCTTTCTCTTTTTTAATTGTTTTCCACTCCATATAATAAGTAGAGACTTGCATTACACATCCAATGTAATGTATATGTGCGCTTTAAATTACAAACCTTCTTCAACATGTGAATTTCCTTTATATTTATCCTTCCCACATGGTTTGCGCGTTTCCACCATTCCAATGCATATGAGTTTAAGAGATTGAGGTCCCTACAATTTAAGATAATTACTCTAGACAATTACAAGCCTACAATTCCTTTGATCCAAGCCATTCATTCAAAAATGAACAGCCTAGATTAAGCCGCGTAAATATTAAATGGAAAAAAGAAGACCTAAAAAACTAAAAGAAGTCAAAAGAATGGTTAACCACCTTCTCACCCTTTGAGAAGGTGGTCGACCACCCTTATAAATGGCTGGAGAGTGGTCGATCACCCTTAAAGCTTTATTTTTTTTAAGTGGCAGATCATCCCAATCACTTTTTTAGAAGAAGCCAAAACTAGTCGGACCACTAAAACTAATAGCTTGAGATGATCGATCGTCTCCTTAAAGGGTGAGGGGTGGAGTGACCACCCCAATCACTTCTTTAAATATGGTTGGACTACTGAAACCATTCTATTAGAATGTTTGACCATCTTCTCAAAGGGTGAGGATGGTCGGTCACTCTTAAGAGAGCGACCGACTACTTTAAAATAATAGTCTGGCTACCCTCTTTTAACTATTTTTTATTTTATTTTTTTAAAAAAAATATTAATGTTTACATGGCTTAATTTAGTATGCTCCTTTTCAACGAACGGCCTAGGTTTAAGGAATTGCAGGCTCTGCAATTCTAGAGATTTACACGGGCCTCAATTCATCAATAATTCCAACCATTTATGAATGATTATTGCCCTAGAGTTTGTTCAAAGCAAGACATTCATTTTCTTATCTTGTTCTCAAATGTGAGAATTAATATTATTAAAAAAAAAAAAAAAAAAAAAAAAAAAAGTGCAGCAGGTCCAGCAAGGATATTATAAAAAGCATTTCTCAACTTTTTGAGCCCAACAAACACTCTTAAAAGAAGCTACCGTCCGAGTATATATACTATAATTATACTCGAGAATGGGGATTAATATAATATAAATCGTGTCTTCCAGGCTGGACAACTGGACAGCCGTTATGGCTTAGAGAATCTTGAGAAATCTTGGCCGTCCCATGGATTATCATCGAGGGAACAAATAAAATAATAGAAATGCCCCCTTATTTTAAAGCAAAGATGGAGCTTTTGGATATAGAATGAGAAAAATGGAGGGTGGCACGATTGTATTTGTTGCAGGGGACTAGGTTAAGGTGCGGTGTCCCTACAGTGTTGTCGTGTACATTTCTCCGATGGCGTCTTTTGGAAGTTGGATACTCTTCCTCCTCAATCATTACGAAAACTCAATTCCTTCCCACCTAACTTGGGTCTTGGTTTTATTTGATTTTCAAAAGATTACGAGGAATAACTGCCCCCCAAACACGGTTTCACAGTTGAATATTGATACCCCAAATCAGGACCCACCATCAAAAAAGTCATAATAAAATACACACCCTCCCCCTCCCATTTTTTTTTTTTTTTTTTTTTTTTATTCATCTTTCAATTGTTTTTAATTTTATTCATCCGTTAAGTTTTTCCGTTCAAAATTTTCAAAATACCTATATTTCTTTTTTTCTTTTTTTAAAATAAAAAATAAAAAAAATTTCAAAGATTCACGCGTAGGTATTTTTGTAAATTCTATTTTTCTTGAAGGTTATTTTGAAAATTTTGACATCCTACGGTTAAGATTTATCGAAAAATCATAAATGATGGGTGGAATTGAAAAAAAGAAGAAAATTGATACAAAATTTAGGGAAGCAACTAAAAATGCAATGAAAATTTAGAGAGGTTAAAGTGAAGTTTCTTATAATTTTTATTATAAAAAGTAATGTTAAAAACTAATTTTTTGTTCAACTAAATGAGTCCGTGATAGTCAGTATTTTTTTTAAAAAATAAAAAATAAAGATTTAATACTGTCAAATTAATAAGATAAAATAAAAATATAATATCATTATAAAATCCTTACTGGCGTTATAATCTAGCCAACGCCATGTCAACAGCTAAATTTATTGTGATGTTGAATGAAACGGATGGAACCAAATTGGCGGGGGGCCAAATAGAGCCGTTTGTGGACAGCTGTCACGACGAGTGTAAATATGGATTGAGGAAAACCATACTTTATTTGCACAACACTTTGGGGTCTTGATTTATATACCTCTCATTTGATATTAATACCACTTCTTTTTCTTTTTCTTTTTTAACAAATAAATAGAGATTTAGAAAAACTAGGAACTAAAGAGTTCTTTGCTTAAAATATTATAAACGATTAATGGAGTTTCTTCCATTCAAATAATATCTACGACATAAATGATAACTTTTTTAATAGGTCAATGTACAACTGATTTGACATTCTGCTTCACATGAATCACCCAAGATAATAGAAAAGATTGTAAAATAATTTTTATGCTATCCACAAAGTGACCACACCTACTAGCATTTGAAAACCCCTCATTAATCTCTTTCACAACTTGCTAGGAATCATCTTCAAGAATAATATCAAAATCACCAATGTCCTTACACAAAGTTGCACCAACCACTTGTTATAAGAGATTTTGCATTTTATTTAGTAGTTTAAGTGATGTTATGTGGAGGATATATTATCATGTCATTTAAAAATTTTAAATGATGCAGTGTTATATGAAATAAAATGATACGATAAACTTTAGTTGTAAAATGACTTCTCTCAATTTCACTTTAAAAATTAAGATGGCTCAACAGTTAAATGCTCGTACCAAAAAAAAAATTATAAGCTCATATGGTTTTTTTTTTTTTTTTTTTTTTTTTTTTTTGGAAAGACAATTTAGGATGTGAACATAATAATGTCTCTTGTTAAAGGTTTGTCTCCCACAAATGAAAAGAGAATAACTTCAAGTAAACCTAGTAAATTAGGCCCTTTATATCCTTCTATGGGGAGCCATCACTTCAACTTAGAAAGTTGGAACACAATACCCAAAATGCATATCCATTCCAAATCGAATATGCCTAGTTAAAGAGAAACCCATAGTACTTTGTTTGACAAACCATTCCAACTTTTTCTCTTATTCTTTTTTACTTTTCTTAAAAAAATCAAATAAAAAACTTTTTAACTTTTTTACCCTTTTTATATAACATCAATCATATTTTATTACTATTCAAATAAAAAAATTACTACAAAACAAAATTTTTTCACTTTTTTATAAAACATTCTCAAATTTTATATCACATCAATTACTTCTTATTATACAACACAATTACTTACCAAACATATATGCCCTTCGTTTTGGCAAGAATAGCGTATGTAAGACCTGATTTAGGTCTTGTCTTTGTTGCGCGGTTAATATATTTAAAAGAAACGCTAGATGCACTCTAAAAAAAACATATTTTTAAATGCATATTCTTTTCGAAAAAGTGAAAATCACCATCAGAAGGTAAATGTACAGCGACATACTCCAAAATCTGACAGCGATTAAATTTGAATGGAGAGAAAAAGAGAAAGAAGACTAGGCTTGTTAAGAAGATGTTGGTTTGCCCAGATCAACGCGGTAATGATGATATGATTTCATGTATAAACAAAGAGAGAAGAAGAAAAAGAGCATCCTATAATGATAGGTGGCGGGTCCCTAGTTACAGTGTTATGTCTGCACGGAACAAATTAAATTAGTAAACAAAAAATTCCGATGGTCAAACATCCAATTATAGAACAAGTTTTAGTCATGTTCTAAAATAAAATTTAAAAAAAAAAGAACAAGATTTAGTCCCAAACCACAGCGTCGCACGTCTATCTAGCTTCAAAACTGGCCTCCCAATCACAAGTAAAAGTTACAGGAAAAGTAGATAGAGAGAGAGAGAGAGAGAGTTGTGGGCTCTATTCCAATTCAAGTTCTACGGCCTCTCTCTCTCTCTATATCAAACACTGGTCTTCGTCTTCCTTTCTCGATTAAAACTTTGCTGGTATTTCAAGAATAAAAACATGGGTTGGATTCCCTGCTCTGGAAGATCACACAGTAAAGCGAAGACGAAGAAGAAGAAGCAGAGTAAAGTGAAGCTACAGGATAAGCCACTTGATCGGATCGAACCCACTTCAGGTATTTAACATTAGTGTGGGTACATGAACGACTGTGTGACCCTTTTGCGTTGATCGTGCTTTCACTCGGTTTCTGCAGTGATTGGATTCTAAAATTTTTTATTTTGATAAATTTTCTGGATTTCTTATCTGGGTTTGCGGTAAATTGATCGATATTGATTAATTCGATTGTATTTGCATGCCCATTTGAAGTTCTGAATTTTTTTTATTTTTTTTCTCGGGATGCTAAAGAAAAAATAAAGCATATTCTGTCTTTTGCATTCTTTGTTGAGGTGCTGATGATTCTGGTTTGATCTCCTTTTTCTGAAAATCTTTTGGCTCTTTCCAAAGTTTTTCATTGTCTTCTGCTTTTGTTTTCCACGTGCGAGTTTCCAGAAAAGTTGAAGCCAAGTTCCTCACTGGATGTCAAGGAGGCCGCTAAAAGTGGAGGCTCCGATCAGATTTCGGCGCAGACATTTGCATTCCGTGAGTTGGCTGCTGCAACTAGAAATTTTAGAGCGGACTCTTTTTTGGGTGAAGGAGGTTTTGGTAGGGTGTATAAGGGCCGTTTGGAAAATACCTGTCAGGTTAGTTGAGCTCATTATATTTGTACTGTTTATAAAAGAAGAAAAGATGAAGTTATGATAATTTCATCATACTTAACTGTCTATAATTTGCACATTTGATTGCTTAACCCACAAAAAATATAAAGATAAAAAAGAAAAAAAAAAAGTCATATTTATTCTTTTTTTTTTTTTCTGCCAACAGTTGCTTTTGTTTTCTGCAATGGTTTTTATAGCCTACAAGATATGGGAATACAAAAATAACTGATGCAAGACAAAGGATGAACAAAAGAAAATAAAGATAAAATCGCACGTAATTCATAATCTCACTGAATAACGATAGGAATTCACGTTCAGCACCGAAGGGAAGAGGAGTGCTCAAAAAAAGTGAAATCTCATCTCCAATAATTTAGACTGATTTGAATAATTAAGGTTTTAATGTGTGTGAACTAAGTTGACAATTAACCATTATCCTTTTAATGGTGTTTGGTATAGGTTGTAGCTATCAAGCAGCTGGATCGTAATGGGCTACAAGGGAACAGGGAATTTCTTGTTGAAGTCTTGATGTTAAGTCTGCTACACCATTCTAACCTTGTTAATTTGATTGGTTATTGTGCTGATGGAGATCAAAGGCTTCTGGTTTATGAATATATGCCTCTAGGATCTTTGGAAGACCATTTACATGGTATGTATACTGTGTTACACTTTCAGCCCCATGCTTTAGTTCTGTTCTTTTTCCTTCTTGATATTGGTCTGATATGGCTATTTTGCAGACATTCCACCTGGTAAGAAACGACTGGATTGGAATACAAGAATGAAAATTGCCGCTGGGGCAGCAAAGGGATTGGAATATTTACACAACAAAGCTAGTCCTCCTGTTATATACAGAGATTTGAAATGCTCCAACATTTTGCTTGGTGAAGGATATCATCCCAAGCTATCTGATTTTGGGTTGGCCAAACTTGGGCCTGTCGGGGATAACACACATGTATCCACAAGGGTCATGGGCACCTATGGATATTGTGCTCCAGAGTATGCAATGACAGGTCAACTGACTCTGAAATCAGATGTTTATAGCTTTGGGGTTGTTCTTTTGGAGATCATTACAGGCAGGAAAGCCATTGACAGTTCAAAAGCTCCAGCAGAGCAGAATCTGGTTGCATGGGTAAGAGGTTGCAACGTAGTTTTTTTTTACTGATGTTGATAGGGTTTTGAGGCTTTCCTTGTTATTGTTGAAGTATGTTTGATTATCAAATTTTATCCTGACTTGATGACAGGCAAGACCCTTGTTCAAAGATCGAGCGAGAATCTCACAAATGGCTGATCCATTGCTTCAAGGTCAGTATCCTTACAGGGGTTTGTACCAAGCTCTTGCTATTGCAGCAATGTGTGTTCAGGAACAGCCTCATTTGCGACCGGTCGTAGCTGACGTTGTCACTGGTTTGACTTACCTTGCTGGGCAAAAATATGATCCTAATGCACAGCGGGTGCAAAGCTCCGGCCAGGCCCCCTGTTCTTCCCCTAGAACAAAGAATGGTGATAAGAAGATCAATGGTGGTCGTTGATCTGAGAGAGATTAAATAGAAGATTAACTTAAGAGTGCTCTATGATAGTTGTGAATCCAAATGGTTCCTTCGATACTGGGTGGGCTACTGCCAGCCATGCCAACCATGGCTACCACCGTGGTAATATAGCGGTCGACGCTCATCGGGATGGCATTATATATTGTAGTTGGTGATCAGAAGCACAAACAGTCGTCGTCGATGGTTTTTCATTGCATTACAGTCGTTCCTTAGTCGTCAAATTTTGCGACGGTCTAAATAACATGTGGATTTCCCTACACCATTATACATTTGTCTTCGGAAGATATTTGTATGTTCTTTGCTCAATGCATTTGTGAACCCAGGTTGCTGTACACATACAGGCCTTCAAACTTGGCAGTGATGCCTCCCTTGTTTTTAAAAAAGTACACATTCTTTATTAGTCCCAGCTGTCTCAGCCTTTGCTTACTCCTGGTATTGTTTTGTGTATTCTACCTATGAAATCTCTATAAAATATGAACTATGCCCATTTCATCCAATTTAAGAGGAATTGCTACTCTTTTCCAAGAAAAAAGAAAAAGAAAAAGAAGAAAGAAGAGGAAAGGGAGTTGCATTATGTTCCATGAATGCATATGAAGACTACAGTTGTTGAATGAAAATCACTGACTTGAAATGATAATAATGTAGCTCAAAAGTGGGTACAGCTAGCTTCCTATGTACATATGGCTGGAAATCCTTGAGTTGGTGGTTTGGTGATGTCTTTTAGTTTACACACGCCAGTACATACTGTGAAGGCCCATACATTGAATTACATTCTGTTTCCTTTATTCTCTCTCATTCATGGTTAAAAATTTGATAATCATTCATGTTATCTCATCTAAATTTGATCTCTTCTTCATGACTTAACGGTTTTCACACGTGGCCCAACTAATATACTTTTCAAAACAAACCACAAAAATCTTTTGGCCCATTCTCCAAATTTCCAACCACCGCCAAAACATTGATGACTTTGCATAATCCTATATTTTTTGTGCCCACGTTCACTGTTCACCCCTTAACTCTCCCCCCCAGAAGCTAAATTCACTCTCCTTTGCTTCATAAGTAGTAAAAAATGTAGTAGTCTTAAAATCTCAAGCTTCATAAGTAGTAGTCATAAAATCTCAACTAAACTCAACTTTGCTTCAAATATCAACTCGCCAAAGTTCCCCAACTAACAAAGCTATGGAAGGAGTGATAGTGAAATAAAAACAAATGGTGACAAGGCGCACCTTGAGAAGCTCTCATTTTTCCTCAGTAAGAGACCCCCTTCTCTCCCGTGTGTGCCCTCACCGCCTCCCCTATGAGCACCACCCCACCCTCTTTTCCTCCCTCTACTCTTCTGTTTTTCCTTTCTTCCGTTCTCATTTCTTTGTTTTGCAAATCCAAATCTACGACTCCCTAGCCTCCACCGTAACCACCTCCACGGCTCACCCCCGCCCTCACACGCCCCCGCTCCTCCAACCCTTTTCCTCTTTGAGTGAGCCTCACGTGCCACCCTTAGTTGACAGATCTAGGGCTCTCAAGCTAAGATTTGCGATTCACCATCAACCACCACCTTTGATGCCCCCTCCCCAGCCTTTCCACACCCACCCCCAACGCATGTGTGCCTCACGATTCCCTATTGTTCTTCCACCCCACCAAAGCTGCAAATCTATGTTTTTTGTTATCTTCAATCGTTTCCCGTCTCCTCCGTTACAGGTGCCCCGCCTTTTGCTGTGAAAACTGCATAAATCAATGTCCTTTGCATGCCATTCATTGGGCACCCCTCTTGTTGGACATCGATACGAAGTTCCTTGTAAATGGCTTCAAATCAATTAATCACGGTGCACCCTTTCTGCCGCGGCCTCCAAGTCCTCTTATTGTTGCAAGCGTCACCTCAAGCAGACTCACTCATTGTTGCATAAAAAATTGCCAGAAAGGAGAGGCTATTCTTGGTGTTCAATCCAAGAAACAATGGTCCGAGTATTTTTTTTTTTTTTTTGACCAACATTTCCATTTATTTGTTTGCTTTTTTCAAGCATTGAATTTATTTGTTTTGGGGCTTTGATGTTGGGGCCCCACCCCCCTCTTGTAATTACTTGCCTTTACTAATAAAGTTTAATCTTACCAATAATAATAATAAAAAAAAATTGGGGAAGGCGCTGCAGGATCATCACCCTTTTCATCTTCGAGCGGGTCACCACAGCCAATGGTCAACGGAGGGCGCGGCACAAGGTGGGTTGCCTCCATTGCTAACCAAAACCTTCGAAATGGTGGTGGACCCATTATAGGAGTGGGCTGGGGGGTTGGAGATGGTGAAGAAGGGGGAGAATGACTGGAAAGAGAAGAAAAAGTTTTTCTTTTTTCTTTTTTGGGCAAGTAATTATCAAATTAGAATGGATCAAGTTTGGATGAGTTGTCATATTTTGAACCGTGAATAGAGAGTAATTGGAAAGGCATTGGGAGGCGAGCTGGACCGTTGTTTTCTAACCTCTTGCTCCCTTTTGCCTAGACTTCATAGAATCTGATCTTTTGTTTCTTGAAGAGATCAGACAAAGCTCTAGCCCCTTCAGCTTCACCCTTCTTTCGTAGCTCCATCAAACTAATTGTAGGGTCCTTCCTGCATGTGTGAAAAAACAACGCTTTTCTTGAGGTCGTGTATTTAACTTTTTTGAGATGAAGACATAGCAAGCAAAGGAAACCATTGACGCATATATTTGACAAAAAAAAAAATTATATCAATTCTGAGATGGTGATTATGTGCATAGAATCAAACTAGTCTTATAAATTAATGACTAATAAAAAATGAATTTAATTATGTGCTTTACACTTGGAGTGAATACTGAATAGGGAGGGAGAGGGGAACAAAAAAAAATATGAACTGAGTATCTGTTTCAAGTCGACAACGGTACAGATATATATGACACCCTCACAATCTGCTGCCACAGCATGCATGATTTGCAATAGGAAGGGTAGTAAATAAACAGAACCATTACAAGGGATTGAGTACATGGGCAGCAGGAACACAATAAAAGCATAAGTTTGGGAAGGGAAGTGTTTGCATAGAGTCTACCACGTCACTTCCCCACTAAGTTTCCTGCTCCTCGGTTTTGGTTTCGTTCCCTGAAGATTTTGGGTCTATTCCTTCATTGGTGGATTTACTTTCATTGGACTCCTCAACCTTAGTTGTTTTGCCCTGATAAAGGAATGCGTAGACAAGCTTTACGAACAATACGAAGCATATATATAGGTAGAGAAGTACAGCTCAAAGCAAACTGCCCTATATACCATTTGCTGACTGTTTAGGAGTAGATGTAGCAACTCCATTACACTAATTGCACTCTTGGTTTGCATGTCAGACACCAAGATATGGAATAGGCAAAAGTGCATATGGCTTACCTTATTTTTGTCACGCCAACCAAGTCCAAATGAAAGTAGACCGATCTTTCTTGTCGAATTTTCTTGGCTACGCAACCTACAAAAGCACACTACCTCTATAAGGCACCACTTTCATCTAGAGGCATATGGCCTCTGCAGAAGCAATGGATTGATGCTCACACACACAGGCACAAAACATATAATCGCAACGAAGAATATATTTATTAAACTTATGGTTAGGCAACATGCTGTACCCAACTCATGGAGCTCACATACAACTTTATTACGATTGATCAGAATCAATTTTTAAGTGTTCCAATCATGCGAGAAGAATGAAAGTGGATAACCATTCAATCTCCAAAAACTTTCTGCCAAATTAATAACCATTAATGGATAGAAAATAAATAACTACATAAAGAAACACATTTTGGATGGTTAAAGCACCGATGAAGTTCACCTCTTAAGCAGCTATGATGATAGCATCAAAATCATTCCGAATAATTTTGTAAAGCGAATCTCATGATACCAAAAGGGTCCTAAATTATTTTTAATAATAGTACAGGGTACTTATGGAGAATGCCTTTCCACCTTGTTTTACAAAGGGATATTTTATAATGGGACCTTGGAACCATCCGAAGTTGCTTCACATCATTTTATAACTGCATTTGATAACTCACTGACTACTGATAATATGACTTGAGAATTTTTTTTGAGGCACGTACTACGCATATATGTAAGGGCGGATACAAAGGGTGCAACCTTGTGAAGCAATAGTTCCCAATGCTTACAGAAAGCAGATTTGAAAGAACTGCCACCTTGCACTAAAATATATGCGTGGCTTCTTAGATATAAAGGCATTTTCTTTGTTAATCTATCATAGGGAATGGCATATACAATTGCCCATTTTTTCAAAGTTGGAAGACTGAAGCCATAAAAAGGAAGGGATTACTCTGCCAAATGGAACAAATAGCTAACACAAAATACCTGTTGATCCACTTTTTTAGATTCAAGAATTTTTATTTACATCTAGGTGAACTACAAACACAAAATTTTCTCAGGACCAATCAAGGATTTTCAGGATGTTTCACTTTAGATTATTATTTGGCCCAATTTTATTATGATGTGTCATTGTGATAAGCGTTAGTCATATCAGTTCTTGTTTAGCCCCCAAACTTTTTTCTGCACACTTTTTCTCAGAATTAATCATCAACATCAACTATCGAACAGAAATTAATAAAACTGCACAGACAAACAGAAATTTTATGTGGAGAGAATTCTCATGTACCCTGGAGAAGTTAGTGCTTTAGATTGGCCAGATTCATATTGCAAGGTAGCCTCCAACATTGATTCTGCGATAACCACTTTCTTCTGTGTCTCCGCGAGTGAAGCCATAGCCTTCTCATATTTTTCCTGCATATATATCATTGTCTTGATAGGTGTATCATAACTCATGAAAGAAAAAAATAGAAAGCTATTCGACCAAAAAAATAATAGAAAGCTCAATATACTCCCTGCTTCCAAATAAAATGTCTTGTTTTTGTCTTTAGGGTATCCTAAAATGAATGTATGCATAAAATATTTACTTCGGATTTTTGTACTTTGGATTTTATAAACTACCCTCACCCTTTCCAAAAAGAAAAAAGAAAAAAACTATTCCAGTTAAAGTCATGCCCATCTTAATACACAATGAAGGATAATTTAGGATTAGACTTTGCCTCACTTATAATTGTGTCATTCATAACCAAGAGATTTTTGAGACAGAGGGTAGTTGTTTTGTGAGATCTTTAATTTGAAGATGGTGCAGGACAAGAAAATGAATAACTAGACAGGTAATGGTCCAGCTATCTCATCAAACTACGTTTTTCTACGGGAAGCAACAGTGCATTTAAGAATTTACAGAATCAAACTACTTTTTTCTACGTGAAGGAACAATGCATTTTAGAATTTACAGAACAACAAACTTCATTCTAGTGATCAGTAAAAAGTGAGCCAGAAAGAGACAAATATTGTCCAGTCCACCCACGTTTATTGTCCACCCCTGCATCTGATCTTTGATGCGTTATTCTTTTTATTTGTCTTTACTTGTTTTCTCTTTCTTTCTTTCTTTCTTTCTTTTCTTTTTTTTGAATTTTTATCATATGCATGTGTATATGGACAATGCAGTTACTGGGTCACATAATACATTTTCTGTCCAAGTAAAGAGAAAATGCTAATGGAGTGGGCAAATTGAGAGTGTTGTGTAATTTGAGGGGGTCGATTGTGACTTTTTAAAGTTTGGTGGGATGATTGTAAATGGTGTCAGTTCGAAGGGGATAAGTGTGATTTTCCCATATATATATACATATAGAATATGTTGCCATGTAGATCTACCAATATCTCTGATAACCAGGACACATCAAAAATAGAAAGAACCTGAAGCACATGAACTGCATATCTCTGGGCAGCTGCATCTTGCTCTGCACTTATTCGAGCATCTTCAGTAACCCTTTGCTCTTGCTCTACCCTCATCAGGACCTACAGCATGCAAAAGTATTAAAAATAGTTAAGGGACTCAGACAAAGTATAGATCATTCTTTTGCAACTAGAAACATCTGAAATAATTAAACCTGGAGCATTGCAGTTTCTTGTTCTCTCTTATCAGCTAGGGCTTGCTTTAGCTCTGTTACCTCTTGCTCCAACTGCTCGACCTGCAGGATTATATAACAAATTTCAAACCTTGTAAGCAAGTTGGCTGACAAGGATTTTATGGAAGAAGGAACTTATTGCACTTGGAGACCGAGTCAGTTCTCAGGTAAAGTAGTGATCAAAAGCATTGTCAGATGATAAAATGATCCCATACTTACCTACAGCTATTATTTTTGCCTTCTCTATCAGTGCAGAATAAACTAACGAGGCAGAAGCCAAAATATAAATTAAATCACAAACAAGACCTCTGAAGTATTTTTGTGCTTCAAGGATCTAAAATAGTAGTTAATAGCCATTCGTGAGGCCTTATTACTTCCAGGATTTTGATGAAACATAAGGTAGCCACTCTCTCGCATAAAAAATTGATACACAAAAATGCTTCATAAGGCAATTCATCAACATTCACTGCAGCAAGTCTATAAAATGTACACAAAGGATCCAATATCCATTGGGATTTGAGAACTGGAAAAAAAAAAAAAAAAAAAAAAAAAAAATCTAAAATCTAAAATCTAAGATCTAAAATCTAAATCTAAAATCTATGAGAGAGAGAGGGAAAGAGGGGGAGGGAGGAAAACCTGATGCATGCCATTTGAAAGTTATAAGAATATACATATCTTTCAATGTAGTATAATAAACAGACAAACTACTGCAAGAATAGTATTCTAAATAAACTTTAAGTGTACCCTTGCACTCAATTGCCGCCGATTATCTTGCTTGACCATCTCCATTAGTGCTGTTTCCAGCTCCTCAGCCCTGGAAACAAATACAAGCCACACATGTAGATTAAATGATTATCTTCATAAGCCATAGGCAACATCTTCCTATGTCATCATAAGAGTCGCCATGTTTTGAAACTGATTGCCACCTGTAGATTTTTATAGATGCCCATTGATCTTAGAATTTGAAGCAACTCTTTATTTAAAAAATGAAAAAAGAAAAAGTTAAGAGAATTGACCATGGAGTTGATTTTGTGAAGTTTCACATTTGCAAGGTCCGGAAGGTGAAAAAATAATACACAAAGAAAGAAAAAGCATTAAGAAGGCTAAAAAGAATGAAGTTCTGAGTAAGGGACTTTTAAGCCCTTCAGTCAAGGTTCATGAACCTCAGAATTTCAGAGTGGATAAGGTAAACAGACAATATACACCGCAGTTGGTTGGCCTCCCACCTCCTAGCTAGTTTACTTGTGAATTTATCTTTCACGAGTCTGTCATCTTTACTTTGTCATGTTACCAAATAAAATGAGTCACTTATGAAGAAACTAGACAGTAAATAGAAAGTACTGACCTGAGTTCAGCTCCTCTTTTCTCCTCCAGCAACCTGCACAATTCGACCTTCATCCAAACCACCTGCACATAAGCTGTTAATAATTGAAATTTAAAAGGAGTTGCACAGGGATCGCTTATCTGCCAACTAGTAAGCAGTAACAAGTGAAATGCATTAGATTACCATGAATAATTTTGGAAAATGTAATTGGAAAATAGTGAGGACTATATGATGACAAATGCATGGAAATATTCTGGCTGAAAAAAGGCGGAATAACAAATAAGCATAGAAATTCAGTTAAACCTACGTTGTTGAATGAAGCCACTAAAACAGTGGAAACCTACATCAAAGCAGACCTGGGAGTCATAGATTACATGCTGGAATTGAAGATTGGATAATCTGTAAATCTCCAATAATATGGTACAATTTTCTAGGAAGAACAACTTTTCAGGGATTACATTATAAATCTACCAATAAACAATAACATCAAATATAGTTAGTGAGCATCTAAAAATATACAGTACCAAGTATTTTGATCCGCAAAATATCTACATCTGTAATTGTGGAGTAAGGGTTTAATACAATGGAACTTATAGAATGAGAACGGGATCACAAAGTCAAATTATTTAGATGCTCATCTATTAAAATAATTATGTAGATACATACATATCATTTGTGTTTGGATATAAACAAAGAAAGCCATAAATATAAAAAGTAAAACTTTCACATCAAGGGTCAATTCCAAGGTTTTTTTTCTTCCTTTCTCTCCATTCTGGGCTTTAACAATGACCACCCCCCCCCCCCCGGGGGGCGGCAGATAAGCAATGAAAAAGTAAACCTGGTTGGCTTAGGGTTTTTTCTTCTGCAGTGGGTATTAAACACGCTGATTAGTCATATGGACAAGGTTGAAGCAGACTAAAAAAACATGTCTTGCTAATGGACCTCACAACATTAATAAAGCAATCAAATATAGACACGTGGAGTATTCAAAAATAGTCAAGCACTACACACAGAAGAAGAAAAGAGAAAGCCACCTGTTCTTGAAGATCTGGTAGAGAATCTACTTCTGCATTGACATTTAGGCTATTAAGCAATTCATCCAAATTCGAGGAATGGGACTCGAGAGGAGATTTGTCTCCATCAGCAAGATTATGACCTCCTTCAGTAGATTCCTTTTCCTCTATCAGTGATCCAGGATCATGCTTAAAGCTATATAGCTTAGACGCAAGCCCTTTGGAATCTTTCCAAACTCGACCCCTTTTTGATCTCTCCTCCACTACTAATAGTACAGCCGGCCGATGTTTTTTCCTAAGTTCTTGCAGTCTAGCCTCAGTTACAGCCAAAAAACCCATGCAAGCAGTCAAGACAAGCTGACTGCTATCAAATGTAGATCCAGAAAGGGATTGCAACAAAGTAATTGCATCCCCAGCATCTTTAGTCGTTACTAACGCAGGACCTACACGAAATTACATATAAGAAAATTACATGCCTTAAAAACCCAAAAACGTTCATAAGGTCCAACTCATCGCGTGATACAAAATCACACACACACATGCTAGTACCATATAACTCCATTAAAGCAAGTGCTGTTTGAAACAGCATAACACGATTTCCTTCGAATAGAAGCACATCCCAAACTCGAAAAACTGTAGACGAAGTTTGTCATTAGAAGATAGGAACGTCTTATAACAAAAACAATATGAAAGAAGTCAATCTTGTAAATGCAAACCACATAAACCTCACCACTTTCCCAGGGAAGCATATTCACAAAAATGGATAAGAACCAGGGTCCAGAGATCCATGCTACCTGCACTCCCAAGTAATCCAGATGATTAACTGCACCAGAAGCATAAGTGGAATAAAAAAACCACCCACACTGCTCCATGTAATAAAAAGAATCAAAAAAGAGGACGACCAAAATAACAAATGTTAAAAATTGACAAACCCAATTTAGGAAATCTTTCACGCATCAGCTCCTCAAAAACAAGTTGGTCCACCTGATAAAGCAGAAGATATCATTTAAAATTAAAAGGGTCCTCTGTATTTAGTAGATCTATCAATGTCCATAAGATTTAGCATGCAATTAGAGATAAATGCAAAAAACTCTGAATGGTGGAATTTTCACCTGAGATTCAATCATTTCCTCTGTATAGTAACCATCAAAGTAATCATCAATAATTCCCACCAATGTCCTGAAAGATTCCATGAAAATAAGATCAGTTCATAAAGCTAACCCGACTATAATCATGTGTACCTGTTTGTGAATAGAAAGATTTTATAATGCTGTGCTTTAATAACAAAAGCAGCGAGAGAAATGTTAAGCCTTATGCTTTTGTTACAACTATTTCCCCATTCAGCAATCCTATTACACCATTCCTCCTCATTTTTCCCCGAGAAATCATCCAAATTCACCCAAAAAAAAAACTCAATCAAACTTACCAAAAGGCATTTTCCTCAGGCATCAAAAGTAGTAGTAAACCAGCAAAAAAATTCATTGCCTGCATGTAATTTGATAAATGTAAAGTAATTACAATAACCAAAATTAGCCATATGAATAAGAAGATTGTTAAAATTCATCAACAGACCTAAGAGAATTAGTTAAAGCTATTCAAATGCCCTAAAACAAAGTTCTAACAAAAAAAATGGCTTAAGGGACTTCCAAAGTGTTATGTTGGGACTTGAATTCTCAAGCAGTTTTTCCTGTCTTTTTCTTTTCCTAAATGTGTGAGTGTGCGCGCGCGCGTGTGTGTAATGGGGATAATAATGTAAGAAGAGGATAATCTCTTGAAGCAATCAATGATCCTCAGCTAACAAAGTTAAGTTTGGATCAAAAGAACTCTTAATATGTCCAAAAAAATGCAAAATTTCCTGCCTTCAACCAAAGAGGAATTAACCACCAACTTGCATTTAAGTATCTTAATTTGGATATACATATATGTTGAACTGCTAAGAAACACATTAAATTAACAAAATCAAAGTAATTTGGATATACATATATGTATTGTAGCTCAGTGCATCGCAGGAATTTGATTCAAGTTAAGCTCAGATCAGAACCTTCGTTAGATGAGGTCCTCTCAGTTATATTGCAACAAAATCATGACCACTTGGTACAATAGTTATGTAAAGCAAGATGAAACCAAGCAAATCAGATTGGAACTGACAAATTGAGAGAGAGAGAGAGAGAGAGAGAGAGAGAGACGGGGGGAGGGGAGGGGGAGGGAGAGAGGGAGAGAGAGCGAGAGGGGGAGGGGGAGAGAGAGAGAGAGAGAGTTTCTATGAGAAAAGTATGAGCCAAGAAGGGGCTTTGGCAAACATTCTCCAGATATTGGTAGCCACAATGGAGCGTGGGATTTGGGCTTCATTCAGCCTCAGGGAAAAGAAGTTTATGTGAACCGGAGTGCATGCTCAAAAGCAAGTATTTCATAGAAGATGGAAAATTAACAAAGTAAGAACTCTTTCACAGCCAATTACCTGACAGTACCCAACAGAGGGGTTATGTCGAGCATATGCTAAAAGGACACGCCTCAAGGAATTCCTACCATCCGCATCCAAAGCAGGATGGCCTGGGAATGTACGTGGTATATCCTGTAAACAGAAAATAAAAGTCATTCTAGGGAGAAAGCCAAATTGCAATACAAAGCAAAAGAAGTAGCACCTACAAATGGAAAAGACTGAAGGATAAAGTCCAAGGCAGATGCATCTAATGACCTTCTCAATCTGTCTTTTCCATTTCTTGAAAACACCATCATGCACCTTGCTTCCACCATCATCAGCTTCTTGGGCCACCAAATCCTGGTAATATCTCTCCACCCACCGTGCCTTCACACCTACAAAGGCTTGCCAAACCTGTAATGGCAATATTGTGGCAAACACTGCATCTTTTCACGACATAATTATGGAGAATAAATGAACTCAACAATGTTAACTCTACCTCTCCCCTGAGATCCTTTGGCACTCCCCCACGAACAAGGGATTCCAATTCTTCTTTCCAAGGAAAGAAATGTTTGGGAAAGCGTTCTGTCCTGGCAGAATTCTCATTGTCATCTGATGTCTCATTAACACAATCCTGTTCATCATCAGAAGCCCCTCCCAGGGATTCTGCCTCTTCTATAGATGGAAGATGGTTCCCATTTACAGTTTCCTGCTCATCTATCATATTCTTTCTCTTCTGAACTCGAAAACTCATCATTTTTTCAATGGCACCAAGGGATGGTCTTATCTGAGCCCAGGTTTGGAGCTTATGGGTCTTTGTTTCTTTTGAAAGCTGCACCTCCTCTTTGGGATCACTTTCTTCTGAACCATCAGAGATGGAGTTCCCACTGCTTGAATCATTACCTTCCTTGCTCTCTGAAATGGTCTCTGCTTTGCACTCAGTATCTTCAGCCTGTAATGTCTCTTTATATTCCTCCTCAGAAGAGCACGGTTGAGAAGATTTTGCTAGTTGTTCAAGGAAGTCCTTCCATTTATCTAATCTCTCCCCTTCCTCCTCCTGGTGCCATAAATATATCTCTAAGATGGACATACTCACCTACTACTATCACTTTCATCTATTCGTTTGAACAGAAATTCTATATAAGGAAAAAATTGAATAAAGTAATCTATTTAAGGAAGAATTTATCCTGAAGCATATTTTTACAGAAAATGGAAATAATTCATCACATCTCATACTTTAGCTTAGCAATATATGGTTTTGCCATTTTTCTAGACCTAAGCTGATCATGTCTAAACATACTGTCTGTAAACTAGTTTCAGAAAGAAACAAAATTGCTTGCTTTTTCACAAATTGCACTTTGCACATGCCTCTAATAGTAAGGCTTAGTAGATCAGGATAACTTATACCAGCTTCATAGAAGTGTACAGATTAGCCTCTGATAGTTAGAAAGAATAAACCTTGATAGCAGATACCTTATAGATTTTTGCATACTCTCTATATCTTTGAGCGTGTTGAGGCCTCAGAGCAAATCCATAAGCATCCCTGTCGACAAAAACGTTTATTTTATTCTTCTATACGACAAGATCTTTAATCCCCAACCTCAAGCTATAAAATTAAACCCTAAAAAAAGAACAAGGTTAAAGATAATAGGCATCATGAATTATAAAAGTAGGGCCAGTAAAAACAAATTTGACATAAGTTTGATGATCATGCATGATGCAACATTAAAACTGCACAAAAAGAATCACAAGGGTTGCCCAATTTAATAACTTACCTGGAATCAACCTCCAAAGTACGCTTACTTACCACGGACAACAACATACTTCAAAAAGAATTGCAACTCTACTGCCCATAGCTCTCATTTGCCTTACACCAAACTCAGAATACTATAACCTTATATCACAGTTCACACTTGACAGCTATTCAAATAAGATCCACCATGACTATCAGTCTAATCCTCCCTAATCTGCTCTAAATCCCAGAACTTTACTTCACCAGAACATCAAATTAAAGAATAACGAGTCTGAATCAATAAGAACAAGATTATACGAAATATTGTTGATACAGGTCATGATCAGAGAGTCACGTAAGAGAAAGAATCTGTCAAATTTTCTTCAAATAATGCGAGGTAATTTAGGGTTTAAGGACGCGTGGAGATACAAGAAAAACGAAATGTGCAGTGCGTGTGCGAAAGTATTACCTCCTGGGGTCGAGAGTGTGGAGGAGATTGAAGCTCAGCTCCGTCATCTTCGGGTGAGGAATTTGGGAGAGAGATCAGGGTTAGGACCGTTTGATTCGGAGGCTGTGCAGGCCGGTCCTTGATTTTCTACTGATTGAAATTTTCCTCTTTTTTTTCTATTCCTTTCTATGTGCAGCTCGTGAGCCGGTTTACTGTAGATTTCGAAGTTCAAAGCTCCCTTCCTAGTTCTAGTCGTTACAGGTGGAGGTTGATGATCACGTGCTCGCCGCTCGCGTAGCGGGGCTTAGGAGGGGGATGCTAGAGATACAGAGCTGGAGTGTCTTGCGCAATTTTACTGGTTGCATGTAAGGACGCGTGTGATGACCCCCCCGACAGCACTGAAATTGTTCGCAGTATTTAAGGTTGTAAAGCAATTGTAAACTTTTTTTCCTTCTCTTTTTTTTTTTTTTTTTTTTTTTCCAATGATTGCAAAAGAATTGTAACTAGACATCTAAATAATTTTTTATAAAATTTGATTTTAATATAATGTATCATAATTTCATGAGATTTATCATTTTGAAAAGTGTGTCATAATCTCATAAGATTGTGACACATCAGGATAGAACCAAATTCTGAAAAAGAAGAAAAAAGTATTTAGAATTTTAGATGTCTATTCTCAAACATAAAATTCTAATGAAAAAGAGAAATGTCACCTACCTATTATTAGATCTAAAATTTAATAATAATTAATTCAAAATTTAATGATATTTTTTCAATGCCACATCATGAAATATACATTAATTGAAGGGTGTTAATTGTTTTTAATGAATGACGTGGCTCTAATTACATGTCAACATGTACCAACGATTAGCTGCATTTTTAAAAATCACATTTTCAATCGCACATTTTAAAATTGCTTATACTTTTTAAAATCGTAAAACCAAACAAACCCTACGTACCATACCTTCTTGAGTGGCACGATTTTTCAATGTTTAGTAACGGTTACCGGGGTAAAGGTATATTGGTGAAGCTAGTAAAGATCCTAAATATCAACAATTTTGAAGATATTATACCTAAATAAATAGGAGAACTAAAATCACTATATATGCTCAACTGTCTCATAATGCTTTTACGGGTCAAATTTCATAATCATTGACAAAATTGAGTCATTAGACTTGTTAAGTAATGAGCTTACCGGTGAGATCCCTATTCAACTCACAAATTGTCTTATTTTATTGGCAGATCTTGACGTTTCGTTCAATCCATTGGAGGGACATTTTTCACTGATCAAGCAATTTGCTACCTTTTCATAAACTTCTTACAAAGGAAATACAATATTTTTTTGGCTTTCTTTTGAAATAAAGAACCAAGATTGTCCCCTCCAACATGTGGAAAAGCTCATTTGAATTCTAGGATTGTTATTGATTGGAACTACATAAGTGTTTAACTAGGGTTTATTTTTGGCTTTTGGGGTTATAATTGGGTCCTTTATGTTTTGGAAGAACTGAAAAATACGGTACAACAAACATATTGATGACATTCTTTCCATAATCTTTTTCCTCAACTTTATCTTGAAAAAAAAAATACCATAGAAGGCTAACAAATTCAACAAAAAAAAAAAAAAGAAGTATTATTGAACTAATGTCATTTTATATTTTTACTCTAACTTTTATTCGAAGATTTGTATCAAATGAACTTGTTTTTATATACAATTAGACTTAAAATATTTTTAGTCATTTATGTTCTTCTGAAATTTTCATATATTTTCGTCCTATTTTCTTTTCATTGGACTCAATTTTTGAATTTTTCTTTTAATAATACTATTTAATAGACTTTTATATAACTGTCATCACTTATAAAAAAAAATAAAAATAAATGCCGATTCAATAGCTTATTTATTTTATACCGTCAGTTGTATATATATTTCATTAATGATTTTGGCAGTCTTGATGACGTAGAAAGTAAGACCCCTGTGGACCTCTGGACATTAATAAGCCTTGCTAGTAGGGTTCTCTCATCAATGGTTTTGGCAATATTGACAACAAAAAGACTAGCAACCTCCACCGACAGCCTCCACCGACGTACTTGTGCAACCCAAACAACAGTCTTTAACCAACCAAAAGACGGTGGTGAAATAAAGTAACCAGCGAGAATGGGTCAAATAAATTATCGGTATATAAAGAGAACCATAACGGCCACAAATAAATGCAATCAAAGGCAAAACAAACAGTTCTGAAAAGATAACTTTTCGAAATCCTTGCAAGGATCACAACAACAAAACCGACAAACAAGAGCCGATAGGAAAAGTCTCCACCCAAAAAAAATCTCGACCATCCGATCAATGGCATTGCAAGCAAGGCCATCTCCCCGGCCAATCTATCTTTAAAATGCAAGCAAACCTGGTCAAAATCATTGTAATATAATTTTATTCTTTATTAATTGTACATATATGTTACATCTAGGATGTGTTGGTCTATCCAGTAACACAAAATATTAGCATAAGTTCATAGAATCTTGATGATACGTACTGTCATGGGTGGCAAAGTGACTTAGAAAATAGAAATTTAGGATGATAACTTTAGGTGGTTAGATTGGACTTCCCAAACCTTAGACTTGGGACAATACATGCATGAATGATTAGCTTTTAAACTTGATAAATACGTGGGGGATGGTTTGGACCATTTGATACACAAAACTGATTAATTCCACTTTCAAAGAATTAAAGAAAGGGACCCAGGAGATATATATGCATATGTCGTTTAGCTGAGCATTAGCTTTCACATCCGATTAGTCAAATGTTATTTTGAATAGGTGAAATGTAAATTTAGATGAAAAATGTAATTGCATCCGGCTACTTAGCTACTAGTTTACAAATTAGTGAGCTACTGCAGTGCTAACCAAAAGAACAAAAAAATAAATAACTTTTTTACCCTCGGTAAAAACATGCATACAACTTTGGAATGTCGGTGTTTTTAAAAAAGATAAAATATTTAAAGGTATAGTAAAAGGGGATTGCTAAAGTAGAGAGCGGAATATAGGTGATTTGGAAAAGTGAGTAGTTAAAATAGAAAAAAAAAATGATTTTTTTTTTTTTTATCTAAAATATAGAAGAAATTTTTTAAGCCAGATGTGAATGCTAATTAATGAAGTTTGGATATATTCACTATAGTAATATTTTTGTAAATTTCACATAAAACTTTTTTGAAACGAATAGTTGCATATCCATAAATAAATTCAGCAACATTTACTGTGAATTTCCATGACTTCAAGACATCCAAGATCTTTCTTTTTTTGGGTCAACATAATTAAGATAATCAATTTGTAGAAAATTTCATACAAATTATATCTAAGTCAAGATTGACATGTGTCCTTCAAGCATATGAGAAGCAATCACATGTTTTTTTGATAGCATGTATTTCTCACATTTTTTTTTTTTATTAATGCTATTAAAAAAACATGTGAGTTATTTAAACCTGTCAAATGATGGTTTGGCAGGACATATTCTAGTTGCAATTTTGCGCTTTGACCATATTGGTTACTCTTGATTTATCTGGCCATTACTTCTTTGAAACTCCTTCACTGAAACTTGAGAAATCCCAAACTCTTTGAACCTTACATAACTTTATCTTGATGGTGCAGATATATCATCACAAGGGTATGACTGTAAGAGTGGTCTCGGACCTTATCATCTTCTCTCTTAAATCTAAGAGTGTTGAGCATGTCAAGTTGTCACATCTTACAGGTCCTCTTGATTCCACCTTACTGCATCTTTAGTCCCTTTCATTTATTAGTCTGGTTGACAACAATTTTTCTTGTATTATTCCAGAATTTTTTATAGATTTCAAAAAAAAATGACATCCTTGTGTTTCTCATCTTTTAGGTTGATTGGAAAATTTCCAGAAAAGATCTTCCAAGTTCCAACACTGCAAATGCTTGACCTATCAACTTTTGGGTTCTTTGCCAGAATTTCCTCCGAATGGATCGCTTCAAACCGTACCGCTTAGATATTCAAATTTTTCGGGAACATAGCCATATTCTATTGGTAACCTTAAAATGTTGTCCCTAATTGATTTTCTAGTTGCAATTTTAGTCGACAAATCCCAAACTCAATTTCATGCCACACCCTCCCCCCACCCTCCCACTTTTTTGAAAAAAAAAAAAGAGACGAAAACAAAAATTCTAAAAAAAAAGAAAAAGAAAAGCCCATTGGCCCGTTCTCAATTTATTGGCCCTTACCCAATTAATTTTTTTTCCTTGACCAAATAAACCTAAAAAAAAAGGCCCAAATCCACAAATTTGTTGTGGCCTGTAGACATCAAAAGCCGCCGCCAAGCACTTAAGGGGGCGTTTCCGGTTCCAACACAGCCAAACAACTCAATGTCTAAAACAAAAATATTTAATAAAAAAAAAACTGAAACAAGAATACCTCTTTTCCACCCCCTCTGTTTTGTCAGCCGAACCACTGCAGTTTGCACACCAAATCCAACACCATGGCCAAGCACAATATCGCTTTGTTGTGGCCCCTATTCACTAACATCATATGTCCACCGCATTCACCACTTCTGGATTCACCATCTTTTTGTTTGGATTGTTCTTGTGATTCATGATTTGAGTTTTCTGATTTCTCGAGGTGGGTGTTTTCAAAATTTCACTAGATGATCGGTTTCGATTGATGTTGTTTGATTAGAGGGTAATCTGTTGTACTCATAGTTTTTTGGTGATGATAACTGTTGATGGCTTTTTGTTTCCAACTTGAACTTGTGTTACTGTGTAACTTAATAACTGTGTTTCGCTTTCTGGGGAAGGAGACTAGGAGAGACCAGGGACAGGTTCTCTTGAAAAAAGTTATTCTTTTTCGTTTTAATAACTGTGTTTCACTTTCTGGGCAATAACTGAAAGAGTTATTGCCTTTAACTATGATAGTGATAGGTTTGTGACATTTGTCCCTGAAAAGGTTACAAATTGCACCCCCCCCCTCCCCCTTTTTTTTTTTTTTTTTTTTACTCCATGGAAGTCTCCAGAAAAAGCTATTGCCTTTAACTATGATAATGATTTTGAAATTGTTGATTTAATCTGATTTTTATGATACAGAAAAACAATGAATTTGCAACATAGAAGCGGTGCAAAATTACTCAACGGAAGTCGCACTTTTTTAGATTATTTTTTTAAGCTCAATTCATAATATACGTGGTATTGTAATTTGGAAATTATGTTTATTAAATATTGAAAATATTTGTTATTATAGTTTTGCTGCAATAATTAGCATAAATTCAATTATAGATGATTTTTGGGATTCAAAAAAACCATGGGTTCCATTTTAATAGGTATTTTGGCTAAAATTTGATGTATTATAAAACACTTATTTTGTATATTTTCTTTTTTCTTTTTTTTGGTCAAAACTAAAATGATGCTAATTTCGTCTTTATATATTTATTTCATCTTTAATTTTTATATAATTCTTATTCATGCTTTGACCCATGTCCGTAATATATTTGTAATTTATACCTTAACGGCTTGGCACTTGCCCAAAATACTTGCTGGCCCGTCCCTGCTTATTCGGTTGCTTTACTTGGATATGTCATTAAACAATTTCAACAAATCAATTCCATCATTCAGCATGAGCAAGAATCCGACTCAAATAATCATTTTCAATAATAATTTGACAAGTCAGATTACTTCACTCGATGGGAAGAACTTCTGAATCTAGTGAATCTTGACTTAGAGTTGCAATTTATTGGAAGAGAGCATTCCCATTTCTTTGTTTTCACTTCCATCATTGCAAGAATTACGACTTCGCAACAATAGATTTCATGTTCGACTCAATGAATTTGTGAATGTTTCTTCTTACCAATTGGACACCCTTGATTTAAGTCACAACAACTTGGGAGGGCCAATACCCATGTCTGTCTTTAAACTTCAAGGGCCTCGTTTGAAATTCCCCTCTCCCTCCTCTTCCCTTATTTTCACTTTTCTTAAAAAAAACAACTTCAAAACATTGTTAATTTTTTTTTTTCACTTTTTATATTACATTAACACTTTTTTATTACTATTTAAATAAAAAATCCATTACAATATAATTTTTTTTTTCCATTTTTTCATTTAAATTATTTTAATTTTATATCACATCAATCATATTTTTCAATTACTTAAAAAAAATTCCTCCCAAAAAATGAGAGGAGGATGAGTTTCAAATGGGCCGGCCGGTCTCGAGAGCCTTTCGCTCTATTCAAACAACTTTAATGGCTAATTACAGTTTAGTGTGATTCAGCAGTTGAGAGATCTTTTGGATCTTGATCTTTCGTACAATAACTTCTTGATTAAATGTAATGGAGCTGATTCTTCATTATCCCACTTCCCCCATATTACCTCATTAAAATTGGTCTTTAACAATTTGAAAAACATTTTCGAATTTCTTGAGAAACCAATCTGAGTTAGTCCATCTAGACCTTTTCGACAACAAGATTCACAAAGAGATACCCAATTGGATCTCGAAATTTTATTATCTCCATACATTAAATGTCTCTCATAACTACTTTGTGAATCTAGATTTGCCTTTACTCTATCTTTACTTTTTAGGCACCCTAGACCTTCACTCCAACTAGCTCCAAGGGCAACTCTCCATATTTCAACTTGGAGAGTTGGTCTTATTTTCCTGTCAATCCTTAACCTTTTGTTCAATCAATTGGAGGGACATGTTACTGATCAAGCAATTTGTTACCTTCCCATAAACTTCCTATGAAAGAAATACAAGATTACGTGGCTTTCCTTTGAAAGAAAAATGCATATATGAAGAGCCAAGATTGTCTTTTGTAGTGGGTTTTTTTTATTTGAATAGTAATAAAAAAATTATTGATGTGATATAAAAAGTTAAAAAAAAAAAAAAAAAAAAAGTTAGAATGTCTAAAGATGAAATGCTTGCCAAACGCCCACGTTGTCAATGGGCCTCTTATGTTTTGAAAGAGGTGGAGGATATGGCACAACAAACATGTTCGATGAAAGTATTTCTGAAGTGATGTTTGTAATTATCAAGCTCTATCATTGAAATATTTGTGTGATGTTAGACTTGTAAATGACTCGTGAGACACGTGTGGGATGTGGAAGCGAAACTTGCCCATATTGTTGGTCACCATTTCATATTTTTACTCAAAACTTTTATTGGAAGATTTGTATCAAATGAACTTGTTTTTAAATACTAATACAACTAGCTTTAAATATGTGTTTTAAAATGAGTAAAACACATAGACCAATTTTTTATTTTCCCACTTGAGTTGAGTTGGATTGTCTTGGATTATGTCTAAACAAGTAGTTGATTTGTTTGTTTGTTGTTGGATTGCCGACAATAATCAAAATGCTACTGTGTGGAAGATGGATGCTTGTGTGGTGTAATGGATATAATATAGGGGTATTCTGTAAGAGCACTAGTAACAGATGCTCTATAAGTAGTTCTATTCTCTAAAATAGGAAAAATTTGAAAAAAATTCCTAAAAAACAAGCCACAGCAGTTGCCATATTTTAGGGCTCCATGCTTGGGTAGCTACAGTGCTACCCAATAGATTATTTTAATAAAAAAAAATCTTTCTCTCCTCTCTCCTCTCTTGTTGCCCACTTTCTGCTTCTTCTTTCTTTTGCAGCTCAACGCCAGCAACACCTGATGCCTTCAATGAATTCACCACTCATTCTAGTAAAATGAAGAAAGACAAGCAATAACCATACAATTTAAATCTAATTTTCTTTTCTCAACAACCAAACAATCACTATAAGAACAAAATAGACCTAAACAGATTAAAATTAAACACACAGATTTCATTCACAAAGCAAAGCGAATCAGTCTCTCCTCCAGTCCAATCCTCCAGCCGCCACAGAGCGCCGTGAAACGTTGTTGTCGTCGTCAATCTCCGAGTCGTCCTCGTCCAGGAACACCACCAAACTCCACAACTCAAAAACCCCCCAAAATACCACTCGAAATCAACAAATAAAGAACAAGAAAGCAACAAAACCAAGAAATCAATGGAGACAAGAGAGAGATTCAGAGACAAAGATGAGAGAGAGAGAAGACTCAGATGAGAAAGAGAGAGATGGAGAAGACGTAGGTGAGAGAGAGAGAGAGAGAGAGAGAGTGACGAAAGAGAAAGAAAGAATGCGGAGAAGAGAGATGAGGTTGAGAGAGAGAGAGAAGAGCTAGAAGATGCAGAGCGGCAGAGACAGATGAAGAGAAAGAAGAAAGGAGAAAGACGGAGAAGAGAGAGAGGACAAACAGTTTTTTGGAATTAGAAAAAAAATTATTTTAATTGAGTTTTGATACATATCATCCATTTGTCTTCCTTTTATCCTCCCAAAATTGATGTGACTCTTAAAATCACCTTTGAATTTATGATAAGAGAGCTGCTACAGGTACAAAGGGAAGCTTACAAAAAATTTTACAAACTGACGTGGAATGTGACATGGCCTATTTTTAATTGAAAAACTTAAAAAACATCTTTTATAAACTTGACGTCAGAGTTTTCTGGCGAGAGAAAGAGAAAACCGGCAGGTTCACCGGGAAAGACTCCAACCAGACCCGACCACCGGCGAGGGAAAGAGAGATCCGGCCGACGGTCCATTCCCGAAGGCCATGGACGGCCGGCGACTGGAGCTCGGGAGAAATCCTCCCTGAAACATAGATCCGGCCACCCTCGACAACCTCGCCAAATCCGGCCATATCTGAGATCCGGCCTAGCGTGGGTGAGATCCGGCCGGATCTCTCAAACCCACGCCGGCTAAGCGTGGGATTCCGGCTGGGAACAGAGATCCGGCCACCCCCGACGACCTCGCCAAATTCGGCCTACCGTGGGTGAGATCCGGCCGGATCTCTCAAACCCATGCCGGCCGAGCGTGGGTATCCGGCAGGAGATCCGGTTGGATCTTAGATTGGCCGAGACCCACGCACAGCCAAATTTGAGATTCGACCGGATTTCTCAAACCCACGTCGGCCGAGCGTGGGTTTCCAGCCAGATACGGTCAAAGATTCGGCCGGCCGGTGAGAGAGAGTGCCGGAGAGAGGGGGGAGAGAGAGAGTGCCGGAGAAGGGGAAAGGGGGAGAAACTGACGTGGTTTTTTTTAAAACAAAAAAAAAAAATTGTGTAAATGAGTTTTTTAATTAATAAAAAGCCACCTCACATGCCAAGTCAGTTTGTAAAGTTGTCTTTGTAAAAGTTTGTAAGTACCTATAGCATTTTCCTTATGATAAATCATTATTGGATTTTGATCCAATGGTAATTTTAAGAGTCACATCAATTTTGGGAGGATAAAAGGAGGACAAATTGATGATATGTAGCATTACTCATTTTAATGATATAGGGAAGATTAAGGGAATTTGTTGTGGGGTGTTTTTGTATAGGGAAAAAAAAAGTGGTTTGGTTCCTTAAATTTTTCCTAAATTAGGAAAAATGGTTGGGTGTCTGATACTAATGCTCTAAGGGATATAATATATGGATATTCTAGGATAATATAATATAGGGGTAAATAGGAGAATTAGCTAGGAAGAATTAGTTAAGATATGCTTCTAGAAGATGCTTTCGGTTAGTTATTTAGAGTCTATAAAAGGGAACCAAATATGTAAAGATATGATATGAAAAGAATATTGATGATAAACCGTTTCATGGAGAGTTTGGCCTCTTGAAGTGCCATTATTGGAGAGCACAGGCCTCTCAAAGAGCCTTTATCAAGTAAATCATTAACAAGTGGTATCAGAGTCGGGTTTTCTCACCCATAGCTTCCACCTTCTCCATTCTTCCCACCAAATTCTTTTTACAATCCACAAAATCTCCCATGGCAACTATGTGGCAACATCCTGATACCCATCTTTCTCGACAGAATTGCTACGCAGCACTTGTTAAGGGTCTTGGTAAAGGCTCTTTGAGAGACATGAGCTCTCCAATAATGGCACTTCAAGAGGCCAAACTCTCCATGAAACAGTTCATCATCAATATTCTTTTCATATCTTTTCCTTATATATTTGGTTCCCTTTTATAGACTCTAAATAACTTACTGAAAGCATCTTCTAGAAGCATATCCTAACTAATTCTTCCTAGCTAATTCTCTTATTTACCCATATATTATATCTTCCTAGAATACTCCTATATTATATCCCTTACATGTTTATAAAGGGAAATGGATTATTAAAAGTGTTTTGAGGACTGAGAGAAGACTATAGAGGAGAATAATTTTCTTTAGATAGCTGCTTATGTTTCTCTTTCAGTGACTAGTTCTCATAATTTTCTTTTTCAGCTTGAGAAAAAGAAAACATGAACAAGAAACTAAGTAGATTGCCTTGAGTTCTTTATACTGCTCCAATTCAACAAGAACCTAGGTAGATTGCCTTGAGTTCTTTATATTGCTCTAATTCGGATTCTCACTAATTTGTTTTCTGAATTGTAGCAAATGTTATATGGCTTTTATGGGATATACTTGCCTCCAACACGTAGACGACCTGCCTAAGACCCTTTCGGACAAATAGGCCTTACAAAAACTCTTTCGCATTTATTACTAAATTATAAACAATTCGGACGATAAAAATAAAATTGCTAAAATTCTCTATCCTTCTTGAATATTGAGCTCAAAAATCAAGTAGTGGCGATTGGCACATACAGCCCTGGTCCTCCCATAATAACTGTCATTGTACACGACAGTAGTTAGAAACAATCAACAATAACAATCAACAATCTGCTTCATGGGTCTTGAAGGAACGTAATTTCAAGGTCCAAATTTGTTGCAATAACAAAATCCGAATTGAATAACATTGACAAACGCATAAAATTAAACCAAATTAAAAACAAAAACATAACTATCATTATTAAAATGGTAACTTTTCAGTACAGAATGACTTCCATTTATTTAGATAATCCATACACGCTGACCACACCTGATACCTAGATGTAGGCTTGTAGCCCTTATCTTCAACTACTACATACGCACACAAGGCATTCTTTACATACTAAGAAACATTACATGAAGGCTCAAAGCCACTTTATTTCAGTACTTCATGTCCAAAAGACCTGCTGGCATACTCACTGCTGAGCCTGAGAAAGAAAAACAGATTGAATAGGGTCAGCAAAAAGCACAGTTTTTAAATTCATAATGCAGTCTACTAAATAGCGAGCGGTACCGTAAAGCGAGCCTTGTAGAATTCAACAAGCTCTTTGGGATCAGTCTTTGTTGGCTTGTAAGCATCGATCTTGTTTATCTCCTGCACAATATACATTGGGACTCATGCCTCTTTCAAAGCCATGTTTAAAGTGAAGACAATATAAAAAGAAATAGCATGAGTGCCCTGTCATGCAGCAGACGGGACGATTGCTTCTAAACTTGCATAGAAGAGTATGATCAGATTCAATTAACTAAGCATTTACATCAAAAGGCATAAACCACTAGAACATCATGAGAATCAATAGAAGATATCGAGTACCTATCAATCCAGATTCATCTTCTACTACATTCCAAACACACTACCTCTTTGGAGTCAAGCTGAGGCTTTTGTCACAACTCAAAACTCACGAGACTTATTGCCATTACCCATGGTAACTGTTAACCCCATGGTGCTACCTTATACTAGGGTGACAATTCGTGTTCGCGTATCGGGTTCAAATCACATCAAGATATAAAATAAAACTATACAGGTCAACTCTAACTAGACCCATTTGACATGACTCCTCAACCCTAACCCGTTAATTTCATGTAGAGTTGTGCCGGGTTTGCAATCGAGTTAAAAATTGTTAGTTTTAGTGTCGTGTGTCGGGTTTGGCCTATGTCAAAACATGGGTTTAAAACTATATAAGACAAACCTAACTCAACCTATTTAATTAAAATGGTCAAACCTTTCAACCTTAACCCACTAATTTCTTGTCGAGATTGCGGATCATATCAAAAATTGACTGCCCTACTTTACACCCTAAGTTCCAAGCCTCTACTATAGGTTTCTACCGATTTTGTGCTAACATCCCAACTTCTAGAAATAATAACTTGAACTAGTGTAGAATGTAGATGTTGTTGACCTGAAGATTCAGCAAACTAACTCAATGGGAGAGACAAATGCCAAGAAGTAGAACTTAGAGAGAATTGGGAATAGCAATCACATGGTTTTACATGTACCTCGATCCATTTTGCAAGTTTAGGCCTTCCTGCTGTGATATCATACTTCGACACATCCGATAAGAAGATTTGGAATCTTTCAACAAATGGAATGTAAGCTATGTCCACCTGATGATCATCACAGACACAGAATTCAATCACATATCAATGGGGGGAACACTAGAATCAAGGAAAATACTGCTCTATAACCATATTATCCGTTTCCCCTTTCCACTTTCCTCATGTAAATCAACATGATCATTTTCTGTAGTATAATCCTAAAATACACAATCTTTAAATGTTTGAAGAGAAAGTACCTATGTCCAACGTCAAGAAAAAGTATGCAGTTCGGCACTTCAAAAAAAAAAAACACATAATCGAGAATTCAACTTACCGCACTGAATTGGCCTAGGAAGAATGGCCCATCATCGAACTTATGAAGAGCCTTTTCTAAGTGATCAAAAGCAGGACCTAATGCAAGTTCAAGGCATTAGTCGACCCAGTTTCTACATAAAATGCTATCCCTTAAGGCAGCAAGTTCAAAATCTTACCAGCTTCTTTTACTGTGTCTCCTTTGAATGATGTAAACACTGTCCTGTTGAAGGTGTCAGTGTAGGCTATCAACTCTTCAGCAAACTCTTTTTTCGCAGGATCCTACGATATTTTCCAGCATTTCTTTAGTCAAATTCTACTATAAACAGAAACAGAAACAGAACGAGAGAGACGTTCTTGAACAAGGGCACAAATAAACCACGTAAATCTTACATTGGGCAAAAGAGAAGGCCCCTCAAAGTTGCTGTCTACATATTTGATTAAATCAAGACTCTCCCCAATGACTTTGCCATTGTGTTCCAATGATGGCACCTGATAATATGGAGAACGTGTTAATCAGTCAATAAAATCAAGAAGCTTAATCGAGTATGCAATAGAGATCACCCAAAAAAAAAAATCAACCCAGGCATGTCTTCTCCAAAATCATCACCTTGTTTTCGGGGTAGACTTTTTCCTTGTACCAAGCAGGCCTGTTTTGGAGGTTAATTGGAACTAATTTAATCTTGTCTTGTAATCCCTGCACCAAAAAATATTCAGCAACATAAATATTAGGTAAAAAACAGAAAAAACACCAAGAAAAGGACAAATGATCCCTAAAGGAGCAAAGGGTCTGTCTCTTAATCCAAATTAGGAGTAAGAAAGAAAAGCGGTGTCAGATAACTTGAGCACAAAAAAGTGAAGTCTACAGACAATTTAAGAAATGAAAATCTGTTTCAAAAAAAAAAAAAAAAAGAAGAAATGAAAACAAAGAGCACAAGGTGAGGAAAACAACCTTATAATTCCTGGTAATCCACACACGCTGTGCAAATGGGCATGTGTAAGAGATGTACAACCTTCGAAAAACACAAACAAACAAAAAAGAGTCCAAGTTGATTTTTTAGCACACGGGGTAAAAACTATATAAATCCCAAACAAACACGAGTAAGGACAGTGTATGGACAAAAACAAAAACATGCAGCAACAAAAAAAAAAGACGATTAGGAGAGCAGACTGACCTCGTAGTTCCATCAAAGAGAGGAGGTGGGTTGGAAGTGGCATCCAATGGTGGGGGAAGATGCTCTTTCACGCTCCTGTACAACCCAGAAAAGTTAAGTAAACAATCTTAGAGATTTTGAAAAGAATGCACAAATCCAGAGACCCCAAATGGAAAACCCAATTGAGAAGATGGAAAATTTCGAATCCATTCATCAAGAAAAAAAAAAAGATGGAAAATTTCGAATTCCTAAGCACTTACGTAGCGGCCATTGATGATGGTGGTGTCGAGAGAGTTCCAAGATTCAGTTTTGTTCGTACTTTCTATTCTGATTTGCAATGGCGTCTAGGTTCATGGGGCTCCCCTTTATATAGATAGCAGTTACGACCCTGTGAAGTCGCGAGCAGTGACGAAATGTCACTGCTAGGTGAGTAGGTGGGCTGTCTAGGTTCATGGGGCTCCCCATTATCCCAGAATTTTGTGGCCGATTGATAGATAGCAACGATAAATGGGAGTTTTTAATATTTTATAAGGCCAATTCATCCAAACAGTTGTCGGACGTAGCAGGATCATTTTCGCTCGAATTATTAGTTGAAATTTGAAAAAAATATTTGAGAAGCTAATTTTGAAAAATATTTATAAAATTTATTTGACTAAATAAAAATTAGGCTGTCTAATCACTTATTTGGTTAGGTAGGTAACATAAGTGGTCTCTCACAATCATCTGCACAAATTTTCTCAAATTCAGACAAATAATTTAAAAAGATCCTAATTCAACATTGTCCTTGTTCGATAAAAACTTTATTTACATCTGTTGCATGAATTACCAACAACTCAACAAGTAATTTCAACAGTAAATTATTTGGATTCTAATCCAATCTTTAGATCTGGTGAATGATAGACGTTCCATATTATTTAAAATTTTGAAGGAAAAAGTTCACATGTTTCTCAAAAATTATTATCGAAATAATAATGTTTTCTTCAAAATATTAAAATTTGACAATGTTCTAGATAACAAAAATATCCTAAATGAAATAAATATTAAAAAAAACACTATTTAAAAAAAAGAAAAAAACTAGGGGTGACCAATTTTAAAATTAAAAAAAATAAAAAGATTTGTTTAAAAAAAAATTATTTTTTGAATTTATATGAATATTTCTTTCTTATTGAAAAATCTATAGGGTCACTTTTGTATTTTTTCTAACATTGGGGGCATTGGCAATTTTTTTATAGTTTTTAGGGAACATTGTCATTAGGTACCATCTTTTTTATATTTTATTTATCCTTCAAAATGACGTAATTTTTAAAATTATTATTAAATTTAAAATAAACTATTATTCAATTATGATAATATTATAATTTAAAATTACGTCATATCTGGCATCACTCTACGGACTACGGTAAAATTGGAAAAGTCTGGTTCATGATAAAGTTGACTGCTCTTATTTGTAGCCGTAGGTTTGGTTAATAAGGTTTGAATCCAACGGTGACAGGCCAGATGGCTAAAGCCTGACCTCTTATTCAAAAAGCAACGTGCATATTTACAAAAGTCATAATTTTTTTAAAAAAAAAAAATTAAAAAAGGAATATTTTTCATCTAATATAATAATTCTGTAAATCTCACGTTATCTGATTTCATTCCTTGCGTCACGAGATAATAGGGCCGGCTATATAGTATAGGCAGAATTTTTTTTTTCCGGGTGTCTAAAGTATTCAGTTTAATAAAGTCCTCAATTAATAAATATTAATAAAGACTTATTTCATAAAAAATAAATAATAAAAAAAAAAAAAATCTAAAGCGTTCACTATCGTTAATATTCTTTAATTAAGATATCAAATCATGATAAAAATAATAATTAAAAAAGACATTACTATCATTTTATTTTCTAAAAATCTTGAATTTCCACCATCTCAATCTTTTTGGAAGGCGACGCTCAAAAGGTTGTTCTAGAAGGTTGTTCTAGCATTGGGCATGGGGTTATGAATAATTTTGGGAGTCGCATTAAGGAAATGCTAAACCCACAACCCTTTTCCACAACTCCATTACAACTCCACTCACAATGGTGTGGGGTCCACACACATGGACCCCACACCATAAGTGAAGTTGTGATGAAGTTGTGAAATGGTTGTACCCCAATCACCTCCCGTCGCATTATGGATGCAAAAGAAATCCTATATGGTTTTTTTTGTTGGGATGTCAGTCATGTACGGAGATAACAGGGCTGGTGGGTAGCCGTTCCTTTGTTTTTTTTTTTTTTTTTTGAAAAAACAAATATTTATAAATTTTTTATTATAATAGACATGTGTTAGCTTCTTATTAGGTATAAAGTAGCTGACTAACGGAATTTGTTAATCTAGTTGATGGAAAATTGGTCCATGGAGTGATTCGTAATTATTGTTTACCACTATAACTTTTCATGAACTTTTTGAACTATAGGGAATAAAAAATAATTATGGCTAATTCTAAGGATCAACGGTGTAATTATTCCATTTTTTTTATTCTCTCAAAACAATATGACTTTTAAAATCATCATTAAATTTGAAATAAATTACTATTAAATTTTAATCATATTATAATTTTAAAAATTATGTAAAAATAAAAAATTGGAAAAAGTCTGGTTCATGATAAAGTTGACTGCTCTTATTTGTATTTTGGTTAATAAGGATTGAATCCAAGTATCCAATGGTGACAGGCCAGATGGCTAAAGCTTGACTTCTTATTCAAGGAACGTGCATATTCAGAAAGGAAAATGTTAGATTTATAATACAAACACAACAACTGCACAACAATCCCTTATATGTGGGTGAGTCCTACACACTGGGGTCCACCCTCATGTGAGGGGTTGTTGTAATGGTGTAGTGCAAAAATAAGAATCAAATCCCTATAACACTTGGGCTTAGCTGGCAACAATAGATTATTCTATAAAAGTCCAAATCTTTCTTGTATTGGACATTCAGAGAATTGTAATCTCAAGTATAGTTCTAATATTCTATGGGTAGATTGCTTAGAAGTAAATTGGAGGCTAGTCAATCCTTGAAATTAACCTATCCTGTAATCGTTTGTCTCATCCAATACAATCATTCAGTTTTATTTCTCAATTCATTTCTTAAACACTTCTACCATTTTTCATTATCCACCATAAAAAAATATATAGAAAAACACAAAAGATCTTCAGGTGTGTTACGCGGCTCTACAGTAATGAAGACTTATTTCAATTAATAAATATTAATGAAGACTTATTTTTTCTCTTTTTCTCTCTCTTCTTCTCCCCTCTCCAGAAACTTCTTCCCACCGTTTGGTCTTGCTGCTTGCCGGGGGAGGGAGGCTTCAAGTCTCCCTCCTCCCGGTTTTTTTGGTTTTTTTGTTTCTTCTCTCTACCCTTTTCGGGCTAGAGAGGTTAGAGTCTCCCAGCCACTAGGGCTGTTTGGAGTTTCGAGTCTCCCCCGGAATTATTCCGGTGGTGGAGTTTTGCCCTCCTTAGTCCGTTTGGACTATGGAGGTTTGTGTAGTTTTTTTTAGTTTTTTGTTTCTTTGGTTGACAGGAAAACATCCCAGTGAGGCGTCGGAGAGGGAGATTCCGCCGTTTTTGTGGTTGGCGGAAGTTTTGGTTGGGTCTCAATTTTTTCATCCTTTGAAGCCAGATCTGCGCTGTTCCACAGCCCCCCAGGCGACACGCGCCCCCTTTCCATGCTCATCGTCTTCCTCTAGTCCAGACGCTGCCTTCTACGGCCGGGGTGCTCAGCGGTGATTGGCACGTGGTTTCCACGCGCCAGGGTGCTCTTCTCATTTTGGCCGCGCGTATGGGCACGTTTCGTGTCATAGCCGTGCAGGGTGGTTTCCCAGGGGTTTTCTTGCTTTAGGCGGTTGCTGGGTTGGCCCCGAGGCGGCGCATGTGCTGCACGCGCCGTCTTCGGTGGGTGTTTCCTCCGTCGGCAGCTCCTGTTTTGGGTGTTTTTTTGCTTCTACAGAATGTATTTAACAGTTTTGCTTTGGGTTTAATTTAGCCTAGTCTTTGCTTGTAAGCACAGCTTTGCGACCGGCTCCATAGTGCATAGATGTTCATATCTTAACGCAGAGGCACATTGCTGTTGATTAGGCTTATTAGTAGCAGCTGTTGATATATTCGGTGTTTTGGGTAACTGTTATGTGACTCCTGTATTATGTTGAGTCCCTGATTCCTTGTAATCTGTACTTCCGTTACCCTTTAGGTGTTTTTAATGAAATGTTTACATGTTCCCCTAAAAAAAAAAAAATGAAGACTTATTTCATAAAAAAAAAAAATATGTAAGGCCTTCACTATCATTAATATTCTTTAATTAAGATCTCAAAATATGATTAAAAAATTAATTAATTAAAAAAGACATTACTATCATTTTATTTTCTTAAAAACTTAAAAATTTCCAACATCTCATTCTTAAAACAAGTCATAATTTAAGAAAGGAACGAGGAAAATGGCAGTCTAATATTATATAATAATTCTGTAAATCTCGCGTTATCAGATTTCATTCATTGCCTCACGGGATATGTGCAAGAATTGGTCCATTTTTATGGGTTGAAAATTCACACGACGGAAAATGATTGGAGTCTTGTCGGAGGCTTTTTGCCTTTATATAATATTATAATTTCAAGCCGTTGATGATTTAACATGATGATATTGCCACACTGCAGAATCAGAATTTCTCTATCTATGCATTTTCCTTGTTCTATATGAGCTAAATTTCTAATATGCAACTTTTTTTTTTACTCCACCGCAGCCACCCCCGACTCCTGGTGGCCACCTCCGGCCCTAAGGGGTGGCTGCCCTTTTAAAAAAAAAAATAATAATAAAGAATAAAAATTAGTTCTTCTTTTGTTTTTAATTTTTTAATTAAAAAATACACATCACAGGAGTATTATAAGCATATTTTCACAAAATTGGCCTTTTTAAAATGTTTTGGTAGTTTGAGATGATAGAGTCCAAACGTTGGTAGTTCGTAGAGTTACTTGCAAAACGACTGGCAGTTTAAGGGGCTATAAAAACTATAATTTTCCCATTTTATTATCTTTATCATTAATTAATTATCTTGATTAGCCGTTGTTGAGTCATACAAGTGATAAGATACACACAAAAAAATAGTTTACTTTTATTACATTTCTTGCTTTGCCGGTTCCCCCCAAGAAATCTTTCTTTGACTTGGAGAACCCTAAGTAAGGAAAAATATAGTGATTTTCTTTACAACACCTACACCCCTTCTTTCGGTGCGTGGTTTTCACACTCATGGAATCATCAATATATATATACACACTAATTAAATAAATCATTTTCCATCTTTTAAAGCCTCTTTATAATTTATGTAGTACTATATATGTTTAACAAAATAGAAAAGAGGTATTATTAAATAAGACGAGCTGCTACTTTTTCCTTCCATGAATTCAGCATCTCTGACAACTTTGGCTGAGAGAGAGAGAGCGAGAGAAAAGGAGCACCAAAATCCATATATATATATATATATATATATAGACTTTTATTCCGAGAAAATTAAATAAAAAAAGAACGAAAAAATGGAGGGTGAGAGGAAAGCGCTTAAAAGGAGAGTGGGTCAAGGGCATATAAAATTAAATTGTATTGAGAGGCAAAGGAAAAATGGAAAAAAAAGAAAAAAAAGAAAAAAAAGGCACACGGAAAGCAAAGCATCGTATTCTTCCAGGGATTTTCCGGCCTTTTTGATCCGCCGATGCTAAGATAAGATTATTTAGGCATAAACGCACATATGTATTTCTCTTAGAGTTTTATTTATGTTGTAACCGTTCAACCGTTTAAATCTAACTAGAGATGGGTTCTAGTTAAGGAGTCAATTGAAGAACTCTCTAGACGGGACTGAGAGAGACAAACAAGTAGGCGCTTGTTAGAGTTCAAGAGAGTGACTACTGCAAAGGGTTGTGTGTACTAACTTTTTGTAACTAGCTATTTCTTCTGATAGTTGATTTCTTGGGTTTGGTTGCTCCGAAATGGTTTTTCTCTTTGGTGTAAAGAGTTTCCATTTCGTAATTAAATATCTATGTTATTTATCTTTATTGCTTTACATATTTGGTTATCTGTTTGATTGCGGTTATTAAGGAGTCTTGATTTATTTTCACCTTCATTTATTAGTCTGGTTGACAACAATTTTTCTTGTATTATTATTCCAGAATTTTTTATAGATTTCAAAAAAAAATTGACATCCTTGTGTTTCTCTTCTTCTAGGTTGATTGGAAAATTTCCAGAAAAGATCTTCCAAGTTCCAACACTGCAAATGCTTGACCTGTCATACAACCCACTACTTTGGGGTTCTTTGCCAGAATATCCTCCGAATGGATCGCTTCAAACCCTATCGCTTAGATATTCATATTTTTCAGGAACATTTCCATATTCTATTGGTAACCTTAAAATGTTGTCCCCAATAGATTTTCTAGTTACAATTTCAGTGGACAAATCCCAAACTCAATGGCAAACCTTATTCGGCTGCTTTATTTGGATATGTCATTAACTAGTCTCAACAGATCAATTATATCATTCAGCATGAGCAAGAATCTGACTCAAATAATCATTTTTTAATTTGACAAGTCAGATTACTTCACTCGATGGGAAGAACTATTGGAAGAGAGCATTCCCATTTCTTTGTTTTCACTTCCATCATTGCAAGAATTCAACTTCGCAACAATAGATTTCATGGTCAACTCAATGAATTTGTGAATGTTTCTTCTTACCAATTGGACACCCTTGATTTTAGTCACAACAACTTGGAATGGCCAATACCCATGGCTGTCTTTGAACTTCAAGGTCTTGAGGGCCTTTCACTCTATTCAAACAACTCTAATGGTTAATTGCAGTTTATGCTCCGTTTGTTTCGGTGTAAAATGATTTTGATATTTTCCGGTATTTGGTAGGGCAAAAATAATGGTCGATTAGAAAATGATTTGTTTGACAAAAAATGCTTAATAAATTTCGAAAAATAATTTACGCTTTTTAAAAGTGTAAATCATTTTCCGTAGATGGTAGACGCAGTCGACTCTCATTTAAACAATGCAGTCGACCTTTACGTTCAAGCAGTTGACTATTACCGGATTCCGACAAGCCAAATTCAGACACTGTTTGGTGCCAGAATTTGACAAATTATGCTGGAATTCGGCGACGTCCGGCAATCGCAGCCGGATTTCGGCCGTACCGTGCCAGATTCCGGCTTGGATCTGGCCAGAACGGTCGGATCCCATGCCGTCTAGTCAGGATCCTGGACGGATCCGGCCATTCTGGCCGAATCTCCGGCCAGTCCAGTCGAGATCCTCCCAGAACGGTAGGATCCCGGCCAACTGGCCAAAATCTGGCCAGGACGGCCGGCTTCCGGTCAACTAGCCGGGATTCGACCGTTTTGTGCCGAATTCCCTAAAAATGGCCAAAATTATTTCGACGGAAAATATTTTTTTTTTTTCTGAAAAATGACTTCTCTAAAAATATTTTACGACGAAAACCATTTTACACAGAAATAAATGGAACATTAGTTTGATTCAGCAGTTGAGAGATCTTTTGTACAATAACTTATTGATTGAATGTAATGGAGCTAATTCTTCATTATCCCACTTCCCCATAGTACTTCATTTAAATTGGTTTTTAACAAGTTGAAAACATTCCGAATTTCTTGAGAAACCAATTCGAGTTAGTCCATCTAGACCTTTCAGGCAACAAGATCCACAAAGAAATACCCAATTGGGTATCGAAATTTTATTATCTCCCTACATTAAATCTCTCTCATAACTACTTTGTGAATCTAGATTTGCCTTTACGTACTCTATCTTTCCTTTTTAAGTACCCTAGACCTTCACTCCAACTAGCTCCAAAGGCAACTCTCCATAATTCAACTTGGAGATGGTCTTATTTTTCTGTCAATCCTTAACATTTTGTTCAATCAATTGGAGGGACATGTTCCACTGATCAAGCAATTTGCTACCTTCCCAAAAACTTTCCATGAATGAAATATAAGATTATGTGTCTTTCCTTTGAAAGAAAAATACATATATGAAGAGCCAAGATTGTCCTTTGTAGTGAGTTTTTTTTTTTATTTGAATCGTAATAAAAAATTATTGATGTGATATAAAAAGTGAAGAAAAAAATGAGAGGAGATGAAATGCTTGCCAAACACCCCGTTGTCATTGAGCCTTTTATATGTTAGAAGAGGTGGAAGATATGGCACAACAAATATGTTTGATGAAAGTCTTTCTGAAGTGATGTTTGTAATTATCAAGCTCTATTATTGAAATGTTTGTGTGATGTTTGTCAGTCACCATTTCATATTTTTACTCAAAACTTTTATTGGAAGATTTGTATCAAATGAACTTGTTTTTAATACAACTAGCTTTAAATGTGTTTTAAAATGAGTAAAACACATAGACCAATTTTTTATTTTTCCACTTGAGTTGAGTTGGATTGTCTTGGATTATGTCCAAACAAGTAGTTAATTTGTTTGCTTCTTGTTGAATTGCTGACAATACTCAAAATGCTCTTGTATGGAAAATGGTTGCTTTTATGGTGTAAGGAATATAATATGGGGATATTTAGTAATGGATATAATATATGGGTATTCTAGGAAGATTTAATATAGGGATAAATAGGAGAATTAGTTAGGATATGCTTTTAGAAAATGCTTTTGATTAGTCATTTAGAGTCTATAAAAGAGAACCAAATATGTAAAGAAATGATATGAAGAGAATATTGATAATAAATAGTTTCATGGAGAGTGTGGTATCTTGAAGTGCCCTTATTGGAGAGCTCAGGTCTCTCGAAGAGTTTTTATCAAGTAAATCCTTAACAAGTAATATCAGAGCCAGGTTTTTTCACCCACAACTTCCGCCTTCTCCATTCTTCGCACCAAATTCTTTTTACAATCCACAAAATCTCCCATGGCAGCTCTATGGCAACATCCCGATACCCATCTTTCTCGGCACAATTGCTACGCAGCACTTGTTAAGGGTTTTTCTTGGTAAAGGCTCTTCGAGAGGCCTGAGCTCTCCAATAAAGGCACTTTAAGAGGCCAAACTCTCCATGAAACGGTTTATCATCAATATTCTTTTCATTTCATTTCTTTACATATTTGGTTCCCCTTTATATCTAAAATGACTTACCAAAAGCATCTTCTAGAAGCATATCCTAACAAATCTCCTAGCTAATTCTCCTAATTACCCCTATATTATATCCCTTACAAAATACCCCTATATTATATCTCTTACATGTTTATAAAGGGAAATGAATTATAAGTGTTTTGAGGACCGAGAAAGGACTATAGAGGAGAATAATTTTCTTTAGATAACTATTTATGTTTCTCTTTCGGTGATTAGTTCTCATAATTTTCTTTTTCAGCTTGAGAAAAAGAAAATATGAACAAGAAACTAGGTAGAATGCCTTGAGTTCTTTATACTGCTCTAATTCAACAAGAACCTAGGTAGATTGCCTTGAGTTCTTTATATTGCTCTCGTTCCGATCCTCACTATTTTGTTTTCTGGAGTGTAGCAAATGTTATATGTCATGGGATATACTTGCCTCCAACAAGTAAATGACCTGCCTAAGACCCGTTCGGACGAATAGGCCTTACAAAAACTCTTTCATATTTACTATCCAAATTAACAATCCGGACAATAAAAATAAAATTGCTAAAAATCTCTATCCTGGAATATTGAGCTCTAAAATCAAGTAGTGGCGATTGGCACATACAGCCCTGGTCCTCCCACAATAATTGTCATTGCACAAGACAGTTGTTAGAAACAATCAACAATCTGCTTCATGGGTCTTGAAGGAACGTAATTTCAAGGTCCAAATTTGTTGCAATAACAAAATCCGAACATTGACAAACACATAAAATTAAACCAAGTTAAAAACAAAAACATAATTAAAATGGTAACTTTTCAGTACAGAATGACTTCCATTTATTTAGATAATCCATACATGCTGACCACACCTGATACCTAGATGTAGGCTTGTAGCCCTTATCTTCAACTACTACATACGCACACAAGGCATTCTTTGCATAATAAGAAATATTACATGAAGGCTCAAAGCCACTTTATTTCAGTACTTCATGTCCAAAAGACCTGCTGGCATACTCACTGCTGAGCCCGAGAAAGAAAAACAGATTGAAGAGAGTCAGCAAAAAGCACAGTTTGCCCAAAGACAAGACTAAAAATCTTTATCGAAACCAAATTCATAATACAGTCTACTAAATAGCGAGCGGTACAGTTAAGCGAGCCTTGAAGGATTCAACAAGCTCTTTGGGATCAGTCTTTGTTGGCTTGTAAGCATCGATCTTGTTTATCTCCTGCACAAGGGTAAACAAGAATAATTACAATTCAAGAACCAAACTAAGATATACATTGGGAATCATGCCTCTTTCAAAGCCATGTTTAAAGTGAAGACAATATAAAAAGAAATAGCATGAGTGCCCTGTCATGCAGCAGACGTGATGATTGCTTCTAAACTTGCATAGAAGAGTATGATCAGATTCAATTAACTAAGCATTTACAGCAAAAGGTATAAACCACTAAAACATCATGAGAATCAATAGAAGATATCGAGTACCTATCAATCCAGATTCATCTTCTACTACATTCCAAACACACTACCTCTTTGGAGGCAAGCTGAGGCTTTTGTCACAACTCAAAACTCACGAGACTTATTGCCATTACCCATGGTAACTGTTAACCCCAAGGTGCTACCTTACACTAGGGGTAACAATTCGTGTTCGCGTATCGGGTTCGGATCACATCAAGATATGGATATAAAACTATACATGTCAACTCTAACCAAACCCATTTGACATGACCCCTTAACCCTAACCCGTTAATTTCATGTAGAATTTGTGTCAAGTTTGCGAGTCGTATTAAAAATTGCTAGATTTAGTGTCGTGTGTCGGGTTTGGCCTGTGTCAAAACATGGGTCTAAAACTATATAAGACAAACCTAACTCAACCTATTTAATTAAAATGGTCAAATCCTTCAACCCTAACTCACTAATTTCGTGTCGGAATTGCGGATCATATCAAAAATTGACAGCCCTGCTTTACACCCTAAGTTCCAAGCCTCTACTATAGGTTTCTACTGATTTTGTGCTAACATCCCAACTTCTAGAAATAATAACTTGAACTAGTGTAGAATGTAGATGTTGTTGACCTGAAGATTCAGCAAACTAACTCAATGGGAGAGACAAATGCCAAGGAGTAGAACTGAGAGAGAATTGGCAATAGCAATCGTATGGTTTTACAATGTACCTCGATCCATTTTGCAAGTTTAGGCCTTCCTGCTGTGATATCATACTTCGACACATCCGATAAGAAGATTTGGAATCTTTCAACAAATGGAATGTAAGCTATGTCCACCTGAAGATCATCACAGATACAGAATTCAATCACATATCAATGGGGGGAACACTAGAATCAAGGAAAATACTGCTCTATAACCATATTATCCGTTTCCCCTTTCCACTTTCCACATGTAAATCAACATGATCATTTTCTGTAGTATAATACTAAAATACACATAATCGAGAATTCAACTTACCGCACTGAATTGGCCTAGGAAGAATGGCCCATCATCGAACTTATGAAGAGCCTTTTCTAAGTGATCAAAAGCAGGACCTGATGCAAGTTCAAGGCATTAGTCGACCCAGTTTCTACATAAAATGCTATCCCTAAAGGCAGCAAGTTCAAAATCTTACCAGCTTCTTTTACTGTGTCTCCTTTGAATGATGTAAACACTGTCCTGTTGAAGGTGTCAGTGTAGGCTATCAACTCTTCAGCAAACTCTTTTTTCGCGGGATCCTACGATATTTTCCAGCATTTCTTTAGTCAAATTCTACTATAAACAGAAACAGAAACAGAACGAGAGAGCCGTTCTTGAACAAGGGCACAAATAAACCACGTAAATCTTACATTGGGCAAAAGAGAAGGCCCCTCAAAGTTGCTGTCTACATATTTGATTAAATCAAGACTCTCCCCAATGACTTTGCCATTGTGTTCCAATGATGGCACCTGATAATATGGAGAACGTGTTAATCAGTCAATAAAATCAAGAAGCTTAATCGAGTATGCAATAGAGATCACCCAAAAAAAAAAAAAATCAACTCAGGCATGTCTTCTCCAAAATCATCACCTTGTTTTCGGGGTAGACTTTTTCCTTGTACCAAGCAGGCCTGTTTTGGAGGTTAATTGGAACTAATTTAATCTTGTCTTGTAATCCCTGCACCAAAAAATATTCAGCAACATAAATATTAAGTAAAAAACAGAAAAGACACCAAGAAAAGGACAAATGATCCCTAAAGGAGCAAAGGGTCTGTCTCTTAATCCAAATTAGGAGTAAGAAAGAAAAGCCGTGTCAGATAACTTGAGCACAAAAAAGTGAAGTCTACAGACAATTTAAGAAATGAAAACAAAGAGCACAAGGTGAGGAAAACAACCTTATAATTCCTGGTAATCCACACACGCTGTGCAAATGGGCATGTGTAAGAGATGTACAACCTTCGAAAAACACAAACAAACAAAAAAGAGGCCAAGTTGATTTTTTAGCACACAGGGTAAAAACTATATAAATCCCAAACAAACACAAGTAAGGACAGTGTATGGACAAAAACAAAAACATGCAGCAACAAAAAAAAAAAAAAAAAAGACGATTAGGAGAGCAGACTGACCTCGTAGTTCCATCAAAGAGAGGAGGTGGGTTGGAAGTGGCATCCAATGGTGGGGGAAGATGCTCTTTCACGCTCCTGTACAACCCAGAAAAGTTAAGTAAACAATCTTACAGATTTTGACAAGAATGCACAAATCCAGAGACCCCAAATGGAAAACCCAATTGAGAAGATGGAAAATTTCGAATTCATTCATAAAAAAAATAAAAAGAGGATGGAAATTTTCGAATTCCTAAGCACTTACGTAGCGGCCATTGATGGTGGTGGTGGTAGTGTCGAGAGAGTTCCAAGATTCAGTTTTGTTCGTACTTTCGATTCTGATGCGCAATGGTGTCTAGGTTCATGGGGCTCCCCTTTATATAGCAGTTACCGTGTTACGACCCTGTGAAGTCGCGAGCAGTGACGAAATGTGACGGCTACGTGGGGCGTATCCCAGAATTTTGTGTCCAATTGATAGCAACATTAAAAATTGGTCTTTTTATGAGACCGATTCATCCGAACAGTTTTCGGACGTAGCCGGCTCGGAATAGTCTCAAATTATTTTTAAATTTAAAAAGAAGATTGTGAGATATTTATGGAATTTATTTGGTCAAATAAAAATTAGGTTGTTTAATCACTTATCTAGTCAGATAAAGCATTTCTAATAGCCTCATCAAAATAATTTTTTAGTTATTTTAGTGAGTCAATTTGATGAAATCACTAAAAAATCATTCCCACCAGCCTCACTATTTTAACCAAAAAGTTTTGATGAGTGAAAATACTCACCAATTCTAATGAGTAATATTCACTCACTAACTCAATCACCAATTTTGTTTCATCTTTCTCTCTCACCTCACATGATCAGCACACTTTTTTCCTTTTTTTTTCTCTCATTTTCTTTTCCCATCTCTCATCTCTCTTACACGATAATATCTTTATTTCATGGACATGAAAGATTCTTTGTAAAAAAATTAAAAAATATTAAATAGAGAAAGAATAAAGAAATATGAAAAAAATATTATTTAAATGGAATAGTGATAATAAATTGTTAAAATGGTGAGGCTTTTAGGAGAATTTTAAAAAAGTGGCTCACCAGAATAGAGAAAAGTTATTTTTAACTACTTTGGTGAGTAAAATTTGATGAAGCTACTAGGAATGCTAAGTGGTCTCTCGACTTTCACAATCACCTACACTCGAATTCTCTTAAATTCAAACGGATAATTTAAAAAGAGCTTTATCTGACATAGCCCCTTCTAGATACAAACTTTCTTTACATCTGCCGCCTGAATTACCAACAAGCAATTCCAACAGTAAATTATTGGGATTCTAATCCAATTTTTAGATCCGGTGAATGATAGACATTCCATATTATTTAAAATTTTATAGGAAAAAAGTTTACATATTTCTCAAAAACTAATACCCAAATAACAATGTTTTCTCCAAACTATTAAAAATTGACAACGTTCTCAATAACAAAAATATCCTAAATAAAATAAATACTAAAAGAAACATAAAAACTAAGGGTGGCCAAATTTAAAATTAAAAAAATAAAAAGATTTGTTTAAAAAAATCATTTTTTGAATTTATATGAGTATTTTTGTCTAATTGAAAAATATGTAAGGTCATTTTTGTATTTTTGTTAGCATTGGGGGCTTTGACAATTTTTTGATAGTTTATAAGAAACATTATCTCAATTAAAAGTTTTGAGGAGAAATTATCAATTGAATAATAGTTTGTAGAAGTAAGTAGACTTTTTCTATTTTTTAAATAATTAAAATAGATAGCATTTCTAGTAGCCTCACCAAATTTTACTCATCAAAATAACTAAAAATCACTTTTTTCTATTCTGGTGAGCCACTTTATTAAAATTCTCCCAGAAGTCTCACTATTTTAACTAGTCAATATTCACTATTCCATTTAAATAATAATTTTTTCATATTTATTTATTTTTTCTCTATATAATCTTTTTACAAAAAATCATTCATATCCATGAAATAAGGACATTATCGTGTGAGAGATGGGGGATTGGAGAAGAAAATGAGAGAAAAAAAGAAAAAAAGTGTGATAATCATGTGAGAGAGAAAGGTGAAACAAAATTTGGTGAGTGGGTTGTTGAGTGAAAATGTCTCATCTAATTTGGTTAATAATTTCAGTCATCAAATTTGTTTGGTTAAAATGGTGAGGCTGCTGGGAGTGGTTTTTCAGGATTTTCATCAAATTGGCTCACTAAAATAGCTAAAAAACTATTTTGGTGAGGCTACTAGGAATGCTCTAAAATAGCTAATTTTAGAAACCATTATTTTATATTATTTTTATTCTCTAAAATAGCTAATTTTTAAAATCATCGTTAATTTTAAAATAAATTACTATTAAATTATAATGATATTATAATTTTAAAATTACGTCATATCTGGCATCACTCTACGGACTACGGTAAAATTGGAAAAGTCTGGTTCATGATAAACAAGGGCGGTCCTACATTGGGGCTAGGGGGGCCCTGGCCCTCCCAAGCCCAAAAATTTTCCCCTAAAAATTTTTTTTTTCACAAAAAAAAAAAAAAAATTAAAATTAAAATTTTACCCCTTAATTTTTTTTAATTTTTTAATTTTTGCCCCCTCAAATTTTCTTTTTTCGATTTAGCCCTTCCATTTTTACAAGCCTGGTCCGCCACTGATGATAAAGTTGACTGCTCTTATTTGTATCCGTAGGTTTGGTTAATAAGGTTTGAATCCAACGGTGACAGGCCAGATGGCTAAAGCCTGACCTCTTATTCAAAAAGGAACGTGCATATTCACAAAAGTCATAATTTTTTTAAAAAAATAAAATTAAAAAAGGAATATTTTTCATCTAATATAATAATTCTGTAAATCTCACGTTATCTGATTTCATTCCTTGCGTCACGAGATAATAGGGTCGGCTCTAGAGTATAGGCAGAATTTTTTTTTTTTTTTTCCAGCTGTCTAAAGTATTCAGTTTAATAAAGTCCTCGATTAATAAATATTAATGAAGACTTATTTCATAAAAGAAATATCTAAAGCCTTCACTATCATTAATATTCTTTAATAAAGATATCAAATTATGATAAAAAAAAATTAAAAATTAAAAAAAGACATTACTATCATTTTATTTTCTTAAAACCTTAAATTTTCAACACCTCGTTCTTTGGAAGGCGACACACAAGAGGTTGTCTTGGCATTGAAAATGGGATTATGAATAATTTCGGGAGTCTTATTATGTATGCAAAAGAAATCCGACATGGTTTTTTTTGTTGGAATGTCAGTCATGCATGGAGATTGAGAAATGGAGCTGCTCATTAACTTGCGAAAAGAATCCTGATTCTTTTCCGGTTTTTTTTTAAAACCCAACAATCTGTAATTAATCAAAGTAAAAGCTTGAATTGTTTCTCTATTCAGACTGGCTTTGAGTTGATGACTGGGACCCAAGCGTAGGACAAGTTGTCTCCGGTGAGTCTCACATTTAATTAATAATTAAAATTTAAATCAAGAAAAAATTAAAATTTTTTTAAAAAAAAAACAGAAGGGTTGGCAGCCACCCCCATAGGTGGCCGATGGTGGCCCCGCGGCAACCCTCGACCCTTGGGGGGGGGCCTCGCGGCCACCCTAAGATCCTGGGGGTGGCCGCGTGTCATCCCTGACCCGCGGCCACCCCCAAAGTGGCAGCCACCTCTTTGTTTTTTTTAAAAAAAAAAAAATAGTAATTATGCTTTTTTTTAAAAAAAATATTTATTTATTTTTTAATTAAACAATCAATATATAATAAATTATTATTATTTAAATTATTATTCTACACAACTTTTCAAACTTCCAATCATTTCTTACAATTAAAAATAATATTTTTCAATTTAAAAATTCAACATTCAAACACATTTTTTTGTTTCGAAATTTGTGAAGATAATAAGAATTCAATTCTGATTTCAAAAATTCAATACCCAAACACGCCATTACTATTTCAAACGGTTATACAAGGATTGGGTTGACTCTGTTTTGCGAGAATTGTAGGGCTTGTTTGGCAAGCCTTGGAGCATAACAGTGTAGTGCCAGTCACTATTTACAATTTTTTTTTTTTTTTTTTTTTTACATTTTTCAATAATAATTAATATCAAAACATTCTTACTTTTTTCACTTTTTATATCACATCAATCATTTTTTATTATTATTCAAATAAAAAAATTCACTACGATACAAAACTTTTTCACTTTTCTATACAAATTTTTTTTACTTTATATCATCAGATCATCACTTTTTACTAATTTCAAAATTAACAACTCATTACTCTGTTCTGTACACGTATTTGCCAAACAAGCCCGTAAATGCTGAGCAACTTATTTTAGATAATCAATAACATTTCAGTCCTTAAAATAAAAAAAAATCTCATTCTTAAAACAAGTCATAATTTAAGAAAGGAACAAGGAAAATGGACGTCTAATAATGTATAATAATTCTATAAACCTCACGTTATCTGATTTCATTTCATTGCATCACGTACGGGATATGGGCAAGAATTGATCCATTTTTATGGGTTGAATATTCACACGACGGAAAATGTTTGGAGTCTTGTCGGAGGCTTTATGCCTTTATATAATTTCAAGCTGTTGATGATTTAATATGATGATATTAATTGCCACACTGCAGAATCGGAATTTCACTATCTATGCATTTCCTGTGCACATGTTGTGCATAGAGAGTTTTTCTATCATTTTCGAACTAAAAATGGCCACATGTTATGTGGCTAAAGAGACAAGCTAAGCCATTAGTTGAAGAGGAGATTATTAAAATAGGAAAAATTACAATTTAGTCTCTCAAATTGCCAATCGTTTTGCAAGTAGCCCTACGAACTACCAACGCTTATACTTTGGCCTCCCAAACTACTAAAAAGGTTTCAAAAATGCAAATTTTGTCGAAATATGCTTATAATATTTCTGCCACATGTCATTTTTCAATTAAAAATTAAAAAAAAATTAAATTTAAAAAAAAAAATTATTTTATTTTAATTTTTTTAAAAACAAAATAAAAAGAAAATGGGTGTTAGGGTGTGGCCTGCGAGCCACCTCCAGAGGTGGCGCTAGGGTCAGGGGTGGCCGCAAGCCCAAAAGCTACCCCCAAGGGTTGGTGGTGGCGTGCGGCCACCCCCCAACCCAAGGGTAGGGGTGGGCAAAACCGTGCAAAACCGCACGGACTCGCATGAACCGCCTCGTCTCGTCCCTACCGGTTTTCACATTGATTTTTGCCAAACTGTGCGGGGCGGGGTGGGGCACGGGTTTAGGATTTTTTTTCAACCCTAGATCCCCGCCTCACACCGTATAAACCTAAAACACCTAAAAATAAAAAACCCTAACCCCCTGTCCGACAACTCTGGCTGTCCTTCACGAGTTATGCGACTCATGCCTCACTTCAAATGTAATGAGTCATCCTTTTTTCATCTTCGTTGCTACTCACGCTTTGGATTCTTTAAGCAGGATTGGAGGAAGAGTGGAAGACTGCAGCTGAGATATGTTGACTGTTGAGACAGCGGCAGATTTGCGAAAAGAAGACAAAAGAAAAAGAAGAGATGAGGCCTGAATAATCATTTTCGTTGATTATTGAAGGCCTTAAGGGTAAAATTGTAAAAGGTGGGAGGTTGGAAGACTCTAGAAGCCACGTGGTGGAAGAGGGTTGAAGTTTTTTTCAATGTGATTTACAGCTATTAATCACTCACTACTAACTCCAAACGGTGTGTTTTACTATTCATTTTATTTTTTATTATTATTTTAAAAAAAATTAGAAGCTTCATGCTATGAATCATTTAACCCTAATTTCCCTAAACAAAAAACAGTAAAAAGTAAAAACGCTCGCAGCCTCTATTCTTCATTCTCCTCATCTTCTTCTTCCATATCTATCTTTCTCGCTCCTCCACTTTTTCTTTTTCTGGTTATTCTAGGGCTTGCAGAATGGCGACCATGGAGAGCAAGGGCTTGATAGGCCTCGTGAATTGGATACAAAGGGCGACAGGCATGGCTGATTCATCAACGCTCGCTTCAAGACCTTTAGTTGTGACTCTGGGATTGCGTCATCGTCCATAGGTTGGTTTTTCTCTATTTGTTATAATTTCTCTACGATTATTTGGTTCTTGAGAAAATCGAGGAAACGAGAAATTCGGTGATTTGTTTGGCTTTGGTTTGAATCCGCCCCACCCCGCACTACCCGCACCCCCCACCCTGCATCACCCCGCCCCGCACGTACCCGCCTCTCACGGTTCCACTCTATAACATGCGGTTCACGGGTTGAGAATTCTCAACCCGCAGGGGTGCGGGGCGGGGGCAAAAAGGACAAAAATCAGCCCCGCCCCGCCTTGTACACACCCCTACCCAAGGGTGTTAGCCACCTCCAAAACACCTATTTTCTTTTTCTTTTTCTTTTTTTTTTAAAAAAATAGAAAATAGAAAATTTAGTTTTTAAATTTTTATTTTTACAATTTTTTCTACAATTTTTTCTAATTGAAAAATGACATGTGGCAGTGATAATATAGAAATATTTTGACAAAATGAGACCTTTTGAAACTTTTGGTAGTTTGGGGACCAGAGTCCAAGCGTTGGTAGTTCGTAGGATTACTAGTGTCGTTCTCGTTTCCGGGGGGGAGGCGTTCAAGCCTCCCTCCCCGGCTCCTTGCTTCCCCTTAGCCTTTTTGGGCTAAGGTGGTTTTGTTTCCTCCCTGGTTTTTCTAGTGGAGGCTAGAGCCTCTCAGCCTTTAGGGCTGTAGCGTACTAGAGTTTTTTGTTCCTTTGGGTTTAGATTCGGTGGTAGTTGTAGTCCTCGTAGTCTATTTGGGCTATAGTGGTTGTTTGTTTCATGTTATTTTCTTTTATTTTGTTTTTCTGGCAGGGAAGATCAACCGTGAGGAGCCGAAGTAAGGGGCTGTCCTGACTATGTCGACGGTGGCATTTGTCTTGGCCGAGTTTCACTTTCTTCATTTTTGAAGCCAGAACTACGCTTGCCCGCCGTCTTCTGCCTGACACCCGTCTTCTAGCCATGGTCATCGTCGCCTTTTGGATCTGCAGCCACCTGATACGACTGTTTTGAAGCTTCATGACCGGCGCATGGCCGTCACGCGTCAGGGTGTTTTCACACTCTAGGCTGTGAGTGATGGCCACTCTCCGACTCTTTTGTCGTTTGTGGTGGTGTCCGGGGGTTACTGGAGATCGTTTGCTGCAAGGATTCTTCCGGTGGCGGCGAGTATTCTACACGCGCTATCGCCGGTGGCTCACACGCCGTCTCCAATGATAGTTTTCCTCTGGATGGCAACGCTATTTGGTTTTTTCCTGTGTGTTTATGGCAGTTTGCTCTATGGGTAGATTATTATAGTCTCTGCTTTTAGCCCAAAATGTGTGACTGACTCCTAGTTCAAGTAAAGTTTTATGTCAATGCAGCGACATCATTTTGGTTGGCTGGGATTTATTTGTAGCAACTGTCTGTATTGCTGAGTTTATTTGGCTCAGTTTGAGTATACACCTTTGTGTTGGTGTCTTATGTACACTTATACGGTGGTTTGATGTACCATTTTTATTGATTAATGAAAATTTGCCTTCCATCCTAAAAAAAGATACACAAAAAATAGTTTACTTTTATCACATTTCTTCGAAATGCTATATAAATTCATTGGGTTGGTGAATAAAATAAACAAGAATTAATTATCTCAATCCAGTAATTATTTTGCTCTCGAGAAATTAGGCAGGTAACACCATGACTATTTGGGTCATGGCCATGAGGCGATATCGGATTCTTCTGGCTTTTCCTTCATTGCTTCGATCCCTTCCAATGCCTCCACAACTTCTTCCATGGAAGGTCGGCTTTTAGGATTAGACGCTATGCACTTTAGAGTGAGTTGCGCTACCTGCAACGCAGCCTGGGATGAATACTGGCCCTTCATCCGCACATCCATGAGGGCTTTCACCTCTCCCTCGCTACAAAGAAATGGCTTCCACCAATCCACCAGATATTCCTTTCCCTTGGGCCTTTTTGGATCAAACCCCCGTAGGCCTGTTAGCATTTCGAGCAGCACTACACCAAAGCCATACACAATACTGTTCTCGCACAAACAACCTGTTGAAGAATATATAGTGCAATGCAAGGCATAAAAATGGATTCGGCTCGGGTTCAATTCAATGCCAAGACTGACTTCATTTATGCATGTGATTAAATAGCGGACTTAATTTCAAATACAAATTAAGCTTGGGGAATAATGATAGTTGTACATCACCCCTACAACAAATGTACAACACCCCTTCATATGGGGTGGGCCCCACACACTGTAGGGCCCACCCTATGTGAAGGAATGTTGTACATTTGTTGTACACTTGGTGTACAGGAATCACTTCCCAAGCTTGGGTTCAATTTCAGTTGAACGTGTTGGATTTGGGAGTAATCCATGCCAAACCCTTGAATATGCTTCCCATAAAAGACTATTAAATTTCTAGCATTTGTTTAGAGATATCATTACCTTTTTCAAGGTATTCCGGAGCGGCATACCCACGATCTATGTGCACCGTGCTGTGAAACCCCAATTTTGCCCACCCAAATTTTGAGACTTTTGCATTGTAGTTCTGTGGGAGTATAAAAAGGCAAGTACAAACAACAGAGATTATTATATTGTTGAAATATGTATGTAATATGGGTATTGGGTGATAAGCATATATACTAATTACCATATGATAGAAAACGTACACCAAGTTTTGCTACAAACAAGATTCGATGTATTTTGTGTGCGATGGATATTAAACAAAAATTTAAGTAATATATTACTAGGAGTAAAAATGCAGGCAAATAATAACCGTTATTCGATATCCGCTCATGCGGCGATGCAATTAACAAAAATAATTATTCGCATATGCGGATAACAGTTTTAGTATATGCAAGTGAGGTTAATAATCACGCGGATAACGATTTTAGTGTATACATGTGCAATTAATAACCACATCCGCATTCCATTTATATATTATATATATTTAATTAAATTCACTAAAGCGAAATCGTTTTGAATTTGGTAAGTTTAGGACATTTAGGTTATGTTAGGTTTTTTTCACTATCATCTTATCATCTTAAAATCATGTCTCACTACATTTTTTTTTTCTTTTTCTTTAGGTAATCCAAATCCCGATTACTCTATGAGATAATGACCCTTTTATGGCTGATAATCGTGAATTGCGTAGCAAGTGAAATCTTAATTTACTTAAGCTTATATATAGTAATAACTGCAATATTTAATCTTGCATATAGATTTAAATAGTAATTCAAAACGCTCATTACTTCATCTGCGAATAACGAATAATAACCGCATTTAATAACCACGCGGATGCGGATAGTAATCGCATGATATGGATGTGGATACCTAAAAATGATAACAGTATTATGTGTCTGCGGATGCGGATATCACTAATAATCGCATCCACATTTTCACCCTTATATATTACTAGTGCTGTATTTGATTGTTCACTAACTAAAAGGCAAGTGTGTGCTTAATTATATTCCAACCCCAAATTACTATAGCTGAAACAACATGTTTGCATATCTTCTCTAATGTACTTAATTAAAAAAAGAAATTAAAAGGAAACAAAAAAGGAATTTGAAATAATTAATGAGATACCACCGATCGTTTCAACATATATAGCAGCTAGGTTTCTTATCTAGTTTTGAGTTCCTAGCTATATTACCAGCAACAAATTAGAGCATTAAACTAAAACTAGAAGTAGAAAAGAAGATGTGTGATAAAGAGAAACAAACCTTATCAAGAAGTATACATGAGGCTTTAAAACAACTGTATGTGACTTTGTTTTCTAAATTGTGTAAGAAAGCCAGGCCACGAGCTGCTCCAATGGCTATTTTCAGTCGTATGTCCCAAGAAAGTGGTTCAGGATTCACTGCCCAACCAAAAAGGTCATTTAGTTAATTAATTAACACAATAATCCTATTAGGCACAAGCTAGTTCTATTTTCTCAATTTTCTCCTCAAATTCATATATACTTCGAAAAAGATGATTCTCCAAGCTTCCCCTCTGCAGGTACTCGTACACAAGGAGCAGCTGTTCACCCTCCCAACAGTATCCCAAAAGCCTGGCCAAGTTGGGATGATATAGCCTTCCTAAAAAATTTACTTCTGACTGCACAATCAAATGGGAAATTAAGGGAAGAACATATTACTCTCTAAATAGTGATATTCGGAATTAAGTCTATAAATAAAGAAAACTGGTTAAACACAATTCAAAGTCATTTGCTATTACATGCAAGACCATGTTAATTGGCATGTTAATGCATTAGATTTCATGTCGACCCAATAACAAAGTGACAATTGACAAGTAGAGAGAACATGAAATCCCAAATGGTATTATTTAGTGCAGTGGTTAGTTCACAAAAAGGCATCAAGTTGGTCATCTGGCTTGTTGTTGATTGGTACGTAGGTCTCAGGGTCGAATCCCAAAATGGGAGGTGCTTGGAATTATGTCACATTGTCGGCCACGTATTTATTATTGACTCGCGCGGTGAGACTGGATCAGGCTATGTGTAACGACCCTCCCAAAGACATAATATTGTTCACTTTTAACTTTCTATAACCAGAATTCTCAAGAAGTTACTCATCTTAGTATGACTCTTGTACGAGCATGCTTAATTACAAAATTTTAATAATTTCATGGTCATCACGATTTTAAAACGCGTTGTTTCAATAAGGGTGCGAATATACATAAAAGCATATTCTTATTCTAATACCCAGACGAGACGATGTGGGATGTCATACCATAACTCAAGAACCTCTATTTTGTCTCAAATTATACACAAATTTCAGAATGGGGTCATGGCCTCTTGTTCTCCGGAAATCCCTCTAATTTCGTCATAAACTATGCACAAATTTAAGAGTCGGATTAACCCTCCTAATGCCGTCCGTGCAGGGTGTGCCTAATTCTCTTATTATTTTCTATTTCTCATCATTTTTGCTGCCGAATATAGAAGTAACTGTAGATTAAAGAGTTGAAATTGATACCTGCCGCTCTTGGGAATCTCGCATATTGTCCGAGTACAATTTCTGGATAGCAACTGCCATTCCAGTGCCGACCTTAGAAGGTTTGAGCGTCTTCTCATCCATCCTACCCTTGAAAACTTTCCCAGACTCTCCCTTGCCCAAAAAACGGTCGGTCTTGAAATTCTTAGTGGCAGTCTTCAACTCTGAAAAGCTGAATATTTTCAAGTTGGGCGTCTCCAAGATTTTCGCATCACCACCAGCTCCCTCTGAACTACTTGATGCCACTAAGAAATGGAAAAACAACATGATCAAATATTGTACGTAACTTGCAGAAGTCAAGAAAGAAGAAATGGAAAAACTCCAAGATTGAAAGAATATGTGAAAATCTGGAAGACTTTGGAGTAGCACTTGTACCAGCTGGAGTGGCTAGTAACGGGGTGGCAAGATGATCAGGTTCACGAGAGAGAGATCCTAAGGAAAGGCCCATCTTGGTCAACACCCTGTATCAGAAACATAACACAAAAGAAAGTGATCCCTACCTCTATAAATGTATACATCCACGGCTAAAACGGCACTTAACATCAGCAGTATTAGTTTTGTTCTTTCATTCATTCTCAATCAACTTCCTTATCTTCCACAAATAGTTCAATTCGTAAGGGTCCAGCTCGATCAACAAACCCTTATCTTTTGTGTGTGTGTATTGCATGCCGTCTCACTTAAAGGTTCTTTTGGGATTAGGAACGAAAAAACACTGTCATGAGAGAGAGAGAGAGAGAGAGAGAGAGACCTGGGTTTTGGATTGAAGGAAGCCCCGAGAATCCAAGCCGTAAACCACGTCGTTGATTTTGTGATATGCAAAAGAATTAAGCAGATCGTCTCGGAAGTAGCAAATATATATGATTGGTTCAGTACTCTGATAAACCTGTCTGCAAACTTCATGCATGGTCTTTATCTTACGTAAGGAATTGGTTCTTAATTTGACTCAAAGTCAAATGAAAGACTTTGAATTATTGTGTCCTGAGGGACCCACCGGGGAGGTGAGGCCAACGCGGATTGCTTTTCATAGAAAAGGAAGCCGAAGAAAAGCATTGGCCACGGAAAGAACTAATTCCTAAAATGGAAAGATTAGCTGGGTGGGGAGTACGTTGCAAGCCACAAGGCAGAAAAGCAACCTCGTTGCTTCGTGGAAATTAAAGTGGGTGAGAAAATTTGTGTGAAAGAGAGACTGCGGACCAATCAGGAGCCGAAAACGCATAAATGTCTCTATCACTAAGTTCCTTTTCTTTTCTTTTCTTTTTTTCTTTTTGTTTTATTTTTTGTTCTTTGCAGAGTCAAAAGAAAAAAATTCGTTCTTTGGTTTCTGGAAATTGTAGGGGGATTTAATAATTAATTCAACGATTTGAATTTCGACCAACCACAGTACTGTACGCATCTAATAGTACTACAATGTACAATTCATCAATAGTACAATGTATAATATAACCAATTATTGGAGCATTTTGTTTGGATGAAGTGACAAAGAACGGCGTCGTTCCAGCAATGCAAAAGGAATGGAGATTTTCACATTTTTTAGCATAAGTTTTTAAAATATTAATTATAATTTTAAAATTAAAATTCTTAATTTTTACCATTATATCGATTTAATTTACACCATTAAATTTTTCCGTCGATTAAACAGATTTTGTTAAACAAATAACAATTTATAGGGCTTAAACCCCTGCCTTACATTGCAGTTGAATGGTCAACTATCTTTCAAACAAGAATATTTTGTTGAAAATTTGTCTATACTTAAACATTTTAGGTCAAGGAAAAGCTGTTCAAGAATCTTGACTTTTGAAAATATGATTTGAGTTTTCAATTGATTGACTTCTTGTTTAATTAAGTTGTCTATTGTTTAGGGTCATGAGATTTTTATAGGAATTATTAAAAAAAATATTAATATATGATCTTGTACGTACTAAATTAGAGTTTGAATCCAAGGGCCTTAGATTGCATAGCTCTTGTTTATCTAAGACATAGAGGAATGGAGATTTTCACATAAAGACATAAATTTCTAACAAATTGAGTTGTAGAAAAATTCTTTCAATCCAGTATCTAAAAATATCATATATCTCTTAACATATGAGAAGTCCTTGGCACAATCTTTTATTAGGGTTTAATGCTCGGTTGTTAAACCACGATCAATATTCCACAAAATACATTTCAGTGCCACAATATTTCAAAATCACTTTATAAACTTCTATCAATAAATTAGATAAAACTTTAACAAATAATCCATATTTTGCACTGTAGTGTAGAGTGGTTTTTTTTCCCCTAACTTTGGTTAATGCCAAAGATTTGTCTTTTTGTACGTTTAAGATGATTTTCTACTATTGAATTATATGTATTGATTTGTAATATGAAATATGATGGTTTGTGAAATAATATATAGAATGAAATATGATTGAAACGAAGGAATTGTGACTTGTAATGAGCTTTTCAACTATACAATGTTGTGTTATAAGGACGAATGTTAAATTGCGCTCTCATCCACTACTTTGAGATGAAAAGAAGAAATTGGAGTTTTTAATGCGTTCCTGGATTGAGTTAAAATGGCGAAGAAATATGTTGAATTGATGAAATTAGTTCAAGCAACTGAAGAATCAATTCAATCATCATATTCGATCCATTTTTTAAATGATTTGGAAGCATCTGAAAGAAAAATAGAAATATTTGGCACTAACCAAAGTTAGGAGAAAAAATAACACTCTTTGCAATATATGAATTTTTTGTTAAAGTTTTATCTAATTTATTGATAGGAGTTTATAAATTGATTTTGAAACATTGTGGCACTAAAATGTATTTTATAGAGTATTTATAGCCATCAAAAACTTCAAAGCTCGTTTAGGGTTTAGTATTAAACCGTGACCAATATTCCACAAACTACATTTCAGTGCCACAATGTTTCAAAATCACTTTATAAACTTCTATCAATAAATTAGATAAAACTGTAACAAATAATTCATATACTGCATTGTACAATAGTCTTTTTTTCCCCAACTTTGGTTAGTGCCAAAGATTTTTTTTTTTGTATTAGATGACTTTTTACTATTGAATTATATGTATTGATTTGTAATATGAGATAGGATGGTTTGTGAAAGAATTTATAGAATGAAATATGAGATGAAAGAATTGTGACTTGTAATGAGCTTTTCAACTATATAATGTCGTGTTATCAGGATGAAGGTCAAATTGAGATCTCATCCACTACTTTAGGATGAGAAGAAGAAATTGGAGTTTCTAATGCGTTTCTGGGATTGAATTAAAATGGCGAAGAAAGATGTTGAATTGATGAAATTAGTTCAAGCAACTGAAGAATCGATTCAATCATCAAATTCGATCCATTTTTTGAATGATATGGAAGTTTTTGAAACAAAAAGAGAAAAATCTTTGGCACTAACCAACGTTGGGAGAAAAAAGACCCATTTGCAGTGCGGTATATGATTTTTTGCTAGAATTTTATCTAATTTATTGATAGGGGTTTATAAAGCAATTTTAAAACATTGTAGCATTGAAATGTATTTTATGGAGTATTTATAGCTGTCAAACACTTTAAAGCTCATTTAGGGTTTAGGCCTCGGTTGTTAAACCGCCTCAGTTCATTTTTTTTTTCTGTCTCTTTGGACGGAAACCAAGTGTCAAAAAAAAAAAAAACCTATAGAAAAAAGCTTACTTAAAAACGATGGGTATTTTTTGTCAGAATAAGATACATTGGGGGGTCGATTGTCACTTTTTGAACATTTGATGCCAAAACGCAAAAGGGTTGAGAATTTGTGAGGGCAAAGTGTATTTAGTTTTTTATTTTTTTTCCTTTTCTCAAATTTATAAGAATATTTTTGTCTTATTGAAAAAATTTAAGGTCGTTTTTGTCTTTTTGTCGGTCTTGGATGGATCTTGACAATTTTTGATAGTTTGAGATGACATTGTAATAATTCAAAGTTTGGGAAGAAATATTACCAATTAAGTAGTATTTTAAGGGGGTACATAGATTTTTCTAAAAAAAAAAAATCAATATTTTTCTAAGCTTATCTATTGTACTATAACTTCTTAGTCCGTATAATATTAATTTTTTAATGAGACATTTTGAAAATGTTATTATTATTATTATTATTATTTTGGGGGTGCGGGGGTTAGAAAAATAGATAATTAAGGTGCTAATGAGGAGACCTACAAATCCATAGAGAGACATCACAATTCCCTATGGGAAAAAAAAATTTATTTGTGGAGACAGAAAAAAATATATTCAAAATTCCTACCAAGATAACTGGAAATTCAAAGAAATAAAAATCCTAACAAACCTAAAAAAGATAAAATCCCAACAAAAATTACTTGTCTTTCAAGACCTTGCTATAAGTTCCATCCATATATATGTTTTGATCGCCAACTAGATCTAGCTAGTTGCATTTTATTGAAATTGAGAGATTAACACAAGTGAATTTAACTTCTTTTTGTGTCTATTTCATGAGTAACTCTCATCAACTATCACTATTCTCAGTGAAGTCTTAAAAGTAATTCATCTAATTGCTTAGATCTAAAATAATAACATCCACGCGGCCGAAGATTTTGAGACATTAAGCAGATGTTGCCACTTCGTATCAAAAGATTTTCGTTCTTTTTTCCTATTTTAAGACAAAAATCGAAATTTTTTTCAATTCAGTTTATTAAACTAACATGTATCCAAAATCAATGTAAAAATCACATGCATTTTAATTCCCACATGTATTTTAAATAGAACAAGTGATTCTCACGTGCATTTTTAAAAATCTACTGCATCTCATATACATTTTAGACACAAGTCAGTTTAATAGGCTAGTTTGAAAAAAATTCCTGCAATTCAATTTATGTTCCGCTTGTTTCGGCGTAAAATGATTTCTAGAAAATGGTTTCGGTATTTTCCAGTGTTTGGTAGGGACGAAAATAATGGTCAACCGGAAAATGATTTCCGTTTGACAAAAAATGCTTAATAAATTTCGGCAAATGATTTACGCTTTTTAAAAGCGTAAATTATTTTCCGTAGATGGTAGATGTAATCGACTCTCTTTTAAACATCGCAGTCGACCTTTACGTTCAAGCAGTTGACTATTGTCGAATTTTGACAAGTCAGATTCCGACTCCAGTCGGTGCCGGATTCCGGCGACGTCCGATAGATGTCGCAGGATTTCGGTGATACCATGCCAGATTCTAGCCAGTCAATCAGGCGAAGTCCGGCAGATGTCTCCGGATTCCGGGGATACCATGCCAGATTTCGGCCAGATTGGCCGAAATCTAGCCAGAGCGGCTAGATCTCCGGCTATCTCACCGAATCCCGGCCCGGATTCGGCCAGAACGCCGGAGATCCGGCCATCTCTATAAGAAAACCCTAGACATCATAGATAGTCTTCAATATACAATTCTTACTCGATTGTATTGCATTTGCAAGTCACGCTCAAGTAGGACAGCAGGAAATGAAACTCCTAATGATCCTAGCCATTCATTGCGTATAACTTTGTGTATAAATAGGTGAACGATCTATTCCCGAATCAATCAAAGCATATTAGTCTACTTCGCAAATACAGATTAAAAATCTATTGGCTCCTCATTAAAAACTATATTGCAAAAAATTAAAAATTTCAAGGAAAAAATCATAATTTTTTAAAATCTAGAGGCCAAATTAAAAATCCACCTCTTATTTCAGATTAAAAAAAAAGAAAAAGAAAAAGAAAAAGAAAAAAAAAGAATTGTTTCACCTTTGTTTTAATGTTATGTTACCATACATACATGGGCAAATATATGAAGAGGTGCAAAACTAAAAGCCGCTACTTTCTAAGAAATATGAAATTCGCATTAAATTTCCACAAACAAACTAAAAATGGCCACGTGTTATGTGGCTAAAGAGACAAGCTAAGCCATTAGTTGAAATAGGAGATTATTTCATTGTATTTTATTAGGAAAAATTACAATTTAGTCTTCCAAACTGCTACTCATTTTGCAAGTAGTCCCACAAACTATCAACACATGGACTAAGACTTCCCAAACTACTAAAAAATTTCAAAAATGCCCATTTTGTTGAAATATGCCTATAATACCCCTGTCACGTGTCATTTTTCAATTAAAAAATAAAAATAAACTAAGAAACTAAAAAAATTAAAAATTAAAAACTTTAAAAAAAAACTAAAATTTATTATTATTATTATTATTATTTTTAAAAATAAAAGAAAATGGGTGCGATAACTGTGACATCCCACATTACGTGGGTATAGGAATGTGTATATACTTATATGTATACTCACACCCTTCTTGACACAACGCGTTTTAAAGCCGTAATGGTCATGAACTTATTAGAACTCTGCAGTTAAGCGTGCTTCTACAATAATAGTACCGAGATGGGTAGCCTCGTAGGAAGTTTGGTTTGTGATGGATCGTTACAACAACCACCCCCCATGGGGAGGGGGTGGCCTGCTAGCCACCCCTAGAGGTAGTCGGCACCATCTCTGTAGTAGCTCACAGCCACCCCTGACCCTCGAAAGCCACCCCCAGGAGTTAGGGGGAGGCGCGCGACCACCCTTGGCCATTGGGGGTAGCTGCACGACCAACCCCGACCCCTGTGGCCACCTCCGTCCCCAGGGAGTGGCCGATGGTACACCCATTTTCTTTTTCTTATTCTTATTTTTAAAAAATAAAATAAAAATAAAATAATTAGTTTTTTTGTGTAGTTTTTTAATTTTTTAGTTTTTTTTATTATTATTTTTTAATTGAAAAATGACACATGACATGAGTATTATAGGCATATTTCGACAAAATGAGCCTTTTTGAAATGTTTTAGTAGTTTGAGAGGACAGAGTCCAAACGTTGGTAATTTGTAGGACTACTTGCAAAACTGCTAACAGTTTAAGGGGTTAAACTATAATTTTCCCATTTTATTATCTTTATCATTAACTAATTATCTTGATTAGTGGTTTTTGAGTCATACAAGTGATAAGATACACAAAAAAATAGTTTACTTTTATCAAATTTCTTTGAAATGCTATATAAATTTATTGGGTTAATTGGTAAATAAAATAAACAAGAATTAATTATCTCAACTCCATTAATCATTTTGATCTCGAGAAATTAGGCAGGTAACACCATCACTATCTCTATTTGTGTCATGGCCATGAGGTGATGTCGGATTCTTCTGGCTTTTCCTTCATTGCTTCGATCCCTTCCAATGCCTCCACAACTTCTTCCATGGAAGGTCGGCTTTTAGAATCAGACGCTAGGCACTTTAGAGTGAGATGCGCTACCTGCAACGCAGCCTGGGATGAATATTGGCCCTTCATCCGCACATCCATGAGGGTTTTCACCTCTCTCTCGCTATAAAGTCATGGCTTCCACCAATTCACCAGATATTCCTTTCCGTTAGGCCTTTTTGGATCAAACCCCCGCAGGCCTGTTAGCATTTCAAGCAGCACTACACCAAAGCCATACACAATACTGTTCTCGTACAAACAACCTGTTCAAGAATAGTGCAATGCAAGGCTTAAAAATAGAATCGGCTCGGGTTTAATTCAATGCCAAGATCGACCGACTTCATTTATGTGATTAATGCTCCGTTTGTTTCGGCGTAAAATGATTTCTGAAAAATTGTTTTGGTATTTTTCGATGTTTGATAGTGGCGAAAATAATGGTCAACCGAAAAATGATTTCCGTTTGACAAAAAATGCTTAATAAATTTCGGAAAATGATTTACGCTTTTTAAAAGCGGAAATCATTTTCCGTAAATGGTAGATGCAGTTGACTCTTTTTTAAACAACGCAGTCGACCTTTACGTTCAAGCAATTGACTATTGCAAAATTTCGACAAGTCAGATTCCGACTCCAGTCGGTGCCGGAATTCGACAAATTAAGCTGGAATCCGGCGACATCCGGCAGATGTCGTCGGGTTCTGGGGATACCATGCCAAATTCCGGCTAGACTGGCCGGAATCTGGCCAGATCTCCGACTATCTCGCCGGATCCGGCCAGAATGCCGGAGATCCAGCCATCTGGCCGGAATCCTGGACGGGCCGAGATACTGGCCGGAGAGGCCGGATCCAGCCAGAACGCCGGATCACCGACCATCCGGCCTGATCTGGCCAGAACGGCCGGACCCCCGGCATCTGGCCGAATCTCCGGCGAAACTGGCCAGGACGGCCAGCTTCCGGTCAACTGGCCGGATTCCGGCAACTTCTGCCGGAATATGTATATGCCAAATATAAAAAAAAAAATATTTTTATATTATTTTATATTAATATTTTTTATTTTGTGAATAAAATTTTATATTAATATGATTAAATTAAAATATAAAAAATATTTGTAATTTTCCGTATGCTCCAAACATCGAAAAATGATTTCGACGAAAAATATTTTTCTAAAAAATGACTTCCCTAAAACTATGTTACAACAGAAACAATTTTACACTGAAACAAACGGAGTATAAATAGCAGACTTAATTTCAAATACGAATTAAGCTTGGGTTCAGTTTCAGTTGAATGTGTTGGATTTGGGAGTAATCCATGCCAAACCCTTGAATATGCTTCCCATAAAAGACTATTAAATTTCTAGCATTTGTTTAGCTTGAGATATCATTACCTTTTTCAAAGTATTCCGGAGCGGCATACGCATGATCTTTGTGCACGGTGCTGTGAAACCCCAATTTTGTCCACCCAAATTTTGAGACTTTTGCATTGTAGTTCTGTCGTGGGAGGATAAAAAGACAAGTACAAACAACAGAGATTATTATATTATTGAATATGTATGTAATATGGGTATTGGGTGATAAGTATATATACTAATTACTATATGGTAGAAAACAGTTTTGCTACAAACAAGATTCGATGCATTTTGTGTGTGAGGGAGATTAAACAAAAATTTAAGTAATATATTACTAGGAGTGAAAATGCAGGCAAATAATTAATAACCGCTATTCGATATCCGCGTATGATGATACAGTTAGCAAAAATAATTATTCCCATATGCAGATAACAGTTTTAGCGTATATGCATGTGCGGTTCATAACCACGCGGATAACGATTTTAGTGTATGCATGTGCGGCACATCTGCATTCTATTTATATATTATACATAATTTAATTAAATTCACTAAAATGAAGTCGTTTTGAATTTGGTAAGTTTAGGATCTATAGGTTATGTTAAGTTTTTTTCACTATCATCTTAAAAGGTAAAGCTTGGATGAAGTAAAATTTTCGGAATTCATCCGAAAATTTTGCTGGTCAGTGGCATTCTTGTAACAATGACCATTTTGCTTTTTCTTTTCTTTTTATTTTTCTTCGAGTAATCCAAATCCCGATTACTCTATGAAACAATGACCATTTAGGGCTGATAATCGTGAATTGTGTAACAAGTGAAATCTTAATTTATTTAAGCTTACATATAGTAATAACTGCATTATTTAATCTTGCATATTGATTTAAATAGTAATAAAAAACGCTCATTATTTCATATGCAAATAGCGAATAATAACCGCATTTAATAACCGCGCAGATGCGGATAGTAATCGCATGATACGGATGCAAATACCTAAAAGTGATAACAACATTATGCATTTGCGGACGTGGATATCACTAATAACTGCATCCACATTTTCACCTCTATATATTATTAGTGCTGTATTTGATTGTTCCCTAACTAAAAGGCAAGTGTGTGCTTAATTATATTCCAACCCCAACTTACTATAGCTGAAACAACATGTTTGCATATCTTCTCTAATGTACTTAAAAATAAATAAATTAAAATTAAAAGGAAACAAAAAAGGAATTTGGAATAATGAGATACCATGGTAGGGGTGTACAAACGGAGCGGTTATAACCGCTTCAAAACCGTTAACCGCTAACCGCTTTTATATATATATAAAATTGGGACTGGGGAGGGGAGACTCGGGAGAGGGGCGTCGTTTTGGGCTTGCTGAATGCCCAAAACGACGCCGTTTTTTAGACTATATAAATACATATTTTCATTTTTCAGTTTAGGCCTTAGGGTTTGTCAAACGGTTCCTTCTTTCTGCCTCTGCCGAAGTTCTGCGGATCTGAAGCTCTGCGCCTCTGCCCTTTGCCCTTCTTCATTTCATTTTCCTCTCAACTCTCAAGCTATCTTTAGTCTTTAGTCCAGACGGCGTGCAGACTCCTCACCTCACCTGCAGCTTGCGCCGCTCGCCCTGTCACGGACCTCTCTGATCATCTTGTCTCCGCCGCCGCTGCTACATTGTAAGGTTCTTTCATTTCTTTCATTTTTTTCTCAGTTTCTTTCTCAGTTTCTTTCTCGGTTTCTTTTGTTTCTTTCTCTGATTGGGGGATTGCTTTGAATATCAGGGTTTGATCGAGCATTTGGAGAAGAAGGGAATTTTTGGTATGTAATATTATTGTCTTTGATATTAGCTTTTTTTCTGCTATCTTTTTCCATTGTATATTCCGTTTGGTTCCCGAGAAACTGTAGAAAGAAGAAGTAAGCATGTTAATCTTGTAGCCACCAGTTCTTCTTATCTGAACATTTTCTCAGAATCTCATTTACTGTACGTTTGATTGACCTTTTCTTTTCTTTTTTTTCTTTTTTTTTTTGGATGACTAAATGTCTTTTTCTTTTCTTTTCCTCTGATTTCCTTGCTGCCAAATGGAGCATGATTTTGTATTGTATTTTCCTTTGTCTTTGGATTGAGATGGCATATGATCAATGTTCAGTGTCTTCAGTTTTAGTTCTGGGTCAGTTACAATTCTATGATTGTTAATGCTAAAGCTTTTATTTTGTTTTTGCAATGCTAATTGCAGAAACATTTATGATATATGTCTTATGTCTCTGTAATTTTTTTTTTTTTTTCTGATGTGTCTTATGCCTCTGTAATTTTCTTCCTTTTTTTTTTTTTTTTTTTTGTTTTAACATTTATTATTTATGTATGCATTAATGTGTCCTACCCATATCACTTTTAAATGATAGAATTAGAATTTGGCAATTCTGGGTTGAATTGCAAACGGGTGATTTTTCTTATCATAAATTTATCATTTATTTTTATTTTATTTTATTTTTCTTATCATAAATAAAATAAAAAGCTGATATCAAAATTTTATTTTATTTTATTTTTCTTATCATAAATTTATCATTTATTTATAACAGATGGAGGATGCTAATAGTGGTACACTTGGTTTAATTGGTACTTCTTCGACTCCCCGTGGGTAGCCCTGCCCTTGTTCTTATGGATGAGGATAATCCCGGAACACCTTCCTCCATAAATACTCAAAAACCCACACAATCCAAAAAACGACATGTTAATCAATCTCTTACATGGGAGCACTTTACAAAGGTGGAACCAATTGATAAAGAGAACCTTAAAGCTAGTCGCAATCATTGCAAGAGATTGATAGGGTGTCACCATAAAAGACAAGGCACTTCACCCATGATGACCCACCTTACCTTTAATTGTCCAAACTCGCCACTTAGAAAACCAAAAATTGCCAAAGATCAAACTTCGTTGCAGATGTCATTTAAGAAGGCGGCAGAAGACACCCAACTAGGATATGTAAAGTATGATCCGGACCGTGTAAGGCGTTTGCTTGTTCAGTATTTCATCTTATGTGAGTTGCCTTTTAGTCATGTAGAGAGTGAAGGGTTTATATTATTTGTTAATGGATTGGAACCTAGGTTCAATTTGCCTAGTCGTGTTACTATACAAAGAGATTGTTTGAAATTATATGAGGAAGAGAAGGTTCATTTGAGGGCTTTGATGAGTGGTCAAAGGATTTGCTTCACTACTGATACATCGACATCCATACAAAATTTGAATTACATGTGTGTTACCGCTCATTTTATAGATTGTAGTTGGGTATTGCATAAGAAAATCGTGAAGTTTTGCCTAGTTCCCAATCATAAGGGTGAGACTATTGAAAAAGTGTTGGATAATGTAATGCAAGAATGTGAGATTCATAGTATCTTCACAATTACAGTTGATAATGCCTCGTCTAATGATGTAGGTATTGATTATGTGAGAAGGAGGATAAAGGAAAAGAATTCAACTGTTTTGGGGGGTGAGTTTTTTCACATGCGGTGTGCTGCCCATATTTTGAATCTTGTAGTAAATGATAGTTTGAAAGAGTTAGAGGACTCTATTTGTAATGTTAGAAATGCAGTGAGATTTGTAAGGTCTTCATCGGCGAGGATGACAAAGTTTAAGAGATGTATAGAACAACTAGATATTCAAAGTAAGAAAGTTGTGTGTCTAGATGTTCCTACTAGATGGAATTCAACATACTTAATGCTAAGCATTGCTAAAAAATACCAAAGAGCATTTGAAGTATTGGGGGAGGAGGATAGTCAGTTAGTTGTTCCAACATATATTGATTGGGAAAATGCTAGGGCATTTGTGAAGTATTTGAAAACTTTTTATGATGCCACATTGATAATTTTTGGTTCAAATTATGTCACTGCTAGTTTATTTTTCATGCAACTTTGTATTATTCAAGATGCCTTGAATGATGGGTGTCTAAGTTCTGATCACATCATGAGTACCGTGGCTGTTAGCATGAGAAGTACTGGGGGAGTATGGATAAGATAAACTTGATGTTATCTATTGCTTTTGTCCTTGATCCGCGCTACAAGATGAAGATTTTGGTGTGGTGGTTGAAAAGGTGTAATGGGCCAATATGGGCGGATAAAATAGAGAAAAGGGTGAGAGAGCTTTTGGATCGTTTGATTGAGCAATATAGTAAGTTTCAGGGGATTGCGGTGTCTCAATTTAATGCGACTTCAAGAAGTGCAAATAATACTAACTTGAATGTTGATGATGATTACACAGAAAATGCAGTGGATAAAATTCATAATCTCATCTCCCAACACCTTGAGGAAGAGAATGATTTTGAATGGAAGTCGGAGGTGGATAGGTATTTGTTGGATGGGTGTGAAGCAACAATAAAGGACTTTGATGTTTTAGGTTGGTGGAAGATTAATGCATCTAAATATCCTATCATTGCAGCAATAGCCCGTGATGTATTGGCTATGCCAATTTCCACTGTTGCCTCTGAGTCCGCCTTTAGCACTGGGGGACGTATATTGGATCCCTTTAGGAGTACATTGTCTCCACTTACCGTTGAGGCGTTGGTTTGCACACAAAATTGGATAAGGAATACTCCAATTGACATTCGGAAGTTGGAGGAATTTGTAGAAAGCTTTGATGAAGAAGGTAAATGTTTGTAAATTAGTTGTAACTTTTCATTTGTGCAATTATTATTTTTGAAACTTACTTTTCAATTAACTAAAGCTTCTTCTTTTGTAGATGGCGCTCAATCAAGGAACCAAGCATCATTGGACTTAATCTAATATCTAGAAGGATGTTGGTATCAAAGGGTTATTTTTTAATTTGATTGTAATGTTTTGGTTTTGGTTATTTGGAATTTTGGAATATGTTTGGATTTGTAATTTTTGTTTGTAACTTTGTATATCTTTGATTGCAGGGAGTTCACTCTTGTGATAAGAGGAGGAATATATTGTGGACATAGGTGACCATCAGTGACGGTAACTATTTGGATTTTGGATTTGTAATGTCTTGGAGTATTTGACTATTTGGTTATTTGGTTTTGTTTGGTTTTGGAATTTGGAGTGTGGATTTGTTAGGTTTTGGAATTTGGAGTATTTGCCTATGTCGTTATTTTGGATTTGTAATGTCTTGGAGTATTTGGTTTTGGAATTTGGAGTATGTGCCTATGTGGTTATTTGGATTTGTAATTTTTTGGTTTTGAATTTGATTATTTTGGATTTGTAATGTCTTTGAGTATTTGGTTATTTGGAATTTTGGATTTGTTTGGTTTTGGAATTTGGAGTATGTGGATTTGTTTGGTTTTAGAATTTAGAATATGTTTGGATTTGTAATTTTTTGGTTTTGAATTTGGTTATTTGGATTTGTAAAATTAGATTGGATTTGGTTTTATGGTTATTTGTTTGTGCCTTTGTGTTTTGGATTTGTAATTTTGTATTTAGATTTGTTATTTTTGTACTAATGGACAAAAGGCCCAAAAAGTATTAAATTTTTTTCTTGAAAAAAAATAAAATCTGTACAAAAACTGGCCCAAAACCGGTGTAATCCTGGCCCAAAACTTGTGTGAACATAGCCCAAAACCGGTCAAAACCCGGCCCAAAACCGGAATTCAAAAGCGGTTTTAAAACCGCCGGTTATTGAGGCAATAACTGCTAACCGGCGGTTATAAAAATAACCGCATCCGCCTAGGCGGTTAGCGGTTGGTAAAATAAAATAACCGCTAGGCGGTTAGCGGTTTTAGCCAATAACCGCCGGTTATAACCGCTTGTACACCCATTTACCACCGATCGTTTCAACATATATATATATATATATATATATATATATATATATAATATATAATATATATATATATATATATATATATATATAGCAGCTAGGTTTCTTATCTAGTTTTGAGTTCCTAGCTATATTACCAGCAACAAATTAGAGCATTAAACTAAAACTAGAAGTAGAAAAGAAGATCGATGTGTGATAAAGAGAAACAAACCTTATCAAGAAGTATACATGAGGCCTTAAGACCACTGTATGTGACTTTGTTTTCTAAATTGTGTAAGAAAGCCAGGCCACGAGCTGCTCCAATGGCTATTTTCAGTAGTATGTCCCAGGAAAGTGGTTCAGGATTCACTGCCCAACCAAAAAGGTCATGCATTTAGTTAATTAATTAACACAATAATCCTATTAAGCACAGTTCTATTTTCTCAATTTTCTCAAATATATTCATATATACTTCGAAAAAGATGATTCTCCAAGCTTCCCCTCTGCACGTACTCGTACACAAGGAGCAGCTGTTCATCCTCCCAACAGTATCCCAAAAGCCTGGCCAAGTTGGGATGATAAAGCCTTCCTAAAAAATTTACTTCTGACTGCACAATCAAATGAAATTAAGGGAAGAACATATTACTCTCTAAATAGTGATATTCGGAATTAAGTCTATAAATAAAGAAAACTGGTTAAACACAATTCGAAGTCATTTGCTATTACAAGACCATGTAAATTGGCATGTTAATGCATTAGATTTCATGTCGACCCAATAACAAAGTGACAATTGACAAGTATAGAGAACATAAAATCCCAAATGGTATTATTTAATGCAGTGGTTAAGTTCACAAAAAGGCATCAAGTTGGTCATCTGGCTTCTTGTTGGTGGCTACGTAAGTCACGGGGTCGAATCCTGAAATGGGAGGTGCTTGGAATTATGTCACATTGTTGGCCACGTATTTATTATTGACTCACGTAGTGGGATTGGATCAAGTTATATGTAACGACACACTCCTAACGACACAATATTATTTGCTTTTGGCTTTTTCTAAACAGACTTTTTAGGAAGTCACTCATCCTGATATTACTCTCGCATAAGCATGCTTAACTGCGAAATTTTAATAATTTTATGATCATCACGACTTTAAAATACGTTGTTTTAATGAGGGTGCAAATATACATAAAATCACATCCTTATTCTCGTACCCAAACGATGTGGTACGTCACCCTATCACTCAAGAACTTCTATTTTGTCTCAAATTATACACAAATTTCAGAATGTGGTCATGGCCTATTGTTCTAGGAAATCCCTCTAATTCCGTCTCAAACTATGTACAAATTTAAGAGTCGGATTAACCCTCCTAATTCCGTCCGTGCAGGGTGTGCCAAATTCTCTTATTATTTTCTATTTCTCATCATTTTTGCTTCTGATTATAGAAGTAACAGTAGATTAAAGAGTTGAAATTGATATATACCTGCCGCTCTTGGGAATCTCGCATATTGTCTGAGTACAATTCCTGGATAGCAACTGCCATTCCAGTGCCGGCCTTAGAAGGTTTGAGCGTCTTCTCATCCATCCAACCCTTGAAAACTTTCCCAGACTCTCCCTTGCCCAAAAAACGGTCGGTCTTGAAATTCTTAGTGGCAGTCTTCAACTCTGAAAAGCTGAATATTTTCAAGTTGGGCGTCTCCAAGATTTTCGTATCACCACCAGCTCCCTCTGAACTACTTGATGCCACTAAGAAATGGAAAAACAACATGATCGAATTAATGCACGTAACTTGCAGAAGTCAAAAAAGAAGAAATGGAAAAACTCCAAGATTGAAAGAATATGTGAAAATCGATCTGTAAGACTTTGGAGTAGTGGTACTTGTACCAGCTGGAGTGGCTAGTAACGGGGTGGCAAGATGATCAGGTTCACGAGAGAGAGATCCTAAGGAAATACCCATCTTGGTCAACACCCTGTATCAGAAACATAACACAAAAGAAAGTGATCCCTATCCTCTATAAATGTATACATCCAGGGCTAAAACGGCATTTAACATCGATCACCATTATCAGTATTGTTCGTTCATTCATTCTCAATCAACTTCCTTATCTTCCACAAATAGTTCAATTCGTAAGGGTCCAGCTCGATCAACAAACATATATCTTTTGTGTGTGTGTATTGCATGCCGTCTCACTTAAAGGTTCTTTTGGGATTAGGAACGAAAAACACTGTCATATGAGAGAGAGAGAGAGAGAGACCTGGGTTTTGGATTGTAGGAAGCCCCGATCGAGAATCCAAGCCGTAAACGACGTCGTTGATTTTGTGATATGCAAAATAATTAAGCAGACCGTACGTCTCGGAAGTAGCAAATATATATGATTGGTTCACTCTGATAAACCTGTCTGCAAACTTCATGCATGGTCTTTATCTTACGTAATTGGTTCTTAATTTGACTCAAAGTCAAATGATGGACTTTGAATTATTCACTCCGAGTCCTGAGGGACCCACCGGGGAGGTGAGGCCAACGCGGATTGCTTTTCATAGAAAAGGAAGCCGAAGAAAAGCATTGGCCACGGAAAGAACTAATTCCTAAAATGGAAAGATTAGCTGGGTGGGGAGTACGTTGCAAGCCACAAGGCAGAAAAGCAACCTCGTTGCTTCATGGGAATTAAAGTCGGTGAGAAAATTTGTCTGAAAGAGAGACTGCGGACCAATCAGGAGCCGAAAATGCATAAATGTCTCTATCACTAAGTTCCTTCCCTTTTCTATTTTTTGTTTTTGTTTTTTTTTTTTTTTGTTCTTTGCAGAGTCAAAAGAAAAAATTTCTTTTTTTGGTTTCTGGAAATTTTCAGGGGGATTTAATAATTAATTCAACGATTTAAATTTCAACCACCCACACTGCACGAATTTAATGAGCTTGTTTGATAAATACATGTACAGAACAGAGTAGTGAGTTGTTAAATTATTAATTTTAAAATTGATAAAAAGTGATGATGTGATATAAAGTAAAAAAAATTTGTATAAAAAAGTGAAAAAATTGTGTATTGTAGTAAATTTTTTTATTTGAATAATAATAAAAAAAATTATTGATGTGATATAAAAAGTGAAAAAAATAGAAATATTTTTATATTGATTCTTAATGAAAAATATATTAAAAAAAAATGTAAATAGTGACTGGCACTACTGTATTATGCTACGAGGCTTGCCAAACAAGACCAATAGTACAATGTACAATTCATCAATAGTACAATGTATAATATAACCAATTATTGGAGCATTTTGTTTGGATGAAGTGACAAGAAACCGCGTGGTTCCAGCAATGCAAAAGGAATGGGGATTTTTCACATTTTTTGGCATAAGTTTTTAAAATATTAATTATTATTTTAAAATTAAAATTCTTAGTTTTTACCATTATATCGATTTTACACCATTAAATTTTTCTGTCGATTGAACCTAAATGAATTGGATCAAATCCTTGACTCATTCAACCATATGTCCAATTTATTAAGTAAATTGGTTTTTTTTTCCCCTCAAAAAGCCCATCAATCAGGTGTTTTTATATCCAAAAATAAAATATATAAGTAGAATCATATTGTACTGGTATATTTTTAGTATTTTTATTTTATCTAATTATAATAAATGTTTTATTATCAACTGGCCAAATCGGTGATTGAACCAGTTGGACCGATGAACCTCAGTGTCTTTAAATAGCCCATCAATCAGGTGTTTTTATATCCAAAAATAAAATATATAAGTATAATTATATTGTACTGGCATATTTTTAGTGTTTTTATTTTATCTAATTATAATAAATGTTTTATTATCAACTGGCCAAATCGGTGATTGAACCAGTTGGACCGATGAACCTCAATATCTTTAAATAAAGACATAAATTTCTAACAAATTAAGTTGTAGAAAAATTCTTTCAATTCAGTATCTAAAAATACCATATATCTCTTAACATATGAGAAGTCTTTGGCACAATGTTTTATTAGGGTTTAGTGCTCGGTTGTTAAACCGCGATCAATATTCCACAAAATACATTTTAGTGCCACAATTTTTAAAATTACTTTGTAAACCCCTATCAATAAATTAAATAAAACTTTAGCAAATAATTCATATACTGCACTAAACCCTTAACGAGTTTTGAAGTGTTTGATGGCTATAAATACTTCACAAACTACATTGCAGGGCCACAATGTTTCAAAATCACTTCATAAACTTCTATCAATAAATTAGATAAAACTTTAACAAATAATCCATATATTGCACTATAGTGTAGAGTGGTTTTTTTTCCCCCTGACTTTGGTTAATGCCAAAGATTTATCTTTTTGTTTTAGATGATTTTCTACTATTGAATTGTATGTATTGATTTGTAATATAAAATAGGATGGTTTGTAGAATAATATATAGAATGAAATATGATTGAGATGAAGGAATTGTGACTTGTAATGAGCTTTTCAACTATACAATGTCATGTTATCAGGACGAATGTCAAATTGTGATCTCATCCACTACTTTGAGATGAAAAAAAGAAATTGGAGTTTTTAATGTGTTCCCGAATCGAGTTAAAATGGCGAAGAAATATGTTGAATTGATGAAATTAGTTCAAGCAACTAAATAATCAATTCAATCATCATATTCGATCCATTTTTTAAATGATTTGGAAGCATCTGAAAGAAAAATAAAAATCTTTGGCACTAACCAAAGTTAGGAGAAAAAAGAACACTCTTTGCAATGTATGAATTTTTTTGCTAAAGTTTTATCTAATTTATTGATAGAAGTTTATAAAGTGATTTTGAAACATTGTGGCACTAAAATGTGTTTTGTAGAGTATTTATAGCCATCAAAAACTTCAAAGCTCGTTTAGGGTTTAGTGCTCGGTTATTAAACCGTGACCAATATTCCTCAAACTACATTCCAGTGCCACAATGTTTCAAAATCACTTTATAAACTTCTATCAATAAATTAGATAAAACTGTAACAAATAATTCATATATTGCACTGTACAATAGTTTTTTTTTCCCCCAACTTTGCTTAGTGCCAAAGATTTCACTTTTTGTTTTAGATGACTTTTTACTATTGAATTATATGTATTGAATTGTAATATGAGATAGGATGGTTTGTAGAAGAATTTATAGAATGAAATATGAGATGAAAGAATTGTGACTTGTAATGAGCTTTTCAACTATATAATGTTGTGTTATCAGGAAAAAGGTCAAATTGAGATATCATCCACTACTTTAGGATAAGAAGAAGAAATTGGAGTTTCTAATGCGTTTTCGAAATCAAATTAAAATGGCGAAAAAAGATGTTGAATTGATGAAATTAGTTCAAGCAATTGAAGAATCGATTCAATCGTCAGATTCAATCCATTTCTTTAATGATATGGAAGCTTCTGAAACAAAAAGAGAAATCTTTGCCATTAACCAACGTTGGGAGAAAAAAGACCCCTCTGCAGTGCAGTATATGATTTTTTGCTGGAGTTTTATTTAATTTATTGATAGGAGTTTATAAAGCAAATTTAAAACATTGTGGCATTGAAATGTATTTTGTGGAGTATTTATAGCCATCAAACACTTTAAAGCTCATTTAGGGTTTAGGCCTCGGTTGTTAAATCACCTCAGTTCATTTTTTCTGCCTCTTTGGACGGAAACCAAGTGTTAAAAAAAAATTAAAAAAAAAACTTAAAAAAAAAAGAAAAAATCTTACTTAAAATGGTGGGTATTTTTTACCAGAATAAGATACATTGGAGGGTCGATTGTCACTTTTTGTACATTGGATGCCAAAACACAAAAGGGTTGAGAATTTGGGAGGGCAAAGTGTATTTACCCATTTTTTTTTTAGTTTTTAGTTAGTTTTTTTTTTTTTTCAAATTTATAAGAATATTTGTCTTATTGAAAAAATTTAAGGTCCTTTTTGTCCATCTTGGATGGACCTTGACAATTTTTGATAGTTTGAGATGACATTGTAACAATTCAAAGTTTGAGAAAAATATTACCAATTAAGTGATATTTTAAGGGGGTATGTAAACTTTTCTAAAAAAAAAATCAATATTTTAAGACTAAGCTTTTCTATTATACTATAACTTCTTAGTCCGTATAATATTAATTTTTTAATGAGACATTTTAAAAATGTTAATTTCTTTTTTATTTTTTATTTTTGTTGGGGTGGGGGGTTAGAAAAATAGATAATTAAGGTGCTAATGAAGAGACCTACAAAGAGAGACATCACAATTCCCTATGGGGAAAAAAAATTATTTGTGGAGACAGAAATAAATATATCAAAATTCCTACCAAGATAACTGGAAATTCCAAGAAATAAAAATCCTAACAAACCTAAAAAAGATAAAATCCCAACAAAAATTACTTGTTTTTCAAGACCTTGCTATAAGTTCCATCCATATATATGTTTTGATCGCCAACTAGATCTAGCTAGTTGCATTTTATTGAAATTGAGAGATTAACCCAAGTGATTTTAACTTCTTTTTGTGTGTATTTCATAAGTAACTCTCATCAACTATCACTATTCTCAGTGAAGTCTTAAGAGTAATCCATCTAATTGCTTAGATCTAAAATAATAACATCCACACGGCCGAAGATTTTGAGACATTAAGCAGATGTTGCCACTTCCTATCAAAAGATTTTTGTTCTTTTTTCCTATTTTAAGACAAAAATCGGAATTTTTTTCAATTCAGTTTATTAAACTAACGTGTATCCAAAATCAATGTAAAAATCACATGCATTTTAATTCCCACATGTATTTTAAATAGAAAATGTGATTCTCACGTGCATTTTTAAAAATAGACTGCATCTCATATACATTTTAGACACAAGTCAGTTTAATAGGCTGGTTTGAAAAAAATTCCTGCAATTCAATTTATACTCCGTTTGTTTCGACGTAAAATGGTTTCCGTCATAAAATGGTTTCAGGGAAGTCATTTTTCAGGAAACCATTTTCCGTCGAAAGCATTTTCCGGTGTTTGGCGCGTACGGAAAATCGCAAATATTTTTTTATATTTTTATTCAATCATATTAAGTTATAAAAATCAATTTTTATTCACAACATAAAAATATTAATGTAAAATAATATAAAAATCATTGATGACGAGATTCCGTCACTGACCGACTAGATTCTGACTATTTTCACCTGATTCTGGCTAATATAACTAGAATTCGAGATAAAGGCCGGAATCCGGACAGTTTCGTCGAAATCTGGGATAGCCGGATTCCGGCGAAGTGGCCGGATTCCGGCAGTTCGCCGGATTCCGGCACAAAAGGCCGGATTCCGGCCATCTGGCCGGATCTGGCCAGGGCCGGCCGGAATCCGGCTCCCTGGCCAGATCCGGCCAGATGGCCGGAATCCGGCCAGATGGTCGCCGGAATCTGGCTGACCGGATTCCGGCGAAGGTGGCCGGATTCCGTCGCCAGATTCCGGCGACATTAACGGATGTTGGATTCCGGTACCGGCAATATTTCGATGGTGGTCGGCTGCTTGAACATGAAGGTCAACTGTGCCATTTAAAATAGATCGACTGCGTCTGGCGTCTTCGGAAAATGATTTACGCTTTTAAAAAGTGTAAATCATTTTCCGAAATTTACTAAGCATTTTTGGTCAAATAGAAATCATTTTCCGGTTGACTATTATTTTCGCCCCTACCAAACACCGAAAATACCGAAATCATTTTCCAGAAATTATTTTACGCCGAAACAAATGGAGCATTAGATGAAAACTTTTTCCTTCATTTCTTTCTTACTGCAGTGAGGCAAAAATAGAAATTGTCATTTTCCTTTTGGACCATCAAATAAATATCAAATATGAGTTGTTCTTTCCAATATTCCTAATAATTGAAACTGAAGAGGCAGAAAAGGCGACAACATGATTGCTTGGCCAGTGCCTACAATAAACAAATAAAATACAGGGTTTTCGCCCACCTCTGTGTTTGATTTGCTTTTGTTAGTCAGACTTACTCGTTAGACTTAACACCACACCGGTGCTAAGAGTAGCGGCTACAAAAGCAAGAGATGCCTCAGTTGAAATATGGAATCCTGTAGAAAGAATTGCAAAATTGTTAATTTTGGAAATGAAATATAAGCGGTTACGTGTAAGGCAAGGTAATAGCATTAGTAAACACTGACCAAAAAAATCCAGGATCATCTTGCTCCCAATAAAGCCCAATACGACACCGATGGATGGCTGATATAAAAGCAAAGGAGGAATGTGGATTTCTATTAATGCAAATTGAGGGGGATATTAAACTACACAAAGATATTGAAAATGATATTTAACACCAAAACCTAGCACAGTACATGAGAAAATGTTGTTATTAGCGTTAATCATGCAAACTGTTTGATGGAATGCCCCAAACACCAAGTGCTTGAAGAAATAACATAAAAAATTCAAGCAGGCTCATCCTTCATATGGGTGGCATGCGTGGACGACACTACTAGCATTCTCTATAAGAAAACCCTAGACATCATAGATAGTCTTCAATATGTAATTCTTACTCGATTGTATTGCATTTGCAAGTCAGGCTCAAGTAGGACAGCAGGAAATGAAACTCCTAATAATGATCCTAGCCATTCTTTGTGTATAAATAGTTGAACGATCTATTCCCAAACCAATCAAAGCATATTAGTCTACTTCGAAAATACAGATTAAAAATCTATCGGTTCTTCATTAAAAATTATATTGCAGAAAATTAAAAATTTCAAGGACAAAATCAGAATTTTTAAAATATAGAGACCAAATTAAAAATCCACTTCTTATTTCAGATAAAAATAATAATAATAATAATAGTTTCACCTTTGTTTTAATGTTACCTCACCCATTCCTTGCCCTGTTCAATTGCCTTACTAAAAATGAGTACATGCTTCAAGGAAATCATTATGTTCTTACTCTTAGATAATAATGGAGAGAAATATTATAGCAGAAAATTCATTATCTTCAGAAATTCTGCCCTGGAAAAGAAAACAGTGGATTTATGACATTGTTACTTTGTCTTACAAGATACATAGAGCATTAATGCCACCAGCTTGAAAGAAGCAGCAATCTTAGCACCAAAAAGAAACGGGAAACAATATAATGACAATAAAGAACCATCAAATGAGCATACTACACGACTTTAATTTTTAGTTCTCTTATTGTCTTCCACATCACTAAGGATGGAGGTGGATGATGATTTATAAGTAACCAAGCTCTCATGAGACAGTACTCCTTCTGGGATGGGCTTGGGACTTACGTTTATAGGTCTCACCTTCCCCTCTCCTCAAATTATCCTTGACAAGAGGGGGGGGGGGGAATCAAAGTACTCCTTTTGAGGAGGGCTTAAGACATACGCTTATAGAGCTCATCCTCCCCTCCTCTCCTCAAATCATCCTTAGCAAAAAAAAATAAAAAGAACTAGTCTTGTCCCAAGTTGGTGAATATGTGAAAAAGAGTATGTATAAATTCAGGTAGTGCAAAAAAATTTTTACCTGTAAATACTCCAAGTCTGACATGCCTTCAGAAATGAGGGTGTAAAGTGACCTCAAACCTACAGCGTGAGAAAATATAGCCAACTAGTTACATTTAATAGGAATTCAATTACCTTAAGCAAATAGATACCAAAATGACCTTCAACCAATACTAGAGAGAAATGTTAGGTCATTTAATTATCTTATGATATGAATGCATGATATTTCCCCCATAGTTTAACTCCAACTTGCAATCCAAAAGTTGTACAACAGTAGAAGAATTGAAGAAACATGACTCTAAAATGACAGTTTTACATCAATAATGCAGACTGAAACTGCAGCTCAAAATGTCATAGTCAAGAAGTAAACAGGCTGCCACCATTTTGTAGCCAGAGCTACTGCATTTATTATCCTCACAAGTGTCAAAGGCCAAACATTTGTTCTCATGGTATAATAAGAAAAGGAAGAAACACAAGAACAAATCACAACCAATTTGGACATACATCAACTTAATTTACTAGCAGTTCCAGAGACATAAATAGCACCTGTGAGGACTACCAAAAGTGACAAGAATTACCTAAGATGGCGAAGATATTAGAAGTAAAAACTATGAAAGGATCCCGTGTAACACCAAAAACTGCAGGTATTGAATCAACCTAAAGAAAACGAAGCAGTTATCAAGATTCCCATTAGAACAATAAACTAGTAAAGGCCGAAGTGTAAAAACCATATAATATGTCTCACACGATTGAGGGATGGGAAAACATACGGCGAATACAATGTCACTGAGCTCAATAACGGCTACCGTGAGAAGTAAAGGTGTGGCCTGCCCAAAATGTTTGACACCTGTTAGAAATAAGTACAAATTAATTTATCTCAGTAAATGCTTCAATTTTCCGAGAGACAAAAATGCCACATGCTGATCCAGACAAAAGTTTTAACCCTTTTATGCAGCTCTGTTACACATCTATGTGTTTGATACACCGACTATGATGCAATAATATTACAATAGACTAGAGTAAAATTTTAAAATTTTAACAAGATCATCAACAACCTACCTTCCACACACCATCCTGAGTTGTTATAAACCGATTGCCATCATAACTAGCTGCAACAAACAAAAGATGGTGAGATTTTAGAACAGAAAGATCAGTGAGAGCAGAGTGAATCAGCTCTAATTATGCAACCAAATGCCAGCTCCATTCCAAATCCATCAAGAAACTTCTTTATCATACCAATACTGTAATCAGATACAAAGATGGAACACATACCAATTGACTAAGAATGCTATCGCTCACACTAAAAGGTGTCCTAGAAACAGGAAAGAAGCAACCATGTTCACTTCTAAAATTAGGTGTTCGCTCTCTACTATATACTATAGAAAATTTAGTGGAGCACAATTTGTTAGAGGAAATAATATATACATAAGTTTTAAGAGTATAAACTCAAGCCAAAGAGTCTTATCCAATCATTTTTCCTATGTATACGCTAAAAATTAAATGATGGAGATGTCAAAAGAATCTATAAGAAAAGCTACAATCTAGGTTTAAATTTTTACTGAACATGGGTTTGAGCTAGGCATGGCTTTGACTCAGCCTCAAAGAATTACCAGATTCCAATAGAGTACTGGCCTTAGGAAGCATGCATAAAACCAACTAGCAACGTAGCAATACTCCAACTAAGAAATAAGTACACAGCATAAGATTACATGTGACAGGGATAAATCTTTGGCATGTCTTCACCACAAAGTTGTCGGATAAGTCAGTGTCATCTTCTTCACTGGAAAACAGCTATTAAAAGATAACAAAAATTATTAGTTACTTGTCATTTAATCCAGAAGAATCAGCATAAAAGACCACAAGCAGAGACAAAATTTCTCAGGGATAAGAACAAGGAGGGACTGTCATAAAATGACACATTCAAACACCTAAAAAATCAGAATTTCTAATTATGCTCTTCACATTCTCCTTTTTATTTTTTCTTGTTCCTTCCCGTTTGATTGGCAAGTAGTTGAAGGTGTTTTTTCGAGCTCAATTATGTTTCTGGTTTCTAACGCAGATGTTAAACCACACCCACATGAAACATTGGTCAACAATTGCAGGTTAATAATGCGATAATTTGCAGAAAGTTGCCTCATGCATACTTATCACAAGATAAAATACACTGTAGATTTGCTGGCCTCAGTATAGGAACAATTCTGCTCCACCTACTTCACCTTCGTCCCCTCCTTTTATAGTGACCTGTACTAAACTCAGATTTGCAAGGGACTGAATGACCAGGACTTATCAGCATGAACTTCTAAGTACTTAGAATTCGTTATTCCCTTCAAACCAAATAAGGAAAAAGAAGATTCTGGTTTTACAATATGATTCCAACAGAAACAGCATTGATACTGAGCATATTCTTAATCAGTTCTTTAGACTCATCATATTAACTCTAATTATAAAAGGTGGAATCCACTAACAAAAAAAAACTAATCACTTTCAATACTCTTTTTGTATGTGTGTGTGTGTGTGGGGGGGGGGATTTGAAAGTTCACCTTAAATGACGAGTACAGGAGTATTGCAGCCAGTAGCAGGTTTACTGCCTCAAACCTCTAAAACAATACAACAAAATTTCTTAGAATGAGCATGTAAAGAAAGGCTGGTTAAAACACAACAACACTCATGCAAGCTTGTGCAGACAACATGCACACCTAGATATTTACCTGAAGGGTGACTGTTCCAAGTAGGATCAGAGTCAAACGAAAGATGACTGCGCCAGCAATACCGTATGAAAGTACCCGATTCTATACATCCAGAAAATAAAAGCTTCTCATTACCAGCAATTAACATGCTATGGATTTGTTAACATAATACGATAATAACAAATTTTATATAATTTAAATTTGGGACCCATGGTTTATGGCTATATAGTATTCAATATTCTTAGATGGAGAGAAGGTTAAAGCATCACCTGATACATAATGGGCACTTTGAAATACTTGAAAACCAGAACAAAGACAAACAGGTTGTCCACTGACAAACTTTGCTCCAATATATACCTGCAAATGGTCCACGACGGTCATTGGGAAGGGAAAAATCCAAAAGTAACTAATTAACTCAGTTCAAGCAAGCAGAAGCAGAAGACAAAGTTTTTAAAAAAAATAAAGAAATAAACCAAGATGTCAGCAAAAACAACTTTCAGTTATGAACTGTAAGGTCATGCATGACAACTTTATATGTCAATCCATGCCTCTGTCCATCTTCCACTCCTCCGCTTTGTTATAGGACATTCCTCATTAGGATGGGCAAGATGCAGTACTGTCCCTGGTTTTGATTCTTGTAGTTTGACTACTTCCCTATTGGCATAATCCAACCAAGAACCACAGGAAGGGAGGGGGAGATTTCAATGGAGCAAACCAAAAGACAGCTCATATTGATAGCAAATATTTCATCCAAGATGCTTATCGTTTCAGGAATATGAATTTTACAAGCTGCATATGCTCTTCTCATTTATGTTCCAACAGCAATTAAAAGTAATAATGTAGAGAACTTTGAAATATAATCCTTGAACCTTCATATTTAATTTTTTTTTTTTCAGGATTGACAAAACTTCACAGTGCAGCACAAACTACAAACAATAGTCTCAGATAACAAATATCACCAAGTCAAAGACTCATTGTTTATTGTTTGAACGGGAACTGTTTTTGCCAAAGCAGAACTGTAGTGGGGAAAGAAATTTTAAGCATGTGAATCATCATAATGCTAGTGCACACTATGATAGCTCTGGAAGAATAGATTTTAGCTTTGACAACATCAATTCCTTAGTTTGAGTCACCCACTGTCACCGTAGCTCAAGCACGGATTTTAGCTTCATTAACTCTATTGTGAACTATCTAACTGTTGTTGAAAAGCATCTACAACTCAAAATTCAGCATACCCAGCAAAAAACTCTGATGCCTTGCCAACTCCATCTTTCAAACCTAAACCAATGCCAAATGCCACTGCAGTGCACACCTATACAATTTAATGACAAATGAAACTGCTCCAAATAATGACAGAATCAATATATTCAAGTGCACAAATCAAAGACAGCTCAGCGGGTGCTCACCCAAAAGGCAACAGTTTTAACAGAGGAGACGTAAGTTTCATGCCCCTGAGTTTTTTCTAGATTACTGACTGAAGTGGGGGTGTTAGAGGAGTCAGTGTGGATAATGTCATCGTATGACTGAGAACTGATTCCCTTGCTTTCTGCAGATTCATTCCAATAGTGCTTTAAATTCAATTAAACTAGAGCAACACAATGTTGAAATATCATGAAGATGAGCGACACAAATTTCAAACGCTTGCAATTATCAGAAATTCCTTAGCAAACATAATATATGGTAGGATTGGGATCTCCAGCAATTTGGGCAGTACATTGTGAGAAGACCTATATGGGACCTACTTGCCCAAATAAATATTGGTATGCCCGGACACCTACTCGGGCAGTGGGTTTCATGTGGGTTCTCTCACCAGGAGATCCTTATCCTATATGGTAATTCTGAACAAATTTAATCATTGAGGCCATTGTAAAGCTGTTAGACTTGGGTACATTAAAATCAAATTTGGAAACTATCCTCACATCTTAAAAGGAAACGATAAGAGAAAATACAATAGTGCTTATTTGTAAATGCCCTCAAATTCATAGCATCATCAGTGTGTACAGGGGTGTGCACGTACGCTACTACAAATCTACGCCGGTAAATTCAACATAATCGTGAGCCAGGGCATAAGTACTCGAGTAATTTATAGCTAGCAACTTCATAGCAAATGAGATAACACATAGAAAGATCATGATTCATGCACACCAGTTTATTTCTTGGAATCCAACTAACAGAAATTTAAGGTTCATTGCAATTCATCCCCCTGCTCGGTCGACGAAATTGCGGTGAAATATATATTGCTATAAACAGTCATGCACACACAAAATTCACCTGAGGTAGATAAGTGATCTTCCTGCTCGGTTCCTCTGGAGCAGGCAATTGGAAAATACTCAGCTCCACGACTATGAACAACTGCCAATTCAAAATCAGAGGGATACAATAAATGAGACATATGTGATTCAATACATTTATACACGGAGAGAGAGAGAGAGAGAGAGAGAGAGACCTGTACGAAAACCTATAATATGATGGTGCGCAAGTTGAAGGCGAGTCCAATTCGGCGCCGGCCAGAGCCTAGGCATGCCGGGGTGGATGACTGAAGCTAATCCCATGGTTGAGCTCTGAAGGTATTAGGATTTTGGTGCGGAATTCAAAAGAGGAGAGAGGGAATTAAGAGCGTGTTTGGTATAACCTTATCCTTTGAATCTTTAATCCGCTTGGAGGTCTCCTTTCACGACAGAATTCACACTAACGTGTTTTTGTTTTTTTTGTTTTTTTTATACGGTAATTTTTTCAATTATCAAAATCTAATTTTAATGCTTTTTTTTTTTTGGTATAAAATATTTTTTGAAAAATATTTTGGCATTTTTGAGTGTTTGGTGAGGGCAAAAATAATGATCAATGAAAATTATTTTCAGTTTGACCATAAAAGCATCTTTAATTTTTTGAAAATGATTTACGCTTTTAAAAATCGTAAATTGTTTTCTGAATTTAAACTTTTCATTTTTTCACGCATGTTTGTAAAAATTTGCCACCACTAGGCATTGGAGTTTGTTGGTAATCCGGCTTTACCGCTGAAAATCCCCGAATTTTAGTATTCGATTGATGGAATCCGACAGCACTGGCCGAATTCCAACTGACCAGATTCCGGCAAACTGTTTGAAATCTAACCAATATGTCCGTAATTTGGCCAGTACAGTCGGATTTTAGCCAAACTATTGCAGATTCCTGCTAGTTTGGCCAGAATCTGGTTCATCGGAATCTGGCGACGGTTACTGGATTTCGTTTTACGTCGTTGGTATTTTTGTTGTACGAACCAAATACCGAAAAATGTTTTCAGGAAAATCATTTTTCTGAAAAATCATTTCATTGAAAATATTTTATGACAGAAAACATTTTACATCGAAATAAACGAAGCAGTGTTTTATAAAAAATAGAAAAAATAAAGTTCGATCTTAACCATTGAAAAAATTACAACACTTATGCCGTAGTTTTCTTTTCTTTTCTTTTTTTAATTTTTGCTAAAGGGACATTTGGCAGCATTGCTACTTGCTAATTGGTTGATGACCCCAGACAGTTTTACTTCGGGGATGGGGATCAGATGCAATGAGGCACCACACTCTACCTGTAACCCTTCTCAGCAAGTGTTTAGAAATTGAGTGATCCTACACGTCAATTCATCTTCTCTCTATATTCTCTTAAAATTGATGTAATTTTTAAAATTATTATTTAATTTGTGTTAAATTACTCTTAAATTTAAATTTAATTGTGATTTTACAAATCACATTAATTTTGAAGAGACACAATAAAATACTGGGTCATATTTAGAATTACTCTCGGAGGGTTGGGCTCTATTTGTTCGAATTATTGAGTACTTTATTGCATAAAACCTTGGGTGTGTTTGGCAAAACATTCTTATTTTTTGTTTTTTCAGAATATTAATAAGAATTAATTGATGTGATATAAATGTGTTAAATTTTAATTTAATTATGATTTTAAAAATCACATTAATTTTGAAGAGACACAATAAAGCATTGGGTCATATTTAGAATTACTCTGGACGGTTGGGCTCTATTTGTTCGAATTAATTAATTATTGAGTATTTTATTGCACAAAAACTTGGGTGTGTTTGGCAAAGAATTCTTATTTCTTGTTGTTTTTTTGAATAATAATAAAATAAAATTGATGTTATATAAATGTGAAGAGAGTATTTTATTTTTTGTGAGATATTTGACAGAAACAAATCCCAATAGTTGTGTATGTGAATTGTGATATTCTTTTGTTAGAGTGATTAGCTCTAGTAAGATCCAAATATTTATTTATTTTTATTTTTTTAAAAAAGACAGTGTCTCCTTTTAATGAGGTGGCAACATCTCGTGCCTTAGATATCTTTCAAAAGATCCTATCCGTTAAACGGATCGTATTCTTGCTTTCCAGTATCTTTACCCTTCACCTAGACGATTACTCAATTTACTCTCAATTCGCGACGCTCAAAATTCCAGTCGAGCCAAAAGAACCCAACCCTAATTCCAGTCTTCGTCTTTGTTCTCACGCGGTCTCCGATTCTCACCCCATCTCTTCCGATGGCCACCGAATCAGAGAAATCCAACCCCAATATCCCCGCTCAAGAAAGCCCTAAGAAAACCCTAGACCATGAGGTCTCGCCCACCGACAAACCAGATCGGCACGAAGATCCGCCCAGTAGTACTCCTACTGAACTGTCTTCTGAATCCACTGTTCCTTCTGGTAACGGAGGGTCTCGGAAGGACGGCGAGGATTCGAAGAGCACGGCAGCAACGGTGGGCTCGCCAGCGGGGGATGATGTCCCGACTTCCACTATTCAGAAGAAGATTCGCCGAGCCGAGCGATTTGGTATATCTGTGCAACTCACCGAGGAAGAGAAGCGTAATTCCCGAGCAGAGAGGTATACGTAATCGTCTTTTCGTTCTTGATCGCTGTTCTGCTTAAAGGTTTTCCGTGAATATGTATTTATTCATGTAATGGCTTGTCGTGCATTAGAGTAGAACTTTATTGACTGGTTGTCGTACTTTAGGGTACATTTGCTGAAGGTAATTTTCTGTCCAGAAGTATTTTGAAACGGGATTTTGTGAATAAGAACAGAATATGGGGGTCTTTGTTGCGTTGCTAAGGAATTATTTGTTGTGGATGATTTTCTAATTCCATACGTATATGATACATGACGATATCAATAATTCAACCCTGCTAGATGTAATCATTACATTATGCCATGGTCAAATTGATTAACAAAAGAATTCCAGTGTTAATTTAAACTTTACTTTGTTGTGTGGTTTAAGTTTACCCTGCTGTGGATTCAACTTGTCCAGCGCAGGGTTATCAAGGAGTCACACACAACTTCTTGTTTTATTAAGCTGCGGCAGTAGTTTCGTCCATTAAAATTGATAAATTGCGGATAATGTGTTTCCTTCATGACATGTGAACCTGTGTTTGTCGTTGATGTTTTGCCACATGAGTTTTTGTGATTGAGCTGGGAAGCCGTTAATTTTGCCAGAAATGGGAAAAATGAAATAAAAATTATTGTATGGGAATTTAGTAGCAAATATCCTTGTATGAGCCATAGGTTTAAAGCAGCCCATGGTGGTAGATAACTGCAGATGGAGACAGAATTAATTTTTTTTTCTTCTAATTGTTGCGTCTTCTTTTCATATTATTTGTTCAGACTATCATGGTATAGCATTGTCAGTGTCACCTTTTTAGGTACTAAAACTTTTGTATTCAACTAGGAAAATAACCTGTAAGGAGTTATACATCAAAAAGATAACCTCTAAAGAGTTATTATGTTATAAATTATTTTTTAATAGTGTTCAGGCTGGTGAAATAGGGCAATCCTTTTACCAACTAATGTTTGGAAAAACTTTCTAGGCTTGGTTGAAGAGACTCTAGATAAGTGTGCTTTGATGGGGACAATTCTAGGCAAACAGCCACATGTAGGATCTCACCCACTTACAGAGGGATGAAAGTGGAGGAAAGATGTTGTTTTTCCTGGTGAATTGCGCTAAACTTCAAATGCCATAGATGGTTATATGGATTCCACCAGATGAAAGGTCCTCTACAATAAAGTTTCTCTGTTAAGATAGATGTAAATGAACTGGTATTGGGTTAGTTTGGGCTGTGGGCATGCCACATATCACCATACCAGCCACATATCACAGGCAGATTTTTTTTGCAGTACGCCTCTGTAAAAAAATCTGCTAATGAAGGTAACAGATTCGGATGGGAATCAAGGTGATAGGGAACAGAGTATGCAGTAGAAAGGTTTTTATTGTTCTTCATGATGTGGATGGAGAAAAACAACTAGAAGCATTAGCAGGGAACCATGATTGGTTTGGTTCAGGGAGTAGAATAATTGTAACTAGCAGAGATGGTCATTTGTTGGATAAACTTGGAGTGAATGCTATCTATGAGGTTAATGGATATTTGTCAGTTACAAATTGTCTCAAAAAGGCGAAACTTGAGTCTGATTGCAGCAGGGGTGCACTCGTGTAGAATTAAATTGAATTCCTTGCTTTTTTTTTTCTTTCCTTTTTCTGTTTGCCATTGGAACTTCATCAAATCTCAATTGATCTTGTTGCAGGTTTGGTACTGGGTCCACATTGCATGGTTCAGAGGCATTGAAGAATTCAGAGGTGCTGAAGAGAAAGGCTAGAGCTGAGAGGTTTCATTTCATGTGTTTTAATTAATTATTTTTATGTATTGAAGTAGAATTTTCTAAAATCTTAGTTATGGACACTTTTTTGTTCTCCCAGGTTTGGGCTTCAGGATTCGTCTGTGGCTACTGATGAGGAAGCAAAGAAGAAAGCTACTCCAGATGAGGAAGCAAAGAAGAAAACTACTCCTGATGAGGGAGCAAAGAAGAAAGCTACTACTGATGAGGAAGCAAAGAAGAAAGCTCGGCTTGCTAGGTTTGCACCACCAGTCTCTAAAACAGATACCTTGGAAGAAGAAAAAAGGAAAGCAAGGATGATCAGGTATGTATCACTGCAAACTGTTGTCCTTCATATCGATTTACAGATCATTTACATGTTTGTGGATTGAAGAATTATTGTTTGCATATTTGCGGGAGATTCTCATTTGATAAAATTTTAATTTTTGCTTCTCAGGTTTTCAAACCCTCCAAATTCTTTGTCACAAGTGAATGGCAAAGGGGATGTGGAGCCGGTAAAGGCCTTTTAATGGGATTTTTTCTTTTCAATCCCTCTAGATAAGAGAGAGTATGATACTTGTGCTCAGTGCTGATCTTTCTTTTGTTGTGGATCAGAAGGCAGCTATCGCAGGCAAGGCTGGAGGAGGGACTTGAGTTGAGACTTGCTTCTCAATAGTAAGATATTTTGAGATGCAACTTGCAGTGACATTCAATATACAAAATACATTTATAGGTTTTTTTATAACGCTTTATGCCATTATAATTTTCCTCTAGGATCTATATGTTCCCTATACTTTTTAATTGAACCAATGCTTCTGTGAACTTTAAGTCAATAATTTTTTGTCAGTTACTAATGAAATAAGGATCAATTGTGACTCATAGCTATGTCCTATGAAGGGTACTATTCTCAATTTGTTCTTTTGAGCAATAATTTGAAATCCCTATTAGTTAGTAATTGACATAAATTGATTGGAAATTCATTGAAATGGCCAATTTGGCACACCATTAAAAGTTAAAAGTGGACATTATTTCAATTGGAAGTACAGGGTGATTGACCAAGAAGTAAAATGCAAGAGGGTGAAGTGTGAAAACACCTTTTTTATTGCATTAGCATGCTCTCTTTAGCAATAATTTAGGTTTATTCATACTTTCTCTGTGCTGATTTAATTACTCTCTTTTCTCTCTCTTTTGTCCTTATTCTTTTGGCAGGTTTGGTGTTTTTGCTTTTTTAATTTCCTCTATGGCTTATATACGCATTCCTTCTATCCGTCATGTGGATTCCCAGATGCAGCACTTTCCGTTGTTAGACAGATACTTTTCTAGCATTGAACAAGATTTTGGAAGCATGAAGTTCTCTCATCCTGGATGTGTTTTAGTAATGGTTTACCTGGTGAGACCTAGAGTAATTTATGACTACCTACTTGGTGTTAATTATCTCAAAGTCTATGAAGAATATCAGAAATTCGAAATTACCAAGTAGGTGATATTTAACATCTTAGATTTTTCATTTTCAAACTTTACCCACTATTTAAATCTCTCTTTTTTAGAGATGCGTCTAGCATCTGATATATGCTGACAGTCGCATAATCATGATCACGTGGTGTGGCAGAGTACTAAGTTGGTTTTGTGAGTTTATCATCATCTGATCCAAGATGGGTAGTGTCAAAATTTGCTGTGTTCTTTTGCTGTTAGTAGTGAATGTTTTTATTGTAGAACTAAATAAATTAGGTTTTGGGCCCTTTAAGAAAAGGAATCACTTGGATTGTGCTCTATTCTGGTTGACTTGAACTTAGATTTTGGATAATTTTCAACTTTGCATTTTTAGAGATTAGGTGTCAACTTTTGATGGTAGGACCGGTAGTGCAAGCATAATTGCTTGTGCTCTGCTGAGATCAGGACTTTGTGAAGGGCCGCTGCCAAGGAATTTTTTAGGCATGTTTAATATGTTTTGTGAGCCATATTTGAGGGTAGGGGAACAAGGAAAGATAAATTGTATTAGCTTTGAACTATTCTGCATTTGTTCTTCTCTCCAAGTGGGGTTTCGTCTCATGTCTTATTTGCTGATAGTGCAACACAACATATTTTTATACTACAAATCATGGATCAGATCTTACAAACTCATGCCTGCTATGTCTTTACTATTTATTCTGGTGCAAATCTCTTTCGGATCAGCCGAGATCTGAAGGCATATGCTACTTAGTACACTGTTGTCCAACACTTGATCATGAGAACCATTTCCAGAATGCATGAGTAAATTGAAAGGTAAATTTGTTAGATGGGATGGAAAACCTTATTATAATGTAGTGTTCTTTCAGAATTTCTGATGTTCTTGGTTTGTAATTTGAGATAATTGCACTATTGGGAGGTTATTGTTAATTTTCTTAGGTCTCACTGGGAGAACTTCACAATCTGCAAGGTAGGATTTTTGGAATGGAGACTACTCTGATAACTAGGTTTGTCATTAGCTTGTAATTTTGTAGATTCTCAATGTGAATCTTTCAATGGATGAAACACTGGAAAATACCCTGCTTCTGTGGAAATTCTTTTCGAGTTAATAGTTGGATTAGATGGAATGTAAAGACCTTTTTTTTTACTTGCTGGAGGATTTCAGCATATTCTTCTTGTGCCCCCCTCTCCACCTTTTCTCCCTCTATTTTTTTTTTCTTTTTGTCTTTTTGTGTGATTTAATGATTTTGCGTTGTGTTCATGAATGGTGTATTTGCCAAAGCGTTAGAGCCTGCTTGGAATTCTGTGACTGAGTTTAAAAGGTATGTTTAGTACATAAAAAGTTATGCAAAACAAACATTTTTGTTTGGTGAAAAACTCAAATATTATTTGTTGGACTCTTTTGCTCTAAAAAAAAAAGGGCCAAACCTACATTTTTTGGGAAAAACTTTAAAATGAAGCCTTTTTTGGGACATGAAAGTTTTATTTCTCAACCCAATCCTAAAAATGCACTTATTTTAGTAGCTCTTTTGTTCAATCGGTGCCAACACCCCTAGCTCATGGTAGGGCATATCCGGGAGCTAGATTGTTGACGAGGGCGCATCAAACGCCGTTCACGTAGCCCAATCTAAGAGATTATCTGGTTAGTTTTTGACAAATAATAGAATTTGGTTAACTTGTAAGCAGTATAACATTCTGTTGGTGTTATATTTTGTAAAATGTAAAGCTAGTTCTTGATGTATTTTTTTAACCCCTTGTCGATGTTTTTTTTTTTTTTTTGAAGGGTCCCCTTGTCGATGTTAGTATGTCTTCATAAAAATACTAGAATGCAATTATAAATAAATAGGCAAAATGTAGCTACTGTACGCAAAGCCAAAAATAGTTCATAATTGAAGTAGTTTTAGTTTTAGGATTGGTTTTGAATCAGAATCAGATGGAATCGGTTATATGATTTTTTTTTTTGAACGTAATACTCAAATATTTCATTGAATAAATGATCTCAAAATTACAAAGGAAATCAGGATCTAGGGACCCGAAGATCCCTAACAACATCAACAAAACATGGAGGAGTTTCTTCTAGCCAAATATCATCACAATAACACTCGATTTCGATGGCAGATTTAGCAAAGACAGTGAGCTGCCTCATTACAAGTCTTTGGCACATAAACAAAGGAGCAACTCCTAAATTGCTGCATTTCTTGCTTTATACCTTCAATGAGATGTCCATTCCAAGGAAAAAAAAAAAACTTGAATTAACATCTTTAATTACCTTTAAAGCATCACCTTCAACAATAATATCAAAGAAAACAGCATACAAAGCTGTCAACAGTTTGGCCGTGTAAGGACAATTATTTAGCTCCCAAAACATTACCCCCACCGTCCCTAGCTTCCATCCCCAGCCCCACCAAACCTGTGTGCTTGTTCACAGCTGCATCAAAATTTATTTTGATTTTACTTTCCAGAGGGGCCTTCCAACTTGGCAGTAAAGGTTCTAAAGGCATCTGAACTGAAACACTCCCTTCTTCACTCATGTTACATTTAAGGAAGTCATCCATCAACCGAATAGCATCTGAATAAACCTTGTTTGGATGGTCAACAAAGCCTTCAAAAACCTGCCTATTTCTTCTCATCCAAATTCTTCTTGCTACTGATGCAAAATAGACATTTCAAGCTTATTAAAACGATTCATGCAACATCTAAAATTATCCATGAAGGTAGAATTTAAAAAGGCAGTTTTATGGAAAATAGAATGACTAGCATTCCACACATCTCTCTCAGCCAGACAAAACCAAATAGCATGGGCAATTGACTCTTCCTCTTGACTACACCAAGGGCAGAGACCAATTCTAATTACCTTCCTCTTCATCAAATTTTTTCTTGAAGGGAGAATATCATTACAAGCACGCCATAAAAATAATTTAACCGAGTTTGGAATCAGAAGATTCCAAAGATAGCCCCAAACATCTCCATCCTTTCCCTCGTTTGAGGATTGACCTCAGTTCCTATCCATCATTTACATTCCTAAATGATAAGCACTTTTAACAGAAAATACTCCATTAAAGGTACCCAACCATATAAGACGATCAGGAGGAATGCTTGAGTTGAGAGGAATGGAAGAAATCACTTTTGCTTCCTCATGGCAGAAAATAGAATGTATTAGAGGCTCATTCCAACACTTTAAATCCTTGTCAATAAGGTCAAACACCCTCTTATCACTTAAGCCATCAAAAGGGAGGGATTGCACCAAATAAGAAATAGGAGTGAGAATCTATCTATCTCCCCAAATATTTATACTTTCACCATTCCCAACTCTCCAAAAAAGCCCTTGACATAAAAGATCTCAGGCCATGAAAATGCTTCTCCAAGCATAGGAGGGACGCTTACCAAGAGAAGCCTTCAAAAAAGATTTATTAGGTAAACACTTGGCTTTAAGAATCCGACCCATGAGAGATGAAGGATTGTGGCACAATCTCCAACCTTGCTTAACCAAAAGAGCCTTGTTAAAACAATTGAGATCCCTGAACCCCAAACCACCGATTTTTTTACTTCTACTCATTTTTTCCCAACTCATTTGGTGTATCCCTGAGAAATTCGCCATAAATTTCCACCAAAAAGATTGCATCAACCTATTGAGATCCTTACACAAAGAGGCAGGCAACATGAAAACACTCATACAATATGTGGGTATTGCCTGAATCACTGCCTTCAAAAGAACTTCTTTCCCTGCCTGAGACAGAAATTTGTACCTCCAGTTTGAAAGCTTTTTTCCAACCTTCTCCTTTATATTATTAGAAGCCTTCACTTTAGACTTACCAATACAAGCAAGTAATCCCAAATAGGTATCCAATCTGATTGATTCAACCAAACCAGAAAGCTTGGAAATTTCAGCTCTTCTCTCCATGCTTGTGTTCCTGCTGAAGAATAAAGAGGTCTTAGACAAGTTAACCTTTTGGCCAGACCCAACTTCATAAGTCCCCAATATCCTCAAGACTCTCTTCCATTCCACAGCATTAGCTTTACAAAAAAGCATACTATCATCTGCCAAAAAAAAGGTGAGTTATCTTTGGGACTTTTGGAGAAGAGAGCACTCATGTGATAATGTCTTTACTCTCTGCCTAGGAAAACAAAGAGCTAAGCACCTCTGCACAAATTAAGAATAAATAAGGGGACATAGGATCGCCATGCCTAATACCTCTGGATGGTTTGAACCATTCACCCGGAGATCCATTCACCAAAACTGCAAACTGCATCGAAGTTACACATGTCATAACAATCTGAACCCACCTAGCTTCAAAAACCATTTTAATCATAACAGCCTCCAAAAAATTCCACTCTACTCGATCATATGCTTTGTGCATATCCAATTTAAAGCCCATGAATCTAGTCTTGCTCCACATGCAAGTTTGCATAGAATGCCTTGTTTCATAAGCAGCCAAAATATTATCAGAAATTAATCTACCAAGGATAAAAGCACTTTGAGAACCAGAAATTATGTGAGGCAAATTGGTTTTGAGACGATTAGCCAGCGCTTTGGAAATGAGTTTATAAATAATATTACAAAGGCTTATAGGCTTGAAGTCAGTTACATGCTCAAGAGAAGTCTTTTTTGGAATTAAAGTTATATAAGTCTTATTAATAGAGTCATCAAGAGAACCAGAATTGAAGAAATGAATAATAGCTGAACTCACCTCTTCTTTAATAGATGGCCAGTTTTGTTGGAAAAAAAAAAGAAGAAGAAGCAGGGAAGCCATCTGGGCCTGGGGCCTTTAAGGGAGCTATTTGGCTCAGTGCTTGAGAAATATCTTCCACATTCAACTCTGCCAACAGTTTTTCATTCATCTGAGGCGTAACTTTCTTTTCCAAGGCAGTTAGACTTCGATCCACCTCCAAATTGAGAGCCAACAGTGAAGAGGTCTTTGAAATACTCATTGAAAGCTGCTTCAATATCAACTTGAGAAGTGCAAGATCTTCCCTCTTTATCCACAATTCTGGAAATTAACTTCCTTTGATTTTTCTGATTTGCACATGCATGGAAAAATTTTGTGTTTCGATCTCCAAATTTCAGCCAATCTTCTCTAGCTCTTCGTTTCCATTTTAATTCCTCTTGCTCCAGTAAAAAGTTAAGCTCAGACTGAACTTACCTTCTTCCTCATTATTAACCCTCACAGTGTCGAGAGGAGAAGAGGGGTAAAGATGGAGTCTTGGAGAAGTGAAGAGACTGAGAGTAGTTTGGGGAAGAAATGGAGTTGCGATGGGGACACGTGGCTCAGGAGGTCGTCAGTAGCGGAAGTGCGTTCCAGCTGGAGTGAGTCCAAACGGTGGGTTTTGGGGGTAGCAGACCTGGGCCACCGATCTTAGTAAATAAGGACCAGTGCGTTGGGCCTTAGTTGGGTCTGTTTATGTATTAATGGGTCTAGTTGTAAGGGGGCTATAAATATAAGGCCTCTAGGTTATTAGGGTTATCTTTGTTAGCAATTACTGCTTTGTCTCCTGGAGGGTGGCACCTCGAATTCTGCCATTACTACTACTCTATTATCATCAATACAACTACCACTTCTACCAACATTCCTTCATTAATTTCCCTCATACCCAGCATTATATTTACACTGTTCCAATTTGGTATCAGAGCCCTGATCCCAGCCTATGAAAACCCGTTTTGCTGCCATGACTGAAGATTCCCAACAGCTGGCTCAGCTTCAAGGCCAAGTTACTAGTCTCCAAGCTGAAATGGCCACCCGGGCGGAAATTCAGAGCACCCGTGAGGTTGTCGACCGCCTAACACAGATGGTACAGCTCCTTATGGATGACCGTCCCAGAAACCCAGAAAAACAACCCATTCTAAACACTGAAAATCACTCAAACACCGACTCCCCAAGCAACCATATCCACCACCATCTCGACCCAAACAACCATATCCCACATGTGCCTAACCCACCACCCCCCACCAACTTGGGCGGGGAGACCCATTCCTTTCCGGAAAGTTCTTATTCCGGGGAAGGTCTTAAACCCAAGACTGTTCGGCTAGAATTCCCACGTTTCGATGGGGAAGACCCTGAGACTTGGTGTTGCAGGGCTAAGCAGTTCTTTGATATGTATTGCACCCCAAACTCTCAACGTCTCTCCATTTGCGCCTTCCACATGGATGGAAAAGCCCTGGTGTGGTTCCAGGAGCTCAAGGCCAGCAATGCCATCTCTTCTTGGACGGATTTCACCCGGGCAATTCAGATCAGATTCGGCCGGGGTCCTTACGACGATCCCATGGAAACCCTTTCCAAGCTGTTCCAGGTGGGTTCCTTAGAGGATTACAAGAACCAGTTTGATATTCTTGCTCTTAAGGTACACCGGCTACCTGATGAGCACAAGCTCAGCTGTTTCCTTGGTGGGCTGAAGGATGAAATCCGGCTACCCGTCCGGATGTTCAACCCAAAGTCTTTAGTAGACGCTTACTCCATGGCTCGCATTCAGGAAGAGTGTCTGTCCAGCCTAGTACGTGAAGTCAGATCCCCGTGGAGATCTACCCCATTTAACCACTCCTCGCGGAGCATGAGCTCGGAGCTCCCTTTAGGTAATGATAAGGGGATTTTTCCTCGGGCTACCTCAATGGGGCAACCCAGGCCGAATTCACAAGCCCCTGTGAGACATGGGTTCAATCCGAATAAGGGTTCCCAACCGAACCAGGCATTGGTTCCGGTACAGAAAATCACACAGGCACAAATGGAGGAGAGACGCCGGCGTGGTTTGTGCTACTCGTGTGATTCCAAATGGACTCGTGGCCATGTATGCACTGTGCCCAAGCTGTTCCTCATCGAGGGCAGGCCAAAGGAGGAGGAAGAAGATGGTAATCCGGTTATCCCAACCGAGGAGGACCCTGGGGAATTTTTCTTAGAGGAATTCCCGGAGATATCGCTGAGTGCCATTACGGGAACTCCAAGCCCGAAAACTATGCGGATCGTCGGAATCATCCGCTTCCACAGGGCTATTGTCCTCATTGACTCGGGGAGCACCCACAATTTCGTGGATGCAAAATTGGCTGCCTCGCTAGGAATCCAGCCTCAGCCTAATGACGAAATTACGGTCCAAATAGCTAACGGACAAGAAGTGGCTAGTCATGGGCGCAGTAGGGAGGTCGAGGTTAAATTACAAGGGGTTATTTTCCGGACAGATTTGTTCATCTTACCATTGGCCGGGTGTGACGCAGTTTTGGGTATACAGTGGCTCCGAACCCTAGGGCCCATTCTTTGGGATTTTTCGGCCCTCACTATGCAGTTCACTTTGGGAGGAGTACCATGCACCCTACAAGGCCTACGACAAGGGCCTAGGGTTAACCTAGAAGGAGTAGATGATTTTAAGCTCCCTCGGCTGGAGAAAAAAGGGCTACTGCTGCATCTAGTGGGCCACTCAGTACCGGGCGGCCAAGAAGGCCGAGAGATATGGGTCCAATCAGTGAGTTTAAGGCCAGACAAACAACCACCTATACCGGGCCCAGTTAAAGCTGTGTTGGAACAGTTTGAGGGAATCTTTCAAGAGCCCAAGGGGCTACCTCCCTCGAGGGCCCATGACCATTCAATTACACTGGAACCAGGGGCCCAGCCCGTCTCAGTTCGGCCCTATCGATACCCTTATTTCCAGAAGGAGGAAATAGAGCGCATAGTCCAAGAGCTATTGGACTCCGGGGTGATCCGAACGAGTCACAGCCCCTTTTCATCACCGGTCTTGCTTGTGCGGAAGGCCGACGGCACATGGAGGATGTGCATGGACTACCGGGCTCTCAACAAGGTGACGGTAAAAGATAAGTTTCCAATTCCCTTGGTTGATGAGTTATTAGACGAGTTATGGGGCTCTCAAATTTTCTCTAAGTTGGATCTTAGATCCGGCTACCATCAAATTCGGGTGGTGGAATCCGATATACCTAAAACAGCCTTTAGAACCCATTCCGGGCACTATGAATTTTTGGTTATGCCCTTCGGGCTAACCAATGCACCGTCCACATTCCAAAGTCTAATGAATCATATTTTTCAACCCTTCCTACGGAAATTTGTGCTAGTTTTTTTTGACGATATCCTAATCTACAGTAAGGATATGGACACTCACCTAGAGCACCTCACACAGGCCCTGTCCCTGCTAAAACAGAACCAGCTTTTTGCCAAGCTCTCCAAGTGTAGGTTCGGGTGTTCGGAGGTGGAATATCTAGGCCACATCGTCTCGGCTGAGGGGGTTTGTGCTGATCCAGGGAAGATCCAAGCTATGAACGATTGGCCTCTCCCAAAAACTACCAAAGCACTACGGGGTTTCCTAGGGCTTACCGATTACTACCGGAAGTTTATAAAAGGCTATGGATCCATAGCTGCACCCTTAACAGCCATGTTGCGCCACAATTCTTTTACTTGGACTGAAGGGGGCCGAGAAGCCTTCCAAGCCCTTAAGGACGCAGTTTCACAAACCCCTGTTCTAGCCCTCCCGAATTTCTCCCAACCGTTCCTAATTGAATGTGATGCTAGTGGGGTGGGCATAGGAGCAGTGTTGATGCAGAGTAATCGGCCAATAGCTTTTCTGAGTAAGGCTCTTAAGGGCAAGGCCCTACACATGTCAGTCTATGAGAAGGAATTGTTTGCATTGGTGACAGCAATTCAAAAGTGGAGACCATACTTATTAGGCAAGCCCTTTGTGGTAAAAACTGACCAACAGAGTCTGAAATTCCTACTAGAACAGAAGGTTGGCACGCCATTTCAGCAGAAATGGATCACCAAACTGCTCGGGTATGACTTTGTAGTAGAATACAAGAAAGGAGTGGAAAACAGGGTGGCCGATGCCCTATCAAGGAAGGAAGGTTGGGAAGAAGAAGGGACCCTCTCCTTACTGTCTATCCTCACGGCAGAATGGATTGAGGAACTCAAGCATCAGTATCAGAGTGATGAAGACCTACAACCACTATGGGAGAAGTGGTTGAAGAATGAGCTGGACAGTAGGAAATACTATACCCGAGATGGAGTTTTACTCTATAAACAGAAAATTGTCTTAGGGAAGTCCCCTGAGATCAAGGCTCAAGTGCTCAAGTTTGTCCACAGTGATCCGATGGCGGGGCATTCTGGCTATGACAAAACCATTCAAAGGGCTAAGCGAGATTTCTACTGGAAGGGGATGCGAAGGGAAATCAAGAGGTTCATCAGGGAATGTGACATTTGCCAGCAAAACAAGCATGAAAATACTCGGCCGGCAGGGCTTCTTCAGCCCCTTCCTATTCCATCCAGAGTCTGGACGGATATCTCTATGGACTTTGTTGAAGGCCTTCCCCTCTCACTAGGGCACTCAGTGGTTCTAGTAGTGGTGGACCGGTTGTCTAAGTATAGCCACTTTACAGCCCTTTCTCACCCTTACACCGCGGCTAAGGTAGCTCAGCTATTCATACAGAATATCTTCAAGCTCCATGGGATGCCCCAGTCAATTGTCTCCGACCGGGATCCGACTTTTACTAGCCAATTTTGGAGGGAGTTATTTCGGTTGCAGGGAACCTCGCTGAAGCTCAGCACAAGCTACCACCCACAGACCGACGGGCAGACGGAGGTGGTGAACAAAAGCCTAGAAAACTACCTAAGGTGTTTTGCACAGGACAACCCTAAGGAGTGGACCCACTGGCTTCCCTGGGCTGAGTACTGGTATAACACCAGTTGGCATTCTACCATTAAAATGACACCCTACGAGGCAGTCTACGGGGTTCCACCGCCGCGACTCCTCAGCTATGTCCCCGGTACCACTCGCGTGGAGGCGGTGGACAAGGTGCTCTGAAATCGGGAGCAAATCCTCCAACTACTCCAACACAACATCAAGCAGGCCCAACAACGGATGAAAAAATATGCAGATCTGAAAAGAGCTGAGCGAGAATTGAAGGTGGGACAAGAGGTTTACCTGAGACTCCAGCCGTACCGCCAAACCACCATCGCCCATCGCCGCGCCTTGAAGCTGTCACCTCGGTTCTATGGGCCGTTCCGGGTAATCCGGAAGGTGGGGAAGGTGGCCTATGAGATCAAGCTACCACCGGAGGCCCGAATCCACCCGGTCTTCCACGTGAGCCAACTGAAGCCGAAGCTTGGATCCGCGGTGGTGCCCATACCCAAACTACCTCCTGTCGATGCACGAGGGGTTCTGCAGCCTGAACCGGTGGAGGTGTTGGACCGCCGGTCGCGACCGAAGAACAATCGGGCTCTAGTCAAAATACTCGTTCGCTGGGAAGGGCAGACCTCCGGCGACGCCACTTGGGAAGAGTACCACCGTCTCAAGGACGCTTACCCACACCTTGTGGGCAAGGTGTTCTGAACGAAGGGGTAGTTGTCACAGTGTCGAGAGGAGAAGAGGGGTAAAGATGGAGTCTTGGAGAAGTGAAGAGACTGAGAGTAGTTTGGGGAAGAAATGGAGTTGCGATGGGGACACGTGGCTCAGGAGGTCGTCAGTAGCGGAAGTGCGTTCCAGCTGGAGTGAGTCCAAACGGTGCGTTTTGGGGGTAGCAGACCTGGGCCACCGATCTTAGTAAATAAGGACCAGTGCGTTGGGCCTTAGTTGGGTCTGTTTATGTATTAATGGGTCTAGTTGTAAGGGGGCTATAAATATAAGGCCTCTAGGTTATTAGGGTTATCTCTGTTAGCAATTACTGCTTTGTCTCCTGGAGGGTGGCACCTCGAATTCTGCCATTACTACTACTCTATTATCATCAATACAACTACCACTTCTACCAACATTCCTTCATTAATTTCCCTCATACCCAGCATTATATTTACACTGTTCCAATGTTATTAATGAAACTTCTTCTGCATGGCACACTTCAACATTCGAAACCCAACCTCTAAAACTGAGATCTTAGTGTATAAACTTGTATAGTAAAATATTTGTCTATGTGTATGTTTTTGATAATTTCAGTCAACCAAGGTCTCAACTTTCGAATGCTCAAAACCAAATAAAACCGAGATCTCAGTCGGAGGATTTTGATATTTCGATGAGACGGACTAGATGAACTAAAACCGATATCCTAGTCGGAATATTTCGATCCTTTGATGACACGAATTCGATGAACTAAAATCGAGCTCCCACTAGGAGGATTTCGATCATTCGATGACATAGACTCGATGAAGTAAATTTAAGATCTCAGTTAAATCCCTGATGCAAAAAGGGGGGGAAAAACTTATATATTATTGCTTTGTTTAAATTATAGGAAATAAAACAATAATTGCACTGACTATTTAATCTTTTATTATAGATCTAAAGGTGGAACTAGTCAAGTGGTCAACTCTTGTAGAGTTGACTAAAACTAAAACTAATGTGGATGCAAGTATTTCTAAAGCCCAAGTGTTTCTTGGCTTCATATTGTTTGACCATTGTTGTTGGCGCTTTTGAAGTGCCAAATTATACCAACTAAAATTTTTGAAGCTGCTGATGCTAAAACATGTTTTGTGTAGAAAACAATATCTCATGTGGTGCAACACAATTACCTACATGTTGAGATAGAGATGGACAATTTACGTGTCAGTGAGGCTATGAATGAAAAAGTTGCATCAAAGAAGTGAGAAGGTTGTGGACAAAGACTTAGAGAGCTAATAACCTATGTTGTGAATTAATTGGAAATAAAGATATCAAAGTAAGATGGATTCCAAGAGAGTTGAACCGGTAGTTGACTACATAGTTAGCACAAGGTAGTGTTTTAGCGAAGAGATGAGAAGAGTTGGATGAAACTATTACTAACAAAACTTGGAAGGCAATGTATGTTGTCTCCCATGTTCTTGTTACCAATTGAAGAACAACATAGGGTTAATGATTCATTTTATGTATTTTCACAGTTGAACAAAGATGCTCAGGCCATTATACATTGGATAGATACTGGTATGAGAAGTTAAAATGCATTATCTTTCTTTTTAATTTGATTTGATAAAACTTGGTATAAATTTATTTTCAAAAACACAATAGAGTTTAATTTTGTTTTTCTATCTTTTCACAAGATTGCTGAATGCAAATTTGATTGAGCTTCCTCAAAAAATCATATTCCAATTTTCGAATCCAAATATAGCTTTACTAGAAAAATATATTTGTACAAAATACCTTATAAAAATTCATCATGCGCCTTATTAGTTATTTTTTACTAATAAAAGAGGGATAAATTCAATTTAATCCTTACTTTTATTTTGATGATGTTTTCATAGCTTCAATTACACCCAAGTGTAAAACATATATTTCTGAAAGTCACGTGATACTTAAGCGAATTAGTGTTTTGTAATTGTTAAATGATATTCCACAGCCGGTGATCTTGAAAATATGTTATCAATATTCTTGGGTTTATTGGTTATCGATGTTTTAGTTCGTTTCTAACTTTAATGTTTAATTTGCGTAGATGATGTATCTATGTATCTGGAATATAAGGATGAGATGAAGGTATGTATAAAATGATGTATGAATATAAGGATGATATAAAGGTATGTATAAAATAATGTATTATCACTTTAGCCGTTTGAAATCATAAATATATAAATAGATTCCGTATTAATATTGGATTTGATATCAAAATGCGTTTCTTGCAGTCATTTTTCGCATAAGTGTATAACTTGCCTTTGTTTAAAGAGGTTATATTTCGTCTTATTGTACACCTCAATCAGTACATTTGGACATGGTCAAATTTGATGGGCTATGCATCACAATTGGGGTAATATAAAAACTCGAAAGACAAAAGCTAAATCTTTACAATAGTTACGGATTGCTTATGTTAATTCATGATGATTATCATATTATTGCAGTTAGAGAGCTATTATGATTTACATCTTTTTGTGGATTGTATTATTTTTGGATCAAGGGTAAAATATGATGTGTTAAAGTGTTAATATATTTCGTTTTGTTCATTTGTTTGTTTGAATTTTACATTTAAAATACGAACTTGGTATATATTGGACAAAATTAAGTTAATGGTAACATTGTTGAAATATTTGTGATTTAGGACATATGGGCATGCTTAAATGGTTTCAAAAAACAAAGGTGAAATGTTTAAACACAATTGATGCCTTAAATGATATAAAGTTCAGATCACTGGTAAAGTTAATGTTGATGTCGTATTCTCTTATTTTGGTTTCCAGGAGCAAATTGAAGATAAATGGATTGAAATAAACAAAAAATGTTATTCAACGTTATTAATGAAACTTCTTTTGGATGGCACACTTCAGCATTCGAAACCCAACCTCTAAAATCGAGATCTCAGTGTATAAAGTTGTATACTAAAATATAACTCAATTCTATTGACTTGTCTAGTAAAATATTTGTCTATGTGTATGTCTCTGATAATTGCAGGCAACCAAGGTCTCAATCTTTTTATCCTCAAAACCGAATAAAATCGAGATCTCAGTCGGAGGATTTCGATCATTCGATGACACAGACTCGATGAAGTAAATTTGAAATTTCAATTAAATCCCTGGTGCAAAAAGGGGGGGAAAATTATATATTATTGCTTTGTTTAAATTATTGGAAATAAAACATTAATTGCACTGACTATTTAATCTTTTATTGTAGGTCTAAAGATGTAATTAGTCAAGTGGTCTCCTCTTGTAGAGATGACTAAAACTAAAATTAATGTGGATGCAAGTATTTTTAAAGCCCAAGTGTTTACTGGCTTCGTATTGTTTGACTATTGCAGTCGGCGATTTCGAAGTGCCAAATTATACCCAACTAAAAAATTTGAAGCTGCTGATGCTGAAGAAACGTGCGCCGTGTGGGAAGCAATATATCATGTGGTGCAACACAATTACCTACATGTTAAGATAGAGATGGATAATTTACGTGTTAGTGAGGCTATGAATGACAAATTGCATCCAAGAAGTGAGAAGGTCGTGGACAATGACTTTTGGAGAGCTATTAGCCTATGTTGTGAATTAATTGGAAACGAAGATATCAAAGTAAGATAGATTCCAAGAGAGTTGAATTGGGTAGCTGACTACATAGTTAGCCATGTGCAGACAAATGGTAGTGTTTTAGCGAAGGATGAGAGGAGTTGGATGAAACTATTACTAACAGAACTTGGGTCCCATGTTTTTGTTACACAACATGGGGTTGATGATTTATTTTATTTATTTTAACAGTCGGACAAAGATGCTCATGCCATTGTACTTTGGATAGATACTGGTATGATAAATTAAAATGCATTATCTTTCTTTTTAATTTGATTTGATAAAACATGGTATAAATTTATTTTAAAAAATACAATTGAGTTTAATTTTGCTTTTCTATCTTTTCACAAGATTGCTGAATGCAAATGTGATTGAGCTCCCTCAAAAAATTATATTCCAATTTTTGAATCCAAATATAGCTTTACTAGAAAAATATATTTGTACGTAATACCTTATTAAAAATCCTTATGGGCCTTATTAGTTATTTTTTACTAGTAAAAGAGGGATAAATTCAATTTAATTCATACTTTTAATTTAATGATGTCTCCATAGCTTTTGTTACGTCCAATTGTAAAACATATATTCCTAAAAGTCATGTAATACTTAAGCGAATTAGTGTTTTGCAATTGTTAAATGACATTCCACAGCCGGCCAGCTTCAAAATATATTATCAATATTCTTTGGCTGATTTGTTATCGATATTTTAGTTCATTTTTTACTTTAATGTTTAATTTGCGTAGATGATTGTATCTATGTATCTGGAATATAAGGATGAGATGAAAGTATGTATAAAATGATGTATTATAACTTTTAGCCATTTTGAAATCATCAATATATAAATATATTCCGTATTAATATTGGATTTGATATCAAAATGCGTTTCTTATAGTCATTTTTGCATAAGTGTATAACTTGCCTTCGTTTGAAGAGGTTAATATTTCGTCTTATCGTACACCTCAATCAGTACATTTGGACATGGTCAAATTTGATGGGCTATGCATCGCAATTGAGGTAATATAAAAACTCGAAAGACAAAAGCTAAATATTTACAATAGTTACGGATTGCTTATGTTAATTAATGATGATTATCATATTATTGCAGTTAGAGAGTTATTATGATTTACATCTTTTTGTGGATCGTATTATTTTTGGATCAAGGGTAAAATATGATGTGTTAAAGTGTTAATATATTTTATTTTGTTAATTTGTTTGTTTGAAATTTACATTCAAAATACGAGCTTGGTATATATTGAACAAAATTATGTTAATGGTAACATTGTTGAAATATTTGTAATTTAGGGTATAAGGGCATGCTTAAATGGCTTCAAAATCGAAAGGTGAAATGTTTAAGCACAATTGATGCCTTAAACGATATAAAGTTCAGATCACTAGTAAAGTTAATGTTGATGTTGTATTCTCTTCTTTTGGTTTTTCAGGAGCAAATATAAGGTAAGTGGATTAAAATAAGCAAAGAATGCAATTCAATGTTATTAATGAAACTTCTTCTGCATGGCACACTTGAGCATTCGAAACTCAACCTCTAAAACTGAGATCTCAGTGTATAAACTTGTATAGTAAAATATAACTCTCTCGTATTGACTTGTATAATAAAATATTTGTCTATGTATATATCTCTGATAATTGTAAGCAACCAAGTTCTCAACCTATGTATGCTCAAAACTGAATAAATTAGAGATCTCAGTCGGAGGATTTCGATCCTTCAATGAGACGGACTCGATGAACTAAAATCGAGATCTTAGTCGGAATATTTCAATAATTCGATGAAACGGACTCAATGAATTAAAACCGATATCTCAATAAGAAGATTTCGATCCTTCGATGACACGGACTGGATGAACTAAAATGATGATCCTAGTCGGAGGATTTCAATCATTCAATGACACAGACTCGATGAAGTAAATTTGAGATCTCAGTTAAATCCCCGATGCAAAAAGGGTAGAAAAACATATATATTATTGTTTTTTAAAATTATTTGAAATAAAACGTTAATTATACTGACTATTTAATCTTTTAATGTAGGTCTAAAGGTGGAATTAGTCAAGTGGTCACCTCCTATAGAGGTGACTGAAACTAAAAGTAATGTGGATGCTAGTATTTTTAAAGCCCAAGTGTTTCTTGGCTTCGTATTGTTTGACCATTGCGGTCGGTGATTTCGAAGTGCCAAATTATACCCAACTAAAAAATTTGAAGCTGTTGATGCTTAAGCATGCATCGTGTGTGAAGCAATATCTCATGTGGTGCAACACAATTACCTACATGTTGAGATAGAGACAGACAATTTACGTGTCAGTGAGGCTATGAATGACAAGTTGCATCCAAGAAGTCGACAATGACTTTTGGAGAGCTATTAGTCTATGTTGTGAATTAATTGGAAACAAAGATATCAAAGTAAGATGGATTTCAAGAAAGTTGAACCGGGTAGCTGATTACATAGTTAGTAATGTACAGAAACAAGGTGGTGTTTTAGCAAAGGGATGAGAAGAGTTGGATGAAACTATTACTAACAAAACTTGGGAGGCAATGTATGTTGTCTTCCATGTTCTTGTTACCTGTTGAAGAAGAATATAGGGTTGATGATTCATTTTATGTACTTTCACAGTCGGACAAAGATGCTCAGACCATTATACATTGGATAGATACTGATATGATAAGTTAAAATGTATTATCTTTCCTTTTAATTTGATTTGAAAAAACATGGTATAAATTTATTTTCAAAAACACAATTGAGTTTAATTTTGTTTTTCTATCTTTTCATAGGATTGTTGAATGCAAATGTGATTGAGCTCCCTCAAAAAATCATATTCCAATTTTCAAGTCTGAATACAGCTTTACTAGAAAAATAAATTTCTACATAATACCTTATCAAAAATTCTCATGGGCCTTATTAATTATTTTTTACTAGTTAAAGAGGGATAAATTCAATTTAATCCATACTTTTAATTTGATGATGTGTCTATAGCTTCTATTACGTCCAATTGTGAAACATATATTTCTGAAAGTCACGTGATACTTGAGTAAATTAATGTTTTGCAATTGTTAAATGACATTCCACAGCCAGGAAGCTTGAAAATATGTTATCAATATTCTTTGGCTTATTTGTTATCGATGTTTTATTCATTTTTTTTTCTTTAATGTTTAATTTGCGTAGAAGAATGTATCTATGCATATGGAATATAATGAAGAGATGAAGGTATGTATAAAATGATGTATTATCACTTTAGCCATTTGAAATCATCAATATATAAATAAATTCCGTATTAATATTGGATTTGATTTCAAAATGCGTTTCTTGTGGCCATTTTTGCATAAGTGTATAACTTGTGTTCGTTTGAAGAGGTTAATATTTTGTCTTATCCTACACCTCTATCACTACATTTGGACTATGCATTACAATAAAGATAAGATAAAAACTCGAAAGACAAAATCAAAATCTTTACAAATATTATGGACTGCTTAAATTAATTAGTGATTATTATCATATTATTGTAGTTAGAGAGTTATTATGAGTTATCTTTTCGTGGATCGTATTAATTTTGGATCAAGGATAAAATATGATGTGTTAAAGTGTTAATATATTTTATTTTGTTCATTTGTTTGTTTGAATTTTACATTCAAAATACAAGCTTGGTATATATTGGACAAAATTAAGTTAATGGTAACATTGTTGAAATATTTGTTATTTAGGGTATAAAGGCATGATTAAATGGCTTCAAAATCGAAAGGTGAAATGTTTAAGCACAATTGATGCCATAAACGATATAAAGTTTAGATCACTAGTAAAGTTAATGATGATGTTGTATTCTATTCTTTTAGGTTTCAGGAGCAAATTGAAGGTAAGTAGATTAAAATAAACAAAGAATGATATTCAACGTTATTAATGAAACTTCTTCTGCATGCAACACTTGAGCATTCGAAACCCAACCTCTAAAACTGAGATCTCAGTGTATAAACTTGTATAGTAAAATATAACTCTCTCCTATTGACTTGTATAGTAAAATATTTGTCTATGTGTATGTCTCCGATAATTGCAGGCAACCAAGGTCTCAACTTACGTATGCTCAAAACAGAATAAATTAAAATCGAGATCCCAGTCGAAGGATTTCGATCATTCGATGAGACAGACTCGATGAACTAAAACCAAGATCTTAGTCGAAATATTTCGATCATTCGATGGGACGGACTCAATGAATTAAAACTGATATCTTAATCAAAAGATTTCGATCCTTCGATGACACGGACTTGATGAACTAAAATTGAGATCCCAGTCGGAGGATTTCGATCATTCGATGACATGGACTCGATGAAGTAAATTTGAGATCCCAATTAAATCCCTGATGCAAAAAAGGGGAATAAAACTTATATATTATTGCTTTGTTTAAATTATTGGAAATAAAACATTAATTTCACTGACTATTTAATCTTTTATTGTAGGTCTAAATGTGGAATTAGTCAAGTGGCCACCTCTTGGAGAGGTGACTAAAACTAAAATTAATGTGGATGCAAGTATTTCTAAAGCTCAAGTGTTTCTTGGCTTCGTATTGTTCGACCATTGTGGTTGGCGCTTTCAAAGTGTCAAATTATACCCAGCTACAAAATTTGAAGCTGTTGATGTTGAAGCATGCACCATGTGGGAAGCAATATCTCATGTGGTGCAACACAATTACCTACATGTTGAGATAGAAACGGACAATTTACATGTCAGTAAGGCTATGAATGACAAGTTGCATCCAAGAAGTGAGAAGGTTGTGGACAATGACTTTTGGAGAGCTATTAGCATATGTTGTGAATTAATTGGAAATGAAGATATCAAAGTAAGATGGATTCCAAGAGAGTTGAACTGGGTAGCTGACTACATAGTTAGCCATGTGCAGACACAAGGTGATAGGGTTGATGATTCGTTTTATGTATTTTCACAGTCGGACAAAGATGCTAAGGCCATTATACATTGGATAGATACTAGTATGATAAGTTAATGCATTATCTTTCTTTTTAATTTGATTTGAAAAAACATGGTATAAAATTATTTTAAAAAAAACAATTGAGTTTAATTTTGTTTTTCTATCTTTTCACAGGATTGCTGAATGCAAATGTGATTGAGCTCCCTCAAAAATTCATATTCCAATTTTCGAGTCCGAATACAGCTTTACTAGAAAAAATATGTTTCTACATAATACCTTATAAAAAATCCTCATGGGCCTTATTAGTTATTTTTTACTAGTTAAAGAGGAATAAATTCAATTTAATCCATACTTTTAATTTGATGATGTGTCCATAGCTTCTGTTACGTCCAATTGTGAAACATATATTTCTGAAAGTCACGTGGTACTTAAGTGAATTAGTGTTTTGCAATTGTTAAATGACATTCCACAGCCAGGAAGCTTGAAAATATGTTATCAATATTCTTTGGCTTATTTGTTATCGATGTTTTATTCATTTTTTTTTTACTTTAATGTTTAATTTTCGTAGAAGAATGTATCTATGCATATGGAATATAATGAAGAGATGAAGGCATGTATAAAATGATGTATTATCACTTTAGCCGTTTGAAATCATCAATATATAAATAAATTCCGTATTAATATTGGATTTGATATCAAAATGCGTTTCTTGCGGCCATTTTCGCATAAGTGTATAACTTGTGTTCGTTTGAAGAGGTTAATATTTCGTCTTATCATACACCTCTATCAGTACATTTGGACTTTGTCAAATTTGATGGGCTATACATCGTAATGGAGTTAAGATAAAAACACGAAAGACAAAAGGAAAATCTTTACTAAAGTTACAGATTGCTAATGTTAATTAATGGTGATTATCATATCATTGCAATTGGAGAGTTATTATGATTTACATCTTTTTGCGGATCGTATTAATTTTGGATCAAGTGTAAATTATGATGTGTTAAAGTGTTAATATATTTCATTTTGTTCATTTTTTTACATTCAAAATATGAGCTTGGTATATAGTGGACAAAATTAAGTTAATGGTAACATTGTTGAAATATTTGTGATTTAGGGTATAAGGGAATGCTTAAATGGCTTCAAAATTGAAAGGTGAAATGTTTAAGCACAATTGATGCCTTAAACGATATAAAGTTCAGATCACTGGTAGAGTTAATGTTGATGTTGTATTTTTTTCTTTTGGTTTTCAGGAGCAAATAGAAGGTAAGTGGATTAAAATAAACAAAGAATGCTATTCAACATTATTAATGAAACTTCTTCTGCATGGCACACTTGAGCATTCGAAAACCAACCTCTAAAACCGAGATCTCAGTGTATAAACTTGTATAGTAAAGTATAACTCTCTCCTATTGACTTGTATGGTAAAATAATCTCAGTCGGATGATTTCGATCCTTCGATGAGACGGACTCGATGAACTAAAACCGATATCTCAATCAAAAGATTTCGATTCTTCAATGACACAGACTCGATGAATTAAAATCGAGATCCCAGTCGGAGTATTTCGATCATTCGATGACACGGACTTGATGAAGTAAATTTGAGATCCCAGTTAAATCCCTTATGCAAAAAAGGGGAATAAAACTTATATATTATTGCTTTTTTAAAATTATTAGAAATAAAACATTAATTGCACTAACTATTTAATCTTTTATTGTAGGTCTAAAGGTGGAATTAGTCAAGTGGTCATCTTTTGTAGAGGTGACTAAAACTAAAATTAATGTGGATGCTAATATTTCTAAAGCCCAAGTGTTTCTTGGCTTTGTATTTTTTGACCATTGCAATCAGCGATTTCGAAGTGCCAAATTATACCCAACTAAAAAATTTGAAGCTGCTGATGCTGAAGCATGCGTCATGTGGGAAGCAATATCTCATGTGGTGCAACATAATTACCTACATGTTGAGATAGAGACGGACAATTTACGTGTTAATGAGGCTATGAATGAAAAGTTGCATCAAAGAAGTGAGAAGGTTGTGGACAATGACTTTTAGAGAGCTAATAGCATATGTTGTGAATTAATTGAAAATAAAGATATCAAAGTAAGATGGATTCCAAGAGAGTTGAACCGGGTAGCTGACTACATAGTTAGCCATGTACAGAAACAAGATAGTGTTTTAGGCTTTTAGCGAAGGGATGAGAATAGTTAGATGAAACTATTACTAACAAAACTTATGAGGCAATGCATGTTGTCTCCCATGTTCTTGTTACCAGTTGAAGAACAACATAGGGTTGATGATTCATTTTATAGGTATAAGAGTATTAAAATCTGTACTTTTCTCTCGCAAAGCTTAAAAAACGAAGTTTTAGCCCGGTCTCCTCAGTACGGAAGTCGCTTTCTCGCAGTAGCTAAGAAGTCTAAAAAAGTAGGTACCTCACTTGACTGGATTTTTGGTTTCCTTAACCAAAAAGAAAAAAAAAAAAAAAAAAAGTTTTTGGTGGAGTTAACTTCCAACGTTTGAGTTTGAGTTTAAGTTGGATACCAGTGACATTCTTACTGTTAGGTACTTGTTCAGATGCTTATTTATTTTGGTAAGTAAATGAATTTGTCTGAACCAAATAATGTTCAGATGCTTTTTACCGAACAAAAAGAAGAAAGTTATGGGTATGTTTGGCAATTACTTGCACATAACATAGTAGTGAGTTGTTAATTTTGAAATTAGTAAAAAGTGATAAATATGATATAAAGTATATAAAATTGTATTGTAATGAAATTTTTTATTTGAAAAGTAATAAAAAATTATAGATGAGATATAAAAAGTAGAAAAAGTTAATACATTTTGATGTTGATTGTTTTTGAAAAATGTAAAAATAAAATAAAAAAATACCTTTCCCGACACACGCACTACTCTGGTATGCTTTTCACCGAACAAAAAGAAGAAAGCTATATATTATGTATTTGTCCAATACGTTGAGCAACAAGCAAAGATATCCAAAGAAAATGAAAGTAGACTTGGAAAATTTCAATTTGGAAACGTTTACAACATTCAAGCATGAAACAACCCTAATATATATATATATATATATATATATATATATATATATATATATATATATATATATTTATTTATTTTATAGTGTATTTTTGTCAGTTTAATCGTAATTACTCGTGTATGACCCCCTGTATGTCGGCATGTAAACATTCTAAGAGTGCGTTTAGAATTACGATTTCATAGACAATAAGTGCGATTTTAAACCAAATCGCAAAACATAAATCGTTTGGGAATTGTTTTTTTAAAAATTGCGATTTGAAAACGGAGAAAAACTGGTTTTTCAAATCGAAGGTAAGAGTATGCTTTTTTGAAAACGCAGAATTTTAAAGGCTAATTTGTGATTTTAAAGGTTAAACTGCGATTTTGCCAAACACTTAACTGCGTTTTTAAAAATAAATTTTTTCAAATAACACATTTTAAAATCCTTATTTTAAATCGCACTTTTTGAAATCGCAAACCCAAACGAACCTAAAACTTTTTTTTGTGTGTGTGTGTGAGAGGGCAAAAATAAAAATGTAGATGCGGTCATTTATTGCTAGAATAAACATATGCAGTAAAATTGGTAACGGAAACTTTTTTATTCAATGAGGTGAGACGAAACCCATAAGTTAATATATTAATTAAAATAGGCTGATTGATTTTAAGGTATAATATATACCCTAATACAAACTGTAGCTCACCTTTTTCTAAAGATAAATTTATATAGTGTAAAAAATTAAAATAATGTTCAATTTTATTAATATAATCAAAATACATCAGATACCAAGTATATTTTAATCTCATTTCTCATAGTGGTGCTGTATGTCGTTCTTGTACCCTTTAAAAAATGATATAAAATTGTCATTGAATTTATAATAAATTATTATTAAATTTTGATCTAAAGATAATTTTAAAAGTCACATCATTTCTTTAAAAACACAAAAATGACATTTAAAATTACTCAATTTGCCAGTTAAAAAAAAAAACAATTGTGACATTTATTTCACCAACAAAACGAATATATATATAATCCTTTTCATAAAAAAAAACTAATAAAATTAAAATAATTTCACTAATTACCCGCTCTGCTCCTAAGTTATTAAAATAAGAAAAAAATACACATATTCTCATCGTACGATTAAATATAAAGCAAGAAAGAAAGGAAGGTAAAAAAAAGGAAAAAAAAAAAAAAAAAAAAAAAAAAAAAAAAAAAAAAAACCGGTTCATTGCACACTTACGAGTAATACTTTACACCACCCCCTTATCCCCTAAAGCCTACGTAGCTTGGTCCTCCAAACAAAATAAAACAAAACAAAACAAAACAAAAAAAATCAATCTCCATGCATCAAATACTAGGAGGGACATCTCTAAGGGGTAGTTCAATCGGCTGAGGACCACGCTTCATGAAGCGGAGGTCATTAGTTCAAATCTCCTCTTCCCCCTCTTATGTGGACATGTCAAAAAAAAAAAAAAAAAAAAATTTACTAGGAAGGACCACACCACATAGCTTTAAGAGGATGGAAGGGGGATGTGGGAGTAATGTATAGCTTTACTCATATACTTTGATACTGACAGTTTGAAAAATCAATATTTTTTCATAAGAAATAAAAAAAGAAATCCTTTTCATAAATAAACTAATAAAATTAAAGAAAAATACACATATCTCCCTAAACTACTATTCAATTGTCAATGTCCTCCCTCCTAAACTACCAATTGTATCAATGTCCCCCCTCCCTCAAACTATCAAAAAATGTTAATGTCCCACTAAGATCAACAAAAAAACAAAAATGACTTTAATTTTTTTGATAAGATAAAAATGTACTTATGAATTTGAAAAAAAAAAAACTATAAATAAATAAAAATTAAAAAAACGAAAAAAGAACTTTTTTAAAAAAAAAAAAAAAAAAACTGAAATTATTTAAAAAACAAATGAAAAAAAAAAACGGTTTTATTTTTTGTTTATTTTTGTATAACTTTTTGTTATTTTTTTTAAAAAATTTTAATAGTTTTATGAAGGATATTTTTGTCATTAGGGGGAACATTGACATTTTTTGGTAGTTTGAGGAATGACATTGACACAATTAGTAGTTTGGGGGGCATTGACAATTGAATAGTAATTTTTTGAGAAGGATATGTGTATTTTTTCCTAAAATTAAAATAATTCCACCAATTTCCCACTCCGCTCCTAAGTTATTAAAATAAGGGGAAAAAGTACACATATTCTCCTTAAATTATTACTCCATTGTCAATATATTCTCAAACTATTAATTGAGTCAATGTCTCCAAACGGCCAAACAAATAAAATTTGTCGATGTCTCCCAAAGGTCAGTTGAAAGACAAAAATGTCCTAATTTTTTTTTCAATAAGATAAAAAATGCTACACAAACTCTCAAGTTTATACTCACAAATGTTTATTCACTAACATAGTAATGAAAATCACCATTGAATTTTGAATGGATCTCCATTAGATTTTGAATTCGATGATTTTCACTATGAAGTCAAAAAATAAACATTTAAGAATGTAAACTTGAAAGTTTATGTAGTCTCCTATTTTGACATTTGTATATAGATTGTATTTATGTCATTGTTTTATCACTAAAATAGAGGAATTACTGCCTCCAAAGGTTAGATCAATCGGCTGGGGACCACACCTCATGAAGCGGAGATCACTAGTTCGAATTTTCTCTACCCCCTCTTGTGTGGACATGTAAAAAAAAATAAAAAATAATCAATAGAGAAATTATTTAGAAAATCTTGGCTTGTGAGAAATTAAATCTGCTTCTTAAAATGCATAAGCATTTTTGCTCGATATAAATATATAATGTTAGATACTTATATGTTATAAATTATAAGTATGTGCTATAATGCTATATCTTATAATTTAAGAGTACATTAATATATGTATGCTATATGTTATAAGTAAGAAGTATATGCTATAATGCTATAAGTTAAAATTTATAATTGATGATATATGTTATATAATATTATCATTGATGTTATATACTAATATTTAAATAATTATGTAGACAGTTAAATATAATATATTATATGTGTGTACATGCATAATATTTCTCTAGATGGAGAAAGAAAAACTAAGAAGATTAAGCTCTGTTTATTTCGACGTAAAATGATTTCTGAAAAATAATTTCGGCATTTTCCAGTGTTTGGTAGGGACGAAAATAATAGTCAACCGGAAAATGATTTATGTTTGACCAAAAATGCTTAGTAAATTTTGGAAAATTTCGAAGATGCTAGATGCATTCAACCCCTTTTAAACGACACAATCGACCTTCATGTTCAAGTAGTCGACAATCACTGAAATCTTGCCGGTACCGAAATTCGCCAACATCCTGTCAATGTCGTCGGAATCCGGTCAGCCAGCGACGGAATTCGGCAACCAAACTGGTCGTATTCCGGCCAGAACGGCTGGATTCCGGCTGGCTGGCTGAATCTGGCCAGAATATCCAGGCCGGATTCCGTTCGGCCGACTGGACGGATCTGGCCAGAACGGCCAAAGTCCAGTGGTTCTGTGCTGGATTTCGGCAGTTTTGGCCGGATTTCGATCATTTTTGCCTGAATCCGGCCACTTTCGCCGGAATCCGGCAAACCCAGATTCCGACGAAACTGTCCGGATTCTGGCCTTTATCTCGAATTCTGGCTACAGTAGCTGGAATCCGATAAAAGTGGCTAAAATCCTATCGGTCAGTGACGGAATCTCGTCACCAGTAATTTTTATATTATTTTACATTAATATTTATATGTTTTGAATAAAAATTGATTTTTATAGGTTAATATGATTGAATAAAAATATAAAAAATATTTGTGATTTTCTGTACGCACCAAACACCGAAAAATGCTTTTGGAGAAAAATATTTTTCAGAAAAATGACTTCCTTGAAACCATTTTACGACGGAAATCATTTTCCATCGAAACAAACAGAGCAAATAAAAACTGATTTCGGAAATATGTATAAGTTGTTTCTAGATTTTTGTTTTTTTGGTGTTTTTATTTTTTTTGAAAAAAGTCTGCCAAACGCACATTAACAGTACAAAAACGTATTTTGTTGTCTTAGAAACAGAAAAAACTGTTTCCAAACAGTGTAAGTTTTTTTTAACTTTTTTTTTAATTTATTTTTGACAATTTTTTAGACCAAACTCAAATTTTTTCACCCCAACTCAAAAACAATTTTTTTTTTCTTCATGTTTCCAAATTTATGGGTTACACTATTTGTAAACGGTTTGCAATGTCCAATAAGCCCCTAATTGGGTGGGCCACGCAGTAGCTCAGCCCATGATCAGGTCTTGGTTAGCAAATGGAGGCCTTTGAAAGGCAGCTGGGAAGCAAGCCGGTACAGAGATGAGGTCAAATGAGGCTTTGGGGAGTGGCTCTCCTTTGGGCCTTACTGTTCATTTCTTCTTCTTCTTCTTCATTTTTCCTAGTATGAGCAATGGGCATCCAAGCAATTGGGCTTTTACATTGCAGGTTTATGATCTCAAACCTCATATATCATTGGGCTTTTACACCATAATTATAACAAACAAAAATGGTTTTATTATTTAGAGCCAATAAACGATAAATCGTCTTAATGTTTTCCAAAATATATTATTGTCTTAGTAATAGTCTGTGAGGTAAGTTCAGATTTTTTTTTTTTTAATTATTTTTTTTTTAATTTTTAATTTTCAGTAAATAGGAATTGAAAAGTAATGGTTTCTATTTAGATCCTATGCAGATTAACTCTAGACACAATCTCAGGGCATCATGGAGGCATAGAATGCAATTCTTTCTTTGAGTACTATTGGGCCTGGCTTCCCCGTTGAGCATAGCAACCCAAATAGCTGGCCCCTTCATCATAGGACGCAAGCTTAGAGCCCATTTAACATAGAAGATCCACTAAGACAGCCCATAAGAAGGTAATAATCAAACGGCTCTTAGCTCACCACATGGCAAGCATCCCAAAGACATATTCAACAAGCTCTCATTATATAGGAATAGGAAATGAAACCGAGCGTTAATAAGGAGCAAAATTGTCTAAAAAAATTAAAATGACAATTTTACCCCTTGTTTTATAACTAACCGGCTCCCCTCTATTTCAAATGGATCTGTTTTCCATTTTATAAAGGCACTCTCCGATATATATATATATATTAGTGTGAAATCAAACATTAATCATAATTTTTTAAAGCTTCGTACGAGTAATAATTGAGGAAGGATAAGATTTCACAACATCTAGCAGAATGTATATTATCCATATTGTCGCATTATTTAATTTTATTTTTTTTTAAATAATGTGACACTACAACATTAAATGCCGTAAAATTTAATTGTTTAAAATTTTAATCAAAACAATTAAATTATTTCTCTCAATTTCACTTGATATCTCATTTACTCCAACGGAGTAATCTGGAAATATATATATATATATATATATATATTGGCTGTAAAAAATGAGAAATGCTAAATTTTTAAAATTTAATTCTCAAATGATGTGTCACAACTTTATAAATGATGACACATATTTTAAAATAATAAATCATATGAAAACAAAACTTTGGTGGAAAATTTTGAGATATGTCGCGTTGAAGGCAAAAAATTCCATGGTGTATTTATACGGCTGTTTTCCAATCCCACACTGATGACACCAATTCAAGGCAACGGGGGTTTCATTCATGCGCATGCATACCATCATATGGAAGGCTTGCAAAAACTGCAAGTTTAGGTAGAAAAACATTTAACTCGGAATAAATTTAGAGAGGGGGAGGGCGGGATAAAGCCAAACACTGATCGTAGTAGATGTCATTCAAAGCTGCTTCCTTGGGTATGTGTGGTACTATAATTTCAAAACGTGTGATTTGAAAAATATTAATTTTTAAAAGTGTAATTTATGCTCTGTTTATTTCAACAGAAACCTCGTAAAATGATTTAAGGAAAGTCATTTTTTTGAAAAATATTTTTCGCCGAAAGCATTTTTCGGTGTTTGGCGCATACGGAAAATCACAAATATTTTTAATATTTTTATTCAATCATATTAACCTATAAAAATCAATTTTTATTCAAAACATATAAATATAAATATAAAATAATATAAAAATTACCGAAGACGAGATTCCGTCACCAACCGACAGGATTCCGGCCACTTTTACCGGATTCCGCCATTCCGGCTACTATAACCAAAATCCAAGATAAAGCTGGAATCCGAACAGTTTCATTGGAATCTGGGTTGGCCGGATTCCGGCACAGAACGGCCGGACTCCGGCATACTGACTAGACTTCAGCATATTGGCCGGACTCCGGCATACTGGCCAGAATCTGCCAGATCCCAGCCAGTCGGCAGGGATCCAGCCGTTCTGGCCAGATGGCCGGAATACGGTCGCTGGAATCTGGGTTGACTGAATTCAAGCGAAGATGGCCGAATTTCAGTAACATTGACCGGATGCTGTCAGATTTTAGTACCGGCAAGATTTTGGTGATGGTCGACTGCTTGAAGTGAAGGTCGATTGTGTCGTTTAATAGGGGTTGAATGCGTATGGCGTCTTCGGGAAATGATGTTCGCTTTTAAAAAGCGTTAATCATTTTCCAAAATTTAGTAAGCATTTTTGGTCAAACATAAATCATTTTCCGGTTGACTATTATTTTCGCCCCTACCAAACACCGGAAAATGCCAAAATCATTTTACGCCGAAACAAACAGAGCATTAATGTAATTTAAAAATATAATTAAGTATTTGAGAAAATTACAGGTTAGCTTTAAAATCGTGCACCCTCGTCTGAAATTTGAAAATATAAATTTTTCAACGTTTTTAAATCGCATTTTTTTTTTAAAATATACTTTTAGACGAGACACTTTTCGTAATCTTGTCTTAAAAAACACTTTTAGCGTGAAAAATCATTAGAGCCTACTCTTATTGCTTCCTTTTTAAGAAGCATAACTGTTGAAAGATTTTTCCATCCTGGATTTGTGGTTTTTCTTTTTTTAATTAAATAAAGAAAAGGGTTACAAAGGAGGGTTATTCCAACTTCTGATCCAAAAAGAAGAAGTTGACACCTAATCGCCTATAAATGAAAAGGGGGTGGGCTCTTCCCAATAATAGACCCAAATCAAACTAAAGTAGTGCTGAAATAGATACAAATGATAGGAAATTAGTCAAACAAGTGACCTTGTCCTCTCAAAGGGCCACACAAGACGGTTAAAAAAGTTAAAGAGGTACAGAGTAAGACAAGCTCATCTGTACTCCTACTTAAGAACAACAACAGCCACCCGAAGATAGCTGAAGCAATAGATGCACTAAAATAGTCTAAATCTGAGACTGCAGAAAAAAGAAGTACCAACACAAGAAATCCAGATACAAGAGTTTCTGCATAGTGGGAAGACCCTCCCCCTAGTTTCCCCCGCGTGTGCGCGCACACACATAAACAAGGTTCAAAATTTTTATTGGTGATCGACCATGTAATTCTGAGTCCACACACACACACCTACCTTAGGGAAACAAGGTTCAAAATGTCTATTGGTGATCGACCATGTAATTCTGATGGGACTCGATGGAATTAATCAATTACTTGCTCGTGAGGAACAGAGAGACGTCAAGCATGAGCTAAACAATTCCGATTTGGGCTCAGGAATGGAGATGTTCATGTGAAAGCAGAACCCGAGCACCTAAACTGAGCAAGCTTTGAAAATAAGGGCACAAAGATGAATGTTAATCAATACTAAAAAAATGTTTTTGTGCTCTCATGACGAGTTCCATCACACAAAAGAACTTACCATTTGAGGGAGAAGATATGAAAGCAACACCTTTAGGTATTGAAAGCAACACTTTTGGGTGTTGAAATATGTTGGAGTTCCACGTACGATAACAAAACATCCATTCCATATAACAATAATGACAAAAGTGAGTGATTAATATAATATTGTATATCATAGGTCAAAATCTATAAACTCAAACTTGTAGACAATGTGTTGTCCTAACATATTTTATTAGGACCTCACATGCCCCTTAACCACAAATTCAAATCTAAATTATCGGCACGCATGTATCATCATTCATAAATTAGTAGAGAGCACTACTGCTAACAGCTGCAGCTCTTCCAGTATATTTAATAATAGTCATGGCACGCTTTTGGAGAATTAAGAGCTGAAGTTATAAGAATCCCTTTTGTAGCCTCCAAAAATAATACAAGATGGAGGATTGGGTGATGTCATGAGTGAAACCCAAATTAATATCTAACTTGCTTTTCAAGCTTAATCTCATGAGGGAAACCAAAATTTTTGGTTCTGTCTGAACATTCCATGGGGAAAATATTGTACAGTTGCCAATTTGCCATGCCTATGTCAAAACCTAGAATTTTCTGTGCCTTTTTAAAGGATCATCTGTAGATAAGCCCTGGCACAAGATTAACTTCAATTGTTGTTCAAATTTTTAAATAAAGAAAACAATGCACAATAAATCATAAACTCATAGGTTACACAAATTCTATTTATAATAACAACAGAACGAGAGAATAATAATAATAAAAGAACATATATCTACATGGATAAGGTGCATGTCTCATCTTAATCTGCATTAAACAATGCATTTTTTGTACACATCTGCATCAGTACTCTTAATCTTCCAGGAAAGTATGTGCTAATTCTCATAGTACTCCACTTTGGGAACCTTGAAATTTATGCGGCAGTAAGACATTTCAGACGAGAACAGTCTTCCAAACAAGGATATCAAGAGAATTTTCTAGTAAGAGGTCCACTGGACTAGAAGTTGGCAGGAGCTGGGACTCCTCCACCTCCTCTAATTGAAAGAGGAGAACTGCGGTGGGGAATCCTACTTATTGAATGGGGATCTATAAACACAACCACAACTGTGATATCATCATGAAAATGTCTCCGCACCCCTGTTTCAATCTTTTTCAGGTCTGCGTACCTCATCTCTCTTTTCTTAGCTGCTTCTTGAAGTGCAGCTTTGACAAGCCTCCTGGCAATTCCCTGGATTGCAAAGGAATAGAAAGATCAATCAAAAGTCATTGTTTTGACTGTAGTTATATTTGCAATATAGACAGTGAAATCTTACGTTACGTGGGTAATTGTTGACAATGTTGACGGCCTCCTGGTTAGTAAGATGCTCCCATAGACCATCAGAAGCAAATATGAGAAATTGATCTTCAGGGCGTAGTTTGTGTACTGAAATTGATGGCTCTGAACTAAGGATTGGCTTGAAGAAGGGTTCAGGCAGTCTAAATCTAGGTAATAGAGGCTCTCTATTGAACTCTGCCTTCTTCAGATATGCATCACCAATGGATCTTGAAACCTGCAAAAGAAATAAGAACTTTCAACAAATGGTAATTCATAATGCGTTTTTAAGTCACCCAACAGTCTTTCATAATCTCATTATGCACTTGCTCGTTGCTTATTACCTGCATAATTACAGATTAGAATAAGTTCTCATGCAGTGGTGCCATATTATAAGTCTGCATATACTATAAGCTGCCACAACTCACAAGCACCTGATAACAATAGTCTGAAATTATAGTGTCCAAAGGATGGCAATTGTATATGGTATTCCCACTTAGAAGACACCATCACTCTGGTAATGTAAGACTGTAAGAGGTTCACTAGACACCGTATGGACATGCCAAAACCTAGAAGGTAAGCAATTTTGGGAATCCACTTTAGACTACTTCAGCTTAACCAATTGCATTCTAACACAATCGCTTCTGCTGAACCATAATTAAACAGACAAGAATCAAGCTTCTGGGTAGAAAACACTTTTTTTGTTTTATATTTATTTTCTAGTCTTTTTTATTCTTAGAAAGGCTAGATCGAGCTAGAAGCATTCAATGGATAATACCAAATGCAGCCAAACTTCATTAAGATGGAGCTGAGGAGCTCCGAGCTAAAAATCATAATGCGAACATAAAAAAATGCAGCTTGTAGAATCATAAGTAATTGTCTGACAACGAAAAAAGAACCTACAGTTTTTAAAAATGCCAAAAATAATACCTGTATGAGGCCCTTCACACGCCAAACGTTGTGTTTCAACACCACAATCTGGGAATCATGGGGATGCATTGACTGAAGTTCCTCTCTCACTGATTTTATACTTGCATTGTGCTCTGCAGATATTTGAATAGCTGTGACTTCCCTACTAGCTCTTTCTGCTCGCCCTAACACCACCCGGGAATCTCCAGCATTTGCGACATATAGAAGTCCGTTGCATATTATTCCTACCAAACAACATGTTCCAGCAGAAGCAATCTGTGGCTTACTAAGCCATAGGTTCTTAACAAGAGAGAGAAAGTCCTCTTCAGTTGCCGAGAAAGCTTTTCGGATAACATTTTCTGATATGCCCTGATGCACAGATGCATATCCTGCATCACAAATAGCAGAAACTAATCATTAAATGAGAACAACCACACTCCTGTTAAAACCAGGAGTAGAACTATTAGTCAGTGATAGCTTCACAGATGCACGGTCGCATATACAACAAGTTTAACTTTAAACCCACTGTTTGTCATGATGTTTTTTTAACTAGAGTGATATTCTTGGAATCTAAAGGTTCACTTAAGGTCGTATAATTCTAAGAATATCCACATAACTATAACGGGAAATCTCTAATAAATGTGATCCTTTATATTTAGTGTTCTACTGTAAGTATAGTTCCATGCTTTCTCCATCTCCTGCTACTAGTTGTTTTCACTGGCTTTTTGGGGATAATAATATTAACATCTTCATGGCTCGAAGAGTGCAAAGAATGATCTGATATAGTGAATATCCAATTGGCCAGATTTTTGAGGAGTTGCCAATTAATTATCAGAAGTATATACAGAATCATTAGCACCAATTGTTGAAACTAGATTTTAATCAAATTGAATACACAGCTCTGCATTAAAGATGAGAACATACTTTTGAGATTGCGGAAAAGATTGTCATTGACAAAACGAGAAGCCTCGGTTCCACCATGACCGTCATATACTCCAACGAAGGTCCCCTGAGGACCCGAGCCGGCCGAACTCAACGGTCCAGATTCGAGTTGGCTTTGATCCTCCAACAAGCTATTGGCCTGCATTACAGCCATTGAGAACTCCCCATGAACATGGTTTCCCAAATCCTTATACCACAACAAGCCATCGACCCTCCCGCTTGCATCACCACCTCGACGAGAGCCATCGCCGACTACGGACGGTTTCCAACACGGTTTAACCATTTTCTCAAGCAAACACTTAATATGATTCACAGACGCTTATGTTTGATATTTATCATCCAAAAGACCCAGCAATCAAAACATTCCTCAAACGCAGGTCAAGAACAAGTCCCGAATAACCCAATCTCAATTCCAGTTTCTGCTTATGCTCAACACCCACAACCCCAACTCCTAAAACTATATACCCACTAAAACGAGACACCATTAATATGAACAAAATTTCAGAAAAGGACCAAAACGGTATGGGCAGAATGAACTGAGCAACGTCCCTTCAGACAAGAAAGCACTAGTTTTTATGTGAGTTCAGAGAATATGGAAGTGTGCTGGTTCCGTGTACCTTGAATCTGGGTTGAATGCGTTTGTATCTTCCATGTGTGCCATCTTTCAGGAACAGACTTAGCTGTAAAAGCACATAGAGAAATGATATTGGCAGAGTTTGGTCCAAGATCAGAGTGATCAAAAGGGAGCACTGGATAAGAGAAGGGGCTTGGAGTGTTTCGGCAGAAGATCTTTAGATTGTTGTCGCTTGTCAGCAGAGATCCAAGAGGAGGAAGTGAATAGATTTAAACTACAACCTCTGACATTGTTGTTGGTGTTCTCTCTTTTGTTTTTTGTGGCCGAGTCGTTGTTGGGAGCTTTTTTAAATCCATGGCTGAGGTTTTAGTTCTACGACCTTTACGAGTAGTAACCCATCGTTTTAGGCAATTTTTGCTCATCTCATACTCTCAATTTTTATTTATTTTTTAAAATTTTTAAACCGAGTTTTATTACAGCACATTTTTACACACGTGTTCAATTTTTTTTTTTAATGTATTTTTACATGCTCTATTAAAAATAAATTTTAAAATTAAAAATATGACAAAATTTCTTCCAAATTAAATTGAAATAAATTTCCCCAATAAAGTTTACTCTTAGAATATGTAATGACATGTTTTTTAAATTATTATTTGATCAAAATTCAATAATGATTAATCAAAAATTCAACGGTAATTTTTAAAGCCACATCATTATTAAAGTAACATGAGTATTACATATAGAATTACTTAATTTTTACATACATTTTATTCTTAGAGCAATAGTAGCTACTTCCTTTGAATTTTTCTTAAATTTAGATAACTAAACTATTTTTTACTTTCATATTTAAATAAACTTCACAATAACTTTCCTTATCCTTTCTTTATATCATTTAAATAATTTTTAAATTGAAAGACATGAAAAAGAGAGAAAAAATAAAAACTATTTAAATATTGTTTTAAATAAATGTTATTTTCCTTACATTTAGAAAATATAATGAAATTTAAGGAAATTGTTATGAGCACTAGCAGCAATTTCCTTAAATGATGATATAAGCAGTCTAATATACTTATAAGTAGTCTAATATTTTTTGTTAAATGAATCTAGTCCAAATGATGGAATATTTTATTATTTTTACATACATTTTGAACACTTGCCAATTTAATATACATAGTTAAAAAAAAAAAAAAAAAAAACCTCCAATCAAATTTAATAATTTTCTTTTGGGGTTGTGGCGGTGCGGTTGTTGATTGCTTTCTCCTAGTTGAGCTGTTTTTGGGATTTTTTATTTTTTATTTTTTTTTTAACAATTTTAAGATAGGAGTGTACGATTATTTCTCTTTTTTTTGGGGAAAACAAAAGGCTGTGAAACGGACAAGATAAAGAAAACAAAAGTAGGTAGGAGGGGATGTTAGATTTTTAACATATTTTTCATGGGCAAAATTACAGATTTTAGCATTACGCAGTAGGAGTAGAAATTGATGAAGGAATATTAAAAATACAAGTGGATTGGGAGATTGAATTTTCATTTTTATTTTTTAAATTAGTGGCCATTGAATTTAAATAGTTGTGACATCGAGCGGTGCAAAGAAAGCATGAAGCTCATGTACGACAAGGGGGAAAAAACAATGAAGTGGGTGAGGGATATTGGATTCAACAAATTGTCACCATGCCAAGGTCATAGCCGGTGTGCTTCATGCCATGGTCACTTTATTGATAAGACTTTCTTGAGCTATCTATAATAATATATAAAAATAATATAAATAAATAAAGAGAGGGAATGGAAAAGCTATCTAGGAGGAGGTTATCGTCGGGAGGAGTGATTTAGTGGCATTCGAGTTCAACAATGAGAATAAGGTCCTAAGGTCGAATCCCGAAATGAAAAGCATTTGGTTTACCATCACATTGGCTTGAGTATTGTTAGTATCTTCGGTGGAGCTGGACATTCAAATTATGGCTTTATCGAACTTGAAAGAGCTCTTACTGTTTCTTGTCGTCTAGGCCTTTCATGTACAATTGCCTGGCGGGCAGAGACTACTATGGTCACGCCTAGGTAGAATAGTCACTCTGATTGCCTTCCTATATTTTTTGAATAAAAAATATATATATATAGGAGGAGGAAGTTGATAGAGAAGAAATAAGAATACTTTCACTCTGATATAAGTAGATGGGATCCATCTAATTAGATTATGTGCAAGTTAATTAGCATCATGGTAGACTTTAAGTAAAGACCAAATTGAAATGAAATTTAGAAATAGGAGAGTTTTACAAATAAAATGTTCTAATTACTGCTCAATAGTTGTTTTTCTTTTCTTTTCTTTTCTAATTTAAGTATTTTTAGAAGATTGAACAACTGTTTTATGATGACTATGTGACGTAATAGAGGGAAATGATAGACAGGGGACAACCATCCGTCTCCTGTCCATCTTTTATTAATAAAATAATATATTTTTTTTTCATTTATTCTTTTTTATTTTTGATTTTCTATTTATATAATATATTATTTTATTAATAAAAGATGGACAGGGGACGGATGGTTGTCTCCAGCCTATCATTTCCCCGTAATAGATGCGTTTGATAAAATAAAAAACTTAAAAGTAGAAAACTCTATCAATTCAATAATTAATTCTCATCAAGTTGTTGCTTCCATACAAGAAGCACTCTTTAAATAATAGTAAACACATACAATGCTTCAAATGAAAAAAAGAAACAAATACTAGAATGAGTCTAAACATAGGCATTTCCCCAACTAAGGGAAAGTCTAACTAATGTCAGCATTCTAAAGTTGGAGAACTAAAACTTAAAAAGACAAATGAATGCTCTTCAGAAGGAAACATTCATCTAAAATGGAACCTAATCTCTAAAGAAATAATTCAAATTAAAATTGATAATTCCCGATGGACAGAAATTTCTTATAAATCGGTTTATAAAAAAAAATTTACGACCCACATATAAGAGTGACATGTGTCCTTTAAACACATAAGAATCACTTTTTTTTTGATTAATATTATTAAAAAAAGAGCACGTGAGAAACACATGTTATTAAAATAATGTGTTTTTCACATGCCAAATGACACATGTCAATCTTATATATGGTTCGTATGAAATTTCCTACAAATCAGTTTGTAGGAAATTTTTGTCTATTCCTAATTTATCATGGGAATTGATAAAATTTTAATTATTCAACAAATTGGGATGAAATATCGATTGTCTTAAAATTGGGTGAAAATTCTTTCTTTTTATACTTTCACTATCTGTCATGTAAATAATAAAAATTTTCCTCCACAAACTTTTTGGTAATCTTAGTTGGCAATTTCTTAATTAAAAGTATGCACTTCGTTCTTAGGAGGCAGCTATGTTGCTTGCAAGTATAATTTTTCTAATTTAAGTATTTTTAAAAGATTGAACACTTTCATATTTTTCTAAAGAGTAATTATATTTAGTAAATTTTTGTACAACTGTAATATAGTTAGATAATGTAACAATAAAAATTATCAATTGTAGATAATTTTTATTGCCACATCATTCAGTGGTATAAAAATTTATTAAATAACATTAATTTTTTAATTTTTAATTTTTATATAAATAATGGTTTTGAGTTGCGTTCACTTTTCCTTTTGTGGTTAATTGTACGTTTACTGTTACTTTTATTATTATAATTATGCGGTTGGAGTACTTATATGAAAAGAAAGTATACATCTCCCTTATCTAATTTAGCAGGAGTCCTTTTTTAATTATTATTATTATTATTTTTTAATCCGAAGCTCATACGAGTTTGTTTTGTTCTACAATTTTGCAAGTCAAAAGTATTTTATTAAACAATATCGTGAAAGCGTCCCGTTTGAAAATACTTTTGAAAAAAAATGACGATTTTAAAATACATAATTTTATAGGCTGAATCGAAATTTTATTAAACGCTTAACTGCATTTTTAAAAATTTAAATTTTCATTAACTATTTTTTAAAATTCCTATTTTCAATCCACACGTTTTGAAACCCCTGATCCAAATAAACCCTAATGCTCCGTTTGTTTCGGCGTAAAATGATTTCTGGAAAATGATTTCGGCATTTTTCGGTGTTTGGTAGGGGCGAAAATAATAGTCAACCGGAAAATGATTTCTGTTTGACCAAAAATGCTTAGTAAATTTCGAAAAATGATTTACGCTTTTTGAAAGCGTAAATCGTTTTCCGAAGACGCCAGACGCAGTCGATCTATTTTAAACGGCACAGTCGACCTTCACGTTCAAGCAGTCGACCACCATCGAAATATTGCCGATTTCGGAATCCGACAACATCCGGTTAATGTTGCCGGAATTTGGCGACGGAATCCGGCCACATTCGTCGGAATCTGGCTGATTCCAGCAACCAATCTGACCGGAATCCGGCCATCTGGCCGGATCTGGCCAGAGAGGCCGGATCCCGGCCATCTGGTCTGATCTGGCCAGAGAGGCCGAATCCCGGCCGGCCTGGCCAGAGTGCCGAATCCGGCCGGCCTGGCCAGAACGCCGGCCGGACATCTGGCCAGATCGGCCAGATGGCCGGAATCCGGCCTTTTGTGCCGGATTCCGGCGAAACTGCCGGAATCCGACCACTTTCGCCGGAATCCGGCTATCTCAGATTCCGACGAAACTGTCCGGATTCCGGCTTTTATCTCGAATTTTGGCTATATTAACCGGAATCAGGTAAAAATTGTCAGAATCTTGTCGGTCAGTGGCCGAATCTCGTCATCGATGATTTTTATATTATTTTACATTAATATTTTTTTGTTGTGAATAAAAATTAATTTTTATAAGTTAATATGATTGAATAAAAATATAAAAAAATATTTGCGATTTTTCGTACGCGCCAAACACCGGAAAATGCTTTCAACAGAAAATGGTTTCCTGAAAAATGACTTCCCTGAAACCATTTTACGACGGAAACCATTTTACGTCGAAACAAACGGAGCATAAATGTTGAAAATAATCCCTCCAATTTGCCATAAATATAGGCGTTTATTGAAACTATAGGTTTTACTTGGAGCAAGTATCCATCTAGGCCGTATTTGATTCAAGTTTATATTGGTTGAGAAATTGTGTTTGTCTTGGGCTTAGAAATGAAACTAATCAAGCTGTACCATATAAAAAGTCTGAGTTGACTCGAAAAAAAAAGAAAAAAAAAGTAAGAGTTCCTGAAAAACGAAACCTTAATTATTAATATATCTTTGATAATTTCAAGGCTAGTCAAATTTTAAGATAGAATTATTATTGTAATTTGAAATGAAGAGGAGACCAGTATAGTTGCTAAAAAGAATTACGATGAAAGGCACAATATGAATACAAAAAAAAATATTTTTAATATATATATATAGTTGACAATCTCATTTTTTGCTTATAAAAGATTACCATTGAAAAGGTTTTACCTGTGAGTCTGACACAAGCACATGCATCATTATCAATCAAATGTTACCACTCTAAAAATAAATTTATTAAAATAAATCGCACTTAAATAAATATGATCCAATTGATGCAAACTATAAGTTGAATAAATTTATATAAAGTTAATGTAATAAAGTAAGTAATGAGGTTTGTTTAAAGCCACTTGAGAAGTGGCAGGTTTGTTTTGAAGCCACTTGAGAAGTTGGCCACGCAAACCTGCAGTATTTATTTATTTTTTTAATCAATACAGAAAAAAGGGGCCAATTGAGATCAAATCAGGAGGGGGTGTGTAACGACTTCCTCTTAATAATATAATATTATTCGCTTTTTGTTCTTTTGAATCAGACTTCTCAAAAGGTCACTCATATCAGTACTATTATCGCAGAAGCAAGTTTAACTGCGGAGTTTTGATAGGTTCATGGCTATCACGTCTTTAAAATGCGTTGTGTCAATAAGGATGCGAATATACATATAAGTACATACTCATTCCCATACTCAGGTGATGTGGAACGTCACAGGGTGGGCTCCCAACAGCATATCCGCATTGTTATTATAGTCCATGACATATAAGCAAGCGGATTTCTTATGACGTATTTGTGTTCATTGCATTCCCCAAGAATAATGAATCTCAAATTTGAGGTATTTTGTATATGAACCAAAACACCCTACTAGAACCACGAATACGTGTCCGCCATTTTGGTTCTGATTAATCAATTTGGCTCATATAAGAGCATTTCCAACAAGTTCTTAATTTCAAAGTTTTCTTCCAAGTTTGGAGAATATCCTCAAAAAACATGATTGATCAAACTCTTCGCTATTTCTCCAAATTGGCTCTCGTTAGATTCTCATTCCAAATTTGGCTCACAATTTCCTTTCTCTATTGATTTTTTTAATATTTCGCTTTTTATTCCATGCCTTCACTTTCCGAAGCAAGATCTAGAATCTGAAGAAAAGTCTCAAATTATTGAGGTCATGAGCAGAAACAGGAGCTAGAATCCAAAGACCAAAACTAGATTTGCAAAGAAAGAATTAAGGTACCGTTTCAATTTTTTATGAGCAATTACTTGAAACGGTGTTTAGATGGTGGGAAAATGGGATTTGTGATTTTGTGATTAAATGTTTCTATGTTTGGCGTATGTGGAAAGTTTTGATTTTATTGTCATTGATTGATGGGCATGCGTTTGATATTGTGTTTAGATTCTGAGAAAATATGGGCTTTAATCAAAAAAGAATTACATTTTTTTGAAGTTGAGAAATATTTAAAGAGTTTAATAAGTAGTATTTTGAAAAGTGGTTAAAATAGTAGAAGTAGATTTTTTTAACTAAAATTTGATTAAACTTTAGAGAGCTCACTAAGAATGCTCTAAAGAATGATATTTCTTTCTCACGTGAAATGAATTCTCTAAAATCCCTTTTCACTTCGCATTTATCCTTTCTCTCTCTCTCTCTTTGCACCGCCAAAGAAAAAAAAAACGCTCTCGGAGCTCTCTCAAATCTTCCCTCAATCTTCTCAACTTTCAAGTTCTCTTGAATAATCGCATTTTCCTTTTTTTTAATTCTTCGCAAAATCATCTAGGTATGCCTCTCAAGACTCTCTCTATTTTTATTTTTCATCTTTTTCACTCAACCTATTTTCTAGCAATTACGGTTTTCTAACCTTATATCTTGCTTCTTTTGTGTTTCAAATAATTATTTTTTGCCTTTCTTCTCATATATAATTCTCTCATTCTCCTCCCTCTCAGCGTAGTAAGAAAAACCGGAATCTAAAGGAAGAGCAACATTTGACTACGCCAAACCCCACTTTGTTATTTGTTTTGATTTTCTGATTGCTTGATTTATGGTACGATGTAGTTATTTGTTTCGATTTTTGGTTTTCTAAATCAGATTTGGTATGCAACAGATTCAAGAGGCGGTCAAGTGAAATTATCCATTCGGCCGTGTGTGGATACGGGCGGATTCCACCTTCTTCCCACGGGCGGCTAAATAGTGAAGTCCGCCGTATGCTAAAGGTGGATTTCGTGACAAAAAAATGGTTGATCTCCGTCGACGATGGGTGGTGTACAGTCCTGTTAATATTGACCATATGACATCAATCGTTAAATCGAGTGTTCTAGTTCACTGAATTCTTACAATTTTTTTCACTGTGTCACGTTATTATATCGTCTTTTGACCAAAAGTGGCAGAATTGCTAGCTTTTCTGGACCCACCTCCTCACTTTTCATGCCAATCTCAACCCACGGTGGGTCTTGTGTGAAGAGCCACCAGTTTTTTTTTTTTTTTTTTAAAAAAAAGTTTTTATATATATAACTTTTATTTTGGAATTTTTTTTGTCATTTTAGAAAAAGGGGATACATTTTAAATTTTTAGTTGTTTAAAAAGAAACATTACAAATTAACTAATAGTTTGAAGGGTACGTATACTTTTTTTTTTCCTTCCAAATATGTACATTGAAACTGTTAGATTATATTAAGAGTTCAAAAATTCAAGTTACAGTTGAAAATTATCACAATTGTGACTAGGATGTACCTACATTTGAAGATTTAAATGTACCTACCGTTAAAGACTGTGACGTATTTACAGTTGAATACTATTATTTAATTGTACTTAAAATCTATTTGTATTATCTGATTCTCCTATAAATAGGAGTTTACTATGTAGTAAACATTATTCAACGAAATAAAAGTTAAATATAACCATTTGAACTTTATTATGTAAACGTAAATTATAAGACCGAAGAACGTAAATTTTTTGTATCTATTATTATATTCTGCTTTATATTAGACATTATTTCAGAAACGACAATGAGTCAATGACCTTCCATTTTCTTTTTTCTTTTTTTCGTGCAATGTGAAATTCTCTTCTAGCAAATAAAGCAGAGAAAGCAAAATCTGAGGGCCTAAAAGGCCAGAGGGAATTTCTTAGAAGAGTAACCGAACGCAGACTTAAGGGTATATAATATTCCTTAACAATTTGGATTATGTGCGTAGTTAAACACGTGATGGGTTGGTTGCTTGTAGCCTTGTAAATCCAAGCAGAGGCAGTGAGTCACAGACCAAACTGTAGGGCATGGGAATATATGCCTAGGGTTTAGCGATCATTGCTTCTTTGGCAAAGTTCACATTTCAATGATTTCATGCAAACATGTTATTTAGTGAACGTTAAGCATGTTTCATCTTTCGAGGTCACTTCCAGAATCTTAAGCTTAATAAATGATTCCTGCTTGATTACCAGTCAAGCCTAAGCTCTGTTCAGACTGTTCCCATTCTTGGAAAAGCTACATCTGCCCAATCCACAATGCAAGCTTATCTCATATTTTCAGTAATTTTTTGTGCAGATTATATAGAATCTTTATGAAATTTATTTGTAAAAGTAGAGAGCGGATTGCTCGAGACTTGTTCAGACAAATAGGACCCGTTGAAACTATCACATTTACTATCCAAATTACTAATAATTCAAACTACAATTTAACTGAAATGTTAACTCCTCCGAGCTTCCCAACTTAGCCTAAGCCTACAAAACATATAATGTTAAATCACACTTATCTTATAGCATTCTTAGTGAGCTCTCTACATTTGGTTTTACTTTAAAATTTGAAAAAAAAATAAAAAAAAAATCATATAACAAGCTCTTTAACCGATATTTAACATTGGTCAGAAGTCCTCTTTAAATGTAAAGAGCCCAAAAGGCAAAGTTATTATTATTATTTTTTTAATGTTATTTGCTCTCTATGCACAGCTACAGTTTGAATTAAAGTTGTAGTTGAACAGAGAAATTAAATTCTGATTGTTAGTTTTACTAATAAAAAATAATATTTAGTTAAAGCAAATAAATATTTAGAGAGTTTGATATTTAGTAGATTTGAAAAGTGGCTAGCTTAGTAGTTTTCTAGAGTTAAATTTAGAAAAAATTTGAAGAGCCCATTGTGAATGCTCCTAAAAGTTTAAGTTGATAAGAAGAGATAATTTTAATTATTTAAATTAATATTATAACATTTCCCTTTATGGGTGTGCTCAAACTTCCCCTCACCAAGTTAGATCCAATACGTTAAATATTTAATTGAAATGAAAGTGAATTAACACTAACACTTCCCTTTACGTGTGAGTTTAAACTCCTCATCACCAAGTTAAATCCAATCCGTACAATATTTAACTGAAATGAGAGAGAATTGACGGAGTCAGGGTTCGAACCTATGAGCTATGCTCGATACCATTCAAAGTTTTGTGATAAAATATGAAAATGAAAGAAAATAACGGAAGTTTCGTTGTTAGAAACATATGTCCACCACTAGAAATTACTCCAAGGGCTATATCGTGCCCTAAAGTTAGAGTTCACATGAAAGTTGTTCTGATACTACATTATTAATCATTTAAATTAATATTATACCGTATAACTAATCAGCCTTGATTAGCCCAAACTCAACAATCAAATCCCGTAAAAGGCAAGTCACAAGAATCAAGTGATCATATCCAACTGGTATTCAATTACATTCAAGGCCATGAGTAGAGCAGCACAAAGAAGAAACTGGCAAAAGGTTGGGACCAGGGCCAAAAAGCATGAACAACATCAAGCCCCACATCACATGCTCTGTGTGATGTACATAATCAAAAATAACTTTATTAACCTCTAACACTCAGATTAATGCAATATTTAGCCTAATTTTACTCTGTTTGCTTCAATGCAAAACAAGGCAGACGGCCATATCTTGCTGAAATGTCTTTTTCTGTACTACTACTATGTGAAAGAAAATTGACAAAATTATTGATTGTCTATTTGCATATGTGAATTTTAAGTTGAGCCAACCTGAACCATATGTCTGCTCTGCATTGAGCTCTGAAGTTTTTCCCTGGCATGCCTTAAAGCATCAAGAACTTCCCTAACGCTTTCATCTAATGGCTTCACTTCAGCAGTCTGTGAGGTCGCCGGAAAACCCACCGGAACTAATGCCAACGGGTTATCAACATTATCCTCATGATCACTCCCATTCTCTTGTGTTGAAGATTTTAAGCTTGAATAACTGAAACAAATTAACAAATTTGATTAGCTTAAAAGGCTTAACAAGTTCTCTTCTGAAAATTATATAAAAAATTCAAGATTACCTATGATTGTCGCTGAATCTTTCTTGGAAAGGATCATTGAGGTCGGAATTAGAATGGGAATCTTTTTCGCTGGATGGGCTTGAATGGCTTGGAGTGGATGCAGAGTTTTCTGAGACAATGTGCTGCAGATTTTGTGAGATTTCTGGGCTCGTGAATTGGGATTTGATCTCATCTTCTTCTGGGTCTTTGGAATCTGAGGTACTGGTGCATGATCTAGAAGACATTTTACAGTTTTCTGACGAACTAGACTGCTCTGATTCCACCGATATGGTGATAATGTTCAAGGATTCAAGCTTCTTAATCAAGATTTTAAGCTTCTTTTCAGCTTTCTTCCTCAGTTTTGTCTCTTCCTTAAGTTGGTTCTCAAGCTCTATCAACTGTACCCTCCCAAACACATTTGAGAGTAAATTAGAGAAAGAAAACACAAAAAGTTGATTTTTTTTTTTTAAATTTTATTTATTTTGAAAATGTGAATGTATATCTACACTAGATTAAAAACATCTACAGAAAAAACGCACCTTATTGCCCAGAAGCTCTGCATTTTCTTTAGCAAGCCTTGAAGCTTGTCTCTCTGCAACCAATCTCCCTCTTAGGCACTCCACGGTTCTGAAACCACCATCCCCTTCCATTTGTTTGTCACTGAGAGAAAACCCATTTCACAAAGTGAAAAATGTCAGTGTTTGAGAGAGAGAGAGAGAGACAGACAGAGAGAGAAAGGAAGAAGAAGAAGAACCCACCTCCATTTTCTATCTTCTTCCATGCTAACAGATATCATTTTCTTCAGTACACTAGGCTCACTAGCGGCCTCTTCCTCAGCTCCCCTGTTTCAGATCAGATTAATCATGTAATATTTGAATATGAAAAAATCAGGGAACTAAAGAAATCTCTGTTTTTTCCCCCTTTTTTTAGGTGGAGAATCTATGCTCGTGGAAAAACAAAAAAATACTGTCATCACTGTCAGAAAACCAATGTGAGAGCTTAGGTGGGGTTATATTCACCGGCAAAGGCACCACTGTTACTGGTGTGCTGGCATCTGTAATTTATTTTCTTACTGACATGGTTGAACTTATGGCTCTCGTGCAAATTCTGTCCAAGTTGAGAGTTCTTATGGTTATGGCATCCACTTTGTCATACATTTATTAGATCTACCGCATGATCTTAATAATATAATTGATCACCTATTTTTCTCTTTGAATTGAAGTCCCTAATTAAGGCCACAGTACTTTATCTTCTTCATTGACTTGAATTACCCTATAATGAGATAAGGGTGCCATTTTGTATTGGGTTCAGATCGTGTTGAAGCATGAATATAAGATTATATAAGTCAATTCTAATCCGAATCATTTAATTTAACGTGTTAAACCCCTTCAACTATAATCCTCTAATTTTGTATCAGGTTTGCGAGTCATATAAAAAATTGTCAGCTATTATATTGCATATCAAGTTCTGATTGTGTCAAGACATAATTTTTTATTAAATTCGTATTAACTTCGCGAGTGGTGTCAAAAATTTTTTAACCCTAAATTAAATGCACAGTTATGTTAGGCAATGTAGACCCTGCATAAGTACACTGTACGTCTGTACAAACCAATTCTACAACAGCAAAATGTTTTGGGGGTCTTTAGACAAGGTAGCATCGTAAAATCAGACACTTCTGGCAAGAAATTCAAGCTTGCCCCAGGCATGAGACATGCACAGATATCCTTTAGGACCATTTGAGTTCTCTTTATCAACCTTTCGTTTTTTTCGAGCCAAGGACAATTTCAGTTTAGCATTATTAATACATGTACAAACTCAGGGATTGAGATCCAATTAAATGCCATAGGTATTAATTGCATGGTGTGCAATACCTCTTTTCTAGTGAAATTAACGGTGCAGATTATAACAACAATGCTTAATATATATATATATTAAGGGTTAATTGTTGAGATGGTTCAGTGGTGGACAAATCAACCCCAGCCACCCAAGTCGGCCAGTCTAGAGGCACCCTAACTACTTCAGCCTAACTACTCTTTCAATCCCCAGCCAGGCCCCCCCCCCCCAACCAAAAGCCTCCAAAGCAAAACAGATCGTTTCTGGCTACTGTTTTCACAGTTTCACACGTGATGTTCCCGAGTTGTCTTCGTTCTCCTTCACCTCTCTCTCTCACATCTATTTAATTCCTCATAAATTTTCTGACTCGTTGCAGAATGGACAAATTACCAAAACAGTGCATGCAAATATTCAAATTAGGCTCTCATGAATTTTAAAACTAAGATTCAAAAGGGATGGTCTGGCATCGTCATCTGAATTGTGGTGGAACCTCAAGTTGTTGTTGGGAGTAATTTGTAAATTAAGTTAATTATATATATATATTAATTTATATTTTTTTGAATTTTAAATTTTGAAATTTTGAAGGACTAGTGCCCCACTGCATCCCACCCATGCACATAATTCCGCCCCTATATACCCACAAATATACATATGCATGTATGAAACATTGAAACCAAAGAAAAGGAAAAGATTTGTATATTTGTTAAGTGTATATGGCGTGCTGGCTGGACTTCATGTGTAGGGCACAGTGCAATTATCATCTCTAATTACCAATCCATTGCTGGAAATTGGAAATCATTGAAGTTTATCTTTCATGGAAAATGGTGGGTGCATTAATTATCATTAGTTGTATGCATAGGATTAGAAATCTGCTTCTTGTATTGCACTCAAAGAAATGGCTTCTATTCTATGCAGTAGCTTAAATTAGAGCACACTCATTATCATTTCATGGACCACTTTTTTTTTTTTTTTTTTTTTTTTTTTAACTATTAACTGTGTTGGCCACTTCTTCTTTATCAATTGGAGGCATTTTGAGTGTGCCAAAGATTATAATAAATTTTTCCATATTCCATGCGTGAAATATTAATGTTTAAATATAAATAAATAATGGGGATAAATGCAAAATCAATTTATATGGTTGGCCTAAATTATAAATTGTTCATTATCGTATCAAAATTAATGCAGAAGTCTCTAAGATATGCTAAAAAAAAATGATAAATTAGTCAAATTCCCAAACCGGCAACCAGTAATTTTTTATATTTTTTTAGTTATATATATATATATATATATATATATATATGAAGAGTCATACGTGTCTTCATTTTATTGGCTCTGACGTGACACTTAATAGAATCTGTCAAATATTTTAACAAAATTGGACTCTAGTGACTAAATTAATTATTTTTTTGGCATACCTCAAAAACTTATGAATTCACTTATAATTTTGTAATTTAAGCTAACTACATAAATTGATTTTACATTTATCTCATAAATAATTGATTATGAAAATATTTATTTTCTTTGGGCTGGTTTTAATCAGGTGTGGGCTGAGATAGATAGGAGCTTAGGCCTTTTATTTCAGTCCACCTAAATGAGCGTGGGCTTTGGGCTCGTTGGCAATCCAGCCTTGGTCTCATTGCTCTAATTACGTATCCCAGCCTTTTTTTCCTTGTCGTAATGGTATTGGGATCATCGGCTTTGACAATTGGGCCTCGGTCTTTTAAGCCTTTGCTTGTGCGCTTATATGTGTTGACGCTTAGCATTTATGTCATTATAATTTAGAGTTTTGACAATTTTTAACACGATTAACAAATTTGACATAAATTCAATACGAAATTAGCGGGATAAGATTGAGGTTTGACTCGTTTAATTAAATTGATCGAGTAGAGTTGACCTATGTAGTCTTATAACTCTTATACACATGTTTCGATACAATCAGAATTCAATATTCTACAAAAGGCCCGTCAATTTTTTATACAAACCCAGTATATTTTGTAAGTTTGGGTTTAGGGGTTTGAACATTTTAATTAAATAGGTTGGATTATAATTAATATATATGACTTATACTCATGTCTTTACATGATTTAGAACCCAAATTGCCACTCCTTATCTATATCCTTCTAGTTGGAACAATTTGCATTGTGAAAATAAATAAAATATGGTGTTTCTTGACAAATAGGAAACATTAAATATGAACAATTTGATAGGAAAAGAAAAGTAACGTGCCTATTTTTTTATTTTTTTTTTCTTTCTATTCAAATATGAGAAAAAGGAGAATAGGGGAAAAGGAGAAAAGTAACGTGCCTATTACATTCATTGTTAATATGCAATCATTACATAAATGGATGAGACAATGCAACTAGGCCAAAAACTATAATAAACTATCAAGGAAGGTGTAAAATTGAACTCCAAGCACCACCATAACAAAAGGATGTATTTGTCCCATCCTATAATTCGTATAGGTTTTTAAATTTCTTCTTATTCCAAAGATAAGAGTACTGGGAGTTCAATTTATGATATGTTGAGACAGTTTTCGGTACTAAAATTAAGAAACATTTCCTGAATATACTTGAAGTATGGGTGTATTTATAGGCAAAGAGGTGAAGTCAAATTTGAATTAAGTTTACTACTCCCACTTAAATTAAGAGTGTCTGGTATTCGACTGTTGACTAGATTCTTCAATGAGTCTTTATTAGACTCGGATTGAGACTGCTACCTTAATTTGACTTGAATTAGGATTATTCCCAACAAAATATGAGCATTTAAATGAGCTAAACTAAGTTTAAGGAATAAACTTTTCATGAGATTAATTTTAAAGTTTTGACGTATTGATTAAGTACCTTACATAAGTTAGAATGACCGTTTAGGTCAACCGTGTCGAAATATGAGGGGGTGAGGTTTGGGATTTAGAAGATGGGGTTGTTCTACTTTGTCATTAGATCAATACAACTTTAATAGAATTCTCATAAATCATAATCATGTAATTAAGAGAAATCAATGCAATGTACATAGAAAAGGAATACAATGATTTGTGTTGCAATAACATACCACTAACGTATAAATATCTGTTTGTCGTCTCATTTATATGGCGCTAACCTTAACCACACGTGTCATGTCAATAAACAAGCGATTCTCTACGGTCCATGCATCACCATCATTCAATCTGGGCCCATCTCTCTCGTCATCTATCGACTATCTATCACAATCACCCATCCGATTATGACACGTGCAGTGCAATAGAAGCTACATCTTGATGGTGTTCTTGACCAGAACCTCCCACAGCCGTTGGATCTCTCCGAATACATCATCCGTGGGTAGCGGGAACCTGCAGCAGGGACACGTGTTCCTCTTCGTCAGCCACGGCAGAATGCACATCCAATGAAACAAGTGCTCGCATGGCAACTCACACAGGTCCCTCCCTTCTCTCATCTCCTCCTTACATATTACACACTCCACTCCACGCCCTCTCACCTCCACCGACGGAAGCGCAACCACCGCCGCCGGAGACGCCGCCACCTTCCCATCACCATCGCCGCCACAGCAACCCATTTCGCCAACAAACTTCCAGCACCTCGTCACCGTCTCAATGTACGAAATCAAGACCGACCCATCACAGAACCCAATGCCAGAAATCGTCAACACGGCATCACACCAGAGCCCGCTCAGAATTTCGCGCCATTTGGCGGGAGATGACGTTTCCAGAGCTTCTGGGTTGTGTTGGCGGATTTCGCAGAGTAGGAGGAGGAGTAAAACTGCATCGAGGTCTCGTTGTTTGGTGGCGGTTGAAGGTGGAGGAGGTGGCTGTTGTTTGGGGTGGAAGTGGCGCACGAGGTGGCTGAGGGCGGAGAGGAGGTGTCGGGCAATGAGGAGAGTCTTATGTGGGAGGGAGAGGGAGTGGAGGTGGTGGAGAGTGAGGGAGAAGAGGGTAGGGGAGGAAAGGACGGCTGAGAGGCGGCGGTGCTGGTGGCGGATATCTGAGAGTATGGAGAAGTTGAGATCTGAGAGCTGTGGAGGGGGAAGAGTGGAGAGTGCAGCCATGATGGCGGTGGTTTCTGTCATCATGGGATCGTGTGCTCGGACTTGATCACTTTGGTGGGGTGAAAGTTTGAGGAATGAGTGGAATGTGTTGCTTTTTATGGGCTTGACTGACCCAGTTGGAACTTGGTGTTTTATTTTAATGACCAATTGTGTCCTTTATTTTAGGGATCGGAGGGGAGAGACCAATTTGGTGTTCTTTTGATAGATACCCAATCCAATCAAATCTTTTCTCCTTCTTGATTTATCTTGGATGTAATTTATTATTATTATTATTATTATTAATTTTAAATATCAGCAACAATATTAATCAACTTATCACATATACTTTAGCTGAGAACTCTATCCCTTAAGAGAATAGGAATTAATAGAGAATGTATAAGAAGTAATTCTTGCTAGGCTGATATATAACATTATTTTTAGAGGAATGATCTATACACTCATTTCTCACCATAGCCTCACAACAAGTTGACGTGGCTAGTAATATTTTATTATTTTTTTTGTTTTCTTTTTGTAAAAAAATAATAAAATATTACCAATCACATCAACTTGTGGGGCTGTTGTGAGAAATGAGTGTATGGACCATTTCTCTTATTTTTATTTTGATTTTTTTTTAAGAAAAAAAAAAAAGCAAAAAGGTAAAATAATCTTGTGCTAATGGGTCAAGATCGAAAGGCATGGCAATGAGCCACGTTGAGGCGGCGGCGCCAGCGTACAACATGATATTTGTGAAGTTATTTTGAGGATAATAAAAACCATTGTTGTCTCTGTCACTTTCGAAATTAATGCTTTGATGAATATGTTTGTAATAAATAAGAACTTGAAAGCTGAATTATTGTTTTTAGTGGTACGTAATTAACCATAAAACTTGAGCATATATTAAATTACACACACCACAGCAACTTCAGCCTTCATTAGGGTGAGGGATGTTTAAAGAAAATAAAAGAATCGCCACTCAATATTAGGTTCAATAATTGGTTAGAGGACCCACAAAAGAAAAGTACTTAAAGGGGTTGGGACAAGTCACCAATTCTGACTTGTGTCATAGTGATTAGAATGAGATGTAATTTATCTACCTAGTTTGCAAAAAATAATATATATATTTTTTTTAAAAATCATAATTTATATTAAATGCTTAGCATTGATATAAAGATTTACGGTAACATCTAGATTGTCTTCCAAGGAGGAACTCTACAAGAGAAAGAAATGGTTAGAAAGGCTCACCAATAGAGATTCGATGAGAACACTTTGACCCCCAAGTTAACAAGGTTACGTTGAAATGGTATTTTGGCATAGTTTAATTAAGGGTTAGATTGCATACTTGTGAGGTTCATTTGGACTTTTTATATAGGTTGATGCCTTCTTAGGGTTTGAAGGACTTCCACCAATAGTTTGTTACATGACATGGAGCTCCATTAATCTGTTAAGATGGATGGATAGCATGACGTGTGCTTTCAGTTAGCTAAGTCGACAGAGTGGGAATCGTCTGCTTGGTGATCACATCTCTTTGAGGGTACACTTGGATCCTGATGGCTGACTAAGATAATGTGCCGACAGACTGTTAGGTTGTCGGGCCCATAATGGTTTGCGACCCTTCATGTTGCTAGGGCCAGTGAGTTTTATGGTGGACGGGCTCTCCATTAAGGTGATAAGAAATAATGAATTTAATTATTTAATTAATATTCTAATATTCCTTCTCAATTGTAGGCTAAACTCCTCCTTAATAAATGAATCCCATGAATTTTTTAATTAAAATTAAAAATTAAAAAAAATAAATAAAGTGAATTTAATCATTTCATTAATATTTTCTAACAAATATTTTAAGAATGAACTATTTTACCCCCCACCCCACAAAAAAAAAAAATAGAAGTAATATATATATATATATATATAGTTGGGAGATTTGCTTTTGATGTGTGGAGCCCCATGGAGGCTTGGAATGTAGAGTTTTTGTCCACAAGCAGGTGTCCAGCAGAAGCATGTTTGCCACCCCTTTTCTTTTCATTATCTCTAATAACGAATGCCTAATTCTATCAGGAAATAAAACAAGCAGAAAGAAAAAGGAACAATATTGGCCCATCCATGGCTTGTTTCTCTTGTCCCCAACAAACTACACTAGCAATGATGCGAAGCTGGTGGGAACGGGCAATGGCACGCTGTACCCTGCGCTTCTTACGCCCATTTGTCCACTCTTTACATAATTACATTTACATGCACCGCCTTCTTCTCCCATTATTTTATTTGGTGCTTACATTTACATGCTAGATGAGTAAGCATCACAGATCATATAGATGTGAAGGAGAAAGGGTGAAGTCTTAGAATTTCTATAATAGACATTATGGTCATTATCTTCATGCATAGGGAAATGGTAATACTTGGGCAACTCGATAGATCTGGATCTCCAGTAATTTGCTATGAGAAAAATAGAAAGTTTTTACGAAACCACTTGAGAAAACCCAAAATTTGCTTGAACAAGTAAGTAAGTCTATTAGTTCTATCACATTTATTCCTGGAGATCTCTATCATGTCAAGTCTTAGAACTGACTAAAAAGCACAGATATAATATATACCGCTGGAAGTGTTTAAAGGAAGAAAAGGTTTCCCAAAAATAAAAAAATAAAAAGAATTGAAAAGCCAAAAGCCTCTCAATTAAAGTATAAAGATGAGCCATGAACATTCCTACACTTTGCTAGTGATATAACTAAGCAACCTCTGTAAAAAGTGTCGCCACAGTGCATCCAAAAGCTCTTGTCAGCTGGTCGTAAAAAAAAGAAGAAAGAAGTTATTGTCAGCTGTCTAGACTTCAAAAGGATTGTACGTGGAATAATACTCAACAGAAAAATGTCCATTTTCCTATTCTTTTCGCAAAACATATCAGTTAAGTACTTTCTTTTATTCATAAAGGCATCAACCTGAGCTTATACTTAGAAATCTATGCAGTAAACAATGGGGGATCCAACGTCCTTACATCTTTTGCTGTGCAGATTGCCTTTTCATCATATTGCCATGGCATAAACAGAAACTCATTAACTGATAATCAGATTCTGCTTCTAACCTCTATAGTGGCTGAAGTAATAGCCGAAGAGCAGCAATCTATAAATCTTCAAGCAGATGAACACTTCAAAGGCATTTAGCACGCAGGAAGCTGAAATTCTCTCTCACTGATATTGCAAAATTTACCACATTAGATTTCCATAATTGCCAGTCAAGTACAGGAAATCCCTCTAGAACAGACGGATAAGGATCCTCTCGCTCTCCAGGACCTCTGGTTATAGCCTTCGATGGAGCTAGAAGCTTTAAGTCTCATCAACATATTTTTCAAACCATAGCTTTTCAATGAAGGATCAATCAAACATACCCCTATGGAAGCCTTGCTCAGTGTTTGAGGTCTCTGACTCACTTCTAAGATATGATATCAACAAATCGTATCCTAAGAAAAAAAAATTCTGTAAATTTTTCAGGAACACCGCTTGTTCCAACTTCTAAGCACCCATGCCAGGCCACAGAACTAATCTCCACAAAAATGGAACACTTTAAAGCTTCAATTTCTGGCTACAATTCTCTGAAATTCATACATTGCCACTGCCAAGTATCCAGGTACTATAACGATTGGGTATCCAAATCAGAAGTTGAGCAAACAATGTGACTCATTTTGGCCTAATAATGCATGGTGTACGTTAAGCTAGTCAACACAACCCTATTTTGCAATAATTTCTATGATATTGATGATCTGATGTCAACTATAAACACTCTCCTCCTCTAACTCGTCCCTCAGAACATATCCTTCCTCTCTCATTAACCCAAGCAATCCTCCCAACATTTCATATATCTCTTCAGTTCTTCCATTTGATACATCCCTGGCTATGAAGCTTTGTAATCCTCTACTTGTTTCAATCCAGCTACTGCCTGGGATCTTTTTCAACCCAATTCTCTTCATCCTTTCCCTGATCTGATCAGCTTCTTCCCATCTCCCAGCTTGAGAATACAAATTTGCCATAATAATGTAATTCCCAGTGTTTTCAGGCTCAATCTCAAACAAACGATCACTGATGAATTTACCTAGTTCAACATCACCGGAAACAGAAGCCCCATTGAGCAATGCACCCCAAACTTTAGCAGTCGGTTCAATTGGCATTTTAAAGACAAATTCTGCAGCTTCAGATAGTCTCCCAGCTCGGCTAAGAACACCTACCATGCAAGCATAGTGCTCAACTGACGGCTGTATGCCATATGTCGTAAACATGGCATCAAAGATCTTCCAAGCTTCTTCTACCACTCCAGAATGAGCACAAGCTGATAATACGGCTGTAAATGTTACTGGGTCTGGCCTAATCCCATTAATTAGCATCTCGTTAAAAAGACTAAGAGAATTATTAGCATCTCCATGGGCTGCATATGCTGAGATTATAGCTGTCCAAATGATCAAGCTCCTACCTTTTGATTGATCAAAAACCCGTTGTGCCCCGTGAAGAAACCCTGATTTCGCATAGGTATCTATAATGGCAGTTGCAACATAAATATTGCAATCATACTTATTTCTAACAGCGTAAGCGTGTATTTCTTTCCCCCCTTTTAGGTTTGATAAGTATGAAATTGTAGGGAGAATGCTCGAAAGTGTTACGGTATTTAACTTAAAACCACATGCCTGCATTTCTCGTACTAAATCTACAACTCCTTCATGTCGGTTGTTCTGAACCAAACCTGAAATCACAGCATTCCATGTACTTAATCCAGGGTTTTTCATTTCTCGGAAAAGATCCATTGCTTTGTCAACAAAACCATGGACCATGTAACCTGAAATTATCGATCCGTAGGTGACTTCATCCTTCTCATCCATCTCTTCAAATAACTCTCGTGCATAGTCCAAGCTACCACATTTTGCATACAACCCAATAATGGCATTACAAACCGAAACATCAATCTCAATTTGGCTCTCGTTTACAAACTGATGAACTTCCATCCCAAGAATAAGGTCTGTCGACTGCCCACACGCCTGCAAGACACTGACAATTGTCATTCCATTGGGCCGTAATCCCGCTGAACCCAACATCTCTCTATACAATCCCTTACACTCCTGATAAAATCCAGCCTGAGAATACCCTGCTATCATTGAATTCCACGACACGATATCTCTCTCAGGCATCCTATCAAACACAGTTCTCGCCAAGCCAATCTCATCACATCTCGAGTAGAACGTAATCAAGGCATTGACGACAAAAAGATCCAAGTCCAACCCACGTCGAAGAACAAAACAATGAACCTCCTTAGCTAACCTTGAATCAGAAAACGACGACGAGAATGCCTTTAAGACACAGGAAATTGTATAACAATCCGGTTTCACATCCTTCAAATTAGAGGAAACCAGAGTCGAAAAAAGTTTCAGCGTGTCGAAGTGCAAGTTCTGATGGGAATACCCAATGAGCAAAGCGTTCCAAGAGAAAGTGTTTTTGCAGGGAATTTTATCGAACATGTGGCGGGCTTCACGAAGGTGATTTGATCTGGAGTAGAAAGTGATGAGCTTTGATGCGAGGAAGTTGTTGGGTATGACGGAGAAGAGGACGAGGCGGGCATGGAGCTGCTTGGCCTGGCGGACGAGGCTGCGGTTGGTGCAGTGCTGGATGAGGGAGCCATAAGCGCCGTAGTCGAGGCCATTGGCTTCCAAGAGGCTTTGTGAGGCTCGTTGGACGTAGCCGTTGGAAGTGGTTGGTATTTGAATGTTCAATGCCTTTGTGATCCTCATTCCTTACATTGTTGGTCAGTCAAACTCCTGCGGTATGGTCCAGCGTGCACTTGGTGCCCTGTTGAATGAGGGAGAAACTATTGGTTGCTCCATAGTTAGGTGCAGGCATAGGCATTGAGAAAATTTGTATTTGGATACTGTCCAAATTTTGTAAACATACCAAAAATGGTAGTCGGTTCATCTTGGTTCACTGATCTTTCTTAAGGTTGGTTGATTCGGTGTTTTTTTTTTTTTTTTTTTTTTTATTTTTTGAAGGAAAAATGTAAACATTTCATTAAGTACTCCCAAAGGTAACAAAGTTACCATCAAACTAAAAGCACTAGCAGCAGATACCCAACCATTTTTCCTAAATTTAGGGAAGAAAACTACTTTTTACTTTCATATAAAAAACCATCTCACAATAGATTCTCTTAACTTTCCCTATATCAATTAAATACACTTTTTTACTTTCTTCTTTTCTTTTCTTTTTCTCTTTCCTACTTTTTTTTTTATTCATTTTTTTGTTTTTCTTTTCTTGATTCCAGAAGTAGCCACTTGTTTTGTTCTATAATGGAGCCGCCGGAGAATAAGAGAACACCGTTGGATTCGGCGGAGGAGGTAACCCAGAGAGGTTGCAGAGATGCAAGCAAGGCAAAATGTCTGGGCGATCCACCCTTTCTCGAGTAGGAGTGTTTTGCGGAGCGTTAAGAAATGAAACTCATCCCCTATTTCACTGAGAGCACCAGAGAGTGAGATGAGAGAACGAGAGAGAAATGACATGGAGAGAGATCGAGGCGAGAATGAGGTAACCCAGAGAGAGATCGATGGAGACAAAGAGATAATGAGATTTCTGTGTGAAAAAAGAGAATTAATGTGAGGAGGTGAGGTGACGGTGCTTGAACCAGTGAGGAGGAGAGATGCTTGAACGAAGAAGAAGAGGAGGAGGAGATAGGGATTGCGATTTGCATGTATTGAGAGACGTGAGAGGAGAGAGAACGAATTTTTAGGATAATAATAATCTATTGGGTAGCTACAGTGCTACCCAATACATAGGGAATTACTGTAGCTACCCAAGGCCCTCATGTATATTTAGGGTATCTGCTGTGAGAGCTATTTTGTGGTTTTTTCTGAAATTTTCCCTATATATAGGGAAGGGAACCATTATAGGGTAACTACTACTAGTGCTCTAATACAAGACTGACACAGACTCAAACCATTTCAAGGACTCAAATTTATAAGTACCCCATTACAGCGAAAACACAGATTATACCAACATATACTACAAATAGTCTTAGCCAACAAAAATGTGCCTCTACGTTAACATAGAAATCATTACTTGCACTATGGAGTCGATCACAAATAACCTATGCTAAAAAAGCAATGACTAGGATAATTTAATATAGAGCAACCTGTCAAATACAATCTGTCAACTGGAAACACCAAACAGAAAACTTTGCCGAAAGAAAATCGCCATCGGCAACAGCGCGTATGGCAAACACGCCGACACCAGCAACGGCTCGTCAAAAACACGCACCGTCGTCAAAAGAACCCCTGCAGCGGTTGATCACCAGAAGTCCTCAACTACCACAAAAAATGGCAAAAGATACGGGCGTGGCCCTCACGCGTGGCCAAAAGGGTGGAAACCCCCCAGCGCGTGAAGACCACGCGCCGATCACCAGTGAGCGTCTTGGCCAAAGAAGGCGGCGGATGGATCAGAGGACGGCGGCAAATAAGGCTGGAGGGCGGGTGTCGACTATAAAACGGCGGATCTATGTAGATTTGGCCCCAAAGAATGTTGAGAAACTGAATCACTACCAAATCTTCCCACCAGCGACACAAACGGCAGACTCTCCTCCTTTGGAACCTCTATTGAGTGATTTCCTACCAAACAAAAGGGTGGAAACCCCCCGGCGCGTGAAAACCACGTGCCGGTCACTAGTGGTGGTCGATTCGATGTTGATGGCCCAAGAAAAAAAGAGAAAGGTTAATTGCTATTTTGCTAGTTGGGCTTTGGACAATTATCAAATAGCCGCATTGGTTTTAATAATTTTCACATAAGAAATGCTAGAGCATTGGTTTTAAGAGACATGATTCCTACACAATAATTGTATAACTGTTGTGCAGGAGTCAAGAGACATGAGTGAATCCCACGTGGGACCCACCATATTTTTTTTGTGACTGTTGTGCATGAGACATTTCTATAGTTTTAATAATTTTCTCGACAATGGGTCCCTACAACGAGATGGATCCACCCCACGACCCACCTGCGGGGAGGATCTCCCCCGACAGGTTGCAGGTGGTTCGCGAGGGAGATCTTCCCTGTGAAACCCATTGAAGGAGGAGATTCCCCCAACCCACCGCAAGGGAGATCCCACACTTGGAGTGAGTTCTCGTATCCCTCGCTGATGGCAAGCGGAAGGTGATCTCCCATTCTCTCTTTTTTTTTTAAAAAAAAATAATAATAATAATAATAATATTTACTTTTTAATTTTTTAAATAATACTAATGTAGCATAGTGATGTGTTCAACCAGAGTCACCAGACACTTGCTGAGTTTTGAAAAGGCCTTGACGTGGCATTCTCTTAAGTTTTTGGACGGAGAGACTAACTCCATTAATTAGACAACCCTAAGTGATTAGAATGAGATATTCTCCTCACATTGTATTTCGACTGCCCACACGCCTGCAAGACACTGACAATTGTCATCCCATTGGGCCCTAAACCTGCTGAACCTAACATCTCTCTATACAATTCCGCACACTCCTGATAAAATCTAGCCTGATAATACCCTGCTATCATTTCAAAATGAGAGAGAGCCGGTCGAAACAACGAGATACCAACTGCAGAACGACCTGTTTCAGTAGCTTCCATTTAGGGTGTCGAAGAGAGACGAGGGCCGGAGAAGATGGTTGCCTTGAGGGAGAGACCATATTTGTCATGGGGGATAGGAAGAGGTGGAGCAGGACAACCATTCTTCTTATGACCGATGAATCCACATAGGATGCAATACTCAGCAAGGCGTTCGTAAAGGAACCGAACCCAGATGGGATCTATGCCCAATCGAGGGAGATGAAGCCCTGGAACAAGTGATTTCGAAGTATCTATCTCAACTTTAATTCTAAGATGGTGACGACAAATAATACCTGGGTCTCGCCATTTTCCACTTCCAACAGAGGACCGAGAGTTTTACCAATCTTTATGGCATTGATAGCAGTCATAACGGACAGACAGTGAGTTTCACCTCTTCAAAAGCGAGTTTAGAAGACCAAGGCTTTAGGATGAGCAGTGATCCTCATTCCTCGGACGTTCCATGGCCCTTGGTGCAATATCCGCTCGGCTTCAGAGCGTTGAAAAACCGGGAACTAAAACTTGCCAGAGGAAAGGGTCTCGATTTCAAGCGGGCTTGCAAACTTCTAAGCTGCTATCAAGGTATCACGAACCCATTGAGGATAGAGAGATTTGGCATACAAGAGTTTACCTATCAACCCAAAAGAAGCTTGTTTTGGGTGTTCCATAGGCAAAGATTCCAAATTAAACGAGCGGAACCATCCCAACTAAGAGCTTCTGTTTCAGCGATTAAGGCTTGAATATTGAGTTGAGAAGTATCCATGGTGTGTGAGAGACACAAGAAGAAACAACGACGTACAGCAAAGGAGACAGGGAGGTTGTATGGTTCTTTCCTAAGAGAGAAGGCTAAAGCTCAAAGAGAAAACTGAGCGGGCTTTTTCTAGATTAATACTTAGTTAACTCTAGGATATTACTACAATTCACCCTTGATAGGATTGACTTTTTCTTTTTTCATTGGCCAATAAAGAAAACTATGGTAACAACTAACAAGTAAATAATCATATCTATAAAAAATTAAACCAAAAAAAAAAAAAAGGAAAAAAAAGAAGTTATAACCATTATTTGGTCTAAGTGAGCAACACCATAATCTAACTCTAGCCGATTCGTCAAAAACAAGTTGCATGTGCCAACCAAATTAAATAAAACGATGGACGGAAAACACAATGAAATCAAAAAAAGGAAAGTCTATTTCAGTATTTTGCAATTACTACCTGAGAGTCTGAGACAGTTGCATTTAAGTTTGGTGCTTTCTGGAGTAAAGAGCTCCATTCGCAGTGACCTTTGGGTCCTCCTGAAGGGGAAGGGCGAGATTTCTAGGGTTTTGAAGTCGCCTGAGCTGCAATCCGCTTTGGAACGCTCTGTTTGACGAACGATTTGGGAGAATTGGAAAGCGGTAACTTCTTTAATCTTTATGGTCTCTCTATGCTTCCAATCTTCACGTATAGTTTATTATGAGTAAAATGTGATGCTATTAGCTGGAAATATGGAAATTTATTGCAGGTTCTGTTAATGACAATCTGTTTGTGGCTTTTGGTGAAATTAGAATTAGGATTCTTGCTTCCTTCACGTTGGAAATAAAAAAAAAAAAAAAAATTTGTCATTTAATATAGATTTTTTTTTTTCGTAATTGTAAATGTGTTTTGATTTTGTTCTATAGACTAGATTTATCGAAAGAGTGAGAGACCAAATAAAAGGCTATAAATGATGAGAGTGAAAACTGAAAACCATGTGGTGCTACTTTTGGCAATTTGAGATAAAAGTGGTTCAGAGCATTTATATTGTAGAAATCTAAAATAGAATAATAAAGGCAGAAGCGGAAGCAAGAGAGAGAAGAAAACACAAGGAATTACGGGTGGTTCGGTGTTAGATACCTATGTCTACTCCTACGAATTAGCCCTAAAGGATGCATTGTGCTCATTGACTTGTTTATCTATAATACAAAGGTTCATATTTATAGGGTTTAGAGAAAATACAAAGTATGGTAATCAAATCCTCACGATTTGATTACAATTAACCCGTAAATAGAGAATATTACAATATCAACCAAATATGAAATATTCAAAAAATATGATATATTTTCCATATATTCTAACATCTCTCATCAAACTCAAAGTAGAAGATTCTGGAAGTTTGAGTTTAAAAATAGAAAACGGATTTAAATGCAGCCGAATGGAGTGGTGATTTAACATGGTATCAGAATAGAGGTCCTGAGTTCGAACCTTGACTTCATCAATTCACCCCATTTCAATTTAATATTCCACGTGTTAGGTCTCACCTATTAAAGGGAAGTTTGAGCTCATACGTGAGGGGGAGTGCTAAAGTATTGACTAAGTGATTAAATTTACCTCTTCCTATCAGGTTAAACTTTTGGGATAAGTGGTGCGTTAACATATATGTTAGCAGCTTTTTAATGGTTAAGACTTCCTTCAATAGAGATCTATGCATGAATTTAGCAGTGGACAAGTATAATGCTTAAAGATTCGGTTCCATATTGTGTTTAAACTTTATAGGATTGTCCCTAGAATGAGTAGTGGTTACATTTTCGAGAGAAGGATTGTCCCTAGAATGAGTTAGTAGTAGTTTGGTTGAAATTATTCAGCTGATTCTGCTCATACTTGAGCTGGAAGGAGATTGTAGATGACTTTTTGGGTTATTTTTGTTCTGATTCAAAACGAAAAAAAGAACCCAACAAACCTAAATGAGCATTTGGTAAATCTCTGATGAACTTTTCAGTGAGTTGGAAATGGGATTAGGCCTCAGCTAAAGCAAAGATCACGAGTTTGTCATGTTGTTTTGATAAATGTGTTGGTAAATAGACTAAGGAGAATGACGGACTTTACAACCAATTCTTGGTGCAACTTTCTCACAATAATAACCAAAGTCCTATTTGCTCTCTGAGGATTTCGTTTTGTAACATTTGATGAACAACTTTTCCACAGAGACCCCATGTTGCATATAGCCATGAAGCAAGACTTATGAATGTTCTGTTGATAAATAATTGCGGGTCTCGTGGTCCTTAAATTACCTAGTCTGGCTTGAAATGGGACTATTTCACATTTCTGGACAGAGGGTATTTTCTTTTCTAGTCTTATTCAAGTGCATGGGAACTGTAGATGTGCTTGAGACTACGTTTATGCCTTCTGCTTTTCAGGTGTAGTTCCAGTTCACATGCTTATTGTTTTGCTTGGTTGACTTTTATCTGTATTAAATTGTTATTGCTACTCAAGTTCAAAAGCTTCAATATGATATATTATGCTTATTTAAAGAACGGATAGTCATTTCTTATTCTCACAGATTTTTGCGCTCTTTTCACAAGCTTATTAGAAAGACTATTGGAAATGGAAAACACAGGCACAGAGCAGGAATTGGGTTCTTCGTCGACAGAGGTTTTCAAGTTACCAGGAGAGCCTGCTATACTTATAAACGGGGTACCTGACATATCCCCATGTGACAGCACTCCTGTTCTCTGTAACACTGTAAATGATGCAGAGTTAAGCGGGAATACAGTTTTTGGTGAATGGTTGGAAGGAAGAACAGTTCTAAAGCTGTTTGGGGAGCACTATTTTTCTGGTATGGTTGCCGAATTTGACAAAGATGCAGGGTGGTACAGGGTGGTGTATGACGATGGCGACTTCGAAGATCTTGACTGGCATGAATTGGAAGAGGTGCTCCTGCCCTTGGACATAACAGTTCCACTGAGATCGTTAGCACTGAAGACTATCAGGAAAAACAAAAAACTTGTGAATAGGTCTGGAAAAAATGTGCCTCAATCTCGAAATTATCAAGCCAAAAATTTGGGAAGCAAGGGAAAGAAGATTGCAGAGCATGACGAGGCTTCATTGACAGTGTTCAATAGTTCACAGCAAGTATCAGCAGGTGGCCGTGGCACCATTTCAAAGGAGGATGAATAGAATTCAGAAGGTATAAACTGCTTCGTGGAAATGATGAACAGAAGATTTACCTTGCAACATTGATAAACAACATTATGCCACTGGGAAGAGAAGCCTAAATGTGAATACTCGTTGTTACATGGTGGACATGGAACTGAGAATCTGATGATTTTAGTCCAAAATTTTTGTTGTGTTTGTAATTTGTCAATGTGATGCAATTGTAGTAGAATTAGAATCAACAAAACTAGCTATACTTGGTTGGAACCTGTGTTCAAAATGTTGGAATTTTCTCATGGGCTTGCTATCCAAAAATTGTCCTCGGAAATGAAGGTATACATCATTACATCGTGAGTTTTTCAACTTTTGCGTGTGGGATTATACTCTCCCACAGTAACAAAAATTGCAGCTTGAACACCTGCTAACAAAAATGGGGGGGGGGGGGGGTCGTTTAGATAATTCTATTAAACGGATGTCGTTTAGGCCATTCATCTAAGTTATCTAAGCACATGTCATTTGGCGTTTTGATCAAATGCAAGACCTTTGGACAGTCTGGTTAAATGGCTCCAACTTGACCCTTCTTATTTCTCACAAGTCTCAAAAGTCCTCTTCTTTTTTTTTTGTTCTCTCTCTCTCTCTCTCTCTCTCTCTCTCTCTCTTTAAACTACATTTATTCCCCTCTAACTTTAACCAAATTTGCAATGTTTTCCAAATTTTAAAAAGTTGCAATGGACTCCAAATGTTCCATATTATGCTTTTAAAAAAATCAAAAATAAAAAACTCTTTTTTTTTTTGGATGAATATGAGCTTGTTTGGTAAATCATCCACAAAATTTTCATTTTCATTTTATTTCTCCCAAAAATATCAAATCAAAAACATTCTTACTTTTTTACACTTTTTACATCACATCAATAATTTTTATTATTATTCAACCAAAAAAACTCACTACAAAACAAAACTTTTTCACTTTTCTATAAAACATTCTCAAATTTTCTATCACATCAATCATTTCTTACTAGTATTCAAATAAATATTCCAATTCACAATCATTTATAGAACTAGCTCAACATTACATAGAGTCTCTCCGGTAAAGACTGGAATCGCATTCCCTAACCTAGGAAACAACTCAAGTTTCAATTGCAACAAACACCAAAACAACAACTACTAGAAAACAAATACCAGAGCTCAAGCACAGAATACAAACAACAAAACAGCTACAACCACAAGAACAATCACATAACCAAAAACAATTACAAAAGAGAATGAAGGTTCCATCTGTGAATAATAGAACTATTTTTAATACTAATATAAAAAAAAAAAAAAAAAAAAATAATAGAACTATCTTTAGCCTCAAGCTTAACCGGAGCTCTAGCCAAAATCCTGGACCGCACCTCCCATCTAATCTGGCCAACAATGGCTTCCTCTGTCCTGGGAGAATTTCCATGAAGCAGGATTTTTTTAATTAAAACCCTTATTTTACTTACTTAACCTTCTCACTTAGTCCCATTTATTAGGATTTTTTTTTGTTAAATCAGACAAAAATAAATCACATGATTTAAAATGTACTTTATACGGTTATATCCCTGCATCGAAAGAAAAAAATAAATAAATAAAAATAAGAAAATAAGAAAATAATAGTGGGAGGAGACCCACAATCAAGCTTTCGGTTTCCATGGCAAGAGAGACCCACAACTAGCTTAGTTGTAGGTCGCCATCGACGCCATGGCTAGGGAAGGTTTTTCTTCTTTTTTTCCTTTTCCTTTTTCTTTTAACAAGCAAAAAAAAAAAAAAAAAAAAATCTAATCTACTGGTATAATTATATTTTCACATCTAATAGGAGTATAACGGACATTTTATGTTAATTATGGGTCACGTGATGCATTTTTCATCTAAGTTAATAGGTAAATGCTGACAGAGGGAGCAAATTAAAGTGTCTAGTGGTTTGAACTGTTTGAGAGGATAAATTGCAATTTTTGAAGGACAGTTTTCTTCCAAACTCCCGAACCAAGAAATCAGATACAATGCAAAATGGATTATGTTTTATCGATGATTAGAGATTTCTTTATGAATAATACGACCCGCAACCATTCGTTGTATTGATCTTTTTTGAAAATAGAGTGTGTGTGTGAGTTGTTTATTTTAAGAATAGGCTAGATCCAACCACCTTTTCGTTATAATCATAAAGGTGTATGATCGCACGAATTACTTTTGAATAAATTAATAAATCATATTTAAGAACCATAGCATTTCCCGATTCATTGGTACGTCCTTGGAATATGTGAAAAAAAATGTATTTTTTTAATAGCATTAATAAAGTTGAAAGAAATTTTATTAAAAAAACATATATTTTTCTTATAATATGGGTTGAAGGAAATTCGTTCAACCTAGTTTGAATGAATTATTTGTTCATTTTTAAAAGTTTAGAGATATTTAAAATTAGAGTTAAATATCTTATTGGTACTTGAGTTTTAAGCTTTTTTAAATTTAGTATCTAAGTTTTCATTTGTTTCCTAGGTGGTACCTGAGTTAGGGGTAAAAACCTGTATGATATTTTTGTTACATTTTCCATTTAAATATTAACAGCATGCACTATATAAAAAAAATAAAAATCTTTAAAAAAATTATAAAAAAAAAATTGAAAAAAAAAATGATGGCCACCCCATGGCAAAAAAAAAAAAAAAAAAATGAGGCCACCCCAAACCGGCCAAGGGGTCTTTTTTTCAAAAAAAAAAATAATTAAAATGTATTATTTTATAATTTTTTAAATTTTAATTTTTTTTATATAGTGTCACTTATCAATCTTAGCGGTTGACACATGACAGACCGTTAATATTTGGACAGAAATTGTAACAGAGATATCAAACGAGTTTTTACCACTAACTCAGGTACTACCTATGAAACAAATAAAAACTCATGTATTAAATTTAAGAAAACCTAAAACTCAAGTACCGATAAAGTATTTAATTCAAATTAGTTTCCTTTATTTATTTAAATTTTATATATTATTTTATTTTGGTGTATCTTATTTCTTGAAATCTCAATTACTCGTATTATGAGATCGGCGGTGAGCTTCATGGGCATCACTAGGAATGAATGGTATTCTTCGCCAAAGCTGTTTCAGGAAGAAACTTTCTTGTGATTTTCAAACACAATCACACCCTAAACCTTTCACTTCTCAAACACGAAAACAGACACCACAAAACAAGAGGCTAGACAGAGCGCTGAGAGTTCTCAACCTTATCGCGCCGAAACCCAGTGTCAACCCAACTCTCCAAAGCCATCTTCGTCTCGTTCAAAACATTTTACAAACAGATTCAAACCAAGATTGTAGCCATGATTCTGACGGTTCAAATTCAAAGGTTGGGATCACAGACGTGTTCGATGAAATGCTTCAATTATCTTCTTCGAAGAATTTGGTTCCTAAGCGTAATTTGCAAAGGGAACGGGCGGGAGTCGACGCGAATGTTTTGTCATATGCTGTGAGTTCATGCGGGTCTGCGCGTAATCTGCGTGCTGGTATTCAGTACCATTGCTTAGCAATAAGAACTGGGTTCGTTGACAATGTGTATGTGGGCAGTTCTTTGATAAGTATGTATGGCAAATGCGCCGAGTTAGAAAATGCGTATAGGGTTTTTGAAGCAATGCCTGTGAGAAATGTGGTGTCATGGACGGCTATTATTGCTGGGTTTGCACAAGAGTGGCAGGTTGATGTGTGTTTGGAGCTTTTCCATCGGATGAGGAATTCGACGTTGGAACCCAATGAATTTACGTTCACGAGTCTTTTGAGTGCTTGCACAGGTAGTGGAGCTCTTGGGCATGGGAGAAGTGCTCATTGCCAAACAATTCAAATGGGTTTTGATTCGTATGTCCACATTGCTAATGCTCTCATCTCAATGTATTGCAAATGTGGGGCTGTTGAAGATGCGCTTTACATTTTTGAAAAGATGGATGGTAAAGATATTGTATCGTGGAACTCCATGATTGCAGGGTATGCCCAGCATGGGCTTGCACTGCAAGCTATTGATCTTTTCAAAGAAATGAAGAAGCAAAGCACTAAACCTGATGCCATTACTTTCCTTGGTGTCCTCTCTTCATGTCGCCATGCAGGTCTCATTAAAGAAGGCTGGTTCTACTTCAATTGGATGGTTGAACATGGTGTGCAACCAGAACTAGATCATTATTCATGTGTTGTTGATCTTCTTGGCCGGGCTGGGCTACTGGAAGTGGCTCTAGATTTTATTAAAAAAATGCCTATCTATCCCAATGCTGTTATATGGGGCTCCCTGCTATCTTCTTCTAGGCTTCACGGGAGTGTCTGGATTGGCATCCAGGCTGCAGAGAACAGGCTGTTGCTGGAACCTGGTTGCCCTGCTACCCTCGTGCAGTTAGCAAATTTGTATGCCAGTGTGGGGTACTGGGATCGAGCAGCAACGGTGCGGAAATTGATGAAAGATAGAGGGCTGAAAACGAATCCAGGGTGCAGCTGGATTGAAATTAAAGATGGCGTCTACCAATTTAGAGTAGAAGACAGTTCGAACACCAGAGTGACCGAAATTATTGCTGTTTTGGACATTTTGGTAGACCATATGAGAACTTTAGGCTATGAGTCTGAAATGCATGAGGAGGAGGTTGACAATGTGATGTATCCGATAAGGTAAGTTAAGAAATGGCAGACCATCATGTGGTTATCTACTTCACTTGATGTATCCTGCCTTTAAGCAGTTTGATGTTGGATTGGACGAATGCTTACTTCTTCGTTGAAGAGCTTTCAATAAGAGAATCCAAATGGTACAAAAACTGAATTCCTTGCAAGTCACCAAGAGTGTTATAAACAGCACGGGATAGAGTTTTTGACAGACCTCCATCTCACGGTAACTTTTGGGAAAGAGTAAATGATAAGACTATAGAATGGGTCTGGGAGCAAGATTACTGAGGTTTCTGCCTTTCACTGCCTGCTGATATGATGCCTGGAAACAGCATATGTTGCTTGTGTTTTCCTTTTCTCCTCCAGTATTAATATCCTTGTGGATGTGGCAGAATCACGGAGAATATAATTTGGTGCAGATATTAATGTGTACTGGACAAAGGGGTCCATCAGTTTTGTTAATCCTCGCAGCAAGAACAACCCACCTTTCTGGGGTAAACGGGAGGCGTGCTTCACTTAAAGACAATTTGAATTGTATGAAGCTGGTGGGATTCAATTTCTGATTCTGTGCAGATGAAAATAAAACTAGTCGAATGAGGTTATCTTTTTGTTGGCTTGCAACACGAGCACAATTGCCTTGAGCAAAATATAAGAGGATAATATTTCAAAGAGTAGTTGGCATGTGTGTATATATATATATCTTCAAAAGAAAAATAGCAAAAGACATACATTATATTATGAACTAATAACATAATTAATTGGTTTTTTGTCATTATTAATTAAAAAATGTTAATTTTTTAGTGGTCTTTATTTTTTATGGGATCCTTTAATACTATTTCTTACAGGATTTTTTTTTGGAGAATTTTAATACTATTTTTTTTAAGACCTTATTTGTTTGGGGTATGAGGTGACCGGCTTAAGTACCTATGGTCTGTTTGTTAATGTGTTTTGGGAGATGTTTATTGTTTTCGATTTGAAAATGTGTTTTAATGTGACATAAATGTAAAAATTGTTTTTCTGATTTTATTGTTTGTGAATATTTTTATTTTGAGAAAAGAAAACAAAAAAAACTGATTGGCAGGGGACGGTCCTGCCCCCCTTTTCATTAAAATGGAATTTTTATAATCAAAAGCAACTTCTGATGTCCCATCAAAAGTTGCTTCTGATTAAAAATATTATTTTTTTAATAAAAGGGCCGGTTGGGGACGGTAAATCGTCCCCCAACAATCATTTCCCGAAAACAAAAGACAATCCTACTAGGATAAATGTTTAAGTTGTGTGAAGCATGCCATGGAATGATACGGGGGTAGATTTTAACCTCAATTTTATTTATTTATTTATTTTTCCTCTCCTCCTTGATGGCATTAGACGGCCCATGCCTAGGCTAAAGTCTTAGCCAACACTCAGTACAAGCACCCGTGGAAGCATAAAGGAAAGGGACATGTTAGACAACCATCTCTAATCATCTCTTACCTACCTCAATACAACCAAATTTTAAATCAACCATTAGAAGAAACGGACATGTTAGACATTCATCTCCTAATCATCTCTTACCTACTTCAATACATCCAAATTTTAAATTAACCATTAAATTTGTGGGAATCAATCTAATAGTAAATTTGAAAATGAGATGGGTTATATCATTTCTATAAGAAAATGAAAGTAGTCGTCCGTTGAGTGGTTGACTGCTGTCTGCTTAACTAAAGGCTTGCGAGTAGAGTAAAACGTTCTACCTACTAAGTTCTCAATGGAAAAGACATTGATTACTCAGGAGTGGGTTTAGCACCTGCTTCTCATGGACATAGCTCATAACATGATTACTTTTACAGGAGTCAGGCTCGGCTTGACAAACTTTGAGGCTTAAGCTAAATGAGCCCTTTATTATATTTGAATACTAATTAAATAAATTTTGAGTCATATTTTTATTTAAAAATCATACTTCTTGATTTTTAGAATGAAAAATTATTAATTAAATTTTTATATTCAGGTTTTTTTTTACTTGTTCTTCAGTGTGCTTGAGGGCTCATGCCAACAAGGCTGTCTAGTCACTTTGTTGCACATATTGCCGGCTAACATGCCAAAATGTGCAGTTTGCAAGTGCAATATTTGAGTCATCCCCGAGTGTTGAGCCACCAACGCTGCTCACGGCCATGTGCGCATCATGCCTCTGTTGGTATGATCATGGCAGCACCACTCACCGCTTATCCGGGCCCCAACTCAGATTATTCTCGCTGCTCACTCTATGCCTCCCTCATGCGCATGCGACCAAATCTTGATTGTGTTTCAGACAGGACACCGACGACAATCTGTCAATCTCTTACGGCCACCCTCAAACAGGGCATTTTGCAAATTATTTTTGCGAAGGTTAAAAGAGATTCCGATGGGATCATCCGGAAACCCAGTTGCATCAACCTGAATAGCTTTTCAAGGCTCAAATATATTATATACTCTTAAGACGTGGTTTATGACAAAATAAGAAAAGGACTAATTTTAAAAATTCAATAGATTTTAGGAGAACTGCTAAGAATAAAGGTTTAATGCCACTGCTCCATAAGCTCTAAAAGAAACCTATGTGTTCTGAATAAATTCCACTTAGCCCGGCCCAAGGAGGAGACAGCAGGACTCCCGAAAAGTCGTATCCCGGGAGAATTACACATACCAGCTATTCCCGATAAATTAGGTATCAATTATCCCAATAAATTCGGATTAAGACTTGTTGAATTGAAGTTTGAGTCATAATTCGATTAGCAATCCTATTCCGATATAATCAAGATAGGACTCTTAGTTTAAATATAATTTGATCAACAGTCTCATTCCTGGTAGAATCGGGATGGGACTCTTAGTGTAGAACTCTAACAGCACTTCAAGATCAACAAGGAGCAGAAAACCTACTTCAGGTTGATCTCTACCTATTTGCCTATAAATAGGCACATATCCCTTGTATAAACTAAGAGTCAGTTTTTATGCCCAGAGCATTATTTTCTTACATAAGCTAATTTAGGCATCGGGGTGGAATACCCGAAAGGGTCCTGTAATTTAGTTGTTTTGCAGAGATCTTGGAAAACGTGAAGAACCTCAAGGAATGTGCTGATTTATACCATACCATACCGAAAACTGTACTAACCCTTTAGAATATGAATGGAACAAAACTCACCCATATCATGTTCAGGAGAGCCTAAATTATATGCTATTTAATACGCAAGATCATACCTATGGACATCCCATGACAGAATGAAACCATATTTATTACAAGGAAAAAAATGGTTGCCCACACTTCAAGTCAATTTTGCATACAGCTATTGAGTTCTTCAGAGTTCTACATCAACGCCTGTTTTCATACCAGCCCCCTCGGCTGTGTTAGCTAACTTAGCAGGAGGTTTGCTCTGCCCTCCCCTTCATTACCTACTTTAACTGAAGAGAGAACATAAAGCAACATGCTTCCAAAACATTAAAATTGAATTCCAAGATGTCATAAAAATGCCTCTTATAAAATGGGAAATTTCCTATCTATGTTCAGGCACATAATCAGTGCAAGTTTAGTTAGTATTACAAATTCTACCCTCCCCCAAGATATGGAAGCCAGGCAAGGGACACAAAACTATTACTGGAGAACCCGCACCAAGATTTGATTATTGAGACAGAAGCCTCTATTCTTCTTGATGAGTGCATTCATTGCTTCAATCTGTGAAGAAAAGCGTACCAATGCCATTTTAATGGGATCTGGGTATCCAGCTCTGCAATGGTACAAATGAAGGATTCACCTTGAGAAAATTATCAGAAGGAACATATACAAACATTTAGCTCTTTTTAAAAAGTACGAGGCATAAACCTTAGAAATAACTCAATGGCTGAGTCATGTTCACAGCCAGTCAGGAATCGTTCCACATCATAAGGAACAGCATTTCGAGGGAGTCCATGCAGTAAAACCTGACCGAAATAGGCGAGTCCAAATTAACATCACTAAACATGTTGTAGAAAAGCGAATACATTGATGTAGATACTAGAAAAAGTCACAATGCTTCAGCCAGCAGTTTTCAAGATCCAAAAGTCATACTGTCAAATGCAGACATCATAGTGATTATAAAAGGTTTTGGGTATTGTTAAAACAATCAAAGTTCGAGATATTTGTGGCATATTTTTAAGAAGAGAGATAGAAACTCAATATGCAAAGTTGAAAGATCTTTGCAGAGCAGCCTCCAGGTTCAGAGAGATGGCAATGATTACCAACTAACAACATCTAGACAGCAGCAGAGATACGAATTCCATTAGAGCACAAGCCTCTTCAGAGTGGATATATATATGCCTGATATTTGAAATAGTTAACCAAATAAAGTTTGAAATAGTTAGGAAGAGAAATTTTTATAACCAATAATGTTATTCTTCAAGAGTAGTAGTTTTGGCATGGTAGTCCATGCTTCAAGTCTAAGGGAACTTTATTGACACTCGGATATTTTCAATCTAGTCCATGCTTCAAGAGGCATAACGCCATGGTAAACACCCCTTTGATTCGGGTTAGAGTCCTATGTTCTCAGAATTTCACTGAATTATACAACCCAGTACAATTACTTTCTCTCAAACGAGAATTGGGCGTGTTTGAGCTTATCAAGTAAACTAGTCAAAACATTCATCTAAAACATGACTCAGTATCAGAACCCACTTTAATTATGATGAATCCATGTATCAGTTGCTGATCCGCTCTCAAAATGCCAATCCACAGATCAGGATCACATTTAGCCTCTATGCGGAGGAAGAAGAGCTCCAAGGTCCTAATAACCTGACTCTCTACGTTCTAGGACAAGTGATTTTTATTGCTTGACTAATACAAGATGGACCTTCAAAAAAACTGGAATGTCAAAATGCTTAAGTTCAGAAGTTTAACCAAAGACAAGAAACATATAATTGAGATCTTTGACTTACAGTTTTTCCATTATAGGGCGTAAGTGAATCCCACTGAGAACGAGAAGCCTGATATCCAAGAAACAAACATTATCAACCTATACATATTTGCATACTAACACAACCTGATAAATCATATCTTAGCAGATGTATCTATCATGGCATTACCCTCTCCAGTTTGTACAATCGACCCTTCTTTGTGACCACCCTCATAGCTTGATCAAAGGCATAACGGGAAGGAAATTGCACCATCCTGATCACAGCAACAAATTCATATGACCAAAAAAAAAAAAAACAAACAAAAACTTTCCTAGTATCTAAACAATACTATGTCAAATCCACCCAAGTGTAAAATAGTCAGAGAACAGAGGCAAAGAATGCACCAAATGACGCATACATAAACTTTTCTAAGAGCAAAGTGAAGTTAAGGGGAAGCATTACATTCCCATAGGCATAAAGCTCCGGTTGTAATCGATTTTCAGATCATCCAGAGTTAACTTGCACCCCTCAAGCATGTTGACAACGTCTGTCTTCAGTGTATGCCTTGTAACTCCCAACAACTTCCCGTAGACCAAACCTGATATCAAGAGAGTAAACAAACAAATGCCCATTTCAGTGAAATGTTCTGCCCATTCCCTACACTTTCTCAGCAACCAAGCAGACCCAAAAAGATGCAAACTTTAACCCTAAAACCCAGACACAAAACTTAAACCCTAGCCGTATGATTATCTAATAAAATTACGAAAACACCCAAATTAAAGCTCGAAATGCACGAAACGTCCCGAACCTGTGTCTGGGGTTTGAAGAAACTGATCAACCGCCGAATCCTGGGGCGACTGCTCCGATTCGGTCGAGAACCGTCTTGGCGAATCGCGAAGAAGAAACGGGAGGCCCTGGTTTGCCCTAACCGTTCGAACCGTAAAGTTCGATCTCAGTGCGGTTCCGAGAAGTCTGAGCTTTGACATTTTCTCGATGAGGTATGGAAGAAACTTGCGACTGCACAGTGTGGCAATCAGCTATGGGTTTAAAAGAAGCTGGTGGTTGTCGTTTTGGAAAGAAGGAAATTAGAGAAGCTTACACCAAATTTTGTCAAAATATCAATTGGCTCCCTACTTTTTTTCAAAATGGTACTTTAGCCACATTTTAATTTAATGTCTGGGCCTAAATTATTTGGGATGTTCTTGGATTGACCCGAACAAGGCCCAAAACAAATATTGTCATTATTTTTAGGAAAAAGTTTTCTTCTAGAGTAATGTTACACATCAATCTCATTTGCATTTTACTAGACTGATATGATATTACTCATTAATTCTTGAATGATGACCATGAGATGGTAGTTGTTGTGAGCATGTGTTTGTTTTTTTAAACATCCTTGTGATGTAAGATTAAAAATAAATAAAAAAAAAAAAATTGGATCATAATATTCAATGTCACTTGACTCATTTTCATTGAATTAAGTTTTAAAGGTTGTAATTTTTAGGGATAAATACCTCATTGGTACCTGAGTTTTACGTGTTTTTAAATTTAGTACCTTAGTTTTGTTTGGTATCATAGGTGGTACCTGAATTAAGGGTAAAAACCCATTTGGTACCTCTGTTAGATTTTCCGTCCGAATTTTAACGGCTCGCCAGGTGTCAACCGCTGAGGTTGACACGTGGCACTACATAAAAAAAAATTAAAAATTAAAAATTAAAATCTTTAGAAAATGATTAAAAATAATAAAATTTTAAAAAAGAAAATTAAAAAAAGAAAAAAGAAGAGGGGTGGCTGAGCCACCCCCTTGGCCACCATGGGGGTGGCCGGCCACCCCCATTTTGGCCAAGGAGGTGGCCCAGCCACCCCCTTGGCTGGTCTGACCGGTCTGGGGTGGCCGAGGTCGGACTGGGGGTGGCCGAACCACCCCCGTGGCGAACCACCCCCTAGGGCCAAAACCCATCAAAAAAAAATTGAGGGTTTGCCCTTGGGGGTGGCCGAACCACCCCCATGGGCCACGGGGGTGGTTCGGCCACCCTAGTCCGGCCTGTATGGGGGTGGCCGAACCACCCCCGTGGCCCTAGGGGGTGGTTCGGCCACCCCCTAGGGCCAAAACCCTTCAAAAAAAAAATTTTTTTTTTTTTTTTTCAACTGTGGGGTGGCCGAACCACCCCCTATGGGGTGGTTCGGCCACCCCAGACCGGCCAGACCGGCCAAGGGGGTGGCTCAACCACCCCTCTTCTTTTTTCTTTTTTTAATTTTTTTTTTAAAAATTTTATTATTTTTAATCATTTTCTAAAGATTTCAATTTTTAATTTTTAATTTTTTTTTATGTAGTGCCACGTGTCAACCTCAGCGGTTGACACGTGGCGAGCCGTTAAAATTCGGACGGAAAATCTAACAGAGGTACCAAATGGGTTTTTACCCTTAATTCAGGTACCACCTATGATACCAAACAAAACTGAGGTACTAAATTTAAAAACACGTAAAACTCAGGTACCAATGGGGTATTTATCCCTTATTTTTAAGAGAAGAAAGACAAACAAACTAATAGAAGAGATGAATGTTATTTTTTTTCCAACAAAATCACCTGTGCTTTATCGTTTTCTCATGAATCTCAATACGAATGATTAATCTGAGGGGACTTTGGTAATGCAATTAATTAACAAAAGAAAGATTGTGGAGACCCATTTGTATTTAATCAGCATCGAACACAGGGGGTTTGGAGGAGTAATGCTACATATCATCATTGTATCCTCCAAAATTTATGTGGCTCTTAAAATTACCGCTTGATCAAAATTCAATAGTAGTTTATCATATATTCAATGGTAATTTTAAGAGCCACATCAATTTTGAGATGACAAAAAGATGATACAAGGGTAATATGTAGCATTACTCGGCTTGGAGTTTTGCACTAATCGAATAAAAACGCTATTAGAGTACAAGAATTGGGACCAAGTCGCATAAAGTAATAAACTGCTGTTAAAATTGACAAATTTACAAAAACTACTCATTGTTGAATCACCACATAACTCTTAATATGTAAAGTCTAACACGTGAAATATTTAACTGAAATGAAAAGTGAATGATAGAGTCAGAATTACCGTATTGAATCATTACGTATCTCAAAAGCTTAAGTTTGTTAAGAAAAAAAAAAAGTAAATTTAATCATTTATTCAATATTCTTTTGGTCTTGAATTCTTCTTTTTATACCTAGTGAAGTCAATTCCATTGGGGATGAAAATAAAAAGAAAAGAAAGATTTGCGGCGTGGGGAAAGGTTCAAAAGCTTTAGATGCAGTAAGCGATGGAAAACAATTTGGAATTTGCAGGTGCCAAATCCTGTCGAAGCATTTTTGTGGCAGGCGTGTAACGATATCCTCCCAACGAAAGGAAACCTGCTGAAATGAGGTAATGTAAAAGATAATTTTTGCATTTTTTGTAATATGGAATGTGAAAACGCCATACACATATCTTATTGAATTGTCCTTCAGCCTCTTACGTTTGGGGGGCTAATGGCAAAAAGGTGCAAAAGAATAATGTTGGAAGAGTAGGTTTCATAGAAGTCATGAAAAAATTGAATTGACAAGTGTATGGTGAAGGAAATATCATTGTATGTAGTTATTACACGTAGTATCTGGTTTAAAAGAAATACAGTGATTCATGGAGGTATTTTTACCCATCCAAATCTCCATATTCAAGAGTCCGACGCTTTCCTAGAGGCATTAAACATAGTCAAAACGAAGATAGGTGAATATTTGATCCACTATCATACAAAATTGCTTTTAAAATGGAACAGGCTGCCACACGGATGGTACAAAATTAATTGGGATATGGCTATTGATGCTACTACTAGATGTATGGGTATTGGTATTATTTAGGGTTGGCAATTTTTGACACGACTAACGAACTCGGTACGCACACAACACAAAAATACAGGGTTTGTATTTGGGCTAGTCAGGTTCGGGTCATAATCGGGTGATTAGAATTGTGTTTGGCGAGTTAACCCGCGAACACGATAATAACCTTTTTTTAAAAGAAAAACAAAACAAAACAAAAAAAACCTGGAAAATTTGAAAGAAAGGTTAGAAAACGGAAAACCTAGCTGAGCGTCCTTAGTCCTAGCCACACGCAGTACGCGCTGGCAATCCAAGCGGGCCAAGAAGAAGGCGCCGGAGCCAAGCAGTGCCGCACTGCTTGGCTGAGTTGGCTCCAGCGCCTTCTTCAAGGCCCGCTTGGACTGTTGGACGAATCCTTGCTATCGGTCTCGAAAATTGGCCGCTTTGTCGCCACCGACGATCTTGCGGCCGACTGCGACAAAGAATGCTTGGATCTGGGTTTGGTGGCGGCCTTCAGGGCCAAGTCTTCCATGGGCATCACGGCAATCACGCTCGTGCTCGGGGTGGCCCCAGAGTCCGTGTCCGAATCTAACCCGGATACAGATGACAACAATTGAGGCTCAAGGTCTGGCTTTTTCGGAGGGGACTTTTTTTTTTTTTTTCAGTGATCGAAGCTGCTACAACTTCATCTTCAGATGAAGACAATTATTGGTACATTTTTCGGTATGGTGTGAATCTGCACGTTCTTCTGATGTTCTTCACGCTTCTTAATAATTCTGCAAAACAACAAAAACTAAGGGACCCTTCCGGGGGTCCTCTCTTATGCCTAAATTAGCTTCTGTAAGAAAATAATGCTCTGTGCAAAAAAAATTTAGTCTTAGTTTATACATGGGGTATGGGCCTATTTATAGGGAAAGAGGTGGAGTCAAAGCTGGATTAGAATTCCTGCTTCTTGTCGATCTAGAACTGCTGTCAGAGTTCTAATCGAGATTTAGAATTGATGTCAGAGTTCTAATTGGACTCTGATCTTTTATTAGACTTCTAATCTGATATCTTCTTAGACTTCTGATCTGATCATTCTTCTTATCTGATTGGACCATAAGTCCTATCCTAATTCTGATTTCCCTGAAGTAGTTGCTAAATGTCTATCTCCTCCTTGGATTGGGTTGAGTGGAATTTTTCCCCAACAGTTACCCCCCAATTCCCTTATCCGAAGCTTGCTTGAATAATGAGAATTCCATGTCTAAGGAAACCCGAGCTTTGTCTCCTTCTGAAAACCTGCTAACCTGCAAAACCTGAGGGTTAAATCTTACCCCCTATTACCTTATTGTTTTTCCTTAGGGTTTTCTCCCTGTCTCTTGAAAAACCTGCAAAAATCGAGGGTTAAATCCGACCCCCCTTTCTTCTTGCTCTCGGCTAGGACTGATCCGAAAGTTTTCTTCCTGTACTCTGCTAGGACTGATCCGAGACTCTCGGCTAGGACTGATCCGAGAGTTTTCTTCCTGTACTCGGCTAGGACTGATCTGAGACTCTCAGCTAGGACTGATCCGAAAGTTTTCTTCTTGTACTCGGCTAGGACTGATCCGAGACTCTCGGCTAGGACTTATCCGAGAGTTTTCTTCCTGTACTCTACTAGGACTGATCCGAGACTCTCGGCTAGGACTGATCCGAGAGTTTTCTTCCTGTACTCGGCTAGGACTGATCTGAGACTCTCGGCTAGGACTGATCCGAAAGTTTTCTTCTTGTACTCGGCTAGGACTGATCCGAGACTCTCGGCTAGGACTTATCCGAGAGTTTTCTTCTTGTACTCGGCTAGGACTGATCCAAGAGTTTTCTTCCTATACTCGGCTAGGACTGATTCGAGAGTTTTCTTCTTACTCTCGGCTAGGACTGATCCGAGACTCTCGGCTAGGACTGATCCGAGAGTTTTTGCCTGCAAAAGAAGCGACATCAACGGGTTCCCGGTCCCTAGACCGGGAACACTCCAATGCTTAAGTTAGCTTTATTCTTTTATTCTGAAAATACTTATTCTCAAAATATGGGGAATTTTCTGTCTTTTATTATAACATGTCTGAGTTAAAAATAAAAGTCTAGTTCTTTGCAAACATAAATGCTAAAAATAAAAGTCTAGCCTGAAATTCCCGAGAGTCCTTTTTATGGGATCACGGGCAGATACTGATGTTGCCTCGGCTCTCTATGCCGTGGGCTTCTGCTTCCTCGGTCTTCTCTTCTTTCTATGTCATCTCGAGGATCATTCTCTTGATGCCTTTCGTCTAGCTGAGGACGGTCTCGGGGATAGTAATCCCGTGGTTGATAGTCCTGATGATTCCGAGGCCTGTTATTTCATTGCTGGTTCCGTTTTTCTCCCAAGAACCGAACCAACTTGCCATTCTCTATGAATTCTTCTATTAACAACCTTAGGGTTACGCACCCTTCGGTGTAATGACCTGCTTGTTTATGAAAATCACAATATTTGCCTGCATTCCTGTAAGGAGGATTACCTGGTATCTTTTGTGGTTCCCGAAACGCCGGATCTCTTTTTATCTCCATAAGGACTTCTGATATCTCGGCATTGAGAGGTGTAAAATTGTAATCTTTGAACTTCTTTACCTGCCTCTGCTCTTCCCCATTAGCTTTCTTGAATTCTTTCCTTTTCTTTTCTGGGGCTGTCTCTCGGGGTGGCCTAGAACTGGCCATAGATTTCAGCATTTCTTCCTGATTGATGAATTCTTCTATCTTATCCATGAGGCCCTGCAAGGTACTCGGTTGCTTCCGGACAAACTTCTTCATCAAAGGCTCCTCGAGTGAAATTCCTTGATAAATGGCAACAAAGACCATATCCTCGGTTGGATCTTCGACCATTACCTGCTCTCGGTTAAACCGAGCCATGAACTCCTTAAGACTTCCGTTGCTTTGCTGGTGCAATGATAGCAAATATACCGAAGGCTTCTTCCTTGTTCGGAAAGCTAGAAATTCGGTTAGGAATAGTTTGGACAACTCCTTGAACTGATCAATGGAATTCGGGGGCAGCTTCTTGAACCAGTCTCGGGGCATTCCCCGAAAGAGTAAGAGGGAAGGCCCGACATGCTACTTCATCGGGTGTCCCGTGAAGGTCTAGATGAGCTCAGAAATTTTCTAGGTGATCCAAGGGATCTCTGTCTCCTGCATAACTTAGAATTTGGGGTACCTTAAACTTATCGGGAAGTCGATAGTCTGCTACCCGTCTGGTGAAGGGTGAGTCTGTACCCATCAGGAGCTTGTCCACCATTACGGATATGCTTTTGTCCTTTCTTTTCATCTCCATGTACGTGCACATTCTCTCCAGCTTGGCAATAACTCTGCTCAGATCTCCTTGGCGATCATCCTCCCTCCGAGGATTAGTGTTGCTGTTGTGATCTTCTTCCTCACCCTCATCCCTGTTCATCTCAGGATTGGGCTGTTCCGGCCTCCTGCGCAGCAACTCGGCATTCCGCTGTGTTAATGATTCAATTTAGGCTTCCAGCGCTGCTATGCGATCTTGATCTCCACCCCCCGGGGGAGGGTTCGGTGGAGGCTGCAAATTATTCTGAATAACTGGCTCCATTTGGACTATGGGCTCTCGGTTGGTCTGGCTTCCGGAACGTGTGTTCATCACCATGCTGGATCTTCTTTTTCTTTTATGAGGAACAAATAATCGTTCCCACAGACGGCACCAAACTGTTGGTACAGTTTCCGGTTTGGTGTGAATCTGCACGTTCTTCTGATGTTCTTCACGCTTCTTAATAATTCTACAAAACAACAAAAACTAAGGGACCCTTCCGGGGGTCCTCTCCGATGCCTAAATTAGCTTCTTTAAGAAAATAATGCTCTGTGCATAAAAATTTTAGTCTTAGTTTATACCTGGGGTATGGGCCTATTTATAGGAAAAGAGGTGGAGTCAAAGCTGGATTAGAATTCCTGCTTCTTGTCGATCTAGAACTGCTGTCAGAGTTCTAATCGAGATTTAGAATTGATGTCAGAGTTCTAATTGGACTCTGATCTTTTATTAGACTTCTAATCTGATATCTTCTTAGACTTCTGATCTGATCATTCTTCTTATCTGATTGGACCATAAGTCCTATCCCAATTCTGATTTCCCTGAAGTAGTTGCTAAATATCTATCTCCTCCTTGAATCGGGTTGAGTGGAATTTATCCCCAACAACAATCCTTCTTCTTTTTTGGACGAAGCTTCTTCTTCTTCTTCTTCAGAGGAAGTAAACATGTCAATCGAGTCCGTGTCGGGTAACCTGGTTTACAATCAAATCGTGTTCGGGTTATAGGTTTTCTACTCGATTATTAATCGGGTCGAGTTTAGGTTGAATGTAAATGTGTTGGTGGGTCAATCGGGTCGACCCGAACCCGACTCGTTTACTCAAATTGTCAAGCCTAGTATTATTGTGAGAGATTCTCAGGGCCAGGTGACTGCAGCAAGAAGCCACACACATGGTTTTGTTTCATAATTAATGGTACCATAGGCTAGAGAGGTGATTTGAGTGTAGTATAATTCATGATGTGGGGCTTCATCGTGTTATCTTGGAGCGTGATTCGTTGACAGTTATAAATGCAATCAAACAGAAGGAACAAAATTGGAGTAGATATGACCAGATCGTTGAGGATACAAAAAGGGTGTTAAGAATGATAGGAAGATGGCATATCTGACTATTTGCCATACAAAGAGAGAGTCCAATTTTGCTGCACACGGGCTTGCAAAAGCGGCAATAAAACAAGTTATGAATTGTGTATGGATGGAAGAAATTTCATATTGTACCCGTAAAGTTGTAACCTTAGAGCAATAAGCTCTACTTATTAAAGTTTTGGCTCTAGTTTTCTTAGTATCAATGAAGATTATTAATTTTATTTTTTTTTTTAAAAAAAAAAAAAAAAAAAGAGAAAGAAGAAGAAAGAAGTCAATTCCATTGATTTTTGGGATAATTGTTCATCTCCTCATTATTCCTCGACGTATGATGTCTTTCCCATTGTTTCTAGAGACAGTTTTTTGTAGACTTATGTTTGTAATATAAGTCGACATATTTTGATCATCTTTTGTTTTCGAGACAGTTTTCTACCCATAATGAAGTGTCCGTCCAACTTAATTTTCAATTAGACGTTGGATTAATGAGTTGATTTATTTTACAGTTAAACATTTATTTTGTTATATTTAATGATGTGTATTGTGTTGCGCCATTTAAAAATTTAAATAATAGGACAACATATAAAAAAGAGAGGTTTGTGGTGGTTTTTGTGGGCTAGCCAAATAACCCTTTGGTCGCTAAATGGTGGTTCGACCACCCATTAATGGCTAATTTAAGAGTAGTCGAACCATTTCCGAAGGCCGGTTTGGACAGAGCAAACCACTGTCTTTGATTAAGCTAGGGTGGTTCGGCCAACCCGAACTGCCCTACTATGCAATACTCCAAGTTTTTTGTTATTATTTTTTTTAATCTTACTGGTAAAATTTGGATCGTTCGTTTCAAATGAACAGTTTAAGAAGAAAAAAAATAAATTATTTGCATCCCTACAATATTTTAGATATTGCATGGGATGATGGGATCAAAATCCACATAATGCATCCAGCTAGATTTAGCAGAATAAATACAGTGAGCACAACACAAATATGGAGGATGAGGTAGGGATAATGAAACGAAAAAAAATAAAGACAATAAAATAAAATAAAAATAATAATTTTACGTTTACATAAAAGGCCGCTAGGAGCCCACCTTTCTCCCTGATTCGCCCCCTGGTGGTAATGTTGTCCTGTTATTATATGATAAGTTGTGCGGTTTATCATATCACCATCAAACCCCGAGAATATCACATCTGCCCTCCAAGGATTGTCATTTTGCACAAGTGGCCCCAAATAGATATAAAATAATAAAATCGATTTTGATTGAATGGTTGTGTTTGCGCACGCAACGCGGTACTTGCAGAGAGATATCTGCTTTATTATTTATTATTATTATTATTATTTTTCTTGGATTTGAATGCAAAAAAGGCTATATATAATTCTTATTAGGTGCTTGGACGTTTTCGCTATGGATGCATTCTATGGCCCCATGACTTTTGACATGCACATGCTATAGGAGAAATATCTTAAAGCAAGTGGGCTTGTTTGCTATTTATGATCTTATTTACGATGGACCATGTTATAAGAAATATAAAATAGCTTAGTCATATTATTTACTAAGAATAATATATTAACAAAATTTAAATTTGATTAATAACTTGTATCTCATGAAACGAAGAATGATTTTTAAATTAGTTTTTTAATATTTAATATAAAATTATTATTATTATTATTTAATTTTTTTTTAAAAAAAATCATTTTTTAATCTTAGATCTCTATAGGGTTTTTGGGCCAAAATTGAGGCACGTGCTCCACTGACAACTGTAGTGCGGTTGTGTCTGATTTCCATTAACATGTTAAAAGTCCAACTGATCAGCCGAATATAATTTTAAAATAAATTTTCTAACAATTTATTTGTGATTAAATATTCAAATACTTATACTTTTATGTAAATTAATTGTACAACTATTATTAATTGTGACACGTTTTCTTCTTCGTGGAGTGCATTATGAGATGGGAGAGGATGATTATAACTTGAAAGATGTATAACTATTGAAACAATTATTTATAAGTTTAATTATATTTAGGCCAAAAAATGGGTTATATCCACAAAATCAGTTTTTCATAATATTTCCAGGGAAATCATTTTTTTGAAAAAAATTTTCCGCCGAAAACATTTTTCAATGTTTGGCACGTACGAAAAATTAAAAATATTTTTTTTATATTTTCATTCAATCATATTAACTTACAAAGTCAATTTTTATTCATAACATTCAAATATTTATGTAAAATAATATAAAAAAAAATGAAAAAATTATGTTTAACTACGATATATACATTGACTAACAATAATTATATATTTTTAAATTGGGAGAGCCATAAATAACATCCAAAAATAAATTTAAATTACTGACAAAAGTTTAATCATAAATATTACCATTCAAGTTCAATCACAAATATTGCAAAGTTTTGGCCAATGTACTACGGCTATCCAAATTCAATATATGTTATTACAATCAAGTTAATTATTATCTTACTACGATGATACGCAAATTCTAAGCTCCATGATTTTTGAAGAAGTTGTCCGACTAAAACTTTCTAAGCTTAGCATTCTTTGCCAAAAATGCTCTTGCAACGTACATTCTCAATCATCTTCCATCAAGTGGTCAAATGCAGATGCAAGCATAAACTCATCATATTGTTCCACTTTCATTACTTCCTCATAAAGATTATTTGTATAGACTCCCTCATTGAGAAATTTAAGTGTTAATGCAATTTTTTCAACTGTTCAGATATCAAATTATAAGTATCTTTACTGTCAACATGGCTTCTTTTCCTGTGTGACCATAATTGTTAGAAGCTAAAATTTTTTCATCCATTTACAAATAACACAAAAATGGAGCCAATCCTAAGCGAGAGAAGCATAAGTAAGAAAGCAAAAGCTAACATCAAATTTTGCCAACCAAACATAAATTGTGTTGGATTCCACCCAAATAAACGGTACAAAAATCCCTTCTATTGGCAGGGGATGTAAAGATTATTACATGAAAGAATACACTCAAGATTGTTAAGTCATTAGGGCATAAAATTAAAATTATGAATAATAATAATATAGAACCACCGAAAGCTAATTAATTACAGTCCTATATATTAGGAGAAATTATGGAACCAAAATTGGGCAGTTCACAAGCCTAATTTTAAGATGAATAGTGTAAATAATCTAATTATATTTTCCAATTTAACTTCTTGTTTCAATCAAAGGCTCCAGCTAATGATCAATTGGAAAATGCGAAATAAAGGAAAAACAAAAATAAAAAACAAAAAATAAAAGAGGTAATTAAATATGGTTAGGCAATGTGATATTGTCCTCAAGCTAAAAAAGTGACCAAATGATGGAGGAGGAAAGAAACAGAGGCAAGGCAAAAAGTGGCTTGAAATTTGCAAAAAGCCTGTGCTGGAAGTGGCAGGAGATAAATAATTGTGGCTCTCTTCCTTTGCCCACCAAGCCACTGACTTTTGGATGCATAATGCATTGCTATCTCCAAACTCTACTTTTCTTCCACATATATCACATCATATGGCTTTTGGTCCACCACTTGCTGAAATCTACACAACTAAACTTTCCCATACCTGAAAAACATGAATCTCAAAAAAGCTAACACTGCTGGTTTTTTATTCTGTCAATCCCTTTCATGGGAAGGAAGCCTATAAAACTCCCTCTTGGGACAGGATCAAGCCTCAAGAACAATGGTAATAAATGATTGCTAGGGTTATTGAGTCTGCAATTATGTTTAGTTTCTATATAAAAGCCCAACAAAATATTGCAGCAATTAAAACATAAAAGCCCTACAAAAATTGTAACGAGTAATGAGACATTTTGAAAAACACTTTTGAGTACATATATTTATACATACACAAAAATAGAACAACACAAATAACACCTATACCAAGGTGGCCGCAACCATCAACACAAACTGAGAAAGCATGTCTCTAATGAGTGGTCGGCCACCCACCAAAACAGCCAAGGGTAGCTGCAACCAGCCCCAGCTATTTGGTGGGTGGTCAGGCCACTCCCGATGCTCATTGTGGATGGCATGTACTAACCCCAAATGCTCCGAGGGTGGTATGACCACCCACGAAACGCCTCGTGGGTGCGACTATCCCCGGCTCCATACAGTGGCTGGCCAACCACCCCACTGTAAAGTGGGTTTTGTTTTTGTTTTCTTTCTTTTTCAAAAAAAAAAAAAAAATTGAGAGAAAATAAAATATAACGAGTTTTTTTTTTGGAAAATATAGTATATTCCTTTATAGCACTAGCAGCAGTTACCTAACAATTTTCCATAAATTTAAGGAATAAAATTACTTTTTGCTTCCCTATAAAAAAAAAAACTTCACAATAGATTCTGTCATATTTCCTTATATCAATTAAATACTATATTTTACTCTTATTTTATTATTTTTTCTCTTTCATACTTTTTGTCATTTTATTCTATCAACCAACTTTTTTTTATATATATATATATATCTCTTTCTTACTTTTTGTCAAATTTTTTTTTTATTATTATTATAGAGTATATTGGGTATTTACGGTGCTACCCAATACATAGGGAAGCATTGTAGCTACCTAAGGGAAACATGTATATTTAGGACATCTACTGTGGGAGCTATTTTGTACTTTTTTTTTGAAATTTTCCTATATTTAGGAAAGGGAACCATTATAGAGCATATGTTATTATTGCTCTTATGAATAGTTATTCATCTTCGTAAGGGAATAATTATTCCCATTGTTCTTTAAAAAAAAAAAAAAATTCATTGGAATACTATTCCAAGGAATAGATCCCTACCAAATAAAATAATAAAGAATCTATTCTGCAAACTAAACGAGACCTCTGTTTTATGAAAGTCAAGCCCCAAATGGACAAAAGTCAAACTGGATTATACATGAATACACTCTTCTCGCCGCTTCTTTAGGATTTATATATTTATTTATTTAATTAATTTTTTTAATCACTGCCCAATATTGCAAGTCGATAGCACAAATAGCAGAAGCATTAACACAACTCAAACTCCATTTACAGCCCAAATTGTTACATATGTACTCGATGTACCAACTAATAATAATTTAAAGAGAAATAATGAAAATAGAAGAACACAAATTTTAAGTGGTTCGGTCTATAACTTATAATATATTTGATCGTATACATGCAAAACTCTATTTATAGAGAAAGAATCTGAACATTACAAATCTCTTCTACTTTTATCCTAACAATAATTTATTATTTTGTAACTCTTATCTCTTAAATGCATGTAACTCTTGTCTCTTGAGTGTATGTAACTCTTATCTCAATTCTCAGAAACCAAACAGAAATTAACGCTAAAATTTCAAAACGAAAATGAAACCAAAAAAAATCGACAGCTACCAAACGAAGAGCTGGCCAAAAAAACTTTTTTTTTTTTTTTGAATCCAAATAGAGAAAGCTTCAAACGATCCAACAAAAAGAGATCTACCAAATCTACGTACATAGACAAATCCACAGATCTAAAGCTTTTCTTTCTTTGGAGAATGAAAAAGTTGTAGACGATCGAACAAAGAGATAGAGAGGTGAGAGGAGTTGTTCGGTTGAGCGTGAAGAAAAAGACGAGAATAGATCGACTGCGTTGCATATGTGCAATGAAAGTAAAATATTGAAAATGCGTACGGAGAAAATGGTTTATGAAATTAAAAGGTGTAAATCATTTTTTAAAATTTAGTAATATTTTTGGTAAAATTAAAATTATTTTCAAGTTGATTATTATTTTCATCCTCACCAAACACTGAAAATGTTAAAAAAAATTAAAAAAGAAAAGAAAAGAAAGAGAAGACCATGATTTCATGGTTTATGAGAAAAAAAAAGTATTAAAAAAAAGAAGAAGATGAAAGCAGCCATGGTTTTATTGTTTATGAGTAAATGTTCAAAGTTTCAATTTTGGTAGAGATAGTATTTAGAATAAAATAATTCTTTGGAATTTAAACGATTTTTTTTTTTTTTTTTTGATAGGCAACTACCAAGAATATAATAAAGGTGATTTTTCTTTCTTCTAGGGATAGGAATCGCTCCTTTCTGGTCGGTTCCTTGGTCGAGGGAGTCCTGTCATCATGAATAGTGAATGGGGTTGAATGAAGCAATATCAAGATCTGTGGACAACAATACATCCATTATTTATTTGAAATAATATTTAAAAGTCTTTTTTTTTTTTTTTTTTTTGGTCTTTTCTCTATTATTTATTTGAAAAAAAAATAGTATAAAAAAATGATAAAAAAAGATATTGCAGAGTTTATTTGAATAGGAAAACAAACAATAATTTGATTTTTTAAATTTAAAAAATATCTAAAAGAAGTTATTGCCAGTGTTAAGGCATAGTCCTGCTATTTATTAATTTTCTTTTCTTTTTTTCAAAATACTTGGGGGAGGGGGCAGGCTGGCCCTCGTGATGCCGTCCCGAGCTTGTTCAGAGAATTAAGTAAAACAATTAAGGAAGAAAGTTGTATTAGTCAGAGACTCAGAGGTAGGTATAAAATTGGACCGGTTACAACTACAAATTACAACTACCTAGTACTAGTAGGATCGACAGGTACAACATCTTCTGGTTTACATATATAATTAGTTTAACGTTATATTCTACCTTATTATTTTAGATAAAAGTCAAGTGAGTGAATCTGGGGACATGCTTTCCCAGTTTGTGTTTCTCTACCTTGTTTTATATAAAAGATGAGTTAGGTTATTTAACTCCTGCAAGGTAGACATGGCTGCCCTTAATTTTGTAATTTTATCAAAATACTCTCAATTTTTTAGAAAATAAAAAATAAAAAAATTGGGAATGGTTTGATAATCTTGTAATTGTATAAAGTTTACAGGGATATTACCCTTTGATGGACTTATTTAACCTCAAAACCTAACATGAAGGGGCAAAGATGGAATTAAAAACTCTTATGGCCATGGATCAGTATTATAAAATTTTGTTGGTAGGAGCTAGTAAGCTTTTTTTTTTTTTGGTTTTTAAGAATTGAGGAGGGCATGACCTATACCGACATCTCATAAATCCGTACTTAGAGGGGATAAGATTGTAAAAAATTAAACACTAAATTAAGAGCTTTTAAACTTTGAGGAAGAGATTACAAAAGTAATAGACATTCAGGAAATTAAGTGAAGTTTTCCTTAATTTTTACCTTTATATCATATATAACATTTTTTTAAACTAAAATTAAAAGAATAATACTACATACTCATCTCACTCATATCCAATCGAAAAAAGAAAAAAGAAAAAAGACTAGTGAACATTGCCACGTCCATTGTCCAAGAAGAAAAATGAGTATTTATAATTTCTCAAATAAAAATATTCCTAAATCACGTTAACAAACATCCTATACGCTATAAAGATAAACATGCTTTAAAGAGTACTCGCAGTGAATTATGTAAAATTTACTTTTGGTTAGAATAGATAATAAAAGTGCAAAAAACGTCCTCCATTGGCTTATCTATTCAAAAGTTAGAATAGATTTAACCTCCATTTGTGAACAGTGCAATGTCCACACATCTATAATTATTTTATTGTTTTTTCTTTCACGTTTCACATTTCACCTTTCTGTCACATTTCAACTTGTTAATAAAAAACAATATAGAGTTAAGAATAGATAATCGGATGAATGATGCATTTTAAAATCCTTTAACTAAACTAGATAAAGTGAGTTTTAAATTGAAATATATATAGATAAGCCATTGTGAGAAGTCTTAATGCCTAAGAGCACTAGTAGCAATTACTCTATAATGGTTCACTTCCCTATATTTAGAGAAAATTTCATGAAAAACATCAAAAAAACCTCCCACAGCAGATACCCTATATTTAGATGAGGGAGTTGGAAATGAATAGTAATTCTCTATGTATATATGTCTACTATTCCTTCCTTATGTATTATTTTAATATAAAAAAAGTATAATTAATTGATATAGGGAAGAGATAAAAAGTAGGAAAGAGATAAAAAGAATAAAATAAGAGTAAAAATATAATATTTAATTGATATAGAGAAATGTAAGGGAATCTATTATGGAATATTTTTTTATAGAGAAGCAAAAAGTAGTTTTGTTCCTTAAATATAGGAAAAATGGTTGGGAATCTGCTGCTAGTGCTCTTAGACAATGGGGATCAGTTTGGTATGACTATAAATTTAAAGGTCAAATATGTAAATTTCCCCTTAAATAAAGTCCTTTAACTAAATTAGATAAAGTGAGTTTTAAATTGAAATATAGATAAGCCATCGTGAGAAGTCTTAATGCCTAAGACAATGGGGATCAGTTTGGTATGACTATAAATTTAAAGGTCAAATAAGTAAATTTTCCCTTAAATAAAGTATACAGTATATATATATATATATATATATATATATATCCTCCTATAGTTCAAATTGGCGCCAAAAATAACACTTTAATAATCACAATCACATGCAATGGATGTGCATCCGATTCATTTATCCTGAATCGTTCACTTTAACACGTAATGATTATTATTATTATTATTTCTTTAATCATTCTTTAAACTTCTATGGCCAATATTAAAATAGAGCATTTTACTCGTACAAAACAAAGGTACCTTCAGAGATTAATTGTTAAATTTTATAGTTAAAAATAAATTTTTATATCTCATTATTTTTCTTCCAAGAAAAATGAAAAAGAAAGGGCAGCCGACAGGGTAGTTAGTGTGTGAAAATTTGGAGCACCCATCATTATAATTCTTCTTGAATGAATAAAAATTTATTAAGAAGAGAATATAAACAAGAATTCGACTTTTTATAAACAAGAATTGGATTTTGTGCCCAAATTATTCGATAATTGAAATGGTGTAAAAATACTTAACATTTTCGATGTAACCAAACAACCATTTGCCGAACAAGCTCTTACTATTTGAGAAAGGAATTGAAGAATTTGTACTGCTATGCACATGATATTTCAGCAGCTGCTGATTAATTAATTTACTAGCGACTATATTTTAATCTCTAATTTATAATTTAATTGCTATATTTAAATTTTTTTAATTTTGAGTTGGTGTAAAAAATTGATAATTTTACGATCATTGGATCATTTTTGTGATGCATGCATGCTCATTAATTTGCACAAAAACAAAATTAACTGACTCCGTTACGCCACATGACTCTTAATGAAATCTGCTCAAAATTTTGCATTTCTTGGAATCTATATTAAAAGCTTTTAATGTTATTTAATAGACTGTTATACCTGTCAAACAATTGAGATGGTGTGATAGTAAAAATCGGTCTTTGAATCAATAAGGGTTTGTAAAAAATAATAATAATAATAAGGGTTAATTTTCACTGACACATCATCTTAGTCATAACAGACATATAGCAGTCTACTAAATAATATTTCTCTTTGCATTAATGCACGCAAGTAGGATAATTTTTGTAACAAAGATTGAGATCGCATGTAATATTTTTAATATGGATAGTTTATTTAAAATGAAGGATAAAATACAAAACTTTAATCTTATAAACTATCACAACATTTTTATTTACGCTTCCAAATTTTTAAAAGTGACATTGGACCCTGATGCTAGCACTGCATGTCAAACTAGCTAGGGTTTTTTCTTTCTTTCTTTTTTAAAAAACTTTAACCCTCTAAATTAGGTCCTTTTTTCTTTGGCCCCTTAAAAAAAATTAAATGCATTATTATAGCCACGGTAAAGTTAAATTTTTAGTTTCGTCTTTGGATGTGGTTGATCATCCCAATTCTCAAACCAACCATTAGAGATGGTCAAACCAGCCCTATGATCAAACATAGTTGTTGCCACCTTTCCAACATGTTATCCAATAACTAAATAACAATTAATTAGTCTTAAAGGCTGTTGTATGTATATTATTGATTGCAAATTTATCTAATAAGAAAATAGATTCATTGGGTTTAACTCATCATTCACATACAATTCTATTGAATCAATAAGTACTCCATCATTTGAGGGGAAAAAGAAGGAACTCATCAATGCCCTCTAGTAGAATGTTGTTACTTTTTTGCTTTCAAAAGCTTGTAGAACAGAACAAACACATTTAATCATTAATAGCTGAAAGTCATGAATAGAAAAGATTAAGATTTATCCAATTCTTATAGCACATACATCTTCACTTATTTATATTAAAGATGACATGATCGATTCCAATAAAAATCTTCTTTTTATGTCCAACAATTTGAAAAAGTAAAACCTTTCATTTTAAAAAATGAATATATGGTTGTAAATATTAAAAAAAAAAATTTAAAATGAGATAAGAAGATAAGCGATAGTATGTTTCTTTCAAATTGGGTTAAAGAAATTTTTTCAAATTCAATCTATAAAAATCGTCATTTATCTTTTGAGCACGTAAGAAGTATATATATATTTTTATAATTAATAGTAAATACCACAATACTATCCAATTATGTTGACGTAATACTATCAACTCACTTTTAATTTTTTATTTATTTTTAACAAAGAGAGATCTAATGATGGATTGGTAAAGGAACATCCGCATAATGAGATAATGGTATAATATGTAGCTGTATCATTTTTCCTTTTTAATATATTAATAGATTTGTGAGAAATTTTATATAAAAATAACAAAAAAAGAAGAAGAAGTATTTATTAGGTGTTATTAAAAAAGTATTTATTTATCACATGTCGTCAAGAAACATATGAAAATTATAAAATGATGAAGAAAATTCTTCCAAAGAAAAACTCAAAGCAAAATTAAATTAATTTTTTCGACAAGTTTGGTAAGAAGCACATGATCAATATCGTTTTCTGTTGAATATTTTAGTTGTTTATTTTATTAAAATCTTCGTTTATAGAGGAACTTTTTTTTTTTTTTTTTTATTCAAAGTTCCTTCCAATAACGCATCTTCATGCTAAAATTACGGGAACCGCCTAAGAACTTGCAAGCATAACCGTCGGTGCCAAGGGTCACCGGCGCAACAGCGAAAAACTGCACTGCATCCTCTGCATGCCATCACGGCGAAAATCTTCAGCGAAAATCTTCGATTAGAGCGGAACGAGTTGTTGGAAAAGACAGATTTGCGGTTTGATTAATCATGGAATTACAGAATTAGTCACTAAAAATTAATAATAAATAATGAATAAAATATTGAAATCCGCAACCGAAAGTGACGGGACGTACGTACGAACGATACGAAAGGGGGGAGTACGTTTGTGGGGGAGGTTTTATTCAGACGGGAACGAATTCCAAAGGAGGTGGAAATTATTCGAGGAGGGGCCACCGAAAGGAAAGTACCGTACCGCTGAGTTTCTTCATCTGGGGTAGGACGGAACCTCATCCGTCCCAAAATAAGGACAAGTAGTACACAACTTGGTGGTCGGTTTTTAACTCATTGTCTGATTACGCTTTTTCATTTTAAAATTCAAATATTAATAAATTACTTAAAACACATAATACTTAAAAAAAAAATCTTTTTCATCTTTTTATTACCTTAAAACTATTTTTCAAACCAAAAAAAAATATATATTAACAAATAAATAACCTAAAAGTGTATTAAACAATAAATTCTGTTAGTTGTATTAATTATCACATCCGAGTTGTGTGTACAAATACTGTAAAAATATTAAACGGCCCAAATGTAACCAAAGAAAATCTTTTTTTTTTTTTTTTTTTCCTCAAACCACAATGTTGTGCTGTTTCAGAAGCACACGGAATTCCCTCGCCTCAAGCAAAAATTACGAACAAAGGAGAATCCAATTTAGAGGATGATTGTACGACTCGGGCGGCGTCAATTTAGGCAAAAAGGAACACGTGAGCGAAAGAATTAATCCCATGAATCAACCCTTATTATTAATATTTTTTTTACAAACCTTATTGAATAAAAATTAATTTTTATTTTATATCATTTTAATTGTATGGCAGTCGTATAATAATCTATTAAATAATACTAAAAGCTTTTAATATAGATTTTAAGAAATGCCAAAATTTGAGCAAATTCATTAGGAGCCATGTGGCCTGATGGAGTCAGTTAATTTTGTTTCTGTGCAAATTAATGAGCATGTCATCACAAAAAGGATCCAATGACTGTAAAATTATCAATTTTTTACACCAACTCAAAATTAAAAAATTTAAATATAGCAATTAAATTATAAATTAGATATTAAAATATAGTCCCCCAGTAAATTACTTAATCAGCAGCTGCTGAAATATCATGTGCATAGCAGTACGGCACAAATTCTTCAATTCCTTCCTCAAATAGTAAGAAACTCCACGAGATGGTTCAGTCTCAGAAGCACCTTTTTGTTAACCAACTTACCTCTTATAACCACCACGCGTATACGCAGAAGCACCAATCCATTGCCACCGAGCGTAGGAGCTCAGCAACTTGCTTTCTGGGGCGCTTTCACAATGGATTTTTCATGGTTGCTGGACTTTTCCAGGGGCATGGTGAAGCCGGTGGCCGCCACCGCGGTGGTGCTCTTGGCCGTGCTCCTGTCGTACTTGCAGAAGTTGGGGTTGGAGGGAGAGATGGTTTACTCGATTCTCAGGGCCTTTCTTCAGCTCTCTGTTATTGGGTTTGTTCTACAGTTCATTTTCAGTCAGGAGAATATTGGGTGGATCATTCTGGCGTACCTTTTCATGGTTCGTCTTTCTTCTCCACTTTTTTGTTTTATAATTAACTAATCAGTTAATCACGTTTCATTCTATCATCTGTGTTTGGTTTTTGAGAATGATTACTTGATTTCTATCTTGAACAAATCTTTTTCTTGGATAACTCCTCTAGAAAAAAGATTTCTGGGGGGTGCGCTGAAATCATTTTCCCATCTTTACAGACTTCTTTTGGCAGAGGATTGATTGGTTGAAATTAAAGTTTGTGGGGTTTTTTTTTTTGTTTTTTTATTACTAATTTCCCACCTAGTCAAATGTAGAATTCTGAAAGTTCGCCAAGTTTTAGCCGGATATGAACGGGTCCTATTTTTATTGTTGTTCTGTTCTGTTTTTGTTTTCCTGATAGTTGTTTCTTCAATTTCCACAAATTCATTGAATGATTCATATACTATTCTTGGATTCTTTGCTGAAAATGTTGTAAATCTTAATCTGGACATCCTTTTGTGGATAACGATGACACCCATTGAAGTGGATTCTTCACCCAACATTTGATTTCTTCCTTCCCGTGTAATTCTGGTCGGGGTTATCTGGATCTGAATAAATTTATATCTTCTTATCAGCTTAAGCTTTTAGGATAAATGGTGATTTAATATGATATCAGAGTTTCAGGTTTCTTGCGATGATTGGTCTTTCCCTTTCGTTGTTGTCCACGTGTTTGGCTATTAGTTGCCACACGTGAGGGAGCGTGGGTCCCGCATCTCCAAGATTTCCTTCAACTGAACACTTTATAAGTCATGGTGTCCACTCATCTTCAAAGCGTTTTTTGAGAGTGTCAATGGGTCCATAGATATTTCATGTGTTGAGTCTCACCTATTAAAAGGAAGTCTGAGCCCACACGTGAGGGAGAGTGTTAAAGTATTGATTATGTGATTAAATTTACCTCTTCCTATCAACTTAAGTTTTTGGGACAAGTGGTAATTTTACATTTATAAAGTCCTACCTCTATTGGCTTCAATTTATAATTTATGATAACTGAGGAATAGTTTGGGGGAAGGGAGCAGATAAAGTGTACTTTACCCATATTATCTTACTTCTAGAATAAATCCATCAACTCAATCCACAAGTTTAAGCTTAGCTACCACTCGCCTTGTCGAACCATCAGAGCTGATACTATTGCTGGGGAGATTTACTCTTTAGGGAGTTCTTTCGATGAGACTATAATATAACATATTAGGACACCACGTAACCAAAATGCTTAGGCTAATAGATTTGCAAAATGTGGGACTTATTGTTTCTGTTGGTGCTGATTTCTCCACTGCCATAACTAGCTGAATATGGTTTGAGTCACTCAAAAGCCATTGTTAGTGATACTATTATGTTGTTCCCTTTGCAGGTCTCTGTTGCCGGTTATACTGCCGGTCAGCGAGCTAAACATGTCCCTCGAGGGAAGTATGTCGCCGGAGCTTCCATTCTGGCTGGAACTGCAGTGACTATGTTCCTGCTGCTTGCACTAAATGTATTCCCTTTCACTCCACGCTACATCATCCCTGTCGCAGGTATGATGGTTGGGAATGCAATGACAGTGACTGGGGTAACCATGAAAAGACTTCGAGATGACATCAGAACACAAATGAACCTGGTTAGTCATTGGGTCGATGAGAAATAAATTCCACCATATTTTCCCCCTTCTCATTTAGATTTTCCAATAAGCTGTAAATAAATTTCCATTTTTCATTTGGATTGTTGTGTGGTCTTTTTGCAGGTGGAGACAGCATTGGCTCTTGGTGCAACCCCGCGTCAAGCAACACTTCAGCAAGTAAAAAGGGCTCTGGTTATTTCACTCTCTCCAGTGTTGGACAATGCCAAAACTGTAGGTCTCATCTCACTTCCTGGTGCAATGACTGGACTTATAATGGGAGGAGCTTCCCCTCTGGAGGCCATTCAGCTACAGATTGTGGTAATGAACATGCTTATTGGTGCATCAACCATTAGCAGCATCATGTCTACATACCTTTGTTGGCCTGCCTTCTTCACCAAAGCTTTCCAGTTAGAAGCCAAGGTCTTCTATGCCGAATGAGTTTCGTATAGTTTTGCTCTGAATGCTCAGCGCCAGTACCCTCTAGATTTGAACAGAAATGATGTGTGAATTGTGGGAGAAGCAAGCATCGACCACTGAGGCTTCTACTAGCTAGGTTCCATCAAATACGATAAGTGTATGATATGTATTAAGTTACTCTGTTTTGTGATAATTAATTTTCCATGAATGTTCAAATGTAAATTTTTTTAGCACTTTTCCAGGCTGAATTGCAGGTTGGTTTGTTTTCTGTTTTGTGTTTTCTCTTCTCAAAACAAAAATATTATCAAACAACATAAATACGAAGAAGTTTTCAAACCAAAAAAAAAAAAAAAAAAAACACTTCTCAAAACACATTAACATATAGAGCCGTTATTTTTTTATCAGTATCAGCAATCATTCTCTTCTTTATCCAATTATGTAGATAGTCAAGAAAACTCTTATTTATCGAATGATGTAGTTGGTAAACGTGGATGCTTTGTTGACAGAGAAGATTCTTCATCCTTAACAGAAATAAACACGCTCAAAGTTGCATATTTAAATCCAGTACTAGCCGGCATGTGTTAGAACTACTAAAGATAGCATTAACAAACATGTGCTTTGTGAAAGACAAGAGGGCATAATCAGAATTGCAAACAAACTTCTGGAATTATTGCATTTGCCTCCTTTTAGAACAATTGGGAAGAGAATTTATTCACTTCGATTTAACACAATCTTGTCTAGTGATCTTGTATTGGGATTTTTGTTCTGTTTCTGTACTCCACTATCCAGAGAAGGCCATTTGGCAAAAGATTCCTAGTGGTAAAGGTACAGAGTTGATGATGCAATTGATTGTTGGTAGAGGCGGAACCAGGCATTAGCTGTGGCCTTTGGGGCTACAGCTCTACAGAATTTTAAAAAATGTCCTTAAAATATGTAGTGTTTATAAGATGGACCCTAAAGAATTGAAGGAAAACTTTATTTATTCATAATGTTTCGGAACTTTTGCAATCATGTCTTTTAAGTTTAAAATGTTACAATGTTAGGTTTTCATATTTTAAAAGTTTACAATGTTACCCTACTGATAGGATTTAGAGTTAAATCAAACGGTTAATAGTTAAAATGTCCCTTATATACTCTTGTAAAATTTATAAAAAAAAATATAAATTACCCTAATTAAAAATTTAAAAAAAAAAAAAAAAAAATAGAACAGCTTGACCCACGGCTGGTCGTGTGTTAGTCGTGGAGCAACTTTTTTTAAAAAAAAGGTATCTTGGGTCCTCTATCAGGATTTTTAAACATGAGAATTTGACATTGCAACTTTCTAAACTTTAAGGGTCTAATTGCAAATTTATGGTTCCGTCTCGTGGTTGTTGGCCCATTTGAGGTCTACGCAGTGAATTCGGATTCCGAGTAATTTACTATCAAAATTACTAACAATCCAAGTAGCAATTGTGAGAGAGTATCTATGACAGCTACCTGCCTAATTAGGTGGGCAAGCTGTCCAAACTTGCTTGAACATGTGAGCTCCACATAAATTATCTCATATTTACTGTCCGACTTCATAAAATAAAATTTCTGAAATCTCTGTTCCCGGGTTAGTGATAATCTTTCTTTCTTTCTCTTCCCCTGCTTTGTCAACGGGCACTGAAGACAGAAGGTATATTAAGATTTTTATTTACATCTTCTCCTCCCCCAGTTCCCTTCGCCTGAGCCCCGGCCTCTACATCAAATGACCCTGACCATCATTTTTCCCCTGATTCAACCCGGACAGCCACCAGTTATCCCTAAATTAAACCTGAACAACTACATTTCATCCCCATATAAAACACATGTGATACTCAGATTCAACCTGGACCTGAACTACCTGCTCAATCCCTGGAAATTTTCTAGTTGATCTCAACATCAAACTTCAAATCTTCAATCATAATTGTTAGGGAAATATTTGTCCCCACTTTACTGTGAACCGGGTTGGCCCACTGGTGGGATTTTAGACCCCGGCAAAGATTAGTCCCCGGACGAGAACCTTGGTCGCAGGAAGCCTTCAATATTTATGAGACTAGTCAAATCAAGTCAGAGAAGATATCAGACGTCTCCATTGGGCCTTGTGCTTGACAGGGGCAAAACGGACATTTAGCATGCAGGGATATAAAAAGCAGTACAAAAAGTTATTGAGGCAGAATCGATTATTCTCACAGAACTCTCTCTCTCTGTCTCCCCTCTTCATATAAATATTGGACTGACTTGATCGTCGGAGGAGGCTCCGCCGGCCACCCCCGGCGGGTCTTTGTTGTTTTGCAGGTCAGGGCTCGGATGAAGGGACGTCTCTGATGATGCCACGTCACCGACTCAAAAATATTATCAACAATAATTACTGAAGCAGATCAATGGCAGAAGGAAAAAAAAAATGTGAAGTACCTTAAAGTATACACGTGTGAGTCTAAGTAATTAACTTCCACCTTAGATGCAGCAATCCACTAGAATAGGTGTTTTTTTTTTTTTTTTTTTTGAAGGAACTAGAATAGGTGGTTGATCTGACATCATTGGGATTTACAGGCATTTGGAGATTTCTCTAGAAATTTATCTTTCTAAAACATGGCTTGTTCCGCAAGCCTTTTAGGATAGCATTTTGGTTTTTTTTTTTTTAGCAGAAAAGCAGAAGCATTAACAAACAACCCAAATTCTTAAATTATGTGAATTTATGTCATTTCTTGCATCAAGTGAAAAATATTACTTATTAAAAATGTGACATGTTAGTAATGAGAATGAATCGAGTATATTTTCATCAGGTTCTTATGTTTTATGTTGTAAAAAAATTTGAGCAAAAAACTATATTTTGACTTATTAAAGAAGAATAGCATCTTCAAAAGTGATTTTTTTTTTTTGATGTCTCGGTAAAATGTCACATTTTTAGATAGATTTTTTAAGTTGTTTAATGTAAGGAATGACCTGAATTCAAATTAATTTGAAAATTTATAATTTCTTTGAAATTGTAGGGAATTTTTATCCCTAAAAAGTTTTATCAAACGAATCGTACACGGATCGAAGAAGTTCACACATATGATCCTAGAAAAAAGCTAGCCATGAAAAGAGGGTTGATGGATTAATGAACTTTCTTGGTTTTTTTTTTGTACATCTTCCACATGTTCTTGGTAGTTGGTAGGGGTACAAAACTTCGTTTGGAGATTTTTCAACATGTTTGTCTTCCCAACAAAACACAACGATATTCATGCATATAGATATGATTCTAAGCACCCCAAACAGTTTGGGGTGAAAATATGGATACAATTTTTAGTAATATGCACATTCGTATAACTTGTATGACGTGATTATTACTTTTAGTTTTAAAAATCTACATCCACACAGTTATTACAATTATTAAATGCGATTATTATTTGCTATCCGCATATGAGGTAATGAACGTTTTAGATTACTATTTAAATCTATATGCAAGATTAAATAATGCGGTTATTATTAGTTACAAGCTTAAATAAATTAAGATTTCACTTGTTACACAATTTACGATTATCAATCATAGAGGGTCATTGTCTCATAGAGTAATCAGGATTTTAATTACCCAAAGAAAAGAACAAAAAAAAATATAATGAGGTATGACATTGAGATGATAGTGAAAAAATACTTAAGATAATCTAAAAGTCCTAAACTTACGAAATTCAAAACGACCTCGTTTTAATGAATTTAATTTTATATATATATATATATATATATATATATATATATAAAGAGAATATAAATGCGATTATTAACCGCATTTTCACTCCTAACAAACATACACCAAAGGAACCATTACATAAACAATATTTCTTCCTGATCCGAGTTCATCCTGCCTAACTTGGAATTAATCCGGCTAAATTCAATAGATACTGTCATATATACTGACACCAACAATTTATATTATCCTTCTTTTCTTTTCTTTTTTTCCTTCTTTTGATTAGTAAAATAAGTCTGATTAGCCTTATGATTAAGAGGGAATCAGTAAACCATCTTAATTGGTTTTTATATTACATATGAAAATTCTATAAGCATGAAAAAAAGAAAAGAAAAAGTCTGGAAATTATATAATAACACCATAATTTGGCCACCAAACCTGTATACTCTGTTTTAACTCGTAAGAAATCCACTAATCTTAACCAGATGGCGCAGCAGTTCCAAATGGGCTCTCGTTAATGTAATTCCCAGGCGGATCATACACACAAATAACAAACAATCCTCCGTTCAAACACTTCTTGCGAGCGCATCCTATCCGCGACGTGTCCCTCCACACAATCTGCGTGTAATGGCCGCACATTTGGCCCGGAGCGCATTCGTTGGTGTGTGGATTATAGTACCTGTGCTCCCTAATCCACGACTGAACCGCCTCCGTCGCCGTCCAGTGGTCGTACTTTCCCCAGAACAGGTTCTCGCCGTACGGGCCGTAGGAGTGGATCATCTGGCAGTCCAGGAAGCGCTTGTTGGCCCAGCGGCGCGCGTAGCGGGCAAGCTTTCTGCTCCACTTCAGGATTGGCTCGTTGAAATGCCTCCTCACATTGTTGTGGGCGTGGAGGAACTCCCGCCGTACCGAGAGGTGGTGCCTCTGCGCTAGGAACCGTTTGTTGGGTGGTGTTGTTGTTGTTGTTGTTATGTTGGCATTGACAGGTGCATTGCTGCGTGCTGGATTGAATCGGCTGGTTTCATGTTGTTGGGTGTTGGGTTTCTTCCATTGTGAACGTTGTTGCGCCGAGGCCGCCAGGAAGAGAAGGGAGGTGGACAGAATTATGGCGAGGAGGACTCGTGCTTCCGGCATTGGTGTCGTTTTTCCTTTGTTGGGTTTCTTTGTTTCTGGTGGCGTTCTTGCCTGCTTTCTTTTGGCTGCTCTCGTTATCCGAGAGCAGCGGCGAGGAGGGGATGAGGAAGGAAAAAGTCTTTTATTTGATTTACCTTCTAAAATTACCCCATTATTAAACAAAATCTACCATTCCAAGCCACTTTTTTCTGCTCAGAATTAGGTTTACCGTTTACCGTCATATTGTTTTAGAAGGTGATGCGCTCCAAATTTTAGACAATTAGTAAAAGACACCTCGTATGGTTGTGAACTCGTTTTTTAGTTAGCAGATTTATCATATTAGCAAAATTGCTAATATATATATATATATTTCATATATCTAAAAATAATCAAATTTAGCTGTCCATTATAGTTTTTCTCCAACTTATTTAGAGAGTAATGCCAAAACTCTTACCTCTATCTCATTCAAAGGTCTGCCACATCAGCATGATAAGATAATATCTTATCGTAAAATTAAGGTATTGTTGTAATGCAAATTCATCAAATTAAGATGGTGATCATTTCATTCACTGTAAATGCATGGGCATTTCTGTGATTTTGACCGAGAAATAAAAAAGGGTAAAGGCTAAATTTGAAGTTGCTTTAAGAGGGAAGACCACTCACAAGGGTGCCGCAGTTTTTGGTCGTCCACAGGTAATTAAACAGTCAAAGATGTAAGAAATAATAATAGTAAGAATCATAACAAAAATGAGATGGAATTATAATTATGCATAACTATTTAGTGTAATATATTATTTATCGTTAATTATGTGAATAAAAGTTTACAATCCAAAGACATGGATCATTGTTCTACATCAATTAGCTAGAGATTGCTATTAAAATGTTAATGGAACCTATACTTTTGGAAAAACGTATAATTTGTAAAAAAAAAATAAAAAAATTAATGAGTATGTCAATAACGAGGCAATTACAATTTGCCGAAGAATATTTTAGAATTGATTATTTTATTATATAATACATCAAATTATTTCTTCAATTTAGAGTAGGTTTGAACCATTTTAAATATACAAATCTTTGAATAAAAAAAATTAATTTAATTTCAAGAAATTAAAATCACTAGACGATGATAGTTTGCAAAAAAAAAAAAAAAAAGTGTTGGTAATCTTGAAAGTTTTCTAAAAAAAAGATATTTATTCTGATATTGATGGTTTAAATTTATTTTCAAAAAAAAAAAAAAAGTCTTAACATAAGTTTTACAAATAGAAAAAAGTACTCCAAATGATGTATTAAACTATATATATAGAAAAAAAAAATTTCTTTTTCAAATGTATCTCTTACATAATTTTATTGACAGTACTTGCACAAATAAGTTTTTCAAAATTATAATTGATAAAATCCTACTTGAGAAGCTAAGATTGACAATTTTACGAGAAAGATTAAGTGGATTTGCCATATAATTAATTGAAAATGAGATATTTAAAAAACTTGAATATAAAAAATTAATTAGTAATTTTGCATCCCAAAAAGTGAGAAAAATGATTTTAAATAAAAAAAAATTATAATATAGAAATTTAAATAAATGTTATTTAATTAATATTTAAATATAATAAAAGATCACACTTTAAATTTATTACATTAGGCTTCAAAATCTATCTTCACATCCCTGAATTTTAAACTACAAAATGGAATAATCTTTTCCACCTTATTTATTTCTTCATATCCCACAAAGATTATTGATACTTTGGTATGACAAGAAAGCAAATTGTGAAAAAACAGGCAATGTCTTTGTTGGATTGAGATTCTCCATAATTGGAAACTCATGCCCTCTTTTTTTAAGTAGGGCTTTGTGAGATGCTCCCGGCTCGGATAGTTTCTCTTTCACAATTTTTGTACATGTTTTTATTTTTTCATTTTCATTTTGGATTAAGAGTTACAGTAATTAATTGTTTAAATTGCTAGTAATTTTATGTGAGAAAGCTCGTATTAAACTCACGTGTTTAAATAAATTTTGAACTGTCCGACCATCTATTCAAACCGGTGAATTCCATGCAAACTCTCTCAATTTGAGTAGCGTGGATTCCAATCTCCCCCTTTTTGGGCAAGATTGCAGTTAGTCCACGCATAAATGGTCCAGATGCAAGGAGCACGTACACACGAGGAGTTGCGGACAATGATACCAAAGCTTTTCCGTCTTCAACTGGCAACTGCCAATGGGTCCCAAGTTAACTTCCTGACTCGGGATGGTTCCGGACCGGTCCGGGCCAGCACGTTGACTCCACTCGTCCAGAATACCAACCAAATCAAGCCACGAAACCACTTGGGATTGTGTCCCAGCCCACGTGGCAGAATCCTTCAGTGTTGCGCAATGCGCATCCCGCGTACCATAGACGCCACCCCCGTCCAAAAACGCCCAGCGAGAACGAACCGGTCAGCTCTGTTTCTCTCTCTCGAACGCAAAGGGAAAAGTCTCGAAGCCACCATAGCCATTGCTCTGTCTCGACGAAACGCCACCGTCGTTGAAAGAGCCCGTCGCCTATTTCTGTGATCAACCCGAGTGCTTTTCGGATTCCCAAGAATTAAACCACTCAAGTCAAATCAAGAACAAACTAATCTCGCTATGTCGATTAGGTACCTGCTGAGTTCTAGGGTTTGTTCTGTTTTTCTCGTCTGCTCCGTCTTCCTCAGCTGCTTTCCAGGTAAAACTTTCTCGGCAACCAAACAGAGAGCTAATTAATATTATTTATTGAATTTACAAGATGAGATATAGTTCCAATCAGGAGGTACGGGAAGTTATATTTAACTTGTCTAATTATGGCTGCTTGGTGACGGCGTCGTTTTCTCAGGATTGGTTATATCGGGGGCTGTTACACTGAAATCCATGGAGATTTTCAAAACCCACGAGTGGCTCCACGACAAACCAACGGTTTATTTCAGGTGTCAAGGGGAGAACAAGACGGTGCTGCCAGATGTGAAGGAAGTGCGTGTCTTGTATAATTTCAAGGGTGAAGAGTCTTGGCAGGTTTGAACCTTGTTTTTTGTGTGGGTAAAAGCTGTTCCTTTTTGAGTCAAATATGATCCTTGTTGATGAACGTGTATGGGTTGTCTTGGAATGCTTTTCAAAAGGGTTTTGATGTGTTATTGTGAAATGATGCTAGCAGTTTAATGATATAGTTTCGAACAACCTAGTTGTTGTTGTAGATGTGGGAAATTATGTAGGCAATGGAAGGAACCTAGTTAAGAAAGTTAAATTTTGCTTGTCTAGGAGCTGTTACAGTTCAATTTAATGTTCTACATAACTCACACGATGGGTGCCTTTTGTTGCTTCATGCACTCTGAAAATTGGAGTAAAGCAGGGACATGTCTGCTGAAAAATGGTCTGATTCTGGTTTTATGGAAACGAGGGACAACTGCTCTTGAAATTTTCATTAGATGGATAATTGCTAGCAACAGAGATGGTTTTTTATGTTTTGTGATGACTAAAACCTTCACAGCTATCATATTTTTAGTAATTCAGGTTGACTGCATTTGAACTGATTCTTGTTTGCGTGAGCTCTATTGAGAAAAAGAGAAAACGAGAGGTGTGTGCGTGTGAAGTTCTTTCAACTTGGACAGTTTGAGAACTACTCAAAATTTAGATATTGATAAAACACATGTAAGAGCATTTCCACCAGTTTCCCAACCATTTTCCCTAAATATAGGGAACAAAACCACTTTTTGCTTCCCTCTAAGACACTAGTAGCAGTCACCCTATAATGGTTCCCTTCCCTATATTTAGGGAAAATTTCATGAAAAACATCAAAAAACCTCCTACAGCAGATACCCTATATTTAGATGAGGGGGTTGGGAATGAATAGTGATTCCATATGTATACATGTCTACTATTCCTTCCCTATGTATTATTTTAATATAAAAAAGTATAATTAATTGATATAGGGAAGAGAGAAAAAGTAGGAAAGAGATAAAAAGAATAAAATAAGAGTAAAAATATAATATTTAATTGATATAGGGAAATGTACGGGAATCTATTGTGGGATATTTTTTTATAGGGAAGCAAAAAGTAGTTTTGTTCCCTAAATATAGGGAAAATAGTTGGGAATCTGCTGCTAGTGCTCTAAAAAAATATCCCACAACAGCTTTCCAATACTTTTCCCTATAACATTAAAATATTATTTTTAATTTTTTTCTTTTGTTTTTTTCTTCATTTATTTTCTTCTCTCTCTCTCGTTGTCTCCGTCTTCTTGCTCTCTCGTCTTCTCCGTTACGGTGGCCATGGTGAGTGTTGTAGAGATTTGGGTTTCAGGGTTTGGGGATGTTAGATCGTTACTTTATGATTTTTCGATCTCAACTGCTGGTGTGAGTCAAAAAGAAAAAGGAGCTTTTGTCAACCGGAGCAATGAACCGGCCTCAACTGCTGGTTCAAGCTCAGAGGAAATCAACACTCTTAGCCACCTCTTTCCCCTCAATCTTCTTCTCATATCTCTTCAAACCCGCCTACGTCTCCAATACACCATTGCAATTTCATATATCCAACCAAAACTCCAAACAGGTATTTGTTTTCCAGCTGTTGGGGTCGAAGTTTCAGTTCCTTCTGCTCTTAAATTGGTTGAGAGATTGGTTTTGGAAAGGATTTTTCATTTGGGTATAGGCTGAATTACGAGAATTTCAGGAGTTGTGAGGAAAATGGATGTGGGTTTTTAAGGTTTCAAGGTTTTGTAGGTAGATTGAGGAGCTTCACTAGTGAATTGAATCAGGAGTCTATGGAGTATAATGTTTTTATTGTTGGGGCTTCACTAGTAAACTTCATTCAAAGCATTTTTTTTGGGGTCTGGTTCGAGTTCTCTCTCTGCTGGCGGCAGAGGAAGAAGAACCCACTCTGGATCTGTCCTCTCTCATCACAACCCTCCAGCAAGAACTCTCATCCCAACCCTCCAGCGAGAACTCTCATCCGAATCCATCTTCATTGAAGAAGAAGAAGTAGAAAAAACGATGAAAAAGAAGCAGGATGGCCATGGACCAGGAAGAAGAACGGATGGCCATGGACGAAGAAGAAGAAGAATGGACGAAGAAAAGGAAAGGAACGTCGATGAAGAAGAAGAAATGAGCGTGAAAAGATGTGAGAGGAGAGAGATTTAGTTTTTTTATGATTATAATAATGTGTTGGGAAGCACTGTTCATTTCCCAAGGAACATAAAATTTTAGGGAAGCTGCTGTGAGTGGCTTTTTGTGACTTTCTTAAAAAATTTCTTAAAATTTAGAGAACAGACCCCCTTTAGAGAAGCTGCTGGGAATACTCTAAGTGAATCTGCCCATGTGAGCTTCACTTTAGTTGGTTCTTTGAGTAATATGCTATTTTTTTGTAACTAATAACACATGGAACAACTTTAGCTTCCCTCAAATAATTTCTTGGATCATCAATTCCATTTGATTGACCAAGTGTGAGAGTCTTTAGTGCTGCTAATGAAATTATATTCTTTATGCCCCAGCCTCTGACAGATTTTCCAAGTAAAAGGTGCAAGCGATGTGGGTTTTACGAGGAGGATAACTTAAGCTCAGATGACATATTTGAAGAGTGGGAATTTTGTCCTAGTGACTTCAGTATTCCTGATGGGAAATATGTCCGAATCAAGGACAAGGAATTTAATGCTACATTTTTGTGTCCGGAGTGCCTTCCTTTTGCAAATGGTGAGTGCCTTCTTACTTTCATTCTTGAAATCCCTTTTGCTGTATTTCTTGCTATTGCTCTACACCTTATGTTAAGGGTTAGTTTAGGAGTATTTGGTACCTTTGGACATTTTATGGAAATTATCATCCCATTTTATGTCTTTTTTTTTTTTTTTTTGCCCTTTTTGTTTGTGACTTCATTCTAGAAGAGGGTTTTATGCTTCAAATGTTATGTAAATAAAATGGAATGACCTGCAATTTCTTGGACATCCATACAAGTTCCAGTCAGTACCATTACGGGGCTAAAATGACTATTTGGATACAAGTCATAACATTGGATAGGTAGGGATCGAGGGAGTGTTTTGGGAAATCAAATTAATGGTTCGTTGATCTCCTGAATGCTACTTTTTTCATTGTAATAAGTAAAACTTATTATTTCAATGTGTTTGCATAAGCACCTGTCTGCTTGACATGTCTGTAACTAGGACCAGATTACGTTATATTTAGTCCAAATAATAGTTACAAATTTGTTATCTACATTTTTGCAGCTTCCAATTCTGCATCTGACTCGCATGAGGGAGGAAAGGGAATGCATGTTGCTGTAATCATATTGATCTGTGTTGTGATCTCAACTGTATCTATTCTCGGAGTAGTGGCTGCATATAAATACTGGCAAAAGAAGAAGAGGGAACAAGATCAGGCTCGGTTTCTGAAGTTGTTTGAAGACGGGGACGACATTGAGGATGAATTGGGCCTTGGCACTGTAATATGATAAATAATATAACTTGGCTACCACTTGTACAGCGCGTTGATCTTACATCAATTTTGCATATTGAAAGGAAAAACAAAAATTGTGGACTTCGTGCCAGTCTTACAGTTCAAATGAGAAAAAAAAAAAGAGAGTTTATTCTTAAGTGAGAGATGTATCCCATTGTAAAAATAATCAGCAATCTCCCTTCCACGGATTAACATGCTTTTGCTCTCTAGTTTTCTACTCACCATGTGTTTTTTTGATTTTCCCGAAACAGGCAAGGCCAGTAGCCGAAGATACTTTCAAAGAGTCTCATCTCATCCAGATTGTAACCATACTGTATTCTGGGCTCTTGCCTACAGAAATCATGGAACTCTTCCTCTCCTCCATATGCATCCCAAGGACAATAATCACAAACCGACCGGTTTTCTCCGTCTTCATGATAACTGAAATAAGTGTGATGCTGTTCTTCACCATGAGAGAAGTCTTCCGTCTTCCCCAAACTACTGCCACATCCAATGTCCTGAGTATCATCCTCGAGGGAGAAAAAATTCTCTCCCAGACAGTTGCTAAAGCGACTCGGCCAATTCCAATTGCCGTTGTAAGCCAGCTGCTCTTCCTCATAAACCTCCTCAGTTGGTTCATTCTCTTCCCAGGGTCTGCTTGCAAAATCAACCTCGTCCATCCCATACAGTGAAGACATGAGATCACAAATTCCCTCTTGGAAAGGATCATTGGGGTCGAAAACAGGACAGCGATAGAGATCTTCATAATTGCCAGGAGTACCAGGGCTGCCACCAAACAGAGCACGTCGATATTCGGCGAGTTCTTGGTCGTACGTGTTCGTCATTGCAAATGTATCTTCTTTCCAACTCTTTCTTCAAACTCAGTTATACACTCTCCTTTTGCAACTTAAGCATTCCCCTTCATTGAAATGTTCTTTTGAATTGGAAGTGTTGTAGATTTGGGAAGAGCAGGGGGATGTTAAAACCACTTATATGCTGTGGAAAGAGGTAGGAAAGTGAATTCACTTTCTGCAGTGACAAAGTAGAGGTGGCTCAAAATCTAGCACTTTCCACCATTGATGAGAGATTCCATTCACAAAATGACCATTAATTCGATCACCTACCTAGAGAGGCTTCTTGAATTCGAATCTCTTTTGGGAAGAAAAGCAGCAAAAAAGATGGGCATCAGAAAATGGGTTGCCAGAGCATCATATGCAAGTTCTTTCACTAGGTCACCCAGAAGTAACAGCTTCCACTTTGGAAAAGTTTGAAGCTTTCGGCCTCACAATCCTCCGTGGATGAGAGAGAGAGAGAGAGAGAGAGAGAGAGTCTTTCTATACTAATGAACTCATTGAATCGCTCAGGAAAAAAAAAACCTAATTGAATTATTCTGTGAGATACAATACAGGAAAACATTAGAACAAGCAGGTATACCGCTCTGAAGTTTTGTACAAGATTATGATTAGTAGCTTTAGTGATCGCGAGAGAGCAAACAATTTAACTTGATTCTGATATTTGAGAATTCTTTTAAATATCATGCGAATCTGCCAGCAAAGGAATTGAGGAAGAAGCAAATGGTTTTCCTCTCGCCAAAAGCTACTAGACCAGCTTTGGAGCATCAAAAGCCTTCCAAACTTTCTTTTCTTGATTGCAAGACTTCTCCTCATCAAAGGGGACCAGGATGTTCAACCCCTGCTGCTATAATAAAGTATATTGATCCATTGGCTGACACAGAGTCCTCATCATTTACTACTACAAATCTTAATTACATTAGACTAATAATTATATACAAAGGAAGATAAAGGTGGAGGGTTACCTTAAGCATTTTAAGCAGTGAAGTGCAATATATTTTAAGTAAAACCAGAGGAGCTCGTTGAACACTTGAAGTTATCCAACTCCTTTGAATGGGAACCATAAATTGCTTTAATGGTGTCCCTACAAAAACTGCATCCAAGACAACTTAGGCAGGCTGTTACAAGAGGCAGTACAAATAATGGAGTTTCATGATATTATTTATCTAGGACAGAGAAATATTAAATTCCACAATGCTTAATGGGTGAGAAGGAGATTATTAGTAAACCTGCAAGCCTCTTTGTTAAACTTCTTCTTGTTAATTCCAAACAATGATTCGAATACATCTGGCTCCACACGACAAAAGTATGGACGATCTGCCAGAGGAAAAAACAGAAAATGATAGTTCACAAGGACCATAACGAGTAAGAATTCAAAGACAGGAACTGCTGAAGATCTTGCCCAAGAAGATGCTCACCATTGTAAATGGAGCACGTTCGTGTGCCTTTATCAAAGTGTATACACCATCCATCAGGACCTATTAAGCTCCTATAGAGCTGATATTTACAAACATTAATACCAAGGATGAAAAAAACTCGTTAGATTCAGAACCAATTGCACAAAATAAAACAATCAGAAGAAGACGCATAAAGCATGCTTCTCAAGACTGGGTGGATGTCTTATGCACAGTGGACAGCATACTTACACAGCAACCATCATGTCAACCTAGGATTCTAATGATTTTTTTATCTTAGAATTGGCAGCGCACACTTAAAAAATTATTAACAAGGAAGAGAAGAAGAAGCAAAAATCAAGACCCAAGAATTTAACGTGGTTTGGCAAGATTGCATACGTCCATAGGTAGTAACAAAAATGTTTCTTTTTAACTAGTATCAAGGAAAAATACAATGAACTCTCTCCCTCTCTTCTTCTTCACTAGTGTCTCCAATCAACCGATACAGACTAACAAACAATTCTCCTTTTGCTACAACCAATGCTCCTTTAACAACTTTTAATTCGTAGTTTTCTCCAGAAAATTTGTAACTATCTTCATTAAATTTTCCCAACGTCAGAAAGTTTTTTCATAAATTAGACACGTGTTGAACACTCATAATAATACAGGTACACGAAACATAGTAATTCTGACATCACTAATTCCATATAGACACACCACTACATGGGCGATAAGTGTAAAAATAATCTATATTTGGTGCCATATAAAAAGTTGTAGCAGTGTGTAAAATCCAATGGTGTTTCAACTTTTCATAAGAAATCACAGACATTACTTCACCATCTTCAAATGATTTTCCTTCTTCCCCCAAATTACCATGGTATTTTGAACTCTTTGGCACATCAATTCTGGGTTTCTCCTGATTTGTATCTTGAAGTTTACAATCTTTACGGAAGTATCCCTTTTTCACCACAGTTCCAGCACACTCTCTTTTTCTTCCCTTTTGAATTTAACTTGGAAAACTTTCTCCCACTCCCACTGATCTGCTAACACTAATCTCTGTAAGCAGATCTGCCTCTAACTGTCATTACATCACTAGAAGAATTTCCACTATTGATTCTACGAGATTCATTAACAAGCAATCGGTTAATTGTAGAATCAAAGTTGAGATCAATCGTGTTACTCACAAACATAATTATACCATCCCACGAGTCTAGCATAAAACAAAGCAGAATAGTAATTCGCTCTTCTTAATCCAAATTGACTCCAATAGCAATCAATTTACTGACAAGGGCATTGAACTCATTCAAGTGCTCCTGAAATGAGGAACTCTCTTTCATTCTCAGACTGTACAGGTTTCTCCAGAGATGGATCCGGTTTAACATTGATTTTCCTTCATAAATAGCGTGCAGCTTATCCCAGATGCCTTTAGCAGTCTTTTTCTCAGCCATGTTGAACATAACTAAATCATTTACTGCCAAAAAATGAAATTTTGTAGAACTTGAACTAGCCATTAAAAATGCGCAAATTGAAGATCAAGATAATTTTCTTGTGCGAAAAGCAACAACACAACCTTAAGTTCTGATACCACTATTAGAATTTGTAGCACATGCACAAGAAAAATATCATCAAAAAGGAAAAGAAGAACAAGGAAAAATCAAGACACAAGAATTTAATGTGGTTTGGCAAGATTGCCGAAGTCCACAAGCAGCAACAATGATGTTTCTTTATCACTAGTATCAAGGAAAAATACAATGAGCCTTCCTTCCTCTCTCTTCTTATGAAATCCCAAACTACCTCTAGGATACCATATGTGTATGTAAACCTATTGACATAAGCTTTTTTTTTTTTGATAAGTAAGAGAATTTTATTAAAAAACGCAAAGCGCAATCAAGTATACAGGGGGTATACAAGAGAGCCAATTAAGAAGAAGAAGAAAGCAATACAAGGAAATCGTTATAACTAATCCCTAGAGGTGCGAGGTACGCAGCCGTCCAGGAGTACAAAGAATGAATAAAAAAGGAAATGAGCTCCTCTATGGTTCTTTCTTTGTCCTCAAACTGTCTATCGTTGCGTTCCGTCCACAAGCACCACATAAGACAACAAGGAACCATTTTCCACACGACCGCGCTTCGGGAGCGTCCCCCCGGCCACCAACAGGCAAATAAGTCTATCACCCGAAAAGGCATCACCCAAGACAGACCGAAGCGACTGAGGATGACATACCAAAGAGCGCGTGCAACCTCGCAATGAAGAAGAAGGTGATCCACAGTCTCTCCGGTCATTTTACACATGCAACATCTATCAATCACAATGACACGCTTCTTTCTGAGATTGTCCAAGGTGAGGATTTTCCCTAGCGCTGCTGTCCACGCGAAGAAGGCCACTTTCAATGGAGCCTTGGTCCGCCAAATGCTTTTCCAGGGAAATAAAATAGCATCTTTGCAAGCAAGATCCTTATAGAAAGAACTAACATCAAAAGACCCTTTGTGAGAAAGGGACCACCAGAGCCGGTCTCCCCCATCTTGAGCAACCTTGGAGGAATACAGTAAGGAGAAAAAGGAAGCCATGACGTCCACCTCCCAGTCGTGTACGTCTCGAAAAAATCTGACATCCCACTGATAGGATCCACTTACCACTACCAAGTGGTCTGCCACCAGAGTATCCTTGACACAAGCTATTTCATACAGAACTGGAAAAGCTTCCTTGAGGGACATCTCCCCACACCATACATCATCCCAAAAACGGATCCTGGACCCATTACCCAAGATAAGTCTGGTAAAGCTACAAAACAAGCTCCACCCCTTCCTAATGTACTTCCAAATCCCCACACCGTGAGACCCAGGGGGGTCTAAGGAACACCAAGCAGCCCTAGTAGAACCATACTTTGCATCCACCACAGATTTCCACAAAGCCTCTCTCTCATAAGCATAACGCCACAACCACTTCCCTAAAAGCGCCTTATTGAAAATCCTCAAGTTCCGGATGCCCAAACCACCTTCGGAAATAGGATAACAAACCTTGGACCAACTAACCAAGTGATATTTGAATTCATCGCCTATGCCACCCCACAAGAAATCTCGATGCAACTTCTCAATACGACTAGCAACACTGGATGGAATAGGGAAAAGAGAGAGGAAATACGTAGGAAGGTTGGAGAGAGTACTCTTTATAAGGGTAACCCTGCCCCCCTTCGACAGATGCAACCGCTTCCAGCTAGCCAACCGCCTCTCAATCTTACCTACAACTTCATCCCAACAAGACTTAGCCTTGAAAGTTGCTTCCAACGGAAGACCAAGATACTTTATAGTTAGAGAGGAAACTCCACAGCCCAAGATGCTAGCCAAACCGTCCATATTATCCACATCACCCACAGGAACCATAACAGATTTAGCCAGATTAATCTTCAATCCTGAAACAGCTTCAAAAGACAGAAATAGCATACGAAGATAATGAAGATGATCAGAATTAGCCCCGCAAAAGACTAAAGTATCGTCTGCGAACAATAGATGAGAAATGTTAATCGCTTCACTGTTGCCAGAACCCACAGAAAACCCTGATAGGAAGCCCCTTTGGGCAGTAGCGTAGAATAACTTACTAAGAGCCTCCATCACAATAACAAACAAGAGGGGTGACAGTGGATCACCTTGTCTAAGGCCACGAGAGCTGCTGAAAAAACCAGTTGGGGAGCCATTCACCAACACAGAGAACCGCACCGTAGAAATACAATGCGCTATCCAGGAGCACCATCTCTCCCCAAAGCCACATCTTTTCAACATATACAATAAGAAATCCCAGTTGACATGATCATAGGCCTTCTCAATATCCAACTTACAAAGTAACCCTGGTTCACCGGATTTGATGCGACTATCCAAGCACTCATTGGCTATAAGAACTGAATCAAGAATTTGCCTACCTTTCACAAAAGCATTTTGAGGGGACGAGATAATCTTCTCCACAACCTTTTTAAGTCTATTTGCAAGGACTTTTGCAATGATCTTGTACACACCACTTACAAGACTGATAGGACGAAAGTCCTTTAGATCCACAGGCCCAGACTTCTTCGGAATTAAGGCAATAAAAGTGGCGTTAACACTTTTGACAAACTTGCTTTGAGAGTGAAAGTCCCAGAATACCCTCATAAGATCTAACTCGATCACATCCCAGCAGTCTTGGAAAAACGCAAGAGAAAACCCATCAGGACCAGGTCCCTTGTCTCGATTCATGCATCTCACCACTTCTAAGACCTCCAATTCCTCGAAAGGAAGTTCTAAGGAAGAGGCCTCAGCTGCATCCAAAGTGTCGAAAGCAATATTATCCATTCTAGGTCTCCATGGGAGAGGTTCTATAAAGAGAGACTCATAGAATTGAGCAACATGTTCCCTGATAACCTGCTGGTCGGAAGAAATAGAGCCATTGATAGAGAGCGACTCTATGGAATTAGACCTCCTGTTCGAGTTAGCAATTTGATGAAAAAATTTAGTGCATTTATCACCCTCTTTCAGCCAAAGAACCCTAGACTTCTGTCTCCAACTAATCTCTTCCTGTAAGATAGAGTTCTCCAGGTCTCTGATGACCACACATTTCCTCTCCTTTTCTTCGGAAGATAAACCTTGTTGTTCCTCCGACCTATCAAGAGTACATAATTCTTCCATGTCCATTTTTTTGTGAAACTCCAAATTACCAAACTCCTGTTCGTTCCATCTCTTGAGATCAGCCTTTAAAGCCTTAAGCTTTTGAGTGAAGATGAAGCTGGGAGAGCCCTGAAAGCGGTAAGACGCCCACCAAAGCCGAACCCTATCCACAAACCCCTCAGCCTTCAACCACATATTCTCAAACTTGAACGGTCTAGAACCCCATTGAATGCCACCACAATCCAGGAAGATAGGAAAATGATCAGAACACAGTCTAGGAAGCCTTTTCTGAATAGACCCTGGAAACTTGACCTCCCAGTCTGGAGAAACAAGAAATCTGTCAAGACGAGACCAAGAGGGATTCTCCTGATTATTGGACCACGTAAAGGTCCCTCCAGCAAGAGGAAAGTCCATGAGGCCCTGCTCGAAAATAAAGTCTGAGAACTCCATCATAGCAACGTTAAGACGAACTTCCCTAGATCTTTCAGCAGGAAAACGAGTGACATTGAAATCACCCCCAATACACCAAGGCAACTCCCACCAAGAAGAAAGGCCAGCCAGCTCGTCCCAAAGCGAGCTTCTTAAAAAGTCAAAGTTAGGACCGTATACCCCAGCGAAGGCCCAAGTAAAGTCATCGGCAACGCTCCTGAAAGAACAAGCAACAACAAACTCCCCCATATACACATCTAACTTCTCAACAACCCATCTATCCCACATGATTAGGATACCACCAGAGGCCCCACAAGAGGGTAAGTAGCACCAATCAACAAAGTGACATCCCCAAAGGCTCCTCACTAAGCTGTTGGAGATAAACTCCAATTTGGTTTCTTGCAAGCAAATAATGTCTGCCTTCCATTGCCTAATTAAGTTTCTGAATTTCAACCGCTTACCACCCTCGTTTAATCCTCTGACATTCCACGTAAGAATTTTTGGCTTCATAAAAAACCTTCAAGCGCCCTCCCTTTGCACCTACTCTGAGAGGTGCTTCCGCTTCGCGTATCATAATTAATAGAACATGATAATCTGTTTAGTTCCCTAGTGTGCTTATTGCCCACTTTCAAACAAGAACCCGTTTCCTTCTTGTCATTCTCAGCAAGGATAGCCTCAAACACGGCTGAAAGCTGACATTCATAGCCATCACACGTAACCCCCACCGAGTGGCTGTACTCCAGAATCGCCTTCAAAAAGTCCTTTGAAGATTTTTTACCGGAAAAACCCCTGAGATTATCACTAGGACAGCAACACAAAGGAGACGGCACTTCCTCCGGGAGCACAACAAGCTCCAATCCATTCGAGGGCCCCAAACCGGAGGGGGAAAAAAGAGTAATAGGGGCATTCTCAAACATAGAAACAGAGGGAGAAATGCCCGAAGGAACCGGAGAGTCCGACGGACTCCGACCAGCCCAGACAACCAGCACGTTTTCTGAGTCCATCAGGGCTCTGGCAGGAACAAACGGGACTTTGGGTAATACCTCCAAAGTAGAGACGGATAGCTCAGACCCATCACTGGAATCCGGTTGGGAAGTTACACTTTCCGGGGCAGGGACTACAAGCGATCCTCCGGCGAAGAGGAGAGGTGGGCTAAGGACAGTGTCCACTGCGTTGGTGACTGACCCAGTACCTAATTCCATAAGAGTGGTGTTGCTTACCGATGCTTGGATTTCGAGAGGAGAAGATACACCACCGTCAGCCACCAACGCAGAAGCTTATTTATAGGCAAAGATAATTCTCTCTTATGAAAACTAAGATTTACAATAAAGAACGAATGACTCATAATCCTACCAAAATATGCATTAGAATTTCTAATCCTAAAACTATCAGGATTCTAACATTGTGCTATAGGATTAACCAATAGCATTGTAGTGATGCTGTTACACACTCAATGTCAACACTGAACTAAGTACAGATTTGGATAAATGTATTAGCGTGTAAGCTCGATATACATAATTGATACCCCCCTTCTTTCTGCCTGGAGGGCTTTAGCTTTGAACAATCATTTAACCAACACAGTACCAATGTCTGTCTATCTATGTGGTCATGTTCGAATACTGATGGAGTCCCAAGCTAACCCACGTACTTGATTGTTGTAGTGGCAGCAACTTGTCTCAACTGCTATTAGTAGTGGCAGCAAAGCAGCCCATGGCCCATGATCTTCACGTGGAGGAGGTTGAGGAAAGTTAGTGTTAGTGGGTTAATAGAAGTTATATTGTAGTATAACTTTATAAGTTATATTCAGTAGTAATGGGCAGTTACATGCATTAACTTAATGGGTAGTTATATTTCATATAGTGGTCGTGTGTTAGTAGCTCTAGTATAAAACAAGGTCTAGATTGTAGAGAATGGAGAATTGAATATTGTATTGAAATTTGTCATTTGTGGTTTGTATCCAACCCTAAGTGGATTCATTTGTGGTCTCTCCTACCCGAAACGAGTTCATTATCTATCAAATATCTTTAATTCTGTTCAAATTATCAAGAGTTCCTATCAAATACTTGGCTCTCTTTTTACTTATCAAAAAAAAATACTTGGCTCTCTTTTTTAGTAATATCATGAAATTCTGACAATACAAAAAAGAGAAAGAAAAGGGTCATAATAGTATTGACTGAATGCAGTTAAAAGTTAAGGCGGAAAGCACATGTCAGTCTCTCAATCGATCATTCGGGAGACCTCTCGATTCGAAACGAAGAAACGTACAATGTTTAAATTAGTCAAATATGTATGTTGTTAAACAAAATATCTCATACATTTGCGGAAAACTAGAATTCTAACTTCAGTAAATCTACATTCACAGAACCACTTCCTTTCAATAAGCCGGGTTCATATTTTCATTATGTCAGATATATTCAGAGCAAAACCAACCTACCTCAATGTCACGAGGGTCACTGAATACTTCTTCAGGGGTGATAAAGGAGGGACCTTTGTCCAGTTTGCAGCAGGCCCCACAGCCCTCCACGCATCGCCACAACGGCTCGTTCCTGCGGCGGCCGAAGCCTACACTGCTCGGGCTTTGCTTTGCCTCAGCTTTCGTCCTCGCCGTCTTCTGTGGTCGGCGTGCCACCAAGCACACGGTGCTCCAAGGGGACAGTGATATAGCGTTAGCCATTCTGGCCTTGGGTGAGGACTGAATAGTTTGGTGGTCGTTTTAAAGATATGTATTTCTTTGCTAGTTTATTGTAAGCTTCTAGCGGAACTGGGATATTCTGATGTTAAGGTTTTCTGTGTCTCTTGTAGGAAGACTCAAGACCGCACTTAAAAAGGGAAAAATCTGCTGCACACACTATTACCTTTTATATATTCTTCAAGTGTACTGTTTAAACTGCTACTGAAAATTACCGTTTGAATTCAAAATTCAATAGTAAACTTAGAAGAGAAATGTTGAAACAAAACTTCGTGTGTTAAACAAAAATGATATTGAACAACTCCTTAGTTCAAACTTGTGTTTGAAATTTTAATGGAAATCGCAGGCGAACCAACCCCAAGGCATTGCGGATGTTTTGGCTACTCTATGCGGCCAATTTTGGGGTGGTCAAGCCACCATCTAGATTTTTTTGTTTTTAATATTTATATATCGAATAAACCTTACTTATAACCCCTGAATTTTCATCATTTTTATAATTAAGTACTCAAACTTTAAAAAGTGTCAATTTAGGATATTCATCTTTCATTTTTTTTTTCTAATTTCAATCCTCTATTAGAATTTTCTATTAAATCCTATCAAAATTTTCAAAATGTCCCTCCAAAAAAATTGCAAGGATTTAGGTGTCGGTCAGAATTTAAAGGAATTTGCAAAAATACTCATGCTTGAATCTTTTTTGAAATTTTTTATAATTTTTTTTAAAAAAAAAAAAAACGGGTGTTTTGAAAATTTGATAGGATTTAACGAAAAATTCTAACAGGGGATTGAAATTGAAAAAAAAAATGAAAGATAAACACCCTAAATTAACAATTTTTAAAGTTTTGAATAGTTAATTACAAAAGTGATAAAAGATCATGGGTTATAAGTAAAGTTTTCTCTTATATATTTATATTTGTTAATTTTTTTACTTTTTATGTTTGTTTTAGGTACACATCGTATCATTATTAGTGCTAATGTGACATTTTGACGGTTTTTCATTAAAATTTCAAACAAAAGTTCAAACTGGAGAGTTATTTGTCGTTTATGCTTACTACAATAAGTTTTAAGTCACTTTTTAAACTCCAATAAGCTAATTGCAAATCATTTAAACCCTTTTCATTTTCAACTAAATTCATCTCTGACCATCCAATTTCAGTGAAAGTTGTAACATTTTCTTTCTTTATCTTATTCCTTAAATTTTATTTTATATATATATATGAATAATGATATAGGCAAAACTCTAGTTCCATTTTTATCTGAAAAATGTGAACTTTTAAAAGTCATGCCACATTTATGAGAATAAAAAAAGAATAAAAGTCTTGCATATATAACTACGCCCACCACAAAAGTTACCCTTGATTGTTGTAGTATCAAAAAACGAATTAGAATCCTTTCTATTTTATAGTTAAAATTAAATTTAATATAATTAATATATTGTTACATCATTTAAAATTTTTAAAAGACATATCGATTGAATAAAACAAAATTTCAGTTCTGAAATGAATCCCCTTAACTTAATTAAAGGTTTTGATCAAGTCGAGGACCATTAAATACACGATTACGAAAATAGTAATGTAGCGAAGATCTCATATAGAAAATTATACAAATTCATTTATTATTCATCTCTCTTTTTTTAAAAAAAATAATAATAATAATAATTCATCATTAAATTTGTAAAATTCAGTGTAAATTCTAAAAAAAATTAATAATAATTCATTATTAAATTTGTGAAATTCAATGTAAATCCTAAAAATTCAATGAAAAAATTAAATCTTAGTAGTATAAAATAGATAAGAAAAGAATATCTAACAGCAAAGTCGCTAGGCATTTCCATTAATTACTTCCACTCCCATAAAGGGGAAAAACGAAAAAGAAAAAGAAAAAGAAAGATTCTTAGAATATGACGAAAACCCAAATCTCAGCATCACAAATTTCAACTTGCTCATTCATCCCAATAATGTTTACCCAGTTTGAAGTTGAATTACTATGACAAATGCACATGAATACAAGCAGGTATTTGTTCTTCTAATAGATCCCCATGTATATGCAAAGAGACTTTAACTTTCTCCAGCAAACATATTTCAGGGTGACATACTGGCTCTCGGAGACCCGCGGTTGTCACCATCTTCATCAATAGGGCTCCTATCATCATTAGGGCTGACACTGCGGCCATGGCCATTAGCTTCAGGACTTGGATAGCTCCTGCCGACAGGAGACTCTCCTTCAGGGCTAAAAGGACTTCTGCTCTTTCTCCTAGGGCTCTCACTGTAAATGGACCCATCTTGCTCAGCAGCCAATCTACCATTTTTTGGAGATGGGGTGCGTCTCGCCTCCTGGGGGCTACCTTCATCAGGACTTAGGCTCCGTTTTCTCCCCTTCGAGGGAGGTGGACTTTTCCTTGGCTCAGGGCTTCTGTTGCGAGGGCTCCGTGATCGCTCTTCACGCTCGAGGCTTCTCTCTCTCCTTAATGGGGATCTTGACCGGCTGGCAAGAATACAATTACCAAGTTAATTCGCTGAAATCTGCCCACCTCATCATTTTCATACGGGCTTGAGGTATGTTCAAACTATTTAGTATTTACCCACATCAAGAAAATGAACAATCCATAGCTCACCTGTAGCTGCGGCCTCTGCTGTAACTTCGGCTACGGCTTCTGCCACGACGAGGGGAGAGTGATCTACCCGGTGATAATGAATAACTTCTTCCACGCCTGCAATAAAAGTAGACCATAAGAAATGGAATGTGCTCCATGGTTTTGCAATAGGCAGTTTACACAGGAACACATGTGCAAGCAGAAGCAATGAAGTCAGCAAGTCTTAGCAAAAAAAAGTTTACTTTATCTTCTTGGGACTGTTCTTGCAGTTCTTTTCTATATGACCTCTTTCTCCACAACGATAACACTTGTTCTTCCAGTCTCCAGCTTTGCAATCACGGGCCCAATGGCCATCAATGCCACAATTAAAGCAGCGTCCAGATCCAGGAGGGGGACCTCTACCCAAAAGTTCTCGGGATCCACGTGGCCCCTGCTACATGTCAAAGCAACAAAAGAGGAAAAAAAAAAAACTCAATAAGATTTTGTATATAGAACCCAGTTTAACCCAAAATAAGAAAGAATGAGACAGAGAGAACAATTTTTTGACGGGAAACTCCCCAAAGCAGGGCAAGGCCACTTCGTATACCCACCCCTAAAGGACAAAACCCAGACCCGTGCAAGGCGTCCCCCCAACACGGATCTGGTAAAACTCGGCTTCGTGACCTCAATGAATTATTTGCAACCAAGGGAATTCAAACCTTAAAATCTAATGGGAATGCTACCAAGTCCAAGACCTTCACCCTTGGGGTTAGGATCATGAAAAACGTTAACATGGGAAACCTAAAAATGATAAATCATGCAATCATAAGCTAATATAAATGAACAAAATCCATATGAAATTAGGCAGAATAACACAACTAATGCATAATTTAAGACTTCAGTATAGGAGATAAGGATCTTTAAAAATTAGACCCCAACGTTCCCAATTAGCCAGGCACTGAAGTAGTCATGAAAAGGATGAGAGAGTAAAAACAGAGGAGATACAGTAAATGTAAATCTATCAGATGATAATAAGCAGCCAAACAATTATTTAATTTTGTGAAATGTAAGGAACTAATTTTTGCAAAAGCTATAGCATTCTACATGCAATAAACTTGTAATGTCAAAAAATTGTCTTGTTCAGGCCATGAGTAGTTCAGCTGTCTATGCTGGTACAGTAAACAGATGCTTTGGCCAGGCACACCATATGATTGCAAATATGCATTAAAGTTTGATAAAATGTTTGACTCGTGAGAATCATGAGGTTCAAAGAGCTCACCCCCTTTGCAAATTCCACAATAACACGGCTTCCATCAAAATCCCGTCCATTTAGGCTATATTGAGCATCATCAGCATCTCGGGGATCACTAAATTCCTGTTAACAAGAAGTGAGAGCAGAAACCAACAAAGGGACATCCATATTTGTGAAATCTATAATTGAGTTCTCACAAGAAAATAAGAGCAAAGCACTGCCTTGACTAATATAGAAAATGGAATGAGTAGAACTTACAACAAAGGCATAATCGCGCTTCATATCCACATCTCGTACTCTGCGGAAATGGTTGCCAGAAACAGTAAGGCCATCATTACTTAACTACTGCAAGTGTATGATACTTCGCCCCTCACAGACGAACTAAACACCAGTTTGAGATTGTTGCCATTTGCATAAAAACATGCTATAACATAACAGAAAGAATCGCCAAGTTCCTTAGACAAGAATTTCCACCAAGGCCACCCTCCCACCAAAAGACCCTCCTGGTTAGGGCAAAACCCCCAGAAACCTTCAACAAGATCATTCAAGTTAAATTACAAGGACACCTGGGGGAAATTGTTCCCACACAGAACATGATGAATAGTTAAAGGTCATCCACACGCAAAAAAAAAACTTGGCAAAGACCTAAATTTCCCCTACACTTCGAAGACATACTCCACATCTCACACCAATCGCTTGCTAGTTTAAGGACTTACTATGCAATTCACATAACAACTTAACCTGATATTAAGGATAATAAATAGATAGGAGTAATTATTGTTCTTTCAAATATATAGCACGAATTATGACTTCATCATCCAAAACACAGCCACCTTCATAACACATTCTTAAATAACAGTATATATGAGTCAAACTACGTTGATAGCATCATTACCAAAATAAGGCAAGATTATTATCTACATTGATCATAAAATGGACATAAATTTTGAAAGAGTGATAAGAGAGAGACTAAGCATGGCTGAAAAGTAATTACCTCCCATATCTGCTGAAAAGGCGTTCCAGATCACGTGAACGTGTCCGGGAAGACAAGCGACCGACATACAGACGTGTCTTACTACCACCATATCGATCATCATAACGAGGCATTTTCACACTACTACAAGAAAAGCATAACATTAGCAACCACAACAAACCCAAATAATGCAAAAAAAAAATATTATTAGAGCTGAAACCTATACATAGGGAGTCCCTTAAAAAATACACAGCAAGGTTCAAGCAAAAACAACAAGTCTACAACCGAAGGGATATGAAAACCGTCAAAATGAGCACACACTCGTACAATTACTACAAAAATAAAAATATAAGCTCCAGAATAGACAACTTGATGCCATTAAACGTGGCAATCATTTTTCCTCTTTCTCTGCATATTGTCCACATAAGGCAATAAGATAAAACAGTATGGCTACTTTCCACACAGACAAAAATGAAGTTCAAGATTGTTTTTAATAACTAACAATGAAGTGAATACACTCAAGTTTTGAACAATTCCAATAAATACAATGAAACAAGTAAATTTCTCGCTTCTCATTTCTATCATTTTGCAATAAACAATCACAGTAGTAGGATTTGAAAAAAATGCCTAAGCGGACAAACATTATCAAACCCTATAAAAGTGGAATAATCCTAAGAAACTTAATACAAGGGAAGTCACTGTCCACAGCCCAAAGGTATTGCGTGCTGCTCTTCTGGGCCAGAATAAGGACCATGTTTACTTCCTACGTCCTGACTGCTGGGGGCTTTTTCTCTCCCCTTCTCCCTTTCTTCTTGTTGTCTCCATCACCAATGTTGTCCTTGGAGGTCCTGTGGTAGACTAGCAGAACCAAGTTCATGGCTGCATGGTTCTTGATTTCATGATGAAAAATATATTCTCATGGCCGCATTATCGACTTGGTCATCCATCTCTTTCCATTTTAAAACATCAAGTAGGTAGACTTGGTCATATATCCTCTTTGCTTGTGAAACATGTCAATTCAGTAAACACTGTCGTGTCTTTCCTGTCATGTTTGTTGGTCGAGTTCTTAATCCGTTTGAGTTAATCCACTCCAATAAATTTCAATACTTTGTTGATGACTACTCCCACATAACTTGGTTATTTTTAATGAAAAATTGTTCAGAGTTAATGTCAATCTTTTAGGGTTTTCGTAAGGAAATCAAATTGAATTTGGTTAGAAAATTCAAATGTTGAGGTCTGATAATGCCAAAGAATACGTTTCACATTCATTTACATCCAATCTATCTAACAAAGACATTATACACCAGACCACTTGTCCTCACACACCATAACATATTGGTGTTGCAGAACGAAAGAGTCGACCTACATGATGTTGTCTGAGCCCTCTTGTTTCCATATGTATGTACTAAAACGTTTTTGGAGTGATACAATTACTTACTACATGCTACCTCATCAACATAATGCCCTCCTCTATTCTTGATGGAGTGTCACCTTACTCCACCTTATTCCCTTCTTCTCTAGTCTTCTATTTGCTAGTTGATAAAAGTTGTATCTTCAAGTTTCTTCCGATCGGACTCACACTCACGTTCTGCATCGTACGTTAGTGAATCGAATTTTGATGTACCGAAAGATTTCTAATTCAAATCTCTTGATCTTAAAATATTAGAAAACACCGAGCGTGTACTGATTCTGTTCCGTTTGACACATAAAAAATTGTTGATAAAAGTTATATGTTCAAGGTTTCTTCCAATCAGACTCGCACTCACGTTCTGCATCGTAAGTTAGTGAATCGAATTTTGGTGTGCCGAAAATTTTTCAAATTTAGACCTCTCGCTCTTAAAATATTAGAAACGCTAAAGGTGTACCGATTCTGTTTCGTTTGACTAGTTTTTGTGTGTTTGTTATGGCAATAATCTTGGCCCAAGTTTTGATAAACTTGATCCTGGTTCCACCAAGTGTGTCTTCCTTGGTTATTCGCGGACCCAGAAGGGATATCAATGCTAGTCTAAGACCTTGCAGTCTACTTTACAAGTGTAGATAATTTTGATGAGTCTAAGTCATATTTTCCTTTTGTAGGTTCTTAAGAGGAATATGGGTTTGAATTTCCAACCTATTCTATCTTGTTTCCAACCCCTAGTCCTTAAACCCTTCCTCCTCTATTCACGTACCTTACACCGTCCCTTTACTCCAACAGCCCCAACTCTGATAGAAGTATATTCCAAAAGTCCACGGCCGACCACTCCCGTGTCTCCTCCATCATCCTTGTCATCTGCAAATCTTGCACCATATATTGCTTTTGATTCCCTTCTCATTGCTCTCCGAAAAGGTACTCACTTCTTTGTTACTTAGCATCCCATTGGAAACTTGTCCAACCCCTAGTCCTTAAACCCTTCCTCCTCTATTCATGTACCTTACACCGTCCCTTTACTCCAACAGCCCCAACTCTGATAGAAGTATATTCCAAAAGTCCACAGCCGACCACTCCCGTGTCTCCTCCATCATCCTTGTCATCTACAAATCTTGCACCATATATTGCTTTTGATTCCCTTCTCATTGCTCTCCGAAAAGGTACTCACTTCTTTGTTACTTAGCATCCCATTGGAAACTTGTCTCTTGTCAATCTTTGTATCCGTCCTTTTCCTGTTATATCTCAACCCTTTCTGGTGTTTCCCTTCCAAAGACCATCTAGGATGTACTCTGTGAAGTCTAACCCATGCTGACGAAGATCCATGGAATTGGAAATGTGAGCTTTACATCAGAGTGGGACTTGGGATCTTGTTCCCTTACCAGCTGGCAAACATCTTGTTTGTAGTAAATGGGTTTATACTGGCAAGTTTCATCATGATGATTATGTTAATTGCCTCAAGGCTCAGTTGGTTGCAAAGGGCTACACACAAACTTATGGCATTAACTAAACATCCTCTCATGTAGCCAAGATCTCTTCTATTCATGTATTGATTTCTCTTCATCACAACATGATCGGCCTCACTATCAATTGGATGTTAAGAATGCCTACTTTCATGGCGATGTACTTGAGGAGGTCTATATACATCAACCACTTGGGTTTGTTGCTCATGGGGAGTATCAAGGTAATGTTTGAAAATTGACAAAGGCAATATATAGGTTCAAGCAATTACTGAGAGCATGGTTTAGGAAATTCTTCAAAGTTGAAATGGAATTTGGCCTTCATCGTTGTCAAACATATCACTCGGTTTTTCACTCGCATATTGTTGTTCAGTAAATCCAACTGGTTGTTTATGTAAACGAAATTGTAATTACTAGATGAATCACTACGTTAAAGTAGTTTTTACATTAGCGCTTTCACACCAAAGATTTGGGTAAACTTCGATACTTCTTGCAATTGAGGTCGCAAGATCTATATCAATTTTTATTTTTATTTACACGGGAAACCCCTCCAAGACAAGGCAATTTCTTGTACATAACCCATTTCTTGTACATAACCTGTTGGGCAAACCCGAACCCGTGCAAAGCGCCCCCTCAAGTTATCTTAGAGGAGATATGTACTTGACATCCTTAAGCATACTGGATTTCTGGGTGCTCAACTTGTTAATACTCCTATGGATCCAAATAAAAAAACTATTGAGAGATGATGAAGGCTTGTTTCAAGATCCTAGCAGAAACAGTCAACTGGTTGGGAAACTTAATTAATTATCTCACTATCAAAAGGTCAACTATCTCATACAGAATTAGTGTGGTGAGTTAGTTCTAAGAGGCTCCAAGACTCACATTGGGATGTTGTTATTCGTATTATTCAATACATGAAGAAAGCCCTAGGCCAAGGCATATTGTTTAAGAAGAATGGTTAACTAATGCAATCTGGGCAGAATCACCATCGGACAAAAGGGGAAATCTTGTACCATGGAAAAGTAAGAAGCAAAATGTAGTTGTCTGATTGAGTGCAGAAGCCGAGTATAGAGCAATGGCTCATACTGCTAGTGAGCTAACTTGAATACAAACACTTCCTTCAGAAGATGGGCTTCCAAACACCTACTCCTATTCCACTATCTTATGATAATCAAGTTGCTCCACACATTGCCTCCAATCTTGTGTTCCATGAGAGGACCAAGGCACATTGAAGTAGATTGCATTTCATCCAAGTTAAGATACAGAGCGGAGAAACATCACCAACCAAGGACCAGGAATGGAAGGAGGAAGAAGAAAGCCATAACCTTGCTCAGCTCCCTAAAGTATCTACTCCATCCTCGCCTTTCACGACCTTCCGGCAACAAAATGAACCCTCTCCAACATCCCACAACTTGAGTTGCCACCTCCAAAAATCTCTCGGACTTGTTGCCTCCCCTCTTGACGATGACAGCATTAGAAGCCTCTCGAGTTGTTCCAATGAACTCTTCGACTCCAAAACTCCGCAACACATCTTCAATTGTCTCAATCAACTAGGCTACACACCTCGGGCCCAAGGAGACAACCCCAGCAAAACCTTTCCTCCTTTCCTCAAGCCAAACTCCGGCTTACCTATTTCCAACGAATAGGAGAAAGACTTGGCCTCCACAACGAAGCAGTTCTCCAACCAAACCTCACACGGCCTAAACAGAAGAATAACGTTTCATCGCCGGAGAAGATGAACACCCAGATCCAATCCCAGCGGCAAAGAAACCTTCACAATCTAAACAAAACGGACCAAAGACGCTCCTCCACTACAAAAGCTCAAACCCCACAAATCGGCCGAGCATCGATATGATAAAACTAAGCAGAACCCTAGCATGACGTGCCTACATGTACCACCGCTACAGCAGAAAGAGGAAATGAGAACAGAGAGTAGAGGAGAGAGAAGAGAGCATATTTTTAGAGAGAGAGAGACATCTATTCCTTGATTGCCACTTCTCAAGAGTTCCCTAGAGAGAATCCCCATGGCCGCTTAATTCTAACCTCTTTGCATCTTTCAATATAGCAGAGTGGATAAGAGAGATTATTTTCCCTGATTCTTTGTTAAGTCTTATTCATAGAGATCCTCACTCATTTATGTTGTTTGCAGCAATAGCCTGGATCTAACTTGGATGCTAAGTTATAATGTGATCCATGGTGCTACAACCCCCAACTCGATCCTCTTGAGAGAGCAAGCAAAGAAACTTCATAGAGAACCTTGGCAGCCTAGAGCATAGTCCCAAACAAGGGTGTAAAGATTGAAAACTGGGTACCTCCCCTTGAATATTACATTAATTCCATCCTGGAGATCCAATCATGTGTGAAGCTAGAGATGCTTTACTTGCCATTAGATCTATTGTCTCATAGTACAGGGTGACTCACACGTGGTGATCTTGGCATTCCTCAACCACAAGCAACCGTTGGACTAGCAACTGGGCCCTTTTATCTCTGAAGCTCAGTAGCTTCTACATGCTATTCTTGTCTGGTCCTTCCGTAAAACTTATCACAATGCTAATTAGCATGCATATAACCTTGCTAGATGGGCCACCTTCACTTGTCAAAGTAGAAGCATTACCATAGAGTCCCTGCCCCCTGTTGTACCTCTGAGTGACCGCAAGCCCCCTTATCCCCCACTCTCCTCCCTTTTCCTTTGTTTTCTTTGCTTTGTTGTTTGTTTTTTTTTTCTTGCTTTCTGTTTGTTGTTGTTTGTTTGCTAATTGCCCATTAAAAAAAATGAGGTTCTCCATGAATTATGTGGACGATTTTTTGGTGGGAGGGTGGGAATCTACACAAACTCAAATTTCTGCCCACATGATATCACATAGATAAAACAGACACTAATGTTGAAGACAACATAACTCCACCCATCACCACCAAAGCTCAAAAACCAGATAGCACACCCTCAAATCGCTTTGCTCAAAAGCCTTAAGCAGTGAAGCTACATATTCTTACACAACCATCAAAATCAAACCCTATATAACCGAAACCAATGATCTCATCGCTCAGTTTCTATGTACATAGTTACGCACACGATCATACATATATCAAATTCAGCTAAAAAAAACTAGGATTAATAAAGCCCTAATAAAAGAGATAAATTCAACAGCTTTAGTGGCAAAGATCCACCTCCCTAACCTTCCTCCCATGTACTGGCTAGAAAAAAAAAAAAAAATCGACAGCTTTAAAGCACGGTTGCATAAAAAAATCTCATCCAAAACCAGGAAAAAAAATCAAAAAAATCTCCATGCCAAACATGTGTCGTATAAAAAATACAAAGGTAAATTGAATAACAAATGGAGGAAAAGAAAAAGAAGAAGAAATAAAGAAATTTTAGGACCCCTTTAAAAGCTAATTGACAGGCAAGGCATGTAATACTTCACAATTCGTACCTTAGAAGGTGATGAACAAGAATTCGTTAACCCTAGCGCTTTTGAACAGAGACTTGGCTGCTGCGGATATTTTTTATTTATAGAACGAACCGTCACTTCCTACGGCCAGGATGCCTCCTTTCTATTAATCGAACGGTTCAGATCAAATGGAAAAACGACATTTGCTCACGCGGTTCGCGTGCCTCCCCGGCCAATGAAATCTTGGCTTCAAGCGTGTGAGGTCGACCAAAGTTAGTGGTCCTCGTCTTTTACTTTGGATTCGGCTTGCCTCACTGTCTCCTTTTGTCCGATTAGGATGTTCTACACTGTCAAATAAATTTTAAATTTTCAAATTATACGAGTACATGTATTTTTTTATATCGAATGACATATTAAAGATAAAACATGGTATTAAAACAATAAAAAAATATATATATATATTTCAAAATACTTTTTTTTTACTTTTAAAAAAACGCTTCTTCTTTACTAAATTAAAAGATAATTTTTTACTCAAAGTTTTTATACGACTTAAAGTGTGAGAACCTAATAAAAGTATACTCAATTCTTATTGTAAACATTTCATATTTTTAATATGTAGCATTTTGCATGCCATTCGATGCATGAAACAACCTAAATTCACATAATTTAACTATTTCAACTTGTCAATATTCAAACACTAAGGACTCATTTGGTTCGAATAAAAGACCCTTGAAATATAATCATTATTCTTATGAAATAATTATTATTTTATTTAGCAGGGGTCTATTCATTAGAATAGTTGAGATAATTAAGATGAATACTTTAAAAATAGACTTCATTTTCCCAAAAACACACAAACAAACAAAAAACTACTCATATTATTTTTTATTTTTTCTCAAACTTTTTTTAAAAATAAAAAAACCTGTGTGAATAGTGTGGCTGGCCGACTACCCACAGATGGCCACCCACTAGTATTCGCATTTTCTTTTTAAAACAAAAAACAAAAAATTGAGTTTTTTAAAAAAAATAAAAGAAATTATGTGAGATTTTTTTTTTATTAATTTTGATTCAATTCCAATTAAAGTATATGTATTGTCATTAAATTAAAAAGTATGAATAACTATTCTATTTTAACTATCTTTCAGTGATAAGTACTTCCTTTCTCAATAGAATACGAATTTTGTAAACTAATCGAGGCTTAAATCTAGTTTGACAAGAATATTTTTTTAAAAAAAATAATAATACTATTTTAGTAAAAACATTGACAAATAATTCTAAACACAAAATTATTTTAACATTTATGTCATATCAAAATATATTTTTAATCAAAAATAAAAAATAAAAAACACCCTCTACAAAGTTTTATCAAATGAATGATGTATTTTTTATTTTACACAAATAATGTTGTTGGGATCAAAGTAGTCTTAACAAACAGGCAAAACAATTGGTGTTGGGTTCAAAACAAAGAATTGGGTTAATAATAGCAGTGCGGGAACGAAGAAACAACAACAAACAAACAAACAAAACAGAACAAAAAAATAAAAACAAAACAAATCTTAAAAATTAGAGATAACTTTACTTAAACAGAACTTTTATCATTTTGGAAAGAATGGTCCTGAACTTCAAAACGTCTTAATTTATGGTATTTATTTTTCGAAAAGTCTCAATTAGAAGTTTTCCGTTAGGATTTTCTGTCAAATCCTAACGAAACTCCCAACATACCCCTGTATTTATTTTTTAAAAAAAATTATAAAAAATTTCGAAGATTCAGGCATTGGTATTTTTACAAATTCCGTTAAATTCTAACTAACACCTAAATCCTAACAATTTTTTTTCTCAAAAAAATGAGGGGCATTTTTTGAGAATTTTGATGAGATTTAACAGAAAATCCTAACGAATGACCCTTAATTAAGATTTTCTGATAAATTAATACCATAAATTGAGACATTTTGAATTTCAGGCACCTTCTTTAAAAAATGGTAAAAATTCGATACCCTTAAATAATTAAAATTCTCCCTAAAAATTATTATGTTTTGGCTTCCTCGTATAACCAAACCAAATTTTATATAAATCTACAAAACCAAATATGTTGAACATTTATTTTTGGGTTGCGATATTGTTCAGATTATATGGAGGCATTCTTCTTGGCCCCTCGTATCAGCCTTTGAGAATTATCAAAATTACCCATTGGATAAAAATTATCCTGAATTCCCATAAACGGTTTAAAATCTCCAAGAAGGAGGTGCATAGTTTCAAGCTCTTTGTTATTATTGTCTTGGTTACAATTTAGTTTTCTAAAAACCAGTGTTCATAATAATTATTTTTTTTGATAAGTCAGTGTTCATAATAATTATAAGTCGGACATCATGTGCTTGCTAAAACACATGGCATTAATTGAGTCGGATCGAGCTGAGTATTGAATGTTTAAGTTCGGTTCGTTCAATATTTTTTGAACAAGAGCCGAACTGGAGCTTAATTATCCCCGAACTAATTAAATAATATGTTTAAACTATGTTCATTTATTTTTTGAACGAACTCGAACTTGTTCACATGCTATTCAATTAATTTAGTCATTCCATATATAAATGAATTGTTTAATATTTTTAAAAAATCAATATTAATTATTAGTTATTTAATTATGGTTAAGATTTATTATTTGAATAATTAGATAAATTAACTCAATTCTTAAATACTCTAATCTCATTTTTATATGTTTATCTTATAGTATATATATACATTCATATGTACAAACACATATATTTACATACACAAGCACACTTATATACACACAAAGGCACTTATATCTATATCTAGGCTCACAATTACAATAATTCAACTTATATCTGTTACATTACGAAGAACATTTTTTTTCTTCTTTTTTTTTGGTTTTGTTTTGTGTAAGTACTTAACATGTTCTCATTAAAAAGTTAAAAATAATATTATAAAAATAATAAAAATGAAGTTATACGAGCTTATACAAGTCGAGCCGGCTTATACGAGCCGAATCTAAATGTATACGAGCCTAAATTTTTCGTTCAAAATCTGATCGTTTAATAAACGAACCGATCTCAAACAAAGCTAATCCAAGCCGAGCTCCAACATTTTCACAAGTAGCTCTACTCGCTTACAGCCCTATTGAAACAAATAAAAAATTCCCTAAGAATTCTAAACTTGTTTGTAAAAATATGGTCCCAATAGGTGTAACACCCCCTTACACCCCTTTACCATATTGGTAATAATTTATAAGCTTGGATTCAAACATGCCATACATGATGCTACAACTCAAAGACGAAGAGAGTTTATTGGAGTGGTGGTGGTGGCAGCTCATCTTGGGGTGGGCTCGATCGGAGAGGGCCCAGAGGTTCAGAATCGCCCTCTCAGTACTCCTTGGTCGCGGTGGCGGATCGTACGGTGGGTGGCCATGAGAGGGCCCGATGGATTGCTCCTGTCGTATTCCGACACAGTCAACTCGCCGTTCTTGTAGTGTGACGAGGCAGAGAAAACAACCTCTTCTCCGAACGTTGCTAGTTTTCTAGCCTCTGCAGAGAAGGAGGGAATGCCCAAAAGCAGCACCAGCACAGAGGCCACCCATAAGAGTTTTCGAGCAGTGAACACCATGTTGTCTCTCAGTACTTCTCTTAATCTCATTGTAGCATGCTCTCCTTTGTTACCCTTTGTAGATGGAAACATGCATAGGAGATGCCCCCTCCCCCCACCCTTTTTTTTTTTGTAAGTTAATTATGTGCCTTAATTCTTTACTATGGGGCTGTTCAGTTGATATATATTAGGAGTGACAATTTGTGTTCACGTATCTAATTTGGTCGTGTTAAAGCATGGCGTGTGTATAAGATTATATAGATCAACCCATAACATTTAATTTAGTGTTAAGTTCCTATAGAGTTAACGGGTAGTATCAAAAATTGAAAGCTGTAATTGATATCCCTTCGATAAATACAATACTTGTCGCATTCTAGCTCTCTTTATATTGTGCATTGATTATGGGCTGCATTTTCAGTTGATATCCCTCCAATTAGTCACTTTCATTTCTTTTCAAGAGCCAACTAAATTGGTTTCGACATGCATGCATATATCATTCAACAACTACCATTTAAGACAACATTTAACTGGCAATAAATCTATGTAATTAGTTGTCATGGACTGATGCATATCTCCTAATAAATAGAGATATATAAGGATTATTTCCATTTCATTTTAAATGATGTGATAATATATTGGAAGAAGTACACAAATCCTCCCTTTCAAACTACCATGTAATTTGCAATATTCTCTCAAATTTTCAATTGAAGCAATGTTTCCTTTCCAAATTATTACAAATTGTAATAGACCTTTTTTGTTCTGCAAAAAGACATAAATGCTTCTACTTTTTTTCTTTTTTAAATAAAAAATAAAAAATAACCTTATATATTCGAGAGAGAAAAAAGCACCTAAAGTGAAGGGAAATTTTTTAAAAGATTAATTAAGGATAAATTACACATGCTAGAATTTTGTTCAAGTGAAGGGAAATATTGACGAATTAATAACATTATAATAGGCTCAAGTATGGCTGCGCGTGTGAATGGATTATGGTACATAGCTCCAAAAAAAATTAAAAAAAAGGTTTACAAGGGAGTAAACGGGGCGGACCTAGGATTTTGTGTGTGGAATGGCCAACCTAGCTACGTAAATGGGTCTCACACCCATTGTGAGTGCATGTTAATTTACAATGTGTGTGCGTGCAAATAACACAACTCCAAAGCCTTTATGATGAGAGGGGAGCAACGGAGTTGCAATCGGGGGGTCCACTTCATACAATCTACCATTTTATATTAATTTTATACAATCACAAAAAAAAAAAAAAAAATTAGGGTTGCCATGGACCCCGACACCCCCAAATACAAACCGTAGTTCCGCCATTGGGTATAAGGGTTATTTTACAACAATTTTGACTGTATAATATTACAAAAAATTGAAAGTTTAATAAATTTAATTGAGAATTTTTTAATTTTAAGAAATAAATTACAAAAATAATGAAAGTAGAAGAGAATAAGCAAAGTTTCTCCTAAAATTTGGCGACAATTAATTACTAGCATAAGCTGTGGTTTTGAGTTGATAATTAACCACGTACATGTTATAGAGCTAATTAATAGGCAACGTGAGCTGCAAATTAAAAAGAATCATGCATGTATGTTTTTGAAATGTTTACTGATATTTTGACACCTTTGACGATTAAACGTGCTGAAATTACCACATGTAGCTTATAACCATGAGATCCTTTGAGGCTGCAGAAATTAAATGAGGTGTCCGTACGTGTCTAAGGGAAGGATGAAATTGCATGGGTACTGGTTTACAAACTTGACAAAATGTAAGGGATATTAGGTTAGGGCCTTTGGGCTTGGGTTTATAATTGAATAGTTAGTTTGGCTGAATAATAATAGTTAGGCCTATAGTTAGTTGAGTCTATATTAGGTATCAGGAAAGATTGTATTGGTATCAAAAGAATTATACAGTAAAATGTTTCTTGGAGACTAGCTGTTTTCGAATCAGCTATCGGAGTTCTTGGGCTTCTCGAATCGCCCTATCTTATTCATCATCTATCTTTTACATTCAATATCCATTATCCATCCAAATTTCATATCAATTTCCATCTTTATCATAGAAAATCATAGAAAATATCCTATAAACAAAAAAATACATTACAGAGAGTTCTTGCAGTTTTGGTGTGTCAATATGCATGAACCTTAGCTTGAAAGCTTGGACAGGTAATGAATTACGTGTAAGAACCGCATGGAAATCTGGTTCTTACGAAAGACAGCTGGTAGATTTCTTGAAATTTAGATCTATTTTCCTCCGACGGACACACTCACTCACGCGCGCGCCTTTCCACCGTACTGCATTCACCGGCATTCCAGCTTTCCATCATCACTGGCCAACACTCATTTCAACCTCCTTCTACCGGGCATGGATCACACTACAAAAAACATGAACTTTAACAACGTGTATAATTTGCATGTCACACAATTTAGTGACATGGTTTATTTGCCACGTCGCTAATTAACGATGTGTACAAAAGTGGCATGTCGCTAAATGCTCCACATCGCTAATTAGTGACATGTCAATAAGCCATGTCAGTAAATCATGATGAGTCAATTTGACGCGTCTCTATTTTGTGACGTGGATTATTGACACGTCGTCAATTAGTAACGTAGCAAATAAACCACGTCCTTACTTTTTTTAAAAAAATTCTAATTTTTTTGAGGATCCAAAATTTATTTAAACTTTTTCAAAATTAAGAACATTTATTGACATTGAATATTTGCCACGTCGCTATTTAATGACATGTCAAATGTGGCATTTCACTAATTGGCGATGTGCAGATTTGGCACGTCGTCAATTTGCCTATATATATATATATATATATTAAAAAACAAAAAAGGCTTAGAGCCTTTAAAGGCGCCGTGTTTCGTGTCCCGCGCGCTCACCTCTCCCAATTTCAAATGTCTTTTTATTAATTTTTATATTTTTTCTTTCTAAAAGCCTGTCGCCGGCCTGTCACATGCATTTAATGCATGTGACTCTCTCTCTCAACTCTCTCAGACTCTCTACTCATTATTTCCCCCAAAAATTTCTCAACTCTCTCGTCTCTCTCTCTATCTCACTCTCACTAATCTTTCTTCTTTTTTTCTTTGTGTGTGTTTTTTTTTTCTTAGAAGACGACGACTCACCCCTACCTGGCTGCACGACTCGATCACCACCACTCGGAGTAGCTCGTTTTCGTTGTCGGTGACGAAGAACGAAACTCATTGTCGTTGTCTAGCCGATGCTTTTTTTTTTTTTTTTCGTCCCCGGGAAGCTCAAACCAGGCCTTCAACTCACCGGCCCTCGCCAGTTCTCGACGACGTCGTCAACGAGGAGTTGGACGAAGGTCTAGTCCGGATCTCGCCGGTTCTTGACAATGTCGCCGACTACGACAAAGACAAAGATCTGCCGTGGATCTCGCCGGATACGCCAGCCCTCGATGTAAACCAAAAAATAATTTTTTTACTCAAAGCTTTTATACGATATAAAATGTAAGAACCTAATAAAAATATGTTCAATTCTCATTGTAAACATGTCATATTTTTAATATATAACATTTTTCATACCGTTCAATGCATGAAACAACCTAAATTCATAAAATGTTACTATTTCGACCTAATAATATTAAAACGTGAAGGCTTCGTTTGGTTCGGAAAATAAACCATTGAAATATAATCAGTACTATTCTTATGAAATAGTTATTCTTTTGTTTAGTAGGGGTCTATTAATTGGAATAGTTGAAATAATTAAGAGGAATACTTTAAGAATAGACTTTATTTTCCAAAAAAAAAAAAAAAAAAACAAAACTACTCATATTATTTTTTATTTTTTCTCAAACTTTTTTTAAAATCTAAAAACCCTGCTTGAATAGTGTGGCTGGCCGACCACCCATAGATGGCCATCCACAAGTATTTGCGTTTTCTTTTTTCTAAAAAATAAAAGAAATAATGTGGATTTTTTTTTTATTAATTTTGATTTAATTTCAATTAAAGTATATGTATTGTTATATCCGATCGTTGGATTTCGATGCCAGCAACCGCTACTGGATTTCTGCAAAACAGTTCGGAATTTGATTGGTGCATAAATCTAACACTAGTCCGCCAGAATCTGGTGATATCCGGCACCGTCGCCAGATTTCGGCGACCAGATTTTTCCTAAATTGGTCAGAATCTAGCAAGTACAGCCGGAGTCCGACTGTACTGTGCCAGATTCTGGCCAATTTGGCTAAAATCCAACACAAATTGCTAGATTTTGACAACCTTAGCCGGAATTTGGCCATTGTCACCGAATTTTGACCTTCATCGCCGGAATCCTGCAACGTTAGCCGGAATCTGATGAAAGTGGTTAGAATCCTACTGGCCAATGATGAAATCTCATCACCGGTGATTTTTTCGTACGAGCCAAATGTCGTAAAATATTTTCAGAAAAATCATTTTTTTCCTGAAAAACGATTTTGTTGAAAATATTTTACGATGAAAAACATTTTACATCGAAACAAACAGAAGATAAGATTATAGGATTCATTCGCTCACATTCATACGTTTATTCTCCAATGTAAATATGCATATTTTTTCATATATAGATAGCAAGTAGATATTTTAGACTTGCGAGATTTGGGTGCACCAGTCCTTATTTAATTTATAAGCTTAAATTCAACATGCCATACATGATGGTACAAGCCTACGTACAACTCAAAGACAAAGAGAGTTTATTGGAGTGGTGGTGGTAGCAACTCATTGTGGGGTGGGCTCGATCGGAGAGGGCCCAGAGGTCGGAATCGCCCTCTCAATACTCCTTGGTCGCGGAGGCGGATCCCACGGTGGGTGGCTATGAGAGGGCCCAGATGGATTGCTCCTGTCGTATTCCGACACAGTCGACTCACCGTTCTTGTAGTGTGAAGAGGCAGAGAAAACAACCTCTTCTCCGAACGTTGCTAGTTTTCTAGCCTCTACAGAGAAGGAGGGAATGCCCAAAAGTAGCACCAGCATAGAAGCCACCCATAAGAGTTTTCGAGCAGTGAACACCATGTTGTCTCTCCGTGCTTCTCTCAATCTCATTGTAGCAGGCTCTCCTTCGTTACCCTTTATATAGATGGAAACATACATCAGAGATGCCCTTGTTTTTGGTATGTTAATTATGTGCCTTAATTCTTTATTATGGGGTTGTTCAGTTGATATATATTAGAAGTGACAATTCGTGTTTATGTGTCTAGTTTGGTTGTATTAAAGTATGACATGTGTATAAGATTTTATAGATCAACCCATAACATTTTAATTTAGTGTTAGGTTCCAATTGAGTTAACGGGTAGTATCCGTAATTGATATACCCTTCGATAAATACAATACTTGTCGCATGCATTATAACGCTCTTTATATTTTGCATTGATTATGGGGCTGCATGTTCTGTTGATATCCCTCCAATTAATCACTTTCATTTCTTTTAAAGAGTCTACTAATTAATTGGTTTCGACATGTATATATCATTCAACAACTACCATTTAAGACAACATTTAATTGGCAATAAATCTGTGTAAGTTGTCATGGACTGTTGCATATCTCCTAATAAATAGAGATATATAAGGATTATTTCCATTATATTTCATTTTAAATGATGTGATAATATATTGGAAGAAGTACACAAATCCTCCCTTTCAAACTACCATGTAATTTGTAATATTCTCTCAAATTTTCAATTGAAGCAATGTTTCTTTCCAAATTGTTTCAAAATTGCAATATAACTTTTTTGTTCTCCAAAAAGACATAAATGCTTCTACTCTTTTTCTTTTCTTTTTTTTTTTTTTCTTTTTTTTTTTTTTTTTAAAAAAAACCTTTTAAATTCGAGGAAAAAAAGAAGAAGAAAAAAGCACCTAAAGTGAAGGGAAATTTTTTAAAAGATTAATTAAGGATAAATTACACATGCTAGAATTTTGTTCAAGTGAAGAGAAATATTGACGAATATGGCCATAGGAGTTGCTGGATTTTAATACTATTATAATAGGCTCAAGTATGGCCGTGTGAATGGATTATGGTACAATGGGAAACAACCGTCTCTGTCCATCTTTTAATATTAAAATAATATATTATATATACTTTTTCATTTATCCTTTCTAATTTTTTCATTTTTTGTTTATATAATATATTATTTTAAACAACCGTCCCCTGTCTATTATTTCTCACGGTACAATAGCTCAAAAAGAAGAAGAAAAAAAAAAGATAAAAAATTAAGTTTACAAGGGTGTAAACAGAGGCGGACCTAAGATTTTGTGTGTGGAAGGGCCAACCTACGTATGTAACGTAAATGGGTCTCATACCCATTTTGAATGCATGTTAATTTACAATGTGTGCGCATGCAAATAACACAACTCCAAAGGCTTTATGACGAGAGGGGAGCAACAGATTTGCAACTGGGGGGTCCACTTCATACAATCTACCATTTTATAGTAGTTTTATACAATCACAAAAAAAAAAATTAGGGTTACCATACTCCCCGTCACCCTCAAATACAAATTGTAGTTCCGCCCCTGGGTATAAGGGTTATTTTACAACAATTTTAACTATATAATATTAAAAAAAAATTAAAAGTTTTATAAATTAAATAAATAATTTTTTAATTTTAAGAAAGAAATTACAAAAATAATGAAATTAAGTCGAACAGAATAAGCAATTACTAGCACAAGCTGTGGTTTTGAGTTGATAATTAACCACATGTTATAGAGCTAAAGAGGCAACGCACGTGAGCTGCAAAAAGAATCCTTTTGAGTTGAAATGTTTACTGAAATTTCGACACCTTCGACGATTAAACGTGCTGAAATTACGACATGTAGCTTATAACCGGCCATGAGATCCTTTAAGGCTAGCTGCAGAAATTAAATGAGGTGGCCGTACCGGTACGTGTATAAGCTAGGGAAGATGAAATTGCATGGGTACTGGTTTACAAACTTGACAACGAGAGTTGTGGTGTGTCAATATGCATGAAACTTAGCTTGAAAGCTTGGACAGGTAATGAATTACGTGTAAGAAGTAAGAACCGCATGGAAATTAAATCTGGTTCTTTCGAACGACAGCAGGTGGAATTATATTTATTGAAATTTATATCTACTTCCCTCCGACAGACACTTAACACTTAACAGTTGGCCTTATTCTATTTTCTGCAGTACTGTTTTATCCCTCTCCTCAAGTACCTCCTTTCGGGTGTTGTTGTAATTTTAGCTTAGCAGTTGTTTTAATTTGGTTGGGTGGAAGTCTGTCTTGATCAGTGTCATGTCGTTTCCTTCTCATGTTTTGGCGTCTATACCGTTTTCTGCGGCCATTTAATTTCCTTGGCTTTTGCTCATATGGTATGAGGACCATGACTTTTTCTTTTCTATTTTTTCTTTTTACTTAATTCTTTGGGTCATAAAAACTTCAATTTTTTTTTTTAATTAATTTTTTTTTTTTATACTTTTTCTGCACTGCTTCTTTCGTGTGGGTCTGTTCGCAAAGGAATCTACCTCTATTGAACTTTGTAACCCTTAATTTGCTCTTTTAATGTATGAGTTGTTTTTACAAAACAAAAAAAAAAAAAAAAAAAAAAAGAAAAAAAGAAAGGAAGAAGAAAAGAAGAAGAAAAAAGTAAAGCAAGAAGGAGAATTTGAATCATGGAAGCATTCACAACGGTTTTCTTTTAATTTTTTCTAAATTTAAGGAACTAAACTAATTTTTTTTTCTCAATCCAAACACACTTAACAATAACTTTTCTTAAATATTTATGTACTAATTAAATATGGATTATTATCGTTTACAATTATCTGTCCGAAGTCTAGACAATTCGGACAGATGATTGTGAGAGACTACTTATGAGACCTACTTGATCTGGTAAATTGTTGGGCATTCCAATTTTTATTTGGTGAGGAAAATCCCACAAGTAGTCTCTCACAATCATTTACCCGAATTGTTTGGACAAATAATTAGACTATCATGATTAATTAAATATTCTTTATTTACAAAATATAAGCTCCCTACTTACACTCACATTTTTTACAAATTTTCAACACAATCCACACTGAAAAGTAAAGAAATGAGGTAATTTTTTTTTTTGGTTAAAATAATTGATAAGAAAGCTATAAGGAACATCTTTCCTATACATCATTGAGTAGCACCATAACATACCCAATGTTTAGGAAACTGTTGTAAGTGAATTTTTTGAGGTTTTTCATATATATATATAAATAAAATAGTTCTTAATCTATATAGTCATCTTGATATTGGCGGGTATAAAATATTAGGGTAACAGTTCGTGTTCGCGTGTCAGGTTTGGTTGTGTCGAGTTAACGTATGAGTATAAGATCATATAGATCAACTATAATTTGACCAATTTAATTAAAATGACCAAACCTCTCAACCCTAACCTTCTAATTGTATATTGGATTTGTGTTGAATTCAAAGGTCATATCAAAAATTATTTGCCAATATGTCGCATGTCGGATTCAAATTGTATCGAAACATATATATAAGACTATATAAGTCAATACTAACACCCGATCTATTTAATTAAACGGATTAGACTCATTAACTCAAACCCTTTATTTTTGTGTTGAATTCGTAAGTCATGTAAAATATTGTCAACCTTACAAAATATTAATTCATCCAATAATTTATTATTATTATTTTTCATGCAAAGTTGAGCAGAGATACACACTACAAAAAAAATTGTTTTTCGCTACTTGCAGTTCGCCACGTGCAAGTGGCCACGTAAATACACGTGGTGAATCCGGGTGACACTAACTGTACAGTTGACCGCGTGTATTAAAATACACGCAGCTAAATGTATTTTTCTTTTTTTTAAAAAAAAAAAATGGAAAATTATATTTTTTTTTTGACATGTGTATTTTAACACACGTTGCCAAATGATATTATTGATTAAAAAAAAGAAGAAAAGAACAGAACCGATTACGTTCTTTTCTTCCTCTTTTTTTTGTTTTTGTTTTTTTCCTTCCTAATCTTCCGTCGCTCAGTCGTGAACTCTGCTCTCCCACAACATCAATCATCCTTGCAATAACCGTCTGATCATAACATTCTTTGGAGTTTCTTCAATTTCTTCGCATAAATTAAAGAAGAGATAATGGCCCTACTACATACTTCCTACAAAAAGGAAGCCAAAAAATAAGCTTGTGGGCACCTGGTCGTGATTCCATACTTCCTACAAAAAGGAAGCCACCATCTTGCAAACCTCCAAGACTCCCTCATACCATGCAAAGTGAGAGGAGAACCCCCATCATCCGAAAGATACACGTGAAGCTTCTCGGGTGGGTAGTCCAGAGCCATGGCTGATAACACAGTGTTCATCACCTCCACAGTTGGTTCCTTGTTTGGATCCGCAGTGCACATGAACACGTCAATGGGTGGGAGCTTATCATCCTCTGGCAATCTTTCTGGAAAGACTGTCCTTCTAACGGGAGCCATACGAAGGAGAGGAGGAGCTCCGAAGCGAACACAAGGAGCCATGGTAGAGAGTAGAGCAAGAACGAGAGAGAGACAGAGAGAGAGGTATTAGAGAGAGAGTGAGAGAGAGAGAGAGAGAGAGAGAGAGAGAGAGAGAGAGAGAGAGAGCGATACAGAGTGAGAGAGCTAGAGAGAGTGATACAGAGTGAGAGAGAGAGAACGCACAGTGAATATATAGAACGATTTTATTTTTTCTTTCCAAATATTTAAATATAATATATATGTATTTTGAAAGTTGAAAAATATAATCTTTCAGGTGGGCGCGGGACAATTCCCGCGCGCCTACGCACAGTGAATATATTAATAAAATTTGTTTTTATTAATATATATTTGATAAAAACAATTGGCCACGTGTAATTAATACACGTGGCTAACTGCAAATATAAATATAAAAAAATATAAAAAATATAAATACACTTGGCCACGTGTATTAAATGAAAGTGGCCAATTGGCCACGTGTAATTAATACACGTGGCTAACTGCAAATATAAATATAAAAAATATCAATACACTTGGCTACGCGTATTTAATACGCGTGGCCACTTGGCCACGTGTAATAAATACACGTGGCCAATTGGCCGCGTGTATTAATTACACGTGGCTAATTAGCTACGTGTATTAAATGAAAGTGGCCAATTGGCCACGTGTAATTAATACACGTAGCTAACTGCAAATATAAATATAAAAAAATATAAAAAATATAAATACACTTGGCCACGCGTATTTAATACGCGTGGCCAGTTAACCACGCGTAATTAATACACGTGGCCACTTGGCCACGCGTAATTAATACATGTGGCTAACCGTCATTTAGCCACGCGAATTTATTACACGTGGCTAATTGCCACGTGGCTACAGTATTAAAAGTTTTTTTTGTAGTGACACTAGGCGTGATTTGAACCTAACTTTGAGCACGTGGGTGCATGTATTATTTAATTTATTTCAGTTAGGTTGTATGACGGCGAAAGTAGGACAAAGGGCTATCATATGTGACATGGACGATATCCTATGGTATCGAATTGTTATTATCATGCATTTTCCATTTAAATTATTAACAGAAATTTAGTTATATGAGAATAAATAAATAATTGAATAGATCAGTAATGCTTTGGATGTTACATTTTTTTTTTCAACTCTTTTCAATTTTATTTTATTTTGAATTTATGTTTGGCTTGAAACTCAACTCAATTCAACCCAATTCAACACGATTGGTTATTCTACTAAAAAAATAAAATTCAACCCAATATTTTTTCCCAATCCGTTGATTTCCTCAAAGAAAAACCATATCATCCGAACATGAATTATATTTTGTATTATATTCAATTTAATTCACCTTCGCAAACATGTTTTTCCAATTTTATCTTTTATTTTTAAACCATTCAAATATAATTTCAAAACCTTTTCTTTTCTGTATTCACAATTTTGAAAACAATAAAAGAATAATTAAAAAAAAAAAAATACACCCCAATAGGGAGTCCTTTTGTTGACGTGTCACTTTACAAAAAAAAGGGTTAAATACTACATTGGTACCTGAGTTTTACGTGTTTTTAAATTTAGTACTTCAGTTTTATTTGGTATCATAGGTGGTACCTGAATTAAGGGTAAAAACCCATTTGGTACCTCTGTTAGATTTTCCGTCCGAATTTTAACGGCTCGCCACGTGTCAACCGCTGAGGTTGACACGTGGCACTACATAAAAAAAAATTAAAAATTAAAAATTAAAAAATTAAAATCTTTAGAAAATGATTAAAAATAATAAAATTTTAAAAAAGAAAATTAAAAAAAGAAAAAAGAAGAGGGGTGGCTGAGCCACCCCCTTGGCCGGTCTGACCGGTCTGGGGTGGCCGAACCACCCCCTATGGGGTGGTTCGGCCACCCAACAGTTGAAAAAAAAAAAAAAAAAAAATTTTTTGAAGGGTTTTGGCCCTAGGGGGTGGCTGAACCACCCCCTAGGGCCACGGGGGTGGTTCGGCCACCCCCTAGGGCCAAAACCCATCAAAAAAAAATTGAGGGTTTGCCCTTGGGGGTGGCCGAACCACCCTCTAGGGCCACGGGGGTGGTTCGGCCACCCCCATACAGGCCGGACTGGGGTGGCCGAACCACCCCCGTGGCCCATGGGGGTGGTTCGGCCACCCCAAGGGCAAACCCTCAATTTCTTTTTGGATGGGTTTTGGCCCTTGGGGGTGGCCGAACCACCCCCTAGGGCCAAAACCCTTCAAAATTTTTTATTTTTTATTTTTTTTTTCAAATGTGGGGTGGCCGAACCACCCCATGGGGTGGTTCGGCCACCCCAGACCGGTCAGACCGGCCAAGGGGGGTGGCTCAGCCACCCCTCTTCTTTTTTCTTTTTTTAATTTTCTTTTTTAAAATTTTATTATTTTTAATCATTTTCTAAAGATTTTAATTTTTAATTTTTAATTTTTTTTTATGTAGTGCCACGTGTCAACCTCAGCGGTTGACACGTGGCGAGCCGTTAAAATTCGGACGGAAAATCTAACAGAGGTACCAAATAAGTTTTTACCCTTAATTCAGGTACCACCTATGATACCAAATAAAACTGAAGTACTAAATTTAAAAACACGTAAAACTCAGGTACCAATGGGGTATTTATCCCCAAAAAAAATGAGTGAAACTTTGCAAAGAACTACCTTTTATTAAAAGGTAGGGAAGGAAAAAGACTCAAATGCCCTTTTTTTTAATAGTGCAACCGGCTTGATTTTTATCCAACAATGTTAATGTGACAGATCTCAATCAACTATTTAATCGATATTTGTTAAAAAGAAATTTACAACTTGGTTGAAACTGCTAACCTAAAATCGTGAGATAATTGTGAGATATGAATATAAAAAAATATGGTATGTATCGTTACTCAATTTAATATCATAAGAGGTAGGTCACGAGGGAGTATATATGTGCCTCGTATCTTTCGATTCGCGCGCAGCACGTGTAACGACTATATATTTTGTGTTGATAATTTTAATGGGAAATAGATGGAGGTAGATGATTAATTAGACTCTTAGATAGCATGGTAGTATAATTAGAGAAAGATTAAGAATCCAATGCATGGGTACGTATTAAAATAACATGAGTTGTAAATTCTTTTTATTCTTATTTTCATTTAGAAAGCTACACATCATGAGTAGCTTTGTATTTGTTGAAAGTTGGTAAAAAATGACAGTTTCTTTTTTCTTTTTCCTTTTTTTTTTATCCCCTTATAATATATACGTTATTTTCACTTGCAAATAATTTGTTACTCTTATTAAAAATATATGAAAAAAAAAGAAAAAAGAAGTTAATCTCATGCGAAAAAGAACACAAATTCTGCTCATGCTCTAGTAAAAAGCTAAAAGCAGTAGTGTTTAATGTTATGGATACAATATGGGTAGAAAAAACTCTAGCTACTTTATGTCTCTAATTATAATATTGTTTTTTGAGAGTCTTTAAAACCCTAATTTTGACCTTAGGGTCTCTGATTTTATTTATAAAGATGATTTTCTTGTTAAAAAAAAAAAGAAAAAAAAAAGAAACCAATGGAACAAATAAATGTTAATTAAACAAAGAACATTGGTATATATATATATATATATATATATATATATATATATTATATTCTCAAATATTACAGTTTTACATTGAAGCCAAATAGGAACAATCAGATCCCATTTCGAATACAAATTGAACGACATGCAACTTAATTAATGATCAACACGTACGTACACGTTTAATTATCTGAAAAAATAATAATAATCATAATAATAAACAGAAGAAAATTAAATCTCTTATGTCTTGATTATTAGCTCCTCTTGTTCTTGCTTCCAAACAACAAAGAAAAATAAAAGAGAACCCTAAAGAAAAAACCCCAGGCCACAGTGATCCACAGGCAATTCCATTTGCTGATATCAGTGATACCCTGCTGCTTCAGTATATCCAACCCGGTGGTCACACACGTGGAGCTCGTGATGTTCACGCCCAGCGTCCCGCTCAAGCTCTTCAGAAGCTCCACCTTCACCGGATTCGGCACCATCCCAAGCGGCGTGTTGTCGAACATCTGGACGCCCCTCACGAAGCACTTCACCGGATCGGAAAACTCGTTCTGCAGAACTGCTTCGTACGGATACTTCACCAGAGAAATATAGTGGAACCAAAGCCAGTAGGGTGGGATTCGGTCTCTGCTGATGAAAAACCCGCTGAACAGGAGGAAGTAGGCCAGGATGGCGACGACGACAGTGTAACCCAGCATCACATGAGAGACGACGCCGGAGAGGAACGTTACGAAGGAGCTGCCGGCCCAGAACGACGCCAAGATTGTGAGGAAGAAGAAGAAGAACCCGGTGAATCCTCCGGCGAGGCCGACCGCCCAGAACGTGGTGACGGCGAAGGTCAAGGAGAGGAAGACTAGAGAAGGGATGGACATGAGAGAGTGGGAGAGCACGTAGGAGGAACGGCGGTAAGCATTGTAACCGGTTTCTCTCATGAAAATGTATCGCTCTTGGAGGAAGACTGGTATGGCTTCGGCGCAGGTGTAGAAGGTGGTTGACATGGCGAAGGCGAAGAAGCCTAAGCGTTCTTGGACGCCTCTGGGGGAATTATCGAGCCTCCAGAAAATGGTGGCTAAAATAATCCCAGTAACAAGCACCGCACCGAATCTGATTCCGAGGAGCTCCGGCATTCTTCTGGAGTTCGTCATCGAGCGTTTGGCGATAACCAGCATTTCAATCCAGAATGGGTTGGCAAATGTCGGAACCGACGACGTGAAAGTAGAACTCCCGCTGTTGGGAGCGCCGGAGACTAGTTTTCCTCTGGAAATGCTTGCGCTTATGGCGTCTTTGAGTGAAAGCTGCTTTGGCCGGTTATCGCGGAAATTGTTGTCCTCGTTGTTTCGTTGCTTCTTAATCTTTGTTTGCCATGACTTGTTGAACTCGACTAGGCTCTTGGTTCCCTCGGGATCTTCTTCGAGCTCGCGAATCAGATCAAGGGCGAACTCGGTCCGGTTCTCGCTTTCGGGTATAGGGTGCCCGAACTCGGCGAAGAAGAGCGGTAGTGCCGCTGGAGAGCCGCTGTACACGGGTTGTCCGTGGGAGAGGAAGATGAGGCGGTCTAACACGCTGAGAATTCTGTAACTGGGCTGGTGAATGGACATGATGACGATGCTTCCGCTCTGGGCGATTCGCTGCAAGACCTTGACGACCATGAAAGCGCTCGTGGAGTCGAGGCCGGAAGTGGGCTCGTCGAGAAACAAGACTATCGGGTCATGAATGATGTCGATTCCGATAGAAACACGCCGGCGCTCGCCTCCGGAAACGCCTCTGTGGCCTTCGTCGCCGATCACGGTCTGGGATGCGTTTCGCAGGCCTAATTGGTCGATGAGAGCGTGGACTCTAGCTCTCTTTTTGGACTTGGAGAGGGAGCGAGGCAGGCGGAACTCGGCGGAGAACATGAGCGTCTCTTCGACGGTTAACATGGGAAACAGCAGGTCGTCTTGCATGACGTAAGCAGAGATCGCCTTCAAAAGCCTCGACTCCAGGACCTCGCCGTTCAAGGTAACGGACCCTTTGAGGCTCTCTTTGGAAATCCGATCCGCGAGAGCGTCGATGAGTGTGGATTTACCGGACCCACTGGCGCCAAGAACGCCCATGATTTCACCCTCTCTGGCCTCGCCCGAGATGTCGTTGAGTAAAATCTTACTGTTACCGATCGAGTCAAACGGGTCGTCGTTTTTAGAACAGCACGACGGCAACGAGATCTTCCGGACGACCTGGACGCTGTACGTGAGGTTGTTGAAGGAGAGAACGAAAGGGTAGGAGGGAGGCACGGAGCTGCAGGCGTACGAGACGTCGAGGACTCGATGAGCCGGAGAGTTGGCGCCGGACCGTGCATCTTCGACTCGCTTCAAGAGCTCTCCGAGAGTGGGAGAGACGCGGGGTTTGGATTTCTGAGGAAGATTTTTGGGGTCCATTAATCTTTGGTCGTGGTTGAAGAAATTGTATTTGTGGTCGGCGGAGAAGGGTGATGTTGCCGACGACATGTTCGGAGCAGCACGAGAGATTCGTGAGTTATACGTTGTTGGGGTTTAGGCAGCAGAATTTATATACACAGGGAGTCGCAGAGTGAGATAGGTTTGGTGATCGTCATGGTATATAGTAGGTGAGAGGAGTTGAAGCGTAATACCCGGTCAAATGTTCGAGGGAGAAAGATCGACAAATATTAAGTAAACTTTTTCTTTTCTTTTTTTTTTTAAAAAAAATTACTGTTCAACTCTAATTATATTTTTTCATTTTTACAAAACTTAACTTCTAACTTTTATCTTTCTCACTTTTATCATTAATATTCAAATTTTAAAAAGTATTAATTTAGATATTCATCTTTTACTTTTTCTCAATCTCAATTATCCGATAAAATTTTGCTTAAATCTATCAAAATTTTAAAATACTCTGTTTTTTTTTAAAAAAAAAAAATTATAAAAAATTTCAAAAAATTTAAAAGATTGATGCATAGGTATTTTTGTAAATTCTTTTAAATTTTGACTAACACTTAAATCTTTTTTTTTTAAAAAAAAAAAGTAAAAAAATCGGAATGAAAAAAAAGGAATTTTTTTTTTTTTAAAAAAAAAATGAAAGATGGACATTGGATACCCAAAATATACACTTTTTAAAGTTGGAATACTTAAATTGAAAAAGTGACGAAACATATAAATAAAGTTTTTTTCAAAATTTATTATTGAATTTATATGACAGAATAGATTTGAAAAAAAAAATTATACAAAAAATAAATAAGAATTAAAAAAAAAAAAAAAAAAGGTGGTCTCTTGGCAAAATTATCCCGATGACGACGATGTTTTACACCACATATATCTTTGTCCACAAAAGGTACTCTTGTAAGACAGCTCTTCTATCTTTTCAGTCCAACCCAATTATCATGTTTGTACTTATTCGACAAAATTAAGGCCGGATATGTTTATATATATATATATTTCCAGAGTCCTCTGTTAGGATAGAAATTCATTGTGATAAGTGTTGATTTGAATTCCTTAAATCAAAAAATTTAAATGATTTGATAATTGTAGATTAAGGGATTTATTAACCCTAATTTAAGGGATATATTTGCTTTTGAAATTATTCAAACCACGTGTAAAGTTTTATAAATAATGCATTAATTGTACTCAAATCAAATATTAAGTAAAAATGTATCATATAAAGCTTTAATATGTACGTAATATAGGTCATAAGCCGAACTACCTTTAATCTTTGTGTTTTATCTCTTTCATTTATGTCTCTTTATTTTATTATCAGTTTCTATATCCTCCATATGTGGCCAACAACTCACGAGTAAAAGAATGACATAAATTAGCTATAAAATCAAGAAACGTGTTCTTTTCATACTTTAGAAAAATATATGCCATTTTATTAGACTGATTTGTAAGAAATTTATGTCTATAAAAGAATGGTTTTTAATATTATAATTTTTAAATATTTTCTTTTAATTAATAGCTATTCTTTGTTTAAAGGTAATAGTTATTTCCTTTTTTTTTTTTTTATTTATTATTATTAATAAGATTTTGAAAAAACAAGTTTGTATTGCTGGCGGCTGTCCCACATTATTTCCGTAAATGGGGTGACCCGCCTCCACGTTGTGAAATGTACTATTGCTGTCGTCTTCCTTTATGCTCGGTCCCATTATCCTTAAGCTCACATATAATAGACAAGCTCGATGTTTTTGCCCACAAATTGACTTGCACATGCAACAAGTTAAACAATGGCGATCCATGGCATTTTCAATACCATTTATTTTGTTATAACTTGCTAAAATTGTCAAAATCAAAGACGAGACGCTAATTTGTTAATGCTTTTTAGATCGTAGTTTTTGCTTGTCGGTTGTGATGTGACATTAGCAAACGAGTCTTGATGTTTTTATCTTATTTGGATTTAGTTTTCGGGTTTTTTCAATTTTAAGAATAAGGTCGATCTTTAACAATTTTTTATTTGTTACGTGCGTCTCGTTTGACATGTTAGTGTCAAAGACGTTAATGGGTTATTTGACCTCTAACGCTACAAATCTAGAAGATTAAAATGACAAAAAAGATGATGATTTTATGATTGATTTGACGGTTTATGATATGACATTGACGTTATGTGTTACTATGAACGCTAGCATATCAATTGAGACACATACTACGTATGCGAAAGTACTGGAAAAGCATTCATTTGAGTTGTGGGATTATAGTATTATTGGGAATTGAGAGTAGTAGAGAAGGAAGCATTGAGGTGGGGGAGAGGGGTGACCTACGCCGCCTAATCTAATACTCACACGCATTCGTTTCTTGAAGGAAAACCAAATTGGGGACATGGCGTGCTCTGGTTAATAGGGATTTGTTCTGTTTTATTTGATTGGATTTGTGTTTTACCATACTTCATCGATCACGCCCATCTTTTTCTTCATTCAATTGGGATTGGGATTGGGTTAGGTATGGGTGTTATATCTACTGCGGACCGGTTGCACGGTTGGTCTTTCTAGGCAAGAAAACACACCCTTTAAGTTGGCCCTCTCATCACCTATTGCCACCAATTTCTTCTTCTTTCTTTTTTTTTTCCCATCCTAATATACTTAACGTCTACGTTTGTTTGTGTTTGTGTGTTTTTTTTTTTTTTTTTTTTTTTTAAAAAAAAAAAATTTTTGAGACAAATATATTAGAGTAAAGCTAGAAATTATACTTTTATTTCACAGATATTTCACAATGCTAATGTGTCAGTTCCAACCAATCATTGAATTAGTCATTGCTGCTAAAAAAATATATAAAATAATAAAAAAAAATCTAAGGATTGTTTGAAACTGTCACATCAGCGTTGTACACGGATGAAACTAGAAGTTTAATTCTAAGGGGCCTGACAGTATTAAAAAAAATAGGGGCCAAAATAAGAAAAGGAAAAAAAAAAAAAAACCTAAATTATTATTTTTTTCGAACAAAATTTAAAAAGATAAAATAACTTTTTTTATTTTTTTTTATTTTTTAGAGATAGGGGCTGGGGGAGGGGGCCATGGCTCCACTAGTTCCCTAGTCCATCTCAATATATTAACAAAGAGTAATGTTACATACCAAATAAATATCCTACAAAGTTGACTTGACAAAGTTTAATAACCTTTGGATAACCATTATTAACAAATATATATATAATGGCTACTTGACTTTGCCACATGAATTTTGTGAGATATTTGTTGGATATTTGTGTGGTACATAGTGTAACTCGAAATATAAAACATTCATTCGAACAAAGAAAAATGCTAAATACTACACTCACATACATACTAGGTTGATGTAACAGTGCCATCGGCTCTAAAAAATAATAACCTAAGAATCAACATAGTGAGATGTGTGTAGTATGTATGATTGATCTAAAACAAAACAACAGATTTTACCTTTTATGGCACATCAAAACAGTACCACAAAACATACTCCATCTTCAGCCCTTTCCCTCAAGAAAAATCTAGCGTAGTTCCAAAAGAAAATGATTTTGTGTATCTAATATACATCAAGCTCGATCAGAACCCCAAGATCTGCCTCACAAGTTGACCAATGGGCTTGATCCTGGACAAAATTTTTCTTGTAAATTCTGGTCAATCCAGCTCACCCAACAACTTACCCAACAAAAAGCAAATACCATTACGGCAAAATTTGAGCCCCTCGGTCAAATCGATTGGCGTGGGGGCAAATGGGTCGTGCCTACTTCGCACAAACGTTGTCTCGTCCGTTTCCTAAAAGAGTGGAAAGTTTGTGTTAACTTCGTTGGTTGCCTGTCTTCATCCTTCTCCAAATGAAGCTCTTATCCAATGTATAAATGGGGGGAGTATGGGCCTTTTCTACACATTTCCAAAACTCTATATATAGGGCCCGAAAATGCTCGAGCAAATGACAGGTGTGAATGGGGGCTGATCACAGAGGACGAAAAACTTAACCATCGAGCAGGTACTATCATCATTCAATACTTTTTAACTCAAATTTTTCAAAAGATTTATGAGAAATTATTATTTCTAGGGAAAAATTGTAAAATTAGTCTACGTAGTTTACCTGATTTGCAATTCAAAATGAACTCAAATGCCCCTAAGGTATTTTAAAAGAACAATTTACTCCCTACAGTCAATTCCATCCACGAATGGAAATAAGACAAGTATGATAATTTTATTGAATGTGACGTGTCGCATTATCGAAATGTAGTTCAATAGACAAAATTTAACTGTAAAAAGTAAATTATTATTTGAAAATGGCTTAAAGACCTCTGAATTCATTTTAATACCACAAGAAACTAATTACAAATCAGGTAAATCACATAGACTAATTTTGCATTTTTTTTTTCTTCCCCTTATTTCTACATTAAAATTGGGTAAGATTACCATTTACCATGTTGAACCAGTAGAGATTCCAGCAACTAATAGTAACCCCTGCAGTAGATTATTTTCGATAGAGCGCAAACCAAATTTCTCAACAAGCCAATGTATGATGGAAGCTGTATAATATTAATTATATAGCCAGTACTTCAGGGCCAGCCTATGTCTCATTTGCACAATGCGTTGAGGGTTACAGCTTTCAGTCTTCACAGAGAGAAGCAGTACAAACAATGCCTCTATGGAGATAACAGAGGAATGGTAGAGAGGCAGTTTGAAAAACCAAAAATAACACATATTTTGCAAAGGCATTGAAATGAGGCAAACCATGAAATTGAGGCAGTTTAAAGAACCACGAGTTTTTTCTCACTCTGATTTGGGTTTTATTGCAGTTCTTCTATTGGATGCTTGAGCAGCTTGAGAGCCACTTGTGCATCTCCCTACAAACTTTAGAATCTCATCAATCAGGATCACCGGTAATGCAACTGCCAAAACTAAGAGCCACTCGTTGAAGCTGAGGGGCACGATGCCAAATACTCGTGCTAGGAACGGCACGTAAAGGATCAAGAAGTGCAGGCTGAATGAGACAGACATGGCCAAAAGGAGCCAAGGGTTGACCCATGGGGGCATTGTTAAGAGGCTTCCGTCCTCGGAAAGGGCATTGAGGGAGTTGAACATTTCAATGGCAACCAACACAGAGAGTGAGAGTGTCATGGCTTTCACTTTACCATCCTGGAAATAATCACAAGGGTTATCAAAAGAGAAGACCTGACTTCCAGCTGTGAAGGGTGAAGCTGTGAAGTTCTCCCAAGATGAGCACTGCCCCCAGGTGGATAGTTGGGCGTATGAGACCAAGGTGTGACCATCTCCACTGATGTCGATGCCCAGGAAGGAACCTTGAGTATACCAAATGATAAATATACCAACTGTTGCTATTCCAACATACAGCCCGATGACCTGAGGGGAGTAGTTAAGTGGATACATTACAGATTGAAGTAAAATTCTTGAGTGTTATCAGCAGAAAGCGTGAACAAAAAAAAAAAAAAACTGAATATTTATTGTTGACACAAGTTTGGAACATAAGAAAAAGGAAAAATACCAGATAGCGGAATAAAATCCAAGCATTGATTAGTGAGTCATCGCTTCTACGAGGTGGCTTCTTCATTATGTCCTTATCTGGAGGATTGAATCCCAAAGCAGTTGCAGGTGGTCCATCGGTGACAAGATTGACCCATAGAAGCTGGACAGGTATCAGGCCTTCAGGAATACCTAAGGCTGCTGTTAGAAAGATAGAGGCAACCTCACCCATATTTGAGGAAATCATGTACCTGAAATAAGGTTGGAACCACAAAAATCAATATTGCCATATCTTAGTATTTACAAAGCATCTAAATTAAGTGGGCAAGATACTAGTCAATTTAATGAAAGGAGATATCCAAGTTTTACATAATAAATTCAACCGAAAGTGCCTTTCAAAGTCCCACTGATCTTGGGCGTGCTAGGTTAATTATACAACTTGACTTGAGTGAAGTGCTTACAAACAGACTTAGTAAACATCATCAAGCATAAATTGCAGTTCCCAATCAAGGCAGAATCATAATATTGGTTTTTCCATAACAACCTTTAGGAAAATGAGTGCCTCAATATGCCAATACGTTATAAAATCACAAACTCCCGTTTCTTTACCACATGCTAAAGATGCAACACACTGAATTAGAGGTGGCAGTTCCCTCTGTGTATTAAAAGTCGTTTAAACTATAATACTCCACATCAATGACAAGATTGCACAGCTAATGCAACATCCAATATGAATAAGCTCAACAGCAATAAGGTACTAGATTAAACATATAAATAGAATGCACATCAGAAACCTTGTATGGCTAATGAAAGGCTACTAGTAGAACCGCCGTGTCCTTTTTATTTACCATCAAAGAAGAAGCTAAAATACATAGGATGTATACATGAGAACCCCAATCCTTAGAAAGGATATTCAAAGCCTAAGGGTGGAAATATCTGAGAATTCCAAAGAGGACAATACATAGTATACATTTGATCACAATCACTCCCTGTTAAATAATTCTTATTTTATATTGATAAGTTACACATGGAGTCAGTAGGTCATAAACCCACGACCTCACCCTCCACCCCATTCTTATGAGAGAAGTACCATTTGAGCCCAAACTCATTTAAAAAAGAACAAGAAAGAAATAAAAGGTCAATGTGAAATGATGCCACTGACATTACGCGGAATCACTGTGAAGGAGTATATTGATGTTACCATACCCCACCAAACAAACTAACTATGCTACACAAAGGTGGCCATAAGCCGGCAGCCCAGCCATCCCAACCCGAAAGAGATAAGGCTAGAACCAGGAAAAATATGCCTGGACTGGGATAAGCTCCCAATCAAATTGCAGGGTAGGCTCCCCCAATCAAGTCATGAATTTATCATTCTTTTGTAATCATTCATTTACCTTAACATGGCTTAAATGTCATTCAACCAGTTCAGCAGTCCGTCAAAACCTACTTCTATCATTTAGATTTATTTCATATCAATAAACAGGCTACCAAATGGAAAGAACTTTCAATCATCTCTAGAGGCAAATAAGCTTATTAACTTTGAGGCACATCCTTTTAAGAGCTTTTATTATTTTTTTGGATTGGTACACCTTAAGAGCTGTTGAAAAAATAAGAAAACAGAAGAACCAACCTGATAAAAGCCTTCATGTTGTTGTAGATAGATCTGCCTTCACCAACAGCAGCAACAATTGTACTGAAATTATCATCTGCCAACACCATGTCTGAAGCTTCTTTAGCAACCTGAAAGAGATGAAATAGAAACAATGGTTGAAATACAAAAATGGCTTTAACCACGAAACAAAGTATTGGCATTACCATTGGAGTCAACAATAGTACTAATTCATACTCCCTTCTTCCAACTACTAGTGCATACGCAACACAAATCCTGTTATACATTACCCACCATTTCGAGTCTGTCAAATGCATCTCATTACTGTCTATCCACCTAAATGGATAATATCCAATTTTTTTATGAGCACATAATATCAAGCTTCACTGTAATTCAAGAATTAATACTTGTGCACTTCTCCCCATAGGATTTCATTTAATTAGTCCCCTTCCCAGCAGATTATGCCTTTCATTTAGGTTTACCACTTGACATGACATGTACTTCAAAATGCAGGTATGAGAAAATTATTTACTAAAGGAAAAGAAACATACCTCTGTTCCAGCAATGCCCATTGCAATCCCAATATCAGCGAGTTTCAAGGCAGGTGCATCATTCACTCCATCACCAGTCATGGCAACCACCTCTCCATCCTCTTTAAGCAACCTCACAATCTCTTGCTTGTGCCCTGGTTCAGCCCTAGAAAACAGAAGCCCACCACTTTGTCGTAGATGAGCCTTCGGATCACGCAGATCCATAAACTCTTTTCCTGTTATACTTTTTGAACTTATGTCTTCATTAGGTCCAAATACACCTATTTCACGACATATTGCTTCTGCTGTATTCTTATTATCTCCCGTAATAACCATAACACGGATCCCAGCTGCTCTGCAGTCCTTGATTGCTTGGTTAACCTCTTCCCTAGGAGGGTCCTATGAAGAGTTGGAAAAATGATCATGCAAAGTTAAGTCATTAAAGAAAAATAAAGAGATGGAAAGAGTAAAAAAGGTGGAATTTAGCAATGTCATGACTTACCCTCAGTCCAACCAAGCCAACAAAAATGAGGTCTCTCTCAATTGATGAATAATTGGATGGATCAAGTAAAAGCACATGAGCTGGGTGATCCTCATTACCATCATAGGTCTCAAACTCATGGAGCTCATCTTTGTATGCAAAACCGAGACAGCGTAGTGCACCAGTCGACATCTTGTCAAGAGCGTCTAAGATGAGTTTCCTTGTTTTCTGATCCAGTTGTAAAACAGAACCGTCTACCAACTGCATCTTAGTGCTCCTCTCTAATACATTTTCTACAGCGCCCTGTTACAATTTAGCACTTCATATTAGAATTCTAAAACATTGTAAATTGACAAAGATAGAAAAAAACTACACAATGGTAAGGAAAATAGCAAAAGTAATCGCCTGTGTTAAACATTATTGTTTAAATTTGGCAACATGGAACAAGCAGCTTTCTTTGCAGCAGATACATAATAAGGCAGACAAACCACAGGAGCTTTTCTGGCTAAATTTTAATTTTCCAACCAACATAGAAAACAATCAGAAGCACTTGATTATACCCGCAGGCATGTAATTGCAATTGTGTAGACAAGTTTAATTGAACCACAAAATCCATGAAGGATCCACGAAAACCTAGCACCTTATATACCTCTGATTATTGAATCTGCGCCTTATAACTGGGACAAAAAGGCTCAGGTTGCATACAGAAAGAACTGTTGCATTTAAGAGTCTAGGTATAAATAACTGTTGTGAACATCCTACTTGTCATATATTTCTCAGTCCAACCTTTCTTTCCAGTCATTTATTCTATCAAGCATATCCCTCTGATATACAAGAATCCTTTACACCTATTCTGGTTTGTAATTTACACTTTTATGTCTTAAACAGACCAAGCAACTAATCGAAAGTGCTTGACAATTAAGTTTAACTGAACCATTAAATTCATTATAAGATTTCGAAGGAGATCTTTCACTTCAGACACCTCCAATTAAGAAGGAAAAACATTATCCCTTTTATCAACCGTAGCTTCTGTTGTATCACAGTTATATTAGCTGCAGTTAAGAGAAAGGCAAAATAAGTGTCCTCAATAAACAACTTGTATGCAACTTCCTCAAAATCCTCCTCTTATTGGTTCTAACATACCCACCCCACTATAAATTCATACCAGAACCACTATAAATTCATTCCCACTGTCTGTCTATTTCTGATCAAATTCCCTTCCTGTCATCATATCATGTGTCAGAATCGCTTTCAGGCTTCTTATCGCTTTCCTGTCAGTGGCAGTTTAAAAAATATATAGAAATCTTCTACACCAGACACTTTGGCTCTTTGCAAAATCCTCCTCTTAATGATCATTAGTTCCAACAATCACAAGCACACTGAGGACTTCCCCATCATCGAATTTGCATGTTCCATATGCTAAACCACCATTTATACAGACGGACACAGAGAGAGAGAGAGAGAGTACCTTCACTAGCAATGACTTCTTCCCCGATCGTGAGTTCACAATAACACCCATGGACTTCCTATCACGATCAAACTCAAGAGTTGCAATCCGAGGTTCATATTCATTCCACCGTCGGCAGCAACCTATATAATCATAAATTAAGAAACAATTAAGAAAGAAGAAAAAGAAGGCAGCCGACCACGGTAACTATCTAGGTTCCAACTTTTTCTTTTTCTTGGTGGTGCAGGGTGTGAAAATCAAGAGTTTACGAGTTCCAACTTACGTAGTAAATCACTCCCACTCGTTGATCTTTTTTGAAATCCTTCAGGGAGGCCCATCTTCTCAACTAAAACCTGAAACGCAGAGAGGGCAGATTCAAGTGGGGATCTCAACAACAATTTTACTTGCTTTTGCAGAGCAGATGCATATCAACACAAAAAGGATACAGTAACTCAATTTGCAGAAACTTTGGAGAACAATATAAATTCTCTATCAATGATGGGTTTCGTTCCAAGGTGAAATCAATCACACAACATAACAAACAAAAGTGAATAGAGAAAATCAAAACATAAGGGTCTTACCTTTAGAGCTGCTTCAGTAGGAATTCCATTGGATACAAACTTATGCTCTGACTCAGAAATGCCGGCATCATTGCAGATAGCAGCTATCTTTGCTATCATTTGAAGATTGGCATCCATACCACCGGTTAACCAATCTTGTATTTTACCATCAAATGGATTGAAAGTAGTCCCATCAACCTTGAAGGTTCGTAGCCTATCAGCAGTACTCCCCATTGCCACAAGCTTCGCCACTGCCATTTGGTTGGTAGTCAAGGTACCGGTTTTATCCGAACAAATCACAGTCGTACAACCCAGAGTTTCAACGCTCGGCAGCTTTCGCACAAGGGCATTCTTCTTAGCCATCTCGCGAGTACCAAGCGCCAAGCACGTCGTAATAACCGCCGGTAAACCTTCGGGAATAGCAGCCACGGCCAATGCCACTGCAATCTCAAAGTAATACGTGCACTTCTCGAAAGAAAACCTGAAATTCCTAGGCCACCCATTCACATACTCCCAAGTCAGAAAGTACTTCACATTGATGAGCCAAACCACCGCGCATATCAATCCGATTATCAGCGTCAGCGTCTCACCAAACTGATTCAGCTTCTTCTTCAACGGTGTATCCTCGCCGCTCTGCGACGCCTCCTGAATTTGGTCGTGCACCTTCCCAATCTCCGTCTCCATACCCGTCTGCGTAACCAAGCAAATGCAATGCCCATTCACGACCGTCGTCCCAGCGAAAACCATACACCGTTTCCCTTGAATATCAGTGTCCTCCGGAACCGCCTTATGGCTCTTGTTCACCGCTTCACTCTCTCCAGTCAGTGACCCCTGCTCAATCCTCAACGTCGAGCTAATCAATTGCAAGACGCGCATGTCGGCGGGGACCGTATCCCCAACCCTGAGCTCAACGACATCGCCGGGCAAGAGTTCCCTCGCAGGTAAATTGTGAATCTTCATGCCGTCGCGAATAACCGTAGCGTGCTCGGATTGAATCTCCTTAAGCGCTTCAAGTGCCTTTTCGGCATTGCTTTCCTGCCAAACTCCAACAATTGCGTTCACAATCAGGATCAGGAATATCACCAGAGGCTCCACGAAGGGCGTCATCTTGTCGGTGCCCTTCTGGCCGCCGTACCAGGCGAGCACGAAGGAAACGACCGCCGCGGCGAGCAGGATTCGCACCAGCGTGTCGTTGAACTGATCGAGAACCAGAGACCAAATCGACTGGCCCTCGTGCTTCTCCAGATCGTTGTAGCCGTAGATCATGCGCCGTCTCTCCACGTCTTCGGATCGTAGCCCAGATCCCTTGCTCACTTCGTAGTGTTTCTCGCATTCCGGAATTTCTTTAGCCCAGGCCGGGAACACTTTCCGCTCGGAGCGTCTAGGGCTCACGACTTCTCGGTTACCGTATCCTTGGCCTCCCATCCCCATAGAGCTCAGCCACTTCCACGACGATTTTCTCCGGAAAATCTGAACCTTCTAGATCGATTCATACAAATCCGTAACTGACAAATTTAAAGGTACAACACATTTTACGGATTAAGTTATGAATTGATTCTTCCAAATTCACTAAGCTCGGAAGCGGTTTCTAAGCAATACTTATAAAGCTGTTTGTTTCTCTAGAAAGAACAGTCAGAAAAGTACGAACGGTAACAAAAAAGGAGCTCAAACCTTGAACTCAAGGAATTGTACTTTCTCCACAAACTCCTCTCTCTCTCTCTGTTTGGTGTATTTGAATTAAATAGGAGATTAGAAACCTAATAGAGCAAGTTAACCGAGAATTAAGATACTTTTACGGAAACTTCCTCGTACCTTCCGTATTAGGTGCTGGCGGAGCCCTGACGTGGTTAGATGCGACGCCTAGGCGGATGGAGGAGGCTCGTAATGGATGATGTGGCATCATTCTATTGCACACGAACTTTTTGCTCGCTTCCTATTCGCTAGATGTCGCGTTCGTGGGGTAGTTCGGTTCGGGTTCTTTCTTATATTTTATTTCCTTACTCAACAATTATTACTTGATATACGTCGCAGCATACGGGTCAATCCTGGACGTCCAAATCGCTACGACGTCATTCGAGATTGTAAATTAAAGGACAAACGCAATACTCATGTCAATCTCGGACGTCCAATCGGTAGATCTGCACCAACTCCATCCGATCTGTATTTCTGCCTTTTTCTGTGGGTCTACATGAAATTTGTTGCCGATTCTTTTTTGTTAACAATTTTCGCAACTCTTTTTTATTAGTAAATTAAATAAAATGGAAATCGTAAAGATGTTTCAAATAGAATTTATATCTACTATGAAGATAATATTACTAATTCGAAAAAAAACAACATATTTCAAATTTTCTTTTTTTATGCTAACCTCGTATGACATAGGTTATATAAAAATTGGACAATCCTATTTAGTCAAATATTTAATTAAAAAATTCGTTCAGTGTTTCATGGAACATAAAGACAAAACATTTTTTTTTCTTTTTTTAATTATGTTTAGCTATGGCATGATTGTATTTCACCTTCAGCATATTAATATTACTGCAATTGTTAAACTAATACTTATAGTAAAAGCTTAAACAGATAGGGATCGATGACTTAAATCTTTTAATTTATATTTTAATAATAATAATAATTAAATTTTAAAAAAAAATTATCAGTTTTAATTTTTGTGATAAATAGTGACTTAATACGATATCAAAATAATTGCTAGTCATGAGTCTAAATTTTGTCTCCACAATTCATTTCTTATTATATTAAATATTTTCAAGTATTTGATGAAAAGTTTGAACTTATAAGGGGGGGAGTTATAATATAATTTTTTTTAAAAAAAAAAATATTTCTTATTTTTTTGAACATAGTGCCTTCATCATCTTCATTGCTGAGAGATAATCCCCATAAGGGTTACACAAGCAAAAAAACACAATACAAGCACAAGAGCACAAATACAATCTCAACGCCCAAAGGCGAGAAAACATAACCCAAAGGCCATCAGAGTGACTAGAGATAAAGAATTTTTACCCACAAAACCAGGAAAAAACCTGGCTTGAAGCAACTACCAAATGGTAACTGTGAGTAAAAACAAGAATATACAAACAAAGAGCAAACATAGACCCAGAAAACAAGCTTCGGGAAAGAAAAAGACCGCTGGAGTCGGCGCGTGTAAAGTGCGTGCCTTCTCCGGGAACCCCCTTAGCGAAAGATGACATTCACAAGCATAGAACGGCACCGTCTGAGACCGGAGAAAACAGATGTAGCCCACACGCACAGAAAGGAAGATCTATACCGCCGGCGCATGCGGGTCACACACCGACCAGAAACAAACCACACGGCCTCAAAAGGCGACCATCCTGACCGGAAAAGGCCGGCTACCGCATCTGAAAAGTTCTTGTTAGAGAAAATCCAGCCGAGGGTAAAAGATCTGACTTTGATCAAATCTCCACCGGAAATCTAGCAACACCCACCATTCTTCACGGGCTAGCACCTGATAATCACTGCTTGCAACAAGAAAAACTACAGAAAAAAGAAAAAAAAACTCAAACAACCTCCACCGGTTCAAGCACCGGGAGAATCAAAACTCCAACAACCCAAAGGCTTGGAGACAAAAAACCACTCTTACCCTAAAAGTCAAAGGGGAGCCCCCCCCCCCCGGCAAACAAAAACTCTAAGATTTCTCCATTTCTCTCTCTAGAAACTTAAGACCTTCTCTCTCTAGAAAGAAGGTCAAACAATCCATAAATAAAAAAGTATTTCTTATCAATTTAAATATTGAAAAAACTTAATTTAATCTGTGATGTTTCATTGTTTTACAATCACATCCTCAAAAGTTTAAAAACTCTTAATATCGGGTATTCAAATTAAAAAAATTTGCAATGTCACCATACTATTAGGATTTAGAGTTAAGTCAGACACTAAAGAGGTGAAATATCTATTATACTATTGTAAAACTAATAAAAATAAAAAATTACCTTTAAATTAAATTTTTTGTTACAAAAATAAAAGGTGAAAAAAATAAAATAAAAAGTGAAAGAAATCGTAACCGACCCACGGCCAATGCCTAGTCTTGGGTTTGTCACTTAAAATAAAAATGATATTTTAAAATTTTCATATTCTCGTGAGAATTTAACAAAAAATTATAACAAAATGGTAATATTGTAAACTTTTTTAAATTTTACTACCCGACATTAAATGTTTTTAAACTTTAAAAATGTGATTTCAAAAGCAATAAAGCATTATTAGATAAGTAAAATTTCTCCTTAAGTAATTTAACTGAGCAGTGATTTAAGGAGTATTATTAGAGTGTGAATGTACTTTAACATTTTGGGCACTTCGAGAACCTCTTTGTGCGAGGTCAAATCGTCAAAGGCGACGGAGATCCAAGGAGGAAAAGTAACCGTGGATGACCCTTTCCGTTCCTTGACTAAAGGACAATCACCCCTTTACTTTGTCCGGTCTTAGATAACGACTCCCCTTGGAATCCGTTGGCATCTTCGACACACTACGGTTTGAAAGTGGAATCTTACTCCCACATAAAAGGCATTTCTATGCGCGATTTGTCACGACTGAAACTTCAAGGAACAAACGGCACGACCGCGACACTATAGTGGTTAATTTTTATTTATTTATATATTTTTTTTTACACCACCTATGAATTTGAAATAAATTTAATACTAGTATTAAAATATTTAACTTGTTTAATTAAAGAAATAACTTTACAAAATAGTATTGAACTATCACGCGTTTTGACGGAATGATACTAAATTATTATTTATCTTGAATCGGGATATTAAACTATAAAAAACCTTCAAATAAGAGTATTTCGTCAGTTGTTAACGTTAAATTATGCTAAAAAGTTTAAAATATCCTTGTGTTTATTTTTTTTAAAAAAAATTAAAAATTTTCAAATATTCAAGTATAGGTATTTTTGTAAATTCCATCAAATTCTGACAAACACCTAAATCCGAGCATTTTTTTCCTTATTTTTTCTAGAAAAAAGAATAGGGATATTTTGGATATTCCGTCGGGATTTAAAGCCCAAAGCTAACGGAACACCCTTATTTGAGAGTTTTTGATAGTTTAATACCCCGGTTGGAGAGAAATGATAGTTTAGTATCCTTTCGTCAAAACACGTAATAGTTCAGTACCCTTTTGTGAAGTTATCTCTTAATTAAATTAGTATAATTATGATTTATCTATATAATTTTATACACATGCATCGATACGATCCAAAAGCTGGTAATTTTTTGCATGACCTACGAATTCGACATGAACCTAATATAAAATTAGAGTGTTATAAGACTTGACTCATTTAATTAAATAAATCGAATTAAAATTAACTTATATAATTTTATATCCATACCTATAAATTGTCACCCCTATGGCCCTACCCTATATAAAGCTTTGCTGTATTTAATTGTTGTCTCCAGTCCACTTTATGTCTTTGAATTAATTAATTAGCAACCAACAAAAGAGACAAATTAGACGTAAAAATTCATTGTGCCGATCAGATGATAAGCTTCGAAAGTCGGAGTGGACCCGCAAGCTTTTTTATATAGTACTACACAAAACCCTCCGGTAGAGTGTGGGCGGGACAGGACAAATGACTCCTTGTCTGTCGTTAAAGTATCGAAACCCTTTGCGTACAAAACCAACTGTCATTCGTGTTTTTTTTTTTTTTTTTTTTTTTTTTTTTTTACTATATTAAATTGAGAAATGCTTGGTTGTACACTCGTATCCCACTCCTATCCTACCATTGTCTACATGGATCAATAATGTTGTTAAAAAAATAGGGTCCCACTATACTCTCTCTACTATCTCTCACATTATTGGTTCAAGTACACAAGGGTGGGATAGAAGTGGGATGAGAGTGTACAACCAAGCATTTCTCTATTAAATTTGTTTTAGATTTAATTTGATTCATTGTCTTTTCCTTTTTCTTTTTTTTTTCCCTTTTTTTTCTCATTTATTTTTTAAAAAATTATCATTAAATTTATGAGACTCACGTTATCTCACACATGAACTCTTTATTTCTCATTTTTTTAAAAAAATTATTATTAAATTTATGAGACCCACGTTATTTCACACATGAACTTCACAAATTGAATAATAATTTTAAAAAATTTGGGGATAGAAAAATGACAAAAGGAAGATGTATATTATGTCTATTTATATATAACTTTCATTATTATTTTTTTCTCGTTAATTTTTTTTTTTTGGATAATCAACTCTTGAAACATGCATCCGTCATCCTTGACATGCGAAGTGATGCTATACGCAGGACCTTTAGTTATAGTGAAGAATTTGAAATATTCAAGAAAATTGAACAACTAGCTAAGAAGATGGTAGAGATAAAAAAAAATATTAAATATTAAGTAGTTTATTAATTGGCGACGTTGGCATTGATTCAGATAGTTGCGACACGAACAATTAAAAGAGTTTTTATTACAATAAATATTATTAAAAATTGATTATGCAATAGAATAGAAGGTCAGTGAATTAAATGATTGTTTGGTTACGTATATCGAAATATATTTAAAATTATCAACAATATAAAAAATAAAATAAAAAATCATGCAACCACTTTAAAATATGAAAAGTTGATGACGACTAAAGAAATAAAGAAATAAATGTTAGATGTGAAAAAATAAATTACAAAATAAATTTATATGTTTTAAATAATAATTAAATTTTGTTAAAAATTATTTATTTATTTGGTTAGTTATATTATTTAATATTTATAATCCTTTTTTTAGATTTATCTTTTTAATCTTACCCTGTGTGAAACAAAATCCTAACTATTTCACTGACAAGACCAATTCGTTGTTTTGCTTTATTTATTTATTTGTTCTATTTTGTCTTTATTATTTGACTTAATAAGGCCTATTTTTCCTTTGGCTAAATAAGAACGATGCATCATCTTCAACAACTTCTTTAAAACTCAATTTTAGCTAAAATTTAAAGAAATATTACAAAAAATCTCATACATCAAGGTCAACAATGGAGAATAAAATTCATTCTCTATTCTAATTTTTTTATGTTTTTATATTTACCTTCACACACACCCTCCCACATATAAAGTGATTGTTCTTAAATTAATAATTCAAAATAATAATGTTTAGTTAAAATAAATAAATATTTAGAGAGTTTATTGTGCGTGTTTGAGAAGTGGTTAGCTAAAATAGTAAAATAAATTTGTTTTAGCTAAAATTTGGAAAGAAAAAAAATAAATAAATAGCTCATTGAGGATTCTAAAGTTATATTATGTAAGCTAAAGAATTTAATAAAATAATTAAACAAATAATTTTTTTTTTTAAAAAAATGGCACTCCCAAACTGGCCTTCAGGAATGATCAAATTACCCTCACAACAATCTTTTTTTTCTTTTTCTTTTTTGGATTTCGTTGATGTACACCTGTGAAGTTTATTTAAAGGTTCAAATTTTTTTATAAAAAAGAGAAAAAGTCAAAATAAATCTGGATTGTTGAAAATCTGAACCGATAATGAACGGTTCAGATAAAATAATTCTTACTGGAGTTCAAAATCCCTTGGGTTTAATTATTCTGAACTTTCTGAAGTTCAAATTATTCTGAGCTTTCTGTACTTTCGTCAATCCATGAGTAAATTTTTTCCAGCACTGTTAGAGTCTTCTCTAAGAAACGTGGGGCCAACGTCTGGTTGGCGTGCAGTTGAATAAATGCTTTTTGGAAAGACAAACAACTTGGGCTTGTTTGATAAGCCACAGACAATCAGACATTACAGAATAGTGGCCGCCGGCCGGTACTATTCACAACGGATGGACGAGAAAGTTGGAGCAGATTGACCCTCCAAGGACTTCAAGTCTTCAATGCATTACCGGTCAAGCTCCGCTAGGATTTTTTAAAATTATTTGTTAAAATTTTAGAAAATTTAAATAGGTAGTTGTGAAATAGATATACTTGACCAAATAAAAATTAAAGGACAAATGTCATCGTGCTATTGGCAGGATTTGTAGTAATTTTTTTGTATTATTATTCCTTCTATAGTAGAAAAAAGAAAAATCCACTACTACCTTTTACAAATTATGCAATTTAGGCCGATTTTAGCATTGAAACGCTTGAATAATGTCACGTGTTAAAAAAGTAGCATGTTACAGTTGATAATTGAGTATATTTTCATCATATTTTACTTTATATGTTGTAAAAAAGCTTTGAGAAAATAAATAAATAAATTTGATTTTATGAATAAGAAGGGTATCTGCAAAAGTGAAGATGAATCATTTTTGGAGTAATTTTTTTTTTTTTGGTAACTTCGATAACATGTCACATTTTTAATATGTAGCATTTTCTAAGTATTTTGATTACAAAATATGGCTTAAATTGCGTAATTTGAGAATTTACAATTTCTTTAAAATTGTAGGAGATTCTTATCCAAAAAAAAAAAAAATTGCTTAGAGTGGCGTTTGACACCCACGGCTAAGATAATAGTTCAGCCACCCTCGTACCATTTTTTTAAGGTGGCCAAACCACTGTTGTAGCTAAAGGGAGTGATTCCACCACCCAACAAACACCCCAACATCACTTTTTTTTTCTCTTATTGTGAGGATAGATAAAACATATTGCATCCTTGCAATACTCTAAATATTATTTAAATAATTAAATAAATATTTTTTTATTAGTTTAAACTTATGATGCAATTGTAAATTACTAGTTAAGTAGGTAGAAAAAGGTTGAATTAACATCATGACAAGGAGAGGAAATTGTAGATTTTTATGCAATTTCTTCCTTGAACAATTTGATACGTTGCAATTTGGAAGTTCACTGAGCAGTCATTAATTTTTTTATTTAAATAATAATAAAAAATTATTGATGTGATATAAAAAGTAAAAAAGAAAAGAATGTTTTGAATTTGATGTTTTTTGGGAAAGGTAAAAGTGAAGGGAAGGGGAAGGGGAGAGAGTTAGTAAACGGGACCATTATTATTATACGTTGCAACCTGGAAGTCCACTGAGCAGTCATTGCAATTTGATTTCTATGAATTGTTAAATCACACCATATGTCCCCTAAAGATTCTTCATCCAATTCCTTTTAAATCCCCAAAATATTCGCTCCATTCTCACTTAGACCAACCAATGGTTATGGATACTCCCAAAAAGAAAAGTAAAGTCATGGGAAAGGAAATAAGTATTCGAGAGAACTTTGTCGAAAGTGTGTCGAACTTTCATCATTTTTGAAATAAGGTACTTGAATTTCAAAACGTCTTAATTTAAGGTATTTATGTTTTAGAAAGTCTTAATTAGAAGTCATCCGTTAAGATTTTTCGTTAAATACTATCAAATTTTTTAAAATATTTGCTAGAATTTAGGTGCTGGTTAGAATTTAATGAAAAATTCTAACAGATGACCCATAATTATGACTTTTCAAAAAATAAACATCTTAAATGAAGACGTTTTTAAAGTTATTATACCTTATTTAAAAAATGATGAAAATCCCGTCCCCTTAAATAAAGTTTTATACAATATGACCTTGTTTGGTAAGAGAAGGAAAATTGGTAGCGGGAGTTAGAAGTAATAGATGTAATATAAAATAAAAACAATTTGTATAAAAAAATAAAAAACTTTTATATTGTAATAAAAAAATTTTTATTTAAATAATAATAAAATATTATTGATGTGATATAAAGGTAGAATATTTTAAAATTAATTGATTTTAGAATAAGTAAAGAGGAATCTTGCAAAACAAGCCCCATGGTTTTCTTGCGGGGCAAGTGACTTCTTTGTATAATCAATGAGCCTTTTAGCTACGGCAGCTCTTCAAGTTTCAATTTTTATTTTTTATTATATTTTTAAAGTTAGCGATGTCAGACGAAGCTACCAGGAAATACAGAAACGCAACTAATCTTGCAATTGTCCGTTGTAGCGTCCGAAGCATATTCTTCGATGACTAGACAGATTTGGAAGGTGGAACTGGACCCATACAAAACTGCGGAGATAATGGAAGTAGTTGTTGGGTTGACTAAACGCCTGATTACGATGGGAACGATGTCGTTTCCCTGGATCAGCCTGGACTGGGGCCATTTTTTTTCTTCCTTGGTGGGACACTTGGGGGATGGAGCCACGGAATGAGAGATCGATCATGGTACGTATATATTTATTTAACTTAAAATATAAACAGTTTTAAAAGAAAATTTCGAAATCAAGGGGGGGCCTTATGTATATGTATAGTTGAGTTCCGTCCTCGCCGAAGCAAACACACGTGATATTTGAAAATTAGAAAAATAAATAAAAAATAAATAAAAAAAATGTCGGATGAAGGGAGGAAAGAGATTAATTGATTACTTGGATTATAGTAAGGACAATGGGAGACAGCCATTACAACATTATATGGTGTGTCCTACCATGGACATTAGGGATGACAATCCGAAAGCAGATTCGATTATTCGCATAACACGATTATTATTTTTAAGTAAGTTATCGCGGTTATTAAATTCAGTTATTGTTTGCTATTTGCATATAAGATAATAAACTTTTTGGATAATTATTTAAATCTATATATAATATTAAATAATGCAGTTATTACTATATACATGCTTAAATAAAGTAAGATTTCACTTGTTACATAATTCATGATTATCAATCATAGATGATTATTGTCTCATAGAGTAATCGGGATTTATATTACTCAAATAAAAGAAAGAAAAAAATAAATGTAGTGAAGTATAACTTTAAGATGATAGTGAAAAAAAAAAAAAAAACTTAACATAACCTAAAGGCTCTAAACTTATCAAATTCAAAACAACATCGTTTTAGTGAGAATTTAATTATATATATATAAAGGGAATGCGGAATGGATGCAGTTAATAACTGCATACGTGTATTCTGACACCGCTATTTGCATCCGCATATGTGGATAATGAGGTTCGATAACTGTATATGCAGATAATGAATCCATGTGGTTATTATTCGCCTGCATTTTCACTCATACCTAAAGGGAACTAGACTTCTTAATAATTACTTTGAGGAGATTAAACTCCAAATATGGCCTCTATATAATTTGGTATTTCTGTTTTATGAATTGGCTACAAAGCTTAAATACAATTAGAAAATTAATTAAAATAGAGTAATGTTATAAATTATATTTTTATCATACAGTTGTTTAATAATGTTGATGTGATAGTCTCAACTAACTATTTGATAGAATAATTGTAAAATAAAAATGATTTATAGCATTACTCTTTAAAATATTGGTTTTAAGGATAATTGTATTACTGGTCTTTGAAGTTGGCCTAAATTATAAATCACTCTTTGTGGTACAAAAAGTTGATAAACGATCATTGTGGTAAACTATAATTATGGATCATTTCTTAAACTCATTTTTCATCTGCTAAATTAGCAGATTCTATTAATTTACCGAAAAATCAATAATACAATTATCCCGTGGTTTTATAACCTTCCAATTTTGGTTTTGTCGGATATAATAAGGTACATAAACAATGAGCATTTTGTTTGAGCGAGGAAAATGAAAAATTAAGAGCAGCATTAGAGTGGTGTAACTATGGGCCACGCCTAGCTGCCACCTTTTCTTTATGACAAAGTCAAACAACGTGCAATTCTTCTCGATGAAACGCTGATTACCGGTGTTCGAGATTGGTCTAAATTATAAATCACTTTACGTGGTATAAAAAATTGATGGAGAGTCACTGTGGTAAACTATAATTATAAATCACTCTCTAAATTCGTTTTCTATCTACCAAATTAATAGATTTTATTAATTTGCCCAAAAATCAATAATACAATTATCTCTTGGTTTTATAACCTTCCAATTTTGGTATTTTTTTTGGATATAATAAAGTATAAAAATAATAAGTATTTGGATCACGCCTCGTGAAGCAGAGGTTACTAGTTTGAATTTATTCTCTCATTTTACGTTAAATAAAAAAAAAAAAAAAGAAAGAGAAAACAATGAGCATTTTGTCTGGGGTGAGGAAAATGAAAAATTAAGAGCAGCATTAAAGTGATGTAACTATGGGCCACGCGGCCCACGCCTAGCCGCCACCCCTTCTTTATGGCAAAGTCAAACAACGTGCCATTCCTCTTGACGAAACACCGATTACGACGTGTGCTTATTTCCCGTCGTTTCGACTTTCGAGTGGCATGTGCTTGTTGGCCGAGATGATGCGTCGCTGACCGTTGTGCACTGTGCAGCGTGTGATGGGTCGGATGGGTCCGATCGTCGGTGGAGGACGAAGGCAGGGACTTGTGATTTGATGGAATTGACGGCGGTGATGTGAGTTGATGGTTTCCAAATAAAGGAGGGAAGTTTGAACTACGAATTGTCATACTACTGTTTAATATTTTTTAGGGTTTTGTTTTTTAAGTTTTTTTTGTTCCAATAAAAAAAAGAAGGGATTGTGATATAAAGGTAGAATGAAATTTAAATTTTTTTTGCACGGATGTTTAATTTTTAATTTTATTATATATATATTTGCAAGAAGTGTAAATAAATAAAAAAATGTTTGCCAAACGATGCCAAGTTTTGGGCCGTTTCATTATTTTACCACCTGAAAATAAAAATAAAAAAATAAAAAAGAAAAAAGAAAAATAAAAAAAGAAAGAAGATAAAAAAGAGTAAAAAAAAATTGTAACGTCTATGACTATATTATATTTTCATAAAATAAAAAAGTAAAGAAAATAAGTTTACTAAGAACACGCATTTGTTCATGCGAATACGTTCGTGCAAGTGATAGTGCCCAAATCCAAATGGCCAGCTGTTTAGTGGGCGGGCCGACGAGTGAAATCGGTGACATTTTGCATCGCACGTCTTGGGCCGGCCCTATTTTAGCTTCAGGCCAGAAGGCTTTTTAGCCTTTTGGGTTCAATCATGGATTTAGAGGGACTTACCAAACCCATGTCAAACTCAAATTTGGGCTCTAAGGCCCAAGTTTAAAAATACCCGTCCAATTAAATTCTAGGTTTTAATTACTTTAAGAGCATTCACAATAGGCTTTTCCAATTTTCTCTAAATTTAACTATAAGAAACTACTAAGCTAGCCACTTTTCAAATTCACTAAATATCAAACTCTCTTAATATTTATCTATTTTAACTAATTTTTTTTTTTATTAGTAAAAGCTATCAGAATTTAATTTCTCTCTTCAACTACAACTTTAATTCAAATCGTAGTTGTGCATAAGGAAGAAATAATATTAAAAGAAGTTAACTTTTGCCTTTCGGGCTCTATACATTTAAAGAGGAATTCTAACCAATATTAAATATAACATTAGCTTAAAAAGCCTGTTATATAATTTTTTTTGTCAAATTTTGTAGTAAAGCCAAATGTAGAGAACCCACTAAAAATTATCTAAGAATCACACATTCTGTCAACTTTTTCATCTAAATTATTAACAGAATTTGTGTCATCAACTAGTCACAAAGTCACCCGAAGTCATGTAATAATGTAATAAAGTGGACCTATCATGCCTATTATTTCCCATAATTACAATTATATCTTGAAAAATAAATAAATTAAAACACAAGAAAAAAAAAAGAGTTAGAAAGAAGCCTTCCCTCTCCTATTTCTTTTTCTTTTTATTTCTTTTTTAGTAACTTTATTATTTGTCAAAATATAAATATAATTTCGCGAGGAATGATGGGTATGATATATCCACTTTATTATATGATTGCGGATGATTTGATGACTCACTAATGTGATACATATAGGGATGCATTTGAACCAAGCCAAGCTAAGTATTTCGTTGCTGGACTCAGCTTGGCGCGACAGTATTATTTGTCTACTAGAACTCGACTCGGGCTCGAGCAGCGCTCAAGCTCAATTGACACGACAATATTATTCGTATGTAGTCTATAGACTATATAATTCATATATTATATATACGATATAGTTATATATAAATTATAGCCTTCAATAAGGATGGACTGTAAATCTCCTATTTTACAGCAACCAATTATAAGTGGACAAATCATCAAAAACCAAAAAATATAATAAAAATACAATAAACATGAAAACACTCAATCTTTTCCCAACTCTTCTATGTTCTTCTCTTAATCTCCTATGGAGGTCAAGCTACTAATACTACCGAAGTTACAAATATTGGTTTTATGAGGTGGTGCTGGGTGATTCGTGAACCAACCCACAAACCAGTGAAACCACCCAATCTCTTCGAGCCAACGCTGCCGCCGGAATACACAGAGTCACCGTCGGAGTACGCCGAAGTCCACAACCGGAATCCGCCCGGTTTCAGATATGTGCCGGTTTGGCCAAAAACAGCACAGATCTGTGTTAGTTTCAGCAACACAGGAGGCCGATCTAGAGTTTGGGGCGGGGGAACGGAGACTCGATCAACCATGGGTCATTGCCGGAGGGGAGGAAAACATAGAGAAGGCCGTTGAATCGAGAGAGAGATTGACCAACCAAGAAAACAGAGGACCCGATCCTCTATAGGTCATCTTTGACGGAACAAGAGGCGACCTTTGGTGGATCTCAGGCCCGATTTCCAACCGATCATTGGTGGGTCAACGCCGGCAAAGCTGAGGTTGTGATTTTTCTGTGGATTTTCGGCAGTTCGTTCTGTGACCAATCTCACTGTTTTTCCGATGGATTTTCTGAATTCCTATGATTTAGTTTGATTTATGGCTGATTGGATGTTTTGATTATCAATTGGGTGGTTTTGGTTGTGTGGTTTTGGATTTGGTACCCTGTGTTGGCCGAGTTTCTGTGTGTGGGTGTTTCGGCGCACTGCCAACGACCTTGGGTTTGGTTGGTCCGGCCAAATTTGACGGGCGGCCAGACTGTAGTAGTAGGAGGATGGAGATGGTGAACTGGTGGTAGTGGGATTGGCTGCTTTCATTCCTATTCTACTTGGTTTGTGTATCTAATGTGTCAAAGTTTTATTGGAGGCCGTAAATATGGTGTTTGACGGATGGTTCGTATAGAAGGGGCTCTCAATATATTAATAAAAAACTGTACGATTTAATAAATTAGTATATATATATATATATATATATATATATATATATATATATATATATATATATATAAACCTTTATACTAACATATTAACTTAGTATGTTAACTATTTAATATGTTAGTATATCAACTAACTAGTTAATGGTATAGTTGATATACACTAACATGTTATATCACTATTCGATAATATATTAACATAGTAACCTATAGTTTGTATAATTAATATACATTAAGACATTAACATTTAGTATACTAACTAGTTATGTACTTATGTTATAATTATTAATTAGTAACATATTAACATATGTTGTATAGTTTGTTCTATCATATATGTACATAGTCATGTGGGGTAACTAGTGTATATATATATATATATACATACATACACATACTAACATTTGGATACGGTATAATAGACTTAATAGTAAACATATTATTCAATAGTTATTATAGTATATAATAGGGAAAAATACAATTTAGCCCCCTAATCTACCAGTCATTCTCCGGATAGCCTTCCGAACTATCAAGATTTGGACTGTGGCCCCTCAAATTACCAAAACCTTTGAAAAATGCTCATTTTGATGAAAGATGCCCATAATACCCTTGCCACGTGTCATTTTTCAATTAAAATTTTTAAAAAAAAATTAGAATTTTTTTTTAAAAAAAAATTTAAAACTAAAAAAAAAAAACTAAAATTTCTTCTTTTTTATTTTTAAAAAAATATTGCGATCGACCGGATGACGTACTGCTTCTTTCCAGCATCGTTGTTGGGCATGATGCACGCCTGCAGCTCGGTGAACTTGTCCTCGGCTCTCCGAATGTGGACGTGGCTAATTTCCTATCATTCGATGTCTATGATATTGATCTTTCGAAGGTTATGAACGATTCCAATTTGAATTTTGTGTTGTTACAAACGACGAGCAAGTCTATCATCGTTGTGGAATACCTCGATCGGTTTCTGATGGAAAAATCAATGGCCGTGAGCTTGTTTGTCGATGTTCATATCTATTTTCCTCTCTGTGATTTTTTGGCATTCAAAACGTTGGCCAATAGCTACTTGGGACTCAAGGATTACAAGCTTTTGTCTCAGGTGGAGGATATTTTCCAGAGCAGGGCGTGATTGAGCCTGGCCGAGATCAGCGAGCTGATGATTGCGAACAGGAACCCGCTTAGCCGGGCTATAAAATCGGTCATCATAGAGTTGCAAACGGACGGAGACTGGAGAGGTGTGGGAAGATAGGGTCACGGTTGGGAAAAAACGCCAGCCCAAACACCTTTTTTTTTTTTAAAAAAAAATAGTTTATTTTTTTATTTTTAATTTTTTGTTTTTTTTAATTGAAAAATGACACGTGGTTGGGGTATTATGGGGATATTTCGTCAAAATGAGTATTTTTCAAAGGTTTTGGTAGTTTGAGGGTCAAAGTCCAAACCTTGATAGTTCAGGAGCCTATTCGGAGAATGACTAATAATTTGGGAAGGCTAAATTATATTTTTTCTATATATTTAAAATATGAAAATAAAAGTAAAATAATAGCGGAAGCGCAAGAGAAAAATAGCCCACCAACTCTTGGGTTAAGAAAAACAATAGCAGTAATTAGGCCAGCACTGATTGAAATAAAAATTACAAAAGCAGCAGTTACATTTTCTAAAAACCAATTGTGAATTGTGAATAATCAAGTACAAAGTATTACCCATAAATTAAAACAAAAAATGATTTCGCTAATAGCGAGGTCAGAGTCTCCGAGCTTCTTGTACTGCAACGCGCTCTTCTCGTCGAGTTTGGCGCAAATGCGAGTCTTCCTGGCGAGCATTCTAGTTCTAACATGGCGGTGTGTTAGAGAGAGGGCGCGAATGGAGTAGAGGATCGAAAGCAGGCACGACAGAGAAGGAGGTGGAGGTGGAGGAGGACCATGGGGCCATTGGGTAAAAATAATGGCCTTATCGCAACTGAACCGTTTGAATTCGATCTCAGCGAGCGTGAGACCACTCTGGCTGTGTGGGTGTGACCGTGTGAGCTTCTAGCTTGGAATGTGAGCGTCCGCGTGTTTATGAAATGGGAATGGCGGCCCTTTTTTGGTCATAATCATCATGCTTCGGGCTTTGTACAATTGGGTAAAACCGGGCTTGTTCATGTCCTACTGGGCTTCAGTTTCGGCTCAATACCTTTTCAATTTCTTTCATGTACTTTTTCTTTCAATTTCACGTCTTATTGTTGCTTATATAAAAAGAAGTTTTTCCAAACTAAACAATCGACTCTGTTACAATAATCACCAAGGATCCGATTATTTTGACGTAAAATATTTTCGGTATAAATTATTTTTTTGAAAGATGATTTTTAAGAAAATGATTTCAATTGAAAATATTTATTGGTGTTTCGCTCATATGGAAAATTAGTGATGAAAAGATGGCGGCCGAAGGAGGGCAACGACTTTCGACTAGGGGTGTAATTCTGGACCAGTTGTAACCGGTAGGGAAACTAGCTCCGGGCACTAACCAGCTCTGAGTAACCGAAAAACCGAAAAACTGATTTGGTACCCGGTTATTTATAACTGGGTATCCGGAGCCGGAGCTGGCTATTTATTTCCTAGACACCCGATTATAACCGGGTAATGGACTCCGGCTATATATATATATTGAAAATGAGCTTTTTCTTTGGGCTAGGCAAAGAACCGGTCCAATATCGTTCAAAATAAGGGTCCTTGTAAAGTTGTAAAACACACTAACCTCGAGCCTCACCCTTATGTGACCTTGGTATACTCACACATGTCGCACAAATCCCACTCTGACTTTTCATTTCTTCCTTCTTCTCCTTGAAACAAAATTTATTTTTATGAATCCCTAATGCTTTTCCTATAATGTCTTTTTCCTTCATCCTTCCTCTTGTCAACAGATCATTTTCAATCACCGTAAAAAAACTCCCCTTTTGCCTAGACCCCTAACAAATGATAAGAGCCATAGGCGGTGGGCAACGCCGCCCAAAGGAGTCGTTCAACCCACCGCCACCGTCGACCCCTCTGGAGCACCTCCGCCAGTTCGAGCGAGACTTTGACGCCAGCTTCGCCAACAGCCGGCCTCTGTCGACATGGGCCGCGCTCCCTCCACTGCAGCTTCCTTTGTGCTGTACAAGAACCAATCTTCTTCCGCCTAGTTTACCACATTGGATTTGGTTGTGAATTTTTGTTGTTTGGTTGCTGAGAAAATGTGGAAAATGAACGGAATTGGAATTCTGGCTGCTGTTTGGTTGTTTTTCATTGTTGTTTTTTTTTTTTCCTTTTTTTTCAAGTATCTGGTTCGGATAACCGAATTTACCCCTAGTAACTGGGTAATTCCCGATTAACCGGGGTACTCGGTTCCTGTTCCTGTTACTGAAATTCAGTAACTGGGGACCCCGGAGCCAGTTTCAGGTTATTGGGCAATTACCGGGAACCGGCTCCAGGTTTACACCCCTACTTCTGACGACCTTCGACTGCGGTGTTTGGTGATTATCGACAAAGACAGGGAATGAACTATGAGAGTGCGTGTGAGAAAGAGGTCGAATACTGTGGGTTAAGACTTGGAAAAGTGTTTACGAAAAAAAAAAAAACCATTTTACGTAGCTCAATGAAGGTTTTTCTGGTCAACCGAAAATATTTTCAGTTAACCAAGATTTTCAGTTGTACCATACACTAGAAAATAGAGAAAACGTTTTAAAGAAAATGTTTTATGTCGAAACAAATAGAACCTAAATGAATTAATTATATTAAGAGAAAAATATAAAAAAGTACCATCAACTAACAGTCGATTTTAAAATAATCTCATGAATTTTTAAGTGTGTTAAACAGACCCATCAAACTATCAATGTGTGACAAAAATGTCACTTTTTTTTTTCCCTGATAATACTCTTATTCTCTTAAAAAATAAAAAACAAAAAATATTTATTAAACAAAAAAAAATTGAGAAGCACTAAATTTGTTTTTAATCATATTAAACAGTGATATATGAGAATATGAGAGACTAGAAAGTACAAGACATTTAAACACTGCCTTAAGTAATCTAATTTAATTCTAATCGAGACACATATGATTTTTCATCATTATATGTGTGCAGTAAAAAATGCAAATAGCCTTATACATGAAGAAAATAATACAATGGTAAGTACATGCTACAATCACTTTAAAGAAAAAACAAATAAAGCTCCAAAGGAAACACCATGAGATGTGACATTTTCGTAAGACCTTCAACTTTTGTCTACAAGATTTATATTTCCTTTTCACTTTTACATATAAAAAAAAGTCTTGGATTTTTAAAATTTGCCCTTCTACAAGCATCTTCAAATTTTGTGAATATCATAAAAAACATTTCTCAAAAATATTCCTATAAGGTCCCATTTAATTAAAGGATATGCTACCAGCAAGCTTAACAAAAATTTAACACTTAATCAAAACTAGAACCAGAAAATTCATCATGTATCATTATTCACTTTGGCAAAACATAACTTCTCAACTAAAATTAATTCCTACCAAGACAAATGGAGGACTCCAATTGCAGCAATTAGGGGTGAAATAATCGCTCCCTAATAACCACCTATAACCGCTAACTGCAAAACCCTAAAATCGCTGTTAAAAGCGATTGGAAATAACTGCTAACCGCCCTAGCGGGGAGGTTAGCGGTTTTTACATTTATATATATAATTATTATTATTTATTTATATGAAATGACATTGTTTTGGTGTTTAACACCAAAACAACGTCATTTCACCCTAAACCCCCTCAAAAAAAAAAAAAAAAAAACCCTCAAGTCTCATATTTTTTTCTCATTTCGTCTACTCTCAACCTCTCTCTCATGCCGCCAACATCGAACTCCTTTCTCTCTCTCTCTCTCTCTCTAAAGTTCAAGTCTGAATCTCCATTCTCTCTGTTTGTTTCCTCTCTTGGGTTAGTTGGGTTTTTGTGCTTTAAAGTTAAATTTTGAAGAAGATCAATCTGGGTTTTGTATGTTGATGAGCTTGATTGATTTTTTCATGGATTTTTGGAAAGAATTTTTCGTGGGTCTTTGTGTTGAAGACTATATGATGTTTTGTTTTGTTTTTTTAATGTTTCATTTAATTTGATTGTTTAGGAAAGGTAGTTTGGATCTTTTGGGTTGAGCTTAAATGGATGATTTTGATGTACGCATTTTATGATGAAGTTAATTGCTAGTAGACTATGGAACTTGTCCCTATCTTTTTGTATGTCACGAATTGGTCCCAAGTTATGGTTAGAATATATATGGATAATAGTTTTAGATTGATTCTTTTTGGTGTGGCCGATTGAAAGAAAAATGGTAGAGATGAATTTATGATGAATAATGGTATCTCATTGACGCAACTGTCAAATTTATGCCATCCCAAAAGCTCCAAAGTACGTACTTTTGACAATACAACACCTTTTCAGAAACCCTTTTAATTTATCACCATCCAACCAATATTTACAACTTTAAATGATCTCTAGATAAGTTTGGATCCTACGATTTGTTGGAACCATATAATTATTTTGTGTTGGAATAATTCATGTGAGTACGTACGTAACTGAGAGATTCAATTAATGATATATTAAGTCCTAATAAATTAATAATAATAAATGATTAATTATTAGAACATTGATAAAAATCTTAAGTTTTTTTTTTTTAAAAAAATAAATAAATAAAGTATTGATGTTTTATTCTTGTGCTAATGCTTGCTGTCAATAAATTGGTTGAACTGGTACGTGGCCAGGAATAGTCTTGTTTTTTTTGGAGAGGAGTGAAGTCTTGTTTTAGCCTGTTTTGAAGCTTTCAAAAAGGTATTGATATTATTTACAAAAAAAAAAAGAAAAGGTGCCGATATTAATGTTCATAAATCGAGCTACTCAGCGCCACCAAAATGGATGTATGTGACAGAAAAATGAAAATGATGGTTCCAACTTCCCTCATCCCGCCAGGCCATTAGCCATATTTCCATCATTCTCGCCTTCAAGGGGAGGATAACAGTCTTTCCCAGTTTTTTCTAATTAAATTTTCCTTAAATTCACACTTAAAGTTAGGAAAATCCGATACAAGTAAACCTAAATCAACTTATACAAAAAAAAAAAGAACATGAATTACGGTAAATCAAATAGGAAATTAATGTACCAAATAAAACAAATACGGTAAATCAACATATACGGTAAATGCCAAAATATATTCTCAACATATTGTAATTGTTGTGGGTTTTGGGATTGTGGACTTGGGTCGGTTTGTTTGTTTATGTTTGGTGCTAAATTGGAGTTTTAGAGGCTTTAAGATTAAAGCTTTTGGGGTTGATTTCTGTATTAAAATGTTGTCTTCTGGGTCTGCATGGTGTGTAGTTACTTGTCATTGACACTAATTCACTTGTCAGTAGCATGTGAACGGCAGGAAATTTAGCCAAGTGGTGCATTTTATTTAGCAATTTCAGTTTAAGTCGATTCTTTGCGTCGATTTATGGTGCTTACTTGTAAGTAACACTAGTTCTAAGTTGATTTTGTACTCACTTAAGATAATTACATGTTAAGGATATTTAATTTAGCATGATCACATGTTGATTTTGTACTAATTTGACATAATTTAGGTTTTGTTATAATATATATATACTACAAAAAAAAGACAATTTGGCGTTGTTTAATTAGCGGCGTTTAATGCTCTATAAGCGTCGCTAACTAATTCGCGACATTTAATTCGCAACGTTTGTGTTATGCCGCGATAGTCCAGTCGAGAAAATAAATTCACGACGCTTTTGGGTGAAGCGTCGCGAATTTAGCGGCGCTTATGAAGTAAACGCCGCTACCATTTTAGCGGCGTTTGTATAGCTTATAAGCGTCGCTAATTAGCGGCGCTTGTTATGAGTCGCGAAAAAAACGACGCTAATCTGGTTAAAAATACCGGCCATAATTTGCTATTTCCATTTAAAATGTTTGATAACCTGTCTTGTGTTTTTTCATATAGATGATTACTTAAAGCTTTTATCAGCCACAAACAAGCAAAGATATATTGTTCAAAAAGCAAAGCAATACATTATGAAAAGTACTTTAATCAAGACAATAACATAAATATTTTAATTGTCATATAATTATAATCCAACATTAAGTACAACTAGTCAAAATGATGCAAAAAACTTAAAGAGTACATATAGTCTCCACCCTTGAAGGCTTGAACAAAACATTAAAAATAAATATTAAAATGATTCTTTCTTCCATCAAATTTTGTCCAATCCACTGCATGTCAGCATCTACCTGGATAAGAAATAAAAGAATTCAGAACAACACCAACAAAAAGGTAGGGAACATATATATCCAATTATCCATAACCAATATATATATGTAAGTAGAAGTCACATTGCCATCAAGGAAGCAACATAAATTACATTAAGGATAACATAACTAACATAATGTATAACTCAAGTTGGATCAATGCTAATACAAAAAATGAAAAGCAAAATATGACAAAATGATCTACTTGAAGATCCAAATTAACCATATCTTTAAACAAGGAAAATACTAATGAGCTTGAAGATACAAAATTACATTTCACATTCCTCATGTTAGTTATTGTTTTCCAGATCATGATACCCATTTCACTATACATTTCCATGGAGCTTGAACATAACGTATAACTCAAGTTGGATCAATGCTAATACAAAAAATGAAAAGCAAAATAATGTATAACTCATTCTAGTGTGTATTACAGATACTGTCAATAACATAAACATACTAAAATCAGTATCTAAAGGTTATAAAGAGAAGTAGAAGTCTGAGAGAGACTTACAGAAAATTAATTTGCTGTCTCTGAATATGGGCACGCTAGAGCAGTCAAGTCAATATACATGTTCCATTGCTCATTTAGGCTCCCAGATTAGTATCATATGGAATTCTGTAAGATAACTGCAAGTGTTAAATGAAATTGAAGTTTTAAGTTGAAAATCCACATATTCTTTCTTCAATCTTCAGTCATAATTAATTCGCTTCTGTTTTGTATTGGTATCACATTGCAACAGTCTACAGATAATTCACATTCCTTGTTATATACCCCGTAAAACAATTAAATCCAAAAACAACAAAATTATAAGAGTAATTAATTAAACATTCACGCAAAAGTACCTTGCTAATGTACTTGAAAAAAAAAAAAAAAAAAACAAAACAAGAAGAAAAAAAAAGGTACCTTCTTAATGTCAATTCACAAGTCCTTGGTTAAGCTATATATCTGTACAAAGGAAGACTAATCCCAATATCTTCCTAAATTCAAATTTCAAGTCTCTGTGTACAATCCTAAAATTTTATGCATTCTATTCCTTTCATCAATAATTAAAACAAAAACAAGAAATCAGAGACAAAAAGAAAAAGTTTCGCACATTATTTGCAGAAAATAAATGTTTAGTATTTGACAAATGGCGTCACAAGACATGAATGTTTAGTAATTGTCTTTCCTTTTTTTACCGAAGTCCATGAATGCAAACATTGTTATCCCACATGACATGCTTCATACCCTCGGCAATATGTTATCTCCTAATAATTAGTTTTTTTTTTTTTGTCATTTATTGATTTATTTGTTCTTGGTACTGTTGTTACAATTACTATCATTTTACCATGATAAGATATTTTGATCGAGCTTCAAGCCCCCGAACAATCTTATTATGTCCATAAGAACCAATAAATTGATAAAAATACTGGTGAAGAAAAATCTAGTATTTCCAGTGGGAAGTCTTTTGATATAATTTGGTGGAAAATTATATTCTAATTAACTTATTTCAAATATTTTAGATTTTATCCACAGAAAGAAGTCACTAACTTTTCTCACGCTGATAGTTGAGCACTTCAAATGAGAAGCAACTATTATTGCCACTTGCTAATTCATAGCTGATTCTCTGGAGAACTTGAATATTGCTGATTGGTAAGTAGAAAGAGGGATACCTATATCTCAATTTTCATGTTCCAGATAACTGTTATGAGCACTATTAGATATTATTCCCCAAATCTGAGAATATCTTTGGATGTCAAACAAAACAAATTCTAAAATATTCTCAAGGAGACATAAACACATTGACTTTCTATTAAAGTCTCTAGCTTACATTCTTGTCAAATCATACAACTGAGATTAATGTAGGAAAAAAATTCCAGACTCCCTTGGCACAATATTGAAGTCAAATACTACAGTACTGAGTACACTCAAAATGGTATTATTATCAAAACAACTCTTGTTATTCATCAAAAAAAAAAAAAAATATCAAACAACAACTCTTGTTGCAAATCCACCAAAAAATAAAGATAACAGGTTTGAGGGAGGCAATAAACTGTAGTATCCACATAACTACATAAATAGGCCACTAGTTTGTTCCCATAACAATATTAAGTACTCATTTCTTCCTAGAGAGTTTGCAAAGCAACTTACACTGAGCAAAACAGCAGTTCCCAGAGAATAAGCATCTTTAAATGTCACATATGCAGTACAAGCAGATTCACCAGATCTGATTTTTATAACAAAGAAAGCAACTTCCAAATCAGACAGATGTCATAATTCCTATTAAGGTTACTAATATGTGTTCAATTAGCGCTATAGAACTTATGCCTCACAATTAGCGCTATAGAACTTAACGAGTCTAATTTCAACTAGAATTGAACCGAACCAAACCAAACCTAACCAAATTTACTTTGTTCACCGATTAGGTTTAAGAGGAAGGATTAAAAAAAAAACAGAGAAAAAGGCTAATCAAGAACAGAGCAAAGATAAAACATCACACACAAGGCTCAATGATTCAACCCATCTCATGTTATATGAGGTTAAAAAGTGACCGGCCCAAGGCCCACCCCATATGCCACTTTTGAAAAATACTTCTTCAAAGAGTTTTGGGCAGAAAGATTTGTTTAGTATCTCACTATCTCTGTGGCTATTTGTGGTTGTGTGTGGGTCTCTGAACACCTAACGTAAACACTAAAAAAGAATCATCAGTTTACACTCATCGGTTCAACCTAATTAGAACTGGAATGGCTGAACAACGCAGAACAGATTATATCCATCTAAGCAGACTGATTCCAAAAAATATGCAGAACAGAAAAACCATACAAATCAGCAAAACTAGAGGACTAAACAGCCTCTTTATGCAGTCTATACGTCAGGTAAATCAAGAAAATTAAGCATCCATTTCAGTTTCTTCACTCTTTAGAGGCCATGAAAAGACTTTAACAGTAAAATCAAAACCCAAAACATCATTCAAAAATCTGAAATTCAAATCAAACAACATATATATAAAGAAATACCCAATGTGAAGCAAACCCTAAAAAATAAGGGTTGAATCATATTCTTCAGAAGGAATGGAAGTTCATACCTTTGCAAGAAGGATTGATCTAATCTAATTCCTTGAAAAAATTTCTAGGTTTGAGAGAGACCGAGACAAACTGACTGAAACGCAAGAGATGGAAAGATGGAGAGAAAAGGGAAAAGAAAAGAAAATGCAGAAGTGTAGTACTGTGCGTGGGAAAGAAAACTTAAAATTAAGGTGGGAAAGGCTATAATAGGCGCTCGCGCGCGGGGTGAATTTCAGTGCGCGCGTATGCAGACCATTATTTCATTTTCCCGTCATTTCTAAACTCAAGCGACGGGAAAAAATGAAAATTAGCGACGCTACTGACTCAAGCGACGTTATTTTACGTCGTTTTAGAAAAGCAACGTAAAATCACGTCGTTTGTACTTTAAACGACGCCAATTCATCTATTTAGCGTCATTTCCGTTAAACGCCACTGATATAAACGTCGCCAATACCCATTTTTTTTTTTTTGTAGTTAATTAGCTAGATTTTGTACCCATTTGATATGGTTATATATACAGTAAGCCCAAAACTATGTCAACCAAATTTATTCTAGTCGATTCTTTAGTGATACTAATTTGACATAATTTCTTTTAGTATTTTGGTCTTTGATCTTACCTTACTTTCTAGCTTTCGGTATATTTGAATTGATATGTGGACTATAAAATAAAACTGCCTATCTTGAAAATGCAGAAATTAAGACTTTATTAGTACAATAGGTTGTATCTAATATGTTATGCTGGTTGGTTGTTAAATACATTTTATCATCTATCTAATAACATATGGATGACACTCTTAGTGATGTAACTAACCTTGTTATGGTAGAGGACAATTCTGAAACACCTTCCTTTATAAATGTTGGAAGCCCTGTACCTTCCCTCCAATTAGTGGTGGGCAAATTATTCGATTACCGACTACCGAAAACTCACCGACCGCCACCGAACCATGCACCTATGACCGCCTACCGCCTACCGTATATTTAAAAATTCAAAAATTGGGATAAATTATTTTTTTGAATTATTAGTCGGTCGGTATAGTAATCGGTGAAAAGGTGATTTTCTTCGAGTATCGACCCGACCCTACTATTTCAAAACGACGCCGTTTTACTCTTTATCAAAACGACTCCTTTTTTATAATGACTAAAACGGCGGCATTTAGATACTCTATATATAAGATTTTTTTTCCCAAACCAGAAACCACAATTCGCAATTTGCTGCTGAAGGCCAACACCGCTAACCCTAGTTCGAGCCATCGAGGTAACCATTCCCACTCTTTTTCTCCATTTATTCTATTGTCATTCAACACGTGTTTTGGCTAGATCTCTTAATTGTTCATCGACCACGCCCAGGTGAAAGAAGTGCAGCAGCATCACTGGTAGCAAAGCCTCGATTTTTCATCTCAAGATTCTCAACCTTACTATTTTATGTAAGCTTCAATTTAATCCATGTTTCTCCTTCCTATATCATGTGGATGTGAAGGTTAATATGCTGCTAGCGATTCCTCCAATATTTCTGGGCTTCCCTATTAGCATCCTTCAACTTTCGTGAATTATCCGAAAATTCCTATACTCGAATTACCCGAGTTTTTCGAATTATTCGAAAATTTCAAAAATATTCTTTCTCGACAAAATTTGGGTAATTGCCCGATTTACTCAACTATTTCGATCGAAAGTCTGTGAAGGGGTTTCCGACACCGACTTACTCGATACCTAGGCCTACCTCCAATCACAATAGTCACAATTTAAAAAAAAAATTAAAAAAAAAACCTGAAAATCAATTCATTGTATGCAATCACTTTAAAAAGGTGGAACCGGTTGACAAGAAGAACCCTAAAGCTATGTGCAATTACTGCAATAAGTTGATAGGGTGTCACTATAAGAGAAATGACACTTCACCTATGATGACCCACCTTACCTCTAATTGCCCAAACTCTCCATTTAAGATATTGAAACTACCCAAAAACCAAACATTGTTGCAAATGTCATTTAAGAAATCGGTAGAAGACTCTAGTGGTAACCAAATGAGATTCATTAAGTATGATTCGAACAATGTAAGAAATTTGGTTGTTTGGTATTTCATCAAAAGTAAGCTGCCATTTAGGCATGTGAAGAATGATGGGTTTAGAGAATTGATGAATGGAATTGAACCTAGGTTCAAAGTACCATGTTGTATTACTTTACAAAAAGATTGCATGAAACTATATGAAGAAGAAAAGTTTAGGTTGAAGGCTTTTCTGAGCGGTAAAAGTGTTTGTATCACTACCGATACATGGACATCCCTACAAAATATAAACTACATTTGTGTTACTGTTAGCTTCATAGATTCTGATTGAACAATGCATAAAAAAAAATACACTCAAGTTTGACCAAATTTCCAATCATAAGGGTGAAACTATTGGAAGAATGATAGAGAGTTCATTGATGGAGTGGGGCATTGATAGTGTGTTCACTATTACAGTCGACAATGCATCAGCCAATTATGTGGAGATTGAGTATATAAGGATGATCAAGGATAAGAGTTCTACTATTTTGGGAGGACAATTTCTGCTCATATTTTAAATCTTGTTGTAAATGAAGGCTTGAAAGACTTAGGTGATTGTTTTTCTAATATAAGGAACGTAGTGAGATATGTGAGGTCTTCACCGGAGAGGATGACAAAATTTAAAGATTGTATAGAGAGGGAAAATATTCAATGTATAAAGATGATGTGTATTGATATTCCAACTAGATGGAACTCTACATATTTAATGTTGAGCACCGCTGAGAAATACCAAAAAGCTTTTGACCTATTGGGGGAGGATGAGCATAATCATTTTGTTGTTCCTCAAACTATTGATTGGGAAAATGCTAGGGCATTTGTGACTTTTTTGTAAACTTTTTATGATGCCGCATTGATGTTCTCCGGTTTAACTTATGTCACCTCCAATTCATATTTTATGCAACTTTGTATTATTCAACATACCTTGAATGGTGGTTGTCTCAGTCTTGATCAAGTCCTAAGTTCTATGACTTTTAATATGAAAAATAAATATGAAAAGAATTAGGGGACTATGAATATGATCAACTTAATGTTGTATGTTGCTTTTGTTCTTGACCCACGTTCCAAGATGAAGGCGTTGGTGTTTTGGTTGAAAAAATGAAATTGGCCTGTGTGGGAGGATCAAATAGAGGCAAAAGTGAGAGACCTCCTGAATCGTTTAATTGGGCAATACAATAAGTTTTATGGGGGGTCATCTAACATTGTTGTAGATACAGGAAGATCAAATGTCAATCCATTGAATGTTCATAATGATGGTAGTAAGGAAGATAAAGAGAGACAATTTAGAAAGATATTTTCCCAACACCTTGTGGCAGAGAATGACTTGGAATGTAGGTCAAAGGTGGATCGATGGGTGTGAAGCAGATATCATAGATTTTGATATCTTAACTTGGTGGAAGGTTAATGCACCAAAGTTTCATACTCTTGCAGAGATAGCCCTTTTTGTATTGGCCATTTATATTTCCAACGTTGCCTCTGAGTCCGCCTTTATTAACGGAAGACATGTATTGGATCTCTTTAAAAGTTCATTGTCTCCACTTACGTATACCGTTGATGCCTTGATTTGCACACAAGACTGGTTAAAGAACCGCTCAATCAACAATGATGAAGAGTTGGAGGACTTTATGGAAAGTTATGATGAGCATGATAAATGCTTATGAATGAGTTATTTATAAATTTATTTCACTTACTTTTCATTATTTATTTATTTAACTCAAACTTTTTCTATTGTAGATGGGCTTCACAATCAACCTTCAAATTTAAGGACTGAAACATCTTATGCCTAGAGGAAGGTTATCATTTTTTGACTTGTCATGATATTTATATTACAATACAATTACTTAGTTTGTCAATTTTTTTTAAGTTTATAATATTTCTTATTGTTATCTCCATAGAATTTTGCTAGAAGACCAAATGAGAGTAGCGTCATTATCGTTTTTTTGTTGTTATTATCTTATTGGTTGAATTTCTCTACAAAACTTTATTTGTTTGAATCCACTTGAGTGGGAATGACAGTGGATGGAAGTGGAAGAGTGGAAATGGATCAAACTCAACATAAACATATTCACTTCCACTTCCATACGCGTCAACATATATAACCCACTAAGTATCTCTTTACATCTTATTTCCAAATTCTTATTAATTGTGGTGTGTACTAATTCTTATTACTTCTGTATCATTCATCCTAGCTGCTAAGTCTTGAAATAAATTCCCAGGATTCTATTGCTAATCAAGATAAAAAAAAAATTACAAGGACTAATTTAACAATATATATATATATATATATATATATATATGTTAAAAAAAAAACTACCTTACAATTATCTCTTCCACTGTCGCACTTACGCAAAAAGATCAAAGAATTCAGAAGTGATTCAAACCTGGTTGGCTAGGTTTTCTTAATTAGTGCAAGTAATACCACCTGACTTTGCTCGACTTCTTCTCTCATATTAAGCCAAATTAACCAGGTCGATCATCACGTAAATGATTCTTGAATTAATCATTGTTATGGACATTGCTTATACTTTCTAATAAATGTTTGGATTTTTATTTTTTCCCCTCTTTTGTTGGGGGTAGAGCGAATTGAAGTAGGAAGTGTTTTGCATCAGATCTTGTTCTTGAATTCCCAAAACCTGATTTACCTACTAATTTCCCCCTAAACTACTATCGTGAGTTAAAATAAATACTTTATCATTTTTTTTTCCTTAACATACTCTTGAAGTTATTAAAAGAAAAAAAATTCAATTTGATAAAAAAAAATTAATGGGGGCTAATACGAAAGGGGTCAGTATACCCCTATTTGGTATTTTCAATTTTTCCCATTTTGTTTAATTTTTTTTTAATAATTTTAATTTTTCTTTTCAAATGTTAATTTTTTAATATATTTAAAGGTACTTTGGAAAGAAAAATGCAAAAGTGTCTAATTTGACACACGATGGTAGTATGGGGCCCTAACGTCACTTTTTAAAGTTTGAAGGCATAAATAAAAATGTAGTAGTAGTTAAAGAGACTAAAGTATATTTCCCTCTTAAAGAAATATTTTGATATGTTATAAAAGTAAAAATGGTTTTAAGTTTTTTGAATTGTTTGTCAATAATTTTATTTTGAAAATGAAAAACAAAAGTGTGAATGAGAATGAGAATGATTCAAGAAGCATACAATTTTAAGCAACAAATTTGTAGAGTTTTTATTTTGTCGAGGACAAATGTGAGCATTTCTAGTAGCCTCATCAAAATAGTTTTTTAGCTATTTTAGTGAGCCAATTTGATGAAAATCCTGAAAAATCACTTCCAGCAGCCTCACCATTTTAACCAAAAAAATTTGATGACTGAATTTACTAACCAAATTAGATGAGGCATTTTCACTCAACAACCCACTCACCAAATTTTGTTTCACCTTTCTCTCTCACATGATTAGCACACTTTTTTTTTTTCCTTTTTTCTCTCATTTTCTTCTCCCATCTCCCATCTCTCACACGATAATGTCATTATTTTATGGATATGAATGATTTTTTGTAAAAAGATTATATAGAGAAAAAATAAATAAATATGAAAAAATTATTATTTAAATGAAATAGTGAATATTGACTAGTTAAAATGGTGAGGCTGCTGGAGGAATTTTAATAAAGTGGCTCACCATAATAGAAAAAAGTGATTTTAAGTTATTTTGGTGAGTAAAATTTAGTGAGACTACTAAGAATGCTCTAACAGTATATGGATATGCAAATCCTTAGTTAAGTTAGTTTAGATGTTAGCGTGATAACATTACTTAATTACTTCTTATTTTTTGAGGGAAAATTTGGAGTAATGCATGTATTAAAAAGTTTTGGTCGAATAATGTTTCTAAGTTCTTTTTAAAGCTGAAGAACATATTTTATAATGATTTTATTTAATACATATGGGATTAAAATTTCTTCTAATTTAGGTTGAGAAATTTATTTTATTTTATTTTTTTTAATTCGCTCTATAAATTTGTCATTATATTTTTTTAATTAACGCTTAAGAAATACATGATTTATTTTTTATTTTTTTTTAAAAAAAAACTAGTAAAAAAAATATGTACTTGCTTATATGTATTTCTAATTTAATCTGAATTGGAAAATTTTCTGCCCATCTATACACGTGAGTCTAATTTAAAAAGATTAAAAAAGACCATTCAGATATCACATTTAGGCGTCAACCATGTGGATCACACTCGGGCCCACATTTGTGTCTAGAAAAGAAATGCTAAGCTCACGCGATTTTTTATTTTGGAGTAATTACCTTTTCCCTCCATAAATTACCGGCCTGTGTCATTTTGCCCACACGAACTACCACTTCGACCAAAAGAGAGCATCAAACTACCATTTTTACACACTTTACCCCCTTTCCGTCAGGAATCTCGTTAACTTGGATGAAATATGCCATTTTTTCCGTTTATTTTGATTTAAAGACCAAAATACCCCCTACAGTAATTAATAAAAAATATTAAAATTAATATATTTTTTTTAAAAAAAAAAAAAAGGAAAAGGGGTGGCGGCAGCCACCCCTGAGGTAGCTGGGTGGCCGCACGGCCTCCCCAGAACCTGGGATGGCCGCACTACCTCCCCAGAACCTGGCGGCCACCCTAAAAAAGACCTGGGGTGGCCGCGCGGCCACCCCCTTAGGACGGGGTGGGCCGCGAGCCACCCCAAAGGTTGCGGCTGCCGCCACCCACCCCTTTTCCTTCATTTTTTTTTTTTTAAGATGAGGGTATTTAGGTCATTTTTGAAATTGAGTTAGGGCATTTAAGTCTTTGAATGAATTAGACTGACGGAAGGGGGCAAAATGTGAAAAAATGGTAGTTTGATGCTCTCTTTTGGTCGAAGTGGTAGTTTGTGGGGGCAAAATGACACAGACTGGTAGTTCATGGGGGAAAATGTAATTACCTCTTTTATTTTTTATTTTTAAAAATAAAAGACTAAGAACGACCGACAGTGGGAGGTGGTGGGATCCTTGGTTGTGCTTATTTCAATGCCATTTCTGGCCATGTCGTCTGGTGGAGATGGTATGGCCTGGCCAGATCAGACTTTCAGTCTATAAAAGCTCCTAACATTCACTTCCTTGTATGCTTATCTAAGAGCTAAACAAAATTCAGTACAACATATTATGGGTTTTTCACCTTCTCTGTTTGCCTTCATGCGTTTTTTTTCTTTCAGTGTCCTTGTTTTGTCTTATATTTGCTGGCTTTTTTTTCTTTTGTGCAGTCATTGTGCCATGATGATGAGAGCTTCGCCTTGTTGGAATTCAAGGAAAGCTTTACCATCAATGTGTCTGCATCTATTGATTCTTCTGCTTATCCGAAAGTTTCGTTCTGGAAGCCGGAAAGCGGGGATTGCTGCAGGTGGCGTGGTGTCAAGTGCAACGAGGACACGGGTCATGTAATTAGTCTCGACCTCAGCAGTAGCTGTCTTTATGGGTCTTTCAACTCCAATAGCAGTCTCTTCCAGCTTGTTCACCTCCAGAGCCTAATTAATCTTGCCTACAATGACTTTAATTCTTCTCGTATCCCAACTGGTTTTAGACAGCTTTCGAGGCTAACAGACCTCAATCTCTCTGTCTCTGGATTTTCTGGTCAGATCACTTCAGAAATTTTAGAGCTCTCTAACTTGGTTTCCCTAGATCTCTCATTCAATTACGGATTGAAACTCCAAAAGCATGGCCTTCGAAGTATAGCTCAGAAGTTAACAAACTTGAAAGAACTATATCTTAGTGAGGTTGACATATCATCTACTGTACCCAATATCTTGGCAAACTTATCTTCTTTAACATCTCTATTTTTAGAAGAATGTGGCCTGCATGGTGAGTTTCCCACAATAATCTTCCATCTACCCAATCTTTCGTCTCTTGGTGTACGTGGGAGACAATCCATATCTCATTGGAAGTACGTATGCCAGAATTTAACAGAAGCAGCCACCTTGAATCATTGCGACTTGGTCACACGAGTTTCTCTGGTGAGCTACCGAATTCAATTGGTAACCTTGAGTCCTTAAAATATTTTGCTGTTGCTGATTGCAATATCTCCGGGCCAATACGGTCTTCATTTGGTAACCTTACCAAAGTAACCTTCCTAGATCTAGCAGATAATAGGTTGCATGGTTCAATTCCACAGTCAATATCTAGGCTTGTGAATCTTGAAAATCTCCGTCTAACTTATAATGACTTGAGTGGCGTGGTGGAATTTGACTTGTTTCTGAAATTCAAAGCCAATATTACATTGCTTACAAAGCCAAGTACCAGCGCAACTCTTCCAAAATTTGAAATTTTAGGGCTAGGTTCCTGTGACTTGAGCGAGTTTCCAGACTTTCTAAGGAACCAAGATGAGTTGGAGGGTTTGGATCTTTCTGGAAACAAAATTCACGGCCAAATTCCAAAATGGATGTGGAATTTAAGTAAAGAAACTCTCTGGATTTTACAACTGGATTTCAACTCTCTAACTGGTTTTGATCAACTTTCAGTTTTTCTCCCCTGGACTAATCTACGTGTTTTGATGCTTCGTTCTAACTTGCTTCGAGGGCCGCTCCCAATCCCACCACCTTCTATAATTTGGTATTCGGTCTCAAACAACAAACTGACCGGAGAAATCCCACAATTGATTTGCAATCTAAGTTCAATTGTTTTTCTTGACATGTCAAACAATTACTTGAGTGGCTTGCTTCCGCAATGTTTAGGCAACTTGAGTGACTCTCTCTCAGTTCTAAATCTACGCGACAATAGAGATTCCATGGAACTCTTCCCGAAACATTCGCAGAAGGAAACAAATTGAAGATGATTGATTTTAGCCAAAATCAATTACAGGGGCGTCTGCCAAAATCATTGGCCAATTGTGCCATGCTTGAAGCTCTTAATTTGGGACATAATCAGATGAATGATACTTTCCCTTTTTGGTTGGGCATTCTTTCGGAATTGAGGGTTCTCATTTTGCGATCTAATGGAACCTATGGTGCAATGGAAAATCTTAATAGCAATTTTGATTTCTCAAACATACATATTATTGATCTCTCAAATAATGACATTACTGGAAAGTTGCCCTCTCAATACTTCCAAAATTGAAAAGCCATGCAAATCCATGATGTTAAGGGTTTAGTGTATATGGAAGCAAATAAAAGTATCCATATACCAGGAATCTGGTCGTATGTGGACTCCTTCCCTTACTCAATGACATTTACTTACAAAGGCGCAGAAAGGGTATACGAAAAAATCCCAAATGTCTTTATAGCTATTGATTTATCTAACAATAGATTTGAAGGAGAAATTCCAGAAGTTGTGGGGTATCTAAAAGGACTTCAATTGCTCAACCTTTTCAATAACTTTCTCACAGGTCATATCCCTTCTTTCTTGGTGAACTTAACAAATCTAGAAGTATTGGACTTTGCTCAAAACAAGTTGTCTGGTGTGATCCCTTTGCAAGTTGTACAACTCACGTTTCTCGCATTCTTCAACGTCTCCCATAATCATCTCATGGGACCTATACCACAAGGGAATCAGTTTGAAACATTCCCAAACAATTCGTTTAGTGGTAATTCTGAATTATGCGGAAGCCCTTCGTCAAAGAAATGTGGAAATTCAGAAGACTCACCGCCTCCACCTTCAACCTTTGAAAAGACTCAAAACTCGATCATTTTTGTTTGAATTCAGTTGGAAAGTAGTTACTATGGGATATGGCTGTGGAATCATATTTGGGCTTCTTGTTGGGCAAATTGTGTTCACAAAGAAGCATGATTTGGTTATGAAGACTTTTGCAATCGGGCAGCCAACACGAAGAAGGGTGAATCGGAGAAGATACATAAATTAAATATATTCAGCTAAAGTGTTTCCTTGCCATTTAGCAGCAATAAATTGGCTTTCATTTTTTCCTTTAATGTTTTAGAGGGGTAATGGGTAGCGTGAATGTACTGGTCGGAAGGAATTGGTTGCCTCCACAAATATGAATGCAATAAGTTTATGTAGTACATTTTTCTCTTTCTTCTATTTTTTTTTTTTTTTTTTTTTTTGTGGTCTAAGATAATGCCTGGCATAAAGATATTAGAGGCCAAAAAGTGCTATTTTTTAAGAAAAAATACAATTTAGCCCTCTAAACTACCACAATTTCTTCGGATAGCCACCCAAACTACCAAGACATGCACTCTGACCCCCCAAACTACTAAAACCTTTGAAAAATGTTCATTTTAGAGAAATATCTCCATAATACCATTGTCACATGTCATTTTTCAATTAAAAAATTAAAAATTAAAAAAAAAAAAACAAAAAATTTCTTTTTTATTTTTTTATTTTTTTTTAAAATATTGCGATCAACCGGAGGACGTATTGCTTCTTTCCAACATCGTCGTTGGGCGCGATGCACGCCTGCAACTCGGCGAACTCGTCCCCGCCTCTTCGAACGCGGACATGGCTAATTTCATATCCTTTGATGTCTATGATATTGGTCTTTCGAAGGTTATGAATGATTTGAATCTAAATTTGTTTTGTTACAAACGACGAGCAAGTCTATCATTGTTGTGGAAAACCTCGATCGGTTTCTGACGGAGAAATCAACGGTCGTGAGCTTGTTCGTCGATGTTCATATCAATTTTCCTCTCTGTGATTTTTTTTTGACATTTAAAACGTTGGCCAATAACTACCTGGGGCTTAATGATCACAAGTTGTTCTCTCAGGTGAAGGATATTTTCCAGAGCAAGGCGAGCTTGAGCTCGGCCAAGATTAGCGAGCTAATGATTGCGAATCGAAACTCGTTGAGCTGGGCTATAAAATCGGTCATCACGGCATTGCAAACGGATGGTGACCGTAGGGGTATCGCGAAGATCGGGTCGCGGTTGGGAAATAACGCCACCCCAAACACGCATCTTTTTAAAAATAAATAAATAAATAAAATTTTAGTTTACTTATTTTTGAATTTTATTTTTGAATTGAAAAATGACACGTGTCAAGAGTATTTTGGGGATATTCGTCAAAAGGGGCATTTTTCAAAGGCTTTGGTAGTTTGGGGGGGCCAGAGTCTAAACTTTGGTAGTTTCAGAGGTTATCCGAAGAATAACTGGTAGTTTGGGGGGTTAAATTGTATTTTTTCCTATATAATATGAATGGCACTAGTAACCATATGTTACACTGTATATAGTTTATGTAAGTAATATACTATATCATGTTATATAATATAATATATAACTATAATTATATATGTCAGGTTTTATGTTGGCAAATTTAGTATCAAAATTAGTTTGGTTGCAAGTCTAAGTTAGGTTATTAAGTTGGTTCTTGTGTTGAAGTCGAAATTGTGTTGAAAATTGAAGTTTAGAGATTGTCAGTCGAAGTCCAGTTGCAAGATGTTCAAATGCAATCATGGTGCATCTAAAAAAAAAGAGTTCTAGAGAGGCTGTAACTAGCTGGTCAAACGAGGACTCCAAGAAGATTAAAGTTTGAGCTCCCGAGAGGTTCAGTCGCAAGGCAATCGATCAATTTTCAAGCTTGATCGTTTTCTAAGCATTACAAAGAAGCCACCAAGAACCCCTATTGCTAGCTCGGTTGAAGACAGTTCGAACAACAATGTTTCATAAAGAGCCACAGAGTTGTTTGGTTGCTACCTCAGTCGTATAATGATTGAACTGACGGGGTCCAGTCCAGTAGCCAATTTCTGATTTCTGTTTAATAAGCGAGCTGGACTTATAACCAGCCCACTCTGTGTTGCTTCAATAATGGGCTAAGCCCCAGCCCACTTATGTACTAGGGTTAGAGGTCCTAGGGTTCCTACGTAACTCTATTTAAGGATACTTCCCTGTAATCGTATGCATGCAATAAGATATTCTTTTCTTCTATGCGCTTGAGATGAGCTGCTGCCTGGCTTGGTGAGACGCCAAGACCACAATTTCGTACGTTTTCCTTCTGGTGCTGCGTCATGAACAAAGTGTTCATTGAAGTAGATTCGAGACACTCGGTCGAAACCATGTCGCACAACAGTCGAACAATGCCCCTAAGAAAACTATGATATCCTAGCACTTGTTTGAATGTCATTAACCCGTTCGAACGCCATGGCTTTAGACTGTAATATTCATAAACCGACTTTCACCTAAATTGTAGGTTTTCCGTAGGCTTATAGAAACATCATCATGCACGATTTTCAGAGAAACTTGAGGCCTTTGTTTTGTGAACTAAGACAGAACTATAGCATTTTTATGCCTTCAATTGTTCATCTCTCTTAAAGTTTTATCAAACCACACAAATTCCTTCAAACCTTCACCCACCGGAGTTTGGGGATTACAAGAAGTGACTCGATAGAAAAATTGGCCAAAGATTCTTAGGCTACTGTGGTAAGAGACAAGCTGGTTATTTTTCGGGGTACATATGGTTTAGTTACAAAGGTTTTGTAAGTTAAACTGCGTGTAATTTGATTTTCTATAGTGGATGAGTTCTTCAATGGGTTTTTTTACATTTTCTATGGGGTATGGAGGTGGTTCCAATTGACGGTGGAGGACAAACGCGGGACTTGTGATTTGATGGAAGTGATGGCGGCGATGTGAGTTATGAGTTGATGGTTTCCAAATAAAAGAGGGAAGTTTGAACTGCGAATTGTCATACGATTGTTTAATCATTTTTTAGGGTTTTGTTTTAAGTTTTTTTGTTCCAATAAAAATAAGAAGGGATTGAGTGGAATGAAAATTAAATTTTTTATGGGAGGAAAGTATAAAAAAAAAAAAGACAAAAAAAAAAGAGGATAAATCTATGAGTAAACGAGCAGTTTGAAATCACTCATTCACTTTTTAAAAATCAATAAGATTTTCGCGAATTTAAAAGAAGTCCCTCCATGAGTTTTCCGTCCAATCTTTTGACATCAATAAGTCCCTTGGGAGAATGGACGTTGAATTTTTTTTGAATGAATTTAGTAATAATTTTGAATGGATGTTTAATTTTTTTTTCCAAGAAGTGAAAACAAATAAAAAAAAAATGTTTACCAAACGATGCCAAACGTTTCATCATTTTACCACCTGAAATAAATAAATAAAAAACATTAAAAAAAAAAGAGAGTCAGAAAAATTGTAATATCCCAAGTAACAATTTTTATTATATATATATATATATATATAAGTCATAACTATAGACTATAGTATATGTGAGCAACTACTACTAGTATATTATATATAAATATATAATATGCTTGTATATCATATCATGCACTATAAGAGCCCCTTCTGTCCGGTCATGGCAGAAAACATGGGTTCTTTGCCCACCAATAACCAGTCGACACGTCAGCTAAAAACAATAAAAACCAAAAAACTAAAATGTTGCTGATGTACTGAATCCCTCTTACATCTTCCCATTTTTCCCTTCTCTTCGTTCTTTCTTCTTCTGTTCTTTTTCTTTCCTTTCACCGGGACACGGTGAGGCAGAGGGAGAGAGTGGGTTCGAGAGGGGGAGATCAGGAGAGTGAGATCGGGGGAGAGAGTGAAATAGAGAGAGAGAGAGAGAGAGGAGAGAGAGAGAGAGACGAACAAATAGAGGATCCGATCGACGGTGGGCCAACACCGGAGGAGCAGGAGGCGACGTCTAGTTATGGGTCATCGACCGGTGGCCGGAGGTGCGATTTTCGGTGGCTAGAACCGACTTCTGGCGAGGTAGGGATGATCCGACAGTTCCTGTGGAGCGGGGTTGGCGCCGATCGGAGCTGAGAACGCCGGAGATGCGCTGAATGGGTTCGAGAGGGGGAGATCGGGAGAGTGAGATTGGGGGAGAGAGTGAAACAGAGAGAGAGATGTTGTCCGAGAGAGAAAGAGAGATGCCGAGAGAGAGATGAACAGAGAGAAGATCTGATTGACGGTGGGCCAACGCTGGAGGAGCAGGACGCGACGTCCGGTTATGGGTCATCGACCGATGGCCGGAGGTGCTATTTTTGGTGGCCAGAACCGACTTCCGGCGAGGCAGGGACGGTCCGGGAGGTTTTGCTCGTGTGTGTTCTGCATAATTTCATTTAGTGTAATATGCTGATGTGTCTGTTTTCTATTGGAGGGCATAAAGAGCTTGGTTTCTGCCAAATCCGAACTGAAGTTATTCCCTATCACTATTGTTTATAGGTAACAATATGTTATTATATATAACTAAATAGTAGAGATTATAGCATAAGTAAGTCTAGTATACTACATATAATTAACTAACTATAATATATACTATACTTAATCATGTCATATATCATGTATATAAGTTTAAGTTCTATAAGGACCTGGCGTAAAACAAGTCTTTTTTGCCTTCCAATAACAGCTTGCCACATCAAATCGGAATACCAAGTTACTTTAACTTGAAAACAGTCAATTATATTACACCAAACCCATCAATCAAAAATATGAACAAACGATTTGCTTGATCGATGTAGTTGTTGTTGATGATGACTCAACCCCTTGAGCCCTCTCCTACTTCATCAATGAATTGCCCCTTCATAACAACACCAACCCTCAAACTCGCACCACCAAAAACCCATAAACCACCATCAATCCACCCCTTAAACTCGCATCACCACTCATTAGAGCCATAGTAGGGCCTTTGATTTATACCAGTGAAGGTGCCTTAAAGGCCTTTGAGATTTGAGCTATTTAGCTCTTGAGAGAGAGAGAGAGAGAGATATGGGTTTGGTGTGATTGGGTGTTGCTAGCTTAAAGTGTTTTGGTGTTTTAATATGATGCGTCAAGTTGTTATTGGAGGGCACAAATAACATAGTTTATGACAGGTCTCTATAACTATATAGTTATATACTAATTACTAAATATGTTAGTTAACCATGTCATATTATATACTATATGTTAATATATATACTAACTATTCAATATGTTATTGACTAACTAGTTAATAGACACTAACTCACTAACATATTAATTATCAGCATATAGTTATATAGTTAAATATGTTATAACTAGTTAAAAATATATTAATTATTTAGTTAACACTTAACAATAGTTAGTATATATTAACTATCTAGCTAGTACTTATTTTATTTTTCGTCTCTAATCATGAATAACTAATCTATTTTTCTAGTTTTAATTTTAAATTTGGTTGTGTTGACTTGTACGTCTTGAGCCCGGCCACTAGCAAAGCAAACTCTTGACAACCTCTGCGAGTCACACCCGGCTGAGGAATATCCAAACCCACGCTCAAGTAGCAGCAAAGGCTTTGTCTGGTTCAGCCGTTTAAGCCTAAACGGATATCTCTCCCAACCAATCTCATAAACTCTACTTTTTGGATTCTTGCATTTGTTCTAATTTTTACCAAGAAAAAAAAAAATCATATTTAACTTATAAGTTTTCATCTGATTTAAATTTAGTTCTTGAGTTTTTAATTTTATAAATAAGATCTTTAAATTTTACTCTAAGTTTTAAAATATTGGTTCTTCTATCACTTTACCGTCAAAATAAATGATTTTCTATTTGTCACATGTGTCTCATTTGAAACATAGGAGCCGGGTCTATCTCAGCGTCAAAATTAATAGTTTTTCATCTAAAGCTATAAATCTAGAAGATTAAGATGACAAAGAAGATGGGTTTTTTTTTTTTTTTTTAATGATTTTGCACTTAATGATATGACATCGAAATTAGAAATTGATATGAATTCTAGCTTGTCAATTGAAATACACGTGGCATATGACAAACCATTCATTTTGACAAAAAAATGATAGAGGTACCTATTTAAAATATGGGAAAAACCTAATGATCAAATTCTTGAAATTATAAACTAAATGACTAATTTCAAATCAAATAAAAATTTAAGGGCTAAATATGATTTTTTTTCCTCTATATACATATATCATGCAACTTTTAGTGCGCCCCGACGGTAACCTTTGTGAAAGCGTTTTCAACAATTAAACACATAAAACCAACATTTTGAATTTTGAATTTTTTTTTTTTTAAAAAAAAAAAAACCAAACAGTCCTATAACTCTTGACACAACTCCAACAGTTTTTTTTCAAATTAACTATTATATTTGTTTTTCTACATGTGAGTTCTAAATATCTAATAGTTGATATTAAAAAAAATTGTTAAAGTTGTACGAAAATTATAAACGTATCGTATCTCATATTATAAAGACCTTTACAAAACAACAAATTCAAGAGCTAGTTTGTATTGGTTATAACTCCTAAGGTATATATGATCGTTATGATATATAATTAAACTTCCCATAGGTAGCGCCGTAGCGATAGAATTCTTTTTTATTAACTTCCTGATATTCATCGTCCTTTCTTAATTAACTCCTACTTGCCCGAATATATATATATATATATATATAATGAAGTTTATCGAATAGTACTTTGGTAATTAAAAACAATTTAATACACCTTAAAACTCTAAGAACACGTCATTTAATTTGGCGGCGCCAAACCTAGTTTAGTAAATGCCTTAAATTGTCAAAAGAAGAAGAAGTTAATACTAGCTTTTAATTGTTTCACTAGTACTATTCAGTGTTTAGTGCTTTTTGGAGTATTAAAATTGTTAATAAACTGATGTTGTAACGTTTATCATCATGTAAGTAATTAAAATATATATATATATATATATATATTCACATGGCAGTTCATATTGCAATTATTATGTTTGATTATTCATCCAGTAGTAAAATATACATTAGGAGTAATTCTATATGTATATTAAGTATTTATCAAGTATATTATTTCTTTTAATTTGCTATTATAATTACTCATATATTAGAGTATATCACGAGTTCAAGAATCCAAACTATAGTTGAAGACTATCATAATTGAAGATTGTGACTTAATTACAGTTTAAGACTATCGCTTAGTCACTAAAGTTGAAATCTATCACTTAGTCAGACTTGAAGATTATGACCTTGTTGTAGACGAAGACTATTTGTATTATCTAATTCTCTTATAAATAAGACGTTACGCAAAAAAAATGAGAGCAAAATAAAACCTTTTGAACTTTATCATATACGCGTAAGTTATAAACGAACCATATAATTCTTTATATCTATGTATTTATATTCTGTATTATAATATTATATTTCAATATATACGGTCACTCAGACACAAATTTTCACAAAATATCATGCGTGTGTGGTAAAGATTAAAAATACAAAAATGTTAGTGTCATGGTAGTATCCCTCATGTTAGTCTCGATCTGTCAAATGTCAATCGAGATTTCCAATTTAGAGGGTGGTGAAGGGTTAAGTGCTTTATTTATATGTGTAGCCATTTATTGCGAGTTTGTCATTAGATTTTTATTTTTATTTTTAAGAAAAAGGCAATCGATCTCATCACTCACCCCCATTGCACTCGATCCATGCTAATCATTGCTCGAAATATTGTATTTTCACATCGGCCTATTTGTCAATATTTGAGTTTGTCATCAAATTTAAAAAGAAAATTAATTAGGCAATTAATCCCCATCGTTGTAATCAATCTTATTTACCCCCCATTCCATGCTGATCATTCCTCCAATTCTATTTGTCACCTTACGTAGCTTTTTTCTTTTTGAATAGTTTGTATTATTTTCTTTTTCTTTTTCTAATTACTTTTTGTTTATCTTGTTTTAATCTCTCTCTCTCTCTCTCTCTCTCCCTCCTGTTGGATGAATTGCTTTATCTAATTCTTGCCTAACACCGCAAACACGCGAAGACACAGTCATTGCTAATTATGCGGAATCATTATAAATACGACGCAGTTTAACATGATAAAATCCCACTACTTCTCTCTCTCTCTCTCTGTGTCTCTCTGTATATATACCTTTTCTTGTATTCTAAGCCTTGTCCTCATTTATAGCGTTAGAGAACTCTGATCCTCTGATTCACCCAGAAGCACAAAATGAGTTCAGTCTGCATATCAAACTGTGTGAATGACGCGCGTGACCCGCGCGTTCCAGTCAGGGCGTCGTACGTGAACCTCTACAAATGGCCGGAGTCGGACGCCGAGTTCGTGAGGTCATTCAGCTCAAGCGATCGCCGGGGACTGCAGGGGCACCCGAGGGTGGTGGACAGCATCTCATGCAGGCAGATGTACTTGAGAAGCTACAAGTTTTCGAGGAAAGAGAGCGTGCCGGAGAAGACCCAGAAATGTTTCGGGAGGGTCAAAGAGATAATGGCCGCTTCAGGAAGGAAGAGAAATCCTCGTGGGCTTCGAAGGAAGTGTTTGGCTTTGAGGAAAGTAAAGGAGTTGTCGTGCGCCGCCTTGCTTAGGATCTTCCACCGGTTTTTGTCTTGCGCTGCTAGTGTAGACGTTGTGGACGAGAAAGATTGACCTGTTTTTAATTTAGAAACAAAAACAATTAAGGAGAGTGCTGTTGGCCGGCTGCTAATTAATGTTTCTTTATTTTTATTTTAAATTATGCTGAAGGGAAAATACAAAAAAAAAAACATTGTGGAATAATATTTTATATATATATATATATATATATATATATATATATATATAGGTCGTATTTGTATATCATCTGCGTGTATTTTGGTTTTGATCTACTCTTTTTAATTCGGTTGCGAGTGATTCTGAGGATTAATGATATTGCTATGTATTTAATTAGTAGTAATATCAGTATTTACAGTTTTTCTTCTATCTCTCTCTCTCTCTCAACATACAAAGCCATGTACACAATCCAATGGTGTTTTTATAAGTGGGTCTTAATTATAAATAATTTTTTATAATTATTTATTTGAATTCTCTTAAATAATTGTGATAAAAATTTGAGAGGATAGTGAATACCAATCCAACCACGTCCACATTGTTCTCAAGTAAAGTAATTAATATCCTGGCATGCCTATGGGAGTGAAGATGGAGAAAAAGGTTTTTTTGTGTCTTTTTAGTTGTTGCAAGCGCCGGAAGGCGCGCATGCGAAAGAAAAAGCTGCTGGCCTTTCAAAGGAACAATATTATGATAAAGATATATGTTATTTGCATAATTTTTATATAGTAATGTCGATATTTTTAGTACTTTTTTTTAAATAAAAATAAAAAATTTGGACAAATGAGTATTGTTATGCAATTGTTGTACTAAGGCATCTCTATGATAAATTACAGCAGCAAAATTCTCAGTGCCGGTCATTCTTTTTCTTTTGGTCAATTATATATTTTTGCCACCATACGGCCACAAAAAGTCTCTCTCTCTCTCTCTCTCTATCTATGTAAGTGCTAAGGCAATTTCAAATCCTAGCTGTCGGGTTTCTTTTCAGATCGATCTTGGTTGAGAGGGGAGGGGGCGTTGCCCCCAACCCCCTACTCTTTTCTTTTTCCGTCTTGATTACTTGCTTTCTGTTATGGTTTTATTTTCGGCCCAGCATTGGGCTGTGAGTTGTTGGTTTTTCTTCTCTATAAGCGACTCTCTGAAAAACCAAGAGATGAAGGTGTTTTTCTCAAATTGTTTTGAGGATTTGGAGTCGATGGGTTTCACTCTACGGTTGGGATGTTCAAAGTTAGGAGCAAAGATCGGTTTTTTGTTTCTGGTGAGGCTCGGACTGGTGCGAGGAACGTGGAGGATGAATATGGGTTTTTTCTCTTGAATCTATACTTTCTGTGTTGTTTCAGAGGTCGTCGGCAATGCTTTAGGATGAAGGAATTATGATAGGTTGCACAACTTGGGGTATTTATTTTCCAAGGTGTCGGCAGCATTTTAATGAAAAAGAAGACTGATATTTGAGTGCACAAATTAGGTTACTTCAATTCCAACAAGGGAATGGGTTTATTCTTGAACAGGTTTTGGTAGGGTTTTATTCTAGTACGCGGATAAGCTTATTCCAGAGCAGATTTTTTTTTTCGTTTAGATGAAGCCTTATACAGATCTACCGGTGACTCCATACGCTCTATGCCGGCCTATTTTATTTAGTTTAATGTTTTTTGCTTTTTTAGATTATGTTCTGTTAATTAATCTCTGCAGCTTGCCATGTTAGACTTTAGTTCTAGTTTTTAGATCAAATCTTGCTCTCTTATCTTCTTATAGTGGAACTTATTGTAAAAGAGATGTGTTTTTCTGTGTTCTTCTGCTAAAGCAGTTGCCCTCCAAATCAAGAATTAGTCCTTACTTTATTTTTAAGAGTATTTGCACCCCTAATTACAATTTTTGACCATTTGAGTCTCATATTATAATGAAAGTTATGTCTTTGTTCAAAATATATATATAGACAAAAGTAAGTGTGTGTGTGTAGGGCAGATATTAGAATGAAGACTTTTGTCTCTTTCTTGTCCCAGGTGAAATGACTTTTAAAATTATTATTGAATCAAAATTCAATAATGATTTATTTCAAATTCAATGGTGATGTTTGGTTTTTATCTTTTGTCAATCTTCACACAAGAGATGAGCAAATCCACCATAAAATCTGTCCCACATATATATATATATATATATATATATATATATATATATATGTTATTTTGCATTCTCCTAGCATACTCAGCTAATGTGTCATGCTTAATTTACCATTGAATTTGGTACTTTTGACTAACCCTTAAATTAATCATTGTTAAATAAAAAATAAACTTAATAATTAATTTAGAGTGCCAAGTCAATTTTATTGGACAATTATAAGATAAAAATATAATACCTACCTATATATATATAATTGAGTGATCATTTAACCAGCTGTATGGCTGTAAATTGGAACGCCTACTAATTAGTAATGATGTTTGGACTTGGGACTTTTGCCCACCCAAAAGAAAAAGAAAAAAGAAAAAAGAAAAAAGAAAAAAGAAAAAAAATAAAGGAAGTGGTTTCACTTTATAATAATGTATCCAAGCTTTTATTAGATGTCGTCATTACCGGTTAGGATACCCTTTTATATAATTTTATTAGCCGTGAGATTAGGTACAATTTTGGTACAGAATCTCTAAACTACATATGGGTTCATAATATGGATCAATGCACCCGATTGCTCAGTGGTCCGATCCGATAAGGATAATGTTATTTAGTAAATTATTTTAAGTTCTTAAACAATTTGATGATTTGATAGTGTAAATCAGTTATTAAATCATATCATTTCATATTTGGGACGTTGTTAATGTCGTAAAAGAAAAAATACTAAATTTTACTATCACATTATCGATTATATATCAAAGCATATAACAATTTACTAAATATTATTACTCTTGACCTCCAAAGAGTCATATGAAAATTTCTTGTACGGTTATGTAAATACAAGTTTCAGTGCAATATTATAACTAACTAAACATTCAATAAAACACAAGCTAATTTTGCCTTGGATTCTCTTTTTGCCAAAGAGGCAACTATTATAAAATATTTATGATTTGAAGGTTTTCTTTCCGTCGAAGAATCTAACTTTTATGAAAGTAAAAGTCTACAGAAGATGTTGACATAACTTGCATTAGTTTATTTTAGAGTAATTATAGTTTAATTAAATAAAGATAGTTATAGTTATTTATATAAGTCAAGTCTTTTAATTATTTGTAACACTATGATGCAAAAGTTATTTAGCAGTAAGTTTCTCCAAGTTAGAGTTGGAGTTATCTCCAAATAGTTTATTTGTATTAGGGGTTTATGTTAATGCAGGGGTAATCTAGAGTTCATCTCGTGTTCTATGTCTTTGTAATTCTCTTATTTATATACGTGAATGATTAATAAAAGTAAGCAGAATTAATCCTTAACCTTGTGTTTGAAAATGTCTAGGTTCCCTCAGAATCTAAAAGGTCTAGGCTATGTTCCCTCAGAACCTAAAATCTATCGCGTTTAGTGTTTGTAAAATCATTTACGTAACACTAACTTAAGCATTGGAGTTACCTCGGCTAAACCATCACCGGCACGCTCTAATTATAGGTTTTTGCAGGCGAATCTTGATCCAATCCTCAAAGTGCTACCCAAAACAGAAAACTGCATCAACATCAATTATACAAATGAGCTGTGTACAAAATTACAGACTTATTTAAAAAAGAAAAAGAAAATACACATAAAAAGAGAAATATTATTCTTCACACCACAATCATACTATACTGATGTTATACTGATGTGGTATAGGCTAACAGCCTTTGAATCACTTATCATCGAAAGGAAGAAAAATTCAAAGAACACTAACCCAACAAAATGTGATTAAAACTATAAGTTCTTACAAAAATGTTATGCATTTACAATTATTTGGGGACATGCCTTAATCAATTTACACGTGGGGAATTAAGAATCAGATTAAATTTTGGGCGTTTAGTTGATCAACCAGCAACTGTTTTTTTTTAAAAAAAAAAAAATGGGAAAGTCATATAAAATTTAATAAATATATCCGAAATTCAATACGTAATTTTGTGGGCGTGAAATAAAGAAGAGGAAATAGAATGATGGCGGCCACCAAACCCACTGGGTTTTGCTGAAACTTGCAATCTACGGAACTAATCAATATGCTTGCAAAAACTTGGCTCCTATCCTTCATGAAGAACTCCAAGCTAGCCTGGAAAATTGAGAAATGGCATGATGACAAGCAAATTCTGACCATTACTTTCCATGAAATCAAACTTCATGCTGAAAGTAACATGTTGTCATGTCTGGCCCCAGTGAGTTTCATCATCAACAAAGGAAATATATATACATATATAGAGTTTCTTTCATTTCAAGTTTCAGTTTGTTCAAAAGAGGTTATAATATTATTCCAATATTCAGCCGAAAGAGTCTTCATAGGGCAAGAAAGTATGGACGGGGGATTAGGTACAATGAGTTGCCATTAATATTGCATATAATATGAACAATTTAGGTAGGCACGTGGAGTCTTAACAAGTATTAGAGCATCTGCTCAAATAGGTGGGGCTGACCCCATCTCTCACATAAATTGCTCATATTGCAGCTCATTGTATCCTATCCAAATTTATAAAGTATATTGGTAGGGGGCGGCAATTTGGGTTTATGGGTCAAATTTGTGTCGTGTCAAACCGTATGTAGATCAATCCAAACTCGATCAATTTAATTAAATAAGTTAAACACTACAATCACAACGTGACCTATTTAAATAAACAAGTGACATGATACAACCCACATAACCTGTTTAATAAACATATCATGTTTGCCCGTGAGATATCTTGGAGTTCCTCTAATTACCAAGAGACTTGTGAGGCGTTCTGCTATGGATTGTGAGGCTTTAATCACCAAGATTTCTTCTCGAATTGATTCCTGGTTAGTGAGAAAGCTATCATTTGCTGGGAGACTTCAACTTCTGTCTTTGGTTCTCTTGAGTCTACAACTTTTCTAGGCTAAAGTTTTCATTCTTCCTAAGAAAATCATTCGGCTTCTTGAACATAAATTTAATCGATTCCTATGGTATGGTAGTGATGTGAAGGCCAAGGCAAAAGTGTCTTGAGATAAGATCTGTATGTCTAAGAAGGAACGAGGTTTAGGAATCAAGGACATTGAGGTTTGGAATCAAGCTTCAATATTGAACCACATTTGGAACCTATTCGCCAAAGCTGGTTCTCTTTGGGTGGCATGGGTTAATATTAACTGGTTAAAGGGTAGGAGTGTGTGGCAGATTCCTATCCCTAAGTCATGCTCTTGGAGCTTGAAGAAGATCTTGAAATTTAGAGACATTGCTAAGAAGTTTATCCGGTTTAAAGTGGGTGATGGTAGTAAAATATTTCTCTGATTTGATCATTGGCACCCATCTAGATATTTGCTGGATACTTTTGGATATAGGGTAGTTTATGATTCAGGTCTTACTTTGGAATCTAAACTTTCTTCTATTATCCTTCACGGGGAGTGGTTTTGGCCTAGTGCCCGTTCCGATGCTTTGGTTGATATTTAAGTTCAACTCCCAGATATTGGCCTTGGGGGTATTGATATTCCTATTCGGGATTCCAGTAGAAGCACCTACTCTTGTTCAAAGACTTGGGATAAGTTGAGAGTAAGGAATCCAAAGGTAGTTTGGTGGAAACTTGTCTGTTTGCACAAGCTATCCCCAAACACTCTTTTCTACTTTAGTTAGCTTGCCGTGATGCTATTGTTACTAAACATAAAATGTGTGGTTGGGGCTATATAGCTGCTGTCAATTGTCTCGTTTGTCATGGTTGTATGGAGGATAAGGACCATCTTTTTTTTGGTTGTAGCTTTAGTCGGAGAGTTTGGAGAGTTGTCATGGCTGCTTGCTTGATTGAAAACCCTCATATATGCTAGGATGAGGTTATGCAATGGAGTCTTGTTGCGTTTCATGGTAAGAATATAAAAGCATGCTTGGGGAGGTTTTAGTTGCTCAAATTCTATGGGAAGTGCGCGCTAGAGTGCTGGCCAGGGGCAGTATCAAGGAGTTGTCTAAACACGTCTCTTGTATATCGTTGAAATTTGCAATCCTTGTTATGATTGGTTGTTAGCTGTTGCAGTTTGGGTTGGTTTATTTGGTCTGTAAAGGTTGCTTGCTGTTATATGCAGCAGTAGGTTGAGGTCTGTAAAGGTTGTTTGCTGCTATATGCAGCAGTAGGAACCTTTTGGTTGTGTTCCAGTTTACTGGATGGATGTATTTGTTGAGTTTTTGTTCTATAAAGCTTTTGATTCATCCAAAAAAAAAAAAAACATATCATGTTGGATTGACCTAAAATAATGCATTACAACCTGTTATATAAATGAGTTAAATTGGCTCACATACTGGATATGACCTAATTAACACAATTTTATATCTTATAAGCATAAATTATATCATTATATACATTCACAACTAGATTCATGACAATCAATATCCAATTAACCATAACCATAATATATATTTAAAAAAAAAATCCACAACTTCTCACCATAATATCCAATCAAAATAATAGTAGTCTAATAAAACTCATCTACACTATAGGGTTTTAATTTTTTAATGGTAAAATTAATATATATATATATATATATATATATATATATATATATATACGGGTTACGTGTGTGTGTCATACGTGGGCTAAGCAATTGACCCGTTTATTAATTGTTTCTAATCAAGTCAACCCAATTTTATCCGAATTCTATTTTAATAAATTATAATATATTAATTTCGTGTTATCAAATTTATAAATAATGTAAAAAAATTATCAGTCATATTTTAAACCTTAAGGTTGCTACCCTTGAAAAAATTTATTGCCGTTAATCTACATTTTTTTCACAATAAACAACCATCAACAATGTATAGCAGTTTATCCAATTGGCCAAGTCGATCAGGATTAAGTCAAGTGTTGCACTCATTGAAAGACCCTGTAATTTAACGATATATTTTACTTTTTCCTTCCTTTTAAATAGGAGACTTCAAAATTTCATGTGAAATTAGAGATTAATCGACCACGATTAGGAGGGGAAAAAGCTCAAGTCCTTCACTTTTTCTTGGGTTTTTGAGTATACCATCATTTTTATGAGTTGTCAACATCACGCCATTCTTTTCCTCTTTTATGTTTCGGTGAAATGAAATCATAGTGTGAATAAGAACAGGTTCAATTATACCCTTTGTCTCCTGTAAATATACATATGAAGCCACGAAGAACCAAACAAAAACTTCTTTCCAATACTTCCTTCTTATTTGGTCTTCTGGTAACCTTCGTACTACTTTTCAGGTTATTTTGGCTACAATCAGGAAAAATGCATCTCCAAAGGCAGTATAACTGTATAACTATACTAGCCAGGGGACCATAGGGCATGATTATATCAGTATCATAAAAATATCTTTAGAGAGAACAGAGCATGCTGAATGAGACAGGTCTAGACATAGAAATCATTTACTATCTATTTCAGTCTACAAAAGACATGAGAGTAAATAATGGCGAAATCCAGTATGACCAAAAAGGTAAGAGAACAGAGGATTCTACCACTCAACACTCTGAGATGAAGCCAAAAAAATCTGTGTCATTCAGCAGCAGACAATAAGATCAGATCTAATCAAACTTTGAAAGCCATAAAACAACATTTCTTAATTGCAAATAAAAAAGAATCTCTTGCCTAACTCAATGCAATGGCACTATCAAAATCAATTGTAAATAAAAATTTAAGAGCTGAAATCAACTGATGCTTCAACTTTAGCTGGTGGACACACGATTTCCTTTGAATTTGGGGTTGAAAAATTCTCCCAAAGTCCCAATCATATGAATCAAATGGGTACACCTCAAATATCAAAACCTAGTGGTTATTCATATAATTTAACATGTATAAGCTTTACTTGTACAAAGAAAAGCCGTTATACCAAGACACATAACTGAAATCAAATGTATGCTAACAGAACTGCCTCCTTATCTCAAATACCTTCATCCTGTAATGAGCCCAACTTCAAGGGTCATCCTGTAATGTGCCCAACTTTAAGGGTCTCCTCTCAAAATTGATGTGACTTTCAAAATAACAATTAGATCAAAATCCATTATTGATCTATCACACATCTAATGGTGATTTTAAAAACCACATTAATTTTGGGAGAACTCAAGAAGGACACAAGTCTTGTCTTGAGTATTCCTCGTAAAACACATGATCTACCTTTCAATAATGCTATTCAAATTTAGGGATCCTTACTCCAATTGTTTTTTTTTATAAGTAATAAACCAATCTCATTAAAAGCGTAAGGTGTCCCTAAATACACAGAAAGTATACAAAAGAAACCACTTAGTTAGAAAGAGCAAAACGAACAAGAAAGTAACTAAAACTAATCAACAAATGAGACACATACGCCGCCGTCCAAAGATAGAACTCCTTACTCCAATTGTGATTATAGGTGAGAAGAGAATCAGGTAACATGGCCAGTAGCCAGTGTGCTGAGCAAACAAAACATACTAAGAACAAAATGAACAGCTTAGAATGACATTTCTAAGCTAGGTGTTTCTCTTCTATACTTTCTTAGTACCTAAGTTGTGCTTTTACTTTTAATGATATTTCGATTGCTTATAATAATAGAAAAAGAAAAAAGAAAAAAGAACAGCTTAGAAAAAATTATTACACCCCAGGAATGAGAACACATATTCTGCATAACAGCCTAGGCTGCTCAACTTACTGTTAAATGTCAAATACCAACGTATCAAGCAAATATATGCACACACACGTTTCTGATAAACTCAGAGGGAAAAAGAATAATCTGCCAAGAAACACAGCTTCCACCAGAGTGCAATCTCTCCCCTGAGTACATTGAGAAAGCCGAGCAGAAAACCATTCCACATCTCATGGATTTCTAAAGCTCTTAGCATAACAGACCAACAACAGATCCAATTGGCACAACCCTCAAAAAGATAACCTCTGCGACAATCACCCTTAAAACACTCCAGCTATATTGGATGGAAAGCACATTTTGGTCCTCAAACTGAAGCAATATGTATCCAGAGAAGCAGGATACTTTGCAGAGAAAAACTAGGACTAGGTTAAAAGAAGAGCTAGAACAGGTTTGAAGGTTGTCATGTTTAAATAGGAAGTGCATTATTGTGATGAAAGATTGATAGTAAATAAGATTAATTCATTAACATTTCCACTCTACGTATCAAGTGAATCTTTAAACTAAATATCACAAGCATGCACATACTTATGAAGGTAAGGCTCAAACAACTACAAATCACAGCTGGATAAAAAAGAAAATCGTAGCGGAAAATAAGTGAAAGGTTTGACACATTTTTATACTTGGTTGAGAATGTTTTCACTAACTTCTAAAAAATTCGTGTATGATAAGAATGAATATCTATGTCAAAGGACATTCACTTTCTTAGAAAATGGACGACTTACATTCTTCAATTTTGCTTTTCCAGTTTTAGATGAGAACATGAACATATACTTCAAGTCATTTTGCTAATCTGATCAACTATTATATATAATGCAAAGAAACTCAAATAAAAATCTACAATCAACATGATCTATAGGAGCATGAACATAACCCAGCATAAAATCCAGCCTCCTTCAACAATCAATCCACCTATTCATATAAGAAGACATTTGCGCATTTCACCAAACTTATGTCAAACTAAACAATTGACAAAGAGAATCCTCCTACATGTTACAAGGGGCATAATCAGCAAAAACTTGAGATTTTCTTTTTCATTTTGCTCTTTCTAGTTAGGTTGTTCCTTTTGTATACTTCATGTGTACTTAGGGGCGCCTTACGCTTTCAATAAAATTGGTTTGATCACTTATCAAAAAAACTAATCAGCAAAAACTTGTATCCTTGTCAACTATAGGTAAGAGCCCCATAGTCATATGTACTACTTTAACAAACTATATTGCCAACAACAGCTAAAGATATAACCAGCTCAAAGTTCTCATGGACATAACAGGAACACACAAACTTCACGACAAGATCCCAAACAAACACAAACTTATCTCAATGTTTAGCCACATTGTCACATTGACATCGACAATATCGTCTATATTGATTCTCATAAGCAACAAAGTACAAATAAATGAAACAACAAAATTTGATCTGTGCAACCAAATTCAGGAAAAGAATTGAAAAAGAAAAATGCTAAAAACGAAGAAACGCACATCATACAGAATCTGATCTATATTACAAAATATTACAAGACTAGTCGTCAAGTAATTATCGAAGGACATACAACCATATGGCATCAAGCAATTGAATAAGAAGTACAAAGAACATGATTCAAGGTAAACTATATCTATAAATTCATTGATAGCATTATGAAGTGAAAATGAAAATTTCAATGATCAGGCATACAGGCACTATCCATAAACAAGAAAGTTGATAAAACAGGTTTTTTCCCAATTTAAAAAACAAAAACAAAAAAGAAGCAAAAAAAGAAGTGCAAACAGAAGTGACAGCGATCTGACCCAGCAATTCTATTTGCAGATCCGCTAAACAACCAAAGCGTAGCGTTTGATTAAGGGGCCAGCAAAAAAAAAAAAAAAACATCTCTTTTCAGCATCCAATTCAAAGCTCGAACTCTTCGTCCTTAAGAGCCATCTCGGCGGCCTCTTCTTCCTCCTCGTCGAGCACAAAGTACTCGTTCCTCTCCACAGGTCTAAACATATAGAACATCACCATATAGAACATCAGACTCGCAATCTCCTCGGCCGCATTGCTCACCCACTGGTACTTGTACGCCGCAATGGTCCTGAGCGCAAACACCACAATTCTCGTGAAGTACAAGTACCCAATGACGACCATATAGAACTGCCTGAAAAGGGTCAACTTGGCCAAGTTCCTGGCGGCCTTCCCGTCGGTCTTGGAGGTCTCCCTCAGCGACCGAATCGACCACACGATCGGGAAGATGATTGCGCAGCAGCAGATAATATCCACCAGCAAGAACACCTGGTTCCAGGTGACCCAGTCCTTAATGAACGGCCCGGTCTCGCCGATCACGACAGAGGCCACGTTGGCGAGCACCTGAAGCGGGATCACAATCATCAACACCTTCTTCTCCTTCTCCTGCAAGAAGGGCTTCAAAAACGACCACCCAGTCCCGATCAAAACGATCACCGTGAAAAGCAAAACCACCCTGATAAACTGGAAGATGTAGAACAACACGTCCCACCCGTGCGGTGTGCCCGTGACTTTCACGTAGTGCTTGTCCTCCGCGGCGCAGATCAGATTCAGCGCCTTCATGAGCAATAGTGCGGCCATGAGCAAATGGATCCGGTGGACGACGCGCTTGTTGGTGTAGCACATGTAGATCCAGAATCCGAGGAAGGCGAAGTAGGCAAGGGAGAAGAGGAAGAAGAGGGAGGGTAGCTGGGTGAGTCCGGCGGAGAGGTAGTCCCTGGAGCCGTCGCTGTCGAAGTTGTAGACCTCAGTGCGCACGGCCATGGAGACGGAGGACTCGGGCGCGCAGTTGGCGAAGAAGAGGGAGTACTCGTTGGGGGAGGAGACTGGGTAGGAGTGGTTGAAGGAGGCGGCGGGGGGTGGCGAGAGGTCGCGGAAGTTGAAGAGAGGGGATATGTGGTGGGAATCCAGGACGCAGAGCTGAGGGTTCTGCTGGATCTCCACCAGGACTTGCAGGAGGGACTCCTCCGAGAGGAGGAAGAAGCCCAGCCGGGACGGGTCCGCTGAGAGCGAGGTGGACACCGAGACGGAGGAGACGGAGATCGCCACGTGGCCGGTGTGGGTGAACCCGAATTTCTCGAAGAGGATCATGGGGCGGGTGTCGGAGGTGATGGACAGGGTTTTGATCTCGGCGGAGCTGGGGGAGAGGAGGAGGAGGAGGAGGAGGAGGAATAGGAAGGGCAGTTTCGTCATTTTGGTGGTTGGTGCGGAGAGACTGGAGAGGAAATTGGCGTTGTGAAGGGGGCGAAGAGGGAAGAGTGGGAGCGAAGGATTCGACGCAATGATAAATTGATGATGAGGGGACGTGGGGTCAGGAGGAAAAGGTCGGTGGAGGCCCAGTGGTTCACTTTTTTGGCATGGTCCAGAAGGCAGCCCAAGAGTCTCCACGACCCACTGCCGATTTCCTAGAAAGTTTCTGCGGCCCAATCATAGTGTGTTCGTTTCACAAAACTTTAATTATATTTTTCTTTTGTATTTTGTAAAGAGAGAGGTCTTGTATCATTTCTCTTTTGTATTTTCAGTTATTTGTTATCCTTTTTTTTTACTTTCTGATTAAATTGCAAAAATTTTATACAAAAAAAAATTTGTCAAACGAGGCCGGTGTTTCTTCTTATGCAAACATATTTGTCCTAACAAAAAACAATAATAATAATAATAATAATAATAACATCTTAGACTAAGGGTGCATCTGGGTCTGTGATTTGAAAACACAGATAATTATTTTTTTCAATTATAAAAAACGTAAAATTTTAAAGATTAAAGTAATATTTTAAAGGTCAAATTTTAGTTTTGTCAAATATTATTAATTCTTTCATCTATTCCACCTTCAACACCCTTTACTAAACACACCCGAATTTACTCTTTGTTCCCCTTTTAGCAATCTTTCTTTTTAAGGATAACTTTACAAAAGAGTATCGAATTATACGCTATTTTTTTGATAAAAGTACTGAACTAGCAAACGTCTCTAACTCGGGTATTCAAGTTTCCAAACGTCTCACTTAAGAGTATTTTGTTAGGATTTACTGTTAAATCCTAATGGAGTATCCAAAATACCATTTTTGAAGGAAACAAAATGCTAGGATTTAGTTGTTGGTTTGAATTTAATGAAATTTACAAAAATATCCATACATGAATCTTTAAAAAAATTTATAATTTTTTTTTTTAAAGAAAAACATAGGGTTTTTTTTTTAGAATAATGATTCACTGCCACCTAAATATACAACTTTTCACCACCTTGCCTATGTGGCAAGGTGGTCCCCCACTACTTTTTAAATTTTTTTATTTTTTAAAAATAAATTAAGCTGAGGGACCACCTTGCCACATATGCAAGATGGTAAAAAGTTGTATATTTAGATGGTAGTGAATCATTACTCTTTTTTTATTATTATTATTTTGGCAAGATTTAACAACAAATCCTAACGGAATACTCTTAAGTGAGACATTTGAAAATGTAGATACCCAAGTTTAAAACGTTTGCTAATTCAGTATCATTATTTCCAAACCGCATATAATTTAATACCTTCTTGTAAAGTTATTCCTTATTTTTAACTAGTATCTCAACTTTGACCGGCTAATGAGTGTCTCCCCTTTCATTCTTTTCTTTCATTTTATTTTCTTTATATATGTATATAAGAGTTTTCCTTTGCACTGCGTTAAACGAACTACCTCTAACTCGATCAATTTATAAAAATGAAATATATCCCTTATAAAGTTTGAAGAACTTTTATTAAAAAAAAAAAAATGTGCATCTTGAATGCTATTAAAAAACATATGTTCATCATATGTTAAGAAACACATATTATTTTTATAGATTGGGTTGAAAAAAGTTCCTCCAACTAGGAGCCGAACCACCCATAGCCTTGAGGGTCCTTTGCAAAATTTTGATTTTTTTTTTCTTATAAATTTGCATTTTAATTTTGTCCCTCTCTTTAAAATTTTAATTTCGCTATTACTGCTAGGGGGTGCACAAGCGGTTATGGCTAGCGATTATTGGCTTAAACCGCTAACCGTAATCGCTTAAAGCAGTTATTGAATTTTAATAACTATAACCGCCTCCGCCTAGGTGGTTAGCGGTTAGCAGTTATTTTCATAACCACCAATTAGCGGTTATTATGTTTATAACTAGAGGTTTGAAAACCACTTTTTAATTTAGGCTTTGGGACGATTTTTGGGCAAGTTTTTTTTTAAAAAAAAAATTAATAATTTTTGACCTTTTGGTACAAAATTAACAAATCTAAATAATCAAATACAAACAAATTTTATATATATATATATATAAAAGTGTAGGCGGTTAGCAGTTACTAACGGTCTCCATCTACCCTTAAAATCGCTAACCGTCTCCGCCTAGGCGGTTAGCGGTTGTGGAGCGATTATAACCGTCTCGTTTGTATAAGCCTACGTGCCTCTAACCCAATTAAAATGATTTTTTTTATTATTATTTTTTAAAAAAAATTTCAATGACTTACACGTATAACATATTCACTTTTATGACAACTCCTTTCAAAAAATATGTAAAAGTCGCGCAAATCAAGCCCATCCTAAATCAAGGCACAAGAATGCACCATTACTAGTATTAATTAAACAAATTAAATTTTCAAGATAAATAGTAAATTTAAAATTGTTTATATTTAAAAAATTAACTAAATAAAAATAAAGAAATTATGATTCCGAATTTCCGGTTAAAATTCTTGTTTTTTATTTGTTGTTTTCCCTTCTTAAAACAAAGATATTGACCCAAAAAAAAAAAAACCCAAATACAAAACATTCTTAAAAATAAAATAAAAAACTAATTTTCATATTTATATCACTTCAAAATAAAATATTTTTTAAACTAAAATTAAAACTACCGAAAAACACATAAAATTATTAATTAACAAATAGATTTGCATGCCTTAACTAGGAAAAAGTATACATGCACATAAATGCACTTGTATTTATGCTCAATAAAATAAAAAATTTCTCTAAGTATCAGAGCTTCTCTCTCTAAGAAGAAAAGTTTATTTTTCCCCGTTGGTCTCTCTTGTCGAGGGGAGGCCTTAAGCCTCCCTCTCGGTTTTTTGTTTATTCCATTTAGCCTTGTATGGCTAATGGGGTTTTGTTTTCCTTCCTGGTTTTTTCAGTGGAGGTTAGAATTTCTCAACCATTAGAGTTGTGTGATGTTTTGTTCCCCCGATTTTGATCCGGTGGTTATTGTGTCCCTTTTAGTCATTTTGGACTATGAGGGTTTTGGTTTGTTGTTAATCTTTGGATTATGGCAGGAAAACATCTAGTGAGGTGTCAGAGGAGAAGTGGTGCTCCGCTTGTGTCATCGATGGCGGCCCTGGCCGATTTTAGCAAAACAAGCATGTAGTGAGGACCAGATCTATGAAACTTTGTTGCTTTCTATTTGACATGCGCCTCTCAGCATGGGTTGCCAGAGTCTTATAGTTTAGCTGTTGGTTGCTATGGTCAGTTCGATGATCTGTGTTCGGTGCGTAGCCTTCACGCTCTAGGTTTTCTTGTTTTTCTAGGAAGCGCGTGAGGGCCACGCTCTACTTCCTTTCGCTGTGGTTTGGTGGCCCAGTAGTTTTGGTGGCTAACTTGTTGGTGGGATGTCTTCTTTGTTTGTAACTCAATTTAGGTGTTTTCTTGTTTTGTTAATATATTGTTTGAGATTTCTTTCTCAGCTTGGGGTTCACACCTTAAGGGTGTTGTTCTGTGTATACCTTTAGTTGTAATTTGTATCTGTTGTCGGGAGACTAATGAAAGTTTCACTTTTAAAAAAAAAAAAAAAAACTAGGTAAAAGTATAAATAAATAAATGGGCTGCCTTTGTTGACCCGTTAACCCAGACAACCCCCGAACCTGACAGACTGGAACGCTGGAAGGTAGTGATATCCGATGTTTGGATATTGGTGTTCGAGCTCTCTAAATCTAATCGATCCTGTCGTGGACTCCCGGCAAATAGCGTAACGCAATGGGCAACACGTGCACCTAACAACTTTCATTTCCAGAACGTTATAGTATTTATAATCGAACCTCAAAAAAAAAAAAAAAAAATTATATATATATTTTTTCAAAGCAATTGACCTCACGTTTGTCACAATTTTGCTCATTACTAGAGAGCTCGACATTATTTATTTTTAACCAAATTTTACCGAGTGTGCTCAGAATACTCCATGCAAGTTTAAGACCAGATTTTCTTATATTATTTGTTTGAATTTGAAAAAATTTGAACAAATAATTATGAGACATTACTTATAAAATTCATATAATCAAATAAATTGTTAAACAACTCAATTTTCATTTAGTCAGGTAGATCATATAAACGATATTTCATAATCACTTGCTCGAATTCTCTCAAATCCACAAATAATTTGAGAAAATCCTAATCCCCGCAACTTCGTGTGCTCAAAATTGGATGAGATAGATATGATACGTTTACAACTTCTATATAACTTTTGTATAGCTTCAACAATTTGTTTTTTAAAATCATTCATTGATATGTAGGACTCACGTGTAGGAAAATAGATCAAATGGTCAGTTTTTCTAAAAAATAAAAAATAAAAGGGAAAAATATATTTTGGCTCTCCAAACTACCACCCTTTCTTCGGATGGCCTCCCAAACTACCAATACTTAGATTCTGGCCCTCCAAACTACCACTTTCTGATTTTTTGGCCCCATCTGTCCATTTATGCCGTTAATTCTAAACATAATTCTAAAAATACCCCTCCTACACTTTAAAATTCTCACTGTTAAGGGAGGGGTATTTTCTGGTTTTTAACTAATTTATATTAGAATTAATGGCATAAATAGACGGATGGGGTCAAAAAAATTAGAAAGTGATAGTTTGGGGGGCTAGAATTTAAGCATTAGTAATTTGGGGGGCTATCCGGAGAATGGGTGGTAGTTTGGGGGGCTAATATATATTTTTCCCAAAATAAAAAGTTATTAGAGTTATATAAAAATTGTATTGAAGTTGTAAACGTATTATATTTCAAATTTGATTAGGATTCTCTCAAATTATTTGTTTGAATTTAATAAAATTCGAGCATGTAATTGCACTACAAAAAATTTGATCATTAGCGGCCAACAAATTTGGCCGCTAATGATGTTATTTTGGCCGCTATTAATAAATAGCGGCCAAATTTGGCCGCTAAAGAGTGGCCGCTAATAGTCCGACGCTAAAGACTATTAGCGGCCACTTTTTTTAGTCGCCGCTAATAATTGTTTTATAGCGGCCACTAAGTTCGCCGCTAAAAGTAATTTTATCCGCCGCTAATAATTGTTAACTGAGTCTAAAATCGCCGCTAATACTAGACTATTAGCGGCGACACGTATGTGGCCGCTAATACTATTAAAAAATTGAAAAAATAAATAAATATATATATACAAAAAAAAAAAAAAAAGATCCATTTAACGTCACTGCATTAATTAAATCTCTATATACAATTAATACTACTAAAAATGAAAAAAAAAAATATAAATACAAATAAAACTAAATACAAATACATCATAAAAAAAAAAAAAAAAAAATGTTTACCCCCAACGCACCCCCTCTCCTCATCTCTCCTACTAGCTCAAATCCGACAATTTTTTCAGATCCGGCCATTTTTTCAGTGCCCCTCACCAAGCAAAATATATTTCAAACAAAAAAAAAACGGAGGAGATGAAGTATAAGAAATTAAAAATGACCCATCGGGATCTCACAACTGATAAAACTCTTGGACATCTGCAAATTCAACCCCAAAGATATGAATTAACAAAATTTGCAAAAAAACAAAAAGAACATAAAAGAAATGGAAACCCACAAAGACAAAGAAGAAGAAAGGGGAGAAGAGTAAGGTACCTTTTCCTTCTTGTTTCTCTTTAAAATTGAAGTAGATTTCAATAATTGCAATAAATAAACCAAAATCTGAAACAAAGACAAGAGAGACAGAGCTGAGATATGTCACAAAATTTGCAAAAAAACAAAAAAAAAAACAGAAAAGAAAAGAAATAGAAACCACAAAGACGAAGAAGAAGAAAATGGAGAAGAGTAAGGTACCTTTTTCTTCTTGTTTCTCTTTAAAATTGTAGCAGATTTTAATAAATCAAATATCTGAAACAAAGACCAGAGAGAGAGAGAGAGAGGAGAGACGAGAGTTCTGAGAAATGAGAAATGAATCAAATGAAGTTGAGAGAGAGAGAGAGTAAAGAGAGTACAGGCTATTTAGAAAGAAACAAAAAAAACATTGAAAAAAAAAAAAAAAAATTAACTTTTGGGGGTGAGGCGCGCGCGGGACACGAAAATTTTTCGTGTCCCGCGCGCACCCCTGCACCCCCTCCCCCCCCTTCACCCAAAAGGCTCAATCATGAGCTTTTTGATTTTTTAATTCATTTTTATTTTTTTTTGAAATCAACACCTCAGAATTGCAAGATCACAGCAAGGCTTTAAAGCCATTCAGTCCCGAAAGATGGTAATTTGGTGTTTGATATCATCACCGGCGTTTTAATTCATTTTTTGAATATATATTGGTTTTTTTTTCTTAATTTTCATATATATTTTTTTTGTTTTTTTTTTTAAAGAAAAATTATTTTTCGTTTTTTTAATTTAATAAAAAACAGGTTTTTCTTTTTTATTTTTCGTTTGTTTTCTTTTTTCTAAAAAAAATTGTGTTCATAATTATTATGTATTTTTTCGGTTTTTTTTTTAAATAAATTATTTTTTGTTTTCTATTTTTTTTCATTTTTCTTTAATTTTTTTAATTCCTTTTTTTTTAAATAACTTTTTTTTTTGAAAAATTGGTTTTTTATTTTTAATTTTAAGTAAATTTTGAGTTTAAAAAAAAATCGTTCTTTTTCTTCTTTTTTTTTAATTTTAATTTTGTTAATTTGTTTTTAAAAAAGTTATTTTTATTTTTATTTTTTTTCAAATTTATAGACATTTTTGTCTTATTAAAAAAAAAATCCATTTTTGCCTTATATAGTATGTCAAACTAACATATTAGATCATCCGATCAATCATGGTAGATCATCCGATCAAGATAGATCAATAGGATCGATAGATCATGGTAGATCATCTAATCAATCATGATAGATCAATAGGATCGATAGATCATCCGATCGATCATGGTAGATCATCCAATCGATCATGATAGATCAATAGGATCGATAGATCATCCGATCGATCATGGTAGATCATCCAATCGATCATGATAGATCAATAGGATCGATAAATCATTCGATCGATCATGATAGATCATCCGATCAATCATGGTAGATCATCCCATCGATCATGATAAATCAATAGGATCGATAGATCATCCGATCAATCATAGTAGATCATCCAATCGATCATAATACTTCAATAGGATCAATCGGATGAACCATGATTGATCGGATGATCTATCGATCCTATTGATCTATCATGATCTATCGATCCTATTGATTTATCATGATTGATCGGATGATCTATCGATCCTATTGATCTATCATGATCGATTTGATGATCTACCATGATTGATTGGATGATCTATCGATCCAATTGATCTATCATGATCGATCGGATGATCTATCGATCATATTGATCTATCATGATCGATTGGATGATCTACCATGATCCATAAGATAATCTATCGATCCTATTGATATATTTTAATCAATTGGATGATCTACCATGATTGATCGGATGATCTATTGATCTTATTGATCTATCATGATCGATCGGATGATCTACCATGATTGATCGGATGATCTATCGATCATATTGATCTATCATGATTGATCGGATGATCTACCATTATTGATCGGATGATCTATCGATCCTATTGATCTATCATGATCGATCGGATGATCTACCATGATTGATCGGATGATCTATCGATCCTATTGATCTACACGATCGATCGGATGATCTATTGATCTTATTGATCTATCATGATCGGTCGGATGATAGATCGATCGATCGATAGGATGGATAAATCATCCGATCGATCGTGATCGATCCATAGGATCGATAGATCATTCGATCGATCGTGATCGATCATTAGGATTAATAGATCATTCGATCAATCGTGATTGTATCGATCAATAGTATCGATAGATCATCCCATCGAAAGTGATAGATCAATAGGATCGATAGATTATCCGATCGATCGTGATCGATCCATAGGATCGATAAATCATCCGATTGATTGTGATCGATCCATAGGATCGATAGATCATCCGATCGATCGTGATCGAACAATATGATTGATAGATCATTCGATCCATCGTGATAGTATCGATCATATCCGATCGATCGTGATAGATCAATAGGATCGATAGATAATCTGATCGATCGATAGGATTGTTAGACCATTTGATCAATCGTTATAGTATCGATCATATCCGATCGATCGTGATCGATCAATATGATCGTTAGATCATCCGATCGATCGTTATAGTATTGATCCTATCTGATCGATCCCATCGATCGTGATCGATCCATAGGATCGATAGATCATCCAATTGATCATGATAGATCCATAGGATCGATAGATCATTCAATCGATCATGATAGATCTATAGGATTGATTGATCATCCGATCGATTAATAGGATCGATAGATTATCCGATCAATCATGGTAGATCATCCGATCGATCATGATAGATCAATAAGATCGATAGATCATCCGATCAATCATGGTAAATCATCCGCTTGATCTTGATAGATCCATAAGATCGATAGATCATCCGATCAATCATGGTGAATCATCCGCTTGATCTTGATAGATCCATAAGATCGATAGATCATCTGATCGATTATGATAGATCATCCAATCGATCGTGATTTATCAATAGGACCGATAGATCATCCGATCGATCCTGATCACTAAATATGACCAATAAATCATCCGATCGATCGTGATCGATTAATATGATCGATAGATTATTCGATCGATCTTGATAGACTAATAGGATCGATAGATCATTTGATCGATCGTGATAGAGGTCGACTGATCAGACTTCACACAATGAAGGTTTGATCGATTAATATGATTGATAAACCATCTGATTGACCATAATGCATTAATTATGAAAACAATTTTTTTTTTAAAAAAAATAATAATGAAAAACTAGTTTTCTATTAATTTTTTTTTTAAAAAAAAAGAAAGAAAAAAGAATGATTTTTTTTTTTTTTTTTGTTGAAAGAAAAACCAAAACTTAACTTTTTTTTATTTATTTAAAAAAAAACAAATTCTCGAAAAACAAAATTAGTTTTTACAAACAAATTAAAAAAATTAAAGAAAAACAAAAAAAAATTAAAAATGAAATTTTTTTTTTTTAAAAAAAAAAAAAAAACGAAAAAAGAAAAAAGTAAAAATATTATTAGCGGCCATATAAAAAAGTGGCCGCTAATAATCATCCAATCGATCGTGATCGATCGATAGGACCGGTAGATCATCCGATCAATCCTGATAAATCAATAGGACCAATTGATCATCCGATCGATCAATATGATCAATAGATCATTCGATCAATCTTAATGGACCAATAGGATTGATAGATCATTTGATCGATCGTGATAGAGTTCGACTGATCAGACTTCACACAATGAAGGTTTGATCGATTAATATGATTGATAAACTATCTGATCGACCATAGTGCATTAATTATGAAAACAATTTTTTATTTTTTAAAAAAACCTAGTTTTCTATTAATTTTTTTTTTAAAAAAAGGAAAAAGAACGATTTTCTTTTTGTTTGTTTTGTTGAAAGAAAAACCAAAAATTAACTTATTTTTTTTTAAAAAAAATAAAAAATAAAACCAATTTTTAGGAAAAAAAATAGTTTTTACAAACAAATTAAAAAAATTAAAGAAAAACAAAAAAAAAAACTGAAAATTTTGAAAATATATAAAAAAAAAAAACCGAAAAAAGAAAAAAAGTAAAAATATTATTAGTGGCCACAAATAAAGTGGCCGCTAATAATTGATTATTAGCGGCCAAAAAAGCGGCCGCTAATAGTTCTGGAAAACAATTTTTTTTTTTTTTTAAAAAAACAAACGAAAAAATAAAAAGAAAAAGTTGCTTTCTATTAATCTATTTTTTTTCTAAGAAAAAAAAAGGAAAAAGAACGATTTTTTTTTTATAGAAAAACCAAAAATTAACTTTTCTTTTTATTATTTTAAAAAAACCAATTTTTTTTTTTAAAAATATTTTTTACAAACAAATTAAAAAAATTAAAGAAAAAAAAATTAAGAATGAAAAATATATATTTAAAATAAAAACAAACAAAAAAAAATGAAAATTTTGAAAACATTAAAAAAAAAAAAAAAACGAAAAAAGTTAGCACATATTATTTTGAAAACATAAAAAAAGGCTAAATATTATTAGCGGCCAAAAAAGCGGCCGCTAATAATTCTGGAAAACAATTTTTTTTTTTTAAAAAAAAACAAACGAAAAAATAAAAAGAAAAACTTGCTTTCTATTAATCTATTTTTTTTTCTAAGAAAAAAAAAGGAAAAAGAACGATTTTTTTTTTTTATAGAAAAACCAAAAATTAACTTTTCTTTTTATTATTTTAAAAAAACCAATTTTTTTTTTAAAATATTTTTTACAAACAAATTAAAAAAATTAAAGAAAAAAAAATTAAGAATGAAAAATATATATTTAAAATAAAAACAAACAAAAAAAAAATGAAAATTTTGAAAACATTAAAAAAAAAAAAAAAACGAAAAAAGTTAGCACATATTATTTTGAAAACATAAAAAAAGGCTAAATATTATTAGCGGCCACATAAGTGGCCGCTAATAATCAACTATTAGCGGCCACAAATAAAGTGGCCGCTAATAATTGATTATTAGCGGCCAAAAAAGCAGCCGCTAATAGTTCCGGAAAACAATTTTTTTTTTTTTTTAAAAAAACAAACGAAAAAATAAAAAGAAAAACTTGCTTTCTATTAATCTATTTTTTTTTCTAAGAAAAAAAAAGGAAAAAGAACGATTTTTTTTTTTGTTGATAGAAAAACCAAAAATTAACTTTACTTTTTATTATTTTAAAAAAATTAAAGAAAAAAAAATTAAGAATGAAAAATATATATTTAAAATAAAAACAAACAAAAAAAATGAAAATTTTGAAAACATTAAAAAAAAAAAAAAAACGAAAAAAGTTAGCACATATTATTTTGAAAACATAAAAAAAGGCTAAATATTATTAGCGGCCACATAAGTGGCCGCTAATAATCAACTATTAGTGGCCACAAATAAAGTGGCCGCTAATAATTGATTATTAGCGGCCAAAAAAGCGGCCGCTAATAGTTCTGGAAAACAATTTTTTTTTTTAAAAAAAAAACAAACGAAAAAATAAAAAGAAAAAGTTGCTTTCTATTAATCTATTTTTTTTCTAAGAAAAAAAAAGGAAAAAGAACGATTTTTTTTTTTGTTGATAGAAAAACCAAAAATTAACTTTACTTTTTATTATTTTAAAAAAATTAAAGAAAAAAAAATTAAGAATGAAAAATATATATTTAAAATAAAAACAAACAAAAAAGATGAAAATTTTGAAAACATTAAAAGAAAAAAGAAAAAGAAAAAAGTTAGCACATATTATTTTGAAAACATAAAAAAAAGCTAAATATTATTAGTGGTGGGGAATGGATTATTAGCGGCCATATATAAAAGTGGCCGCTAATAATCAATTATTAGCGGCCAAAAAGTTTTATTATTAGCGGCGACATTAGTCGCCGCTAATAGTTTCCCGGAATTTTCCGCACCTCCCCGCCAAGTTATTAGCGGCCATTTTTAGCGGCCACAATTAGGTGGCCGCTAATAGTTTACAAATAACGGCGACTATTAGCGGCCAATTGTTTTTGGCCGCTAGTAGTGTATTATTAGCGGCCACTTTTAAAAGTGGCCGCTAATAACATGATCATTAGCGGCCACTATGCGTTGGCCGCTAATAATGTGGCCGCTAATGATCAAATTTCTTGTAGTGTTGTGAAAGACCACTTATGAAAGTTACTTGACCGGGTGGGTCTCTAATCAAAACATTTTAATGGTTAATATGTGAGGAATCAGAGTAATGTTATAAGTCACTCTTTTGTCACTTTTGTGTCATTTTAAAAATGATATGGTTTTTAAAATTATTATTGAATTTTGATCAAGTGATGGTTTTAAAAGTCATATCATTCTTGGACGAATACAAAAATAATAAAAGAATGACTTATAAAATTACTCGTATTCGGGGTAGGGGTATAAATCCGGTTCCGGTTCTCGGTTATTGGCCAAAATCGGGAACCGGAACCGGGGTCCTGGTTATTGGATTTTCAATAATCGGGACCGGATCCGGGTACCTAAACCGAGTTTATAAAATTAAAAAAAAATAAAATAAAAATAAAATAAAATATATATATATATATATTAGGTATAATTTACTTGTTTAACTCCCTAGCTGGCGTTCCTGAAGTTGCTCACTTATGGATGCACGCACAGGAATGATTTTAATTTCCTCATTTTAATATGTTTCCTCATTATTGTTGTTGGTACAGTTTCCGGTATGGTGTGAATCTGCACGTTCCTTTGATGTTCTTCACGCTTCTCAATAACTCTGCAAAACAACAAAACCTAGGGACCCTTCCGGGGGTCCCGCTCCGATGCCTAAGTTAGATTCTGTGTGAGAAATAATGTTCTATGCATAAAATTGAGTCTTAGTTTATACCTGGGGTATGAGCCTATTTATAGGCAAAGAGGTGGAGTCAAACCTGGATTATGACTCCTGCTCCTTGTTGATCTAGAACTGCTGTCAGAGTTCTAATTGGACTTTAATCCTTCTTAGACTTCTAATTTGATATCTTCTTAGACTTCTAATCTGATTATTATTCTTATCTGATCATTATTCTTATCTGTTTGGACCTTATTTGACTTTTGAATCTCCTCTTTGGATCGGGTTGAGTGGGATTTATCTCCAACAATTGTTAATTTCCTCATTTTAACAATAATGTTCCTGAAGTTATTCACCCCTTCCTGAAGTTATATATATATATATATATATTGAAACTCAAACACAGGCACTACGATCAAAATAAGCTTCAAGCCTTCGAATCCAAAATTAATACAAGCATAATAAATACGTTGAAGCACAATGCATGCAGGATGATCTATAGCTTCCATAAGTCTGACACCCCTTCACTGGCCTTTACATATACGGTTCCGGTTATACATATAGTACAAAGAAAAGAAAAACTGAAGAGGAAATGAAGGCAGCGTGAAAACTGAAAATAAATAAATAACAAAATAAAAACCCACCTTGAAGAAGAAATGAAGACAACTTTGACAAGAAGAGTGACACCGGCAGACTGGCAGAGGGAAAAAAAAAATGAAAGAAAAGATTCAGGCGGACAACAGAGAAGAAGAGATGAAGAGTGACACTGTGACTCAGTCTCTGTGAGGCCGTGAGGCGTGAGGGTGTGATTTAGGGTTATTGGGTTCAATGGGTTAAAACTTAAAAGTTAAGGAAAACTGAATTCAAAATTAAAACTTAAAACTTAAAAGAATAAATTTAATAAAAGTTAAAACGTAAAACTGTAAAAGCCATGATTCCTGTAAAACTAAAACTACTGTAAAAGCATAAGGGTGCAGGGGCCAGGCGCCAAGGCCACTAGGCCAAATCGCCAGGGGTTTTTTTTTTTTTTTTTTTAAAAAAATTTTAAATAATTAACAACCCGGTCCTGGGTTCCCAGTTTAATCGGGTCTTTTGAAAACATGTACCCGGTACCGGGTTCGGGTACCCGGTTTTAAATAACCGGGCACCTACCCGGATCCCGGTTTTTCAGGCCCAATTAGTGCCCGGTCTAGATTTTCACCCCTAATTCGGGGTTAGAGTTGTAGTTAAAATTGAATTAAGCGGGATTAGAATATATATATCCTTGATGGGACGTGCATCTCAATCCCTGCTATTGATTTCCGGTTCTAGTGTTTTCTTTTCGATTAGACCATCTCCAGCAGTTGGAGTTAAAATAGCTACTCAAAAAGTACAAATCTCTACTTTAACCACTGGATATCTTAAAAACACTCCAACAATAATCTCTATTCCACTCTTCATTTTCTTAAAATATTGTTTTTTAATCTTTTATTTATTTATTTATTTTTTCACTTCTCCCTCTCACTCTCCGGTCTCCCCCAACCCGCCGCCGCCGTCGCCGATGGGACCCTCAACAGGACTCCAACACAGACAACGCCAACAACACTCAAAACGGTGATGATTCTGGCAGCGGAGCACGGAAGAGGAAGTCGCGGTGGGCTAATGACAAGCCGAAGTTGCCAACGTCTCTGCCACTTCAGCTCCCCGATTTCATGAAGGAAGGTATTGAATTCGATCTCGAAATCCAAGCTCTGAATAGTAGGCTTTTAGAGATTAGTCAAATGTTATCGTCCGGGTTACCTCTAGATGATAGAGCAGAAGGGGCTCGGCCCCCTTCACCCGAGCCGATATACGATAATATGGGCATTAGGATTAACACTAGGGAGTATCGCGCGCGAGAGAAATTGAACAAAGAGAGGACTGAGATTATCTCTCAGATTATAAAGCGTAACCCGGCTTTCAAGCCACCGGCAGATTATCGGCCGCCGAAGCTTCAGAAGAAGCTTTACATACCGATGAAAGAGTACCCAGGTTATAATTTCATCGGTTTGATTATTGGGCCGAGAGGGAATACCCAGAAGAGGATGGAGAGGGAGACCGGTGCCAAGATTGTGATTCGGGGGAAAGGGTCGGTGAAGGAGGGTAGGTTGCAACAGAAGAGGGATCGGAGAGGGAGAGAGAACAAATTAATAAAAAAAGTCTAAACACATGAACAGTGAATAGCCAATGTTGGCTATTTACTGTTTATGTGTTTAAAAAAATGGTTAAAGTAACTATTCTGTTGGAGAAGAAAAAAAAAAGCAAAAAAAGTCAAATTTGACTATTTTGGCTAAAATAGCAAATCTGTTGGAGATGGCCTTAGAATTGAATCTAAGTCAAACCCAAAAAGAAAAGAAAAGAAGTACACGGAAGTAATCTTTGAACATATATTCTAAAAATATTTTTGAGAACGTGACTTATGTTTTATTGAATAAGCTACATTCAATTAGAAATAGAAATATGAGAAATGTTTTTTGATTCACTTATCATTGAATTTTTTTTTTAATTAAGATTAATTTAAAGGTGGATTGACAATATTACTCCAATGAATAATGATATAAAAAGAACAAAAATAAACAAAAAAGAATATAAGAAGAACACCAACTAACATATCTCTTAGAATATATCATTCTACAAATTTTAACAACAAATTATGGTGATTATGTATGGTGGTTTCAAACAGAGAGAATAACTTCAATCAGGCAGTAGCAAAAATCTGTTGGTTTTTACCCTCAAATGAAAGATTGACACATCATCATTAAATAAGAAAAGTAAATATTAACAAGACCTAGCAAAACACTAGATCAAAACCCTCCGTTTCACAATTTTAGTCTTAAAATAAAAAATCATTCCAGCCATTGGCCGCCGCCGCCACAGCCCCACACTGGAATTGGGGGTGGTTGCCACCAGGCTGCGGCCACGCGGAGGTTTCCGACGTGGAGCAGTGGCGGCGACGTCTGAGTGGGCGGTGGTTGGGAGTTGTGAGGTTTTTTTTTTTTTTTTTTTTTTTTTTTTTTTTTCCAGTCTAAAAAAGTTAAAAAAGGATTAAATTCAGTGTTTTACAAACAATAATTTTTCTTGTTATAAGCTGATATGTCAATATCTTATTGGTGGCAGAAAACACTAATTTTTTGGTTTTCTATCCTGACCAGACAGAAGAGGCTCTCTCAAACAGAACGAATGGAGAAAAGCTACGTACATTATTAATTCGCGCATAAAGAAATCATGTGACACACGTGAACAATTCATGAATTATAACAGTTGGTAATACTTTTATCAGTTTATGGTCAATGTTATAATATTTAAAATGTATATCTGTTGTTTAAAGAAAATAAAACAATAAAAAAATATTAAAAAATATTATTTAAAAAAAAAAATAAAGAGTGGGATAAAGATTATTGTTGGAGTGTTTTTAAGATAACCAGTAGTTAAAGTAGAGATTGACACTTTTTGAGTAGCTACGTTAACTCTAACTGCTGGAGATGCTCTTAAGAAACCCCATCCCCTCATCTTGGAGGAATAATTTTTTTTTTTAAGTGATAATAAAATGTGATTGATGTAATACAAAGTTGAAAAATTTATATGAAAAAAAAAATTTGTTTTACAGTGAATTTTTTCATTCAAATAGTAATAAAAAAGTGTTGACGTAATTTCCCACTTTTTATATTACGTCGAGCTTCATATTTTTTTGAAGAAGGAAAAATAAGAGAAGGGTGAAGAGATTGCCAAATGGGGACTAATGTCAGCCAAATCCACAAACACCTGCCCTGGCGTGCAGAGCTTTCGGTGCTCAGAAAAAGTGGCAGCCAGCATCCACAACATTGTCTAAGAGCACTAGTAGCAGATTCCCTTCCCTATGTTTAGGAAAAATTTGATAAAAAATACCAAAAACTGACCCACAATAGATACCCCAATTTTACATATTTTGGTTGGATAGCTACAGTACTACCCAATGTATTAGGTAGCATTGTACCTTCCCAATCACTTTTTTTAATAGAAAAAAACCATTCTCTCTCCTCTCTCCTCTCTGGCTCTCTCCTTCACGCTTGAATCACTTCACCCGCTTGGTGTTCTCGTACCAATAATCTTTATCCCACTCTTTATTTTTTTTTAAATAAACGGGTGAGCTGGCCTTGACCAGGATGATGATCGATTTGGGACCAAGAAACTGATTGCAAATTCTCTCATGAGTCCCATATTAGTTCCTCCTTTTCCTTTCTCCGAATCTGCTTCACTCTGTTTGCAAATCTTCTTGTCAACTTTCCGTTCTTCTCTCTGTACCTTACATTGTCTTTGTTTGTTTCTCTTCTTGTGATATAAAAGCTTTGTGGGTATTTTGTGATTGGGTTTGTTTGAGCCCAGTCTTGGTCTCTTGGCAAAGGATTTGTGTTTCTTTTCTGGGTACCCAAGAAACAAGCATGCCTCTCAATTTCTCTGAATGGGATTTCCAGGGGTTGGATTCTGAATTGAAGGGTTCTGATTGCAACGGAAGAGATGGTTCTGTGTGGAGTGTGACGGAGAAGACGAAAGAGCAAGAGAGAGAAGAAAAGAAATGAATAAAAAAAATAAAGGTAAGAAAGAGAAAAAAGAATAAAATAAGAGTAAAAAAATGTATTTAATGTTGTAAAATCAAAGAAAATAACAAGACAAGATAAATAGATTGTAAATATGAAACTAGTTCTTCAGGAACTATGTATGATTCTTCTCTATAATTGTGTGTCTTTACATACAACTCAACACTCTCTTTTATAGACATGAAATCATAATGGGAGGTTAAGGAATATGAAAGGATAATACATGAATTAAAATGGCACATCAATGTATTACATGAATGTTATGGAATTCTAGAAGAAGACATGAATGTGTAGAATTCCAAGAGATGGAACTAAATGGTCATCCACCAAATGCATGAATGCATTCATAACACTCCCCCTTGGATGACCATACACTAAGAATATGCCTCGTTAAAACCTTGCCAAGGAAAACCCAGTGGGAAAAAACTTGTGGCGTAGGAAAAAGAGTACATTATTCTTATGTGTCGTCATATGCTTTAGGATTGCCTCATTAAAACCTTGCAAAGGAAAACCCAGTGGAAAAAACCTTAGCGAAAGAAAAAGAGTACAATCAGCATAATCATTTTACTCCCCCTCATTAGGATGAAGAGCTTCAATTGTTTATGATGAAAGATCCTTGAGTCGGCGCATTCCAATGTTATTCACCAACTTCTTAAATGTTGTAGTTGGTAATGTTTTGATAAATAAATCTGCTAAATTGTCACTTGATCGTATCTGCTTCACATCAATATCACCACTATTCTGGAGCTCATGTGTATAAAAGAATTTTGGTGAAATGTGTTTTGTTTTATCACCTTTAATGTATCATCCTCTGATCTGTGTGATACAAGCAACATTATCTTCATATAATTTTGTTGGGCTATCTTTTTGATTTTGGATAAACCACACTTTTCTCGAATGTGTTGAATTAGTGATTTTAGCCATATGCATTCCCGACTTGCTTCATGAATTGCAATAATTTCTGAGTGATTTGAAGAAGTGGCAACAAGTGTTTGCTTGACAGAGCTTCATGAAATAGCAGTACTTCCACATGTAAATAGATATCCTGTTTGAGATATTCCTTTATGCGGATCAGAAAGAAAAACCCGCATCTGCATATCCAACTAACTGTGAATTTGAACCTCTTGGATAAAATAATCCCATGTTAGTTGTTCCACGGAGATAACGTAGAATATGTTTGACCCCATTCCAATGCCTTTGAGTTGGTGCAGAACTGTATCTTGCTAGTAAATTAACTGAAAATGCTATATCAGGTCATGTGCAATTTGCAAGATACATAACTGGGCCAATTGCACTAAGATATGGTACTTCAGGACCAAGAATTTCTTCGTCATCTTCTCGAGGACGAAAATGGTATTTTTTCACATCAAGTGAACGAACAACTATTGGAGTGCTCAAAGGATGAGCTTTCTCCATGTAAAAGTGCTTCTGGACTTTTTCTGTGTATGTTGATTGATGAACAATAATTCCATTTTGAAAATGTTCAATCTGTAAGCCAAGACAAAATTTTATCTTTCCAAGATCTTTCATCTCAAACTTATTTTTTAGATAAGTAGCAGTTTTTGTGAGCTCTTATGGAGTCCCGACAAGATTTAAATCATCTACATAAACTGCAATGATAGTAAATCCAAATTCTGATTTCTTAATGAAAACGTATGAACAAATTGGATTATTCTCAAATCCTTCTTTCAATAGATATTCACTAAGACAATTGTACCATATGCGTCTGGATTGCTTTAACCCATATAAAGATCTTTATAGCTTGATAGAATAAATACTTCGGTATTTGAAATTATATGCTTCAGGCATTTTGTATCCTTCAGGGATTTTCATGTATATATCATTATCAAGTAATCCATATAAATATGTTGTAACCACATCCATTAAACGCATATCCAAACTTTCTGTAACTACCAAGCTAATCAAAAATCTAAATGTAATTGTATCCACTACAGGGGAATATGTTTCTTCATAATCAATACCTGGTTTCTGCAGGAAACCTTGTGCAACAAGTCTTACTTTGTATCTCACAATTTCATTTTTCTCATTACGTTTTCGTACAAATACCCACTTGTATCCAACAGGCGACACACCTTTGTTTAATATTAAGTATTGAAAATATTTTTTATCTCTAAGAATCGTGTGCGTTGTACAACTGTCTGCTAGACACAAATCTTCACCAATCATTTTGGAATTAATCATTTCATCAGTATGACCCATACCTCAATATATAAATAAATAAATATTAAATTTCATTAATCAAAATAAAATAACAAAATACAATTAAAATTGACAACGTAAACATAACATAATGAAAACGTATATATATTACTACAGGATTATTGTGTTTAGCAAAATTCATTTCAATCCATTTTTCTTTCTCTTTTATGAATGCTTGATATAATTTTATCAGATGTTTAGGCGTACGGCAGGTACGTGACAAATGTCATTTCATACTACATCTGTAACATTTATCGATCTTCATAGTTCTTTGTAGGTTTATTCTGTAAACCTTTGTTTTATATTCTTTCGCCTCAGTGTGATTCCACTTTTGGTGGACATGAACATTTCTTTTGTAAGAATTATGAGTACGTTCCCATTGACCTATATATATATATATATATATATATATATATATATATATATATATATATATATATATATATATATATATATATATTTTTTTTTTTTTCCTACCATGTCCACGTCCACGATCATGGTTTCCTTTATTACCATGAAATGAGGTTCCATTTGCTTCTGGAAATGGTGTAGAACTCGTTGGACGAGATTGCTGATTTTTCATTAATAGCTCGTTGTTTTGCTCAGCCACTAGAAGACAAGATATTAGTTCAGAATATCTTGTGAAATTTACACTCTCGATATTGCTGCTACAGGAGCACATTCGAGGCATGAAATGCGGTATATGTTTTTTTCTAACATATCCACATCAGTGACCTTTTCTCCACACAATTTTAATTGTGAACTAATTCTAAAGAGTGCAACTTCAGGTGCATCCAACCATAATGAGCTTTTTGGGAGGATAACTGTCTTCTGGTACTTGTATCTCTCCCTTAAATTATTCCACAAGGTCAAGGGATCTTTTACTATAAGGTACTCATTTTTTATTTTTTTTTAATTCATCATGCAAATGATGGCGAACAAAAATTATTGCTTTAGCACGATCCTGGTGGGATGCTTGATTTTCATTCATTGCTTTAGTGCGATCCTGCTGGGATGCTTGATTTTTATTCTTAATAGTATTTCCATGATTTCATAACATCAATATTCATAGCATTATAATGATAACATTTTAGTTCATATTAATCTCACATAGATTATAAAATTCATATGTTATAATAAGATTCTTAAAACACTAAAAATTTATAAGCATATGTTAGAATATTAATTAACAAAATAGATAATAAGATTACTAAATCTTAAAGAGACTTACAATGAATTGAGAATATCCCACAGATAGCTTTTGATGTTGAAGATCAACATAACACAACTGGCTAGAGTTTCGTGCTGATAACGTGTTGTAAAATCAAAGAAAATAACAAGATAAGATAAAGAGATTGTAAATATGAAACTAGTTCTTCAGGAACTATGTATGATTCTTCTCTATAATTGTGTGTCTTAACAGACAACTCAACACTCCCTTTTATAGACATGAAATCATAATGGGAGGTTAATGAATATGAAAGGATAATACATGAATTAAAATGGTACATCAATGTATTACATGAATGTTATGGAATTCTAGACGATGACATGAATGTGTAGAATTCCAAGAGATGGAACTAAATAGTCATCCACCAAATGCATGAATGCATTCATAACATTTAATTGATATAGAAAAAGATTAGGGAATCTATTGTGAAGTCTTTTTTTATAGGGAAATAAAAAGTAGTTTTGTTCCGTAAATTTAGAAAAAATAGTTGGGTAACTGCTGTTAGTGCTTTAAGTAGGGTCCGCACCTCGTGCTGACCGATTTTGTGTTTGTTACATCCTTTTCACCTTTTCCGGTACACCATGTCAGTGTGGGATGACCGTTCACAATTGATTTACCACAAGTAAACAACCGCAACTTTCAGGCGCTTTCACGAGCTTCAACTGGAAATTAAATGAGAAAAAGAGATTTACTTGCAGAAATCAACTCCTCAAGTGAAAATAAACAATGCATGCTTGACAGGGCAGGGAACAGTAGATCTACAAGGGTCCTTTAAGTGTCATGGTTAGCATGCACATCCAACATCCACAACATCTCTACATTGGATTACACACTAGACTTACTACAGGCTATATGCCTCAAACCAAGCAATATTAAATACTGGAATCCTATTCCTCAGTCTCGCTCAGCATCTTCAATTTCTTCGCCCTCCGGTACCCCACGAAGCTACATTACATTGTTGCATCTGCAGATCATGGAAAAATATTCAAAGATGCAGTGAGTTTTGAGGTTTGTGGGAATTATAATTCATATAAATTGTAAATAGATGACTATTGTCTATCATAGATGTGGCATGGCGATGAGTAAAAGTATTCACAATTTTTTGGTTGGAAAAGTTGTCCCAACTTACTCCCCTGGACTGGAGATCTAGACTAGTTAGTCTTTGATCATTCCGTTTAAACTACACTAGTATGGTTTTCTTGACTTGGAAAGCGCACAAATAAATTTGATACTCGGTTAAGCAGTCCTATGGCTGAAGGCAATGTAACTCAATTTAATTAAGAAACCACTTCAAGCTTTCACTTCCATTTCAAGTCATTGCCCACAACCACAAAAAACTCTTACACATGATAAAGACATACATCATGCACACAAGAAGGAAAAAAAAGAAAAGGGAAACCAAGCAAAATGTGAAGTAGACTAGAAACAAGGGAAAGACTAACAAATTCTAAGATCCAAAGATCCTAATTTGAAATCTTGAAAGTTCATGCCACAATTATGATGAGAACAAGGGACAAGAACCATGATGGAGCCCCTCGATCTTAAGCTACAGGGTATTAATTTTGAGGCAGATGGCTGTGCTTGCATGTTGTCCCACCGTCCATAAAGAATCCTACTACTAATACTAATCTTGAACATTTCCTGAAACCAACATGGAGGAGCACTGGAACACCCCAGATCCTGTTACCATAGTCCATGTGTGGCAAAAGGTACGGCTGGAATACAATGACCTTAATAATATACCTATCACGTACTCTCAATCATAGGCATCATGCTCTTTACTTGTCCGATCCGGTCAAAGTAAATTCTCCAAATATAATTTCAATATAAAAGTTACTAATCATCTATATAACATATGTCAACTGATTGCAGAGTGCATAAGAGGCCATTGGTCCACCGATTGCAGTTCGAAACTTAACTCTAGAGAAGCCTACCTTGACTCAAGAAATACAGTCCAGACCAATATATCAGACCAATATATATCCATGTGAATTTACTCGCTGACAGTGCTAGCATTATTTCACACAATGACATTGTAAACTTTTGAGCTGAGAAAATTGACGTGTAAACATGCATTGGCTTATGTTCTATATTAAATTACAAGGGCATCTTCATGAACAAAAATATAACCTCATAGCCATCAACCACGTTTTGCCACTAGAGAACACAAATGAAAACACACAAAAACAGTAGTTTGATAAAGATAACTACTGATACAGGAGGCTCTATGAGTTCAATAACAAAGTATTAAAGGGGAAAAGCAGAACACATGCTGTTGAAAAATTTTAAAACTTGGTTTGGGCACATTGCAAAAAAAAAAAATTCACTTTGGAGGCACGATTGAAAAAGAGGTAAAACATTAGGAGGGAAACTGTATTTTTCCCTAATTTCTTTAAAAAATCGAATTAATTAAAGATCTAAACCTAAAACTCTATTTTTAATTGCATTAAACACATTCCCCCCTAAAACTGCATTAACCAAAATAAATATAAATTTAAATGCATTATTAATTTCAATTTAATTATCCTATCACTATTAGGGTCTTTGGTGATTGCCTAATTTGCTTAATCATTTAGCCGGCCCTGCCAATGGTGCATTTTTTGCTTTAGATTTAGGAATATGTATATGCACTTTATTAGTTGGACCATGTTCAAAATGCGCCCAATTATCGACCTACAAGTTAGTGGACCTAAAATCTTCCACAGTAAGGGGAGTAAACGAATCGATCTTGAGCGAGTTATACTTGCTCGAGCTCGGCTTGTTTAATTTTTTGTCAAGCTCGAGCTCGATGCAAACCTCAATTTGTGTTCGAGCTCGACTCGCTATGATGGGATTCCTGTACAAACTTGAGATCGATCATTTTGGTTGATCTCGAGTTTGAGTACTGTCAACTCAAGCTCGCTCGAGTTAGATTATTCAAAAATTTTAATTTAGTATTTTTTTTTAAAAAAAAGTAAAAAAAAACTAGATTTATTAATGATAGTCTCTCCAAAATCCATCACAAAGAAACTTACACAATTATAATCAACTAAACTTGGAAATCAAATTTATATAAATACAGGGAAACGAGGTGGATCTAAGAGATTTATAGGATGGTAGGGAAAATATTATGCCTTTGGGACCTAAGGGAGAACGTCCCAGCCCAAAAGCTCCCTCTTCGCGGGTCGCCGATTCATGTGCATGTGATGATGTGAGGAAATTGGGTCATGAGCTCCAACTCCATGATTGGAAAGTGCAAGACGATAAGAGAAAGATGATGGTTTTTGTGTAAGCTTTCTTGAAGTGCAGGAGAAAATGAGAGAAAAGAAGAAGAATGGTTAAGCTAGGTTGATGGAAGTGCGTAAAAAGAGATGAAGTTAGAGGTGTTAAAGTATTGATTAACTGATTAAATTTACATATTCCTATCAGCTTAAGCTTTTAGGATAAGTGTTAAGGAATGAGACATAGTTCGAACTCAGAACCTGTACTTTAATACTATGTTAAATTACTAGTTTTTTTGATAAGTAGTGATTTAACAAGAAGAAGCAAAAAAATTTGATATGTATAGGCGAATGGCTAGGATTGATAGTAAATTAATCACATAGCCCATATTAAATCTTAAGAGCCTTTTTTTTAATGCTTGGTAAGCATGAGCATTAGGCTGTCATGGCAGTGTGATTAATTTGAAAAATTATCTCCTCCACGCAGATCTATTGGTGAGATCGTCTCCAAGTCACATGATGTAGCGATCTTGAGCATAGATTTAAACTGGCTATTTCTTGATTCAATCATAGTCATTTAATAAGATGATTAATCGTACTTGCAAAACATTGTATAAATTATAGATTAAAACATGTGTTACAATTGTTAACCACTTCCCAAAATGGACAGTTGAGATTTTACAAAAATGATCAAACGGCTAAAAGTTTCCTAAAAAATGCATTTTTAATATGTCGATTGTCAGGTTTGGTCCGATAAATCGTGTAAAAGTAGGGATTTCAAAATTTTCTTCAATCAGCGTGAGTGTAGATGAATTCGGCCCCATGTGTGATCATTACAATTGATTATAATTTTATATTTCATGATTTAATATAATTTGTTAGATGAGATTATTAGTAATGAGCTCATGGACATACGAAACACCATATACCACTCACTTATAAAGATGCATTACAGCTGTAGCACACGTTCTCCATCCAACAGATGAAATTTAATCAATACAAATCGTACATGTGAGAATTCATATGCGAATACGCTTAATGCAATTAAATTTGTGTTGAAATACGTTTAATAAGTTTAATGCAATTAAATTTAAAATTAATCTACATTAAATGCCTATTTTTTTAATTAATGGAATTATTGGGGAATGCCTTTATTGCAATTAAAGAATATGAATTTAAGTTTAGGTTTTTAATTTATGAGATGTTTTATAGAAATTATGAATAATTTTTTGAAATTTTAATGTCCTAAGCTTGTGACTCTTGGAGGGAAAATTTTGCTAGCAGATTATAGTGGAATTTTGTGGGATATTTGAGTGAAATTTAATGTAAAGTTTGAATTTTGAAAATTAAACTTAAATTGTTTCATTAAAAGAAATTCATTTTCCTTTTGGTTTTGTCTTGAAAATTAAAAAAATCAAGAGTCAGATAGATCATGCAACTAGGAGCTATAAAATTTTGAAAAAAATAAAATATTTTGGATAATTAAGTTAAGTTTGATTATAAAATATTTAATTCAAAATTCAAAATTTTATTTGAAAGAAGGAAATATGTGGATTTGGTCAGTCTCAATCCCATATTTGCATTGCCAAATTCCAAGATTTCAATTTAATATCAAAGTATTTTTAAGTCTCACATGTATATCATTTTGAACACATATTAATTCAATATATTAAAAAAAAAAAATTAAAAAAATTCCTCTAACTTAATTTTTATTTTTAAAAAAACTTTTAAGTATGATTGAAAATACTCTTTAAATTTAATTACCAATTTATATCAAAGCAAGGACCGCATATTTTACTTGGTTAAAGGATTTTTGTTACCACTTCTAGATTGCACTAACAACGGATCGATGTTTATTATGAGTTGGTTATAGTGGCAAAACATGCCATCAACATTTGTTTGGATTATTTTGTTGGTTTCATTTATGTAGCTTGTTGGACTTAAGAGTTTAATCTCTTACAGATGTGAAACAATTCTTCAGCCCGGCTTCAACTGTACTGTCCGAATTGAAAAGAATAGGGCAAAGGCAAGGCGTAGAAGGAAGAAAAGTAGTAATTTCACCCAGAACAATGTGGTATACAAATGTCACTTCTGTTCACGTTGGAATCTGAAGAGAGGGACCCCAAAAGGACATATGAAAGAGATATGTCCCTCAAAGGCCAAAACATCTTCAAAACCAGAAACTTCAAATTAATTAAAACTGAAGGTTCAGAAATGTGCTAGCTTGGAGAAGAGCTCAAGAAGTAAAGATGGTATCAGTAAAACAGATGAGATAGCTTCACCAGCATTTGCTAGGGAGGTTCCTGATACAGATAGTCCAGCAACTCCATTGGTGAGAAATGGCTCTACTTTGTTGGAGGCGAAGAGTAGAAAGAGAAACCGATCAATATCCAAGAAACCAGCTGGAACTGAAAGCAATTCTACCCCAATAGATGTGGAAAAAGCCGTGAGCGCGCACGTCAAGTAAACGAAGAAAGAAGTCTTGGACCAGTTCGAAGAAAATTGCTGATCGAGAGTGCTGAGCATGATAGCCGGAAGATCACTAAGTTGACAATCCCATTTTGTTTATAATTAAACAGAACTTACTTTTTAGATTTCAGTGTTAATATATATATATATATTTTTTTTTTCGATTTCAATGTTAAATCTTTAAAAATTACAAAAAATATATAGCTTTTAACATTTTATAAATGAAATATTTTTCGATACTCAATCATATTGAAATATGATGATAGATATAGAGTAAATATATATCAAGCATAGTTCAGTTGAAAGTTTTTGAGTAATATAATATTCTCAAAAATAAAATAAAATAAAAAACATTCGTAAGGTGCTGTTTAAAGTTTTAAACATAATTCCTCTATATATATTAAAGCAAATCATTACCTAAAAATGAGGAATCGATTAAAAAATAAATAAATAAATAAAACATGTGTATATGTGATAGTGACGTATATGTGTGTGTGGATGTAGTAGGATCGGATCCCTTACCATTCATATGATATTTAGCACTTTTATCAATCTAATATTTAATCTCATTATTTATCCTAATTTTCCCACTTTGAAGATGATAAAAATTTAATCATTTAAACAAAAAAATAAGATATAAATTATACATAATATAATATCTTAGAATTATAATTTTATTTTATTTAAAAAAAATCAATGTTGGGAATGGCCCCAGTAACTCTATAAGAAGTTTTTCATATTTGTTATTTATTGGAATTGCAGCTTCTTTTATCATTTGAGATTTCTCCCTAAAAAAAAAAAGACCAAAAAAAAAAAAAAGACGCTCAGAATCAAACCACGCTCCGCCCCTTTCTTTCTTTCCCGATCTGCTACTTCTCATGTACTCATGCTTGTTTAGTGTTTTTAGGAAGATGAAAAGCTTAACCTCATCAAACTTCAAAAAAATGTAGTTGAGCGGTACCACTTGTAATGTATTTATATTTTCTGTATATATTCTGTAATGCTAAATGTAAAGAAATGATAGAATTATGGAAGAGAATAGAGATGGAAGAAGATGAATCGCAAGCTGGACCTTCGAGGGTTCCAGGGCCTCCATGCTTTATTGGAAAAAGCTTAAACTCAAGAAACTGTTTACAACAATGATCATGACTAAACTGAAAAGAACTCATGAGATTGGGTTATATAGTGGCTTGCATTCTCAACCACTAACAAACCCAATCCACTAGTCCAGAATTGATTCTAACAACCCTAAGTTCCTAACAACTTCAGCCCAAGGGCCTAATGTAATATCCCTTAACCTAATATCCCCTAACCTAATATCCCTTACATTACGAGCATTTTTAAGAGCCTCATCTAAATATTTTGACTATATTGATAAGACAATTGTCAAGTTTAGAAGGAGTAGAGAGAAAAGAGAGAATAGCGGAAGAGAGAAATCTTGATTAATCTGAATATGAAAAATGTAGTTACAGAGAATGAAAGGAAATTACAATATATAGCATGAGAACTCAAGCTATCTAAGCTAATCTGTTACAACCAAAAGATAACCAACATAATAGCCTATTAACAATAAGTAACAGCTTAACTATTTACAAAGAAAAATATCTTCTATCTCTAATACTCACCCTCAAGGTGGATGGTAGAGATCACGGACAGACATCTTGGATAATAAGTTATGGAAAACATAACAGCCAAGTGGTTTGGTAAGGATATCAGCAATTTGATGTTGAGAAGACACATGAAATGTCTTGATGAGGCCAAGTTGAGTTTTTTTGCGAATAAGATGACAGTCAATCTCGATATGCTTACTGCGTTTGTGGTACACCGGATTCTCAGTAATATGAATTGCGGCCTAACTATCACAGTAAAGAGATGATGGCTGTGAATGAGGAATGAGAAGATCTTTAAGCAAAGAAAAAAGCCATAAGATTTCACAACAAACAGAGGCCATAGACCTATACTCGGCCTCAGCAGAAGATAGGGAGACGGTTTGCTATTTCTTTGATTTCCAAGAAATGAGAGAATCCATAAGAAACACACAATATCCAGTAATCAACCTCCTAGTATCCAAATAACCTGCCTAATCAGAATCGTAAAAAGCCTTGAGCTGAAATTCTGTGTTGGCAGGAAAAAAGAGTCCTTGAGCAGGAGCATGCTTAATATATCTTAATACCCTATGAGCAGCATCAAGATGAGATTGTCTCGGCTTATCCATGAACTGACTTAGAGTTTGGACAAAATATGCAAGATCAGGCCGGGTGATTGTCAAGTACAGTAATCGACCAATCAAACGCCTGTAGGAAGTAGTATCCGAGAGAGGAGTACCATCATCCCTAGACAACTTCATATTTTGCTCCATAGGAAATGAAGCAGGCTTAGAAGCCAACAACCCTGAATCCTCCAAAATTTCCAATGCATACTTGCGTTGGCAAACATAAATACCAGTTGAAGATTGAGCAATTTCCAATCCAAGAAAATACTTCAAAGGACCCAAATCTTTGAGTTTAAAACGCTCATTCAACATAGTAATAAAGGAAGAAACGGCATGGGAATCATTACTTGCAATAGCAACATCATCAATATAAACAAGTAAAGCAATAAAGGATGATCCTTGAAGCCAGGTAAAGAGAGAATAATCTGCCTTAGACTGCACAAAACCAAGATCAATGAGGGTGGAAGAAAACTTAGAGAACCATTGTCTTGAGACTTGTTTCAAGCCATAGGGAGACTTGGTAAATCGACACACTTTTGACTCTCCCTTAATGCCAAAACCCGGAGGCATCTTCATGTAAACATCTTCATTCAAATCGCCATGCAAAAAAACATTATTTACATCTAATTGATGTAAAACCCAATTCTTGGCAGCATCCAAAGCTAAAAGACACCTAACAATAGTCATTTTAGCTACATGAGAGAATGTATCATGATAGTCTAAACCCTCACATTGTGTGTACCCCTTTGCCACTAACCGAGCTTTATACCTTTCTACACTTCCATCGGCCTTATGTTTGATTTTATACACCCATTTGCAACTAATTGGTTGTTTATGAGGTGGAAGGTCACAAACAATCCAAGTCTTATTAGCTTCAAGGGCTGAAATTTCAGCTAACATAGCATCACACCAATGACCAGATTTTACAGCTTCATGATAAAATTTGGGTTCGGTTGCAGCAGAAATAGAAAAACAGAAATGTTTATAGGCAGGAGATAGTTTGTCATATGAAATATAACTAGACAAAGAATAAGGAATACATGAATGTTGTGCTGTAGAGGTAGCCAGAGATGGTAAAGAAGAAGCAAGCTGACAAAAATAATTCTGCAGATACCGAGGTGTAGTTTTAAGTCGAAAGGATTTTTGAAGAAGAGAAGGAGAAGGTGGAGAAGGTAGAGAAGAAGAATCTGATGAAGGCAGAAAAAGAGGTGAAGAATCTGATGTAGGTGAAATAGGGGGTGAGGTAGAAGGTGATAAAATGGGATGATGTGTTTGAAAGTTAGAATGAGGAGAAGACAAAATAGGAGGTTGAACAGGAGGTTGAAGAGGCAAAGACTGTGTAGAATGAGTTGGTAAAAAAAATTGGAAAATCAGATATAGGTAAAGGTAAAGATGCTGTTGAATGTGGTGAAGAAGAGTTAGTAAAATAGCCATCAAATGAAGAATTTGTAAGATTTAAGGTAAAAGGAAAAATGTGTTCATGAAACACAGCATCTCGGGAAATGATAGTAGTTTGTGTATGCAAATTGTAAAACTTGTAACCTTTAATGCCAAATGGATAGCCAATGAAAACACACGGAATGGCTCTAGAGTCAAATTTAGTCCGATGTCTGGACAAAGTGGAAATATAAGCAAAGCGACCAAAAATTCTAAGATGTGAATAAGAAGGAGAAGCAGAAAAAAGCATCTCATGAGGTGATTTATGTGATAATAGAGGAGTAGGAAGTCCGTTTATAAGGTGAGCAGCAGTTAGAATGCACTCACCCCAGAAAGAAAGAGGGACTTGAGACTGAAATTTCAAAGCTCGAGCAACATTTAGTAAATGTTGATGTTTCCTTTCCACAACAGCATTTTGCTGTGGAGTTTCAACACAAGATAATTGATGAATTGTTCCATTAGAAGAAAAAAAATCATGCATCTAAAACTCATGACCATTATCAGAACGCAAGCATTTGATTTTGAGGTTGAATTGTGTTTGAACAAAGCTAAAAAAGGATTGAATAAGAGAATGAGTTTGAGATTTATTTTTCATCAAATGCACCTAAGTAGAACGAGTGTAGTCATCCACAATGGTAAGAAAAAAATTCGAGCCATTTATTGAAGGAGTAGCCATTGGCCCCTAAATGTCACAATGGACGAGTTCAAAAGGCATACAAGTATGAGAGTTATGTACAGGAAAAGACAGCCTATGCTGCCTGGCTAAGGGACAAACAGAACATATGTCCTTATTGTTACAAGAGATTTCAGGAAAGGTATTATGCAAAGATTGCATTCTGGATACAGACGGATAGCCTAACCTATAATGCCATACATCATTGAATGATGTTTTTATTGAATTGAAACAAGTGGAAAGAGATAAAGGTAAAGTGGTGGAAACCTTAGGCTCCTGCAGTAGGTAGAATAAGCCACCATCTCCTTTACCCACTCCAATCGTCTTCCAATGGCACAAATTCTGTATGAAGCAAAATCTAGTGAGAAAAATGAGACAAGCTTTCAAGACTTTAATGATTTTGCTAGCTGAAATTAAGTTGAAAGAAAAAGAAGGAACGCATAGAACCTCAGTCAATATAAGATTGTCTGAAATGAAAACTGTTCTTATATGAGTTACAGGAACAACAGAGCCATTTGGTAACTTAACAAAAGTAGAAACAATTGCAGTAATTGTGGTAAAAAGAGATGAACAATTGATCATGTGATCAGTTGCCTCTGTGTCAATGATCCAAGGAGTACAGTTGGAATTAAAAGAAGGAGATTTTGATATGTGAATGGAAGAAAAAACAGAGCAATAAGGATTAAGATTGTAAAGGGAAGAGAAATGACCTGACACCTCAGAGGAAGTTGAGGCCGGAGCAGAAGAGGAAGCATGGAAATTACCTGCCATGTTTGCAGAAGCTTGATGAGCCATATTATACTGTTGAAGAAGTGAAAGAAGCTACTGGCACTGATCAGACGTGATGGTAAGTTGATGCATGACTTGTTAAGGCTCATTCTGTTGAGGATGATTTGCGAAGTTCAAATCAGTCGCTTGGACATGATTTGCAGAATGAGCAAGATAAGGTTTCTTGAGACTCTTTGTGAACTTGAATCCCGATGGAAACCCATGCAGACGATAGCACTTATCTGCAATGTGACCTGGTACTCCACAGTGAGTACAGATGGGCTTATCCTTGCGATAAGGTGGTTTGTTGAAACGAGTTGCTGAAGCAGGAGATTTAGTTAGGAGAGCAGTAGAATCCTGACTGAGAATATGAGATTTCACCGAAATTTCCTGCTGCTTCTCTTCTTGAATTACTAAATAGAAGACTTTATTTACTGTGGGCAAAGGCTCCATAAGCAGAATTTGACCTCGAATAGCAGCAAAAGACTCGTTGAGCCCCATAAGAAATTGATAGATGTATTCTTGATGATAGTGCTCAGCAACTACCTTCATTCCTCCACAAGAACACAGAGGAATTGGGCTATAATTGCTTATTTCATCCCAGAGAGACTTGAGTTGAGTGAAATAGGAACTCACAGATGAATTCCCCTGCGAAAGAACGGAGATTGACTTCTGAAGTTGAAAAACCCTAGGACCATTTTTCTGAGAAAATCGCTCCTTGAGGTCAAGCCACATCCCATGACTAGTGTCAATGTAGATCACACTCGCTGCAATTTCTTTGAAAACCGAATTGAGAATCTAAGACAAGATCATGTTGTTGCACACCCAAGCTTGATATTTAACACCAGCATTAAGCACAGGTTGAGGAAGAGATCCATCAATGAACGACAACTTGTTTTTGGCAGTGAGAGCCATTATCATCGAACGGCTCCATGTATTGTAATTCTCACCAGTGAGCAGTTGAGAAACAAGAGTAGCTCCCGGACTTTCTCCTTGAGGCAAGTAAAAAGGACTTGCAGGATTGGTGAAAATGGAAGGAGAAATGGTGAATTGAAGAGGTGGATCATCGATATGTGGAGTTTGATTGTCGACGGGAGGAATTGGAGAAGAGGAAGAAGGAATTTCAGACGTCATGGATGTAGGCTCTGACACTATGTCAAGTTTAGAAAGAGTAAAGAGAAAATAGAGAATAGCGGAAGAGATAAATCTTAATTAATCTGAATATGAAAAAATGTAGTTACAGAGAATGAAAGGAAATTACAATATATAGCATGAGAACTCGAGCTATCTAAGCTAAACTGTTACAACCAGAAGATAACCAACATAACAGCCTATCAACAATAAGTAACAGCTTAACTATTTACAAAGAAAAATATCTTCTATCTCTAATAACAATAAGGTAAAAGCACACAAAAATCACTCACAGCTGTTTTATTATTATAACCAAAAAAATTTTTGATGGCTAAACAGTACCGATCAGCAATATTAAGTATTGTTTACTCACAAAATCATTAAAAGACTATAAAGATTGTCATTTCACTCCTCCTCCTCTTCTTCTTCTGTTTTTTTTGGTTCACACGACTCGTCGACGAGTCAGTCACGATAATCATTTGGAACCAACCAAATGAAGAAAAAAATTACAATAGTTTTTCTTGTTATAGGCTGATATGTCAATATCTTATTGGTAGCAGAAAACACTAATTTTTTGGTTTTCTATCCTGACCAGACAGAAGAGACGCTCTCAAACAGAACGAATGGAGTAAAGCTACGTACATTATTAATTATTATTATTTCTTTTTTTAGGGAAAGTTTGAACTTTCATTGCTGAAAATAACAGTACATCACAACACACCATAAAGGCGAACATCAATAACCACTCCAAGGGTGTACAACCAACATGAGACAAAACTCATGTAACTACAGACAGTTGCTACTAAACAAATCCAGCCAACATAAAGGTGCCTATACGTTGACATAAACCTTTACTTGAACAAGGAATCGGTCACACATTCTGGGCCACAACCAATAACCAGATTAATACAAGCACAAAGCAAACTGTTAGAAAAAAAAACACAAAACAACCCAACAACAAAAGATCATCACAGAAAACCGGCTTCGGAAAACGCCGTCACCGGCGGTGGCGCGTGGAACACACGCGCCCCACCAGGGACAACCCTTTTCAACAAACGACCGTCGAAGACACCCGAACCACCGAAACACCACCAGCCGCACCCTGGAAATCATGTCGTAGCCCTCACGCGCCGGTACAAGGAGTAACCTCCCTGGCGTGTGCGGGCCCCTCGCCAATCAGGAACACGCGTCACGACCAAGGCTGGATGCTGCTGAACCGGAAGAGGCCAGCGACCACCGTGGAGAGGTGCGTGTCTTGAGAAACCCGGCCGAAGTGAATAGATCTGACTCCAAAGGAAACATCAAGGAAGCATGGTCAGTAACTTCACCGGAGACACGCCAAGAAGCCGCTAATCGACACCCAAACTCTCGTGAGATCTTCTGTCAAGGGACTACAACCACCACCGAAAAATCGGGGGGACAAAACCCACAGCCTTAAAGGCTGGGAGACAGCTAACCTACACAAGAACAAAACTAAAAACCTCCCTAGCCCAAGAAAAGATAAGGGAGAACCACCACCAGGAGGGGGAAGACGTGGAGCCCCCCCCCCCCCCGCGCCCGAAAAACCCCTAAAAAACGCTCTCTCTCTCTCTCTAGAAACTGTCGAGACCCTCTCTCTCCTGGCTAAATCCCCTTAATAAATTCTTTTTCTAACCCGTTTGCAAGTACGTACATTATTAATTCACGCATAAAGAAATCATGTGACACACGTGAACTAACAATTCAAGAATTATAACAGTTGGTAATACTTTTATCAGTTTCTGGTCAAAGTTATAATATTAAAAATGTATATCTTATTTATCTAGGTATAAATAAGGAAAAAAAGATGAAGAGATAATTTCTATTTTTCAAAATATGGGATCAAGAAAAGAAGAAAATAAGATAAGGAAAGAGAGAAAAAAATCTTGGATATCTCGTTTTTATTTTTATTTTTTATTTTTTAAAGATATTAATCTTTTAAAAATATTTATTGCAAAAGTCAAACAAAAATAAAAGAATAGAAAAAATTTAAAATTTGAGACTAATTGCTTTAGCGAGGAGGGCATTTTTGGTCTTTTAAATAACACTAATAAAATTTTGGAGGAATTAACTTTTACCGCAATTGAGAAAAATTAAACTCACCCCTCTCAACTTTCAACTAAATTTAGAAAACTTACATTTACTCTTATAAGTGAAAAGATTGTTACAGTTAGCGGTTATTGACTAAAATTACTAATCATAACCGCCTAAGGAGGTTAGTGAAAGCGGTTATTTAATAATCACCAGCTAGCGGTTATTTAGGGTCTGTTTGGGTTTGCAATATCAAAAAGTGCTATTTAAAATAATAATTTTAAAATGTGCGATTTGAAAAAAGTGATTCTTAAAAACGCAGTTAAGCGTTTGGTAAAATCGCAGTTTTGCCTTTAAAATCACAAATTAGTCTTTAAAATTCTGCGTTTTCAAAAAAGTATCATCTTACCTGTGATTTGAAAAAAGCAGATTTTATGTGTTTTCAAATCGAAATTTTTAAAAATGCAGTTTCCAAACGATTTATGTTCTGCAATTAGGTTTAATATAGCACTTATTGTCTATGAAATCACAGTCCCAAATGCACCCTTAACCTACAATTGCATTGCTAACCGTTTTTACTAGGTTGGACATATTTTCAACCAATTTTTATTGGGCCTTTTTTTGGGCTCACTTAAAATGTTTTGTGCATTTTTCTTTTTTAAAGTTTTTAATTTTCAAGGTTTTTTTGGCCCAATATGCTGCACTTACCCAAAACCCTATCTGAAAATCGTTTTATGTGTGTGTGTGTGTCCATATATATATATATATGAGTAGATGGTTAGCGGTTATTAACCGTCTTCCCCTACCCTTAAAACTGCAAACTGTACTGCCTTAGACAACTAGCGGCTTTTTCTAACTACCTACAAAAAATATAACGGCCCACCCCCAATGACATAATATTGTCCACTTTTAGCTCACTCAAACAGATTTCTCAAGAGGTCACCCATCTTGGTATTACTATCGCAAAAACACGCTTAACTGCGGAGTTCTAATAGGTTCATGACCATCACAACTTTAAAATGTGTTGTGTCAAAAATGGTGCGATTATACATATAAGCACATCCCCATTCCAAGTGATGTGGGACGTCACAAAAACGGTTAGGAGGTTAATAACTGCCAGCTTTTTCAGCCCTATTTACTTCTTATAACTTTCGTAATATATGTCCCTCAAACTAAAAAAAATTATAATTAACCATTCAAACTAGGGCTGAAAAAGCCGGGCAGTTAATAACTGTCTACTAACCATTCTAAACCATTAACTGCTAATCCCCTAACTACCTACTGCTTTTTTAGGCGGTTATAAAAAATCGCTAACCGTATAAGGAGGAGCGGTTAACGGTTTTAAAGGTAGACGGAGGCAATTATTAATCGCTTACCTATATATATATACAAAACGACATCGTTTCATATGGTGTTTTAAACGACCCATACACCCAACAAAAAAAAAGATAAAAAAAAGGTCAAATGAAGACTCGACAACTAAAAATAGGCTCATTTTAAAAGCTAATTGCCTAATACGGAACGGTTACAATTATAAAAATAAAATAACTGCATTTTTTCCCCTAATTCAAACTACTACCTCATTTCATAGTTTTTAATTAAAAAATCAGACGAAAAAAAAAAAAAAAAGTAATGATAATACCCCTGGGTCTCACCTCCATAGATTTTTTTTTTTTTTTTTTTATTTTCTTTCATTTAAGGGCATTTGGGTATATTTCACATATTTCATTAGAAACATTTTGATATATTTTCACACATACCACCGAAAGTACAATAGGATATTTAGGTTGAGTGGCACTTATAATTTTTATTTTTAGTTTGAGATATAATTTTTTATTTTTATTTTTCTGAGCATCTATAAAATTTTGTTCACTTGAAGACAAAAGTGCACTACGAGGTAACGAGGAGGTAATGGCCTGGCTCCTTCCTTTCAAACCTGGAGAAATGTATCTGGGCATAGTATTTTATTATTTAACACGAAAACTAAGCCTGAATGCCAAAAAAACCCTTGTTTATATTCAACATTTACCGGTGACCTAGAGAGCAGTTTCTGTAATTTAATCCAACAACAGGACTAGTTAAGCATATCCGTTGGAGGAGTAACTACTTATTGCTTGGCCATGGAGGTCGCACATTTTGGCGTCCTTGTTATCCAAACAATCCTTCCAGAAGTCCAAGCTTCGAAGCCGCCAAGCATTTCAACAAGGGAGGATTGAATACGGAAACACAGACATTAATTAAAGAAATTTCAAGAAGACTAGAAGCGAGCGACCTCACCAAGAAAGAGCAAGAGAGAATCATTTTTGAGCATTTGGGCTGTTAGATTGGTCTCTCTTCGCCCATCTTCAATTTCCAATCTGTAAGGGTAACCGCCTTAATGTCGTTTTAATTTTCTCTGAGAGGTTGCGTTCTCGCTCTGCTTTTTTTTTTCTTTTTCTTTCCCTGTCTTGTTTGTTTAATTTTCTCGGAAAGTTGGTGTCTGTGCACTTTGGTTGCTGGGAAAGAGAAAGCTTAGGAAAAGAATCGAAAATTCGAGATTTTTTTTTTAAAAAAAAAAAGGCAGGTCGGAGTTTATTTTTTGGTTTCTGTGCATGTATTTTCGTGGGTTTCAAATGGCTACTGGGACATGTCAAGTTTTTCTCTTCTTTTCCTTCTTTTCTTGGCGACCAAACGGGTATTAGGGCTTTAGTTCACTTTAAACTGGTGTTGACACCGTATGTACTATTTACTTTGTTTCTTTAAAATGATCATTTGATGGCTTTTTTGTTGTTGTTGTTTGCCTTGGATGTCACGCAGTGCTATTGATGAGTGATAGTCATAATCAAGAAAAAAGAAATTCCAAGATATTCTGAAATACGTCGCAGTCTTGGTTGGAGGAAATAATTTATGTCATTTTGTGTAGATCTTTTTATTGAAAGGAAACAAAGATTAAGCTCTGTAATCTAATTGGGGCTTCCCAAAATCTTGAGGGGTTGAGAGGAGGTTGACCAGATGAATGTGGTGGGTAGGGTTGGGAGCCTAATTTCACAAGGTGTTTACTCTGTTGCCACTCCTTTTCACCCCTTTGGTGGGGCTGTCGATGTCATTGTCGTTCAGCAGCAGGATGGGACATTTCGAAGCACGCCTTGGTACGTACGGTTTGGTAAATTTCAGGGAGTTCTGAAAGGTGCTGAGAAGATTGTCCACATAGCTGTCAATGGCGTTGAAGCCAATTTCCACATGTATCTTGATAATTCAGGCGAAGCCTATTTTATAAAGGAGGTTGATACTGGTAAAGGAAGTGAGACAAATGGGGTTGTAAAGGATTCTGATAGTTTAGAAGTTACAGTAGATGATAGTAGTATAGGTGATAATAACAAAGACAGTAGTAATGACAACGTTGATGACATTCATAGACTTGAACATAGTATCTCTGATTCAGTGGTGGTTCGATTGCGAGATGAATCTGTTTCCTTATATGCAGACAGAATTAAGAGGGTAAAATCTGATGTTGAGAGAAGGTTTTATGACTTCCAGGATGAACATTCCACTTTGGAGGGTTCGGTTGAGTTGTCAGAATATGGATCTAATCGATACGAAAGTTTAGATGGTGAGGATTTTGTGGAACCCCAATGTTTGGATTCAGAAGTGATCTTGGTGAGTGTGGATGGTCATATACTGACAGCCCCCATCTCAGCATCAGAGCAGAATACGGAGAATGTGCAATTAAGCATACCCCAGTTTCATTTGGGCCCAGCTGAAGGGACAGATTTTTGTGAAGGCAATGAGGAGTTTAGTTCAGGTGACAATGTTTGGGCCGCAGATTATATTAATAAGCTGAGGGCATCTACAGCTAATGTTGCATCTGATGATGTCCGCAGCATTATTAATGATGACAATGCTGTTGGGAGCCAGCTGGAAGTTTGTGAAGGAGAAGGGGAGCATGTCTGTCAATCTCAAGAAGCTCTGAGCATTTCAGATCAGGAAGGAGAGATGCTCATGCATAGTGATTCAGAAGAAGTGTCTGCTAATAACAAGAGGGAAGAGGTGTTTAAGAGCTGTTTGGAGCTATCAGAGTTGACCAAACAGGTTGCAAATGCTGATTTAAATGATGTGATTTCCTCATTGGATGTACAAAATTCACAACAGATATCTCAACAGAGTTCTCCAGTAGCTAGTGAAGACAAAGATGAGGGCGTTGTTGAATCTAGAAAGAATGATGAGTTATCTGCTTCCTGTAGTTCCAGTTCTTTGGGTAACGGGGCATCTCCAGGCTTACAGGTTGGAGTTGAATCAGTTGAGAAAAATGCATTGAGTGCACATCATATAGTTTCTGACAGCATATCTGTTAATTCTGTCACTAATGGTTCAGAATCTAAGGGCAAAAACTTGTCTACATCAGCAGCATTCGAAGGGATAGATAATATTCCGCAGAGAACAGTACTGGAAGATGAGTGCAGTAAAAGCGAGCTAGTGGAACCTCAAACGGAAGCTTCCAGTGAAGGGATACAAACTCACTCTAGCATAAGTAAGGGGTTCTTAGTGGCATTTGTTATAATTATGGGCTCTCCTGTTGTCAATCTTAGAGAGTATTTATTTTCTTCCATCCTTCTTACAATTTGCAGGGTTTGAGATCTCGCTCTGTCGGAATGAACTTCATCCAGGTATGGGCTTGGATGCTGCTGCTGAAGCTTTTGATGCACATCGGATATCTGTAGAGGAGTTTAAAAACTCTGCAGTATCGCATATTAGAAATGAGAATCTAATCATCAGATTTAGAGAGAGGTACTTGCTGTGGGAAAAAGCTGCTCCTCTTGTTCTTGGAATGGCTGCCTTTGGCTTAGAATTACCTGTTGAGCTCAAAGATACGATTCCTGTGGAACAGGATGGCACACCACAGCCCAGGGATGACAATTCTGGTAACCCTCCTTCATCTGGACGCAGATGGAGGCTCTGGCCTAATCCATTTAGAAGAGTCAAAACACTTGAGCATGCTAGCAGTAATGCATCGAGTGAGGACGTCTTTGTTGATTCTGAATCTGGTAACTCACAAGTGGTATCAAGTATGACATCGCATGATAGCAAGGAGTCTCCTCACAAGCAATTGATGAGGACCAATGTTCCCACAAATGAGCAGATAGCATCTTTGAATCTGAAAGATGGTCAAAATATGATAACTTTCAGTTTCCCTACCAGGGTTCTAGGAACACAACAGGTTTGTTAATCATGTAGCATTTAAAACTTGCGATATGCAGATGATAGCCAGTAGGATTGGATTTGGTATATTTTTCTTGCTAATACCACATTTACGTTGAACAGGTTGATGCTCATATTTACTTGTGGAAGTGGAATGCACGGATTGTAATTTCAGATGTTGATGGGACAATAACCAAGTTCGTATATTAAATCTTATAATTAGGCTGCTAAATATGCTTTTTACCGGAACTTCCTAAAAGTTGATGAAGATGCTGCTATTTATGATGTTCTTTTCCGGTCTACTTTCTCTATTTTGTATTAGATATGACCCCATGAGATGACGTGCCCAAATGCCTGACCATAGCTGCCATGCACATTATTTCTTTTAGACTTTTCACTTTTCAGTATATAATCAAGTCATTAAAGTTGTCATATTACCACCAAGGCTTCTATGAGGGTGTTTCCTCTTTTGTGGTCTCCTTTCATGGTTTTATTCATATAGATTTTAACTATTTTTGTTTTTCGAATATTACGCTATGGTGGAATGGGTATTTTTTTCGTCACATGCCTTGTTGTACATTATACTGACACAGGCATCCGGTACAAAATCATTTACAATAATTTAGTTTCAATAGTATAGCCATGATGCCTTAAATTGTGATGTAGTCAAGGACACCAAGGGACTCTTTTTGCAGTGTAATCACTTTTAAGCAGGACTTAAGGTTCTTGCTGATTGGTTGACACGTTTCTATTATAAGATGTGTTCCTTGTTTATTGTCTTTCCACATGGGGGGCAATTTTATTTGTCCTGATGCTTGCATATAAGATTTCAATGGGAATGTTCATTTTCATTTTTGCATATCATAACTAGACCTTGTGATTGAAGTTGGAAATGTACACATATCTGGTGATATGGAATAGAAGTCACTAATATAGTATTAAGTAAAAGATTGTGGAACTAATGCTTAGCTGAGAGAAAAATAACTCTTTATATGGAAAGAAGAAACCGTTCCTCTATAATGGCTTCTACTTTAAAAAGTATGAGCATTCTTGTCAAATCGATTTATGATGAAACCTATAACTTTGGACGTCTTCCAATTAACAATAGGTTTTGTGATTTGTGCATTACCTTGATCCTTTGTTTTTCTTCCTTTCCAGGTCTGATGTTTTAGGCCAATTCATGCCTTTAGTTGGAAGGGATTGGACTCAATCTGGGGTCGCTAGACTTTTCTCTGCAATTAAGGTACGTCTTTGTCTATCTTCTCATCTCCTGTTTTATAGCACTATGTAAATTCGTAATTCAATTTTTTTGAAGCATTTGCTTTCTTTGGAGTTTGGTTTGAATGATAATTTTTATTGAGCAGTACGGTTGTTGAGTTAATTCCTTCAACTAATGACCCTTTCTTTTTCTTTGAGTTGCACATGACGCTGCTCTGGAATTATATGGCCTTCTTTCGTATATGGATCTCTAATATTAGATCCCTGTTTTTCTACAGGAGAATGGATATCAGCTGCTGTTTCTGAGTGCACGTGCAATTGTTCAGGCATATCTAACTAGAAGTTTTTTGCTCAATGTGAAACAGGTACCAAGATAAACTGGTTTTTGGTTGACTGGGTCCCTAACTGATTGAAAATGGGAACCTATCTGTGAGATCTTATAGATCTTATAGTTTGATGAAATTAAATTAGGAGTTGACAGTATGGTGGCATCAATGTAGTTTTTGCCTTCTATCTTCATTAGAGGGTTTGCGTCCTGATCTAGCTTCTGAAAATTTGATGCACATGTCTATATGGGTCATTATGGTCGATCTTTGTATTTTCTCTATTGGTTCAGTTCTTCTCTACTCTTGCTGTACAGTACACTTGCAGTGTAGAGGCTGCAGCTACTGTGGTGGTAGAATTATATAAGCTGAATGACAACTCTTCTACACTTGCAGGATGGAAAAACTTTACCAAACGGACCTATTGTCATTTCACCCGATGGAATATTTCCCTCACTGTACCGAGAAGGTGATATTCTTCCCATCTTTGAGAATTATATAATGCCCACTAATTTGTAGAAATACTTCAACCTGCATTAATTCTGTAGTGCAGTTGCCTATAGTGCCAGCTATATTATGGAATATTCAGTAGTTGCTCTCTGCAAAATATGATTTCTGTCTGAATGTTTAGTGGTTATAGTATTTTTCCACAGCTATCAACATGCATAAAAAATTATCTCCACTCCTTCCGCGTGCTGCGGGAGGGGGACGAGGGGATGGATATACGAAGCTCCTACACAATATAGAAACACAGAATATTTGGCTTTGAAAGCTTGCCCATCTAGTGAGCGTCTATTCAGTATATATAGAGATTACATAGAATACAAGATAACTTCTAACTTCTTGATCTAATACTATCTCTTAGAGATAAGTCTTATCTAATATAAAACTGTAATCAATAATCTAAACTAACTTAAATACAAGTAAAACTCTTTCACTCAATACAAGTAGGACTCTTATCTCTAGGAACCGGTTGTTACTAGGAGTTGTGAACTACCGGAAGTCTTATCAATACACTCACTAGAACTCTTATGTGTCAGAGAAGAGTTAGGAGTGTGTTGTGCGTTAATATCCTCCCTCAAGTTCAACGGGAGTGCACGGACGTTGAGCTTGTATGATAGATGATGAAATCTCCTTGAAACAAGTGGCTTAGTGAGAACATCTGCAATTTGATCGTCACTTTGAACAAATAGAATCTCTAGGTCTTTGGAAGCAACCAACTCTCGAACAAAATGGAAGTCAATGGCTACATGTTTGGTGCGAGCATGGAAAATAGGATTAACTGACAAATAAGTTGCACCAATGTTGTCACACCATATCTTTGGTGGAGTAGAAAGTGTAAGACCAAGTTCTTTGAGTAGAGATCGGATCCAGATCACCTCAGCAGCCGTGTTAGCAACAGATTTATATTCAGATTCTGTAGAAGACCTAGAAACAGTAGGTTGCTTACGAGAACTCTAGGAAATCAAGTTGGAGCCAAGGAAAACACAATAAGCACCGGTTGAACGTCAATCATCCAAGCATCCTGCCCAGTCAGCATTCGAGTATACTTGAAGAGAATCTGTTGAGGTCTTTTGTAACAACAAACCATGAGTGATGGTATGTTTTAGGTATCTAAGGATCCGCTTGACAGCTTGCTAATGAAGTTTGGTTGGACGATGCATAAATTGGCACACACGATTAACCGCAAACGCCAAATCCGGGCGTGTAAGAGATAAGTACTGAAGTGAACCCACCGTGCTTCTATATAAGGATGGTTCTTCCATAGGATCACCTGTAAATGCGGAAAAGGCTGCAGAAGACGACATGGGAGATGAGACTGGTTTTGCTTCTGTCATATTCGTTTTGAAGAGTAAATCCCGAATGTAGCACTGCTGGGAAAGTACGAGACCATCCTTCATGGGTATGACTTCAATTCCAAGGAAGTAGTGTAACTTTCCAAGGTCTTTAACAGCAAAATCAGTGCTTAATAGTTGCAAGAGTTCATCAATGGCAGTTGGAATAGATGAAACAATAATAATATCATCAACGTAAATAAGTAAATACATAGTGACTGCTGCGGTGTGATAGATAAACAGAGAAGAATCTGCTTTTGAGCCAATAAAACCAAGGTCAACCAATTTCCCACTAAGGCGAGCAAACCATGCTCGTGGTGCTTGCTTCAAGCCATAAAGAGCCTTTTTCAGTTTGCAGATGTGATGAGGATACGAAGGATGAATAAACCCCGAAGGTTGCTCCATATAGACATCCTCGGACAAGAGACCATGCAGAAATGCATTTTGTATGTCGATTTGTTTCATAGACCATCCTGCAGAATAGGCATGTGATAACAAAGTCTGTATGGTAGTTGGTTTGACAACAGGGCTGAATGTCTCACCAAAATCAATGCCCGCATGTTAGTGAAAGCCCTTTGCAACCAATCGGGCCTTATGACGTTCTATAGATCCATCTGCCTTCCTTTTAAGCTTAAAAATTCATTTGCAGCCAACCGCATTCTTCGCAACCGATGATGGAACTAGTGTCCAAGTGCTGTTTTTGAGCAAAGCATTAAATTCAGTTTGCATGGCAATGCGCCATTCACTAACCTTGACAGTGCACCATTCACTAACCTTGACAGCATTGGTGAAACATGTAGGTTCTGTAAGGGTAGCTTCAGAAACCAAGGCCTGAGGTAGAGGGTAGCGCACTATCCCGTCAATGAGCTGTCGGATGGTCCTGACATTATTTTGAGATCGGGTCCGCATAGGATGTAAACAGAGAGGTTGCTGCATAGATGACACATCTGGTTCTGCAAGAGATGAAACAGAAGGAATAGAAGAGCTATAAATACTGACACTAGTAGGGGAAGAAGGTGTATTGAGAACAGGGTTGGTGGGTGGAGTTGATAGTGCTAGTGTTTGGGGAATAGATGGGGGTAATGAAATAGAAACAAGATTGGAAGAGGGAGGAACTGGAGCTGGAGTAGTGTTTGAGAAGGGAAAGACATCTTCATGGAAGATGACATCCCTAGAGATAAAGATGCGGCTAGTTTCAGGGTGGTAGCATTTATAGTCCTTATGACTTGTGTTGTATTCTAAGAAGACACATGGTTTGGATCTAAGTGAGAATTTGTGAGAATTATACGCCCGAAGATTAGGAAAACACTGACATCCAAAAACCTTAAGAAACACTTATAATCCGGTGTTTGAGAGAAAAGTTTCTCAAAAGGAGAAAGGTTTTTGAGTAGGGGAGTCGGCAGTCGGTTTATGAGGTAGTAGGAAGTTAAACGCGCATCATCCCAGAATTTCTTTGGGAGTGAGCTTGTTGCTAGGAGAGCCAAGGTTGTATTGATGAGGTGTCGATATTTCCTTTCCACACACCCTTCTTGTTGATGAGTGTGAGTACAGGAAACACAATGGAGAATGCCAATGGACTGGAAATATTGGTGGAGGTTGCGATATTCGCCCCCCCAATCAGTTTGGACAGATTTTATTTTGGCATTAAGAAGACGTTCGACCATGGATTAAAATTTGATAAACACTGGCATGACATCAGATTTGGCCTGAATAGGGTAGACCCAAGTAAACCGACTGAAAGCATCCACAAAAGAGACATAAAATCGATTTCCATTGATTGAAATAGATGGGGAAGGACCCCAAACATCTGAATAAATTAAGTCTAACGGATTACAAACAGAAGTTTGAGAAACTGAAAATGGCAATTGGTGACCCTTTGCTTGTGGACAGACCGGGCAGGGTACCGTTGCCTTATTGGATAAAATAGGAAGCTGAAATTTGGATAGAACAAAGTTGACCGTTCGAAGAGCTGGATGTCCCAAACGGTGGTGCCAACTATGTGGAAAAGTCCTCTCACCAACTAGTGCTTGTGATTGAGATGAATGCACTGGCGAAGGAAAGAGGTGATAAAGGCCATCCTTAAGTGGGCCGTGATGAACCGGGAGCCTGGTCTTGCAATCCTTAATAGTAAAAAAAGAAGAATGAAACTCAAAGAAAACATCATTGTCAAGTGCAAATTGACGAACAGAGAGGAGATTCTTGCATATACGAGGGACATGAAGTAGTTGTTTGGGACGGTAAAGAGGACGTTGGATGAATCAGACTTGGAGGAAGAAGTCGTGGAGGCAGACATAGTGATGAACGGAAAAAAAAATTGGATACGTGAGTCTATAGAGGCTCTAATACTATATAGAAACACAGAATATTTGGCTTTGAAAGCTTGCCCATCTAGTGAGTGTCTATTTAGTATATATAGAGATTACATAGAATACAAGATAACTTCTAACTTCTAGCTTCTAGCTTCTAGCTTCCTGATCTAATACTATCTCTTAGAGATAAGTCTTATCTAATACAAAATTGTAATCAATAATCTAAACTAACTTAAATACAAGTAAAACTCTTTCACTCAATACAAATAAGACTCTTATCTCTAGGAACCGGTTGTCACTAGGAGTTGTGAACTACCGGAAGTCTTATCAATACACTCATTAGAACTCTTATGTGTTAGAGAAGAGTTAGGAGTGTGTTGTGCGTTAATACACAATGACGGACCCAAAGGGAGGCCAGGATTGGGCCAAAAAGTTTGACTTGGCCCCTATTTAACTACACACAAAAAAGGGAAAAAAAAGAAAAGTGAACAGCCTCCTTAGTTTTGCAATGCAACGCAACAAGTCAACAACCATGATTTGCCTCCGTTATTTTGCAACGCAACAACAATGACGACTCAACTCACTCAACAACTACCTTATTTGTCTATCAACTTGTTTTTCAAGTGGTTTTATTTGTGCATACTCTTCCCGTTTCTATTGCAATTACATAACGAGCATTTTCAGTTATAAATATTATCAAAACTAGGCTTCGCAACAAAATTGAAGATGCGTTTTTGACTGACTCTTTGATATCGGACATCGAAAGAGAAATTGCTGCGAAGTTTAGTATATATTCAATCATAAATGTTTTTTGGAATCTAAAAAAAGGCCAAGTTCTATTTTGATGGGTGATTGAGTTAAAAATCGAATTATATTAAGAAACAATTTTTCTTTGTCTTTTATTTTGTTTATATTTTGTTAACACGCAATGGATACTAGTTTTATTTTTTATATATTAATTAAATTTTAAATCTTAATATATTTTTCATTCATGCTTTGGCTCCCTCAATAAGAATTCTTGGTTCCTATATCAAATGAAGTAACTAATATTTTTACCATAGGCCTTCAGTTTACATCTAACCATAATTTAGTTCACCTTTGATGTGTGATGTTACATGCTCTAATGATAAAGTACTCAAGCTTATAAAAACAGCCTTGGTTTGTTGTTCGCATGTAGAAGCAACACCTCACTGATCTGTTCATCTATCATTGCATCATTGACCATTTAATAGAAAAATAGGGTTATGTATGAATTTTACCCAATAGTTTCATTTCCAGGTAGCATTGGTCCGCATTGTTTCTTACTTTGCATGCCTTGTTGACCATTTTGTTTCTCCATTTCTGATGGCAGTAATAAGAAGAGCACCTCATGAATTCAAGATTGCATGTTTAGAGGTAAATATAGAAGGTCAAACCTTATTCCTGGATGTATATTAGACACTTTTACTAAGCATTGGATCCTTCTTTCTGACATTTTGATGCATATGATATAATATCATATTACGCAGGATATTAGAAAACTCTTCCCTTCTGATTACAATCCATTCTACGCGGGATTTGGAAATAGAGACACAGACGAACTCAGTTACATGAGAATTGGGATCCCTAAGGGCAAAATATTCATTATCAACCCTAAGGTATTTATCTTCAACTTAAGTTTTTCACTCTTCAATAATATTTTTGTTCACTAAAAAGTTGATATAAACTGACAGGGTGAGGTAGCTACTAGTCATCGCATTGATGTGAAGTCGTACACATCTTTACACACTCTTGTCAATGACATGTTCCCTCCAACTTCATTGGTTGAGCAGGTAATTAAGATACCTCACCTTAAAGAGACATGTCTGCGTCTTATTTTGTTTTGTTTCTCTCTTCATGACAACCTCGAGTATCAATATCTGTGCAGGAAGATTTTAACTCATGGAATTTTTGGAAAATGCCTGTGCCAGAGATTGAGTTATAGGACCAACAACAAGATCAGTGGCTTGGGATGTCCCACAAAATATGAATACACTCGACATTCTTCTTGTTTGGCTGTTTGCCCTGGCTGCCAGAATTGATGCTTCTTGGTTCATTGGTGGTTTGTAGTGTGCAAGCAGCCCTTGTTGTATGGGAAGTTTTGGGTATTTGATGGGTCATAAAGATCTCTCACTGAATAAAAATTCCTGCTGACGTTTACAGCTCCCTTGTACCAGTTTCTTTCTTTTGGTTTTCTATAATTTCTCGACTTCTGACTCATTAATAGAAGGATTTGGCTTACATCCTGTAAATTTTTCAATGGAGATCTCCTGTTAAAAAATGAATGGACAGGACTTAAAAGAAAAACTTCCATCCTTTCTGATTTCTCTCATTAGATGAGCAGGTGGTTTTGTAGAATCTTTCATGCTTGCAACTGGTGATTTCATGGGAGCCATTGCTGCATCTTGATGGTCCTCGCATAAACACTGCTTTCATATAGGATTTAGAAATTGTTATCTGATCATTCAGCTCATCATCACTGTAAGTGATGTAGGACAACATTTACCCATATTTTCGGTGTTTTTTGAATTAAGAAAAATAACAAGTAACATATTGGGAAATCACTGTTTGAGGAGATTTTTTATCGGCTCCAGACAAAAGAAATACTTAAGGAAAGGATTTGTCACCATCCTTGCTTATTTTCAGCCATATTTGGTTGACAAAAGAAATCAATTTGTTGATTTCTATTTTATATGAGAAATGATTGTTGAACAACTCTTGTTTAATTTTGCTTACGTGACAGTTTATTTATTTTTTCAAAAAATGATGAAACCACTATGGAGGAAAATGTCTTGAAAAAAGAATGAAATAAAAATAAAAATAAACTTTCATGTAGGTAAAGTTGGACAAAAGTTGTGTCAAAAGACCAAAGTTGTAGAGAAATGCTAGACATCTCAATATTTTTTATTTTTCTAGAATTTAATTTCAACCTGATGTGTCACAATCCACACTTCCCAAAATGATAGATCTCATGAGATTATAACACATCAGGTTAGAACTGAATTCTAGAAAAAAGTATTTGAATGTCTAACATTCCTCAAAGTTGTATAACAATCATTTCTCATTTTAGATTTGGAGGCTTTCTTTGCTATAAAGTATTTCTATAATTATTGTATATATATTTTTTCTTATTTTGTTTTATTTCCATTCTTAGGAGAATTTTATTGCCTTTCGGTTGTAAGTTTGGATAGGTTGTATTGGAATAATTAGAGTTTTTTTTTTTTTTTTTTTTCATCAATAATATATAGTTTACTCTATCAACATGTGTTGATTTTTGTGCACTTAGAATTTGGTTTTTTTTTTTTTTTTTTTTTTTCACGTTTATCGCTTTCGCTCCGTCAATAACTTTTAAAAGCTGAAGATTTGGCAACTCTAGAAACTACATAAAGCATGCGGTGGTAGGGTGTCTAACCTATTGAAGTCACTTGAGCTTTACTCATTTCCAAAAGGCACCTCAAAGAAAGAGGTTTGCTCAGGGCTTATAAAGCCCACAACTCAGGCATACCTTGGCAATGTGGGACTCTTAACACGCCCCCTCACGTGTAGTATCTTTTGGCCAAACACGTGTTCAACATTGGAAGGGAAGACCCAACATTGTCCAAGGGCTTGTGGCTTTGATACCATATTGAAGTCACTTAAGTCTTACTCATTCCCAAAAGGCACCTCAAAGAAAAATGTTTGCTTAAGGCTTATAAAGTCCACAACCCAGACTTACTTTGACAATGTGAGACTCTTAATATAACTATGGCTCTCTGAGCAATTTTAAAACGTGATGTTTGAAAAAATAGTGATTTCAATTTTCAAAACACAGCTAATAAAAACATGATTTTTGAAGTAAAGTTAAGCATTTGGTAAAATTTGCTGGTTAAAAAAAAGTCTTAAGCTGCCTTTATAATCGTGCGCTTTTGAAGACGCTCCCTTGCCACTGTGTTTTTAAAGATGCACTCCTTTACCTGTTATATGTAAATGTGAATTTTTCTACGTTTTCAAACTGTCATTGTCACGCTCCCAATGGTTCCCTACATACAAAAAAATTATGTCTCAAAGAATGCAGCGGAAAATATAAAACTTTACATTAAACAGAAACAAGGCACGAAAATTCTTCAAATGAAAATTTTCCATTAATGTTACGTGAAACCATAGAGTTGTACAAATGCTCAATATTTAGATTCAATACAAATCACAACTTTCTAATGCAATTTCTTCATACAACAACTAGTAAGGTTGTAATTGCAAATGTAATTATCGATAACAACAGCATTCACATCTGTATTATACGGTTACTAATCGTTATTCATACGGTTATTGCGGTTATTGAATGCACACGTTAACCAATATTTGCATATTAGGTAATGAACATTTTGAGCTTATTTTAGTCTTTTTAGACTTTTATTTGAGCTTAATTTAAACGATTTTAAAATATTTTTTCACCATTTTTTGGGCTGGAACCTTGAGGAATTGGGGCTCTATCTCATACCATCGCCCCATGTATCTCTTTCAGTCCACGCCCTTCACTACTTCCATCTCTTTGTTTGCCATGGCGGCCCATGGGTTGCGTCACAGTGCAATAAGGGAGAGAAAGAGTCTTTGAGGAGGTTGTTGTTTCTGAATTTGACTTAGGTGCTGTAAAAAAAATTTACAATAATTTTTTTAATGGCTAAGATTTACTTCATTCTCTTTCTCTTTTTTATAAAACAATTAAAACTAGATCTTAACTATTAAAAAAATTACAGCATAAGTGCTATAGGTTTTTTTTTACAGCACCTAAGCCTAATCCGTTGTTTCCTTTGGTTTGAGGGTTCTTGAGAGCATTCCCAACAAACTATTTATTTTGAAACTTTCATCAAATATTAGAGAAACTCCTCAATATTCCACCAGTATCAAGCTCTCTATCATTTCCTTAAATTAGCTTCGGTTAGAAACTCTCTCCAAATTTGATGTCCGTCTTTCTTCTGCCATTCAGTTTTATATCATTTTTTTTCCTCTTCAACAGAGATACCTGAGAGCCACTTCCAGCTCCACCACTTCTAGCTCTGCCGCTTGTTTCGGTACTACTCTCTCTCTCTATCTCTCTCTCTCTTTGTGCTATAGAATAGAGAATACATATACCATTAATGGTCTTTTATCGATGATTTGCACTAGAGTTACACTAAGTGAAGGCTTTTTCTTCTTTTTTTTCTTTTTTGAAGGGAAAATTTTAATTTTTTTTTACAAAGATTTGATTTTTTCTTTTTTCTTCACATGGGTATTGATTTTCTGCTTCAAAGAAATAATTTTTTTTCATCAAGGTATTGCAATTTTTCTAAGCTCTCTTCCCTTTGTTTGTTGAGTTTAAAAGTGATAGTTAATTGAGTTCAATTCAACCGGTTAAAGGTAGTTATTTGTCTGGTCTTTCTTTATCATCCCTTAAATTATGCATTCATTTCTAATTGTGTCTCATTATTCAATTCAACCAGTTGGTTTGTTAAAGTCTTATTTGTTATAAAGTCTCCTTAGCCAGATTTAATTAAAGTCTAGTTTGAAAGTAGTTATTTGTCTTGTCAAGTTTAGGACTGACACGTCAACATTGTGGGATAGTTATAAAGAGTAACGTTAGAAACTACATTTTTATCTCATAATTATCTTATAATGCTGACGTGATAGTCCCAACTAACTTTTGATGAGATGTGAAGATTGTGAGATAATAATGAGACAAAAATGTAGTTGTATTTAGGGTTAATTATAAAAATGCCCTCCAAATTACTGGTCGTTTTTAAAGGAGCCCACTGAACTACCAACCCTAGCATTATGACCCTCCAAACTACCAAGTAGTGCCAAAAAGACAAATTTTATTGAAATATTTATATAATACCCTTGACACGTGTCATATATTCAATTAAAAAAGAACAAAAAATTAAAAAAAAAATTAAAAACCCACCCGCATGCCAAATGGGGGTAGTTGAGCCACTCCCAATGCTCTTGGGGTGGTTTCGGTCACTTCCATTTTGCTATTTGGGATGGTCGAACCACCCTAAGAGCCATGAGATTGTTTGGCCACCCCAAACTGGCCATAAGCCACCCACTTTGGCCAAAATGGGTTACATTGGCCAAAATTTGGCCCAAATGGATGGTTCGAGCACTCTTTCATTTTTATTTTTTATTTTAGTTTTTTTTAATATTTTTAATATTTCTTTAATTTTTAAATTATTTTAAATTTTTATTATTTTTTAATTAAATATATGACACACAACAACGGTATTAAAAACGGCATGTAGTTTTTGAGTTTTTTATTTTTTATTTTTTTTATTTTTATATATATATATATATATATATATATTTTTTTTTTTTTTATAATTAACCTTGTATTTAACATTACATTCTTTTCATATCCTTAAAACTAAGAGGGTCTTGATTCTATATGGTGGAGGGCTTGGCCTCCCACTAAAATAGAGTAAATTCAATTTTAATGAAGCGAGCGAAACCAAAGGCGTAAGACTCGGGCTATTAACAAAATCGTACAAACAAACGTGCGAACTGGCGCGCTGAGACGCTTGACTTCTTCTTCCCTGACCATTTCTCTGTCTCCCACTGGTTGTTCCTAACAAAATCAACGTTCTGTTTCATCCAAAATACTTCCAAATTTACAAGTGAGAGGGAGAGAAAGAGGTTGGTGATTAATTACTATGTCGTGGATAAGAACAGTGGTGAGCAAAGCAGTGGAAGCTGGGGGCAGGAACAACCTCACTCGCACCGTTCGCGACTACGCCGGCTATGCCGTCGCCGACGGAGCCAAGATCATCCACGACCGCATCGTAATTCCTCTTCCTCTTCTTCTTCTTCTTCTTCTTCTTGATCATTAATTTATACTCCCGCGTTGGTCCCCGTTTTATTTTTATTTTTAATCTATGCGACTTTATTCTCTTGGATTTTAGAGTTTTATATTAATGTTCTCGATCAGGGTCCTGGGAACTTGAAAAGCTTTAAGCACACCGTGAAACAATTGGAAGACGTTTCTGTGTCGTGTAGAGGTATAGAAAGAGTTCAGTTACTGAGGAGGTGGTTGGTTGCACTTAAAGAAATAGAGAGATTATCCGATGTTTCTCAGGAGAACAATGAAAAGAATCCCGAAGAGCAGCTTACTTCTGATGAATCCAAGGATTCTCCTAGAAAACCCACTTTGGTGAGGATCAAACCCGGTTTCGTATTTCATTTTTATCTCTCATTTGAGTGAGTTTAATTAATATGCCAATGTTCTTCGTTTGTGGTTATTCATATAAGATATGTGCTTCATTTGTTAATAAGATGTGTTCTTGGTGGAGTTGAAAATTTATTATGATCGTATATTTCGTATTCTGTTTCATTTTAGTTGCTTTTTAATAATTGACATACAATGGTGGACAGGTTTATTATGTTGACTCTGACATGGGTGGTGTGCATTTGACTTTTCGTGATGCCTTTCTTCAAAGCCAAGCGCTTGAAGGCATAACGTTGTCCATGGTAAGTTGAAAACACATCCATGCTTCTCATGGGTACTTTGTAGGCTTCCAATGTTTTATAGTTTTCGAAATTTTCAATTTGGCCTACTGCTAGATGAGTATTGACAAGAAAGGATAGTACACTTATCTATTAGTCTCCCTCTCTCTCTCTTGGGTGGAGGGGGGAGGGGGGTGAGTTTGAGGCCATGCCCTAGCGTATGATAGAGTGTTTAATTTACTAAATACATCTGTAGTGTATGATTGTATCCTATATATGATTTGTCATCTTGAATATGGATGTCTCTGCTGTATCAAGTGGACCTCTTATCGATGATCCAATAACAGTTGTGATTTGCTGGGACATATTGTAAATACTTAAGAAACTTTTCTGATTTATAGTTAGAAGAATAAGATCTTACGTGCTTGATGATTTTGGTTTTCTTCATTTTTCGTTTTTCCTATTTTGTTCTTATTGTAGAAAGTTCTGGCATTGTGATACTTGTACTCTTCGTCCTTTGCCTCAAATTTTAGTTCAATTCTTATTATTATTGCTGGGCTTTGTATTTGCTGATTCATGGAGTTTAACCGCAGGTTAATTCTTTTGTATGAATCAGATTCTTGAAGCACCAAATGATGAAGAAGTTTCACTACTTCTGGAGATATATGGGTGATTTGTCTCACTCTTTCAAATTTCTTATAATGCCTAATTACAGCTTCTTTGGCCTATTCTGTTTCCTGGGAACCAAAACTTTGGCATATTGTGAAAAAGAAAAAAGAAAAAAGAAGATTACTGCCTATTTCATCCTAGTACTGTTTGACTTCCATATAACTTCCTTGTGGTATGGTTCATACAGGCTGTGTCTTACAGGAGGAAAGGAAGTTCATAATGCAGTAATGAGCAGTATATATAATTTGGCAAAAGCATTCTCAAGCTACCAAGATGAAGTACTGGTAAAGACATGAATCAATTTGCATGGGGTTGATATAAGCATTATGCCCTGAATATCATAAGGAACATATGCATGAACTCATTATCATACAGATGCTGGCACAATGCAATTATACAAGTTATTCTTTAGGAGTTTTGAAGAAGCCTTATGAATTGAAATTATCTTCATTGTTGACAGACCTTCACTGATACTTACTGGCTGACATTCATAAGTTTTCGTCCTTTAGGTAAAAATGATTGTTTTGCATTGGATCCTGTTCTGACCATTGTTATATTTGATTTATCTGTACTACGTATTTGTACGTTCTTACAGAACACTCAAAATATTGCTAGGCTTGCCTATTGAGCATCATGATTGTGCACTTCAAATAAAATCATTGATGTTGTTTGCATTTTACAAAGATGTTACAATTGGAGATGTCTGAGTTTATTTTCTAATAGATGTGCTCTCTCCTTTCATCGCTTCCTTTGATTTTGTCCTCTTTAGATAAAGCGAGAAGAATTGCTCCAATATGCTCAAGGTGCAATTTCAGGATTGAAAATAAATGCTGATCTTGAAAGGTACTTTAGGAACTTAATTTTAATTTCTGAAAGTTGGGGCTATGGTCTCAAGTCAGCTTCTCAAGTCATGCTTCTTTTTTTTTTTTTTTTTGGGGTCCAAATCATGGTTGCTCATGCAAATGGTAAGATTGAAACTTCAATTCTTTTTGTCCACTTGTTTTTGATCTGTTCTCTGCTCTCAGAATAGGTGCTGAAGCTTGCAGACTAAAGGAAAAACTTGATAAAATGAAGGCATCCCAGGGTCCTTCAAGTGAAGGTTGTGAAAAATCACAGGAAGAAACAAATTTTGTAACGATAGAGGTGAGCTTAATCTTCTCACTCTGAAACACAAACAAGCACATAAGAACACAGTGATTGGAGACATAACATTTACAATTTTGATGTGATGCTTTGGTTTTGAAATCATAAAATGATTGGAGAAAAAATAATATTTGCAATTTTGATGTGAACTTTCCATTGTGTGCCTATTCCTTTTCTCTCTCTCTCTCTCTCTCTCTCTAATATGGAAGTTCATTGATCAATATCAGGTTTGACTTTATCATCCTCGGATGTAAACAATTTTATTTATTTATTTTGTGTGTGTGTTTTGACATCTCGACTCCCATTATAATATAAACTTAATTCCCATAGTATTCCTATTTAACTTTCCAAATTTATGAATGCGTGAATTATATAGAACTTATGTACTCTCTTGATACCTTAAGTTAAATGAACTTAATCAGAAAAAAGAGGGTTGAATGGATAATTTGATACCATTGAGCCTTGTGGCATAGTGGCATCAGGGGTCCCGTTTAAGGACTGTTTTAAGGCTTGCTAGGTTATGCCCTGAGTTTGATCTATGGACCCTCTCCCTTATGTTACTATATGGGTGATGGATTGGGGTCAAACTCTGACTCAATTTGTTTTGAGGGAGCGCCTATAGACCATGTTCAAGTAGGGTGAAGGTTGTTATGGACTAGGAATATCTTGACTGATTCTCCAACTAGTGGAGACTGCTATGGTTATGCCTAGATAGGGATATATTTGGTTGCCCCTTTTGCCGTTATTCTGAAAAAAAAAGAGGAAAAAAAGGATAAATCGATAAGTTGTAGGATTGCAATTAAAACTTGTCTTTTAAGTTCTAGTACTTTGAGTTCAATAATATCTCAAATGACACTTCCTCCTCCCCATAATAATGGTTTGAAGTGTGAGTTTGTGAATTCAAGACCCATTGGATGTGTGTAATGTACCATTAAAAAAAGTTAATCATATCCACTATTCCCATATATTTGGATGAGAGAGAGAGAGAGAGAGAGAGAGAGAGAGAGAGAGAGAGAGAGAGAGAGAGAGAGAGAGAGAGAGAGAGAGAGAGAGAGAGAGAGAGAGAGAGAAGAGAGAGAGAGAGAGAGAGAGAGAGAGAGAGAGAGAGAGAGAGAGAGAGAGAGAGAGAGAGAGAGAGAGAGGAGAGAGAGAGAGAGAGAGAGAGAGAGAGAGAGAGAGAGAGAGAGAGAGAGAGAGGAGAGAGAGAGAGAGAGAGAGAGAGAGAGAGAGAGAGAGAGAGAGAGAGAGAGAGAGAGAGAGAGAGAGAGAGAGAGAGAGAGAGAGAGAGAGAGAGAGAGGATGTTTAAGGCATTCTGGTTTACTTTATCTGAGCCATAAGTAGTTGTGTGCAAGTAGCTGAATGTTAATTATATGTTAAGTTGTATTGCAATGATACCGCAACTCTTATTTACAAGGGAAAGCAAAACTATTATCTTAGCCAGCTATCTTAATGAAAGAAAAGCTAAGTTTTAATTCTTAACGTTTCAAGGAACTCTTAGATCTAATCATGAACTTTCCATTCAATTTTCATACTTTTGGGGCAGCATCAGTCAAATAATCAAGTGCAACTTTATGACTGATTGAAACTGAACTCTTTGGTTCCCTTGCAGGCTCTACAAGAAGCAATTGCACAAATTGGACTATGTTCCAAGTTCGAGGCACTCTTACTAAGGAAAAAACCCTTCAGTAATGGGGATTCTTCAGAACTTCATGCTGAAAAGGTCTCATTTCCTGGTGATATGGGTCATTTATATCTTTTTCTTCTTGATGTGCAGCCAAAGATCTGAACTGAGTTTGCTGACAATAAGTTAGCTCTCATTTCCCTAACCTAGGAAACAACTGAGGTTCCCAAATAATCAAACAAGATGTCTGATTAGGTCAGCCAGTTTTTGGTATGCACCAAACAAAGCAGCCCTGTCAAATCTGTGTAGGAGGAACAGAGCTATGAAGAAAGCTTCAAATGTGTGACTCATTGTTGTCAGCATTATCTTTGATAAATTCTCTTTATTTGGTATTTTGATAGATGTCTAGTATACAATAAGCTTAACCATGCCTCTGAGTGACAGGTGGCATATTGTTCAGGTCCATCTTTTTGGGGCAGGTAGTTATCTCCTTGTTGATCTCTAAGACGACAAGTCAGAGCAACTTGTGTAACATAGTTGTTGATTGAGATGTCATGATGCCCAAATTGTTTCATTGCTGCTGCATCACCACCATAGCATGTTCTTGCTGTAGGCCTACATTCTCTGAGTTCATGATATGGAAATGGGGTACAAGTTGGCTTCCTGCTGTCATACCTCTATGTCGAGAACATTTGATGTTTCCCCTTTATATGTGGTTCCTTGAATTAGTTTATCTTAGGTAGAGTGTTCAGAGAATCTTTTATTTCATGGTTAGTACTTTGTTTTTTGGTTAATACTGGTAAGGAATGTTTCTTCATGCAAACGCAAACCTATTTGTTGAATCATAAAAAGATAGTTTAAGAAGCATACTTTTAGGAGAATTATTTGGAGGGGCAAGAAGTATTTAGTACTTCAAATTTTATCTATATTACATGGACTCGCTTTAGGAGTTTTGATCCAAGCTGTTCTAGATGTCTGGTTCATCTAATCTGCAGTGTCCAGATATGGAGAAATGGCTGGATTATTTACATGTTTCTTTTTCGTCTTTTAAATGAAAGTGAAGTGTGAATGTAGTGAATAATTAAAAGTAGCTTAATAGTGATATGGGCGTGTTCCTCTCTTTGTTGAACATACACGCTAGATATGTGTTCTATGGTGAGCATCCAGAAGGCATATCCCACTCCCATACCTGTGCCATCTGTGTCTGCTACAGGTACTTCATGCATTTTGAAGTTCTCATGTGAAATAAAAAGATCATGGTATTGTGTAAGGGGTTCTAAAGTCGTAATTTGCAATTTATTTTTAAATTCCACCAATGGATATAGATATTTTGGGCAAGTGAGTATGGTTTACTTTGGTCCAGCTCTTTCTTGATTAATGCTTAATTCTTAATTCTTCATTATCACTATTACTATTATAGTTTATTATGATTGATGGTTCAGGATTGTATTATATTGCAGGTAGATAAATTGAAAATACTATCGGAATCTCTTGCTAACTCTACCTCCAAAGCTGAAAAGCGCATGTTAGACCACAGGTATTGTGTTTTAGGACTTGCTTTTGTTTTTTTTTTTCCTTTGCACAATTTCCCATACTTGAGTTTGTATGTTTATGTATGCATGGCTTCATAACTTGCATGTGCATGCATGTATGGATCATAATGGATGCATTTGCTTGCACGGTAACATGGCTTACTTAGATTTTTTTAGGACAAGGGATGCCCCTAGTTTTTATAAGATAATAAAGGGGAAATATTTTCATCATTTTGGGTGTTTATTTTTTCCTTATTCTTGACCCAAAATATATTTTTATAGGTTACGACATATCCTGTATACCACATTAAGAAATGCCCCATAGTATTCCGTTAGAGTAATGTTTGCTACACAACATTTGTACACACTTTGTACAACAAAGTTGACGTGGAAATTGCTGCACAACATTACACACTTTGTAAAAAAAAATTGAAAATAATTTTCACGTCAGCTTTATTGTACAAAGTGTGTACAAATGTTGTTCAGCAAACATTACTCATTCCATTATCTTTAAGTACTTTGGTGGTGGATAATTTGTTTGTGGTAGAAGGCGTTGCTCATTGGAATGTTCTCTTTACGCGCTATGCTCAGGATTGGGAGGTGGATGGTTATGTCTTTTTATGAACAATTATACTCTATTTGGATTCGGTATGGGGAGATTGATAGGGTGGTATGGAATCTTTCTAAGAGGAGGAGTTTTGAAGTGAAGACTTTCTATAAAGCATTAGTTTGTCACAAGGCGGCCTTTTTTCCTTGGAAGGGTATTTGGCGTGTTGAAGCTCCGAAGCGGGTGACGTTCTTTGTTTGGACAGCGGCTTTAGGAAAGATTTTGACACATGACAATTTGCGTAGGTGTCGTATTGTGGTGGTCGAGTGGTGTTGTATGTGTAAGAAGCATGGGGAATCCGTTGATCACCTTCTACTTCATTGTGACATGGCACATGTTGTTTAGAGTTTTTTTTATAGCTTGTTCGGGGTGGAGTGGGTTATGCCTAGTAGTGTCCTGGATTTATTGAGTGGTTGGGACACTTTGTTGGGTCGTGGTCCTGTTAACCGTATTTGGAAGCAGGTTTCTTTGTGTGTTTTGTGGGGCTTGTGGCGTGAGAGAAATTCTAGGCTTTTTGAAGATGTGGAGGTACCAGTTGGGACTCTTTGTAGAAATGTGCTTAATATGTTATATCTTTGGGTGTCGGCGCATAGCCCGGGTAGTATGTCGTTCAATGATTTTTTACTTTCTTGTTCGTTTCTTTCCTCTGATTAGGGACACTTTTGTATACTTCATGTCTACTAGGGTTGTGCCCTTTTGTGCTTTTTATTGAATTCTTACTTATTAAAAAAAAAAAAAAAAGTATCCCCTCTTATACTAATTAGAGTGAAAACCAAAATAAACTGATTTCATGGTTCAAACCTGGACGTGAAGAGGTCCCACTTATGGGTCTTGAAATATATTAGTAAATATGTCAAACATTTAAAAATTTCTTGCTAATGCCATAGTTCAATAAATTACAAAGTTTGGGTTAAATAACCTTGTTAAGGAGCGATTCTCAACCTTATGACTGCTCCTTCTGAAGAAGGAACATGGAAAGGGAGATGAAACAAAAAGTATTTCATCCAATTCAAAGTAGGCGAGGGCAATGATATACATATGTGGCTAGATTGGTGGCATCCAGATGCAATCCTATATACAAGATATGGCCATAGCGTAGTTTATGATGCAGGAAGCTAGGTGGAAACAAAACTGTCAAGTGTTTTGAAAGGAAAGCTAGATCAGATGAGATGGTTAGTGTTCAAAGCAAATTCTCTATGGTGAAGCTTGAAGATGCTGATCAGCCTGTCTGGGTCATATCTAAAAAGGGAACCTATACTTATTCAGAAACTTGGAATGCTATTCGTGTCAAGATGCCACAAGTTAATTGGTGGAATTCAGTTTGGTTTCCTATGGCTATTCCTAGGCATGCTTTCTTTCTGTGGTTGGTTATAAGAGATAGCTTATCAACAGGAGAGACGTTGCCGAAATGGGGATTTAAAGTGGATGTTATGTGTGTGTTCTGCGTACAGGAAATTAAGTCATCTTGGGCCTGATACAAGGTCACATGGGTCCCAAACTCGTAACAGTGGCCAATACCTGCAACACCACAAAGTTGGACCTCTTGGGTCTCAACACCATTGAAAGTAGGCCCACGTGAGCCTCAAGAGAGACGGAGCTTATTACTCAAAAGTAAAGGGCTTTCCTATGGACTTTGCGTACAGTTGCAAGTCATTCCAAATTGGGACAGGGCGATAGAAGCAATATTCAATAAAAGAACTCAAACTTATAAGCCCTAGGGATGGTGTGTACTTACTGAACATCAATGTTGTAGTTGATTAAGCTGATACTTTTACAAGATTTGCACTTCATTTAGAATTGGAATGGTGCATTACAGCTTAATACATTTCTGCATGTCTGGAAGTTTGTCTTCAATATGCTTTTGGTGAAGTGGAGTATTGACATGGAAAAGGTGGAAATGTTGACTATAACATGGCTTGTCCTGACCCTTCTTGTAGTTTAGACTGAAATTTTCTGTTGCATTCCATTCTTTTTTTTTGTTTCATTTATTGAAGTGTTTCTTATTCTTTACCTCTACATCTTAGCAGGTATCAGAAAGAAGAAGCTCTCAACTTTCGTGTGGCAAAAGCCAATGAAGTTACCCAACTTGAGAAGGTACATTGACTCTGAAGAAGTAATTTTCCTGTCTCATTAAAAACCATTAAGCTAAGGGACTCCCTTTCAGAGATAGATCATATCATGACTAAGTAGTATGGGTTTCTTGCAAGAAAGAATTGTGTCTTGATGCTTCTACACTTGCCTATTGAATACTGGCAACAACTTTCAGCTGCTTGGTATTTAATATATTCAATACAGTGGTTTATTTTAATACCCCTTTCGAGCTTCATTCTTCTCCTTATTGCTATTGACTAATAATGAAGGACTAACAGCTTGGAGTTCCCTTTTGAATTTTTTATCCAAGAGAATTTACATGATTGGGCTAATAGTTGATACCTTTAAAAAGTTTCCTACCCTTATCTGATATGTAGTGAACTTTAATAATGGATTTTATTTTGTTTGTGATCCATTTCGTTGTAGAGGTATTTAAACATAAGTGCTGTGGCATTTTCCAGGAATTGGTGGTGGAGATCGGAGAACTAGAGAAGCAAAGAGATGAACTTGAAGCTAAATTGAAAAAGGTTCTTTTTTGCTCTACCTGATATGTTGTTACTTCTGAAGCACGAAAGATTACTTTAATGTGATGAACTTGTCCTCAATATTGTTCAATTGATAATAATTCTGCCAATGTATCTTCCATTCTAAAGATTACTTTAAGTAAGCTGGGTGTGTTTTATCCACGTATTTGTGTGAGCACACACAAGGAAAGGTGAATTGCCAATGTCAGTCCAACCCATCCTTCGATTCACAACATGACCTACTGGGTCTTTAAATTATTCTTTGAACTTTGAAGTGATTGCATATTGCTGAGCATTTGTTATAGGTCAATAACTCTTTGGCTGCTGCTCGTGCACGGCTACACAATGTGAGAGAAGAAAGAGAGAATTTTGATGAAGCAAGTAATGAGATTCTTGCACACTTGAAAACAAAGGTATGCTAGCTTTTCTCATGCCCTTCTTCACTTTTGGATTATAAATTCAAAGATAAATTCTTATAGCTATAAACCCTTTTCATTATTGATACTTATCTTTTTCAACATTATTTGATTATAGGAAGATGAGCTGTTGAGATCGATCTCTTCCTATAGATTAGAAGGTAATGCCGTTGATACATGGATCAATTTTCTGGAAGATACCTGGGTTCTCCGGACCTCGTATGCAGAGCAATGGGAGAAGCAGATCAAGTATGTATGTTTGCATTTCTCTGGTTGGAAAATTTATCTGATGCAAGAACTCTTTGTTGGATAGATATAGTTTGAAAACCGGAGTTCGGAACTTCATATTAATATCTCCTAATTTCACTTTTATGTTTCATGTCCCTGCTTATTTTTATCCATCTCATATTGGACCATAAGTTACTTGTATTTGATGCTATATTTCTTATTTGCATGCTCAAGTGGTGAACTGGAGAGAAGTGGAGACTATTTTGTGAATTTGGTTACTCATCTTCTCTCTACTTACAAGGTATTAGTTTGCTCACCTAACTAGATTGTTTTATTAAATATATTGTTATACCTCCAATTCCAATCTATAACTGTGACACAATATATTTTCGTATTTTCTAATTGGCATGCATATCTTGTTTATTAAATTAGGAAATGTTGGGGCCTTCCGTTGCTTGTACTAGGAAAATTGTGGACAGCTTGAGTTCAAGTCAACGGTATTTGCTCTATTTCTTTCAAATGTTTGTAGCAGTTTTCAAAACCCATTGGGTGCGTGTAATGTCTTGCGAATCAAAGAAAAACTATTTGTTATGCAATTAAACCAAGCCTCTTGTTGTTAATTTACATCAGGTTAGAAATATTGCCTAGCATGGATGAAAGTTCCAGAGTAACAAATTCAAGGAAAAATCTTGAAGAAGAGTATTTGGATGTTGAAGCCAAGGTATGCATGATTCTCATTTTTGTCTGGATGATCTTTTGCATAGTTTGAATAATATTTTGATGTCAAATTTTATAAAGATTAATGAGATCATGCTTCGTTTATGAGTTTGTATTTCTTCATTTATTTTGCTTCAAAACTTTTGTCCATCATGTATCGGCACTCCTAATTTTGAATTGTTGGTTGCTTCTTTTAATTAAGTAGCATGAAATTGATAAATTACCACTTATCACAAAAGCTTAAACTTATAAGAACGAATGAATTTAATTATTTAATTTATATTCTAACATTCTCTCTCACGTATAGGCTCAAATTCTCCTATAGTAAGGGACGTCCAATACGTGGGATATTAATTGAAATGAGAGGTGCTCTGATACCAAGTTAATAACCACTTGTTGCAAAAGCTAAAGCTTATAAGAATAGATGAATTTAATAATTTAATTTATATTTTAGCAGAAATGAGGTCTACTGTTTCACAAAATTTAAGCTCTTATCTACTTAACTGATATGATCATCACTTTCATTTTTTGTTCCTTCTCAGTTTGTAACCACTTTAAGTGTTGTGGACACCATGAAAAAGCAGTTCTACATTCAAAATGAAGGCATTTTTAGGTATGCAGTCTTGTCACATCGTTGTCCCTCCCCTTCCCCCCAATTGCATGCTCTACAATGGCATCAATCTCACTTAAAATGGATACATGGCACTCTTTTCATTCAGGAAAGATGATCAGAAGGTCAAAGAGCTGTTTGATGTCCTGGAGAGAATAAATGACGAATTTGAATCAATTGAGAGACCGAAGTTGGAAATTGAGACTCCAACCCGGAAGTCAGAGACACCATCCGGCAATGGCCGCCATCAAAGTTCATTCCTTACCTCTAAACACAATACTGAGTCTCTGGAAGACAAACAAGATGAGGCCTCAATTGAGAAAGTAAATGCATCGGGTATTGAGTCACAACTGGGAAAAGCAGAGCCAAAATTTGGGAAGGTTGGTGGAGATGACTTGGCAGAGGAGATTGGTGACTGGGAGTTTGATGTTCATGTAGAGGACCTAAAAACCAGCAGCTGACCAGCAAGAAGATGGGACAAAGAAAAAAAATAAAATAAAAGAGGGAAAAAAAAAATCCTCTAATGTTTTATTCATGGGAAAAGAAAGAAAGCATTTCTCCATACAAGAGAATAGCTTGAGTTAGAAAGCATTTCTCTATACAAACATTTTATGTAGAAGTATCTTTGTAATGATGATATGATATGCTAGATCACATTAGGTTGTAATTGAGTCGAGTATTGAATTGAAGCTTGTTTCGTTTAATTTTGTTTTAAATACGAGTCGAGCTCGAACTTATCATTGAACTAAAAATAATCTATACAAACAAGGTTCATTTATTTTCGAAAGAATTCGAGCTTGTTTACAAGCTGTTCAATTGATTTATTCATTCTTTATATAAAGCAAAGAGAATAACTTTTTTATATGGACATGACACAAATCTAGTCTTCTGTGCCTTTCAATGAGAGATAAACACATCAGCGTGGAGGCGTAAACTTTTTCTGAACTTACAAAACTTTTTCTTTCCACCTATTAATATGGCATTGCAGACTATTGTGCCTTTTATGAATGACGTTGTGCGTAACCTCGAAGGACCTAATGCACCCGTGGCTGCAAATGTGTCATTCATAATGGGTCACCTGATCAACTCTAAGTGCACTCAGCGTGGCTAAAATTTGGTGATGGACCATACTGTGGCGACACTCCATCTTAGCCCTGCTGGCTGCTACCATGCAGTGCCTTCTCTCTCTTAGGCTAAATATTATCTTAAATGAATCCACCCTCAACTCATGCTCAACCATCTCTTTCTTTCCCTTTAGAACTTTCATTTAAAACATAAAGCATGTGTAGGGGGAACTTTCATTATCTTAACAAACCTTCATTATTTGGAAAGTTTCCTTAAATATATAGAAACTTTCTTAAATAGAAAATTCTTTGAAATCTAGCTTAAATACCAAAAATATTGAGTGACAGTCTCTTTAAAAATCATATTAACTTTCATAGTATTTAGGCAAATTATGGAATTCAAAAACATTTATGCAAGGCATTTAAAGAATTATTGCATATAGTAACATAAAACATGCAAGATATTCAAAGAGACTGAAAAATAAAACATTTAAGTAAAGGGGTAGGGACTACACTTATCTCCATACTGCCACTAAGCTGAACACCTTCTAGCTACCTAAACCAATAAATTTTAGTTATGTTAGCTTTAAGCTAAACACACTTATCCTAATCAAGAGTCGACCTTAGGTTAATTTGGCATTTCTTAGCTTTTCCCCTTTTTCTGAAACATTGCTTTTATTTTAATTAGGCCTAGGGTGTAATACCCAGATTCAAAAATATAAATTAAAAAATGTAAAAGTAAATATAATAATGTTAAAAATGTGGGAATTGAAGAATATATGGTACAAATTGGTACCTAAAAGGAAATACTTATGCAAATAATTACTGGGAAATTAAGGTATTAATTAAAGTCAAAAATATGTTTCGTAAAAGGCCAAGAAAACATAAGAAACACAGTTTTGAAGGAAAAACAATAAATTTTGAGCCCGAAAATAGCACTCACGAGTCACTAAGCTCTCCTCAATGGCCACAACAAGTGTTTCGAAAAGAGTTTTCAAGATTGTGGTCATATGCACAATTCTGAAATTCGTAGTAAAAGTTATGTCCATTTTATTGCACGTTGCGTGATGCTGCCCCTAATATGTATACTTGGGAACTACATTTGAATGAAACTTTGTCTTGTTCAAATGGGATGGTAATTAAGGCACATGTGGGACATGTAAGCGCTAAGTGAGATCAAATCTTGTTCGAACGAGATGTGGTTTGGCAGCAAGTCACAACAAGAGCTATAAAAAAGGGGTTTTAAGTGGTGCATTTTGTGCCACTCCCATTTCTCAGACCTACATGAAGAGAGAGAAGGTGAGAAAGAGGGAGAAAGATGAGATCTTTGAGTGTTCTTGGAGCAAAGAGGTGTGGATCAAGCTTCAAGGGTAAGTACCTAAGCCTTTTTCTCTTAGCTTTCATAAAGTTTTAGTGATTTCTTATGCATGGTTTGTTATTTCTGGAGTTAATGATATACGATTGTGTAGTTTGTGAAGATAATGGTGATATTTTGGTTGAAGGGTAGAAGATAAGGGCTCTTCCATGAACAAAGCTCAAAGTTTTCTTTGAAAAAAGTTGGAGAGTGAGGTAGGAGAGGTTTGTGAAGTTTGTGTTGTAATGGTTGAGTATATGGGTTTCGAAAGAAATGGGGAGAGAAGGAATAAAGATTGGAACTTTAGTTGGAACATAAAAGTTGTGATTTTGGAGTAAAAAATGGTGTTAGGGAGGTAAAGGAGAATATATTTAGTGTTTTGGAATTTTTTTGGGGGGGGGGGGGGGGGGGGGGGTGAAAAGTAGAGGAAAAATTGAAGCTTGGGCAAAGAGAAATTTAGAGAAGACGATGAACAGTAATCTCGTTCGAACTATATTAGTTCCTGTTCGAACGTGATGGGATCTGAGAGTCCCGTTCGAAGATCAATCGAAAGCCGTTTCAAACGGTGTTACTCAAGGTGACTTAAAACGCACTGTTTGAAGTCATGTTCGAACCACTAAAAAAAAAAAAAAAAAAAAAAAAAAGATAGAGAGAGAAAAAAAGAAAAAAGAGGGAGAGTCAAGGAAATGGACTTTTAGGACCTGGACCCTACACTAGGTGAGTCTTAGTGCAATGTTAGGAGGATAAATTAGGGTTTTATCCTTAAGAGTCCAACTAATTATAGGATAAATTTGTAGATGATGGAACCAATTTCTATGGAGAAGACTTTGTTTAGGAGTTTAAACCTTAAGTGAACATTTGTGAAAGTAACAAATAGAAATTTTGTTGCAGGAATAATTGTAAAGAAAAAATGTGAACTTTTGCTCAAGCATGAAATATTGCCTTTTTATATGATGTGAGCCTTAGATATTTGATTGAAAGAATATGTTTCTAAATTTCCTTATTGAACTCACATGTTATGAATACCAATGTCACATACATATGAAAAACTTTACTATGTTAAGAAGAGAAATGACATGTTCATTAATTGATAGAATTTTTATGATAAAAATGAAATGACTATGTTAAGAAATGTTGTGCTTGACTATATGGCCTAATAGATCTACACTAGATCTGTGTGTTAACATTATGTGTGTGTGTGTCTATATATATATATAGTCGGTGCAACTATACACAATGTAGGGCTACCAGGTCGTGTATTCTAAGTTGAGTGAGCCACCAAGGCCACCCATGGTCGATCAACTAGGGTATGCGCTAGCATGCATTCCTGTAGCCACTGAGGTGTCCTAGGAGGTCCTACAAAATGTGCAAAGGCCGAAGAAGCAATGTTACTCGATCATTATCAAACTAGCTAACTGCAATCTTTTTCTGTTCGTGAGTATCCCACCAAGATGCCTTCTACTTCTAATAGGCCATGAACTAGATCGAAATCATTCTTAATGAGTCCACAAAAAGTGATCCCATTTTTTTCATCGGGTCTTGGTAGAGACCAAAGGTCTTGAGTAGAAGTGAGCATAACCTGTAGATACCCACAGTACCCACCCCGCCCCATCTAACAGGAAAACCGCACCTTTGGTGCGGGCCACGGGCCTTTACCTGGGCCCCTTGCACAGTGTGGTGCGGGCTGTAGGGGAGGCCCTTGAAAATTCTTGGGTCCTCGCCCTGGCCAGCATCATTAAAAAAAAAAACTTAAAACTTCTAACTTCTAACTTTCTAACCTAACCCTAGTTGCTCCTTGAATCTTTGATACACAAAGCACAGCACCGTACGCGAGAGAGAGAGAGAGAGAGAGAGAGAGAGAGAGAGAGAGAGAGAGAGAGAGAGAGAGAGAGAGAAGGTGGAAAGGTTCATTTCATCAAGGTGAAGTTTTCTTCTTGTTTTATTTAGGTTTTTATGCTTTAAATCAAAGGAGGAAGGAATGAAGCAATGGGAGAATTTTTTTAGCTATTTCTTGTCTAGCCGATTTTGGTGTTGGGATTTTGGTAATTTTGGGTTCAAAATTTTGTGAGTTTTGTTGAGATATTGTTGGGTATTAGGAGTTTTGAGTTGTGTAGCAAATTCATGATAATTTTGGGAGATTTTCTTGCTATGGCTGAATGGCCTATTTCAGTTCAATTTGGGTTCTAACAAAGCAAATTAAGAAGGCTAGGAAAAATCTCAGAGTTTTTGATTTATGTAGCTATGCTGTTCATGACTCAACGAGTTTTTTGGGATTTGGGTTTTGCATGAAATTTTGGTTTAGTTCTTTCTGAGTTTGCTCTTTTTTCTTGTTATTCCTGCTATCTTTCAACTTGTTTTTGTTGTTGAAATATCTGGTCCTTCATCCGAATTTGATTTGGGTTCCTCTGTGATGTCGTTATTCTGCTTTATGAGTTTCAATAAGGTGGAATTTTGATCTGGGATTGGGTTCTTACTTCTTATGCCACTAAAAATAATTTAACACACTTCTCATAGTTGACAGACAAGTGTGTACTTTAATTTTGTTAAGTTTGATTTCTATTATCATGTTGGTATTTAGAAAATTAAAACAATAAAATAAAAGGCACAATATAGACCATAGGGTTACTTTGTGCAATTAGGGTTGTAATTTGCACTATATAGATGGACAATGCTCTTAATTTTCTTGTGATTTATTGTTTGCTGCCTTGTTGGTGGTTGATTGTGTTTATTGTTTGGGTTTGCAGGTATTTTCGGAGGAATCACGTTCATGGTTCATGGGTCTCGTTCTAACTTCTAAGGGATTTCGGCTTTGCAGGTATTGTTTGTTCTTTGTCTTCCTACTGGATTTTCTAAAGCCCTTTTATAATTGTTGTACAATCAGGAATATATTTCCCTAGCAACAATTAGAACAATCATCTTAGGTTTAATTTAATTTAATTGGTTTATGAATGATGATACATGTGTGCCTATAATTTATATTTGAATTTCTGGTTCAAGGGGCATGTGAGGTCCTAATAGAATATGTTAGGAAAACACATTATCTACAAGTTTGAGTTTATGGATTTTGACCTATAACATACAATATTATATTAACCACTCACTTTTGTCATTATATTACTAACAAAATTGCAATTTATGATTATCAATGTATGCTCTAGTTGCTCTTTAATTTTATGTTTATCAATGTATGCTCTATCTGCTGTTGATTATATTTTTTTTTCCCACTTAAATTGTAGAATCAAGTCATGGACGATTCAACTAGTGGTACTATTGGTTCTAGTTTTGCTCCATCTAGGCATAGTCTTTTGGATACTAATATTGGTTCTAGTTCTTCAACTATTGGCCCTCAAAATCCTAGTTTAGCTTTCCCACTAAAACCTAAAAAAATTGAGCAAACATCAACGGTTTGTGAACATTTTACCAAGTTAGAGGCGAGTGACCCTAATAATCATAAATCATAGTGTAATTATTGTAAGATGGAGTTTAATTGTCACTCTAGAAGCCATGGTACTTCATCTATGCTACAACATATCAAGAAAAGCTGTAAAAAATATCCTGGTAAGTTTGATAAGACACAATCGAAGTTGAGCTTTGATGCTAAGAGGGAAGGACAAGCGGTAGTGGGTGAAGGATCTAATAGTAACCTTGTGATTGCTAAATTTAATGCTTCAAAAATAATGGCAACAATTTCTAAGATGATCATAGTGGATGAGTTGTCATTTAGGTTTGTGGAAGGTGAAGGGTTTCAGGACTTCATGAAAACAGTTGAACCTAAGTTTTTAATTCCTTCCTGTTTCCTGTGATGATGGATTGTTTTAAGCTCTTTATGTCTAAGAAAGAAAAGTTGAGCGGAATGTTCTTGACATCCGATGTTCGGGTTTGCTTACCACTGATTGTTGGACTTCAATACAGAACCTTAATTACACGTGTATCACTGCTCATTTTATTGATAGTGAATGGAACTTACACAAAATAATTTTAAACTTTTGTTCAATTCCTAATCATAAAAGTGAAACCATTGGAGGAAAGATTGAGTGATGTATGCATGAGTGGGGCATTGGTAGCATTTTCACTATCACAGTTGATAATGTTTTTTCCAATGATACCGCTTTGGAGTACTTGGGGAAGAGAAGTGCTCATAAGCCTTGCGCCATATTAGAGAATCAGTTTATACATGTTAGGTGTTGTGAACACATCTTAAATCTTATTGTGTTTGAGGGGTTGAAAGGAGTTGATGAATCTATTATGAAGGTTAGAAGTGCGGTTAAATATGTTAAGTATTCTCTTGCAAGATTTGAGAGTTTTAAGACTTGTCTGGAAAGAGAAAAAATTAATTTCAAGGGGTTGTTGTGTTTGGATGTTCTAACTAGATGGAATTCTACATTTAAGATGTTGGAAGGTGCAGAAAAATGTCAAAGTGCCTTTGAACTTATGGAATAGTTGGATGGATATTATGTTTTTGCGTTGTGGGATGGTAAAAAAGGTTTAGGATCTCCTAATCATATATATAAAAGCCGAGTTCTTCCTTAGAATGACATAGAATGGTGATACGTCGTATGAACCCATACTTTTTAGTGACTAAACCGATCCTTTAAGTATTAAACCGGTCTTTTAAATAAAATTGAACCGGTCTATTTAATCTCTCTCTCTCTCTCTCTATTAATGATACAATTAAAGGTGTTTCTCAATATGTTTCCATTTTGTTTGTGAAATTTTTGGTTGAACAATTCTTCATTTGAATGTTTATGAGATTTTTTTTTTTTTTTTTTTCGTTCATTTGCTTTTTCGAATGTTCAAAATTATATAGGATTGAAATATAATAGGTATCACATCGACAATAAAAAAAATTCCTGCTAATTTTCTATTTTATGCTTTGATAATCAAAATCATGATTTTCTTCTTGCTATTTTTCTTCATCATCCTTATTTTCATTCTAAACTACACCTATGGGAGCAACGATTTTAAAATGTTTTAATTTATATGAATTAAACTAAAAATAAAGGTCTTATGTTTTAATTCGTTTGAATGTTTTATGGGATAATCGGTCCTTTAAGTATTGAACTGGTATTTTAAATAAAATTGAACCGGTCTATTTAATCTCTCTCTCTCTCTCTCTCTCTCTCTATATATATATATATATATATATATATATATATATATATATATATATATATATATATATATATATATTAATGATACAATTAGTCTCTCTCTCAATTAATGATACAATTAAAGGTGTTTCTTTAGTATTTTATATTTTTGGTTAAAATCTAAATATGTTTCCATTTTGTTTGTAAAATTTTTTGTTGAACAATTCTTCATTTGAATGTTCATGAATATTTTTTTTTTTTTTCGAATGTTCAGAATTATATAGGATTGAAATATAATAGGTATCACATCGAGAACAAAAAAAATTCCTACTAATTTTCTATTTTATGCTTTGAGTTTAACATGTTTTAATTTATATGAATTAAACTAAAAATAAAGGTATTATGTTTTAATTCGTTTGAATGTTTATGGGATATTTGTTTTTCTTTTATATGATTTACACAATTTTTACTTATTTTTTGGAAGTGTAATTTCGTTTTTTTAATTTTGCTTTTGAAAGCCAAAAAAAAAAAAAAAAAAATTTTATTTGATTATTATGCACAAAAAGAATAGAAATGCTTTTAAAACACTAAAGAGTTAATTAAGCATTAAATTTGAAATGCTTTTTTTTTTTTAATGTTCAAAATTATATGGATTTTATTTTTATTGAAACATAATAGGTATGTATCACACTAACAATATCATAGATTTCTACTATTAATCCTATTATTAATGCTTTGATAATCAAAATCCAGGTTTTTCTCTTGCTATTTTTTTTCTTTACACTTCTTTCCATTTTAAACTATACATATGAGAATATTTTAAATGTCTTAATTTATATGGATTAAAACTAAAACTATGGTTCTTTTGATAGTAAAATTTTATATGAATTATATATTCATTCAATGTTCTTTGTGCAATAGAGAATTATGACACGTGGCATGAATCCATAATTTTCAAACAATGAATCGATTTTTTAAGTAAAAAAAACTAGTGAATTTTAAAGGTTGAACCGATTTTCTCATGATTTTAATAAATTTATTATGCTTTAATGAAAAAGGTCATGTGTGTTAATCTTCATGAGACCAAAATAAGGATTTTTTCGCATTATATCATTAAGTGTCATTGTAGCCGCATTAAGTTGTGAGATTTTAAAAAAAAATTAAAATCATGCATTAATTATAAGTGGTCAGATTTTTTTTTTCTCCGAAATTTTATTTCAAAAATTTTCCTTATATGAGATTTCATTAAGTTCAAAATTTTAATGTACAATATTATAATTTCATAATTTACGACTCTCCAAAATTATAGAGAGACAAAATTTAAAACTAAGAACGTACTACATTAACTACCCATAATTGACCATATAGGTATGACATGCATTAATTATAAGTGGTCAGATTATTTTTTTTCTCCAAAATTTTATTTCAAAAATTTCTTTATATGAGATTTCATTAAGTTCAAAATTTTAATGTACAATATTATGATTTCAAAATTTAAGACTCTCCAAAATTATAGAGAGACAAAATTTAAAACTAAGAACATATTACATTAACTACCCATAATTGACCATATAGGTATTGCATACATTAATTCTAAAGAAACCGTACAAGTAAGCTCAAAAGTCATATTACTCTCTTAGATTTGTTATTTATACTTCTCTCTCTATTTAGAGTTTGAAATATATTGAATTGTGAAATCAAAAGCATCTAGCAGTGACATTCAAGAGAATAACAAAGTGTTGAAGTGTATAATTTTATTTTGTTTTGTTTTTTTGAAGGACTTTGCTTCTTTTTCTTTCTATATATATATATATTTGTGTGGAGGTTGAAGAACTTCGTGTTTTATGTATTTTTATAATTAAAATCTAGATATTCTTCTTGCTATTTTTTTTTCTTTATACTTTCCGTTTTCAACCATGTCTACCTATGAAAATAAATTTTCACAAAAAATATTTATTTTTCTCTGTATTTTTTTTTCCTAATGTTTAGAATTATTTGCGTTTTATTTGTATTGAAATATACTAGGTATCACACAAAGATTCCTACAATTTTATATTAATACTTTGATATTTAGATTAAACTATATATGTATTTTTCTTGATATTTTTTTTTTCTTTATACTTTTCATTTTAAACCATATCTACCTATGGGAACAAAGATTTAAACATGTTTTAATATATATGGATTAACCTAAGATAAAGACTTTTATGTTTTTAGGAATTTTTTTTTTTCATTTATGTGATTTACTCCATTTTTAGCCATTTTTTGAAATTGTTTTTATGCTTGTGAAAGCAAAACAAGGCAAAAATTTATTTGATTGTTGTGTCATAAAAGGAATATAAATACTTTTGAAATACCAAAGAGATATTAAGCATTGAACATGACGTGAGGATTTATTTGATTGCGTTAAATGTTTAATGAAAGATTTTGTTTTATTTTGTATTCGTAAAAAAATTAAATTCCGGAAAACATAAGTCTTTATCTTAGTTTAATCCATATACATTAAAACATATTTAAATCTTTGTTCCTATAGGTATACATGGTTTAAAATGAAAAGTATAAAGAAAAAAAATATCAAAAAGAATACAAAGTTTAATCTAAATATCAAAGCATTAATACAAAATTAGTAGGAATCCTTATGTGATACCTATTAGGGAAATGATTTTTCTACATCTCATTACCCTACATCAATCCTACACCAAGACACATAGGTTGTGAGACCCAGACATGTGGGTCCCATATATGTTTTTATGCTTGTGAAAGCAAAACAAGGCAAAAATTTATTTGATTGTTGTGCATAAAAAGAATATAAATACTTTTGAAACACCGAAGAGATATTAAACATTAAAATGATGTGAGAATTTATTTGATTGCGTTAAATGTTTAATGAAATATTTGTTTTATTTTGTATTCGTAAAAAAATATTTTGTTTAGTTTGTTCAGTATTTTTTTAAATGTTTATAATTAATTGGGTTTTATTTTTATTTAAATATAAGAAGTATCACACTAACAATATCATAGATTCCTATTAATTTTTTATTAATACTTTGGTAATTAGATTAAACCATGTTTTCTTCTTTCTATTTTTTTTTTCTTTATACTTCTTTTTCATTATAAACTATTCATATGGGCACAAAGATTTTAACATGTTTTAATTTATATGGATTAAATTAAAATTAAGTGTCTTATTTTTTAGTTCATTTGAATGTTTTAAGGAATATTTTTGTTTTCGTTTGTATGATTTACTCGATTTTTAGCTATTTTATTTAGTTTGTTATGTATTTTTTTTTAGAATGTTCAGAATTATATGGGTTTATTTGTATCAAAATGTAATATGTATCACACCAATAATGGTAGTCAACTTGACTACGTGGATTTTAAATTTATATGTTTTACCACTCGCAATAGTACGAATCAATTGTACTATAATAAAGGTTATCGAACCACAGAGATATAAGGTTGTTTTGTGTAACGAGATACTTATAGAGCGTATTTAACTTGACTTTGAAAAAGAAAACAAAAGTAAAGGTTGTAGAATTGAAGGTACAACAAGTAAAGTGAAGAAATAAAAGCGGAAAATGAAAACAAACTTAAAGGAAACTTAGGGTATTAATCATATCAAATCATCAACCAATGAAATGCTTAAAGTCTATATGGATCTTCCTAACATGTATGATATGAGCGCGTAATGGGCGTCAACTATTACGACGACCTCGACATGAAATTACTTTAGTAAAGACGTAATGTAAAGCACCTAGTTTTACATTAAACAACTCCACGTAAAGATTTAAACTACAATTGAAAAACGTTTACACTACCAAATGTGTGAAGTGATTAATGCTCCCTAGCTTACTACTCTATAAAACATCCTAATAAGCATACATTATACGTGAAAACCCTAATTAGGCCACAATGATAAAATATCTAGTTTCACACCGATCTATTCCATGTAAAGATTAAACTACAATGGAAAGACGTTTTATACTACCAAAGATATGAAATGACCGGTATTCCCAGCATACCCTATAAGGTGACTCTAATACGTAAACACACATCATGTCAAATATAACAATTGCAAAAGACATAGTTATTGTTTCCAAGATTATTGGTTTTACTCAAGAATCCAAGAAAACTTATAGACAAGCAAATCTCTTTTTCATTAATAATTAGATTGGAATATTGATAACAAAACCTTTTAGCATGAGTTTTGATATCCTCTAGCCTTACATAATCATCAAACATATCAAAAAAATCCTAAGAACATCAAGAACACTTCATGGTTTTTGGAAAAGATTTTGATCAAACCCTAAGAACTAATTTAGCTAGACATAATTGAATCTAATCTAAGCATGAAATCTAGGGAAAACAGTAAATAAACAAGAAGAAAATGAATAAAAAACAACTATATTAAAATTATAAAATTCGGATTACAAAAAGAAAATAAACTTAAGCTAGAACATGAAGAACAAAGAAGAAAAAATTGCTTTCTGGATTTTGGCCTAGAGAACGTGCATCAAAGTAAATAAAAAGCACGAAGATTAGCTAAGAAATTAAATTATACACCTGAGAAAATTCAAAAACCCCAAAAGATGCATAAACTAAACCTAAATCCGAATTCCATATATATAGGAAATTAGATTTACAAAAAGACTACAAGAGTTAATTCTAGCCAAGTATTCAGAGCTGGTCGTCGTCCATTTATGTCCATAAAACTCAACTTTTGATTTGGATCGCACAAAGATTTGAAAATATCTAGACCTTCTGGAAGATGCCGATCGATCGACATTTATTCGATCGATTGTTGCTCTGAAAATCGATCGATCGCATCTGGATCGATCGAAGTTGAGTCGACTGAAAGTTGATCAATCGAATTATTGGCTGTACAAATAATCGATCGATCGAAATGCCTTGGATGATTTTTCATATTTTCAGGATCAGCCTCGAACTCTGAAAATGACCAAATTGCCCTTGATGTATTTTCAGGTCTAATTCAAGTGTTTTGAACAAGATTTCAACTAAGACCTGAAAATAAGGCATAACACAAAAGTACAACAAAACGTTATATTTACAACACAAACTAGGTCTAACAAATGCAAATTAAGGGATCTTGAATTGAATAATTCAAGACTTATCAAATAATATTAGAGACTTCTGCTAATTTTTTATTTATTATTATTAATGCTTTAATAATCATAATCAACAGGTTTTCTTCTTGCTTTTTTTTTTTTTTTTTTCATTTTAAACTACTGATATGGGAACAAAGATTTTAATATGTTTTAATTTATATGGATTAAAATAAAATTAAAGAGTCTTATTTTTAATATATTTGAATTTTTTATTGGTCTTTTTTTTTTTGTACAATTTTCTTTTGAAGTGTTTTTTCTGCTTTTAAAAGCAAAATAAGGCAAAAAACTATTTGATTAAGCATTGAATGTGATGTGAGAGGATTTATTTGATTCATTAAATGTTGAGTGAAAAATTTTGTTTTATTTTGTAGGATTTGGCTTAGGTGTTGTAAAAGAAAAAATTACAGCACCATTTTGAATATTGAAAAAACTATAGCACCTATACTGTAATATTTGGAATTTAGATTTTCTTTTTACTATTTTTTTTTTATACTTCTTTTTGTTATATACTACACCTATATGAATAAATATTTTAAAATTTTTTGCTTTTTTTCGGTTAAAATAAAATTAAGGGTCTTAACCTTTATTGTCTTTTTATTGAAAGATGTGTAATAATAATTGTTTTTTTACAAGCATTTTTTAACCTATAATAAAAAAACTAAATGTGTTTAAATTCTAAAACTAAATGAGCTAGTTATGATGATTGGGCTCATATTAAGATTTTTCTCAAGTTTCTCAGACTTTTTTATGAAGCAACAATGCGACTTTCGAGGTCTTTGTGTGTGATATGTAATTTGCATATTGAAGAAGTTTCTGCCATCCAACTGCATTTACAAGAATATTGTGACAGTAATGATTATATATTAAGTTCTATGGCGGAGAAAATGATGTCGAAGTATAATAAGTATTGGGGGGATCTTGATAAGGTTAATGCGTTGTTGTTTGTTGCTGTTATACTTGATCCACAAACCAAGTTGGGGTCATTGGAATATTAGTTCAATGATGTTCTTTGTGTTAAGCAATGCAATGATATGATGATAAAATTGAAGAACTACCTTAAGAAATTATATGATCATTTCAACACTGGAGATAGTTCATCTCAAGGTGAACATAGTGGTGCATTTTCTTAAGGTTCCTCAATGGCAGAAGAAACTGAGAAACGTCCATATCACTCGATAAATAGGTACTTAAAGTACCTAGCTTCTAAAAGTGATGTTCAACACAAATCGGAGTTAGATCGGTAATTGATGGAGGATGTTGAAAAATCGAATGTGAACTTCGATATTTTAAATTGGTGGAAGGTGAACTCAACCAAATTCCTAGTACTTGCTCAAATAGCACGTATTGTGTTGGTCATTCTCCTTACTACAGTTACTTCAGAGTCAGCATTTAGCACTGGAAGGCATGTGTTGAATCATTTTCGAAGTTCAGTGGCCCCCACAACGGTTGAAGCATTGGTGTGTGCACAAAATTGATTAAGATCAAAACCCATCAATAGTTATGGCACAGAGATGATTGATGATCCTGAAAGTTATAGGCTCGAGTCAGGTAAGCTTTTAGCTTTCTATTATTCACTTATTAATTTATTTTGCTATTTAAATATCTAATTATTGGTTCCAATATTTGTAGAAATAACTTTGAAGAACATCAATATTTTGCTTGATGAGAATTAGTGAAGTGAACTGAAGATTGATGTTGCAACTGACAAGGCTAGATGGGTGACATGGGTTACTGACTCATTGGGTTGCTGGATTTTTTCATTGGGTAGTGAAATCTGTTGCTAGGATTTGTGGCTAATCTTAATTTCAATTTATTTCAAAATTTTGGTTGAAACTTGGGTGCTTGATGCTTATAGTGACCGATTGGGAGGAGTTAAGTTGTTAGCACCTTTGTAAGAGAATCAAAGGAAAATTGTTGTTTGTTATGTGTCCATAGTATTTGTAAGGGCATTTATGGCCCTGCTGTCTTCAGTATACGATGGTGGTAGATTAAAGTTTGTTGGATCAGATTTCACATTTAATGATTTTGCATCATTTAAAGCATTTGTATGTACAGGGGAAAGATGCGTGAAATCAGGGGAGGAAATAGTTAAGGCCAATAGGCCACAAGAGGAGGGGTACAAACTCGAGGGGGTCATTCCAGGCTTCCAATTGCTGCATTCTTCTCCATACCCGCGGGGATCCCCGCATACCCGTGGATCCTCGCTCCGTGCATCCCCGCCACATCCTCAACCGCCCCGCATGGATACAGGCGATTTTAGCGGGGTGCGGGGCAAAAAAAAGGGCATCCCCCCCCCCCCCCTTCGCCTCATGCTCAGCCCTAGTCTTGAGCGACCGATCTGTCTCAATTGTACGGGGTTAATTGTACTGATAGTATAACACTCCAAATCTCGAATAAGAAGGTTTTAATTTTAAGATTAAAGACCAAATTATAATATTTTATGGTCAAAATAATAATTTTAGAGGAATTTAAGAAAATACATGGATATTTATGGAATTTAGTTTATAGGCATAGATTTTATTTTCAAGGAATTTATTTCAAGTTTTAATTTTGTCACGGAGAGATTTAAAATTATTAGGAGATTTTATTTGGACTAAGAGAGATTTTCGAGAGTTTGTTTGAGATTTTATAATTGAGAGATAGAAATAATAAATGATGAATAATAAGTAATAAAAAGAAAATAAATAAATAAATAAAATGGTCAAGGGTAAGTGATCTTGATTGACTGAGTGTTAGCCCTCGATCGACCGAGCTGTGATGAACCACGAATTTGCCTGAATTTAATGCGAAAATCATCATTTTAATGATTTCAAAAATATCTAGGATTTTTTGATTGACCGAGCTCTACTCTATGTTACATATTAGTATAAAAATGTAACATATCAATACACATGGCATATATATTGGCGACCACAATCATTTTATTTATTTATTACTATTTTTATGATATTTGTTAGAGTATATCATGAATCAAAAATCTAAACTACAGTACCTACCCACAGTTGAAGACCGTGACCTAACTATAGTGTAAGACTATCACCTAGTTACAGTTAAAGATTGTGACATACCTACAATTGAAGTCTACCACTTGGTCACAATTACTTAGTTATAGTTGAAATCTATTTGTATTATCTAATTCTCCTATAAGAGCACTAGTAGCAGTTATCCTATAATAGTTCTTTTCCCTATATTTAAAAAAAATTCAAAAAAAATTATAAAATAGCTCCCACAGTAGATACCTTAAATATACGAGGGCCTTAGGTAGCTACAGTAATTCCCTTTGTATTGGGTAGCACTGTAGCTACCCAATGGATTGTTATAATCCTAAAAATTCGTTCTCTCTCCTCTCACGCCTCTCAATACACGCAAATCGCAATCCCTATCTCCCCTTGAGGTAGTGATTGGGGGGGACACATGACCGGCTTTCTCCCCCCTTTTGAATAAACAAATCCATTTTATTTCAAAACTGATTTCTTTTATTATTTTATGTTTTCCTTTTCAATAAAATGGGTTTGTTTATTCAAAAGGGAGGAGAAAGCCAGTCATGTGTCCCCCTCCCCCCAATCACTACCCCTCCCCCTCTTATTTGTTCAAGCACCTCCCTTCTTCACTGGTTCAAGCACCGTCGCCTCACCTCCTGACACTGATTCTCTTTTTTCATATAGAAATCCCATCCTCTCTTTGTCTCCATCAATCCCTCTTTGGGTTACCTCTTTCTCGCCTCGATCTCTCTCCACGTCATTTCTCTCTTGTTCTCTCATCTCACTCTTTAGTGCACTCAATGAAATAGGGGATGAGTTTCATTTCTTAACGCTCCCCAAAACACTCCAACTTGAGAAAGGGTGGATTGCCCAAACATTTTGCCTTGCTTGCATCTATGCAACCTCTCTGGGTTACCTCCTCCGCCAAATCTAACTGTGTTCTCTTATTCTCTAGCGGCTCCATTATAGAACAAAACAAGCACTGCTTGGTGATGGATATAGGAGATGAGGAAAAATAAAGTAGGAAAAGAAAAGGAAATCCGAGTGAAAAATGGTGGCTGCTTTTGGAATCAAGAAAAGTAAAAAAAAAATGATTAAAAAAATAAAAGTAGGAAAGAGGAAAAAAAAAAAAAAGAGAGAATAAAATAAGAGTAAAAATGAGTATTTAATTGATATAGGAAAAGTTGATAAAATCTATAATGAGATGTTTTTTTATATGGAAGCAAAAAATAATTTTATTCCCTAAATTTAGAAAAAATGGTTTGGTGTCTGCTGCTAGTACTCTAAATATGAGCTTATTATATTATAAATATCACTCAAAGAAATAAGAGTTTGGGCTTTATCCTCTGAACGTAGTCTTTGTGTCTATTTATTTTTATATTCCGTATTATATTGTCTTTCAATATTAATCTTACACATCTAAATGCATTTTGAATTTGTGAGACCAATTGATGTGCTAAGTCGGTATTGTAAAAAAAGATATGTTATTTACACAACAATTGCACAACGATGCTGAAGTCTCTAGTATTTTTTTAAAAAATAAAAAGGAAAATGTTAGATTTACAACATCAATACAACAACTGTACAACAATTCCTCACATGAGGGTGTGTCCTACATACTGGGGTCCACCCTCATGTGAGGGATTGTTGTACAGTTGTTGTATTAGTGTTGTACAAGAATCAAATCCCAAATAAAAATGAAAATATTAGACACATCAACATTGTTGTGCAATTGTTGTGTTGGTAACGTATCTTTTGTAAAAATAAAAATGCAAAAAAAAGTGTATTATATTAATAATTGTCATTTGCATAATAATAGTAAAACAATATAGGCGTAACCGAGTAACATTGAGGTATTTTTAAAATTTTGAAAACACAACCGGCAATCATAGTTGAGTGCACCTTCTGTCCGGTCGTGGCATAAAACATAGTTTTTCTGCCCACCAATAACAAGTTAACACGTCAACTAAAAACAAGAACATCAAATATTGCTGAAACACTGGATCCTCTCCCTACGATCAGATATCTTCAGAGAAAAGAGACCACCCAAGTTACCCAACCCCCCAATCAAGAACCCACTGCCCCAAATCTGCTCCCCCACCGCCCAGGCCGGACACTATCGCCACCGCTTGGGCCGGACCACGCCTTCAAAGCTCAGGCCCAACCCCAACGCCACTGCTCCGACAGTTCAGCCGTTGCTCCTCCACCGATAAGTGTCTCAGTCTCAGTCTCAGTCTCAGTCTCTCTCATAATTGTTTTGCCAATTTTCTCAAATTTTCCCTCACTTTCTCGCTCTCCAAACAGAAATTGATGGGATGGTATATGACCGAATTTTCTCTCCCCTGCCTATCACGACTGATTCTATGTAGCTTCAAGAAGACATTTAGCAACGATCCCCCCATTTTCCTTCTTCTTTTCTGCCTATCAAAAGAAGGCATGTTATTTTTTTTGTTTGTTTGAAGTGGGTGTGGGTGGTTTGGGTTCAGAGGATTATTATTTCATTTCTGTGAACCCATTCTACGTGGCAGTAGCTTTTGTCTTGCTGGAAAAAAGAAAAGAAAAAGGGTCAGCTGATTAAAAAAATGAAGTTTTTGAGGTATCAAGAATATTGGAAAATTTCAGTTCTGTAAACTCATTTTACGCTGCTCCTACGGTTCAGTTTGCTAATTTTCTCTAATTTTCCTTCACTTTCCCTCACTTCGTCGCTCTCCAAAACAGAAATCACTGGATGGTATTTTGCATTCAAATTCTAAGCTTTGGCTGTGCGGATTTGGGCAAGGGCGAGGTCAATTTTATCTCAACGTATCTTAGAGGGAAATGGGGGTAAAACAAGGTTTTCACGAAAAATGGCTGGGACATTTGCTATGATCCGGTGTTTAAGCAATATTTGACTTTTTTTTTTTGAGATGACGTGTCAATTTTTTATTAGCGGGCAGAAAAGCCTTATATTTTGCCATGACATGACTGAAGTTATACTCATCATAGTTACTGACTAAAAGTTCCTGGTGAGAGAAACTCTGCCTTCTCTCTTGAGTTAGGTTTTCACACATTTCATCCCTCAAACACTGGTTTCACCTCTTTTTAACTTCTTTCACCATCAAACCTTTAAGAAATCATCGTTTTCTTTCGCCATTTGATCTATCATCCTTAATCTCTCATTTTCTCTTTGTTTTCACACTTTTTAGCTAACGATGGAAACTGACCATCATCACCTCCAAGCCCTCATTCAAGAGACTGCTGCTCTCAACTGTGATGACCCTTTTCCTCTTGATTCTGTGCCTCTGGAGCTTCCGAATCAGGAATCGTTTTGCTTTCTAGGTCGAATTTTATCACCTAATCCACCCGCTGTTTATTGGGTCCGTGAAATACTTAATCAAGCATGGAAGTTTGCCCTTCCATTTGATGTCGTCTTCTCAATTGCTCGTTTTGGGTACAGGTACATGGCCTTCCCTTTCAAAATTTGACTGCTGTTAATGCCATCTGAATAGGAAAATACATTGGAACTGTGCTTGATGTTGAAAATGGCGACCAACCAGGTATCATCTGTAACAATCACCTTCGTATTCGGGTTTCACTTGATACGACTCGGCCTTTGATTCCTAGGTTTAACCTTCCTTGCCAAGGACGTTCTTCCATATGGATTGGGTTTTTATATGAAATGTTAGCCAATTATTGCACACTTTGTGGTCTTATTGGTCACCGGAAGTCTTTTTGTCCTGCTCCCCCTCCTGGTCCCCAAGATAGGTATGGTCTCTCTTTGCGGGGCTCTGTTTTTTCGAGCTCCCGTGCTTTCGCCAATCCCTGGTGTGCCTTTGGTTACAACTACTCCGCCATCCATCTTATGCATTGGAACACGAAGCTCACCTTTATTCATACTGAGGTCTCAGTATACACAAACCCAACCTCCTCTGAGTTTGGTGGTTCGACCTTCTGTGTCTACTGCTCCTCCCATTCAACGGTCGTCGTCGAACTCTCCCCTGTAGCTGAAGCATACATGGGTAGCTACCCGCAACAATCTTGCTGAGGATAGAAGCTTCTGGTTTGTCTTCGGACGCAACCCCTCAGCAGCCGTACAGCACAACTCTTGGTGTGGGTTTGTCCACGTCGCCTGTTTCACCTAGTTTGAACACGTTGGATAAAGGAAAGCCGTACACCGAAGATGATCTTTTTCATCCACCGGGCTTTGGCCCGATACCAAACTATACTCAAGTGGTTTCTGGCCCTTTGCAGCTAGCCCATCAACTACCGAGCCTCTTAGGTATTTCTCACCCTATTGGTTTAGTTTCGCAGGCCTTGTCTGAGCCTTATGTACATGCTGTTTACTCTGAAACTCTACCAATCCACAATAGCCCTCAATCCCCCATTATCTCCTCTAGCCCAAGCCCACCCCATTTAGCCCGTCCTCTCCCACATCTTAACTTGAGGCCCATTACTTTTCTTCCCCCTCCCCCATTCCAAGTTTCTCAGGAGCCCAACCCATTTGATGCTCCCCCTACCTACAGCCATCCTTCTCTGATTTCCCCTCACCGGAAATCTTCTCCATCCTGCCGAGCTCCACCCTGTCATCATCCTTATCCCCCTAAAACACAAATTTCAGAGATCCGTGGCCGTGCTCCATTGCCTCATAAGAGAGTTAAAATAAACAATAATTCAAGGATAAAATCAATACATAATTCAAGAATCAACATAGTATATGATAGGAAAAATTATACCATTGGTCTACGTGATTCGCCTAAATTACAAAACACTCTATGTGGTATAAAAAAATAATGATAAGGTTCTTGTAGTAAAATTACAAATTATTTCTTAAAGTTGTTTTTCGTCCCAAAACTTAACAGAGTCCGTTAACTTGCATATCAGTCTCAATAATAAATCAATATAGAAAAAGAAAAAAAAAATGGGTTTGGGACTTTTGGGAGGGGTGGCTCGCCACCTCCCCTTATTCTATCTAGGATGCTTCTCGCGCCACTCCAATTTAAACAGTACTTCATAGGCAAGTGGTGGAGTGTAAGCCACCCGAGAGGTGGCGAGGCTTTTCTAGCTCGAATCTTAATTATGAAATTTTACCCTTTGCGAGGGTACAATCATTATAACGGAGTCTGATTTGAATCAGACTTAAATAATACTAGACTGCACTTGCCCAAAAGAATGAAGAACTTTTAAGGGTACCCTATATTCATCATGAAAGGCAGTTTCCAAAAGAGACGGACACCCTTTGGCGTTTCCACGAACTTTATCCCTGCAATGGCCTTCCCCGACTGCTCTGAAAGACCCTTTTTACTACTCATTATTCTGAAGATTAGGCAATGGACCTAAAATCCACGTTGAAAAGCTGATCACGTGACCTGGGATGGAAATCAATAAAAAGCAGTCAGAGAGCAGCACGTGATAAGTCCTAAAGGCTGAAGGGGTTTAGGGAGGTTTAAAATTGCGTTAAAGAGTTTAAAATAGAGATTTATGGTGATTCGATCTTTTGAGTCTTACGGATAATGCCCAATAAAACTACATTGTGTTTGTATTTATTTATTTGATTGTAAATATACATTGGATTTTAATTGCATGATCTGATAAGGAAAGATTATACTTTGAATTTTAACATTACCTTTAAGCGATCAAGGTCAGAGTAATGCTCCGTTTGTTTTGACGTAAAATGGTTTTCGCCGTAAAATGGTTTCAGGGAAGTCATTTTTCTGAAAAATATTTTTCGCCGAAAGCATTTTTCGGTGTTTGGCACGTACAGAAAATCACAAATATTTTTCATATTTTCATTCAATCATATTAACCTATAAAAATTAATTTTTATTCAAAACATATAAATATTAATATAAAATAATATAAAAATCATCGATAACGAGATTCGGTCACTGACTGACAAGATTCTGACAATTTTTACCTGATTCTGACTAATATAGCCAGAATTCGAGATAAAAGCCGGAATCCAGACAGTTTCGTCGGAATCTTGAATAGCCGGATTCCGACCATCTGGCCGGATCTGGCCAGAGAGGCCGGATCCCGGCAGGCTGGCCAGATCTAGCCAGATCCGTCCAGCCGGCCGTTCTGGCCAGATTGGTCGCCTGAATCTGGGCTGACCGGATTCCGTCGCCAGATTCCGGCGACATTAATTGGATGTTGTCGGATTCTGATACCGGCAATATTTCGATGGTGGTCGGCTGCTTGAACGTGAACGTCGACTGTGTCGTTTAAAATAGATCGACCGCGTCTAGCGTCTTCGGAAAACGATTTACGCTCTTAAAAAGCGTAAATCATTTTTCGAAATTTACTAAGCATTTTTGGTCAAACAGAAATCATTTTTCGGTTGACTATTATTTTCGCCCCTACCAAACACCAAAAAATGTCGAAATCATTTTCCAGAAATCATTTTACGCTGAAATAAACGGAGCATAAGTTTGAATTTGGAAGAAAAATTAAAAATGGTTAGACGGTAACTAGCTAGAGACGGTTGCATGGTAGCCAGGGACGACAGTGTAGTGGCTCAGGATGGCAACAAGATGGTCTGGGATCAGGGGCGGAGGCAGGGGGGTCGAGAGGGGTCAAATGCCCCCCTCACCTCCTAAAAATTTTCCCTACTCTTGGAATTTTTTTTTGGAAAGTCCTAATTGCCCATCCTCAAAAACTCATAAGAGGCAAATATTTTTCAAGAGGAACGAGTTTCATGAGCCACACTACGTTCTGCCATTTTTTCACTGATTTATAACCTAAAACCAGTCACTAGCAGCTGCCACAGGTTGAAGAAGATAGGTTGAAGACGCATTTTTTTCCTTTTGATAAAACGCGTCGTTTTGTTAAATAAACAAAACGTTCGTTTGGAGGATACCGGACACGTCTATGGACTAAAGATAATCCAGGCTTCCAGCTATGCCCGGTCCAAAAACGTGGCCCATAAGTGCTAAAAGCTGAACCATGATGTTGATGGTTTGAGGTTTCCAGCTTTTCATACTTTTTTGTTCTTTTTTTTTTTTTTTTTTTTGGTAATAAGGTAATAAGCTTTTCATAATTTTCTTCTAAAACGATTATAAAGTATCAATTTAACCTTCTTTTTTTCCTTTTTCTTTTTTTAAGCCTTATTATTATTATTATTTTATTTTTTATTTAACAAAAAAATGCCTTAGGCCTGCCTACTTATTAGGATTGGTTAGATGGGAGTCATGATACTTGTGTCTATGTTGACAAATTAATTTTTTTTAAAAAAAATTAAGACTTAACTTTACCAACTTTTTTTATATAGTCGAACGGGAGATCAATGAATAAATGATTGTCTGGTTACGTATATTGAGAATAATATATTTAAGATTATCAGCAATGAAAAAAAATTATATAGCGATTTCAAAGTAGGAAGACTCGTCGATGATAACTTAATAAATAAACACTAGGTGTGACAAAATAAATTGTAAGTTACATTTATATATTTTAAGCGATAATTAAATTTTATTGAATTATTTATTTATTGTCTTAGTTATATTTTTTTTAATTTTTTAATTTATTTTTTAATTTTTTAATTTTTTTTCTCTATTTATCAAAATGAAAAAATAAAATAAAAAAATTATTGACCCCCCTCAACTAAAAGTCTGGCTCCGCCACTGTCTGGGATGGCACGGTGAACAGATTTTTTTCTGTTCAGATTTCGATAAAATTAAAATATGAAAGAGTGGAAGTAGATTTTGAGAACAGAAGGAAAAGAAAAAAGAGATTTCAAGTAACTCGTCCTTGGAAGTCTATGTCTACCGTTGATAATGCTCGATAAGGCTGCATTTGTGTTCATATTGTCTTATTTAATATGGATTAGGCTTGGGTGTTAGAAAAAAACTACAGCTCGTATTACACAATAATAATGCTTATTTATAACTTACAAATAAATAAATAATAATAATAATGCTTATTACTATTTACTAGCTAGTTCATTTGAATGTATATATAATATAAAGAATGTTTAAACTCTTCCTTAAATTCCCTTAAATCACCTGATAATGCTCAGATTCTGATATTATGATATGACCAGAATTTGATATCTAATTATATCATATGACAATTAAGCTGGAACTCTAGGAAGGAGTACGTATCACTTGATTTCTTTTTTCTTTTGTTTTTCTAAGCGAATAATATCAGTTGATTCTAACAACAAGGATAAAGAACAAGAAATGCCTGAAACAAAGAACAAGAAATGCCGTGGAACTTCGAACATATCACTTTCCATTCTTCAATGTTTGCTGCACTGTGTAAACAACCCATGAAACATCGGAAATTGTTATTACTATTTTACTGGGGTCAAACCATAAGTTAAAATCCCCAAAACGGTAATTATATATATATATATATATATATATATATATATATATATATAAAAGCTCTCCCTACATGTTGACCAGGTCAAAATAGGACAACCATAGGTGATGGCCCATGACAGACAGATCTTACGGAAAACAAAATACGGTCGAAAGCGGGAAGCTAGAATGAAGATTAAAGAAATGAGATTCTCTCTCTCGATCGACCTCTCTAGTTTTGTTGAGAAATGGGATGGTTTTTCAAATTTGAATTCTGGGCGCAAGGAAATCTGTAGATGTTGGGGAACATATATGACAGAAAGTTAATTAATTATCATAATTAATAATTGCTATGTATAATACATGCATGTATTATTGTATAGCATGTATTATTTTGGAAGTAGGTAGCCACGTCCTCCTTCTTACGTACTAAGGATATATAATGGGAGACAGCCGGCCATTACAACATTATATGGCTTGTCCTACGACCGACATGACTGAACCTAGTAAGAAGATAAGAGGGTAGACGATATTATAGACAAAGGTTGAAGCATCAATCCATTCAAAGAAACCCCAATTAAGTGAATTACAAACCCTTACGCATGCTGCATGCATGCATATCGTTGAGTACTTAATCAGTTTTTGTTACTTACATTGAAACTATCCATAAAAACAAGACCACTGTCAACATCTCCTTCTAGTGGGAGACTGAGCTGAGTGATCTTAACCCGGTTCCAGGCATTTCAAATTCATGGTACCAACCAGTTTGGTAGGATACTAATAACCAATCATAGTTTCAACTTGCGAAGACGCGCGTTGAACTTGGTGGCATTTTCATGAAGTCCAAGATTCAAATTCTTTTGAATGTAAACAATTTTTTGGACCATACCGGCGATGAGTGAGTATAAACAAATTTAAGGTTCAAATGATTAGACTTCAAAATTTAGGCATAATTTCAAATTTCCAGTAGAATGAAAAGCACTCAATCTTATGAAGAATAAAAGAAGATAGATGGAGTGCTGGAATAATGTCATCTAAATATTAAATAATTAAATGATTAAATTTATCTCTTTCTATTAGTATAATTTTGTGATATGTGGTGATTTAACATGATATCATAACAAATGTTATGAGTTCAAACCTTGTACGTGTTTATCATTTTATCCCTCATTTTTAATTTAAATAGGACACGTGTTAATGTCTAGTCTCACACGTGAAGAAATCTTAAGCTTTTGAGATATGTGGTGATTTAATAAATAAACTATGGTCCAATATCCCGGTTAGCGTGTTGGGTTCGTGTTGAGTCGACAAACTCGCCAACTCGTTAAGGGTCAACCCTTACACGACTCATTTATATAAGCAAGTAACATAGCACGGCCCATTTGATAAGCAGGTTGTGTGGTGAATAGTGACGGGAGCAAAAATAGTCGATGAAGAATTGGACTGTGTGTTCTTTGTAGTGGTTGATGAAGAGGAAGCCATTGAGAGAGGATCGTAAAAAAAAAAATGACAGTAGTGCCTTTAGAATGGTTATGATATTATGTAAGAAATGTGAATTTAGAATATTTCTCCCTATCAATTGAGGGATTCATATATTGGTATTTATAATCACTAGACAACCTTACAACTTCTACATAAATAATGAGAGGTTACAATTATTCATCTTCTATCTAATTATATATATTTTAACAAACGAATTAATGAGAGGTTACAACTATTCATCTCCTATCTAACTATACATATTCTAATATATGAATTAATGAGATTTGAGATCTCTTCAACTATCTAATCATTATCTTCAACTTTACAAATTTTATGAATGGTCTCTTCATTATCTTCATTGAGATGTTTGTCATTAACACTGTGAGTTGAAACTTTAATAGTCTTCACTATAGAACTCTGCTTTGAATGGAGTTGTGCTTCAACATGGGTTGACCCGATCTGACCTGCATCAGTCATTTAATAAAATGATTTTACAAGCCAAACAGGCTACTCATGCGTTAAGCAGGTTGATCTGAGATTGACCAATTTATTCAACGGATTAATTTGGGGCGACCCAAATTGATCCGAACCCGATTACACCAATCCCTACTACTCTAATTTCATGTTCGATTCGTATAAAAGATTGTGAACTCCAAATCATGAATTATAGAGTTGTAATTAGATGGTTTGTGCGCATCATAAGCTCTCTTTTTCTTTTCTTTTTTCTCCTGAGCCGCATCATATATAGGCTCTCTTTGTGTCGAAGAAGAAGTTGGTTGAATCATGATTCTTAAGAGTCTTTTTTTCCTTTTTCCTTGTTTGTTTTTTTTCCTCCTCTTGCAATTGCCTTTTTAAGAGGATAAAATCATAAAAAAAGAATTTTCTTTTTTTCACAAGAGATCGATGTACTTGTTTCATGGTAGCTTTGAATAGACGTTACCACAAAGTTGTATATATGACCATGACAATTCCCTTTCATAATGGCTACGAAATGAAGGCTGGCCAATTATGGATATGGGTTATAGCTGGAGCCTGCTGCTCTATCTATCTAGCTATCTATCTATCTTAATAGATGACATAATTGAAACAAATGCAACGATCATATTTATGGACTAATTAACCCTTTCGATGCAGAATGAGAAACAAGCATTACGCATGGGTCAGTTAGTGCCTGCTCAGCAGGGAATAGCTCCATACTTCTTTTCTACATTTTCTTAGGGAATAGGTCCACACTTTTCTTTTTTCTACATTTTTTCACTTGGAAGCATTCAAAGATACTCAAAAATATCTGACAATTCCTTGCGATTTTATATATTAGTCTAACTTGGCATCATCCTCACTTTAAAGTATGCTCTCTGCCCTGCCCTCCTCTCTTCCTTCATCAAGCTCACCTCCCCATAACATGATAGCAGAGAGATGTTTTGACAGTAGATCACATGAAATGGCTACAAACCAACCTTCATGTAATCCCGCGGATGAAGACTATATTGATATGGAAGTGAGCTCTTCTTCCAACTTCTTCTGTTACTCTGTTAGTTCTCCCTCGCAAACCAGAGAGTTTGAGTTCCAAATGACTTCACTCTCACAGGATCAGAGAGTTCCCACAACTTCCCCAGCTGATGAGCTCTTCTACAAGGGGAACCTCCTTCCTCTTCACCTCCCTCCTCGCTTACAAATGGTGAGAAAAATCCTCCAGAGCTCTAACACCCACAAAACAGAACAAGACCATAGCATTCCCTTCACCACTGCCACACCTTCTAATGCCAGCAGCCCACTTGAATCTCGCAACATTTCGCCATCGGAGTCTTGTCGGGTTAGTTGTGAACTAAACCCAGATGAGTATTTCTTTGAATGGTCTATTAATGAAAGGAGTGGATTAATCCATGGCGATCATCCGAAGAAGCCTTGGTCCAAGAAGCTCAAGCAAATCAAGCAACTCTTGCTCTGTCAAAAGCTCAAGGCTTCAAGAGCATATCTCAAGTCTTTGTTCAGCAAATCTGGTTGTTCAGACGAATCCTGTGCCAAGGCAGCAACCAATGTAGGAGCAGAAATTTTCTCAAAGGGAGCCAAGCAAAACCCATCTGGCAAAATTGATGATGAGAAATACCAGATATCAAACACTTTCATGAAGAGCATTGGCAGAGAGATGCTTGAGGATGGTGTTAATAGCCACAGGAGGTCTTTCTCCGGGGTGATTCAACGGCATTCTACAACAAAGTCTTCATCTTCATCAACATCTTCATCTGGGTCTTCATCTTTCTCATTTGGTTCAAATGGTTTTAATTATGATTTACAGTCGCTCAAGAGGAGTTGCAGCGCGAGTTCAGAGATTGAGACTTCAATAGAGGGGGCTATCGCTCATTGCAAACAGTCTCAGCAGCTGTTTAATTCAACGATTGTTAGTAAAGTTGGTGTTTCTTCGCTGTCTGTTTCAAGGGCTGCAGTTTCTGAGGATCAAGAAAGAAGAGGATTTTGCAGCATTTGATGGTGATTAACTGGGGTCCGGGGAAATGAATTCCACGAGAGAGACGTGGAGAAATACATTTCCTGTTCAACTTTTTGAAAGTGGGCTTGACTCAATGTATTATGTTGTTCAGATATATCATGGTTTGCATGTACTATTAGAATAGTTCGTCTTGTCGAAGTTCCTTAACTATTAATTTGGAAAAGAACGTTTAATGGGAAGATCTTCATGAACTGAAGGAATTTCTGTTCAATTCAACAGTCTAGCCTAGTTCTCTAATCTATTGGCCATTGGCCATTGGGCTTTCTTTTCTACTTTTTTCTTTATAGTAATTAGATAAAATTACAATAAAACAGTAAGGGAATAAAAATACACAGAATGGATGGGGGCTCCAACAATCACCCTTAATACAGTAGGGGTGGAGCCAGCCTTTCAACTTTGGGGTCAGGATTAAAAAAAGAAAAAGAAAAAGAAAATTTGGGGGTAAAATTTTAATTTTTTTTTCCTTGAGAAAACCTTGGGCCTTGGTGGGGGGCGCAGCCCACAAGGCTCTATGTGGCTCCACCACGGAATACAGTGTCAAATAAAAATATAAAAAGTTGAAAATGGGTCAAAGAATTGGCTCGGACTAATAGTTTCATGGCCCACAGGCCAAGAAGAAGGTCGTTGGAAGTGGTAGTTTTTGAAGTAGTTTAAACATTGGCCTGCTTGGAAGAACACCTAAGGCGGTAACAAAGGAACTTGGTTGCCACAACGGGGAGGATCACATTGGAATTAATTGGACCGGAGCCACTAAAGAAGAACTCCGCTTCAATACCCGGTACGAGAGATGCCTGGTCAGTGGCATGTAACATACATTAATTGGTTCTTGCACTCCATAGGCATTAGGCACAAGGTATGTGTGTACAATAGTACAAATATCATTTTTCGTGGGATATCACATGCATGGTCCCACACCAAGTGTAAGTGTGTAAAATGTGTATATAACGATGGAAAATGTTAGATTTACAACATCAATACAACAACTGTACAACAATCCCTCACATGAGGGTGGGTCCCACATACTGGGGCCCACCCTCATGTGAATGGTTGTTGTACAGTTGTTGTATTGGTGTTGTACAAGAATCAAATCCCCTCTCTCTCCTTATTTCTTTCACATTTTTTCTCATATTCTTTACAGAGTAGAATAAAGAATCTGTTGAAAACAATATAGGAAAAATAGTAGCTAAAATAGAGAGTTGTACTTTTTCAATAAGTACTTTAACTATTATTGTTTGAGATATACTACTTTGCTCTCTTTATTTTTGGAGAAATACTATAAACTCAACTAATATTTAATTACTGTTATTTTATTTTCGAAATTAAATTTACAATGGTGCCACATCATCCAAATTTGTAGACGTGAAAAAACCTTTTCAAAAAAAGGTTCGGAAAGCTTTTGTAGTTCAAGGTTTTTGTCGAAATTCAGTGTTTTTGAAAAGGTTTCAGGCTTTATCCACTGTATATGGTCAACAAGAAATGATGGGAGATCAATCTTTTTATCTTTTTCCTTCAGTAAATAAAAAGTAGAAAGTCATTTAGATGAACTTCAACAAATACCGAGGAAAAGTACCTATCAAAATCTCAATTCAAAAATAAAATTTCACAAGAAAATTGTTTGAATTAACGATTAAATTTACTGTTTTTTTTTTTTTTTTTAGTTTCAATTTTTAACATCTACAAGAATAAATAGAAATTTGATTCCTACACAACGCCACCACAACAATTGCACAACACCTCCTCACATAGGGCTGAGCCCTACACACAGGGTCCCACCCCCATGTGAGGAGGTGTTGTGCAGTTGTTGTGGTGGTGTTGTAAATCTATCATTTTTCGAATAAATATAGTGTATTCTAATATTGTAATTTTAGGAAGTTTGTTAATAAATAACAAGTCACTTGAGTATAACAAGTTTGTTAGTAAATAACAAGTAATTTTTATATTATTATTATTATTATTATTACGAGGAATACTTGTCATTTTATTATTGGTGTACTAGCAGATTGACGATTTCTGTCAAAATTTCAAACACAGGTTGAAAGTGATGAGTTATTTGCCCATTTTGCTTACCACCAAAAATTTAAGTCAATTTTTATACCCCAATAAGCTATATGCAAATCAGTAAGACCCATAAATTAATTTTGCATTTTTCCCATAAAATTATAGGGCTGGTTTAGTAACGCTTTTTAGGGTAATTATTTTTAGCCAAAAAAAAAATAGCATTAACAAACAAATGAAAACACAATACCCATAAAACACTCAAAACTACTTTCACATTCATATCATAACATATCATATCACAATCAAAAAGCAAAAAACACAATCTACAAAGTTTTGCCAAACCAACTCACTTTATTTTCTTTTCTTTTTTTCTAAACCAAAAAGGTAGACGGGAGCGACTAAATATAGCTTGTCTGTTTGGGCGAGACCATAATAGTATTTACTCCCTGGAACCTCAACAGGAGGGGCCTAAACTATCTGCAAAGCATGAAATCGCATGTAATCCCTCAAATCAAAAGTGAGTCATAACTGACCCAACTATGCTATAAAAAAAAAAAAAAAAAAAAAAAAAAAAAAAAAAAAAACCAAATCGATTTACGCTAATCAGACATAAAAGATCGATAATATTTACCAAACCAATACCAATAATGGCAACCAGCTCACACACTTTAGTACTAACAAAGTTTGGCATTGAATTTTAGATAATCCTTATCTTCAAAATAGGCGGCCACGTCCAAGAAAATACTCCAACACCCCGATCTATCCAAATAGGTACCGATGAAAACAGGCACCCCCACTCTTGAAAACCACGCTGTTGCCCTATTATAAACTTGGTAATTAGGACAACGATCATATGTAGGACTTTCAAAAGCAGACAAATAACTTTTAAGCTCTTTTTTCTTCTTCTTCCTTTTTCCTTTTTCCATTTGACATCGACTCAACATCGATCTACGCTAACATGTCCCTTAGATATTTGACAGGTTACAGACCAGTGGCAGCAGGCTGGTGAGGGCTGGCTGTCTGGGGACAGGTTTACCCAAGTTTGCTGGCCTTGCTGGTGCCAGAATCGGAAAGGGGCTCATCAACCGAGCGGGCTTTTACTCACATAAAAAAGTAAGGGTGAATGTCGGTTTAGTAAGTGGTTAAGCTAATTCAGTTAAATTGATAAGGTTAGTTCGGTTAAATCGGTTAAATCAACTTTGTTAGTAGAGTCGGTAGGCGGTCGATGTTGATTCAGTTAAGGTTCGATAAGCTGTAGTCTAATAATTTGCCCACAAAACGTTCGGTAGACGGTTAAGTCGATTAAGTCAACTTTGTCGGTAGAGTCGATAGGCGGTCGATGTCGGTTCAGTTGCGGTTCGGTAAGAGGTCGGTAGACGGTAGTAGAATAATTTGCCCACCCCTACAAAAAAAAATATTGATTTAATATGATATTAGAGTTAAAAGGTCACGAATTCAAATTTTATATCTAACAATTCATCTTTCATTTCAATTAAATGTTTCACGTGTAGGGTTGGGAGAGAATTAAAATATTCGATTAGTATCAATAATCTCAATTAGTTCAAAATTTTACATAGCCTATATTTTCTCGGAATTAATTACACGAAATTTATGCTAATTAATGTGAAATATTGCCACGTTGTTTCTATTTGAAAGTAAATATGCTAGTCAAAAGTCTATGTCATGTGAGTCATGTGAGTCATGTCACTTGATCATTGAAGATGTATTGCATGCATTCATACAGAGGTTGACCAATGGCCATCGCAAATTGATTTTATAATAAGGTTAGATTGGACCATTTTTTAAGTAGGATGTACAGAATTATCGTGAAATTATACCAGACACAATAAAATTAGTCAACAAAAAATAATATTTACATTAACAACAAATTTATAATTGAAAAAAAAAAAAAGCCCTTCTGCCTTATGGAGTGGATAGAACCTATGAAATAGGCATGTGGTTGTACGAGGGTTGGAGAAACATCGATTATGTTTGCAATAAATAAATGCAGCCCGTTTGGGGATTTCAAGGAGTAGCGATGGGTAATGTATAGTAAGCCCACATACACGCACGCAGTTTGTCGGCCTGTATTACCACCATCGGCCCATTTAATAGTTTACCTTAATATTCATTACAGTTTTCTTTACTCTTTACGGCTAGGGATGTAAATAAATTAGTCCGTTCGACAATCCACTCAATACCCACTGGGTTTAGTCTGATCTGAATTCGAGCTCGAAACTGTAAAAACTCGTTTGTTACTGTAGAAACCCACTCGATTAATAAGTGATACATATCCGACTTGCTCGACAAAACTCGATAGGAGCTCGCAAGCTCAGCTCATTTAAAGCTCGACTGGATCGCTCGCTCGGCTCGCTAGTCCGACTCGTTAGCTCGTTTATATCTCTTATATATTACTAAAAATAAGTTATATAAATTTAAGCATGTATATTAGTAATTAAATAATATATGTTATATATGTTACTTAATATTTATATGTGTGTGTATTAGTTAACATACTAACTAGTTAGTTCATAAACTAACATATACTAAGTAAATGTAATTAACTATATGTTACTCAATATTTTTTTGTATATTATATACATATGTGTGTGTGTGTGTGTGTGTATTAGTTAACCTACTAACTAGTTAGTTCATAAACTAACATATTATCTAGTTTATTAACATATACTAAGTAAATGTAATTAACTATATGTTACTTGATATTTTTTTTGTATATATATAAAACTACTATATTATATACTAAATAAGCATATAATATACTAGCTAAATAAAAATTGTATTACATATTAATTATAATACTTTGATAATAGTATTTAGTATGTTAAACTAACATATTAAGTTATTAATAGTTAGTATGGAGGTTGTTCACAAACTCGGGCTTAAACTCCGCTTTGATCACACATTGAAAAATTTAATAGCTTACATCGATCTCTAGTTGGGCCGAGCTTGTCGAATAACTCGGCTCGGCTTGAATGTCATTCTCAACGAGTTCAAGCTTGAACTTAAGCTCTCGCCCAAGTTTTAAAAGAATCGAGCTTGAACACGTATTTTATAACTCGACTCGAATTCGAGCTCGACTATTTAAGTTCGACTCATAAACGAGCCAATCTTGAAATCCTAAAACTGGACTCCGCTCGATTACATCTCTATTTACAGGGATTAGGATCCTGAATTTCTTAATTGTAGAGGCTTATGATTTGTTTGGGTGTACAATTTTTTTTTATTATTATTTTTTGTATTATATTCAAAATTACAAATATCGAGAGAATTTTTTTGAAATTATATTTGGATAGTTTAGAAAACCTAAAACAAAATTAAAAAAAAATTGGATAAAATCTTAGTGGAATTTGAATTCTAAAAAACAATCCAAACATATTTTTGAAAAATAATAAAATATAATAAAAAAACAATTGTTACCCAAATATGCCCTTATAATACTTAAAATTGTGACCATTCATTTAAAGTGGACTGTCACAATTTTGCCACGTTATTTGTCTTGAGGAAAAAATATTGGCAAGAATATGCTTCTTTATCCAACCATCTAAAGAAGGTGGCCAAATCACCCTCTAGATTTTTAAGGTGGTCTAGCTACCCATCAACAAGGGTGGAGTTAGCATTTAAAATTTGGAGGGATAAAATTGAAAAAATACAAAATTAAGGGATAAAATTTTAAATTTTTTTTTTTTATAAATTTTTTTTAGGGAAAACATGATGGCTTGGGGGCCTCTGTCAATATTACTCATCAAGGCTCTCAATGTGCTTGGGAGTAGCCAGACTACTCTTAAAGAGGTGGCTGACAACTTCCCACAAACCAAGTGGAGGGTGGTCGGCCACCCCTCAAGAGTTTTGTGATGGTACGGTCATGTTGAAAATCCTTTGGGCATGGTTGGTCACTTTTCAAAACTTTTGAGGTGGTTCGGCAACCTATCAAGGCTTCTCGAGAATGGTCGGACTATCTCTAAAACTCGAGTGGGTGATTGACCAACTCCTACAAGCTCTAAGGAGTTCAATCATTCTTTAAAAGTTTTAGGAGTGATCTAATCACTTTCGAAAAGCCTTTGGGGGTTGCCAACCACCTTCAAAAACTCTTGAGAAGGTGGTCAACCACCCCTTAAAAGCCTTGAAAGGTGACCAACCACTCTCAAAAGCTTTGAGGGGGTTCTCTGCCTACCCTCTTTGGGTTGTTAGTTGAAGATTACGTGGCAACAGCCAAAACAAACCTTTCTGAGTTTGTTGGAGTCGGTTTTTACCCAATTCATTTTACTTTGCAGCCCATCGTCCAATATATATTTAGACACGGATAGTAACATATTAACAAACGTTGTTATTTATTTATTTATTTTTTCTATCCTATAAATATTTGGTAATTTTATCTAGATTCTGGGTTTTACAAAAAGCTCTTGTAAACTTAACTAGAACTACATTGCTTTAAAAGAAAAGATACATGATCTGATAGATCATTCAAAAAAATATGCACAAAATCATAAACCATCCTTGTGGAAGCATCCATTCCATTTACTATAGCAGAAGGATGAAATTAACAAGGGATCTATACATACAAGGAGGGAAGGAAAGATTCATGTTTTGTGAGATCCAAAACAATGGGGGCATACCAGACCCAGATCTGATCAAATCGCATAGACTGTCTTAAACTCATTTTCTAGGATCTCGGAATCCGATATTACCGCCGACATAGAATATGATCTTGACCTACTGCTCATCGATGACCTCCTAAGGCTCCGCATTTTAGAAGCCTCAATTCGGTGCAAAATCACCCAGTAACACATCGTTCCCAACGTTGTTGCCATTATTAATGTCCCTACGACCGTTACTCCGACCGCCAACCACCTGTCGTTCTTCCCCACAACAACATACGACAGTGCAAGAAATGCCACTGAGATCAGCACACAAGCCAACCACATTAGCTTGTTTATAACCGCCATCATTTTCTTTTTCGCCTTCCTCTCTATCACCACAATTGAAGTTTGAACGACCACGACGGCCAATGATATGAAGAGGGCAGTAGAGTCAAAGATGAAGAATATAATAAACTCGAGTTTGGGGGCGATCTTTGCTTCCCCAAGCTTATATTCGGGAGTCAGTTTCGTTTTGTCATCGGCATATTGGCCGGGGACATTGAAGATGGCGGCAAAGGCGACGGTGGCAATGAGAACAGCAACAACTGTGGTGGAGTTTATTGCGTTGTTAAGCCCCTCCGTGTGCATTTTGTTGAGCCGTTTTGCAATGCCTTGCACTCGCTGTCGCGTTTGCCGTGTGTGCTCTATTTGATTATGCACGCCGTGTTTTATGTCGCTCACGGTTTGTTTCAGCTCTCGGGCCGGGTTTGTAGCCGCCGGTTTGATGGAGTTGGCACTTTGAACGCCGTGCTCTCGTAGGACGGCGGCAACCTCAGAGTACCCCGCTCCGTCCGCAATGTCAAGTGCAGTTTGTCCGGGTTTGTTGATGGCCATTGCGTCCATTCCCTTGTTAGCTACTAGATTACGAACAATCTGTAATGAAAGCATGTATTCTGTCAAACAACTTACATATGCAATCATTTTCTATCGGCTTAAATTTTTGAGATAAATGGTGATTTAATAGGATATGGAAAACAGAGACCATAGATTCAAACCCCTTGGCTCCACAATTCACCTCTTATTTTAATACCTTGTCTCCCTCGTTCATCTCCGTTTCAATTATATATTCTAACTAGACAAACAATACTTTAGAAGGTCATGAAACTCAAAGTTGTTCAATGCAAGTAAAAGATAACTTCTTTGCAGAATTGGAAACCAGGAACAGAGTTTTCTGACCTGCAAGCGACCCTTCCGTGTTGCTATATGCAATGCTGTGCAGCCTTTGTTATCAATGATGTTTATCAAAGAAGGATCTGACTTCACCAGTTCATCCACGAGCTCGACATTCTGTCCCTTTACTGCCATGTGGAGAGCTGTCTGCCCCTTCTTGTCAGTTCTTGTTGCGAGGCCAGGTTCTTTGCTCAAAAGGGCGCTGACAACCTCCAAATATCCGTGCCTTGCAGCTGAATGGAGGGCAGTTTTCCCGTTGCTTTTGGCTATGGTGGCCAAGCTGCTACCTTTCTCCAAGAGAAAAGTTACCACTTCTATATGGCCTTGAGCTGCCGCAGTATGTAATGCAGTGGTGTTGGATTGATCAACGGTCATTGAAAGTTCAGGATCAATGGCATCCATTAGGACCTTCAATATTTCTGCAACACATTACCAAAATGTCTTAGTATAGTTGAATTCCATGCAGAATATATTGTGTATAGTTCAGAGAACCTATCAGAATGCTCTAGAGCATTTATTTTATGCTATTTAGTAAACAATTATACGACTGCCATGCCATACAATTGAAAATCAAGCATTCAAAGTTTCTCAAGAAAAAAGTATCACGCACCCAAGTCGCCTTGCTTGGCAGCAATGTGGAAAGCATCATAGCCATTCTTAGCTTTGGTAGCAGCCATACCAATATCATAGAACTTTATCATCTCCTTCACCAAATCAACAAAACCATTTTCAGCAGCAACATAGAGAGTAGTTTCACCCGAGTGGTTCTGCTTGGACAACAATTGCTTCAACTCTGCCTCCCCACTGTTGGAGAAGATCTCCATAGCCAATTCTAAATCTCCCGCTCTCGCCGCCCTATGCAAAGGCGTGTCGTCCCGTTGTCCAGTCAACTGCTTTGTCATTGTCTTCCGGCGCAAACTTTTCTGCCTCTCTGGAGCTTCCATTGACACCAATTCCAGTGAACCTTTACCTCCCTGAACAAAGCCGACCGTTGAGGGGAGATCGGGAATTTACGAATCCAGGAAACCCATAGCATATTACTCTGTCATCATCTACACCAGAAATTAAATACCACTATAAGATAATAACCCACGTGTTTCTTCACCATTCATCATTAACATCAATCATCAATATAAGAGGTAGGACCGTAAAATTAGAAAAAACTGCAACCAAGAAGAAATTGGCACTTGGGTTATACCGACAATAAGAGCAGAAATTCAAAAGGATACCTTCCACAAATAAATAAACAAATAGATAAAAGATTAATTATACTCCATAAGAAGAAAAAAATAATATTAATCACCTTCGGTGTGGAAAAACAGAGATTCTCTCTCTGCCTCCAATCTAGAGACTGAAGAAATTCTCCGCGAAAGTAAATGAAAATGATCAGGTGGGGAAGACAGAACGGGAAGCAAGAAAACTAAAAGAAGCAGGAAGCGCGCGGTATGAAAAGGGGAAGCCGGCCACAACGTCAAATGATTCACACAGCCACAGCCCAAAGCTCAGTGGAGCTCGGGAAAGAAAGAATCTTGCGGAAAGGTGATGCTGACGGGTAACAATATATAATAGCAAACGTAGAAGAAGAAGAAAGAAGAAGAAGAAGTGGAGGAGGAGGAAGGAAAGAGATGTCGTGAAAAATAGCAAAGGCATGAAGTTATTGGCAACGAGGCTGCCTTCTTGACTTCTTGTTATCCACTGAAGTCAATGCGTGTTCCGTACAAGATGTAGTGGCCATCATCGTCGGGATTTACAACATCATGGACCATGTTCGGAAGCCTACTAAGCTACTCCTACAATAATTCACCCGGGACGCGGGATCTTCCGAAAAAACAAAGAAAAAGAAAATACATATGCCTACATATGTTTATCACGGTAGCCTTTTTTAAAATTCTTTTTTTTTTTTTGGCCGTTATTGAAAATGGAGATTGACTTGTATTATATTATGGGATCATGGACCTCATGGTCATTTTATTTATTTTATTTTATTTTACTTTCAGAGCGAAATTATGGTTAGTTTTATCTTATTTTCAGTGCATTTCTTTGATTCACTATAAGACTCAATATAATTTCATAATTATCCTATGTGTGTAAAAAGATCAGAGATTTATGCATTTTTTGTTGGGCTTTCCAAAAAGTGTTTTTGCGCTTTAAATGCTTGCAATACTTTTCACACATAGTTATCCAACAAGTTTGCAAGACAACAAAATATATATATATATATATATATATATTGGTATGGTATGGAAAATAATTTTTTAAAACATGGAGAAAAAAAAAATTAGACCTACAAGTGGGGGCCACCAATCCTTGTCTATAAGAACAAAGATTCTCTCCATTTCAAATGATGTAATAGCTATGATTTAAAGTTTGTGTATCTAAAGGCGTACATATTTTATATTATCTAAATTTTTTAAAAGAAGTGTCAATATTGACTTCATATACATTGTTATATGCACTAACTTTAAATCATAACCATGAAATTAATATTATCAATTTCATTTCAAATGAAAAAGATCTTATCCGTTTATAAAGAGTGAGAGTTGGAAGGTTAGTCCCCTACCCCCGTCAATGTGTCCATTATTGCAAAGAAAGGAAAAAAAGCACCCATCACTCACTCTTTTGTAAGGGTCGCGGAGCAGGTAGGGGGGACCCACCACAAGGGAGGAGAGTTCCACCCCATTTTTCCTCTCCCCTTTATCCACCCTTTGTTAGGGTAGAGGGAGGGGATCTCCATTGCAAAGGGTGATATTTTTTCAATGTTGTCTTTTTCAAGTGGGGCAATCTCTATTTGTTTATGTTCATGAAAGATTGAGCCATGGTTTTACTTAAAAGGTGCTTTTTACTTGTTTTTTAAAAACCGTTTCAAAATATTTTTATACGAAGGTGGGAAAAAAATAAATAAAAAATTTGAAGTGTTTTGTATTTTATTTTCTAAAAAATATTTTATGATTTATATTTTAAAAAATGTTTAGGAAAACAAAAATTGGAAAGAATCGATTCAGAGGTGTTTGATAACTCTTTTTAAGATGAGGTTTTTGTGTGCTGTGACCATAAAAGGGGTTTTGAATTTTTTATTTTTTTTAAAGAAAATTATTTGTTAATATTTTAACTTTTTTAAATTGTAAGAAAAAAAAAGAACGAAAAGGAAGGATTACAAAATAGCAACCAGATTCAAAGGGGGTTGGGTTACATCAGCATAGCATGACTGGCCAACACTCTATATGAAAAGTATGACCAACTCTACCGAAACAAAAAAGTGCGGGCCATACTTTCAACAGTTGACTTAGCTAATGCCCCGTGATTAGATCTATTAATACTATACGGATTTAGTTTTGATATTATAAAAAACAAAAATTACCTAGAATTATTTTTTAAAAAAAAATTAATGAACTAGGAAAAAAAAAGAAAGAAAAGAATTCTTTTTTACTTGTTTTAAATCTTTTAAGGAAAAGAAAGAAAAACAAATTAAATCTGAATTGTTAAAAAAAAAAAAAACTAAGAAAAACTTCACTTATCATTCATTATCTTGCACCACTTTTACAATCATACTCCTAAATTTTAAAAATTATCAATTTAGTGTGTTCATCTTTTAATTTTTTTTTAAAAAAATTTCACCTATCCGTTATGATTTTCCGTTAAAGCCTATCAAAATTTTTAAAATATCATTATTTTTATTTTTATTTTTTTAAAAAAAGAATTCAAAGATTCAGGCATTGGTATTTTTGAGAATTCCGTTAAATCTTGACCAACGCCTAAATATTTGCAATTTTTTTTTTTTTTTTTACTATTAAAAAAAATTATTTTTAGAAATTTTGACACACATCCGTTAGGATTTAACAGAAAATTCTAACTGAGAATTGAAATTGAAAAAAAAAATTGCAGTTAAAATAAAATAAAATATCTATGGTTGACATAAATTAAAAATTACTTATTGTGGTATAAAAAATAATTGTAAGGTCCTTGTGGTAGGCGAAAATTACAAATTACTCCCTGAAGTAGTTTCCGTCTACAAATTTAACAGAAACTGTTAGGTTGTCACGTCAATCTAATAAAAACACGATACGCGTCACTCTTAATTAAAAAAAAAAACTATTAATTTATTAAAAATTAAAAACTTCTAAATTTATTTTATTTAAAAAAATGAAAAATGAAAATTTGGGAGTGGCTTGAGGGAGGGCGTTGGCCTGTTAACCACCCCCAAAGGTGGCCGACGCCACCTCTGGGGTGGCTCACGCACCGCCCTTGATTAATAGAAGGCCACCCTCATAGGCTGAAGGTGGCTTGCGGGCCACCCCTAACCTGCTTTGAGGTGGCCTGCGGGTCAGGGATTGGCTCGCATGCCACCCCGTCCCATGGGGACCATGCAAACCCCTCCTTTTTCAATTTTTTTTTAAGCACTTCGGGTCCAATACATTAGGTATAACTACGTAATCAAATGAAATGAATGGTTTATGGGATTATCATATTATGAAAGGCGTCAAGGAGCAGATATCATTTTATTATCACATTAATTGAAATCTCAAGGAGTGAATATGATGACAATTTTAGGATGGGTGGGTCGATGACAATTAATTAGACATTGAATGAAGTTAAAAGAGAATTCATGCGGGCATGATTGGAGGCTTTGTAGCTGTGGAAGAGACAAATAGATGGGCGTTTGATTGAGGATCAAGATTCTAATTCTCAAATTATTTGTTTAAATTTGATAAAATAATTATAAAAAATTACTTATACCAAATAAGAATTAGACCATCTAACTATTTATTCGGTTTTGTAAATTTCATAAATAAGCTGCCTTAATCATGTGTCTGTGTCTGAATTTATCAACCAAAGCCACAAGTTTGGTCGTGACTCGTGGCCGGCCTTATCTGACGATGGGTTTGGCCTTTTTGAGAACACGTTGACGCGCATTTTGTTTACAAAGTCGGACGCAGAAGTCATGCAACGAGACAAAACGATTTCCTGATATTTTAAAACTACGTTTTCACATTTTGCCGTGTGGGGTCGAGGCGCGCGTCCGCTCCCCGGGTTCTAACAGACCTACCGCGATGCATGTTTCACGCCCAACTTGCGACTCATGGTTTAGAGTAATACGTCTTCCACATTTTGTGTACTATACATTTTGTACACAAAGTGTACATGTGTCCTGCAAAATTTCTTTTTTTTAAAAAAAAAAATTTGACACACTTTGTGATCGGAGAAGTAAGTATATTTATGTTTGGTTATTGGTAAAGGTTATTTAGCTTTACTTTTCCTCAAAAGGTACATTAAGGGAAGAGGGTTGTTCAATGCTTATTTAGCTCCAATCCAATCATATCTTGATAATATGAGACTCTTAACACGCACTTTCACGTGAGATACTATTATTTAAACACGTGTATTGCATCAGAGCGACAGCAGGAGGGAATGCTCAATCCTCTCTCTAATACGCCTTAAGAAATGAGGACACTTAACACGCCCCTCTCACGTGTGGCATCTTTTGTCTAAACACATGTTCAACAACAAGAGGGAATTGCTCAACATCGCAAGAAACATGTGGTTCTGATACTATGTGAAAAGTCTATGGGCCCATTGACACTCTCAAAAGACGCATTGAAAGAGGATGTGATACCATGGCTTATAAAGTGTCTGAGTGAAGAAAATCTTAACGATGTATGATATTTTAACACGCTCTGTCACGTGTAGCAACTAATGGTCAAACACGTAGACAACAACGGAAGAGAAAGGTCCATCATCACAAGAAATTTGTGAATTCAATACCATGTTAAATTAGTCTATAAACCTTACTCACTCTCAAAAGAAGCTTTCAAAAAAGAGATATATTCATAGCTTATAAAGTATTCTAAATCATGTATCTCTTAGCCACGTAAGACACTTTTAACCGTAACCATGACAAGTTATTTAGGAAAGTGAAAGAAAATGGCGTTCCACATGATTTGTGCTTAATTTAATTATATATGTGTGGTGGTAGTAAAACCCAAATTACGTGTAACGTTTGTCATGAGACATTATTTTCATCGGTGTTTCAGACGCGCACCCTACTAATTAAGCACAACCCTTTGTGAGAGGCGGATGGAGTGATGTATAAAATTACACGTATGTTAAAGGTGGCTGTCATCTGGCATCTAGCCAATAGGTATGCATGTGGCACCTACGGTTTGGTTTCTTTCCACAAAAATATCTTTTTTAAAAAAATACTTTTTTCTTTTCTTTTTTTAGTCGTTTGAAAATCTTTAATAAAATCTTTTTGATTAATCTGAAAAACTTTCTTTAATTTTCATAAAATGATTTATCCTTTTTAAAACTGTAAAATAATTTTTGAATTTGAACTTCTCCTTCTTAAATTATTGGAATTCGCTTGATTATTGTCGGATGCTGCGGAATCTCTATTAGAGGTTAATGGAAGTCGTATGCTGTTTTTTGTCAAAATGCCGAATAAATATTTTTTTTAAAAAAATAAAAATAAAAATTGAAGGGGAAATGAAAACAATTTTTTATTTGCAAAGATAAGGTGAACTGGCCGGCGAAGGATATTCACCCAAACGAAAGATGGGGAAGGCAACGGTTGACCGATGAGACAGGTCGTTCTTGATAGTTGATTCGGCAAAAATAAAATAATTTAAAAAATAATAATAATAATAATTGAAAAGTCCCTTTCATCTGTCCAATTTGGAGTACCTACCATTACCATCTTCACAAAAACAGCGACAGAAAACCAAATAAATAAATAAAATAAAATAAATAAAACAAAAATAAATCCTCTCTGAGAATTAATGCGATGCACCCGAGGTGGGCGACAGCAGTTGGTGGGTCTAAAAAGGCTGTCTCTAGAAGATCATAAATGCACACTTTTTTCTTTTTTCCTTTCTCTTTTTTCTTTTTTTTTTTCTCCTCTCTCATCTCTCTCATACGATGATGTCATTATTTTATGAACATGAAGATTTCTTTATTCCTGACATAAATTTTATGGTTCTTTCATTTATCTTTTATTTATTTATTTCTTGAATTTGGTTGAGAAGCAAATGAAAACTTCTGTAAATTTATTAACAATGATCTAATCTTAAGATGAATGTGTATAGTAGCTTGTTGTATAAAAAAATTAAATAGAGAAAGAATAAAGAAATCTGAAAAAATATTATTTAAATGGAATAATAATAGTAAATAGTTAAAACGGTGAGACTGCTGAGAGAATTTTTAAAAAAGTGACTTACCAGAATAGAGAAAAATAGTTTTTAACTACTTTAATGGGTAAAATTTGATGACGCTACTATGAATGCTCTAATGATGAAATTCATATAAGTAGGACCTATCACATAGATTATAGAGAAATGATCCCTACACTCATTTTTTACAACAGCCCCACAACAATTTCATTTCTCCTTCCAACCGATTTTCAACCAAAATAAAAAGAAAAAAAACAAAAGAAAAAAATAATAAAATATTACCAGCCACGTCAGCTTGTTGTGGGGCTGTTGTGAGAAATGAGTGTAGGAATCATTTTTCTAGATTATACTCTATGTGTTTTGTGTTGTGTATATGTTGTGCAATCTTGTTATGCACAAATCACAACTCTATGTATAAACCAAGCGGATAAGAATTCATTACAAATTTTTTTTAAAAAAAGAAATTAAATGTTTAAAATTTTAAATTATATAAATTAAGGTTTTTTTTTTTTTTTTCATCCAATGTTTTGAAAATATTACCTATTAAAAAGGTGATTGAATAAAAACATACTCAATTTTTATTGATAACATGTTATCTTTTTAATATGTCAAATTTTTCACTTCGTATAATGCAAAAAACGAACTTAATTTACATAATTTGATAATTTATAATTTATTTAAAATTGAAAGGATCTTTGTACAAAGCGATTCAAATAATCCCTGATTATGCTCTAATTAGGTTCCTTATGATATTCCCCAATAGAGTAAAGGCAAGACGCGTGTAAATGATCAAATGACAGAAGCTAGTAAGATCCATTAGGTGTGATTAACGTGGTAATGTGATATATTATATATAAATATAAAATATGGTTGAAGTCTCCGCTCCAAACTCATCACTGTATAAAGACAGTACTTAAGAATAAGTGAAAGATTTTAAGAAAGCGTTTGACACTGATTTTAAAGATTAAAAGTACAATTTTAAATTAAAATGCAAAAAAAAAAAATAATAATAATTTTTTTTTTTTTTTTTAACATTTTCAAATCGTAACTAAAGTGGTGCGTTTTAAAAAACACGATTTCAAAAAGTAAACTACAATTTTAAAAGTTAAACTGTAATTTTATAAAACGCTTAATTACGTATTTAAAAATTATATTTTTAAATTGTTATTTTTAAATCACAAACTCAAAACCCATCCTAAAAATGTAAATTACCAACAATAGTGGCATATACCTCTCTTTTGTTATTTTCTTCAATAGTTTGGCACGAGATATTTGAGAGTGCCATAGGCAAATACCTCTCTTTTGTTATTTTCTTCAATAATTTGGCATGAGATATTTAAGAGTGGCGTAAGAGCCGTCGCTGGGGAGAGGAATAGTCCGAAAGCGCATTGGGAAAGTGAGAAGGAAGACACGTGGAAAAAGTTTGGCAAAGCGTGGAGGCAAGTGAGAGATATGATGAGTTTAAAGATCAACTTGTGCTCCGTTTGTTTCGACGTAAAATAGTTTCCGTTGCACAATAATTTTAGGGAAGTCATTTTTTTAAAAAATATTTTTTGTCGAAATCATTTTTTGATGTTTGGCGCATACGAAAAATCAAAAATATTTTTTATATTTTTATTCAATCTGTTAACCTATAAAAATCAATTTTTATTCAAAACATATAAATATTCATGTAAAATAATATAAAAATCATCGGTGACGAGATTCCGTCACTGACCGACAGGATTCCGGCTATTATAGCTAAAATCCGAGATAAAGGCCGAAATTCGGACAGTTTCGTCGGAAGAATCTAAGTTAGCCGGACTCCGACCTACTGGCCAAAATCATGCCAGAACCGCTGGAATCCGGCCGTTCTGGCAGATCCCGACCAGTCGGCAGGGATCCGGCCGTTCTGGCCTGATTCAGCCAGCCGGCAGGAAAACGGCCTTTCTGGCTAGATCCAGCCAACCGGTTGGAAAACGGTCGTTCTGGCCAGATGGTCGGAATACGACCAGTTTGGTCGCCGGAATCTGAACTGACCGGATTCCGGCGACATTGACCGGATGTTGTCGGATTTCGATACCAGCAAGATTTCGGTGATGGTCGACTGTATTGTTTAAAAGGGATCAAATAAATGATTTACGCTTTTAAAAAGCGTAAATCATTTTCCAAAATTTACTAAGCATTTTTAGTAAAACAAAAATCATTTTACGGTTGACTATTATTTCCGCTCCTACCAAACATCGAAAAATGTCAAAATTATTTTACGCCGAAAAAAACGGAGCATTAATCTATTTACAATCCATTTTCGAGCTTCAAATCTAATGCTAATCAAACATTTACATCTGCATAACGTATGCAACTTCAGATGTGGAATATTCACTTTTGCAAGCCAAAAAAAATAAAATTGGATCTATGAAAAACCAAAGGCTGTGTTATATCAATTGGGATACCATAATGCAGATCATCAAGTATATCATACAATAACCACATCATATTCTCAATTATTGCCTCTAAAGATTCAGGAATACTGATTAGTTTTGCGTCAAACAAAGATTCCTCTGCTTCCAAGAAAGCCATCCATATGCGATATTCTTATCCTGAGATCTTGTCTGAGGCACCAGAAGCCACTTTAAAGCCATCATGAAAATCAACCTTTTGGGATAGTCAAACCAGGCTTAATATCAAATGGCATAAATTGGGTTTACTTCCGTATCAGACTCAGAGCAATGCCATGAGTTCGTTCCACACCTCGAAGAGTCTCTCTTCCTCACTCTACGAGTCTGTTTGGACCTAACCACGTAATATGTCATGGTTCCAAGCACTCCAGCCATGGTGACTCCCCCTATAACAGTAATAAGAATTGCAGCCCAACGGCTACGTCGACCAACCACTATATAAGATGAAGAGATAAACGCAACTGTGGTGCAAACAGAGGCCAACCACATCAGCTTATTGATCACCTCCACAACCTGCCTCTCGGTCTTCATCTCCCCTCTGACAAGTGTGATTTGTACCACCACAACGGCCAATGACGTGAAGAGTGCGATGGCATTAAAGATGAAGAAGATCTTGAATGATGCACTGTTCGCCGCCACAGCCGTCCCACTATCCGCATCACCACCAGGAACTGTAAAAATTGCCGCAAATGCAACAGTGGCAAAGAGCACAGCAACCACCGTGACTGAGTTGGTAGCATTGTTGATTCCCTCTCTGTGAAGCTTACGAAGCTCCTTGGCAATTCCATTCATGTTCTTGTTGGTTTTGCGGGTTTGTTCAAGCTGTATATGTACATCTTTTTTTATTTCTGTGACAGTTTTCCTAAGCTCATCTCGTGGCTGGTTAAGTTCATTTGCTCTAACAGCACCATAATTAGCCAAGCACTCTTTTATTTCTGAGGATTCTTCTGAGAAGGGGAGTCCTTCAGCTATGTCAAAGGCTGTTTTATGGTCTCTTGTTAAGGCATTCACATTAGTGTCAGGAAGCAGTAATAGCTCATTCACTATCTGCAAAAATAATGTGTCATAATTGCTGAAGTTCAGTTGACTAAAACATTACGATTATGGGTTCTAAACTCCAGGTATGCTAAGTATTTCGCATCCACACATGACAATTCATGGGGTATATACATCTAAATTTATAAAATGAAAAAATCAAAGTTATAGCAAGATACTTGATGGAAATCAAATGTCAGAAAACTGGAGCCCAATAGAGCCACATGAATACCATGGCTTGTTATGAATGCATGATCCATCGTGTATCACCAGTCATGTTATATGAGACAAATAAATCCAAATCTATATCATGACCTCTCAGCTGAAAACACTCCTTTTGGTCTTGGAGTGAAGGCTTGAGGATTGAGGGTTTTGGAGCTGGTGTGTAGTTTGTTTCTGAACCAATTCTCAGTGGAGTACGTTAAAGGCACCTTTGTATAATTTTTGAAGTGTATTTGATCCATCTTTGGGGAAGAATGGCTTCTAGAAATTTTTGAACCAACACCCCCTCTCTCTCTCTCTCTCCTCTCGTAATTCTTGCAATTGGCTATAGCAGCAAACTAGATTACTTAGTGACCGTTTATCCTACAAAAAATCATACAAAAGACAGCATTTTGCATTTGGTAATTTCCTGGAACCTGTAAGCATGTAATGCTATTCCTTGAAGCAATTCCCAACCAATTTCTACACATCCACTCAACAAAAAAGAAAAAAGTTCAGAGATTAGAGAAGTTTCTCTAACCAGAAAGATCATAAATTTAACAAAATTCATTGAAAGAAAGAAAAGAACCATATGTAGGAAACTTGGGTAAAAATGTGGATAGTCAGTACAACTAAATATGGCTGAAATACTCCAACCTTCTGAATATATTGTCGCATAATTGGGAGTTCAAGTCGCCAGGCTGAGCCCATTGGTACTCAGCTCAATAGCTCATCACATAATTGTGATGAGCTGCCTATGAGCTAAGTTTGGGCCAGCCTGACTCAACATGTCACTTAGAGATTGCATCTGTAAGAAATATGTTACATCGACATATGATGACTTAACCAAAGGCCATGTACTTGTGGTTGTACTTATCCACCTCTCAAAAAAGGTGTAGGTCTATCCTTCATCTCGGTACGGATAAGGGACTTAAAGAGTTAGGGATAGTCATTTGTCAGGAAGAAAAAAAGAAGATATATTGTGGCCTAACCTCAAGTAACCAAAGTAATATCTCATGTTCTAGTATCATTATGTTTCAGGTCCAGCTAAGTTTAAGAGTAAAGAAGCAAAAGTCAAACTTAATTTCTCAATGCTTTGACTAAGCATTGCTCAAACCAGCCCCAAAAAAAGCTTGAAGCATTTAATTCTGGGAAGAACAAGAAGGTAGTAGACCATCTCAGCCTGATTTGCACCCTTCTCATAAGGCTGAAAAGCATCAAGTTAAGGTGATAATCATAACTGTGGTCAGGAAACAACAATATCCAAACAGAAGAACTTAGCAATAACAATGAGTACCTCTGCACGCTTTTTCCTGGTGGCTACATGTAATGCCGTATTGCCAAACTTGTCTGGGAGCATGACAATAGCTGCATCTGCCTCAAGAAGCAACTTCACCACATCACAGCTAACCCCTTTTACAGCCATATGCAAAGCAGTCTGCCCTTTCTTATCTGTCCTTCGAGCTAATTGTGGATCCTTGTCAAGCAATGCATTTACAACATCTACATGCCCCTGTCGGGCAGCTAAATGTAATGCATTCTTCCCATTAGATCTAGATATCTCCAGCAAGCTAGAATCTGTTGACAGCAATTCATTAACTACCGCTGTATGCCCCCGTGTGGCAGCAGATATAAGAGGGGTTGCATTTGAATGTCCAAATGTTTTGCTTAGCCCGGGGTCATGGTCTAATAGCACCTGGACAATGGCTGCATAAAGATAGTAAATGAGTTGCGGATAGCCCAGAAAACATGCAAGTTGCAATAGACATTTAATGGTTGCACATATTGAAATATAGAGTGGGACAAACATTTCAGAAGAGAAGGCACGTCTATTGCAGGAGAAACCACGCTGGACACAGCATAAGTCCAAAATTCATTTTAGAAAGAATGTAAACCTATTTTTTTTAGAAGATTTAATTTTAATAAATGCTTTAAGAAAACTGGGACATTAATCTTAGGATTAGATAATGATCTTAACCAGAATGGGCTTTTCTCTCCGGATCAAAACCTCATTGTTTATTGCTCTTTCTTAACCGTATTATGAAACACAAAAAAAATAATTGGCTGATCAAATTATCTATGGAGCTATGAAAGAATTCAACAAAAGATTTTCGTCTAAGAATATGTCAGTAACAGTAATATCCTTCGGTTTCTACATTATATACTCTCTCACACATTACATTAGAGGCATGTCATCATCATCAAATTCAATTATCACACAAGTTGATTCATGCCTCACCAAAGTTCTATTACATGCAATCCCCTCAATCCAACTTCTTTTTAAAATGGTACACTTCAAGGTATTCATTGACAATTGTAGTTTCTAACCCATCCCGTCGAATAATTAATGTAGAAGACTCATTTACTACACCTTGGTGCAACTAGTCAACTAAGTCAAATTTCACATTACTATACAAGATTTAGAGTCATTGCCAACACATCTGTAATCTTTTATTTTACAACAATAAACATTCAAATCTAGTCACTAAACACTCACAAACTTTCTAAACAGTGCCTAATCAAACAAACCATCTGCGAGACAAAAGATTACATATTTACATCTACACCACAAAATCAAATTGAAAGGATTACCTTGGTGACCTTGACTTGCAGCAATGTGCAGTGGATCAAACCCAGAACGATTCTTCAACAAAATGCCATCCTTAGTTGTATATTGCAACAGCTCCTTCAACACATCAAGATGGCCCTTCTCAGCTGCAGTAAACAGCGTCGTTTCACCCAACTCGTTCACCTCATTCACGATCGCAGACCTTATATTCAGCACCTCGGCATCAAACTCCGTGCCGCTCAGAGTCCCCACCATCTGTGCATCGATTTCCCCAAGAATCTGCTTCACGGCAGCCAAATCGCCTCGTTGCGCAGCCAAGTGGAGCTCCGTGTCATTGTGGCGACCAGTCACCTTCTTCACGAACTTCTTCTTATCGATCTGCTTGCTGGAATTCGATACAACAAGGGACTTACTTGAATTCGAAACCAGCAGAGCCTTGTCGGAACCAGATAGAACCAAAGTTGGCGTCTTCGGAGTTGGCGGTTCGGAGAGAGTGCTGGCATTCAGGCCCAGGCCCATGCCCTTATCCAGATCCGTCTCGTCTCCTTCACAACCAACCATTTTCATAAGAATAAACTCATAAGTATAAATTTTGAATCAAATTGATCAGGAAATAGCGAGCATATAAGATCTTAACTTGTAATAATACCCCAATTTTTACTCCATAAGAGCTAAGTCATTTTAGGAATAAAGTACAGAGATGGCAAATTGTAAGAAATCATTTTCTAAATTATGAAATTTTTGGGTAAAGTTTTATTAATAATTTTTGGCTAAATAAGTTAGACTTGTGACTCTTTTGAATAGGATTTATATTATCAAGGAGGATTCTAAAAGTATTATTGAGGTTTAAGAAGAAGAAAAAAATGGGGGAAAAGAAAATGATGTCATGTTAGTTGGAGATAAGAATTCATGTGTTTTTTTTTTTATCAGCCACCTGTCCGTTAAACTTTACATAAGAAGCATGATGAGCTTCTTAACACAAGCAGCGTTATATAACATTCAAGTTAATTTGATTTCTGCCAAACTAGATGAAAAATAAAGAATAAAATTTTTCTGTGAAGTGTAAAAGAAACAAGAAAAGAAGTGATGTATGGTCTAAAGTTAACCGTTCCTTGATAATTCATAGTGAAGTTTAAAGCCAAAATTTTAAAGTAAATGTTTATAGTAAATTCTAAAGGCAAGCTTACTTTTTTTAAAAGATACAAGCATAGACTCACATAGTCACATGCACACACGGTTTAAACTTACTTACTTTCTAAGTCGTAGACTTACCCATTTTCTACCTGTAAATGCAATATGTATTTACAAAGGAAAGTAAATGTTCAAAGAATGATCAAAGGGTTCATATGGTATGGCAAATAAGAAAAAGTAATGGCCGGAGACTTGAGCTTTTTTTTTTTTTTTGGATGAATGTAATATAACTTTTACAATTCTCCACTATAAAGCATGTAATAGTGGTTTATAGCATCTGATATTGTAAAGGTCCAAAAAAAAAATTCTGCTACAATCTCTCCGATCACCCTACCCCTTTAAAAGAACGCAGTGCGTCACATAACCTCAGCTTGGTTTCTGAGAAAACAGCGAAAAAGAAATGACAAAAAGGAGGTGCTACATTTTCCAAAAATTCTGTGGTTTTAATTCTGAAAAACCACAGTTTAAATTCCGAGAAAACGTAATAAAGGAGATGCTACATTTTCCAAAAATGTTGTAGTTTTAATCCTAAGAAACCAAAATTGTTCAACTTAGCTCGGAAATGGACGAACAATACCAGAGAACCAAAACAAAACGTAAAATAAAACGTACTATTTCGTTCCTTTTTCTTTTCCTGCGCTTTCTGAGCAACCAAACAGGGCATTATTTCATCACAAATTAAACGACAGAGAGTGGAGAGAAAGAGAATTACCTTCTAATCCGTGGCGGAGCAACGTGGGGGCGGGCAGGGGCGCCCGCCCCTACAAAAATTTTGAAGAGAAAATTTCTACTCCTCCTCCTCCTCCTTCTTCCTGTCTTCCTCTTCTTCTTGGCTCGCCCGTCTTTCTGTCTTCTCACGCTTCTTTTTCAAGTGTTTGAAGTGTTGCCGGTTTGTTGGGAATTGCGGACCGAGAAATGGGAGGCGCAGTGAATTGCTGTCTCCATGTCTTCCTCTTCTTCTTGGACCGAGAATTGCTGGTTTGAAGTGTTCAGCATGGAGGGGCATAGAAGAGTCTAGATGAGCGAGAATTCGGGAATTGCCAAAATCTGTGGAGTAGCTGAATAGGTGGAAATATATATATATATACACTTTCGAGATTATAGGATGCTATTATATTTTCAAAAAAGAGATAATTGTAACGCTAGGTTTTTAGGTCGGTCAAAATTACGAATCACTTCATATGGTACAAAAAGTTGATGAAGAATACTTGTGATAAACTATAATTATAAATCACTTCCTAAACCTGTTTTCCGTTCACAAAGTTAACCGAGCCTGTTAATGGATTACAATACACATGATATTTAGAAGTTGTCTCACTATTTATATGATGTGGTAAATTAATGGATTCTATTAACTTGGTGGATTGAAAACGGGTTTAGAGAGTGATTCGTAATTATAGTTTACTACAAGGACTCTCCAAGAATTTTTGTATCACATCGAGTTAATCGTAATTTTTGCCAACATTATGGACCATCGGTGCAATTATCCATTTTCAAAATTCGATATGAAAAGTAAATTTTGACAAATTATTATATATAGAGAAAAATGATTGGTGCACAACACAAGACACATTGGGTGGAACATGCAGCTTCATCTAGAGAAATGAGTAAGATCTGTAGTGTATTTTTCTTTCAAATAGAAAGATGAAAAAGTAACAGTATATCTAAAGGTGTAACAGTTAAAAAGGCAATGAGCCTGATTGTTTACCTGTTTTAGAAACAGCAAAACATGTTTTGGTACGAGCTCTGTGCATTTGATTTGTTGTTTTTAAAACAAAAATAAGCAAAACAAAAACATCAAAAAACACGAAATTAGAAAACAACTCTAAGAGCACTTTTAATGGATTATCTATTTGTAACTTTAAGTTAGAATAGATAACAAAAGTGTTAAAAATAGACTCAATCGGCTTATGTATTTTAACTCTAGAATAGATTTTTCTTAATTTCATAAATTGTGCAATTCTACAAGAAGAGTTATACTATTTACTTATCTATTTTTTTTTTATTCTTTATCTCCTCCTTGTTCGCTTTATTTTTTCCTTTTCCCTCCACGATTCCTCGTTCTTCCTTTTTTTTCTTCCTTTATAGTGGAGATTTAAGGAAAAATTTGTAAAGTAGTGGAGTTATCAAGTGAGACCCACATGGAAAAAAAATATTATAATGAAAAATAATTAAAAAAATAATATAGAGTTAAGAATAAATAATCGGATGTATAGTGCATTTTAAAGCTCATTAGCTAAACTAGATAAAATTGATTTTGATTAGCTATTCTAAATTGAGATATACATAAGTCATTAGGAGTGCTCTAACATGTTTTCACGAAATTGTTCTCATTTTTCAGAAAAGGCGCGCAGAACAACTTAAGAAAACCATTCTTAAGTTTAAGTGCACAGTGCCAAGGTTACTATTCGAACCACCAGGGTGTCACATTTTTGTCACGAATTTTTTCTGTTTTAGTTTTCTCCATCTTCATTCTTCACGCGTCTTTGTTGATCTTCATGCTTGCCAGCAACTCTCCATCTTTCACACCTGCCTTTACTCTCCATCTTCACGCCTGCCTTCACTGCACATTTCTCTTCACATCACTTTTTCACCAACCTCTTCAATTCCTACATCTACCCCATAACCCGGCCATATATCGCATCATCTTCAATTTTGGCTTTGAATTTGTGTTTCCTTCCATCCCAACTAACCCTACCAACCTTTGTTCTTTATAATTTCCTTCATGAATTTTGTGTTGTAAAAAGGCCATAATGTGTTGGATAAGAAGATCTGATTACAGAAGACATATCTGCACTTCATCTATCAAAACGGCTCCGACCACAAGATCATGTTTATGTAGTTTATGTAATGGGAACGACACTACCCAACATTATTAGTACTAAATTTGGAGACTATGGAAACGACACCGTTGTAAATTCACTAATATTTCATTGTTTTAGATTTATCAATTCTAAGAATGTCTCTCCTTTCCTCTTTTTATCCCATGGGTGGGACATTGAATGCAGATATAAATACATTACTTGCATACCGTACAATGTTAATACAGAGATGCCATTTGGTATTACTTGCAGGTATGATGGTCATGTTATTTACACGTAGTTGATATGATGGTCATGTAGATCTGAAATGAATTATTTTGGAAATGGGAATTTTGTGTGAATTGTAATGCTGGTTTGATTATTATAAGTAGAGATGATGATGGCTTGCTATTGATCCAATTTTGTGTGAATTGATCGAAATGCTGGTTCTTTGCATCTCCTCGGACTTTATCAACACAACTCTGTTTGGAAATCACACAATAAATGAAAAAACAAAAAAATATAAAAATGCCAAACAGTTTTTTGTTTTATTTTTGAGTGAAAACTGTTTTGAAAACAATTGTCCAAACATCTTAAGTACTACTTTGAGTTTACCAAACACTTTTTTAACCAAAAAAAAAAAAATCACAACTTTTTGTTTTTGTTCTCGAAAAAGAATTCTCAAATACAAAAACAGTAACCAAATCTGCCCAATGAGCTCATTCCCTCTCGAAGAGACCAACGAATAGGAGGGCTCCGATGAAACAACATTTTTACATGTTCGAAGCAACGAATAATAAACACCTTAAAACTCTGGGAAAAAAACGTCGGTGGTTATCTCTGTTACAGAGAGAGAGAGAGAGAGAGATATCGGTTTCAGTTCCAACATAATCAATCTAAAAAAAACGTGTTGCAATAAATGGGGAACGCTCACGGCCACCGCAAACATCGAGAGGGCAGAAATGAGCCGGCTCCACCAGCCTTTAAATATGGTACGTCTGATCACGCTGCTGCACATATGCCCAGCTCAAGCAAGCCCAAGACCCAAAACAACATGGTGTGCTTGCCTTACGCTCACGTCGACTCCAGCCTGCGCGCCCTCGCCGGCCAGGCCGAGGGGTTCGGCCGGCTCGCCATCGGGGGGCTCCACGGTCCCCTTTACCACGTCACCACCTTAGGAGGTCAGCTTAATTCCTCTATTATGCATATGAAATTCAAATTCTGGCTTTGGGGTTGTGTTTGTTGGTTCCAAAAGCTGAATTCATATTAATTATTAGAATTTTTCTGGGGGGTGGGGTTTTATTAGTATGTTTTTCCTGCTGGTTATTTATTATGGAAATATTACGTTTGTGATAATGCCAGTTGGATGAAGATCTAAATCAGTGCCGTTATTTGAACTGTTTAGGTAGATCATGGGGGTTCGGAGTACTTGCTCTAGTTGGGATTTTGCTCATGGAAATAATGAAATAGTTCTGATTAGCTTGTCGGTTTATGTCGTGTTTTTAGCAAATGTCGAAGTTTGGCAAGTGAATTGAGGTATAATTTTACTAGGCTTTTTGCAAACATTAGAATACTTTAGTTGTGATAGAACATATGAAATGTCTCAGCTTTTCAAGTATATTTTATTGGTTAAAGAGTATTTCAGCATGGTAATGGTTGCAAATGTAATTCAATTGGTCTTTCCCTGCCATAAATATGCGTTGGTGTAGCCAGTCATTGACTTGTCAAAATCTTCTGTATGGAAGGCCTTTTTTTTTTAGGAGGTTTTTTCGTAGTCTGTTTATGATTGTGTTCTGATATGCTTAACATTATGTTTGATTCATTTTGTAGATGATGGACCGGGATCACTTCGCGCAGGATGTCGTAGTAAGGAACCACTGTGGATTGTCTTTGAAGTTTCGGGCACCATTCATCTCTCTTCTCACCTGTCTGTGTCGTCTTATAAGACCATTGATGGTCGGGGCCAAAGGATTAAACTCACAGGGAAGGGTTTGAGGCTTAAGGAATGTGAACATGTAATTATATGCAATCTGGAGTTTGAAGGTGGTAGAGGTCCTGATGTGGATGCTATTCAAATCAAACCTAATTCAAAAAATATATGGATAGATCGATGCAGCCTCCAAGACTATGATGATGGAATGATAGATATCACCCGAGAAAGCACAGATATTACTGTTTCTAGGTGAGATCAGTTCTATTATCCAAAAAATTTCCCTTATTGTAGAATTAAATAAATAAAGTTCATGTTTTCAAACATTGGCTTCAGGTGTCACTTTTCAAAGCATGACAAGACGATGCTCATTGGAGCAGACCCTTCTCATATTGGTGATAGATGCATCCGGGTGACCATTCACCATTGTTTTTTTGATGGGACCAGACAGCGGCATCCTCGAGTTAGATATGGGAAAGTACATCTGTACAATAATTATACCAGAAACTGGGGCATTTATGCGGTTTGTGCTAGTGTTGAATCACAGGTGCTAATTTTTATATCAAATTCTGTTATTTGGTGGTTTGAACATTTTGAAGATTTTAACACTTTTCCTACTCTAGGTGATTAAACATCTTCTGATCTATATTTTGATATCAGATATACTCCCAATGCAATATATATGAAGCAGGACAGAAGAAGGTGGCATTCAAATATCTCACAGAGAAGGTATTTCCACTTTTGTTTTTAACTGAGTACATTTATCAAGTTTGCATAATCATTTATAATTTTTTGGTGTTAATTGTATGAGGGCTTAATTGAAGTTTGTATACATAGTTTTGTACTCTGACACTCATGTATTAGGCAACTTTGGTTGTGAATGCAGCTCTTTGAGCGTATTTTACTTGAAAAGGAAAAAGAAAAAGATATGCCAGTATGGCTTTTCTTTTTCTTTTTCAATTTATGCTGTCTCTGTCTTGTTTTTATCTATTATATCCTTCAGCTTTTATTCTTCTGCTCCCTTCTGAATGTGCTGTAGAGGCACACAGCTTTTAATTATATAAATTAAGAAACTTTGGCTTCATCCCTACATAAATGACTTGGGTTTTGTCTACGGAATATGCCAACACAACATATGGTCACATATGGACCCAACACTATCCTATTGTACCATTATTTTCCTATGGTATATACACCCAGAAGATCGATTTGCCTTACCCTGATTCCCAGTTGCAAGGGAGAGATGGTTGGGGATCACACTACTGATTCCCATTTCCATTGGAAAACGAATGTCCTTTAAAAGTTTATTTATCTTTCCACTTCTCAATCATTGAGATTAGAAGACTAGGTATCTAGAAGCTGTATAGCACCTTAACCTTAGAACAAGAAAATAATAGAGATCAAAGCAAATGATCCTCAATGACGAGGCCCCTGATGCCTGTCAAACTGAAAAATAGAGAAAAATATTTGATAGAAAAGGCCACCTTACAGCAAGGGAATAGACGATAACTGGACTCCTGCAAACGATGTGCACTTGAGTAGAATTGCCATGTGCTTTCTCACTCATAAAAATGTGGGACTTGCAGTACTCTTCTACAAGCATTATCAAAGAGACTCTTGAATCCTGGCCTGTAGTACCCTTTGACAAGCATTAGTAAAGAGACTCTTACAGACTTACAGTTCATGACCTTTGGAATTGAAGTCAAGTGTTAAGCATTCAAGAATTTTGGTTCTCCAACACCCTCCTATAAGAAAAGAAAACAGAATCATCTAGTCGATTTCATGACCATGTAAATCATTCATGAGAAGAAGTGAAATAGATTGTGAGGCAAATACTTGAGAATAATTGGAAATGGAGATCTTAATCAGGACACCATAGTGTTAAATCACCACTTGTCCTAAAAGTTTAAGCTGATAGGAAGAGGTAAATTTAATCACTTAATCAATTATTTAACACTTTTCTTCACGTGTGGGCTCAGACTTTCTTTTAATAGGTGAGGCCCAACATGTGGAATATTTAATTGAAATGGGAGGTAGATGATGAAGTCAAGGTTCGAGTTCAGGATATTTGGCTCTGATACCATGTTAAATCACCACTTGTCCTAAAAGCTTAAGCTGATAAGAAGAGATAAATTTAATTATTTAATCAATACTTTAATACATAGGAGACTACTTACAGATGTTAATATTTATGATGGTCTTAAAAGTCAGCTTTCAAGAAATGCAAGGATAGATGGAATGGTCCATCAGCTGACAAATAAAAGATGTGTATGCGTGGGTCCACATGCGTGTGTGATTGGTGATGCCCTATAAAAACAACTAAAATGTTGGCTGGTCATTTTTTTCTTTCTTTTTTGTGTGTGCCTGTGCCCCCCCGTATCCTGTCTTCCTCCTCCGAACATTTGTCATTATGAATACCTGTGTTGAGACGACAAAATACTTGCTTGCTGTCCGTATCATAGATACTTAGGGAAGCATCACTTCATCTGATACTCTTTATGTTGAAATTTTCAAACTGTTGAAAATCATTGTTTGACCATGTTTGCCATATTAAAAGTTCTTGCTAATTATGCTGCACAGCTAGATACCATGAAAAGTACTGAATCGATAATTTTTGAGTGGTGGAACCAGTGAATATGATTGATTCTTTGCAGCGTAACAGGTCCACTGAGTTATGAATGCTTGACAACTTCTTGGGCCCTCGGCCATTCATTCATTTGAAACTGTTTATTTTACTTGAAGTACATGAATTTGTCCATAACCAATATATTGTTTCAACATCAGTTAAATAACCATTTATTCCAAAAGCTTAAGCTAATAGAAATGAATGAATTTGATCATTTAATTTATATTCTAACAATATCTGACTGTTGAGATTGTATTTGTGACAACTCTAGGCAGCTGACAAAGAGAAGGCAGCTACTGGCTGCATAAGGTCTGAAGGGGATTTATTCGTAAGTGGATCTCAGGCGGGATTGATGACCGAGAGTGCTGAATATGGCATGTTTCATCCTAGAGAATACTACCCGAAATGGACGGTGGAACCTCCAACTGATGATCTTAAGCAGGTTCTCCAACACTGTACAGGATGGCAGCGTGTTCTACGACCAGCAGAGCATAAGGCGGTTGCATAGATGCATGAAGATGAAGGGATGGGCTACTAGTTTAATAGTAGCCTCCAGTAATTTTACATATATCTCTAATTTTGACCTTCATGTTTGTATTAGTGAATGCCTTCCCGTGTGAGAAAAATGGACAGTGATTTCTATCATCAATATATAAACATCTTTTAATTGTCTCATTTGTCTTAACAGCGATCCATACTTCCATACCCACTTGCTTCATATGGGGATTTCTTAGACTTTTTGTGTCCAAATTTTACTGAATTCGGGCAGGAAATGAGGGGTCGGGTGTCTCGGACAGTTTAAGGTGCGGGGTTCTGATGGGTACTTTATGAGAAAATGGATAAACAATACAGAAATGTAAAAATGAAAGGAAAAGTGTATTGATAATGAACTCTAATTAGGGATGGAGACAAACCACTAGTTAATCTAGGTTGGAAACAATTCACAAGACAAAAGTTTATATCAATTTTCAATAATCCTTAATAACAGCCAAATGGCAAATAGAAATATAAGTAGATAAAGCTTAAAGTGGTAACACCTAAAGTTTTAATATTCAAATTCAAATAAACTTTAATCATAATATTAACTAATATAACTCTAATCAAACCCATACCAGGCTCACTTAACCGAGGCACGTGCTTCTCCGACCCCTACTCTTATTCTCCGCCTGAATTTCATAAAATTTGAAGAGAAAAATCGACGATCCCACTCCATTTACTTCCCAATTATTGACATTAACAGGGGTTGGAATTCGTTGTTCCTCTTTTGCATTTATTTCTGTAATTTTCATTGAAACTTATGGTAGGAAGCAACAAACAGGCCAGCCAGGCAAGAACTTAAAAGTAGAAAATTTGTAATTGTTGAAAATGGCAATTCCCCATCAAAAGTCTGGTGCAAAAGAAGTGTCGTTTGTGACCCGGCGTTAAGAAACTGAGTGTCGTCAAAGATTAGGTCATATAATGTTGGAATTCTTTTAAAGCCTCTGAATGATTCACAACCATATATTAACGGTTTGAAATGTATACGTATGACAACTTTGAAAATAATATATAATTAATAATTATAATTTATATTGACGTGACCGTTTCAATTACGAATTATGATGATCAATTATCACCCGTACAACTACAAGCAGTTTTTATTTGACCTGCCGTTTTATCTGAAGCAGTGCCGTTCGTTCGCTCTAACTTCAAACTTTTTCAAACCACGGCATATGTGCCCTTTTCAGACACACAAAATCAATTGAAAAAGAGAGGTGGTGACTCACTGATACGTGGCATTCTTGGGTTTCTGGTTGTTTACCTTTTTTATTGAAGATTTATTTATTTATTTGCTTTTCAGTTAAATAAAATTTTGGTTAGAGGTCCTTATTGTCCAAATCACTGCTTAATTAGATAAAAGACATGAAATATTTTTGCTAATCAATTTAAAGGTTTTTTATTTTACTTTTTTTTTTTTTTTTTTGGGGACCTTCCTTCTGTCCATTACTGTTAACAATATACATGGTACTACGTGATTTGAAATTTGATTTGAAATTTAACATATATCATTAGATCTATGCGTTGGAAATTTCATATATGTTCCAAATAGCATATCAATAAATATAACTTATTCCAACTACATCTTATCAGGAGATCATGAGAATCTATTTCCTGATAGTGTGTGATAGTATGTTGATTTTCTCCTTGATGGGAGGAGAAAATCAGCTATCACTCTTCAGTTTTTTTAATGAAGGGGTTCCCTGCAAGAGGTGATGACGTACAAAATGACAATCGATCTCAATATGTTTAGTGCGTTCGTGAAATATATCGTTATGCGCAATCTGAATAGCACTCCAATTGTCACAAAACATAGAAGAACTGGATGTCTAAGTGGTATCCATATCCTGTAGGAGCCAACGGAGCTAGATGAGGTGTCAGCAAGAGCACGGCACTCAGCCTCAGTACTGGAGCGGGCAACAACAGATTATTTCTTGCTACGCCAAGAGATGAGAGAATCACCAAGTAGAAAACAATAACCCGTGGTGAAACAATGGTTAGTGGGATCACCTGCCCAATCAACATCTGAATACACATGTAAGTGTAATGATGAGTGAAAAAAAAAATGGAAACCATGAAATAAGGTGCCCTTCACATAGCGAAGGATGCGAAGAACAACAGCATAGTGAATTGAGCGTGGTGCGGTCATAAATTGACTGATATGATGAACCGCATAGGCAAGATCCAATGGTGTGACAGTAAGATAGATGAGACTTCCAACTAACTATCTATAGAGAGTGGCATTGGGCAGTAACTCACCATTAGTGGCGCGAAGCTTGGCATTCGTCTCTAAAGGGTTATCAATAATTTTATAATCAGTAATTCCAGCTTGAGAGAGGAGATCAGAAGCATCCTATAAATAAACAGTTTGTGTACTCAATCAGTACAGCATTCAGTAGGCATAGATCATAAAAACCTCTATAAAATTCTTTTTTAGAATCTCTGATTTTTTTTGCTAATAATGTTTCATCAGATTCGTTTGAGCAAAGCATGGTCGGAGATATTCATATATTCAAATCTTTCCATTTATTATTTAGTTATTAAATTAACATTTGATTTATATTATGCTAACACTATGAATTTAGACAATAAAATGGATCTTCTCCACTTCACTTGAAATGTTGAGAATCCTGATCCGTCTTCCAAATGATGAGAATAGTAATACCATAGGTAGTAATGACTAATTTTTAATAGGGAAAAGTACACATATCCTTCTCAAATTACCATTCAATAATCTATGTCCCTCCAAAGTCCAAACTATTAATTGTGTCAATATCTCCTGAAACCAACAAAATGACAAATAAGTATAACATTTGTTCAAGAGGACAAAAATGCTCTTATAAATTTGAAAAAAAATAATAATAATAAAAAAAATGAAGATTTTTTTTAAAAAAAAATGAAAAAGAAAAGCTGAAAATTATATAAAAAATTTAAAAACAAATTAAAAAAAAAAAACTGTTGTTTAGATGTTTTTTCTTCAAAAAAAAAAAATAGTTTTGTGGTTTTTTTTTATATAATTTGATGAATGATATTTTTGTCATTGGGAAACATTGACAGTTTTTGTTAGTTTAAGAGGGACGTTGACACAATTAATAATTATGAAAAAAAACATTAATAATTAAATGATAATTTGAGGTTACTGTTGGTACAGTTTCCGGTATGGTGACGTGTCGCCTAGTAATTCGCTTATGGATTCTGATCTGCAACCTCAATCCTGCAAAAGAACAAACAACTCGTCGAGGGTGCTGACTACGCTCACTCCGATGCCTAAGTCAGATCTAAACCTTATTTCTGAAGAATATCTATAATTTCAAAAGCACAGAGAATGTATGTGTCTTCATACCTGGTGCGGTGGTCTTATTTATAGGCCGGCAGTTGTAGTCTTATTAGAATCCTTAAAGCCCAATTGGATTAGGAGTTTGAGTCCTATTCTGTTTGAACTTCAACCTTATCTTCAGGGAATTCGAATGAAATTGCAGAGTCTGAAGTTGATTGCGTTCGTACTTCTTTAATCTTAATTCCGTGTCAATAACTGCCTTATCCCATTAATTATGGAATTGAGACTTATCCCTGATCTTCTGGGATACTATCTTTATCGCATTCTAAGACAACTGCGGCATACTTCAGCCAACCTCCGAGGTGATAATATCCGAGATGTATTCGCTCCGACTTGGAGATCTCGGAATATTGCCGCACCATAACAGGGTTGTTGAAAGTCCGAGATGTTGTTACACCGAGACGTTTATTACTCCGACGTGTTGTCACATCGGCTTGATATCACCCTGAGGGGCCATCATACCGGCTTGATATTACCCCGATGCGTTATTACTTCGAGGCACAAATATCCGAGATATGTTCGCTCCGATCAGACTAGAAGATCTCGGGATATTTCATACCGTCAGGGACGGAACCAGAAACTTTTATGGGCAGGGGACAAATTTTTTTTTTGATAGGGGCAGTAGGCTATTTTTTTTTTTTGGGAATTGAGGGAGATCATAGCTTATACCGGTCCTCCTTAAATTTGCCCCTGGTGACATGTTTGCAAGGCAATAAAAAAAAAAAAAAATCAGTTCAAAATATTTTTTCTTCACTTTTGAAGATATATTTTTTTTATACTAAACTAAAAGACAGTTTTTTGCTTATAATTTTTTATACGACTTGATAAAAATATATTCAATTTTGATTATTAACATGTCACATTTTTAATATGTAAAATTTTTCATGCAATGCATTAAACGACTTAAATTTACATAATTTGATAATTTTAAATTTTAAAAATTTGTAGGAGATAGATCATGTATCAGGAAATTACTTAAAAAAATTGCTTGATTTACCACAATCCAGTTTTCGTGGTCCACCATCCAAGTTTGACTAACCAAGTCAACAAAATCTATACAACAGCCCAAAAGGGAGTCCATTGTCCGCCCGAGACTTCTGGGTTCCCTAATCCCATTCTCTCCAAGGGTATCTGATGGTATGCCATCTCAACCACAGCCCATACATCACCGTATGAAACAAATCCAACGGCTGTGGCACCTCGTTCCACACAAAGTGCTGACTCGCCTTCACACCTAATTTGCTCATTTGCTCGTGTCGATCTCCATACGTGCACCTCAAGACACGTTTCAGTTCCTTGAACCCTCCCACGGGCACAAACAACTCGATCTCCTACCACCTTAGCACGTCCAAGAATGGCAGGTCCTGGATCGGATGGTCAATAATCACAACCGGCACGCACCGAAACACGCGCTCAGACAGTTAGCATTTGGGGTTCTTTTTCCATTTTCTTTTGAGAGTTCAACAATTTTTTGTTCCTCATGATTTACTATTTTCATTTCGTTTATATTGTTGAGAAGGGGCCAATGACTAAAAGTATACTTTTTTTTTAGAATTTTTTGTTTTTTCATCCATAGAAATTTTTATTCCAACAAATTTGGGGGGAGGCCATGGCCCCTACTGGCCCCCCCTTATATCCGTCTCTGCATACCGTCATCAGGTTTGATAAGACCGATATGTTATTATACCTAGACGATCTTCCTTTGCTGGGTAGTAACGAATGTCCGAGACGTAACTCCGAGATGTTTCAGAATCCACGTGTCTTTGAGGTTAATTTTATCCCCAACAATTACATATACTTTTCCTTTTTAATATGAAACTTGAAAGTCATAGACATGAACAACTTGAATTTGATAATCCAGATTCTAGCCGTAAATACAGCTGGAAATTTTGCAAGTGACTATTAATATTTTAGCTAGTAAAATATAAGCCATCCACACCATTTTCTCTTTTTTGTCTGCTCGATTATGAAAGAACCATTTGTAATAAATAAATGGGGCACCTATAATAATAATAATAACAATAATATTAAAAAAAAAAAAAAAAAGACCGAATAGAATAGAGAGGAGACTGGCCTGCTGGAGTCAGAATACAACCCCCATTACCCAGGATTTGAGCCGCACGGTTGGCCTGCTAAAACCAATATGAGCTACGCGTCCGCTGCTGTCATGTTCACAAATACGTGGTTCAAACCATTCAAAATACTTGCAATGTGGACATTTGCCGTATTGAGCGCATCTAAAGTACCGTTGTCCCGAATTTTTCTCCGTCCATGAAGTTCTTAGATATGTTCTCATACTAGAATAACATTCTCACGACTCTTCACTGCCATTTCTCGAGGATAACATCTAAATCAATAGACAAATGATTTCAAATTAACAAATAAAGAATGTGATTCCCGTAGTATGTATATATGTCTAAATAATCCAAAATTAACGATTTACATTTTATATGATGAAACAAAAAGCTGATGTTATACTACACACGAGCCAGTAGAATAAAAAATGCATGAGAAATTAAATTATCAAGAACATTCATGAAAAGTAAAAACAAATTCATGAGTAAATCTCAACCAATTTCCTTTGTTTGAGAGGACTACACTACGTGAAAGTTATTGATTGACATTGCCTTCGTTTATGCTTACATTGTTTCCTTTTCCATGGCGATTCGGAATAGATTCCTTAGAATCATCCTCTTCCCACGTCACTTTTCCCCTTCCCACAATTCTACCGTCACAACCATTCTCTCACCCATTCATTAAAGTCACAATTCACGTCACCACACCCATCTTCCTGGTGATTGATGAGTGTCGGCTCCCGAATTTAAATAAGATAGAAGAAATGAATATAAAATTATATAAGTTAAATATATTAAATTTTTTAATCTTAATTTACCAATTTCGTGTTAAATTTATCAGTCGTATAACAAATTATCAGTCTAAAATGTCGTCTGTTATTTTAAATAGTGTCAAAGTATAAATATAAAACTATAAGTCAAACATAATTAAACTGACCCATCTCATATATGGAATATTGGAAATTGACATAAAAGATGCATACAAAAACGAAACCTGAACTTAAAAGTATTTCAAATACTTTTGAAATACTATTATGTTTGGATTACATCACTTTTAGTAATGCAAGAAATTCATTTTATGTTACTTCAAAAATAATGTAGCTTTTAAAATTACAATTTAATTTGTGATAGATCACTATTAGATTTTGAATCAATAATAATTTTTAAAAATTCACATAATTTTTGAAGAAACACAAAGAAGACTTATAGTGTTCAACAAATTTGTTGAGCACTAGCATTGGAACTTAACAATGCATTAACGAAAAACTTAATAAAAAAATCATATAATTAGCTTTCTTTCTTAAGAACTGGGAAGCAAATAATTAAAATAAAGAGTTGGACGTAGGTATTTTAAAAAATTGAATAGTTTTTTTTGAACGGAAACTGTATTATATCATTGATATGGCGAAAAGCACAAGGCTTACAACTTGAAATAAAGGATAAGACCCCCCATTCTCTAAGCCAGAAAGATCTGACTTAATAAAACAGCTGTCTAAGCAGAAATACAAATTTTATAAGAATGATATTTGAATCTCTTACAATAACACTCACTTTCTAAGGAAAAGAGACCAGGTCTAGCAATTAGCCAACAAATATTCCCATAAAATTTGAATTAAACACAAGCAAACTGTGACCCAAGAAAAGAGAGAAAAAACACACGACACATAAGCAAAAACCACCCAAAACAAGCTGCTAGTAGTGGAGGAAAGGGGCCAAGATGCCGGACGGAGGCGCGTGAAGGACACGCGCCGACACCGGTGCCACCTAGACGAAGGTCCGACGCCGTAAGACCGGATGCCGCTGAGAAACAGCCAAAAAAAGCGGCGCGTGGCCCACACGCGCACCAAACAGCATAGAACCCCTAGGCGCGTGGGCAATACGCGCGGATCTCCGACGACCGACAGGACCGGATCTTACAGCGGCAGGGGCGAAAGACGACGAAGAACGCGGTTGGGGGGCGCGTGTCAGTTAGAAGTCAGCGAGGAAGTGTAGATCTGGCTTCCAAAATCAGAAGAGAAAAGTGAAAGAACAGGCCAAAAATCATCCCGTCGACGACACGAAGGCTCGGCCACTCCCCCAAAGAAGACAACTTGAGATGAACAATCCTGCCAAACAAAAGAAAAAAAAAAAAAACAAAGAAAGCCACATAAAAAACCACCATAGCCCAAAAAGGCTAGGGGAAGACTAGCCTCTACCGAATCTAGCCGGAGGAACAAAAGCTCCACAACCCTAGAGGTTAGGAGAAAAACTAACCCCACTGAACCAACTCAGAGAGAACAAAAAAACACTCTGACTCACGAGGAGTCAGGGGGAAATCACCACCTGGAGGGGGAGGCGAGAAAACCACCCCCTCTCGGCGAAAACCATGCTCACAGGTAGTCCTAAAAAAAAATTGAGTAGTTAAAATAATAATAATTAAAATATATATGATTTTTTTTTTAAAAAAAAAAAAAAAAAAAATTACTGCCAAGAATTCAAGTATGAAAGGAATGATCTATACAAAAATGTATGCATAGGCAAATAGAGTAAAAACAAAGGCTTTGTTTGGCAATGAATATGCCATGCCACGGTAATGGACAGCTATTTTTTTTTATCTTATTCTTTTCTTTTTTTACATTTTTCAAAAACAATCAATATCAAAATCTTCTTATTTTTTTTTCTTTTTATATCATATAAATTTTTTTTTATTCTTATTCAAATAAAAAATTTACTAACAAATTTTTTTTTTTTTTCTACATAAAACTTTTTACATGATATTACATCCATCACTTTTACTAACTCCAAAAAATAACAACCCACTGTCCTACAGATCACAAATCACTTGCCAAACATACTCAAAGTACCGAACAACGATTGATAAAAAGTCGCTGTCACATCTACAGATTGAAAATCACTGGCGTATAATATTTACTTTTGCACGAAATAACTTTAGCTAATGTCTCCGACTTTAGCTAATTCCATGCTGGTGGGAACACCAGCATTTTCCTTAGCTAATGTCTCCTCCACAACTGTCGTTCAAGACATAAGAAACATAGAGAGAGTCCACGTGGAGTTCATGCGGTGGAACCACGATGTGAGCCTCTACCTATACAACGGAGACTTCCCTAATGACATATACATCTCCAAATCATCGGGAGAAAAATGGCGGAAAAACAAAAAAATCGCCATGTAAATTTCTACGATCTGAACCGCAAACGCCGCCGATGAGTCGAGGAGGACGAAGAGGAAGGGCTACTTACCGAGTCCGTCGTCCCAAAGAACAAATCCGATAGGTGATTCCCCACATCTTCAGGGGCAAATCTGACATATAACCCCACGTTCCTCTCTCCTCCAACGGTAAGCCTATGCTTCTCGTAAAATTCCCTGTAAACCGTCACAACCTTTCTCGCTATGGACACCTTGATTTCGTCTCGGAGTTTCGGGTCCGATACGATGACTGAACTCTGCTTCCGACACGCTTCCGCGAAGCTCAAATTGAATTTTCTGAATATCTCCTTCGCTTCCGCCGGCGAAATCACGGTAGATGAATTCTGCGGCAGTGACGCCACCACCTTGCCCCACGCCAACCTCTCGTAATTCGTGGCGAACTGTCTCGCTTTCGCTTCGTTCCTCGTGATCCATTCCTCTCCGAGAAGGTACTGAAGGTTCGACGTACGGACCTTGGAGACCACGTGTTGAAGATTGTTGGTTAGGAATATGTATGAGAGCGATACGTCTTTGTAATGCTCGGCGTTGCGGTCAAGCTTACACAGAAGCACGAGGATTAGCCAAGCCATGCGCATGGAAATCGCCGGTGCCTGAGAGTCATCGGACTGTGGAATATCGAAGTAAGATTCCGGCAGCGACGATCTCTGAGGCGGAGGGCACTCGGCGAAAATATCTTCGAGGACGTTGCTGTAATCGGCGAGCATCGAGAGGTAGTTCATCGCGTCGAGCGTCAGTGGGTGGACCCCGCCGCCGCGGACGAGCGACTTGGAGTACGAGTTCTTCTGGATCGTTGACTCGAAGTCCGATACCATTGCGCGCACTGACTCGGTGATCCCGATCAGCGATGTGAGGGCTTGGGATCGGACTGTGGCGGTGGATTCGAGCGCGAAGATGGACTCGATCTCGGGCCAGTTCTCGGAAATGGCGGTGTACATGTCGAGCACGCGGAAGATTTTCTCGGGAGATTTCGGAGATTTGCTTTTGGCAACGACTTCGGGGAATCCGAACAGAAGAGTAGCGCCTTCTTTGGAGATCTCGGCAAAGCAAGACTCTCTGATAGAGTCGGAGGCAGCGAAGACGTGATCGCAGAGAATTCTCTCCCCATGTAAGAGCGTTTTCAAGGAGATCTTCACTGCGCTCAACCAGCTCCAGATCTTCAGGTCCAGAACTTCCCAGTCCATCTTGTTAATATGAGAGGAACTCAGTTTCTCCACGCCTAGTCGGTAAATGCCTTCGTCGACTATAGATTTTCTGTTGATGTTGTATATACCCGAGCACTCTTTGGCGTAGCCGGAGGAGATCATGCATTCGGCTATGGACCTCAAGTCCGCCATGGCAATGGAAGATGCCTCCTCGACCTCGTCGATGGCATCACCGGCGGTCCGCACATCTTCGTCGTCCTCATAATCGGACGTGCTTGATCTCGTGGAGGCGCGTGAGGATCGGGCAGAGACGGACTCGGGGTCCAGGTGGGCCCGGTTCATGGAGAGGATTTGGTAGAACTCCTTCTGGAGCCTCTTCATGGCGATCTGCATGAGGTTCTGGGCGCGGACGAGCTTCTCGGACGTGGAGTTCTCTGAGACCAAGGCGTGCATGGCCTTGTGGAGGGCGTTCACGCACTTGATGAACTCCGTGGCCTCTTGTTTGCTCTCGTAGAAGAGGGACGTGACTTTGGCATACGTGGAGCTCTCCGGGTCCCATTTCGTGACCAAGGCCGCGGCGGCCTCGATACTCTGGTCGATCATGAAGTCCGGGAAGATGCGCCGAGGGGTTGAGACGGAGGGTCCTGCAGGTGAGGAGTGGCGATAGACGGAAAACGACGGCGTTCTGGAGTGAAAGCATATGTTCCTCATTCCCTTTCTCGGCAATGGGAAGCTTTTAGAAGAAGCTCGAGCTGTTTGATATTGGGCTTGTTGCTTTTGATGGGTGGTGATGAATACACGCAAAGCTCCGTTTGTTTCCAGGAAAAGATTTGGCTGGATGGTGAAATGGGAAACAGAGCTAAGCGATATTCTTCGGCCCGACTGCTTGACACTCTTGAATTCATATGAGCTACGCGTCTGCTTACTGTTTCAACTTTTAGCACTCTTAAATGCATCGGGACCACAACTTAACATGATAACATCACTGGTTAACTTGGCAGAACCTATCAGGGCTGCTTGGGAGCCTTCCCCTTATGCTCTTTTAAAGTTAATTTTGATGTAGGCCGTTTGAAATTCCTTTCCCTTTCCCTTTTCCTTTCTTTTGGAATTTTTTTTTAATGATTAAAAAATATGATTGATGTGATATAAAGTTGAAATAATTTATATGAAAAAGTGAAAAAAATTTGTATTATAGTGAGTTTTTTATTTAAAAAGTAATAAAAAAAATGTTGATGTGATATAAAAAGTGAAAAAAATAAGAATATTTTGAAATTGATATTTTTTGGGAGAAGTGAAAGGAAGGGGAGGGAAGGGGAATCGGAATTTCAAACAAGGCCGTAGTCTTTCGTCGTACTTTTGCACTTGATGCAGCTGTTCTCTGAGTTCACCCTGGAAAATTCTTGGCAGGCAATACTCGGCAATTATCGTCTATGAATGCCTTGACGGGATAGCTCATGCTACACTTTTGGCTTCTAGATTAGTTGTCTCGGCTGCTCACCACCGATCATCCAAGTAGATTTTCTTCTTACTATTCTGGCTTTGAAGAATTTTTTTTGCTTTTCTTAAATCGGATCTCTGCACCAATTATTTGTGACTCTTTAGACTCTTTAGCTCAATTGTATTCTATAAATGTTTAGAGTGTTCTTAAAATTTCTAAATGTGCTAATATTTATTAATACACACATTGTTGCTGAATGGACTGCTTCTCACCTTGTATTTAAAACCATTCCCACTTTTTTTTACCTTTCTATCTCCTCTATCATGTTAAGAAATGGTAGAGATCCTCTTTGTAATTTTTCCATTTTTCCTTTTTCTCATGTTTGAATAATAATTAAAAAAAAAATATATATACCCCTGCATTAAAACTCTAGACTAACTAATATGATACACATACACTGCAGCACAAAGGAATTTGTTGTAAATCTCAAAATAAATCCACACTTAATCCAATAGTTCTTCATTCCACAAATATTTTTATGAAATTTCAATGATTTGATTTAATAACAGCTAATAATATTTTTAATAATGAACGACAAAATTATTATAAAAATTTAAAACATCTTGATTCGTCAAGCAATAAATTCCGATTTAGCTCAAGAATCAAGTTGTTGAAAAGAAAGATGGTTTTTTTAATTCTTTATTCTATTTAGTGTCATCCATTAAATGTCACTAAGTGGGGGAAAAAAAAAGGGACAAATCAATATTCATCAAAAAAAATAAAAAAAAATAAAAGATAAAAAAGGGGGGAATAAATCAATTTTTGTCAATGTCTTTTGAAGTTTTGACAAATAGTTCACTGAATTTTAAAAAGTTATTAATTACTCTACAGGGTAAGCAAAAAAGAATAAATCAATCCACATTGTTAGAAAAGTTGACATAATCTATTAATGTATCAAGTCAGCACAAATCAGGCCGACCAAAATACCCCATGGTCATTGGGGTGGATTGGTCACTTTTTTTTTTTTTTTTTGGTCATTTGAGGGTGACCGAACCACCTCCATAACTATTAACCAATATGGGTAGTTCGACTACTCCCATCTATGCTTAGAGAGGTGGCCGAACCACCTTCAAGGCCATGAGGGCCACCCCCATTTAACACATTAACGGATTCTGTCAACTTTCCTAATGATATGAACTAATTTGCTTATCTCAAAAATTGATTAATAACTTTGTAAAATCTATGGAGTTATTTGTTAAAATCCCAAACCACAAAGACCAAAAATGCATTTATCCAAAAAAGTGAAAATATGAACTAATGTACGAAAGTCAATACTTCCATCCCTCAAACCGCACCATGTGAGACGAAGAGAGTATTTTCACTGATACAGGAGTGATGCAAGAAGTTCTTTTTATGTCACTTTAAAAATAATGTAGCTTTTAAAATTATAATTTAATTTGTAATAGATCAATTTTAAATTTTGATCAAATAATAATTTTTAAAAGTCGCATAATTTTTGGAGAGATTATAAAAAGACTTATAGTGTTCAACAAAATTGTTGAGCATAGTAACATTGTAACTTAACAATCCACTAAAGAAAAACTTAATAAAAAAAATCATTTAATTAGCTTTCTTCCTTAAGAATCGTGAAGCAATTAATTAAAATAAAGAGTTGGACGTAGATATTTTAAAAAATTGAATAGTTAAAATAATAATAATTAAAAAATATATGACTTTTTTTTTATAAAAAAAAAAAAAGAAAAAAAAAGAGAAAAATTTACTGCCACGAAGGCAAGTATGAATGGAATGATCTATACAAAAATCTGCGTAGCAAATAAAGTAAAGACAAAGGATGTATTTGGCAATGAACGTGCCATGTCATGGTAGTGGGCAGCCATTTTTCATCTTTCTTTTTTTTTTTCAGTTTTTTTTTTTTAGTTTTTTCACATTTTTCAATAACAATGAACATTAAAATATTCTTATTTTTTATATCGTATCAATAATTTTTTATTATTATTCAATTAAAAAATCTACTAAAATACAATTTTTTTATTTTTTATTTTTATACAAACCTTTTTACTTTATACACAACTATTACTTTTTACTAACTTTAAAAAAAAAAAAAAAAAAAAAAAACCCTACTATTATGCAACCCCGGCCAAACATACCCAAAGTACGGAACGACTATCGATAAAAAGTCGCTGTCACATCTACAAATTCAAAATTACGGATTCGGTTTATGTGCTATAGTTTTCACTACAGCACATGTGCTGTAAAAATTTTGTGTGGCTCATACTTAACCAAGATTTTTTTAAATTAAAACTGTGTTCTTTTTTTTTTTTGTTTCTTCTTCTTCTGTGACTTAAACGCTGTTTGGGTTGAGAAATCAGCTGCTGTTAAAATATAGAGTGCCTATATTTAATCCAATGACCCATCAATCAAGAACCGACCTATTTTGCAGCTTGCCCCATCTTTTAGCCCTTGCTAATTGTTAGCTTGTAGACCTGATAGAGCAGTAGCACCACCCATTTGATATGAACATTTTGTGAGAGTACAGGCAGAAGCTGCCCAGTTGGTCAAGCTTCAATGCTTATAGAATCTTCTCCAATCCGCTGCTTCGACAACAACCAACAATATCACAGACAGGGAGACTATCAATTTGTTGAACTCAATTTTTACTATTAAACAAAACCCAGTTTTAAATTCATTACAAGCGGAGAATCCAGCACCATTTTTTCTTGGAAATGCTATCAGTCCACCACCCAAGCTAATTATCATCTCACCCGTCAGACCCACAACTCCCTTTTAGTTTTAAAATATCTTTCAATACCCAAATTGTTCTCTCTCTCTCTCTCTCTCTCTCTCTCTCTATGATTTGGGTTTTTTTTTTGTTTGCCTCATAGCTTCGTGTATAACAAAAATGACTTGCTGTGCTATGAGACTCAAATGACACAGATTGAGTTAAAAAAGTCTCGGTTGAATATGGGCACTCAATATTTTAACGGCAGCTGATTTCTCTACCCAAACAACGTCTAAATCACAGAAAAAAAAAGAACAATTTTAGTTGTTGGTATAGTTTCCAGTACGGTGACGTGTTGCCTTGTGATTCGTTGCCTTCCTTAATCTTCGCTCTCCTCGAAATCTGCAAAATAATAAACGGCTCGTCGGACTATGGGGTGCCGACCGGACCCCCACTCCGATGCCTAAGTCAGTTCAAACTAATTTTCTGGAAAATATCTGTAATCTCAAAAGCTCAGAGAATCTGCTTATCCTCTAAAAAATACCTGACGTAGTAGTCTTATTTATAGACTCACAGTTCGCAGTTATAAAACTACTGGAGTGCTTGGAGCATAATCTAATTAGGAGTCTGAGTCCTAGATCATATAGTCTTTAATCTTATCTTCATAGAATTCAAATTGGGTAGTAGAGTCCAAACTGGACATGACACTCTCTTTAGCTAATGTCATTCTATTAGGTACCTTATCCCATATTTGATAGGATAGAAGCCTATTTTGATATATTCTGAATATCCGTCTTTTTGGAGATAACGAATGGTCTTGTACTTAGGTCTAGTCTGGCCGGGCCAACCCGATGGGCTCGGCCCCCGATACTACCTTAGGCCCACATGTCTTTGGTGCTAATTATTTCTCCAACAGTTACCCCCCTAATTCTCTTATTTGACTTTAGAATGTAAGAGAATTAAGTACCTCGATTTCTGAATCTGGATCTTCCATAATCTGTATCTGACAATTGCCGCCTCTTTTAAAGTAACTATAATGAATAATACCTCGAATCTCTGGAAGGATTAGAATTCTTGCTCCTTGTCGATCTAGAACTGCTGTCAGAGTTCTAATCGAGATCTAGAGTTGATGTCAGAGTTCTAATTGGACTCTGATCCTTTATTAGACTTCTAATCTGATATCTTCTTAGACTTCTGATCTGATCATTCTTCTTATCTGATTGGACCATAAGTCCTATCCCAGTTCTACCAGGAATAACTGATACCTGATTTCCCTGAAGTAGTTGCTAAATGTTTATCTCCTCCTTGGATGGGGTTGAGTGGATCCAACTTGTGATCTGTCATAGTACTAATAGCAACTTCTCATAGATATCTTCTTCATAAATGCCTCTACATAATATTGTCGGTCGGGCCAAAGTTGTAAAAATGATTTCCTACTCTCGGTAGGAGATGGATCGGACTGATGTAGTTGATTTCACCAAGATTGTGGTGAAATGCCACTCTGAGAGAACACTTTGCGTACAACTTTCCTGAGATCAAGGTTTTGTCTGACAAAAAATGGTAAACCGTTGAAGAAAAGGCTTAACATACCCGAAGCTTCTTCATCGGTAGCGCTTCGTAGACCGCTTCCACAAAAATCTCTCTTGGGGGCTTCGGAGGCCCAGACTAGCGCTGAGGCTTTGGTTGTCCGAGACTTATAACGACTAGGGGCTTTTGGTGGCCCGAGGTTTTGTGCTTGGCGTACCGAATCTTCTAATCTGAATACCATCTAGCTTGGTCTCACCTGTGAATATCTTTATTTTCGAACTTTGTAATGTTTGAATTCTTTGTTATGGAAAAACTTTCCATAACAAATCAATTCTCACTTATCCTCTAATAACTTGAACAAACAATTGGTTTGCGTAAGTTAACTCCGAGGAGGGTAAGAAAAATCTTTTGTTTCAAAAATCTTTTTGTTTTGAACTCCGTGACTAGGAGAGAAAAATCTTACTTTGAGTTATCCTCCTTAACTTGAACAAACAATCGGTTTGTGTAAGTTATGACCGAGGAGGATAGGAAAAAATCTTTTAGAAGCGATGAACTTACTTGGTTATTTTTTGTAGAGGTGATATCCCTGTATGGTTTGTTATATGGGTTGTCTCCCTGTATCTTTGTTCGAGTTGCTCCTGAGAGATTTTAATTTGAGAGTTTGGTGTACCTTCGGTGATTTTCCCTTTGTAGAAGTTTTAACTTTGTTGAGCTACCCCCCATAACTTTAGTCCGCAACCGCGGGCTAAGTCGTTCGAGGCGGATAGTCAAGTCCTCTTGGTATCCTGGACGATGGTGTAAAAGAGATCTCGGAGTTCGGAGTGAGTCTCAGGGCTTCAACCTATAAATACTTGAACTTTCCTTTTCAAATGTATCTTTTCTTTTTCATGTAATTTTTTTTTTTGTAATGAACAAAATTTCAATGTTAATGAATGGAAGTCTTGGACATTTTGACTTTCACTTTCTTTATCTTACTAGCCGTAGAACATCATAATTTTTCAAACTGAATTGAACATCTTTACCTGGAAAAAAGTTTAAAGTTTCTCACTCAAAAAGTTCTTCTGAGACATATCTCAGTTTCTTATAAATCTTACTTTTTATACTAGAGTTACCCTCGAAACTCGAACAAACAATCGGTTTGTGTCAGTTTTTTCCGAAGGAAGAACTGGTCTAATTTTTTGAAATTTAGGCTACCCCAAAAAATTTTGAACAACAATCTGTTTGTTGAAATTTTTTACAGAGGAGAATAAAAAACCAATTTTCATCAAAGTGTTGAGTCTTACTTGATGATTTTTTAAAGAGGTTTTATCCTCATACCTTCATGAAGCTTTTCCTTCCTGAAACTTTATCATTATGAAGCTTTGTCATCCTAAAGCTTTGTCGTTCTGAAACTTAATCTCCCTGAACCTTTTTCTTCTTGAAGATCTGTCTTTCTAAACCTTTACCTTCCTGTTTGTTTTCCTGAAGCTTTATCATCCTGAAGCCTTATCTCCTTAAACCTTTACCATCCTGAACCTTTGTCTTCCTGAAACTTTATCTTCCTGAATCTTTCCTGAAACTCTTTCTGAAGCTTTATCTTTTTGATGCTTTATCTTTCTGAATCTTTATCTTTCTGAATCTTTCCTGAAGCTTTGTCCTACTGAAGCTTTACCTTCTGGGCTACCCCCCATAACTTTAGTCTGCAACCGCAGGCTAAGTTGTTCGAGGTGGGTAGTCAGGTCGCTGAGCTTTTCCTTCCTCTGCAGCAGCTTTATCTTCCTGAAGCTTTCCAATCTCGCCTTGGTATCCTTTCCATAACCCTTTCGGGTCGTTCGAGGAAAGGACCCGGGCCAATTCTTAATCTTATCCCTTCGGAAACCCCCAACCGAGGGGTTTCTTCCCATTGAATCCTTTCCATGACCCTTTCGTGTTGTTCGAGGAAAGGATTCGGCCGGATTCTAATCGGGATATCCATCATCTTATCCTTCGGAAACATTCAATCGGGAGGTTTCAACCCTCAGTGTCCTTTCCATGACCCTTTCGGGCTGTTCGAGGAAAGGATCCGGGTGGATTCTTCTTTGGATATCCTTAGCCTTATCCTTCGGAAACCCCCAACCGAGGGGTTTCAACCCTTTGTATCCTTTCCATGACCTTTATGGGTTGTTCGAGGAAAGGAATCGGGCGGATTTTAGTCCTCATCCTTCGGAAACCCCCAACCGAGGGGTTTCAACCCTTTGTATCCTTTCCATGACCCTTTCGGGTTGTTCGAGGAAAGGATTCGGGCGGATTTCTTTCCTGAACATCCCCACCATAACTCTTTCGAGTCGTTCGAGGTGAGGAGTCAGATGGATGCTGATGTAGCTTGATCATCTTTGGAGAAGTTTGATGAAGAAGTGCTTCCATTCTGTCTCGGACTGCTGCTTTATTCTTAGCAGAGATCAATCAATGCCTGGGGACTGTCTGTTCTTCCTTGCTCTCGGTGTTGGACTAACTGAGAGACTTTCCTTGTTTTTTCTGCAGGGTTGTCTCCCTGGCTCTCGGTGTTGGACTAACCGAGAGACTTTCCTTGTTTTTTTTTTTCTGCAGGGTTGTCTCCCTGGCTCTCGGTGTTGGACTAACCGAGAGACTTTCCTTGTTTTCTCTGCAAGGTTGTCTCCTTGGCTCTCGGTGTTGGACTGACCGAGAGACTTTCCTTGTTTTCTCTGCAAGGTTGTCTCCTTGGCTCTCGGTGTTGGATTGACCGAGAGACTTTCCTTGTTTTCTCTGCAAGGTTGTCTCCTTGGCTCTCGGTGTTGGACTGACCGAGAGACTTTCCTTGTTTTCTCTGCAAGGTTGTCTCCCTGGCTCTCGGTGTTGGACTGACCGAGAGACTTTCCTTGTATAATTTGTTGTAGGGGTTGTCTCCCCATATCTTTTCTGCGAAAAGGGTTAACAAAGCACTGCATATACTAAAACAAAATAGCAGAATGCACAGTAGCACTATATATCCTTTTCATCCGTCGGGATGATTTTGTGATCCCTTCACTCACGGCAGGAGTGAGGCCTCAACACATGAGTCTACTTTATCAAAAAATATATATATATTTTTCGGCAAAGCGTACAAGTGCATGCATACATATATATATTTTTTCTGGTTGATAAAATAAAAACCAACATTTATCCTCACTTTATCACGAATCATGTTTGTAAAAGAAGAGTATGAACTTATTTGGTGAATTCGATGAAGATGAACCGTCTTACTTGGAGTTCCTTATCTTGCATGCCATTCGATATGGGGTTCTATGGGAGAGTTCCTCAAACTGGACCCTCGGTTCGGATTGGTCCCTTGATACGTGACTGTGCCCTTCGGAGGATGGCAAATCTGGAGGGGTCCTCGGAGTGTGCCATTTGGAACTAGGAGCTCGGGCATAGTCTCCTCGGGATAGCACCCTCGGAATAATACTCTCGGTATGTGTCATCTCGGTACATACTTTTCGCCTCGGTAGAACACCCTCGGATCAAACTTCTCGGATTATACTTTCTTCTCGGTATGACACTCTCAGGTCTATCTTTTCACCTTGGTAGAACACCCTCGGATCTATCTTTTCACTTGGTTAGAACACCCTCGGATCTATCTTTTCTCCTTGGTAGAACACCTCGGATCTAACTTTTCCCTCGGTAAATCACCTCGGATCTAACTTTTCTCCTCAGTAAAACACCTCGGATCTAACTTTTCCCTCGGTAGATCACCTCGGATCTAACTTTTCTCCTCGGTAGAACACCTCGAAATTAAACTTCTCAGGGCATACCTTTTTTTTTTCTTTTTTTTTTTACAGAAACAGCATAGGCTTGTCTTGGAAAGCCAATTTCAAAAGCTTGATATTGGTTTCTTCAAGTCTCCCTCCTCTTTTTCTTCTAGTCCGACGCTGCCTTTCTCCAAAACCCACAGCTTCAATCCTCGCGCAACGCACTGAACCCCTTTCACTCTCAAAACAAGCTTGGTCATCATGAAGCCACAACTGCATCGGTAAATTGCGGATCTCAAAGTTTCCTAACGATGAGAGGGAACCATTTGAATTGTGGGCCTCGGTGGAAACAACAGAGGCTTCTCGATTCTGTCCGAATCTTGGTAGAACCACCCGCTAGATCGTCTTAGACCCTTTCTGTCAAAGGAGTCCATAACAACTCCCCTCCATTCTTCATTCATACATAACACCGTTTGGGACTCCGACGTCTCACTGGGTGAAGACCCGAAGTGCTGGGGAGTTCATGGGCTTCACACGGCCATTATTGGGACCTCTGGGCCATGAGCTCAATGGAAACCAATTGGGGTTGTGCGTAGGTGGGCTGCCATCAATACTTAAATCACCGAAGTTCTACCCCATCGGTGTTCTGACTCAAGATTTCGGATAAAACATTTATTTATTTATTTTTTCGGACCATGAGTCCACGGCCACATATTGGATGAAGAAGGACATCGAGGCCGTGGAACTTTCCGAAGGGTCCTGGGATTGCCCCGATTGTGCCATTCTAGTCCAATCATCGAGGTGGCTCCATGCTCCAGCAACGCTCAGCGAGTCGTGACTTGATGCTCGGAGTCTCGGACTTTTGGCTCAGGTCAGAGAAGTATCTCATATGAAGTTTCAGTTTTGCTTTCTTGTTTACAGTCAGCTCTATCCTCTCGAGGGTCTCCATCTCGCTGGTCACGGGTCTTTGGCCACGGATTGGGTGAAAGAGATGTGAGCTTTCAAGTTTCTAGATGCCTGGCCTAGACGATTCAGCAACAGGCGGGGATGATCGTGAGGAGCACGAGTCGCTGGATTCTGAGTGGAGTGGAGTGTCGCCATCGCCTGAAAATCTCCAAATCTGTGAAGAAGACTGCCCCCATGTTCGGGGCTCCAATGTCCTACTGGGCAAAACCCGAAGTACCAGGGATTCACGTTCTGACGTCCTAGGGATCGCGATCCTCGATATCACCTGCTCGGGTGGAGCCGTCTTGTACGGTGGCCGCAACGGATCCGGTGGTAGCGGCACTGGTCGATGGTCTCGGAGTCAGAGGGGAGGATCCCGAGCTGGACCTTCTCGGTTGTGGGTCCTTCGTCACCTGACTCGGCGTCACCTGTGTGGATCTTAACTTGAACCGAGGTGACTCGGTTTGGATCTTCCTGTCGCCGCTGCCTCGGAGGTTCAAAGGTGGAGTCTCTCCTTCACTGCTGCCTCGGAGGTTCACGAAGGTGCTCTCAGGTTCGGAGGGGAGGATCCGGATCGGTTGGGCCCCACTTCTATTCCAATTTTTTTTTTTTTTTTTTTTGCTTATTGGGCCGACTCCCTGCCTCTTGACCCATCTTCTTCTTTTGTTTTTTCTTTTTGGACTGACCCGTTTGGGCCTTCTGAACCAGGCCTGCTAGATCCCAAAATCCCTTTTCTCTTTGACCCATCTTTTCCTTTGTCTTGTTTGGATTTTCCGGAAGTGGGAGATCTGACTTGGAGGAAATATCTGCTTTCATCTCTTGGTCTTTTCTTGTCATCTCTGCAGAGAAGGTTAACTAACACATTGCCTATACTATAGACGAGCAACATGCCTTGTTGTCAGCAATTAATTTTGACACTAAAAAACTAGATTTAGAGATATACTTTTATTGGCTCAAAAATCTCTTTCTAATAAGAGGAAAGGCATGGGCTAAGAACTTTTACAGTTTTATCGTGAAATCAAGGCTTGACAATTTCAAACCATCACTCTTCTTTTATAAACCCAATTATTTGTCTTGTAGTGCCAGTAAAAAATATCAAAAATCAACAAGTATTAGAAGAGAAGCACCATTCCAACCAAAACTCATAGTATAGTTGAAAGGCTTCATGTTTTTTAACGAAGTGCTTGTAAACGTACAAGGGCACAATAATTATTGATCTTTGTCTAAAGAGAGTTTTAGATCTGACACTCCAAAATTTCTTATCATTGGATTTCATAATAGCACATATAGTCATCCACACTATGAATTTCTTTCCACAATTTAATAAATCGAAATGAAAAGAAAAGTATGGACTTATCTTGTTTTTCTGACGAAGGCGAGCACTGATTCGATGCCAATTGAATACTGATACGTCATAGTTGAACGTGATCTACTATGTACGACTGTATATCTATATAGATCTATCTTGGTCTAGTGATGATCTTTGAAGGAAGAAACCACAGGCCAGTTTCAGCCATGATTTATCGCGTAGTCACCGTTGCGGATATTTTTTTTTTGCAAGAAACGATTCGTCGTTTCCCACAGACGGCGCCAAACTGTTGGTACAGTTTTCGGTACGGTGACGTGTTGCCTTGTGATTCGTTGCCTTCCTTAATCTTCGCTCTCCTCGAAATCTGCAAAATAATAAACGGCTCGTCGGACTATGGGGGTGCCGACCGGACCCCCACTCCGATGCCTAAGTCAGTTCAAACTAATTTTTTGGAAAATATATGTAATCTCAATAGCTCAGAGAATCTGCTTGTCCTCTAAAAAATACTTGACGTAGTAGTCTTATTTATAGACTCACAGTTCGCAGTTATAAAACTACTGGAGTGCTTGGAGCATAATCTAATTAGGAGTCTGAGTCCTAGATCATATAGTCTTTAATCTTATCTTCATAGAATTCAAATTGGGTAGTAGAGTCCAAACTGGACATGACATTCTCTTTAGCTAATGTCATTCTATTAGGTACCTTATCCCATATTTGATGGGATAGAAGCCTATTTTGATATATTCTGAATATTCGTCTTTTTGGAGATAACGAATGGTCTTGTACTTAGGTCTGGTCTGGCCGGGCCAACCCGATGGGCTAGGCCCCCGATACTACTTTAGGCCCACATGTCTTTGGTGCTAATTATTTCTCCAACATTAGTTAATAGCGTTTAAGTCACAGAAGAAGAAAAAAAAACAGAATTTAAAAAAATCTTGGTTAAATATGAGCCACACAAAATTTTTACGCCACCTGTTTCACTGAAGCCGAATCCCAAAATCACTGGCGTATATTTTTTTACTTTTTCAATTTTACGAAACAACTTTACCTGCCTATACGACGAAGACTTCCCTAATGACATATACATCTCCAAATCATAGGGAGAAAAATGGCGGAAAAAAAAAAAATTGCCATGTAAGTTTCTACGCTCTAAACTGCAAACGCCGCCGATGAGTCGAGGACGACGAAGAGGAAGGGCTACTTACCGAGTCCTTCGTCCCAAAGAACAAGTCCGACAGGTGATTCCCCACATCTTCAGGGGCAAATCTGACATATAACCCCACGTTCCTCTCTCCTCCAACGGTAAGCCTATGCTTCTCGAAAAATTCCCTGTAAACCGTCACAACCTTTCTCGCTATGGACACCTTGATTTCGTCTCGGAGTTTCGGGTCCGATACGATCACTGCACTCTGCTTCCGACACGCTTCCTCGAAGCTCAAATTGAATTTTCTGAATATCTCCTTCGCTTCCGCCGGCGAAATCACGGCCGATGGATTCTGCGGCAGTGACGCCACCACCTTGCCCCACGCCAACCTCTCGTAATTCGTGGCGAACTGTCTCGCTTTCGCTTCGTGCCTCGTGATCCATTCCTCTCCAAGAAGGTACTGGAGGTTCGACGTACGGACCTTGGAGACCACGTGTTGAAGATTGTTGGTTAGGAATATGTATGAGAGCGATACGTCTTTGTAATGCTCGGCGTTGCGGTCAAGCTTACACAGAAGCACGAGGATTAGCCAAGCCATGCGCATGGAAATCGCCGGTGCCTGAGAGTCATCGGACTGTGGAATATCGAAGTAAGATTCCGGCAGCGACGATCTCTGCGGCGGAGGGCACTCGGCGAAAATATCTTCGAGGACGTTGCTGTAATCGGCGAGCATCGAGAGGTAGTTCATCGCGTCGAGCGTCAGTGGGTGAACCCCGCCGCCGCGGACGAGCGACTTGGAGTACGAGTTCTTCTGGATCGTTGACTCGAAGTCCGATACCATTTCGCGCACTGACTCGGTGATCCCGATCAGCGATGTGAGGGCTTGGGATCGGACTGTGGCGGTGGATTCGAGCGCGAAGATGGACTCGATCTCGGGCCAGTTCTCGGAAATGGCGGTGTACATGTCGAGCACGCGGAAGATTTTCTCGGGAGATTTCGGAGATTTGCTTTTGGCAACGACTTCGGGGAATCCGAACAGAAGAGTAGCGCCGTCTTTGGAGATCTCGGCAAAGCAAGACTCTCTGATAGAGTCGGAGGCAGCGAAGACGTGGTCGCAGAGAATTCTCTCCCCATGTAAGAGCGTTTTCAAGGAGATCTTCACTGCGCTCAACCAGCTCCTGATCTTCAGGTCCAGAACTTCCCAGTCCATCTTGTTAATATGAGAGGAACTCAGTTTCTCCACGCCTAGTCGGTAAATGCCTTCGTCGACTATAGATTTTCTGATGATTTTGTATATACTCAAGCACTCTTTGGCGTAGCCGGAGGAGATCATGCATTCGGCTATGGACCTCAAGTCCGCCATGGCAATGGAAGATGCCTCCTCGACCTCGTCGATGGCATCACCGGCGGTCCGCACATCTTCGTCGTCCTCATAATCGGACGTGCTAGATCTCGTGGAGGCGCGTGAGGATCGGGCAGAGACGGACTCGGGGTCCAGGTGGGCCCGGTTCATGGAGAGGATTTGGTAGAACTCCTTCTGGAGCCTCTTCATGGCGATCTGCATGAGGTTCTGGGCGCGGACGAGCTTCTCGGACGTGGAGTTCTCTGAGACCAAGGCGTGCATGGCCTTCTGGAGGGCGTTCACGCACTTGATGAACTCCATGGCCTCTTGTTTGCTCTCGTAGAAGAGGGACGTGACTTTGGCGTACGTGGAGCTCTCCGGGTCCCATTTCGTGACCAAGGCCGCGGCGGCCTCGATACTCTGGTCGATCATGAAGTCCGGGAAGATGCGCCGAGGGGTTGAGTCGGAGGGTCCTGCAGGTGAGGAGTTGCGAGAGACGGAAAACGACGGCGTTCTGGCGTGAAAGAATATGCTCCTCATTCCTTTTCTCGGCATTTTGAAGCTTTTAGAAGAATCTCTGTTTGATTTTGGGCTCGTTGCTTTTGCCGGGTGGTGATAAATACACGCAAAGCTCCGTTTGTTTCTCAGGAAAAGATTTGGCTAGCTGGATGGGTGAAAGGGAAACAGAGCTAAGCGTTTCAGTTTCAGATGGCGATATTCTTCGGCCGGATTGTTTGGGCGTTTCCAGATTTGGACAGCGTGGGGGTTTATATATATAGACGAATGAAGAACGCCGTCGCCAAATGAAATAAAAGTGAAAAAGGAAAAAAGCACATGGAGATTGACTTTTTATCGTTCAAGAATTGTGAGTCGCATACACCCACGTAAGCCGACTCGTACGCGTTCCACGCGTCAGACTCGAAGCTTGGTTCCGTGCGTCTCAGATAAACAAAAAAAAAAAAAAGGATAAAATATAATAAACAAAAACATCGGGCACCGTTTGGAAATGATTATACTAAAGGAAAATTAGAGGAAGCTGCGTGCAAATAAAATAAACTGAGACAATTTCGTCCTCCGAGAACTTTGATATTAATTTTCTAATCACCCCGCGTCAGCACATATACAATCAAATGGGAACGTCACGCTTTTATTTTTATTTTTTCTATATAATATTCCTTCTCCGGGTTGACAATTTATTTAGAGTCTCCGCGCTTTCGTTGAAAAGAAGCCAATCGATCGCAAGTTTTTAATCCTACTTATGGGCGTACGTAAGCGTACATATCATGGAAAGGCTATCAAAGAATCTGCTAAAATCAGACAATCAGGGATGACGCAAACACAAATATTATTAGCGATTGTTACTTTCAGGAAAATAAATCACGATCAACTTGCTTGTTTCCCAAGTTTCATTTGAGCTTCAAGTGAGTTTAAGAGTCCGTTTAAGTTTATGATTTGAAAATAGTAATTTTAAAAATGTAGTTAAGTGTTTGATAAAATTGTAATTTTTTTAAAAGTATAATTTTGAGAAAACTGTAATCTACCCCCTGATGTTTACACGAATTTACAATTTTGGTCCCAATGTTTAGATTGCGTTAATTGCACCCAATAAAGTTGCAAAAATTTTCAATCCACCTCCTTCCGTCCAATTGCTCCGTCTGATGAGATGGAAGTGACCCCACATGCTACACACATGCCTTTTTTAGACAAATGTTGACAAAAATGCCCTCATTTAAACGACACCGTTTTGTCCGAAAAACCCAAAAAAAATTCATCAAAACACTTTAGACCTTCCCAAACTGTAGGATATGAACCTGGGACACGTGTCCCTCCTCAGAGCCGTATGATGGTGGTTTGTCGGTGATCGATGGTGTTCAGCGATTCTGCATGTTTGGTTCGGAGAGCGTATTCTTGATCTGGTGCCATTGGTGCTATCGGCCGAGTGTGGTTTTGTGCTTTCGGATGAGTCTATGCTGCTTTCGGACGAGTCTGTTCTGGAGTCCAAAGCTCTCTTCCAGAATCCCAAATCCTGAAATCCACGTCTTCTCCTCTCCTCCAGCCAGTTGTGGGTTTGCTGTTTAAATAGCTGATTTACAGCGACAAATCTGGTTGTGCCGGGAATAATATAACTCCATCTTCTACTATTGTTATTGTCGACGATGCGGTACTCATGCATGATCCAATTGGTTTTGATCCCTTTAGGAGGCTTCCCGCCGTAAAACACCAGCACCTTCTTAACACCAACCTTCTGGGGGTGAAGATTATGGGCTCCACGCGCTTGAAGAAGCCAAAATGACTACTCTACCCTCCTTTCACGTCCAGCCTCTCTTCACTTTCAAGAGAAAAGAACAAAAATAAAACTAAATGCGAAAACACATCGGCTACCCAGGTCATTGTGAAAATCTCAAAATCCCATGTATCTCGGTTTGGTGCCCTTTCTTCGAGAAAATCGTGTGAGCTTTTGCTGCAGACTCCTAAAGGAAAGGAACAGCTGTATCTCGGTCTTTCACGTGCATGCCCGGTTCCATAATAGAGGCTTTGTTCTCCTCTGTTTTAACAAACAAAAACAGAGGCCACAACACGAGCATGACTTTCATGCTTCAAGCTACTATCAAAAACTAACACTTACAACACCCTTTTTTTACAGTTTCAACATCAAAATTTGAAAGCTACATGTAACTTTTGTTAATAAATTGTCAAATAGCTTTAGCTCATTATTGAGAAAGACCCAGATCAACAAACAGACAAAATGAATCCAGAGAAGCAGAGCTTGAAGCAAAAAGAAGAGAGAGATTGAGAGAGGAATAACAAGCTAAATATCGTTTTTTTATAAGAGCTATAATAAAAAAGAGGAGGGGAGAGAGGGAGAGAGAAAGATATAGTGAAGAGCATGCATGGGCAGTGCCGAAGTAGGAAAGTGGAGCACCAAATATGCACGCACACCTAGCATGGGCACCAATCAAAAGAGACACGATTCTTTCCTTGTCCAAAGGGTATGCATGCAACACACGTTTCTTCTCACAAAATTCTTTCCATAAAGAGCACCAACACATGCATGTCTTGACCTGGAGACTTCTTGCACCGCAAGCTGTAAAGACAGGATTTTTTCTCATGATTTGGCAGTGCATTAAAACAGGAATTAAGCAAGAGTCTGAAAACACGTTTGTTTCCATAATAAGCCAGCACAGAGGATTGTTCACAATGGCATGGCAGAAAAGTTAGGCCAGTCAGGATCACTCTCCATCTCTGGCCAGGGCCTAACCAAGCGGTGGTCAGGTCTCTAAACGAGCTTGCATTGATTTGGTTAGATGCAGTGGGTGCCATTAACGGATTTTTGGGTGACTTACTCCATTCCCTGAGGTATGGGTCGGAGAGGTTTTTGGGCACGGTGCAAGTTTTGGACTTGCTGGTTCTGTGGGTCAATTTTTGATGTAGAGAATGACTGGTTCGCCGGTGGAGAGGATTGTGGTGGAACCCGACCAGCAACTGTTGAATAAGGGCATGCAATGGTTAGTTTCAGAGACGAAGAAGACGACGATGACGTGGACATGCATGAACGAGTTTCATTTTTATGGTGTTTTACACTAAACGCTGCCGTTTAAATAAGGGCATTTTTTAGGGTATTTTAGTCTGGTTATCTGCATATATGTCACATGCCGCGCACGTGGGTCCATTTCCGTCTCATCAGACGGAGCAATTGGACGGAAGGGGTCGGATTGAAAATTTTTGCAACTTTATTGGGTGCAATTGACGCAATCTAAACATTGGGACCAAAATTGCAAATTCATGTAAACATCAGGGGGGTAGATTGCAGTTTTCCCTATAATTTTCAAACGGTTCATTTTTTGAGATTTGGTTTAAAACCCTAATTTTTTTTTTCTGAGAAGAAGATACTGATTTCATTAATATCATGAAAACTAACAAGAGCAAAAAGCTCTACATAACCAGAGACGAAAGCTCTGATGTAACGATGTCCCTAATACAATCAGGGAAACAATCAAACCAAACCCTATCAGAATCAAGGCAAGCACCCATTTTGGCAAGCAAATGGGCAGCCTTATTGCCATCTCGCTTAGTATGCCTAATTTCCCAATACTCACAATTTCTAAGAACCATTTTAATATCCTCCACAATCTGCCCATACATGGTCCAAACTACCCCTTTATGGTTTAAAGCTTTAACTATTTGAAGAGAATCACCTACCACAATAATTTTAAAGAACCTCCGAGTATGACAAATTCCACCGCACGCAACGCAGCAGAAGCTTCAGCTACCACCGGATCTAATACTGAAAAAGTCGTAAAACAAGCAGCAGCAAAAACCTTACCTGAGAAGTCCCTGACAATAAGTCCATAGCCCATCTTCCCATCATGCGTATTTAAGGCAGCATCCCAATTAACTTTTAAACAGCCAACTGAAGGAGGAATCCACCGTGAAAGCCTGGTCTCATCTGAAAAGTGGCCAACATTGAAAGACGCCCCAACATTCAAATCACCCAATTCGTTCAACTCAACATTCGACTCACTAAGGATGTGATTAACCTCTCCTGCCAACGTCTGATTGTACTCTTCAATAAATATAATTGCCAACTGAAGCAACTCTCGAGGATGAAGGAAAATCTCTCCATGCATCACACCATTCCTCTTGAACCACAAACGTCTGGCAACTTCTGCATACAAGGCCAACTCCTCAGCTGTGCAAATATTCACTAGATACTCAAAAATATAAACAAAAAGTTGGCCCCTAAAACAACTCTTCTAAATTTTTCTCCCACACATACTCCATACATCCAAAACCGAGGGACAATCCCAAATAACATGAGAAATTGATTCCTTCTCAGTCAAACAAACAATACAAAAAGGATCCAAATTCATACCTTTCTTATTTAAATTGTCTTTTGAAGGGAGAATGTTATGGAAAGCCCTCCACAAAAACATTTTAACCGAATTTTGAACCTTCATTCCCCAAATCAGATTCCACAGCGGATTGCACCCTGGCATATATGAACAATCACCCAAAGTAACCTCACGACGTTCCGTCTCCAAATGATAAGCACTTCGCACAGAGAATTCACCCGAAGCAGTACCTCTCCAAACCATACAATCAGAATGTCCGTACTTACTAATAGGAATCTTCAAAATAATATCCACCTCCTCTTTATTAAAGATAGAAATCAATAAAGCTTCATTCCACCATTTAGTAATCAGATCAATAAGATTACTTATAGATGCATTAAACGGAAGAACTGAAATAGGAGATTGAACCTTATATGTCGTCGGTTGTGGAAGCCATTTATCCCCCCAAATTCGAACAGTCTCACCATTTCCTATCCGCCATAAAATACCCTCCCGAATAAGATCTTGAGCAGAAAAAATACTCCGTCAAGCAAAAGAAGGGTGATTTCCTAACTTAGCCTCCAAAAAAGAATCTCTCGGGAAATATTTGGCTTTTAATATCCTTCCAGCCAAACTTGAAGGATCATTAATTAATCTCCACCACTGTTTAGCAAGCAAAGCTAAATTAAAACACCTTAAATCACGAAAGCCCATGCCTCCTTTGGATTTCGAAAAACCCAACTTCTTCCAACTCATCCAGTGGATCTTCGAATCATTTTCCTTATGCTCCCACCAAAACTTCTGCATCATAGAATTTATTTCCTTACACAAACCCATAGGTAATAAAAAGACGCTCATACTATAGGATGGAATAGCTTGAATCACCACCTTTAAAAGGATCTCCTTTCCCGCCTGTGAAAGAAATTTAGATTTCCAATCATGCAAACGTTTCCACACTCTCTATCCTTAATACTTTTAAAATCCTGTAAACGTGATTTTCCCACAAGAGCTGGAAGCCCCAAATACTTATCATATCTACGAGTACAAGGAACCTTTGAAATATGAAGAATAGAAGATCGATCCTTATGACTAGTATTACGGCTAAAAAAGAGAGAAGTCTTCTCTTTATTTAGCTGTTGACCCGACGCCTTCTCATAACATTCCAAAAGGAGAGTTAAACGCCCCCAATCTCACAAAGTGGCCCTACAAAACAAGAGACTATCATCGGCAAAAAATAGATGATTTAGACCAGGGCCCTTTGGAGAAGAGGGAACTCCAGGCAGCCACCCTGTTTGCTCCGCTTCAAAAAGAAGATTACTCATAGCTTCAGCACAGATTATAAATAAATACGGAGAGAGAGGATCCCCTTGGCGAAGCCCACGAGAAGGATAAAATTTTTCTGATTGTTGCCCATTAATGAGAAGTGAAAACTCCACAGAAGAGATACACTGCATAATCAAATTCCGCCATCTCTAGGCCAAACCCATTCTACACATAACTGCATCTAAGAAACTCCACTCAACCCTGTCATACGCTTTACTCATATCCAATTTAACAGCAACAAAACCTGTTTTTCCCCTTTGATGGGTTTGCATAGAATGCAAGGTTTCGTAAGCCGCCAAAATATTATCTGAAATTAACCTTCCAGGAATAAAAGCGCTTTGATTTGAGGAAATAATAAAAGGAAGTACTTCTTTCAAACGGTTTGCCAAAACCTTTGAAGTTAGTTTGTAAATAACATTACACAAACTAATCGGGCGAAAGTCCTTAACTGACATAGAATTGGTTTTCTTAGGAATTAAACAATATTCGTACTATTAATCTCCCCATCCATATGTCCCAACCGAATAAAATCAGAAATAGCAGAACATACCTCCTTGCCAATAGAAGGCCAGTTTTGTTGATAAAATGCAGCCGAGAAACCATCCGGACCCGGAGCTTTCAAAGGCCCCATTTACTGTAAAGCTATCCCCACCTCTTCAGAGGTACACGGCTGTAAAAGCCTACAATTCATCTCTTCAGAAAATCCTGCTTGGCATTTGAGACAAACAAAACTCCACATTTTCAACACCATTTGACCGGAACACACCTTTAAAATAAGACATAAATGCCTCTTCAACAACCATTTGACCCGAACACATCCCTCCATCCAAATTTTGGATCTTCAAAATCATATTATTCAGTCTTCTGTGGTTAACACAAGCATGGAAAATTTTTGAATTTTTATCCCCATATTTTAACCAATTTTGCTTGCCCTTTGTCTCCATTTAAGATCCTCTAGCTCAATCAAATCATTTATTTCCTCTTGCAAAGATTTTACAAGACCCAAAGACTCCTCATCAGCTTCCTCTTGCAAAACACCCAAAGCATTAGTTTTTTGTGAAATCAAAGCCTCTGTCGGATCAGAATGGGTCTTCCTCCACTGTCGACAGGCAGATTGACTACTCATGAGCTTGCTCTTCACGTTACTCCAAAAATCCCGCCTAGGCATCTTCACCCGCCAAATAGTGCGAACCACTCTAGGAAAATCATCATAAGCTTGCTGATGTGTATTTTAAAGAGTACTCGCAAGCACATGAATCGTTTGCAATATAGTGTGTGCAAGTGCGAGGTCGAATCCACAGGAAAATGGTCAAATATTGGTGTCTTGTTTAATCAACCTCATTTTAACCTAGTTTCAAAGGTTTGAGTATTGATTCAAGAACAAAAGACTAAATAAAAGAGATGGATTGAAATATGCAAATTAAAAGGAACTAAGGCTAATGAATCTACCAAACCAAATCCAACAACTCACACTCTTGGTTTCCACTTGAACACCCAAAGAACATTAAGTTTAGGGTGTCATTCAAGTTTCTCAACCATAAACCCGAGAACCATTAAATGAATCCAACACAAAGACAAATCACAAAGAGTACCAATTTGAAATCAAATCATCCAATGTATCATTCAATCACAATGGATATCATCATTCAAACCGATAAAACAATGTATCCATCGGTTGAAACACATCAGATGTCCTATTTTCACCACTAACCACATTCATTGCAAAAGATAAAGCATTAAATGAATGGAACTTGAACAACAAATATGATATATCATTAAATATGCAAGTGGTACAGCAAGAGTGTGAGTGTCATCAGTGGAAATGTTTCATCCTCAACCTTAGTTGAGGTTACTAGTCTTCCATGACTAAGAACACCACAAGAAAATGAAGAACAACCATGGAAATAAAAGAAAAGCTTTACAAAGAGGAAATGTCTGAGAACAAAAGCTACTGAAATACAGTACAAAATGCACGAAATTAAACCTATCTATTGTTCTCTACTCTCCCTACAAGGAGACATGGCTATGGCTTTTATAGAAGAAAACTAGGGCTAGAAACCCATGTAAAATGACTCCTCTACCCTCCTCTAGGTTTCCTCTCTTGCTAGAGACAACCAAGAACACGAAACCAGCGTGTTCTGCTGCGAAAATCAGAGGGAGAGCTGCTTTTTGTCATGGAGGAGCTTCTGATTGGGTGTTCTGGCGCGCTCTGCAAAAGCAGGATCTGGGAAATTTCGATCGATCGACTTCGAGCAAAGTTTCGATCGATCGACTTTTAAGTTCGATCGATCTACTTTTCAGGACCTCCGAATTTCCAGGCATTTCCTTATGAAATTTGCCGTTCCTCTCTTATTGACCTACAGAAACAGAAAAACACAAAAACTAACCAAAACATCAGAAAATAACAAGGCTAAAGGTCTAACTAGTGCAAATCAAGGGGTCGAAATACACAATATTTAGCACTCATCACTTGCCACCAGACTTCATACTTGAAAGGCCTTTGTCTATCCCGTCTACAGTTCCTCTGGTCTTGCAAATGAACAAGCAGGGGTGCATGATCTGAACATCTTGCTGGCAAAACTTCTATCAAAAGTTGAGGAAACAATAAAGCAAAAGAGCCATTTGCCACCCCTCTATCAAGTCTTTCCTTAGTGAAAGAAGAATCATGTCTTTCATTCGACCAAGTGAAGAGAGATCCAGAATAACCCATATCATGGAGATTGCAAAAATCCAAAGTGCTATGAAAATCCCTCATTTGAGATTGAGGCCGACGAGCCCCCCCCCCCCCCCCCCCCCTCTTTTTTCAGAAGCCACCAACAACTCATTAAAATCACCTACACAAAACCATCCATCATCAGAGAACGTGGAAAGATGACGAAGCAAAGCCCATGACTCCTTGCGCTTGTTCACCTCTGGAAGGCCATAAAATCCAGTAAAAAGCCATGAAGAATTAAGTTCCTCAGAAAAAAACAATAGCATTAATATGATGCCTACTAAAATTTTGGATGGTCACATGAAAATCTTCATACCAAATTAGAGCCAAGCCACCACTCTTACCCTTGCTATCCACCACAAAAACACAATCAAAACCCAATTTAAACTTCAACATTTCTAACCGAGCAGTATGTAACATAGTTTCCATCAAGAACACCATGTTTGGGCGCTTCTCCTTCACCAACCGGCAAAGGTCCCGAACTGTCCGGAGGTTCCCAAGCCCCCGACAGTTCCAACTAAGTATACTCATGGAGATTGGCAGGACTGAATATCAGCCTTTGCCAAAAAATCGACCGGACGGGCAGCAACCCATTTGCCTTGCTTCCTAGAGATCATACTCTCACCCTTAACACCACCAATGTTTTTCATCCCCCTTTTTCCCCCACTGCCTGAACTGGAAATTATAGAGAGGGTATGACGATTACCTGATTGAGACTTTCTTTTCCATTTAGGAATCTTGTCATTTGAAACTCTGGACAGTAGCAGCAAAAATCCCATCGTGACCAATACCTCCAATAGAGTCAGGAAACTTAGAACTGCCTTCTTGACTTGGGCCCAACAATTCCTGACTAATTGGAACAGTAACAAGGCCCGAAGAGCAACCTATTATATCAACATCTTCCCTTGGAACCTCACCATGCAACCCAGTATCCACAATTGATTGATCCTCTTGACACCCATCAGAGACATCCTTTAAAATCAACTTTCCTGAAATATCTCCCCCAATAACATCCAAAGCCGAAGAAAAAGGTTGTGAAACAGGAAATTTCAACGAAGTGGAGGACTCCACCACAGCCATAGTCTTCCTATCTTTCCTTCCGGCAGTCACCGAAGGCGCCTTCAAAGGTGGTTCTTCTGCTCTCTGTGACGAAGGAAAAATTTGGAGCCACTAAACATCATCCTCCTGCAATACACTTCGCACACTTCCTTCTGCCCTCTGATCCATGCCACCCCTCTGTTCATTCTGACTGAAATGACCAACAATATAAATTGAACCAGAGACATCCATAGCTCGTGAACCACGATAGGAAGAGAAAACCCCCCTGTCATTGCTATCCCGGTTATACCCCATTCGTTTGAACAAAGGAGCTGCTCGAAGCCAAGTCCCAAACTGCTCAGACGATCCTTCACCCGGAACAACACGAGGCTTCCTCCCTAAACAACCCCTTGCACTATGACGAATGACGCCACACTGAAAACAGAGTTTTGGCAAACGTTCATATTGAAAAGCTATCCAAGTAGCCTCCCCATTAAGCTTCAGAACACGCCCCCTCACCAAAGGCTTAGAAATATTCAAACAAATCCGGACCCGAAGATACTCACCCCAACCAATACCATCCTCCTCTGTTTCAACCTCTTCTACCAGGCCCATAGGACTACCCAGTTGAAGCCCCCCATAGTTTCAGTAATACAGGCCAACGGCAAATGGAACATACGGACCCAGAAGGATACCATATCAAAATCCATCTTCGCTGGTGCTAAAGAACCATTAAAATCCTGAACCGAAAAAAGACTCCCTTCAAACACCCAAGGCCGGCCCTCCAACACCCGAACCTTATCACAAACATTCACAAACTCAACCAGAAAAAGATTTTCCCCCGAAACCTTAAAAGTAATTCTTCCTATAGAATTCCAAATCTTACCCGGCGACGATTTAAGAACTTCTTTTCCTATAACTCAATCAGCTATCAATCTACCCACAAAACATGAATTACCCCGAGTAGCTAGATCATTTGCCCCTTGAACAGAGACTTCCACTTCCAGACTTTCTTCTTCCAAAAGTGAAATTTTTTTTCCACAGATTTGATAACCCCTCAGCCATCCCTTACACCAAATACAGAAACAATACTCCAACTATTCAAATCCACCCACAAAAACTTCACACTCCTTCTCGATCTTAAGAAAAGACCAGAAAAAAAAAACTTCTCCTCCAGAAAGAAATCGCCTTAGCTAGAGAGAAAACCTAGACACCGTTCACCTTCTCGCCTTACTTTATATTACATTTGTTTAAAACCCTAATTTAGATGTTAGCGGTATAAATATATATAAAATATAAAATAAACTGGAGGAGAAAGAGAGAGAGCGAAAGTGAAAAGAGACGTATTAGTTATATCTTGACTAAATAGTATTATTTTCATTATATTGAACTAATCAAGGAATAAAATAACTATACAAGAAAATAAAATAATGGGTTTATTTCCTTATAATAATATTTCTCTTATTTTGATAATTTGTAATTTTTTTAAACGATAACTTATAGTTTTAATATTGGTATAACTTAATTAAAGTTAAATCCTAATTAACAACTGTTTATAAAATAAGACCCACTTTGTTGGAGTCAAATCCTAATTATGTGGCCCTCGTTTTCCGAATGGTGCATTTTTTATTGGGCTAGAAAAATCGAGAAGGAGCATTTTGATTAGATTTCGCTACATTTGTTTTGAAAAAAAAAAAAAAAATTATTGGTCCCTAGAATTTTATAGTTGTAACAAATAGATTTTTAAGATATCACAAGCATCTTAAAAATCCTTAAGGAAACTGTCTGTTTAAAGTAGTCCTTGTCATCTACCATTTGAAGATAATTGTTAGATGCACATGTGGATCTACGTTATAAACAAATCGCTAATTGATATGTGGTATAGTTAATGACTCGACCTGTTCTTTTTTTTTTTGTTGTTGTTTTTTTAATTTCTTGCTTCCTTTTTTTCGTTGATGCTTGCTCTTCTTTACCTCTAAAACGTCATACTATATATTGAGCATTACAAAAAAGAAGAAAAATATGTAGCCAATTAATACTGTTTGACTCATGCACAAAGATTGCCTCAATAGTCTACTTCCATCCCATTTTGGATGTGAACCAAATAAGTGGACGTGCGACGGACTTTTAATAATCAAATGCATGCATCGATGATAATTGAAATAGCTAGCCACTTTCATGGGTCCTATTTGACGGCTTTTTATTCAGAGTTTAGCTGCCTATTTTCACTGACGAATAATAAATTAATTGACAAAATCAGCCTTCGTTTATCTTTTAATAATGTGAACTTCAAAACATTTCCATCTCCTCATACCATCATTTTCAAACTCCACATTTTTATTCCCATTTTTGGTCAAGTCCAAGCAAGAAATGGAGCCAAACATATATATATATATATATATATATATACATGCACCTCTCAATTATCATATGTCTTCGTCATATCATATGCTCTGTTGGCTTTAATTTTCTTGGCCTCCAGGAATTAATATATATACTTGAGAAATAAAATAATTAAACTTTTATTTTCCAAGTTTTACTTTTATGAACATTACCTTTTGTGCAAAGTAATACTATTTAGTAGAACATTACAATACGACTGAGATGATGTAGTAATAAAAATCAGCATTTATTATTATTGTTATTTTGTTATAAGTGTTGATCCAATAACTGATTTTCACTGTCACATAGCTCACATGATCATCAAGTTGTATATCAATCGTATCTCTTTTTGTAACAGGCATATATAGTAATGATTTTGGTCCTATATATAGGTTTTATTTTTAAATAAGCTATGCTTAAAATAAGGTTTAGATAAAAAAAAAAAAACCACGAGGATGTGACTAAGTTAAGCTTCTAATTAACCCTAATACTAAGAGAGAAAATTCTCTAGGATTTTGATAAAATACCTAAACCTTTGTGATAATCTTTAGAGCAACCATATATCAAGGGTAGCAGCTAATTAACAAGTTATAAGCCACCGTAAAGTAATATTACCAAATGATCAAGACAGAGTTCTATGCTAATAAAATATTTTTAGAAGACTTCTTGAATTAATCTTATTTTTCATAATAATTTCATTTATATTATTATTCTGTTTAATTTCTATGGGTTTGCTTCCTCGATCAAAACACTGAACCAGCTATAGCTAGCTTTATTTCTTAACTTTTATTCCTCTTAAGTCTTAACCATTTGTTTGAATCACCTAACATTATTCCACTGTATTATTTTATTTAATTAGTTATGATATGAAAGATCTTTGATATATATATATATTTCATAGGTATTTTTGCACACAATTGTAAATGGGATGCAATCTCGATGCAACTGGAGTGGAACCTGTGCTTGCACGACATCTTCCTTGCCTCGCCGCTGACCTCGTAACGAACCCTCCAAGTAAATCGAACACTCCTTCTCCGCCGCCCCTTCCTCAGTCACTGCCACCCTGGGCTTGGCCTCGATCGACACCCTTGACTTCGGCAACAGCCCGCACTTCTCCGATAGGTCTTTGAAGAGGTCTTGAGCTCGTGGGTAAATTTACGGTGGATAGGGTGTGATTAGAACGAGTAGCAAAACATGAGTTTTTTATGTTTTTGTTTTTTCCATCAATATCTGGTTTAGGCTTAAAGATCCTGTGTATTCCTCAGAATTTTATTTAGTGTTTTTAACCTACGTGTCAATGTTTTATTGGAGGCTGCAAAACTGGTGTTTAGCGGCTGGTCTAGATTGGAGGTTTACTATATATATATATATAATTAATGTATAGATCAAAATTTCAGGTTTTAAGTGATCATTTTTCTTACATTTTTATATTGATGCAATTTCAATCCTTTTATTCTTAATTTGAACAATTAAATTCTTGAACTTAATTAAACCTATAAAAAAAAAATCAACCCTCTGCTTAACATTTTCTATCAAAATCTAACACTCATGTCATCCATATCTTTTAAATGATAATATATATAAATCCCTTTATCCCCACATGCCCCAAATTTTCAACCACCGTCAGAACTTATAAAAACCAAACAAAAACGATAAGGAAGTTCAATCGTCAATTCAAAAGTATTCAACTCTCTATTAATATAACAAAACTATCCTGTAAGGAAAAAAATTTGTGCACAACACTTCTCATCCTCTAAATGGTTCCTCCTTCCTACTCGAGCAGCTTTTATTTTATCAGTTAATTTACTTGCATTTCCACTAATAAAGTTGATTCTAGACAAAGCAATTGACTTTTAATTTTTGTGAAAAGGTACTCCTCGCCTGCTCAAACTAACACCCTATTTACGATGTCCACCTCAAATTAAAGATTGCATCATGTCCTCTTAAATTACTGTTGGGGATAAATTCCACTCAACCCGATCCAAGGAGGAGATAGACATTTAGCAACTAATTCAGATAAATCAGAGAATTGGGATAAGACTTATGGTCCAATCAAATAAGAAAAATTATTAGATCAGAAGTTTAAGAAGATATCCAATTAGAAGTTTAATAAATGATTAAAGTCCAATTAGAACTCTGACAGCAGTTCTAGATCAACAAGGAGCAGGAGTCCTAATCCAGGTTTGATTCCATCTCTTTGCCTATAAATAGGCTCATACCCCAGGTATAAACGAAGACTCAACTTTATGCATAGAGTATTATTTTCTTATAGAAGCTAATTTAGGCATCGGAGAGGACCCTCGGAAGGGTCCCTTAGTTTTTGTTGTTTTGCAGAATTATTAAGAAGCGTGAAGAATATCAAAGGAACGTGCAGATTCACACCATACCGGAAACTGTACCAAAAGTTTGGCGCCGTCTGTGGGAAACGATTTTTCGTTCCTCATAAAAGAAAAAGAAGATCCAGCATGGTGATGAACACACGTTCCGAAAGCCAGACCAATCGACAGCCCGTGGCCCCACAGGAACCGGTTATTTAGAATAATTTGCAGCCTCCACCGAACCCTCCCCCGGGGGTGGAGATCAAGATCGCATAGCAGCGCTGGAAGCCCAAATTGAATCCTTAACACAGCGGAATGCCGAGTTGCTGCGCAGGAGGCCAGAACAGCCCAATCCCGAGATGAACAGGGATGAGCGTGAGAAAGAAGATCACAACAGCAACATTAATCCTCGGAGGGAGGATGATCGCCAAGGAGATCTGAGCAGAGTTATTGCCGAGCTGGAGAGAAGGTGCACGTACATGGAGATGGAAAGAAAGGACAAAAGCAGATCTGTAATGGTGGATAAGCTCCTAATGGGTACAGACTCACCCTTTACCAGACGGGTAGCAGACTATCGGCTTCCCGATAAGTTTAAGGTACCCCAAATTCTAAGTTATGCAGGAGACAAAGATCCATTGGATCACCTAGAAAATTTTCGAGCTCATCTAGACCTTCACGGGACACCCGATGAAGTAGCACGTCGGGCCTTCCCTCTTACTCTTTCGGGGAATGCCCGAGACTGGTTCAGGAAGTTGCCCCCGAATTCCGTCGATCAGTTCAAGGAGTTGTCTAAAATATTCCTAACCGAATTTCTAGCTTTCCGAGCAAGGAAGAAGCCTTCGGGATATTTGCTATCATTGCACCAGCAAAGCAACGAAAGTCTAAAGGAGTTCATGGCTCGGTTTAACCGAGAGAAGGTAACGGTCGAAGATCCAACCGAGGATATGGTATTTACTGCCATTTATCAAGGAATTTCACTCGAGGAGCCTTTGATGAAGAAGTTGGTCCGGAAGCAACCGAGTACCTTGCAGGGCCTCATGGATAAGATAGAAGAATTCATCAATCAGGAAGAAACGCTGAAGTCTATGGCCATTTCTAGGCCACCCCGAGAGACAGCCCCAGAAAAGAAAAGGAAGGAATTCAGGAAAGCTGATGGGGAAGAGAAGAGGCAGGTAAAGAAATTCAAAGATTACAATTTTACACCTCTCAATGCCGAGATATCAGAAGTCCTTATGGAGATAAAAAGAGATCCAGCGTTCCAGGAACCACAGAAGATACCAGGTAATCCTCCTTACAGGAATGCAGGCAAATATTGTGAGTTTCATAAACAAGCAGGTCATTACACCGAAGGGTGCGTAACCCTAAGGTTGTTAATAGAAGAATTCATAAAGAATGGCAAGATGGTTCGGTTCTTGGGAGAAAAACGGAACCAGCAAGGAAATAACAGGCCTCGGAATCATCAGGAATATCAGCCCCGAGATCAGCAGCCACGGGATTACTATCCCCGAGACCGTCCTCAACTAGGCGAGAGGCATCAAGAGAATGATCCCCGAGATGACATAGAAAGAAGAGAAAACCGAGGAAGCAGAAGCCCTAGGCATAGAGAGCCAAGGCAACAACAGTATCTGCTCTTGATCCCATAAAAAGGACTCTCGGGAATTTCAGGCTTGCTTTTATTTTTTAGCATTTATATTTGCAAAGAACTAGACTTTTATTTTTAATTCAGACTAGACAGAAAATTCCTCAGATTTTGGGAATAAGTATTTTCAGAATAAATGAATAAAGCATTGGAGTGTTCCCGGTCTAGGGACCGGGAACCCGTTGATGTCGCTTATTTTGTAGGTAAAGCCTCTCGGATCAGTCCTAACCGAGAGCAAAAGCTAAGCCTCTCGGATCAGTCCTAGCCGAGTGCAAGAAGAAACTCTCGGATCAGTCCTAGCCAAGAGTCTCGGATCAATCCTAGCCGAGTGCAAGAAGAAACTCTCGGATCAGTCCTAGCCGAGTACAAGAAGAAATCTCTCGGATCAGTCCTAGCAGAGAGTCTCGGATCAGTCCTAGCCGAGTATAAGAAGAAACTTATCGGACCAGTCCTAGCCGAGAAGGAGCCTCTCGGATCAGTCCTAGCCGAGAGCAAGAAAAAACTTCTCGGATCAGTCCTAGCCGAGAAAGAGCCTCTCGGATCAGTCCTAGCCGAGAGCAAGAAGAAACTTCTCATATCAGTCCTAGCCGAGAAGGAGCCTCTCGGATCAATCCTAGCCGAGAGCAAGAAGAAACTTCTCGGACCAGTCCTAGCCGAGAAGGAGCCTCTCGGATCAGTCCTAACCGAGAGCAAGAAAAAACTTCTCGGATTAGTCCTAGCCGAGAAGGAGCCTCTCGGATCAGTCCTAGCCGAGAGCAAGAAAAAACTTCTCGGATCAGTCCTAGCCGAGAAGGAGCCTCTCGGATTAGTCCTAGCCGAGAGCAAGAAAAAACTTCTCGGATCAGTCCTAGCCGAGAAGGAGCCTCTCGGATCAGTCCTAGCCGAGTGCAAGAAGAAACTCTCGGATCAGTCCTAGCCGAGTGCAAGAAGAAACTCTCGGATCAGTCCTAGCCGAGAGTCTCGGATCAGTCCTAGCCGAGTACAAGAAGAAATCTCTCGGATCAGTCCTAGCCGAGAGTCTCGGATCAGTCCTAGCCAAGTATAAGAAGAAACTTCTCGGACCAGTCCTAGCCGAGAAGGAGCATCTCGGATCAATCGTAGCCGAGAGCAAGAAAAAACTTCTCGGATCAGTCCTAGCCGAGAAGGAGCCTCTCGGATCAGTCATAGCCGAGTGCAAGAAGAAACTCTCGGATCAGTCCTAGCCGAGTGCAAGAAGAAACTCTCGGATCAGTCCTAGCCAAGTACAAGAAGAAATCTCTCGGATCAGTCCTAGCCGAGAGTCTCGGATCAGTCCTAGCCGAGTATAAGAAGAAACTTCTCGGACCAGTCCTAGCCGAGAAGGTGCATCTCGGATCAGTCCTAGCCGAGAGCAAGAAAAAACTTCTCGGATCAGTCCTAGCCGAGAAGGAGCCTCTCGGATCAGTCCTAGCCGAGAGCAAGAAGAAACTTCTCGGATCAGTCCTAGCCGAGAGCAAGAAGAAACTTCTCGGACCAGTCCTAGCCGAGAAGGAGCCTCTCGGATCAGTCCTAGCCGAGAGCAAGAAAAAACTTCTCGGATCAGTCCTAGTCGAGAAGGAGCCTCTCGGATCAGTCCTATCCGAGAGCAAGAAAAAACTTCTCGGATCAGTCCTAGCCGAGAAGGAGCCTCTCGGATCAGTCCTAGCCGAGAGCAAGAAAAAACTTCTCGGATCAGTCCTAGCCGAAAAGGAGCCTCTCAGATCAGTCCTAGCCGAGAAGAAGCCTCTCGGATCAGTCCTAGCCGAGAGAGCAAGAAAAAACTTCTCGGATCAGTCCTAGCCGAGAGCAAGAAGAAAAACTCTCGGATCAGTCCTACCCGAGAGTCTCGGATCAGTCCTTGCCGAGAGCAACAAGAAAGCATTCTCGGATCAATCCTTGCCGAGAGAGAGAAATAAAGAGAGCCAGGGGGGTCAGATTTAACCCTCGGGTTTTGCAGGTTTTTCAAGAGACAGGGAGAAAACCCTAAGGAAAAACAAGAAGGAAATTGGGGGTAAGATTTAACCCTCAGGTTTTGCAGGTTAGCAGGTTTTCAGAAGGAGACAAAGCTCGGGTTTTCTTAGACATGGAATTCTCATTATTCAAGCAAGCTTCGGATAAGGGAATTGGGGGCTAACTGTTGGGGATAAATTCCACTCAACCCGATCCAAGGAGGAGATAGACATTTAGCAACTAATTCAGATAAATCAGAGAATTGAGATAAGACTTATGGTCCAATCAAATAAGAAGAATTATTATATCAGAAGTCTAAGAAGATATCCAATTAGAAGTTTAATAAATGATTAAAGTCCAATTAGAACTCTGACAGCAGTTCTAGATCAACAAGGAGCAAGAGTCCTAATCCAGGTTTGATTCCACCTCTTTGCCTATAAATAGGCTCATACCCCAGGTATAAACGAAGACTCAACTTTATGCATAAAGTATTATTTTCTTATAGAAGCTAATTTAGGCATCGGAGAGGACCCCCGGAAGGGTCCCTTAGTTTTTGTTGTTTTGCAGAATTATTAAGAAGCGTGAAGAACATCAAAGGAACGTGCAGATTCACACCATACCGGAAACTGTACCAACAATTACCAAAAATTTGCAATGTACCTTTTTGTTTAGCAAAAAAAAAAAAAAAAATAACTATAAAAGTTTTTCGTTAAGATAAAAATACATCTATAAATTCGGGGAGAAAAAAAAAAAGAACGAAAAACTAAGAGACCGAGAGCCAGAAGCTCTCTTTCTCCTTTCTCTGTCCTAAAACAACTCCAAGCTAGCATGACTGCTGAGGGAACACTCCCTCCTCCTCTCATTTTCCCTTTTTTGTTTTCTTCTCCTCCTCCCTCTCTTTTTCACCTCTTTTGAGGCAAAAACTGCCTCTTCGGAGGTCTTATCATCTCGGTTCAAAATCATTGCCGGCTTCTCCTCAACCGAAGATGGACTAGTCTCAGCCACCTCATGCCACTCATAGCTTTGGATCTACCCCTTTCTTGAAGTTTTTGAATTTGATTTTTTCAAAATCAGATATGTCAACTTCAAGAAGGCCCACCGCCACACGCGCCATTCCACTGTGATACAGGCTCTCTCTGCTTCGTTCAGCCATCGGCCACTTCTCTGTCCGGCCACAACGTGCTTGCAAGTAGATCTTACTCGAGGGTGTGTGCCCCACACGCGCCAACGTTTGGACAACCCTACATTGCGTGTGCTGACTTCCTCTGCTTCCACCAATCTCCTATGGTGGTATGCTTCCATTCGACGAGTGCCTTTCTCGTCTCGACACATTTTGCCTTCCTCTGCCTTGCCTACTGCTAATGATCTACTCTGAGTTTTTTTTGTTGTTTTTGAGTTTTGGTCTCTGTGGAAGACCTTTTGTTATGGGAGTTTTTATATATGCTCTTAACAGTGCCCTATCCCTTTCAACCTCTACAAGGGGATGTTAGTTTCATTACCAAAGCAGTGCCCGCCTCTCAACCCTTTCAAAGGGATTGTTGTTCTAGGTAGGGTGGATGCCACTTTAAAGGGTCATGCTGATGCCCTCCATTGTTTTGATGCTTACTGTTTTAGTGCTTTATCTGCTCAATCTTTGGTTTTGTCCAAGGTAGACAGGACCGGCAAATTTTTTATTCCTTTAGAGTAAAAAACACACCAATTTCCTAACTAGTATTTCATCTTTGGCAATGGTTTTCGATTTGGGTTTATTGTTGGGGAACCCACCCCTCTTGATCTTTGTGTAACCCTACTGCTTCATGAATGTTGTATTTACAAAAAAAAAAAACACAAAACCTGAAAGGGCCACCCCATGGCCAAATGGGAGGTGGCCGAATGGCTAAATAATAATAATAATAAAATAAAATAAAATTGACAATGAGGGTAATCAAGTTCGCTTATAACTGGTTTCTGATTAATACTAAAAACCTAGCAAATTGTGATCAAGAGTTGCTTTGCCAAAAACACAATATACTTTTTTGAAAATCACAATTTAGACCCCGATGAAAACTTAATCCTTATCAATCAAAAGTTATAAATCCTAATATTTTATCAATTATCATAAAATTTTGCCCTATATCTTGTGTTTACTAGCTTTTTGGGTTGTAAAGCTCACCCCTTACCTGTAAACTCGAATTACATGTGGCATTGTTCATCATTATAATTCTTACGGCATACCCTTAATAGTAGCTTTTGACATGTGTATAGCTTGTGTATAGACAATGGATGGCGACGACGTTCCCTGCACATCAATTTCCTTCCTTTGGGCCCTAGATTGTTTTTAATACAGTATTATACAGTGTATTTGAGCCCCTTGCCATTTGTAGTACAAACTAACACGGCAAATATATATATTTGAGGAAGTTTAAATTTCCTTTTATGCTCTTTTTGCCTGGGAATCTATCCGGTGATATTTTCTTTATACTTGGATCATGAAATGTCTTAGTTTGGGGGCATAACATGTATTTTTTGTAAGCATGTGATGTAAGAATTACATATTATGCTTTGTTTGTTTCGACATAAAATATTTTTTACCGTAAAAAAATTTCGACGAAATTATTTATCTAAAAATATTTTTTGATATTTAGCTCGTACGAAAAAATTACTAACGACGTAAAATGAAATCTGACAACCATTTTCAGAATCTGGTGATGTTCGGCTGTCGTCACCAAATTGTCCTAAATCTAGCAAAGTCGATGGATTCCGTAAAAAATCTTCAAATTCTGACCAAACAAGACATTAATATAATAAACTGAGTTAAAAGAAGATTCTTCTTCCTCATTGTAAACGAAAGCTTTGTCCTTGGTTTGCCGCGGAACGTTCTACTTTTATTTATTTCTATAATTTGTTTCCCAGAAACATCATAGAAAGCTACATAATTATGCAAGTTGGGGTATCTTAGAACCATGACTTCTAGAAAAACGTGACTTTCTATCATGCCCCCCGCGATCGAACACCACAGAAACCACATGCTGACATGAATTGTAAAAGCCAAAGCTGTCGCAATTAAGTTGATGAAGATTCTGGAATCAAAACCTTTTTCAATGCAACCCTACTAATATTCATCCTTCTAGATCGTACATAGATTAACCAGTAATCAATTGGCATTTTGGAAAAACGATGCCGTAAATGAACCTTTCTAGACTCTCTAGTTGATCATCGGTAGTTTGAATTGCGATTTGTGGACAAAAAGTAAGATTTTAAATCAAATGGTAATATATTCATAAATGGAAAACCGAGTTCTTTCTAAATTAAGCCCGGTAGGCCTTCATCCGTTCAAAACTGGAAAAAAAAAACCTGGCGAAAATTCATTCAAAAGACAAAAAATTGGTAGTTTCATATAGGATTGTTAATTTTGATACAACCCGCAAATTCAGCACGAACAAGACACGAAATTACAGGATTATGGTTTAGGCTAAACGAGTTGGCGGGTTGACCCGTTTACTGACACAATTATAAACGATTTGGCAAGTCAATCCACGAGTTGACCCACCAACCCGTTTACGCCTTGTTTAGATATCGGGTCACCGCCAACCCGTTTACGACTCATCAACCTGTTGATAATTCGTCAAACCGTTCATGACCCGTTTAGCGAAACGGTTTGACCTGCGCAATCCATTTAGTTAATCGTGTCGAATTTGGGTTGGCCTAAACAGATTAGCGGGTTAACCAAGTCAACCCAAACCCAAATTGCCAGCCCTAATTTCATAGTTAGGTCACAAGTCCAATAAAGATCCCACATCATTTTCAAGGCATTAACAAAACACCATAAATAAAAGAAAAAAATTTGAAGTTCAAAGAAAAAGAAAGTTACATGCTGGATATTGACATGATAAAATGGTATAAGCTATGACCACTAGGGATGTAAATAAACCAATTCGTTCGATAACAAGCTCGATACTTGCTTGGTTTAGCCAGATCTAAACTCGAGCTCGATACTGTAGAGACTTGCTTATTATTGTAAAAACCCGCTTGATTAGTGAGTGATATATACCCGACTCGCTCGACAAAACTCGATAAAGACTCGTGAGCTCAGCTCGTTTAAAGTGTTATTAAGGATAATACAACCCCCGTTACCCAAGATACAACCTCCATTACCCAGGATACAGAATAAAACCCCCATTACCCAGGATTTGAGCCGCACTATTGTTGTTTCAAAAACCGTGCTGGAGTCAGAATACAACCCCCATTACCCAAGATTTGAGCCGCACAGTTGGCCTGCTAAAACCAATATGAGCTACGCGTCCGCTTACTGTTTCAACTTTCAGCACTCTAAAATGCATCAGGACCGCAACTTAACATCACTTGTTAACTTGGCAGAACCGTATCATGGTTGATTAGGAGCCTCCCCCTTATGCTCTTTTAAAGTTGATTTTGATGGGGTTATTCGTCATACTTTTGTAGTTCTTTTTAAATCGGATAAAATTGGATAAAATCGTCCTACTTTAGCTAAAATAATGTAGAGGTATAATTAATTAATTGAAATTTTCAGTAACAAACTATTTTACCGCCTGTTATCATAAAACCTGATGATAGTCGATTATTTAATTTGATTTGTTTTGTACGGACAAATTAATTAAGTTTTGCCGTGAAGGATGGGCCGTGGGCCGTGGGCCTAGTCAAAGTCAAGTCGTCTTTTGCAGAAAAAGACCCTAGGACCCCCCTTAGGCATCTGTGCGATTAAGATTTTATCTAATTTTTTAATAGAATGTGTATATCGCTAAATAGGCAAAACTAATTGTGTCCTCTTTCTCTTCTTTCTTTTTTTATTTTTATTTTCATTCGATCATCTTAACACATAAAAACAAACAAAAGTGCAACAAATAATCCTCATGACACAAACAAAAGGACATTTGATCGCTTTTCTTTTTTTGCTTGTTTACGAAGTTCTCCCATAGTCTTAATCATCACCCTCATTTCCTATGCAAGCTTGCTGTCATGTTCACAAATATTTGGTTCAAACCATTCAAAATACTTGCAATGTGGGTTTTTGCCGTATTGAGCTCATCCAAAGTACCGTCGTCTCGGATTTTTCTCCGTCCATGAAGTCCTTAGATATGTTCTCATACCATAATAGCATTCTCGCGACTCTTCACTGTCATTTCTCGAGGATGACCAATTCGACGACATCTAAATCAACAGACAAATGATTTCAAATTAACAAATAAAGAATGTGATTCCCGTAGAATGTATATATGTCTAAATAACCCAAAATTAACGGTTTGCATTTCATACGATGAAACAATAAGCTGATGTTATACTACACACGAGCCAGCAGAATCAAAAATGCATGAGAAATTAAATTATCAAGAACATTCATGAAAAGTAAAAACAAATACATGAGTAAATCTCAACCAATTTCCTTTGTTTGAGTGGACTACTATACACTACGTGAAAGTTATTGATTGACATTGCCTTCGCTTATGCTTACATTGTTTCCTTTTCCATGGGCGATTCGGAGTAGATTCCTTAGAATCATCCTCTTCCCACGTCACTTTTCCCCTTCCCACAATTCTACCGTCACAACCATTCTCTCACCCATTCATTAAAGTCACAATTCACGTCACCACACCCATCTTCTTGGTGATTTTGTGAGTGTCGGCTTCCGAATTTAAATCAGATGAAGATATGAATATAAAATTATATAAGTTAATTTAACCTGGTTCATTAATTTGTTTAAATGTATTAAATTTTTTAATCTTAATTTGTTGATTTTGTATTAGATTTGTTGGTCGTATAACAAATTATCAGTCCAAAATGTCGTCTATTGTTTTAAGTGGTGTCAAAGCATAAGTATAAAACTATATGTCAAACATAATTAAACTGACCCATCTCATATAAGATGCATACAAAAACGAAACCTGAACTTAAAAGTATTTCAAATACTTTTGAAATGCTATTATGTTTGGGTTACATCATTTCTAGTGATGCAAGAAGTTCTTTTTATGTCACTTTAAAATTATTGTAGCTTTTAAAATCACAATTTAATTTGTGATAGATCACTATTAAATTTTGAATCAATAATAATTTTTAAAAATTCGCATAATTTTTTAAGAGACACAAATAAGCCTTATAGTGTTCAACAAATTTGTTGAGCACCCTAGCATTGTAACTTAACAATGCATTAAAGAAAAACTTAAATAAAAAAAAATTATATAATTAGCTTTCTTTCTTAAGAACCGTGAAGCAAATAATTAAAATAAAGAGTTGGACGTAGGTATTTTAAAAAAATGAATAGTTAAAATAATAATAATTAAAATATATATAATATTTAAAAATAAAAAATAAAAAATTACTGCCACGAAGGCAAGTATGAAAGGAATGATCTATACACAAATGCACTTATGCACGTATAAGCAAATAGAGTAAAGACAAAGGCTGTGTTTGGCAATGAAATGCCATGCCACGGTAGTAGACAGCCATTTTTTTTTATCTCTTTTTTATTTTTATTTTTATTTTTTATTTTTTACTTTTTACATTTTTAAAAAACAATCAATAACAGTATATATATATATTTACATTTTTTATTATATCAATAAATTTTTTATTATTATTCGAATAAAAATTTTACAAAAATATAATTTTTTTTTTACTTTTCTATACAAAACTTTTTACATTATATTACATTTTTCACTTTTTATTGACTCCAAAAAATAATAACCCACTATCCCTTTTTAATGACTCTAAAAAATACACTATCCGGCAAGTCACTTGCCAAACTTACCCATAAGTACTGAACCATGATCGATAAAAAGTCGTTGTCACATCTACAAATTCAAAATCATTGGCGTATATTTTTTACTTTGGGAAATGCTGGTGTTCCCACCAGCATCCCACCCCCATCCGACTACACCTTAAATGATTTTTTTTTTTTTGGGAAATGCTAGTGTTCCCACTAGCATCCCACCCTATCCCACCACCCCTAAGTGCAAAAATCTGAAAATGAATTTATTAAATAAATAAAAACCAATTACTTAGGATTGGTGGGACGGGGGTGGGATGCTGGTGGGAGCACTAGCATTTTCCTTTTTTTTTTTTTTTTCATTTAATAATTTCATTTTCAGTTTTTTCACTTAGGGTGCGGGGATGCCGGTGGGAACACTAGCATTTTCCTTCTCTCTTTTTTTTTCTTTTTTTTTCTCTTTTTTTTTCATTTAATAATTTCATTTTCAGTTTTTTCACTTAGGGTGTGGGGATGCTGGTGGGAACACCCGTATTTCCCTTTTTACTTTTTCAATTACACGAAACAACATTAGCTAATGCCTCCTGCAGACCTGCACAACGGTTGCTCAAGAAATAAGAAACATAGAGTGAGTCCACACGTGGAGTTCATGCGGTGGAACCCACGATGTGAGCCTCAACCACGTCTCTTGTCTCAACAGCTTTACCTACCTATACAACGGAGTCTTCCCTAATGACATATACATCTCCAAATCATCGGGAGAAAAATGGCGGAAAAACAAAAAAATCGCCATGTAAGTTTCTACGCTCTGAACCGCAAACGCCGCCGATGAGTCGAGGACGACGAAGAGGAAGGGCTACTTACTGAGTCCGTCGTCCCAAAGAACAAATCCGATAGGTGATTCCCCACATCTTCAGGGGCAAATCTGACATATAACCCCACGTTCCTCTCTCCTCCAACGGTAAGCCTATGCTTCTCGTAAAATTCCCTGTAAACCGTTACAACCTTTCTCGCTATGGACACCTTGATTTCGTCTCGGAGTTTCGGGTCCGATACGATGACTGAACTCTGCTTCCGACACGCTTCCTCGAAGCCCAAATTGAATTTTCTGAATATCTCCTTCGCTTCCGCCGGCGAAATCACTGCCGATGAATTCTGCGGCAGTGACGCCACCACTTTGCCCCACCCCAACCGCTCGTAATTCGTGGCGAACTGTCTCACTTTCGCTTCGTGCCTCGTGATCCATTCCTCTCCGAGATGGTACTGAAGGTTCGACGTACGAACCTTGGAGACCACGTGTTGAAGATTGTTGGTTAGGAATATGTATGAGAGCGGTCCGTCTTTGTAATGCTCGGCGTTGCGGTCAAGCTTACACAGAAGCACGAGGATTAGCCAAGCCATGCGCATGGAAATCGCTGGTGCCTGAGAGTCATCGGACTGTGGAATATCGAAGTAAGATTCCGGCAGCGACGATCTCTGCGGCGGAGGGCACTCGGCGAAAATATCTTCGAGGACGTTGCTGTAGTCGGCGAGCATCGAGAGGTAGTTCATCGCGTCGAGCGTCAGTGGGTGAACCCCGCCGCCGCGGACAAGCGACTTGGAGTACGAGTTCTTCTGGATCGTTGACTCGAAGTCCGATACCATTGTGCGCACTGACTCGGTGATCCCGATCAGCGATGTGAGGGCTTGGGATCGGACTGTGGCGGTGGATTCGAGCGCGAAGGTGGACTCGATCTCGGGCCAGTTCTCAGAAATGGCGGTGTACATGTCGAGCACGCGGAAGATTTTCTCGGGAGATTTCGGAGATTTGCTTTTGGCAACGACTTCGGGGAATCCGAACAGAAGAGTAGCGCCTTCTTTGGAGATCTCGGCAAAGCAAGACTCTCTGATAGAGTCGGAGGCAGCGAAGACGTGGTCGCAGAGAACTCTCTCCCCATGTAAGAGCGTTTTCAAGGAGATCTTCACTGCGCTCAACCAGCTCCTGATCTTCAGGTCCAGAACTTCCCAGTCCATCTTGTTAATATGAGAGGAACTCAGTTTCTCCACGCCTAGTCGGTAAATGCCTTCGTCGACTATAGATTTTCTGATGATTTTGTATATACTCAAGCACTCTTTGGCGTAGCCGGAGGAGATCATGCATTCGGCTATGGACCTCAAGTCCGCCATGGCAATGGAAGATGCCTCCTCGACCTCGTCGTTGGCATCACCGGCGGTCCGCACATCTTCGTCGTCCTCATAATCGGACGTGCTTGATCTCGTGGAGGCGCGTGAGGATCTGGCAGCGACGGACTCGGGGTCCAGGTGGGCCCGGTTCATGGAGAGGATTTGGTAGAACTCCTTCTGGAGCCTCTTCATGGCGATCTGCATGAGGTTCTGGGCGCGGACGAGCTTCTCGGACGTGGAGTTCTCTGAGACCAAGGCGTGCATGGCCTTCTGGAGGGCGTTCACGCAATTGATGAACTCCATGGCCTCTTGTTTGCTCTCGTAGAAGAGGGACGTGACTTTGGCGTACGTGGAGCTCTCCGGGTCCCATTTCTTGACCAAGGCCGCGGCGGCCTCGATACTCTGGTCGATCATGAAGTCCGGGAAGATGCGCCGAGGGGTTGAGACGGAGGGTCCTGCAGGTGAGGAGTGGCGAGAGACGGAAAACGACGGCGTTCTGGAGTGAAAGCATATCCTCCTCATTCCCTTTCTCGGCAATGGGAAGCTTTTAGAAGAAGCTCGAGCTGTTTGATTTTGGGCTTGTTGCTTTTGATGGGTGGTGATAAATACACGCAAAGCTCCGTTTGTTTCCAGGAAAAGATTAGGCTGGATGGGTGAAGTGGGAAACAGAGCTTCTTCGGCCCGATTGTTTGGCACTCTTAAATGCATATGAGCTACGCGTCCGCTTACTGTTTCAACTTTTAGCACTCTTAAATGCATCAGGACCACAACTTAACATCACTGGTTAACTTGGCAGAACCTATCATGGCCGATTGGGAGTCTTCCCCTTATGCTCTTTTAAAGTTAATTTTGATGCAGTCATTCGTCGTACTTTTGCACTTACTGCAGCAGTTTGCACTTACTGGCTTACTGCAGCAGTTCTTTGAGATTACTTTGAAAAATTCTTGGCAGGCAATACTTTGCAATTATCGCCTATGAATGCCTTGATGGGAAAGTTCATGCCACACTTTTGGCCTCTAGATAGCGGTCTCTTTCGGCTGCTCACCAACGATCATTGAAGGAGATTCTCTCCTTTCTATTCTGGCTCTAAATAAATGATCCTTTCTTTTTTTCACATTGAATCTCTGCACTAATTATTTTTAACTTTTTAGTTCAATTGCATTTTATAAAAGTTTGGAGTGTTCTTAAAATTTTAAAATGTGCTAATATTGATGCACACGTTGTTGCTGAATGGGTCCTTCTCACTCTGTATTTGAAAGCATTCCCATTTTTTTCACCTTTCTATCTCCTCTATCATGTTAAGGAACGGAAGTGATCCTCCTTTGTAATTTTTTCCTTTCTCCCTTTTTTTCATGTTTGAATAATAATTTTAAAAAATAAAAACATATACCCCTGCATTAAAACTCTAAACTAACTAATATGATACACATACACTGCAGCACAAAGGAATTTGTTGTAAATCTCAAAATAAATCCACACTTAATCCAATAGTTCTTCATTCCACAAATATTTTTATGAAATTTCAATGATTTGATTTAATAACAGCTAATTATATTTTTAATAATGAACGATAAAATTATTATAAAAATTTAAAACATCTTGATTCGTCAAGCAATAAATTCCGATTTAGCTCAAAAATCAAGTTGTTGAAAAGAAAGATGGTTTTTTAATTCTTTAATCTATTTAGTGTCATCCATTAAATGTCACTAAGTGAGGGGAAAAAAGGGGGTAAATCAATATTCATAAAAAAAAAAATAAAGGAGGGGGGTGGGGATAAATCAACTTTTGTCAATGTGTTTTGAAGTTTTAACAAATAGCTCATTAAATTTTAAAAATTTATTAATTACTCTCCCGGGTAAGCAAAAAATAACAAATTAATTCAAATCATTAAAAAAGTTGACATAATCTGTTAATGTATCAAGTCAGCACGAATCAGGCCGGCCAAAATAAGTGGCCAAACTACCCCATGGTCATTGGGGTGGATTGGCCATTTTTCTTTCTTTCTTTTTGGTTATTTGAGGGTGACCGAATCACCTCCATAACTATTAACCAATAGGGGTGGTTCGACTACCCCCATCTATGCTTAGAGAGGTGGTCAAACTACCTTCAAGGCCATGAGGGTGGTTCAACCACCTTCATTTAACACATTAACAGATTATGTCAACTTTCTTAATGATATGAACTAATTTGCTTATCTCAAAAATTGATTAATAACTTTGTAAAATCTATGGAGTTATTTGTTAAAATCCCAAACCACAAAGACCAAAAATACGTTTATCCAAAAAAGTGAAAATATGAACTAATGTACAAAAGTTAATACTTCCATCCCTCAAACCCCACCAAATGAGACGACGAGAGTATTTTCACTGATACATGAGTGATGCAAAAAGTTATTTTTATGTCACTTTAAAAATAATGTAGCTTTTAAAATTAAAACTTGATTTGTAATAAATCATTATTAGATTTTGACCCAATAATAATTTTTAAAAGTCACATAATTTTGGAGAGATTAAAAAAAGACTTATATTGTTCAACAAAATTGTTGAGCATGGACATGGTAACATTGCAACTTAACAATCCATTAAAGAAAAACTTCATAAAAAAAAATCATATAATTAGCCTTCTTCCTTGAGAACCGTGAAGCAAATAATTAAAATAAAGAGTTGGATGTAGATATTTTTAAAAATTGAATAATTAAAATAATAATAATTAAAATATAAATGATTTTTTTTTAAAAAAAAAAATTTTACTGCCACGAAGGCGAGTATGAAAGGAATGATCTATACGAAAATGTGCGTATAAGCAAATAAAGTAAAGATAAAGGCTGTGTTTGGCAATGAACATGCCATGCCATCGTAGTGGGCAGCCACTTTTTATCTTCTTCTTAAAATTTTTTTACATTTTTCAATAACAATGAACATTAAAATATTTTTATTTTTTCACTTTTATATCACATCAATAATTTTTTATTATTATTCAAATAAAAAATTTATTAAAACACAAATTTTTTTTACTTTTCTATACAATTTTTTTACTTTATACCACATCTATTACTTTTTACTAAATTTAAAAAATAACAAACCACTATTCTACGACCCCTGCCAAACATACCAAAAGGGATCCGGCTTCCATGCAGTAGTAAAAACTACCACATGGATGCTGTGAAAATTCTTGCGGCCCATATTTAACCATGTGTCCTACAACATGCTCACTTCCCTAGGTCTCTCACCGCAATCCGCCTACAATTTAAAAGCTTTACTCTTGTAGTTAATTAGCATTTGTTTCCCAAGAAGTCCCTACAACACAAAGAAGGTACGTAAATAATACTAGAAAATATTAAACGACAATTTGTTTCTTATTTAGTCACTCAATAATATCTTTATGCTTCTTCATGAAACTCGCATATAGGGGTAGAAATGAGCTGATCTACTCGTGAGTTTATTTGAAATTGGCTCGAATAAATTCGATTTATGCTCGAATTGATTATTAAATGAGCTACTCATGAATACAAAATTAGGCTTGATGATTAAACAATGCAAATTCGTATAAATTCGACTCAATTAAAGCTCGTGAACCCACTCGTATAAGAATCAACTCATTTATTAGGTTCGACTCGTATGTATGTGTGAGTATATATATATATATATATTAATTTATTAGTATATAACATTTTTATAATATAGTATATATATTAATAAAAAAAAAATACTATATGTAAGCATAAATTAAGTAACAAATAATAATGGTCATTGATCAGTATATATTAATTGGTTATATGTATATAAAATAGTAAAAGTGAATAATATCAATATGCTTAATTGTTAGTCATATGATATAATGACAATCCAGATACTTAATCATATTATTCATATAATATACTATGATTATAGGACTATATAATCATATAATAATATAACATTGTGGCGTATGACATGTAATCACTTTATTATATGTTATAAGTATTATCATAGGATATTTAATAATCATTACATCATTTTTTATTTTTATTTTTTGTAAGTTATATAGCTTATTTAACATACAATATAAATATATATTGTTTGTATGTTATATAATGTAATATTAATTTTTAAATGAGCTCATCCCTCTTTTTTTGTATATTAAATAAATTATATAACTTACAACAAATTCGGCCGAGCTGAGCTTCATTTTTAAAACTCAGCTTGAGCTCATTTAACCGACTTGAGCTTAATTTTTAAAACTCGTCATGAACTTGAATATTACGAACTCAAGCTCGGCTTGGGCTCGTGATAAATGAGCTTAAGCTCAGCTTGAGTTCATAATAAATTTAAATGAACCAAACTTACACATATACTACTCACTCAATCTCGATTTATTTACAACTCTACTCGCATGGATGGCAGGGGTGGGGATTACAGTACTTTGACAGCCAAATAAGCAATAAAGGATTTGGTTTACATGTTTTAGTTTAAATAACAGCAAATCTGCTGTAGTTTAAACCAACAGCCAAGATTGAAAGTCTCTTTAAAACCTAAAAAAGTTACCACTCTTACCGGTCACCCTTCTTTTCTACTGGCTCAAGCCGCTCAACGTCCTCTCTCTTCATTTTTTCTCCTCTAAACTGCTTTTTCTCTCTCTCAACTGGAAGAGAAAGACTGAAAGAGAAACACGTACAATATCCTAGATTGATTTCTAATTTTGTTTTTAGAAACTGTTTTCGAGAACAAAAACAGAAAATCATTTTCTGTTGTTTTTTGGTTAAAAAAGTGTTTGGCAAATTGTTTTTGAAAATAAAAAATAATGGTTAAAGTATTTGGACAATTGTTTTCAAAAAAATTTCTAGCTTCTTTTAAAAAAAAAAAAAAAAAAAAGACTATAAGCTATAAAAGTAAGTCTGACTCAATAGACCAATATATAAAATAAAACAAGGAAAAAAAATCAACTCTATAAACATCATGAACACATATTCATTCACAACTTTAGTTTGACAAAAAAAAAAAAAAAAAAATTGACGTGGATACATCTATAAAACAAAAATGTAGATTCAGATTAAACAAAATTAAACTTGCTTGGACAAATCTCAACAAAAAATCCTCAAAATTAAATTTTATAGGAGTTATAAAGAGCCACAAGAGCCACCAATTTTCATCAAAACCGAAGGAAGTCATCCAAATAGAAGATAGATTTTGCAGCTAGGTTATTAAGAATAACCGTTCCCAGTTTTTTTTTTTTTTTCCTAAACAGCCCAACCTCTCTTTGAGGCATTCTGTCAAACACCTTAGCCTCAAGATCCTCTCCTCTCTTTTCTGTCTTAATCTTATTTTCTAATATGGCCAGCGCCATTTCAGTTCCCTCACCGTTGCCGTTTTCCCTTTCAAAAAAAAAGAAATTGCCGGTCCTTCTCTTTGTTCTTCTGTCCTTCTCTTTATTCTTCCAGAAAACTCTCCCTCTCCCTCTCCCTCTCACCGAATCTGTCATCTTCTCTTCCTTCTTCTTCTTTTTTTTTTTTTTTGTTTTTATTTTTCATAGTACTAACAACAAGAAGAAATCCTGTCCTCTTCTTCCTATGGGAGAGAATAGGAGAATGAAATAAAGAAAGAACGCGGGAAGGGAAGCACTGTGCTTGTTACTGTGCATTTAAACTGAAAGCGCATTTAGCTTGTTTTCGTTACTGTAGATAAAACATGTTTTCGGAAACAGGTTGAAATTGTTCTCAGATTTCGTGTTTCACTTGTTTTTGTTTTCACCCATTTTGTGTTTTCTAAAACAGGTACCCAAACGCAAGGCTACAGTGTCAAAACCAGTTTTGCTGTTTTGGAAACAAAAAATCTGTTTCCAAAACAGCAACCAAACAGGGAAGCTCCTCTTGAAAATTCTCAACATCATCAAAGTCCACGGATTGTGCTTTAACAGGGAGCTCCTCTCCTCAATTCTCTACAGATTTTTTTTTTCCTTTCTAAAATTTGCTCAAAGGTCTTTACCACCATGAATCGGCTGCTCAATCTACGATTTTACAAGATTCGGTGCTTCTCTCCTTCGCCTACACTTCCATGGCTGTTTTGTCCATTTAAATTCTTCTTTGTCTCTATCTACCGAGTTGTAGTTTGCAATTTAGAGTTCATACTCCCTTATGGGAAATGGGTGCCTTTTGTTGTAAAGAGGGAGAGGCAAACAATCTTCACAACAGAAGACTCCACCAAAAGGAAAATGGTGACCGGCAAAACCTTCAAAGTTTGGAAAGTAACCAACTTTTACTATATTTAGAATAGACTTTTAATCTTGGCCGTCGGTTTAAAGTACAGCAGATATGCTGTTATTTAAACGACAGCATGAGCCATCCCAAAGTAGCGAACGACTATCGATAAAAAGTCGCTGTCACATCTACAGATTCAAAATCACTGGCGTATATTTTTTACTTTTTCAATTACACGAAACAACTTTACCTACCTATACAACGAAGACTTCCCTAATGACATATACACCTCCAAATCATAGGGAGAAAAATGGCGGAAAAAAATAAAATAAAAAAATCGTCATGTAAGTTTCTACGCTCTGATTCTGAACTGCAAACGCCGCCGATGAGTCGAGGACGACGAAGAGGAAGGGCTACTACTTACCGAGTCGGTCGTCCCTAAGAACAAGTCCGATAGGTGATTCCCCACATCTTCAGGGGCAAATCTGACATATAACCCTACGTTCCTCTCTCCTCCAACGGTAAGCCTATGCTTCTCGTAAAATTCCCTGTAAACCGTCACAACCTTTCTCGCTATGGACACCTTGATTTCGTCTCGGAGTTTCGGGTCCGATACGATGACTGAACTCTGCTGCCGACACACTTCCTCGAAGCTCAAATTGAATTTTCTGAATATCTCCTTCGCTTCCGCCGGCGAAATCACGGCCGATGGATTCTGCGGCAGTGACGCCACCACCTTGCCCCACGCCAACCTCTCGTAATTCGTGGCGAACTGTCTCGCTTTCGCTTCGTGCCTCGTGATCCATTCCTCTCCCAGAAGGTACTGAAGGTTCGACGTACGGACCTTGGAGACCACGTGTTGAAGATTGTTGGTTAGGAATATGTATGAGAGCGATACGTCTTTGTAATGCTCGGCGTTGCGGTCAAGCTTACACAGAAGCACGAGGATTAGCCAAGCCATGCGCATGGAAATCGCTGGTGCCTGAGAGTCATCGGACTGTGGAATATCGAAGTAAGATTCCGGCAGCGACGATCTCTGCGGCGGAGGGCACTCGGCGAAAATATCTTCGAGGACGTTGCTGTAATCGGCGAGCATCGAGAGGTAGTTCATCGCGTCAAGCGTCAGTGGGTGAACCCCGCCGCCGCGGACGAGCGACTTGGAGTACGAGTTCTTCTGGATCGTTGACTCGAAGTCCGATACCATTGCGCGCACTGACTCGGTGATCCCGATAAGCGATGTGAGGGCTTGGGATCGGATTGTGGCGGTGGATTCGAGCGCGAAGATGGACTCGATCTCGGGCCAGTTCTCGGAAATGGCGGTGTACATGTCGAGCACGCGGAAGATTTTCTCGGGAGATTTCGGAGATTTGCTTTTGGCAACGACTTCGGGGAATCCGAACAGAAGAGTAGCGCCTTCTTTGGAGATCTCGGCAAAGCAAGACTCTCTGATAGAGTCGGAGGCAGCGAAGACGTGGTCGCAGAGAATTCTCTCCCCATGTAAGAGCGTTTTCAAGGAGATCTTCACTGCGCTCAACCAGCTCCTGATCTTCAGGTCCAGAACTTCCCAGTCCATCTTGTTAATATGAGAGGAACTCAGTTTCTCCACGCCTAGTCGGTAAATGCCTTCGTCGACTATAGATTTTCTGATGATTTTGTATATACTCAAGCACTCTTTGGCGTAGCCGGAGGAGATCATGCATTCGGCTATGGACCTCAAGTCCGCCATGGCAATGGAAGATGCCTCCTCGACCTCGTCGATGGCATCACCGGCGGTCCGCACATCTTCGTCGTCCTCATAATCGGACGTGCTTGATCTCGTGGAGGCGCGTGAGGATCGGGCAGAGACGGACTCGGGGTCCAGGTGGGCCCGGTTCATGGAGAGGATTTGGTAGAACTCCTTCTGGAGCCTCTTCATGGCGATCTGCATGAGGTTCTGGGCGCGGACGAGCTTCTCGGACGTGGAGTTCTCTGAGACCAAGGCGTGCATGGCCTTCTGGAGGGCGTTCACGCACTTGATGAACTCCATGGCCTCTTGTTTGCTCTCGTAGAAGAGGGACGTGACTTTGGCGTACGTGGAGCTCTCCGGGTCCCATTTCGTGACCAAGGCCGCGGCGGCCTCGATACTCTGGTCGATCATGAAGTCCGGGAAGATGCGCTGAGGGGTTGAGTCGGAGGGTCCTGCAGGTGAGGAGTTGCGAGAGACGGAAAACGACGGCGTTCTGGCGTGAAAGAATATGCTCCTCATTCCTTTTCTCGGCATTTTGAAGCTTTTAGAAGAATCTCTGTTTGATTTTGGGCTCGTTGCTTTTGCCGGGTGGTGATAAATACACGCAAAGCTCCGTTTGTTTCTCAGGAAAAGATTTGGCTGGATGGGTGAAAGGGAAACAGAGCTAAGCGTTTCAGTTTCAGATGGCGATATTCTTCGGCCGGATTGTTTGGGCGTTTCCAGATTTGGACTGCGTGGGGGTTTATATATATAGACGAATGAAGAACGCCGTCGCCAAATGAAATAAAAGTGAAAAAGGAAAAAAGCACATGGAGATTGACTTTTTATCGTTCAAGAATTGTGAGTCGCATACACCCACGTAAGCCGACTCGTACGCGTTCCACGCGTCAGACTCGAAGCTTGGTTCCGTGCGTCTCAGATAAACAAAAAAAAAAAAAAGGATAAAATAATTATACTAAAGGAAAATTAAAGGAAGCTGCAAATAAAATAAACTGAGACAACTTCGTCCTCCGAGAACTTTGATATTTTAATTTTCTAATCACCCGGCGTCAGCACTTATACAATCAAATGGGAACGTCATGCTTTTATTTTATTTTTCTATATAATATTCCTTCTCCGGGTTGACCATATTTAGAGTCTCCGCGCTTTCGTTGAAAAGAAGCCAATCGATCGCAAGTTTTTAATCCTACTTATGGGCGTACGTAAGCGTACATATCATGGAAAGGCTATCAAAGAATCTGCTAAAATCAGACAATCAGGGATGACGCAAACACAAATATTTTTAGCTTCAAGTGAGTCTAAATCACGATCAACTTGCTTGTTTCCCAAGTTTCATTTGAGCTTCAAGCGAGTCTAAGAGTATGTTTAAGTTTATGATTTGAAAATAGTGATTTTAAAAATGTAGTTAAGTGTTTGATAAAATTGTAATTTTTTAAAATATAATTTTCAGACGGTTTATTTTTTGAGATTTGGTTTAAAACCCTAATTTAGATGTTAGCGGTATAAATATATATAAAATATAAAATAAAATGGAGGAGGAGAAAGACAGAGAGCGGAAGTGAAAAGAGACGTATTAGTTATATCATGACTAAATTGTATTGTTTTCATTATATTGAACTAATCAAGGAATAAAATAACTATACAAGAAAATAAAATAATGGGTTTATTTCCTTATAATAATATTTCTCTTATTTTGATAATTTGTAATTTTTTTAAACGATAACTTATAGTTTTAATATTGGTATAACTTAATTAAAGTCAAATCCTAATTAACAATTGTTTAATTTATAAAATAAGACCCACTTTGTTGGCATGTAAGCATACCCATCGCACTCTAATTTATAATTAGACTGATATGATAATATTGATCTATATATATATATTTTTAAAACGGCTGATGAAATAAGATAGAGTGAGTGAAGGTGTACTCTATGTATGTTACTCCAGAAAGCAGAATACATGTCTTGCTCCACATGGTTATCTTTTTTTTTTTTTTTTTGAACGGAATAGCACGTGCTACTCATAGATCAAAGCCCAAAGGGCATACATGATGAGAAATGAGGGACAAACCCCTCACACTCTAAGCCAGAAGAATCTGGCTTAAAAACAGCTGTCTAGCAGAATCACAAATTTCACTAGAATTACAATAAATCCCCTAACTAAAAAAATTCTAGTAAAACTTGAGCCACACAAAGGCAAACTGTACATAGAAACAAGGGAAAATACAACACAAAGGCAGAAAACCCTAAATAAGTCGCCGGCAGTGGAAAAGGGGGCTGATTCGCCGGAGTGACACGCGCCGCATCCGCACGCACCCGGCCGAATATCCGACGCCGGATACCCCAGACGCCGCCAAGCACGGCCAGAAAGTGCGGAGCGTGACTTGCACGCGCGGATAATAAGCAGAGACGTTCTGGCACGTGAGGGCCACGCGCCGAGCTCTGAGGACCTGCACGACCGTATCTTCCAGCACCCAGGGCGGAACACGGTAGGGACCTCGGTTAGGTAGTGCGTGTCCACCAGGAGTCAACGAGCATGCGTAGATCTTACTTCGAAAATAAGAGAAAAACCAAGAAAGTCCGGCCAGAAAACACGCCGTTGACGACACCAAAACACATGGTTATCTTATTATTTAAATGTGTAGTATGTGGATTAAAAAAATAAAAATAAAAGATAGTGTTTTATGTGGCCCTCGTTTTCCGAATGGTGCATTTTTTATTGGGCTAGAAAAACGGAAAAGGAGCATATATTTTGATTAGATTTCAGTACTTCTTTTGTTTTGAAAAAAAATTATTTTTTGGTCCCTAGAATTTTATAGTTGTACCAAATAGATTTTTAGGATATCACAAGCATCTTAAAAATCCTTAAGGAAACTGTACGTCTGTTTAAGAAAATTGTTAGATGTACTATCTCTCATATTATTGGTCCACGTAGCCAAGGGTAGGATAGTATTAGGATGAAAGTGTACAACCAAGCATTTCTCGCTAATGATATGTGGTATAGTTAATGACTCAACCTGTTCTTTATATATATATATATATATATATAATTTCTTGCTTCCTTTTTTTCGTTGATGCTTGCTCTTCTTTAATTTACCTCTAAAAGGTCATACTATATATATATTGAGCATTACAAAGAGGAAGAAATATATGTAGGCAATTAATACTGTTTGATTCACAAAGATTGCCTCAATAATCTACTTCCATCCCATTTTGTATGTGAACCAAATAAGTGGGCGTGCGACGGACTTTTAATAATCAAATGCATGCATCGATGATAATTGAAATAGCTAGCCACTTTCATGGGTCCTATTTGACGGCTTTTTATTCAGAGTTTAGCTGCCTATTTTCACTGACGAATAACAAATTAATTGACAAAATCAGCCTTCGTTTATCTTTTAATAATGTGAACTTCAAAACATTTCCATCATTTTCAAACTCCACATTTTTATTCCCATTTTTGGTCAAGTACAAGCAAGAAATGGAGCCAAACATATATATATACATGCACACCTCTCAATCATCATATCATATCCTCTGTTGGCTTTAATTTTCTTGGCCTCCAGGAATTAATATATATACTCGAGAAATAAAATAATTAAATTTTTATTTTCCAAGTTTTACTTTTATGAACATTAACTTTTGTGCAGAGTAATACTATTTAGTAGAACATTACAATACGATTGAGACACTACAAAAATTTTGTCAATTTGCCACGTGTAAATAGCCACGCGTGCTACTCGTGTTAGATCAGAAAGTCACTAACTGCACATTTTGACACGTGTATCTTAATACACGTGTAATAACCCCGACCCCCTTTCGAGGGTAGAATAGTCTTTACGACCTATGAGAATGGATAACTAGACGGTAATAATAAACACTTGATTTTTTTTACATATGAAAATTTTATTTCTTATTATTAAATAACTGCTTCTATGTTTTATTAAAACACCTGCTTTTAAATTTAATAAATTTATATCAATTTAAGTTTCACTTTTAAATTTTATATTTAAAAGAAAATATGAGGACCAGATTTTATATTTTTATGCAGTTTTATTCCTATTGAAATACCTGTTTTATTATATAAAACCCTAGTAGCCAAAGAATAAAACTCTACTCCTATAAATAAATCTCTTAGCCGTCACTCTCACATTTCATCACCAAAAAGTTTCTAGCCCTCTCTTTTCCCCCGCACTGCGCACAAGGATTTTCAGCTTCTTCTACCTGCAGGTATATTTTTCATGTTTATGCTCTTTTCTTCTTTCTTTTTTTTTTTGTTGTACCGACGTCACAAACATACCCTGCTTATTGTGTTTTCTTTTCTTTTTCTTTCACTGCTGAATTTCTGTGGCACACGTGACTGATCCGCACTGTTTCTTTTCTTTCCACAATACTTCTTTTCTTGTCCTTGACCCATTCTTTACAGCAAGTTTGGCTGATTATATATATATATATATATATTTTTTTTTTTTTTCTTCTTTTCTCTCTTATAGCCGTAAAGATAGGAGGAATAGTATTCATTGATTTTTTTTTTTTCTCTCCTTGGTTCTATTGGACAGCATGGTCTTCCCATTCTTCACTATTATTATTATTATTTTTTTTTTCTGAAACAACATACAAGTCTCCTATTTGTTTAATTTTCTTTCCTTGTCCAAGATTTTATGCTCCTTTCCTGTTCTTCTCTTTTGGACATAAATAATTGATAATTTTCTATTAATTATAACTTTATGGAGCTACTTTGTCAAACAATAGTATTTTAGTATCTCAACTATAATACCTTTTCTTGATTTTTTTGACTTGAACAAATAATAATAATTCTTATGATAATTGTCTTTATTAAATCCTTTTTCTAATAATAAAAATATGCTACTTCCTATTTAATGGTTTTATTATTATTCAGTTAATGTCGTTAAACATACCTCGGAAATCCATTCTCAATAGGCTAGCAAGACGAACCGTAGTAGTGTCTGGATATTTTCTAGCGACGAGTATGTAGTATTAATTTATTGGAACCTGTATTCAGGTGATTAGATAGCTGCCAAGGAATTTGCTTTAGTTGCACCCGAAGAGGTAAGGGATCCTCTACCCCTTCTCAAATTGTTTTATGTCATATTACTTTATCCTTTTATTAGCATATTTGAAATTAATTGTTCTTGTTCCGTATTTCAAATTATATTGATGCATGAAGAACTGTTTTAAAAATAGTTTTGAGATGAAAATTGTTGGTATAAATGTTAATCTTGAAATCATTGTTTTAAAAGAAGCTTTGGTTATAAAAGGATTTTCTAATTATTCGTAAATTGTGTATTTGGTTTCCGAGACGGGAAGTTACAGTTTTTTGAAATTAATGAGAAAAGAGATTAAAAACCCTTCCCCACGTTGCCTCAAGAGTTATCAAAAGAATAAGAATAATTGGTGAGAATGAGATTTTTATAAATGAGGCACGTGTGTGGAGGAGACTATTATTTTGGCCCCAGATATTCACAGAGATTTGCAGAGATTAAGCTCGGTACCGTTGCTTGGATGGAAGCGCAACCGCTCAAGGACTTAGAGAAAGCGGATCCATCCCTATGTCATGCTAAGTGCACTTCAATTAATTAGCTGACGGGGCAGGGCCTGTGGCCACAGTTTACCTGCCTGAGGTCGCAGTAGACCGCGCAACCCTAGTACACAGGGCGTAATAGTGTACATGGGCCCTACATATGATAAGTTTATTTATTAACCAGTAATTTTATGTGTTAAGTAAAATGCCGAATTTTTTATTATTTGTATTCTAGAAATTTAGATTTCAAGTGTATTTTAATAATTGTTTTAAAGAAAATGAAGTTAATTCAACCGTTTTATGGTTGAGGGTTACCTTACTGAGCATTTTTCGCTCACCCCTTATTTTGTTTTGTTTTCAGGTTATGAGCAGAGAGACCTAGGCGGCCGGGATGGGATCTAGGCTAGCATTAGGACATTGCATCTCAGTTACCTTAATAAGTGCACTTGCACAATAAATTTAGTTTTCTTTAGATTTTCAATTATTGAATCAAACATAATTGTTCATTTTGAAATAACTGTTTCCGCATTTATTAAAGCTTTGAGTTTTAAAATCTTTATTATTTTTGTTATTAAATTCAGCATATTAGCTAGGTTGTTGGCAGACCTTACGAATCTTTGCAGTTTGGTGTATGAAAATGGACAAACCTAACCCTTAGCGGTTTGGGGGCGTTACAGTTTTGGTATCAGAGCAAAGGTTATAAGGTTCTGTAGACTTTAGGAGCCAGATCATTAAGATAGACTTAGTGGGGTAATGGGGAATCACATTCCGGCCTAGCAGAGTCAGTCCTTTCTTGTCTTGTATTCAGTGCTAGGGAATCATTCCCTATTTTTTTTAACACTAACGCTTATAACATCAATTGCATAGATGGCACCCCACACTCGCAACCAAGGAAATCCCCCCGAGAACGAGAATAGCGGAAATGTAGGAAACCAGGCGCCGAACGGAAACCCCGAGACTTTGACCGCATTGGCTGCTCAACTGGTGGACCTACTGAAAATGGGTGCAAATGCTAACCGGGAGGTGAGACAGAATGAAGAAGAACAACGGGGTTGTACTTTTGAACAATTCAATAAGCAACACCCCCCTAGTTTTGAAGGACTTCCGGATGCAGTGGCTGCAGAGAACTGGGTATTGCAGATGGAGAAGCTAATGGAGGTTATGTGTTGTACGGATGAACAGATGGTCAGCTATGCTACTTTCAAGTTAACAGCTGAAGCAGAACGTTGGTGGACATCAAAGAAGGACCACCTGCAACAACAGGTAGGCGTAGGCGTACCAATCACCTGGAAGAACTTCAAAGATGCATTCCTGGAACGTTTCTTTCCTCAGTCAGTTCGACTGGCTAAGGCACAAGAATTTACAGACCTGGTGCAAGGGTCGTCGACAGTGGAGCAATATGCAGCAAGGTTCATAGAACTATCAAGGTTCGCGCCGTACTTAGTACCCACGGAAGACCTAAAGGCAAGAAAGTTCGAAAAGGGTTTACAGCCAAGGATCATGAACCAGGTGGTTGCATTCGAAATTGGAAATCTAACGGAACTTGTCAACAAAGCGGCGGTGGTGGAGCGGACACTGAATATCAATGCAGAGCACTTCAACCATAGAAAGAGGAGTGCTCCACAATGGAGTCGTTATGGTGGAAATTCCCATGATCACAACAAAAGAAGATTCAACCCAACGGGTGGAAGAAACACGGCCCATCAGCAGCCCCATCATCAGGGAGGAGGTGGACAACGCCCTATGTGCCAGACTTGTGGGAAAATGCATTATGGGAGATGCCGACTCGGACAGCCGGGTTGTTATCGGTGTGGTGGACCAGGACACCTCGCTAAGGATTGCAGGGCCCCTGCCAATAATCCAACCAATCAGAATCGCCCAGGGGAACAACGGAATACTGCGCCTGCACGTGTATATGCCCTGACTCCAGGTGATGCAGTAGCGTCAAACGAAGTAGTGACAGTACACTTTTGATTTCATCCCACCAGGCTACTGTGCTCTTTGACTCTGGTGCAACGCATTCAATTGTGTCATACTCTTTTTCCCGAGACTGTAACTTGATGTCTGAATGGTTAGATGTAAACCTAGCAGTAGCTACCCCTGTAGGGAAAACTGTAGTGTGTACTTCAGTAGTTAGAAACTGCCCTATTTCCATACAAGGTCATGTCATGCCGGCTAATCTTGTTATGTTTGAAATGAGCGGGTTTGACGTGATCCTAGGTATGGATTGGTTATCCATGTACCATGCTTGTGTCGACTGTTTTTGCAAGGAAGTAGTGTTTAGACCACCAGGAGCAGTAGAATTCAAAATTCAAGGGAATAGAAGTTTCAACTTACCCAAGCTAGTATCAGCAATGCAAGCGACTCGGCTTTTGAAGCAAGGGTGTTCGGGATTCTTGGCATGTGTGACAAAAGAAGCACCAGAAGCAATGCTCGAGGAGATTCCTATCGTGTGGGATTTTGTGGATGTGTTTCCAGAGGAACTACCTGGGTTACCTCCCGACAGAGAGATCGAGTTTACCATAGACTTATTACCGGGCACGGGACCTATATCCAAGGCACCGTACCGGATGGCACCACTCGAACTGAGAGAGTTGAAAGAGCAATTGCAAGAACTCCTAGACAGAGGATTCATTCTCCCAAGTGTATCTCCTTGGGAGCGCCCGTTTATTTGTGAAGAAAAAGGATGGATCGATGAGGTTGTGTATCGACTATAGGGAATTGAACAAGGTAACCGTCAAGAACAAATACCCGCTACCAAGAATTGATGATCTTTTTGATCAATTACACGGTTCCCAAGTATTCTCTAAGATCGACTTAAGGTCCGGATACCATCAACTCAAGATTAAGGAAGAAGATATCCAAAAGACAGCATTTAGAACACGTTATGGGCACTACGAGTTCCTAGTGATGCCGTTCGGACTAACCAATGCGCCGGCCGCATTCATGGACATGATGAATCGAACCTTTCGAGAACTCGTTGATAGGTGTGTGGTGGTATTTATTGATGATATATTAATTTATTCGAAGAGTCGAGAAGAGCACGAGGAGCATTTGTCTACGGTATTGAGTATCTTGAGGAAACATAAACTTTTTGCGAAATTTAAGAAGTGTGAATTTTGGTTGGGAGAAGTAACATTCTTGGGGCATGTTATATCAAAGGAAGGAATTTCGGTGGATCCCAGTAAGGTGGAGGCCGTGGTTAATTGGGCAAGGCCTACGAGTGTCCATGAGATACGAAGCTTCTTGGGCCTCGCAGGTTATTATAGAAGATTCGTTGAAGGGTTTTCCAAGCTAGCTGCACCCTTAACCAAACTTACCAAGAAGAATGAGGCGTTCATTTGGTCGGAGGATTGTGAAAGGAGTTTTCAAGAGTTGAAACACCGATTGGTCACAGCACATGTTCTCACTCTCCCATCCGGGACTGATGGATTCGTAATTTATAGCGACGCTTCCTACAAAGGATTAGGTTGTGTTTTGATGCAAAACGGGAAAGTGATTGCCTATGCTCAAGGCAACTAAAAGTGCATGAACGTAATTATCCGACTCATGATCTTGAGCTTGCTGCAGTGGTTTTCGCCTTGAAGATTTGGCGACACTATCTTTACGGGGAGCATTGCGAAATTTACACAGATCACAAGAGCTTAAAGTATTTATTTACCCAGAAGGAACTCAACATGCGCCAAAGACGGTGGCTAGAACTCCTCAATGATTATGATTGCTCCATCAACTATCACCCTGGGAAAGCAAACGTGGTGGCCGACGCCCTCAGCAGGAAGACTACAGTGGGAAGGGTAGCAGCAATGTTTACAACTCAAAAGGAGTTACTTCTGGATATGGATAGAGCGGGCATTGAACTGGCAGTGGAGGAAGTGCAGTCTTACCTTGGAAAGTTAACCTTAGAACCAACTTTACTAGAACAGATTAGAGTGCCCAGCTAGCAGATGATGAACTAGTGAAAATCCGGGCGGAAGTCGGTAAAAGTGGACGAGAAGATTTTAGTATTTCTGAAGACGGGGCGCTAAGATACCGAAACCGTTTATGTGTACCGAAGGAAGACAATCTAAAAGAGTGATCTTAGCAGAAGCTCACCAATCACTGTATACAGTACATCCGAGAAGCACTAAAATGTATCGGGACTTAAAGGAGCACTATTGGTGGAACGGCATGAAGAGGGAAGTTGCACAGTTTGTAGAACGTTGCCTTACCTGTCAGCGGATCAAAGCAGAATATCAGAAACCAGCGGGAATGCTCAAACCATTAACCATTCCAGAATGGAAGTGGGAACATATAGCCATGGACTTCGTCACAAGTTTACCGAAGACGGTGACGGGATTGGATGCAGTTTGGGTAGTGGTTGATCGTCTGACAAAGTCAGCACATTTTCTGCCCATTAAAACAACATATGACATGAGTCGTTGGCAAAGGAGTATGTGAGTGAGATTGTACGACTACACGGTGTGCCAGTGTCAATCATTTCAGATCGTGACCCACGCTTTACTTCTCGATTTTGGCAGAGCTTACAAGCCGCAATGGGAACGAAGCTAAACTTTAGTACCGCATTCCACCCTCAGACGGACGGTCAATCGGAAAGAACAATCCAGACATTGGAAGACATGTTGAGAGCATGTGTTCTAGATTTCAAAGGTAGCTGGAGTCAGTATATTCCTTTAATAGAATTTGCATACAATAATAGCTACCAAGCAAGCATCAAGATGGCACCATATGAAGCCCTCTACGGAAGAAGGTGCCGATCACCACTCTATTGGGACGAGGTTGGAGAACGACAATTGACGGGACCAGAACTAATCCAAGAAACAACAGAGAAGGTTACACTAATCCGGCAGAGATTGACTGAGGCTCAAAACCGGCAAAAGAGCTACGCGGATCACCGACGGAGAGATTTGGAGTTTGCAAATGGAGATAAAGTATTTCTTAAGGTAGCACCGATGAAAGGAGTGACCCGTTTCGGGAAGAGAGGTAAGCTGAACCCTCGATACATCGGACCCTACGAGATATTGGATCGAGTTGGCCCTTTAGCATATCGCTTAGCATTACCGCCATGTTTGTCTGGAGTGCACAATGTCTTCCATGTATCGGCATTACGAAAATATGTTGCAGACCCCTCACACGTGTTGGAGGCTGAAACAATTCCCATACGAGAAAATTTGTCATACGAGGAGGTACCCATGAAGATCATTGATAAGAAAGAGAACGAATTACGCCGGAGACGTATCTCAATGGTCAAGGTAATGTGGAGTAACCACCAATCGCCAGAGGAAGCTTCGTGGGAATTGGAAGAGACTATGCGTGACAATTACCCGCATTTGTTTGCCTAGTAGAATAAGGAAGCTGAGGGCGTACACCAGACGAACCAAAGCGCACGACCCTAGTTCCCGACCACGTCAAACATGGGACTGATTTATTAAGGAGTCGAAGAACAGACTAAGTACGACTTTGATATATCAGGTACCTTTCATAGCTTCTGTCGTAGTCGATTACCGAATTTCGAGGACGAAATTCTTATAAGGAGGGGAGATTGTAATAACCCCGACCCCCTTTCGAGGGTAGAATAGTCTTTACGACCTATGAGAATGGATAACTAGACGGTAATAATAAACACTTGATTTTTTTTACATATGAAAATTTTATTTCTTATTATTAAATAACTGCTTCTATGTTTTATTAAAACACCTGCTTTTAAATTTAATAAATTTATATCAATTTAAGTTTCACTTTTAAATTTTATATTTAAAAGAAAATATGAGGACCAGATTTTATATTTTTATGCAGTTTTATTCCTATTGAAATACCTGTTTTATTATATAAAACCCTAGTAGCCAAAGAATAAAACTCTACTCCTATAAATAAATCTCTTAGCCGTCACTCTCACCTTTCATCACCAAAAAGTTTCTAGCCCTCTCTTTTCCCCCGCACTGCGCACAAGGATTTTCAGCTTCTTCTACCTGCAGGTATATTTTTCATGTTTATGCTCTTTTCTTCTTTCTTTTTTTTTTTTGTTGTACCGACGTCACAAACATACCCTGCTTATTGTGTTTTCTTTTCTTTTTCTTTCACTGCTGAATTTCTGTGGCACACGTGACTGATCCGCACTGTTTCTTTTCTTTCCACAATACTTCTTTTCTTGTCCTTGACCCATTCTTTACAGCAAGTTTGGCTGATTATATATATATATATATATATATATTTTTTTTTTTTTCTTCTTTTCTCTCTTATAGCCGTAAAGATAGGAGGAATAGTATTCATTGATTTTTTTTTTTTCTCTCCTTGGTTCTATTGGACAGCATGGTCTTCCCATTCTTCACTATTATTATTATTATTTTTTTTTTTCTGAAACAACATACAAGTCTCCTATTTGTTTAATTTTCTTTCCTTGTCCAAGATTTTATGCTCCTTTCCTGTTCTTCTCTTTTGGACATAAATAATTGATAATTTTCTATTAATTATAACTTTATGGAGCTACTTTGTCAAACAATAGTATTTTAGTATCTCAACTATAATACCTTTTCTTGATTTTTTTGACTTGAACAAATAATAATAATTCTTATGATAATTGTCTTTATTAAATCCTTTTTCTAATAATAAAAATATGCTACTTCCTATTTAATGGTTTTATTATTATTCAGTTAATGTCGTTAAACATACCTCGGAAATCCATTCTCAATAGGCTAGCAAGACGAACCGTAGTAGTGTCTGGATATTTTCTAGCGACGAGTATGTAGTATTAATTTATTGGAACCTGTATTCAGGTGATTAGATAGCTGCCAAGGAATTTGCTTTAGTTGCACCCGAAGAGGTAAGGGATCCTCTACCCCTTCTCAAATTGTTTTATGTCATATTACTTTATCCTTTTATTAGCATATTTGAAATTAATTGTTCTTGTTCCGTATTTCAAATTATATTGATGCATGAAGAACTGTTTTAAAAATAGTTTTGAGATGAAAATTGTTGGTATAAATGTTAATCTTGAAATCATTGTTTTAAAAGAAGCTTTGGTTATAAAAGGATTTTCTAATTATTCGTAAATTGTGTATTTGGTTTCCGAGACGGGAAGTTACAGTTTTTTGAAATTAATGAGAAAAGAGATTAAAAACCCTTCCCCACGTTGCCTCAAGAGTTATCAAAAGAATAAGAATAATTGGTGAGAATGAGATTTTTATAAATGAGGCACGTGTGTGGAGGAGACTATTATTTTGGCCCCAGATATTCACAGAGATTTGCAGAGATTAAGCTCGGTACCGTTGCTTGGATGGAAGCGCAACCGCTCAAGGACTTAGAGAAAGCGGATCCATCCCTATGTCATGCTAAGTGCACTTCAATTAATTAGCTGACGGGGCAGGGCCTGTGGCCACAGTTTACCTGCCTGAGGTCGCAGTAGACCGCGCAACCCTAGTACACAGGGCGTAATAGTGTACATGGGCCCTACATATGATAAGTTTATTTATTAACCAGTAATTTTATGTGTTAAGTAAAATGCCGAATTTTTTATTATTTGTATTCTAGAAATTTAGATTTCAAGTGTATTTTAATAATTGTTTTAAAGAAAATGAAGTTAATTCAAACGTTTTATGGTTGAGGGTTACCTTACTGAGCATTTTTCGCTCACCCCTTATTTTGTTTTGTTTTCAGGTTATGAGCAGAGAGACCTAGGCGGCCGGGATGGGATCTAGGCTAGCATTAGGACATTGCATCTCAGTTACCTTAATAAGTGCACTTGCACAATAAATTTAGTTTTCTTTAGATTTTCAATTATTGAATCAAACATAATTGTTCATTTTGAAATAACTGTTTCCGCATTTATTAAAGCTTTGAGTTTTAAAATCTTTATTATTTTTGTTATTAAATTCAGCATATTAGCTAGGTTGTTGGCAGACCTTACGAATCTTTGCAGTTTGGTGTATGAAAATGGACGAACCTAACCCTTAGCGGTTTGGGGGCGTTACAACACGTGTCTATTTTGTGTTTTTTTTTTTAAAAAAAATTAATTGTATTTTTTATTGGAATACACGTGTAAATAGTCGCCGGCCGTCCACTTCCAAGGCCTGTTCCGAAGCTCCAGTGGCCGGCCAGACCAACCAAACCGGCCGGATCTTGGTTTCCGTAACCCACACCGGCCGAATCTGGGTAATCATTGAGATTTGGATCAATGATCATTTGAGATTTGGATCATTTTTTATTTTTTTTCATAAGTATTTCTGCACACAATTGTAAATGGGATGCAATCTCGATGCAACCCGAGTGGAACCTGTGCTTGCACGGCATGTCCTTGCCTCACCGCCAACCTCGTAACCCTCCAAGTAAATTGAACACTCCTTCTCCGCCGCCCCTTACATCCTCGGTCACAGCCACCCTGGGCATGGCCTCAATCGACACCCTCGACTTCGGCAATGGCCCGCACTTCTCCAACAGGTCTTTGAAGAGGGTCTTGAGCTCGTGGGTAAATTTACGGTGGATAGGGTGTGATTAGAACGAGTAGCAAAACATGAGTTTTTATGTTTTTGTTGTTTCCGTCAATATCTGGTTTAGGCTTAAAGATCTTGTGTATTCCTCAGAATTTTATTTGGTGTTTTTAACCTACGTGTCAGTGTTTTATTGGGGGCTGCAAAACTGTATTTAGCAGCTGGTCTAGATTGGAGGTTTACTATATATATATATATATATAATTAATGTATAGATCAAAATTTCAGGTTTTAACTGATCATTTTTCTTACATTTTTATATTGATGCAATTTCAATCCTTTTATTCTTAATTTGAACAATTAAATTCTTGAACTTAATTAAACCTATAAAATAAAAAAATCAACCCTCTGCTTAACATTTTCTATCAAAATCTAACACTCATGTCATCCATCTCTTTTAAATGATAGTATATATAAATCCCTTTGTCCCCACATGCCCCAAATTTTCAACCACCGTCAGAACTTATAAAAACCAAACAAAAACGACAAGGAAGTTCAATCGTCAATTCAAAAGTACTCAACTCTCGATTAATATAACAAAACTATCATATAAGCAAAAAGATTTGTGCACAACACTTCTCATCCTCTAAATGGTTCCTCCTTCCTACTCGAGCAGCTTTTATTTTATCAGTTAATTTACTTGCATTTCCACTAATAAAGTTGATTCTAGACAAAGCAATTGACTTCTAATTTTTGTGAAAAGGTACTCCTCCCCTGCTCAAACTAACACCCTATTTACGATGTCCACCTCAAATTAAAGATTGCATCATGTCCTCTTAAATTACCAAAAATTTGCAATGTACCTTTTTGTTTAGCAAAAAAAAAAAAAAAGGACTATAAAAGTTTTTCTTTAAGATAAAAATACATCTATAAATTCGGGGGAAAAAAAAAAAGAACAAAAACTGAGCGACTGAGAGCCAGAAGCTCTCTTTCTCCTTTCTCTGTCCTAAAACAACTCCAAGCTAGCATGACTGCTGAGGGACCACTCCCTCCTCCTCTCATTTTCCCTTTTTTGTTTTCTTCTTCTCCTCCCTTTCTTTTTCACCTCTTTTGAGGCAAAAACCACATCTTCGGAGGTCTTATCATCTCGGTTCAAAATCATTGCCGGCTTCTCCTTAACCGAAGATGGGCTAGTCTCAGCCACCTCATGCCGTTCACAGCCTTGGATCTACCCCTTTCTTGAAGTTTTTAAATTTGATTTTTTCAAAATCAGATATGTCCACTTCAAGAAGGCCCACCGCCACACGCGCCATTCCATTGTGATCCAGGCTCTCTCTGCTTCGTTCAGCCATCAGCCACTTCTCCGTCCGGCCACCTCGTGCTTGCAAGTAGATCTTACTCGAGGGTGTGTGCCCCACACGCGCCAACGTGTGGACAGACGTTGCGTGTGTTGACTTCCTCTGCTTCCACCAATCTCCTATGGCGGTATGCTTCCATTTGACGAGTGCCTTTCTCGTCTCGACACATTTTTCCTTCCTCTGCCTTGCCTACCGTTAATGATCTATTCTGAGTTTTTTTTTTTTTTTTGGGTTTTGGTCTCTGTGGAAGACCTTTTGTTATGAGAGTTTTTGTATATGCTCTTAACAGTGCCCTATCCCTTTCAACCTCTACAAGGGTTGTTAGTCCCATTACCAAAGCAGTGCCCGCCTCACAACCCTCTCAAAGGGGTTGTTGTTCTAGGTAGGGTGGATGCCACTTTAAAGGGTCATGCTGATGCCCTCCACTATTTTGATGCTTACTGTTTTAGTGCTTTATCAGCTCAATCTTTGGTTTTGTCCAAGGTAGACAGGACTGGCAAATTTTTTATTCCTTTAGAGTAAAAAACACACCAATTTCCTAACTAGTATTTCATCTTTGGCAATGGTTTTTTCGATTTGGGTTTATTGTCGAGGAACCCACCCCTCTTGATCTTTGTGTAACCCTACTCCTTCATGAATGTTGTATTTACCAAAAAAAAAAAAAAAAAAAAGCCTGAAAGGGCCACTCCATGGCCAAATGGGAGGTGGCCGAATGGCTAAATAATAATAATAAAAAAATAAAATTGAGAGGACGGTCGAACCACCCCCCGTGGCAATGGGGTAATCAAACTCGCTTATAATTGGTTTCTGATTAATACTAAAAACCTGGCAAATTGTGATCAAGAGTTGCTTTGCACATCAATTTCCTTCCTTTGGACCCTAGATTATTTTGAAGTGGGAACCAGTGTTTTGGTCCCACTTCCTTGTATCTGGTGTGAGTGCTGGAGTTATGGAGTGTGAGTGTAACAATCACTCATCTATTTTGAATACAATATTATACAGTGTATTTGTGCTCCTTGCCTTTTGTAGTACAAGCTAACACGGCAAATATATATATATATATATATATATATATATATATATATATATATATGAGAAAGTTTAAATTTCCTTTTATGCTCTTTTTGCCTGGGAATCTTTCCGGTGATATTTTATTTATACTTTGATCATGAAATGTTTTAGTTTGGGGGCATAACATGTATTTTTTGTAAGCATGTGATGTAAGAATTACATATATGCTCTGTTTATTTCGACATAAAATGTTTTTCGGTGTAAAATATTTTCGACGAAATTATTTTTCAGAAAAAATTATTTTCCTGAAAATATTTTTCGATATTTAGCTCGTATGAAAAAATTACTAACAGCGTAAAATAGAATCCGACAACCGTCGTCGGAATCTGGTGATGTCCGGCTGTCGTCGCCAAATTGGCCGAAATCTAGCAAAGTCGACGGATTCCGTAAAAAATCTTCAAATTCTGACCAAACAAGACATTAATGCTCCGTTTGTTTCAGCGTAAAATGATTTCGGTATTTTTCCGGTATTTGGTAGGGACGAAAAATAATGGTCAAGCGGAAAATGATTTCCGTTTGACAAAAAATGCTTAATAAATTTCGAAAAATGATTTACGATTTTTAAAAGAGTAAATCATTTTCCGTAGATGGTAGATGCAGTCGACTCTTTTTTAAACAATACAATCGACTTTTTACATTCAAGCAGTTGAATATTGTCGGATTTCGACAAGCCAGATTCCGACTCCAGTCGATGCCGGAATCCGATAAATTAGGCCGGAATTTGGTGAAATCCGACAGACATCGCCGGATTCCGGAGATACCGTGCCAGATTCTGGCCAGATTGGCCGGAATCTCGCCGGAGCGACCATGTCTCCGGCAATCTGGCTGGGATCTTGGACGGATCCGGCCATTCTAGCCGAACCCCCGGCATCCGGCCGGGATCCTCCCAGAACGGTGGGATCCTGGCCAGTTGGCCGGTTTCCGGTCAACTGGCCTAGATCTGGCCGTTTTCTGCCGGATTCCGGCAAAGATCGCCGGAATCCAGCAAAAATGGCCAGATTCCGACAACTTTACTGGAATTTGTTTCTGCCAAATATTAAAAAAATATTTTTATATTATTTTATATTAACATTTTTTATTTTGCGAATAAAATTTATTTATTTTAATTAATATGATTAAATTAAAATATAAAAAATATTTATAATTTTCGGTACGCGCTAAACACTGTAAAATGATTTCAACGAAAAATATTTTTCTAAAAAATGACTTCTCTAAAATTATTTTACAACGAAAACCATTTTACACCGAAACAAACGGAGCATAATATAATTAAAGACCCTAATTCGTTTTAGCCACCATAAACCCAATAGGTCAAATAAGATGGTAATTCCAGGTATCTGAATTATTAGCAATTTAGCAACTATAAACGGAAAGTTTGTTAAATTTACTTATATAGTCAACCCCAACCTGATCAGAGCCAGACAGGTGAATCTTGCAATCTCTTACTAGGCTGCCCCCATCAACAACTTAAATGGGTCATTCATTTAAAATGAACTTCCTACATGGCACAGGATCTAAAGCAAAAAGAACTTTTCATTAAACAGCTAATGACAGAAATTAAATATTTTACTGCAAAGTTAGTTCAGAATTCAAAATTGTGGTGAAAAAAAAAAAAAAAAAAAGCGATGGAAAACTCATTTTTATTAAAAATCACTTAGTAATAACTCGCTGATTCAACAATGAAATAAAATTTAGCATAAGTAGTTATGTAAGTTATAAATCATACCCTAAACAAAAATATTTAAATTACTAAATGAATTGAGGGAAAATCAAATAAATTGTAAAATTACTAAAAAAAAAAAAGAAAAAGAAACTTTTAAGTAAAACTAGGAAAGAAAGTTCCGAAAGAAGCATAAGGTTTTATTGAGCATAAAAAATTCTGTAAAAAATCTTCAAATTCTGACCAAACAAGACATTAATATAATAAAATGAGTTAAAAGAAGATTCTTCTTCCTCATTGTAAACGAAAGCTTTGTCCTTGGTTTGCGGCGGAACGTTCTACTTTTATTTATTTCTATAATTTGTTTCCCAGAAACATCATAGAAAGCTACATATATATATATATAATTATGCAAGTTGGGGTATATATCTTAGAACCATGACTTCTAGAAAAATGTGACTTTCTATCACCCTGCGATCGAACACCACAGAAACCACATGCTGACATGAATTGTAAAAGCCAAAGCTGTCGCAATTAAGTTGATGAAGATTCTGGAATCAAAACCTTTTTCAATGCAACCCTACTAATATTCATCCTTCTAGATCGTACATAGATTAACCAGTAATCAATTGGCATTTTGGAAAAACGATGCCGTAAATGAACCTTTCTAGACTCTCTAGTTTGATCATTGGTAGTTTGAATTGTTATTCGCAGACAAAAAGTAAGATTTTAAATCAAATGATAATATATTCATAAATGGAAAAATCGAGTTCTTTCTAAATTAAGCATGGTAGGCCTTTCATCCGTTTAAAACTGGAAAAAAAAAAAAAAAAAAACCAGGCTGAAATTCATCCAAAAGACAAAAAATTGGTAATTTCATATAGGATCGACAATTTTGACACGACTCACAAACTCAACACGAAATTACAAAATTAGGGTTTAGGCTAAACGACTTGGGGGTTATATATGTTACTTAATATTTGTTATATATGTTACTTAATATTTATATGTGTGTGTATTAGTTAATATACTAACTAGTTAGATCATAAACTAACATATTATCTAGTTTATTAACATATACTAAGTAAATATAATTAACTATATGTTACTCGATATTTTTTTTTGTATATTATATATATATACACACACACTAAATAAGCATATAGTATACTAGCTAAATAAATATTATATTACATATTAATTATAATACTTTGATCGTAGTATTTAGTATGTTAAACTAACATATTAAGTTATTAATAGTTAGTATAGAGGTTGTTTATAAACTCGACACATTAAAAAATTTAATAGCCAACCTCGAGCTCTAGTTGAGCTGAACTTATTGAGTAACTCAACTCGACTTAGATGTCATTCTCAACAAGCTCGAGCTTGAACTCGCTCGAGTTTTAAATGAGTGGAACTTGAACATACATTATATAGTTCGACTCAAATTCAAGCTTAACTATTTAAGTTGGACTCGTAAACATGCCACGCTTAAAATCTCTTAACTATTTAAGAGACCTCACAATTACGACTTTTTGAAACGTTTGCAGGTCTTAAGAAATCGTATCTACGCACGTGCAATAGGTATTAAATAAATTATTATTTATTTTAAAATATAAATATGTTCATAAAGAAAGTAATTCTTTGTCTTTCCAGGTGATGTAACGGATATAATAGTTGTGTTTGCGTCATCCCTGATTGTCTAATTTTAGCAGATTCTTTGATAGCCTTTCCATGATACGTACGCTTACGTACGCCCAAATATTCTCAGTTTATTTTATTTGCAGCTTCCTTTAATTTTCCTTTAGTATAATCATTTCCAAACGGTGCCCGATGTTTTTGTTTATTATATTTTATCCTTTTTTTTTTGGTTTATCTGAGACGCACGGAAGCAAGCTTCGAGTCTGACGCGTGGAACGCGTACGAGTCGGCTTACCTGGGTGTATGCGACTCACAAGTCTTGAACGACAAAAAAAGTCAATCTCCATGTGCTTTTTTCCTTTTTCAAATCCGAAGCTTCACTTTTGGTGACGGCCGGCGTCCTTCATTCGTCTATTAGTCTATATAAACCCCCGCGCAGTCCAAATCTGGAAACACTTAGCTCTGTTTCCCTTTTCACTTTTCACTCATCCAGCCAAATCTTTTCCTGAGAAACAAACGGAGCTTTGCGTGTATTTATCATCACCCATCAAAAGCAACGAGCCCAAAATCAAACAGAGCTTCTTCTAAAAGCTTCACAATGCCGAGAAAGGGAATGATGAGCATATGCTTTCACTCCAGCACGCCGTCGTTTTCCGTCTCTCGCCACTCCTCACCTGCAGGACCCTCAGTCTCAACCCCTCGGCCCATCTTCCCGAACTTCATGATCGACCAGAGTATCGAGGCCGCCGCGGCCTTGGTCACTAAATGGGACCCGGAGAGCTCCACGTATGCCAAAGTCACGTCCCTCTTCTACGAGAGCAAACAAGAGGCCATGGAGTTCATCAAGTGCGTGAACGCCCTCCAGAAGGCCATGCACGCCTTGGTCTCAGAGAACTCCACGTCCGAGAAGCTCGTCCGCGCCCACAACCTCATGCAGATCGCCATGAAGAGGCTCCAGAAGGAGTTCTACCAAATCCTCTCCATGAACCGGGCCCACCTGGACCCCGAGTCCGTCTCTGCCCGATCCTCACGCGCCTCCACCAGATCAAGCACGTCCGATTATGAGGACGACGAAGATGTGCGGACCGCCGGTGACGCCATCGACGAGGTCGAGGAGGTTTCTTCCATTGCCATGGCGGACTTGAGGTCCATAGCCGAATGCATGATCTCCTCCGGCTACGCCAAAGAGTGCTTGAGTATATACAAAATCATCAGAAAATCTATAGTCGACGAAGGCATTTACCGACTAGGCGTGGAGAAACTGAGTTCCTCTCATATTAACAAGATGGACTGGGAAGTTCTGGACCTGAAGAACAAGAGCTGGTTGAGCGCAGTGAAGATCTCCTTGGAAACGCTCTTACATGGGGAGAGAATTCTCTGCGACCACGTCTTTGCTGCCTCTGACTCTATCAGAGAGTCTTGCTTTGCCGAGATCTCCAAAGAAGGCGCTACTCTTCTGTTCGGATTCCCCGAAGTCGTTGCCAAAAGCAAATCTCCGAAATCTCCTGAGAAAATCTTTCGCGTGCTCGACATGTACACCGCCATTTCCGAGAACTGGCTCGAGATCGAGTCCATCTTCGCGCTCGAATCCACCGCCACAGTCCGATCCCAAGCCCTCACATCGCTGGTCGGGATCACCGAGTCAGTGCGCGCAATGGTATCGGACTTCGAATCAACGATCCAGAAGAACTCGTACTCCAAATCGCTCGTCCGCGGCGGCGGGGTTCACCCACTGACGCTCGACGCGATGAACTACCTCTCGATCCTCGCCGATTACAGCAACGTCCTCGAAGATATTTTCGCCGAGTGCCCTCCGCCGCAGAGATCGTCGCTGCCGGAATCTTACTTCGATATTCCACAGTCCGATGACTCTCAGGCACCGGCGATTTCCATGCGCATGGCTTGGCTAATCCTCGTGCTTCTGTGTAAGCTTGACCGCAACGCCGAGCATTACAAAGACGTGTCGCTCTCATACATATTCCTAACCAACAATCTTCAACACGTGGTCTCCAAGGTCCGTACGTCGAACCTTCAGTACCTTCTCGGAGAGCAATGGATCACGAAGCACGAAGCGAAAGCGAGACAGTTTGCCACGAATTACGAGCGGTTGGCGTGGGGCAAGGTCTTGGCGTCACTGCCACAGAATTCATCGGCGGTGATTTCGCCGGCGGAAGCGAAGGAGATATTCAGAAAATTCAATTTGAGTTTCGAGGAAGCGTATCGGAAGCAGAGTTCAGTCATCGTATCGGACCCAAAACTCCGAGACGAAATCAAGGTGTCCATAGCGAGAAAGGTTGTGACGGTTTACAGGGAATTTTACGAGAAGCATAGGCCTACCGTTGGAGGAGAGAGGAACGTGGGGTTACATGTCAGATTTGCCCCTGAAGATGTGGGGAATCACCTATCGGATTTGTTCTTTGGGACGACGGACTCAGTAAGTAGCCCTTCCTCTTCGTCGTCCTCGACTCATCGGCGGCGTTTGCGGTTCAAAGCGTAGAAACTTACATGGCGATTTTTTTGTTTTTCCGCCATTTTTCTCCCGATGATTTGGAGATGTATATGTCATTAGTAAAAAAGTATATGTCAGTGATTCTTTTTTTTTTTTTTTTTTTTTAAAAGAAATTCTCATACTCTTCATTCATCATAAAAACGACACACTTGGCGCTCAAAAAATGATATAGGGAGAAACAGTTTCTCTTATAACACTTGGCGCTCAAAAAATGATATAGGGAGAAACAGTTTCTCTTATAACAATACTGGAGATACTAGTAGGAGTATCCTCTAACAAACACACATAACTCATAATACTAGCAGCCTCTTTTGCAAGATAATGTGCTGCACTATTGGCCTTTCGAAAAACAAATTTGAAACTGGATGTATGTAAACTTTGCTGCTCAACATGAATATTTTTCCAAAATATGGCCTGAGCGCGACAGGTAAGGAGAGTCTGAATTAATCTCCGCAATAGCATTGGCTGCATCTCTTTCAAAAATAGCATCTAAAAAACCAGCTTCTTTGGCAAAATGAATGGCCTCCAACGAGGCTAGAGATTCTGTAGTCTTAGCATCCATCTGTAAAAGTTTTGTGAGACTACGAGTTCCCAAGCAATTCCCCAAATAGTTCCTAGCTATGATACCCAAACCAATGCAGCCCTTTGTTTTATTGATAGTTGTGTCTTAGTTAATTTTTATGAAGCCATGAGGGGGAGGACTCCACATTGCTATGTCTTTGCTAGCACCAGGATTCGTATCAGGTTGCACTGGTGGCTTGTCATTTACCAAACTCTCCTTGTATTCCCGAATGAAGCTAAGAACAGCTGAGAAAATATCATTAGGATGGGAAAAGGCTCCTTCAAAAACTAGTTTATTTCTCTTGAACCAAATTCCACGAGCCAAGACTACCAACAACTCCAGAACTTCCTTACTGTAACGCTGAATGCCATCTTCGAACACCTCCTTGAAAGACACCCCTGAAGCACAGCACTTTTGGAAGGGAGACAATTTGCTTCCCTAAAAATCCTAGGCTGCTGGACAGGTCCAAATGGCATAAATTAAAGTCTCATCTTCTACTTCACAGCACGGGCATTTTGCTTCTTCTATAATTTTTTGCCTGTATAGGTTCATTCGAGTGGGCAGAATATTTTGACAGGCTCTCCAAACAAACATTTTCACGGCATTATGCAATTCCATTGCCCATAAAGTCTTCCACACGTTCTGCCCTGTATTCCCTTGGGAACATTGAGCTGCCCTTCTCTCATGTTCTTCTTTGCCCAGATGGTATGCACTCCGCACTGTAAAAATACCACTAACAGGTTCACACCAGATCAATCTATCTTCAAGTAGCAATGAGCTTAGTGGAATGTTAGTAATAACTTTGGCTTCTTCTTCAATAAAAACTTCTTTAAGTAATTCCTCATTCTAGTTCTTGGAGGTATGATTAATTAAGGAGGCCACCATGGACTGACTATCAATGATTTGGGGAGGAGATTGGACCTTGTAAGTTTGTGGAGTCGGGAGCCACCGGTCCCCCTACACCTTAATATTGCAACCATTTCCCACTCGTCAAACTAGACCTTGAGATAACAATTCCCTAGAATTCCAAATGCTTCTCCAAACAAAGGAAGGCCGAGAGCCTAGGGAAGCCTCCATAAAACAGCTTCGAGGATGGTACTTGGCTCTGATGATTTGTGCTGAAAGAGAAGAAGGGTTTTGGATTAGCCTTCACCCTTGCTTTGCTAGGAGAGCCTGGTTGAAAAGCACCAAATATGGAATCCTAGACCTTCCATAGCTTTGGAACGCCCCATTCTTTCCCAAGACATCCAATGGATTTTTAAACTTTGTGCCATATTATTCCACCAAAAGTTTTGCATCAGGCTGTTGATCTCCTTATATAAAGTAATAGGAAGTTGAAAAATACACATGTTATATGTAGGTATTGCCTGAATCACTGCTTTTAACAACACTTCTTTACTGGCTTGGAACAGGAATTTAACCTTCCAATTATTGATTTTCTTCAAAACTCTATCTTTAATAAATCCAAAGGACTTGATCGTAGACTTACCTACGAACGAAGGAAGTCCAAGATAGGTATCAATCCTGTGTGTTTCCGTCATCCCCAGATAGACTCAAAATCTCATGTTTCCTTTCTTGGCTGGTATTGCGACTGAAGAATAAGGACGTCTTTAGCAGATTAAGTTTTTGGCCCGACCCTTTTTCATAAATGCCCAAAATCTTCATAATTCTTCTCCAATATTCTACAAAATTCGCCTTACAAAAAATAATGCTATCGTCCGCAAAGAAAAGGTGGCTCAACCTAGGACCCCGTAGAGAAGTTGGAACACCAGTAATTATTTCCTTCCTTTCAACTTGCTGTAAAAGAGCACTCAATGCCTCTGCACAAATTAGGAAGAGATAGGGGGAAATGGGATCTCCTTGGCGAATCCCCCTTGAGGGTTGTATATTTCCTACCAGGCCTCTATTAATGAGAATGGCATAGGATACTGACCAAACACAGGCCATGATAAGTGTAATCCATTGCTTTGAAAACCCAGCTTTTCCTCATGACCGCCTCTAGGAAAGGTCATTCCACTCGATCATAGGCTTTACTCATGTCGAGTTTGAAGCCCATAAAGTCAGTTTTACTCCACACCCGAGTTTGCATTGAGTGTAAAGTCTCAAAAGCCGCCAAAATATTTTCTGTGATCAAACGACCTAGAATGAAGGCACTCTGTGTACAAGATATAATGTCTGGTAACAATAATTTAAGCCGGTTAGCCAGAACCTTAGAAGTAAGCTTACACAACACATTACAAAGACTTATTGGTCTAAATTCAGATACACACTCTAGTTGTTGGGATTTAGGAATAAGAGCTATGTGAGTTTTATTCAAATTACTATCCAACAACCCAATACGAAAGAAATGGAAAATAGTTGAGCATACCTCAGTGTGAACAGTTGCCCAGTTGTGCTGATAAAAATAGACCGAATATCCATTCGAGCCAGGAGCTTTCATGTGGGCTGTTTGGTGTAAGGCTGTGTGAATTTCCTCCACAATAAGCCCAGCCGTAAGTTTTGAATTCATCTCTAGAGACACCTTACAATCCATTGCATTCAAATAAGGCTCCAAGTCAATTTCATTCCCAACTGTGAAAAGGTCATCATAATACTGGATAAAAGCACTTTGAATGTCCTCATTTGACTGACAGAGCCGACCTCCTATATCTTTAATTTTCTCAATATATTTTTTGCGATTCTTTTGACTAGCACAAGCATGGAAATATTTAGAGTTTTGGTCCCCATACCTCAGCCAGTTTTCTTTTGCCCGTTGACTCCAATTTAGGTTTCTTCTGTTCAAAGAGCGAATTCAGCTCCTCCTTGACCACCATTTTTTTCCCTATAGTCTCCGGGTTTTCCTTCATTTGGATTGAGTGGAGCTCTATCTAATGACTTCTTTTGAATCTGGGAGGCAACGTTATTTTTCGTATTTTTGCACACATTTATGTAGAGATCTCCTGCACCCATTCAACTTTCGATGGATCATCCTCTAGGGGTCAGACACCCTTTGTTTTACTTTCCAAGCCTTCTTAATTATTTCTCCATGCTCCTATTTCTTTGTCCAACTTGCTTCATTTTGAATCAGTAGATGTGACAGCGACTTTTTGTCGTCGTTCGGTACTTTGTCTTTACTCTATTTGCTTATACGCACATTTTTGTATAGATCATTCCTTTTATTAAGTCTTTATTTAATGCATTGTTAAGTTACAATGCTACTTGCTCAACAAATTTGTTGAACATTATAAGTCTTTTTTATGTTTCTTTAAAAATTATGTGAGTTTTAAAAATTACCATTGGATCAAAATTTAATATTAATTTATCACAAATTAAATTGTGATTTTCAAAACTACATTATTTTTAAAGTGACACAAAAATGACTTCTTGCATCGCTCCTATAACAGCTAGCTATCTTTTTGACCAATTTTGCTACGAGGCTAACCTAAATAACATTTTGCTAGCTTAGTGAGAATACTCTCGTCGTCTCACGTGGTGGGGTTTGAGGGATGGAAGTATTGACTTTCATTCTTGCACGAGTTTGCACAAATTAAAATTATGTCTAGTGTTTATGTTTAAAAAGTACATAATCAATAATGTACAAAATAAAATAGATGTTAATTCAAAAACCTTTTACATAATATAGGAATTCATAAAAACAAGGGATAATTGCACCGTTGGTCCCTGTGGTATACCATAATTATTTTTCACTTCCTATGGTTTAAAAAGTTCATGGGAGGTCCTCGTGATATGCAATAATTACAAATCGATCCTTGGCGTCAAATTCTGTTAAAATTTTTAACAGATTCCGTCAAATGCCACGTCAACGACACGTGTCGCCAATAAGATGGCGACACGTGTCCACTGTAATAAAAAAATATAAATTTATTAAAAAAAAAAATACAACGACACGTGTCCACTGTAATAAAAAAATATAAATTTATTAAAAAAAATACTTATTTTTTTAAAAAAAAATTCAAAAAAAAAAAAAACAAAAAAATAAAAAGCTGAAGGGGCCGCAGGGGGTGGCGCGCGGCCATCCCCAGTGGCCGGGGGTGGCGCGGAGCCACCCCAGTGGCTTGGGGTGGCCGCGCGCCACCCCTGTTGCCACTGGGGGTGGCCGGCTCCAGCTTTTTTTTTTTAAAATAAGAATAAGTATTTTTATTTATTTTTTAATAAATTTATATATTTTTATTACGGTAGACACGTGTCGCCATCTTATTGGCGACACGTGTCGCTGACGTGGCATTTGACGGAATCTGTTAAAAATTTTAACAGAATTTGACGCCAGAGATCGATTTGTAATTATTGCATATCACGAGGACCTCCCATGAACTTTTTAAACCATAGGGAGTAAAAAATAATTATGGTATATCACAGGGACCAACGGTGCAATTATCCCTAATAACAAATAACAAAATATTGCAATTACATCATTACAATAACTTGTATTCAATCACCTGTATTAAAATGCTATATAAAATTTATCATTTTTTTTTCTCTCTAGAAAACTAACTTAAAATTTTCACTCAAGGCACAATTTAAAAAATAGTTTAACTAACTGAAACCCAATCTTATCTAAAAGGAAATACACTTGTCTATTTAAAAGAATGTCACTTGTTACAATGATATGTAGTGCTTTAGACTTAAAAATTCAAAATGAAGAATAGCTCAACAAAAAATTATAAACATTCAACTAATGCAAAAGAGAGACGGGGTTGTACCAAAGAGAGAGGGACATGTGTTGAGCAATTAATGCATTAGAAAAGCAATAGCAAAAGTTGAAACCCTTTTTATAAAAGCTGTTTGACTAAAGCAAATCCAAAAACTACGTGTAATAAAAGCTGTTTGATGAAAATATCTGAAAACCAAAACAAAGTGTAGAAACGTTTAATATTACGTACTCATTTCTCACAACAGCCCCACAACAAGTTGACATGGTTGGTAATATTTTATTTTTTTTTTGTTTTTTTTTTGTTAAAAAGTAATAAAATATTACCAGCCACGTCAGCTTGTTGTGGGGCTGTTGTGAGAAATGAGTGTAGGGATCATTTCTCTACGTAGAATGCAAGAACTGCTTATGAATAACAAATTTCCTTCCCCTCACTCAATTAACTAATTGGCTAGCAAAATCTCAATAAAAATTATAAGAAAAAAAAATGGTAATTTATCTAAAAAACCTTAAAAACTAATGTTGTCCATCAATTAAGCATGTAACAAACAATATATATTAATCACAAAAAAAAAAAAAAACTACTCTATAAATAATTGTGTAGACTTAAAGATTGTCATACCTGGTATCAAAAATAACAATAGGAAACTCGCCTATAAAATTTATAAAAGAAAGAAATAAGTAATTTGAATAAAAAAAATAATATATAATTAGAACAAAAAATAAGGATAAAAAATTAAAATGCAAAAAAATAAAGAGAAAAAAATAAAATAAATAATAATAATATAATAGAAAAGGAGTGTTTATTCGGTATACTTTTTTCAATTCCAATGAAATTCATAAGTATAAAAAGAAGTCATATCACATAGAGATATTTTCTCTCGACTATCTTTCGCATGTATAACGTAAAAGAATTTAGAATAGAATTAAAAAATTAGAAGAAAAAGGCCAAAAATGGAATATGAAGAAAAGAACCACATAAAATAAAGACTAAAAAATAAATTGCTTACCATTATGTATTACGGGTGCTTTTGAAATTGTGATTTCATAGATAAAAAGTTCGATTTTAAACCAAATCACAGAAAATAAACCGTTTGAGAATTTGGTTCATTAAAAATTGCTATTTGAAAACTGCCTTTTCAAATCGCAGGTAAATGAGTGTTTTTGAAAACGCAAAATTTTAAAAGCAAACTTGAGATTTTAAAGGGCAAACTGTTATTTTGTCAAATGCTTAACTACATTTTTAAAAATCATTTTTTCAAATCACACATTTTAAAATCGCTATTTTTAAATCATACTTTTTGAAATTGCAAACCCAAACAAACTCTACATTATTTACTTTCTCTATGAATACGACCTCTACAATTTGCAAACAGTTTCCCGAGTACGATAGAGTCCCATCTCTTTTTTACTCTCCAGAGTTTTTGCTACTAAGTAGCATTTCTTCTATTCAATCAAACCCAATCAAAATTAATAATAATCTAACATAAATTAACTATCTTTTCCATACACAAATTTATTTTTTTCTCAATAAAAATCATAGGTATAGGAATAATTAGTGTTAAATACAAATTTTTTCTTTCGATCATCCTTTAAATATATAACATAAAAGAAAATACTTTTAGAATAGAAATAAAAAATAATACATAAATTAGAACAAAAAATAAGGACAAAAAACAGTGTTAAGAAACTCTCTCTTTTCTCTCAGCTAGCATAATTTTCCAAAATTCAGTGTAAAATTATAAAAGTAAAAAGAAAAACAATTTGAATAAAAAATAAAATATAATTAGAACAGAAAATAAGAACAAAAAATGAAAACGAAAGAACAGAACCACAAACAATAAAAAAAACAAAAGAAAAATACTAATATTTATAAAAAATAAATGCCTTTTCCGTATACTTTTCCCAGCTGTTCTAATGAAATTCATAAGTAAAGAAGAAAGTCGTATCAAATAGAGTTTGTTTCGACATAAAAGAAACTATTAAAGAACAGACGTTCAAAATAATTTAAAAATTTGAAGAAAAAAGGCAAAAAAAAATAGAATGTTAATAACAAAACCACATAAAATAAAGAGAAAGAAACGAATTATTTACCGTTTGTCTTTGAACGTACACCACCCTCTGCAAACACATTTTCCAAAACCCAATCAAAATTAATACTAAGAAGTAGTGGGTAAGACGAAAGGTATAGACATGCGTGAATATTGAACAAATGGTAAAAATCTGGGTAAGAAGAAAGGTATAGATAGGCGTGGATGTTGAACAAATGGTAAAAATCGATATGTATGGGTTTTTTAGGATAAAAACTGAATAGAACGCAAGTTATCTAATGGAGCGGTTAGCATGCGATTTTTTTGTATAAAAACTGAAGAAAAATGACAGAGGTTTTGTAATGAAGTGGGTTCTAATGGAACGCTCCAAGAGGTAGTTCAATCGGCTAGAGACCACGCCTCATAAAGCGGAATAATAGAACGCACAGAAGAGAAATGATGATAGAGGTTTTGTAATTAATGGAGTGATTTCTAATGAAATTAAACGCACCTTTTGTACTTATGAGAGACACATGGCAATATGAAATAACGCCACTTGTCGTGTGTGTGTGTGTGTGTATATATATATATATATATATATATATATGACTCCATGGATTTTAAAAAGTTATTAATTACTATATGAGGTAAGCAAATTACTCCATATCATTAGAAAAGTTGACATAATTCGTTAATGTACTAAATGGAGGTGGCTGAACCACCCTCATGGTCTTGAAGGTCACTTGCATCTGTAAATTTTTATCTAAAATAGCTGACTTAGGCTATACATTATATGTTTTAAGGCCTAAAGCATTTTTTTCAAATGCACTTCATATATGATAATTTATTCTTTTTCTGTAACATATTAACATTAAGTATTGTACTGCTAAAGCATTGTAATTCAAATGGAAAATGACTAATTAATTGGATATGGAGTGTTTTGGAGGGTTTGTATATGATCTTGTTGAAAGAGATATTGGTCCCAGCCTCTACTTAATTTCAGCTCACGAAATTCGGCCGATTATTTTTCGGCCATGAAATTGGTTTGCAAAGTAAATGAAGGTGTTTCGGTCTTTGTTTATTAATATCAACAAGTTCAATTTACGTATACGGACTCGTTTTTGTGTACATGTGACTGAAAGAGCTTCCTTTTTGTTTTTTTTAACGGGAGCGAAATGATTGAATTAGGAACTCAATTTTGGCTTACGTGGCTCTCATTGCATGACGGGCGGGTTAAAGTGTTGATTAAATAATTAAATTTATTATCTTTTAAAAGTTTAAAGGAGTGATTTAATGTAATACTAGAGCTAGAGATTCTAAGCTCCGATCTGACTCAGTCAATTCACCTCTTATTTAATTAAAATATTCAACATGTTAAGTTTTTCCTATTAAAAAGAAGTTTAAACTTTTTTTTTTTTTTTAGCAAAAATTTCTATATCATATAAATCAATACTCAGAAAAAATAATTGATCCCACAAAGAGGCCAAATCTAGGGACTGTGTTGTTCCCTAGTTACAATAGATAAAATACTCAAATTTAGGAAAGTCTTCTAACCAAATCTGCTCAATCTTATTACGGGTTGCCTTCTTTGCTAAAGTGTGCACCGCCATATTACATTCTCTGGGTGTAAAAAAGAATTTTGCCAATCTGAAGTTTTGCAACTCATCAGGGATAGTTTCAATGAATTAGCCGATTTTAGACCAAAAAAAAAAAATGGGGTAACAAATTAATTTCTTTTACTACTGTATTGGCATCCCCTTAAAATAAAACATAAAAAAAAACTAACATTTTTGCAAAATTGGAATCTGTCGCCATCTCCAGGCCATCGTAATACATTTTGCTCTCAAAATCAAACCATAGCAGTCTCTGACCAATATGTCCAAACTAATCCATCATTTTGTGACCCCTACGCCTCTTGTTTGGACATTTAAAAAAAAAAAAAAAAAGGTAAATAATGATTGCGTGCCCCTTCTTTTCTTTTTTTTTTCTTTTCTTTTTTAGATTTTATAATTAATCTAAAACGTCATACTATATATTGAGCATTACAAAAAAGAAGAAAAATATGTAGCCAATTAATACTGTTTGACTCATGCACAAAGATTGCCTCAATAGTCTACTTCCATCCCGGCCATTTTGGATGTGAACCAAATAAGTGGACGTGCGACGGACTTTTAATAATCAAATGCATGCATCGATGATAATTGAAATAGCTAGCCACTTTCATGGGTCCTATTTGACGGCTTTTAATTCAGAGTTTAGCTGCCTATTTTCACTGACGAATAATAAATTAATTGACAAAATCAGCCTTCGTTTATCTTTTAATAATGTGAACTTCAAAACATTTCCATCTCCTCATACCATCATTTTCAAACTCCACATTTTTATTCCCATTTTTGGTCAAGTCCAAGCAAGAAATGGAGCCAAACATATATATATATATATATACATGCACCTCTCAATTAATTATCATATGTCTTCGTCATATCATATGCTCTGTTGCCTGTTGGCTTTAATTTTCTTGGCCTCCAGGAATTAATATATATACTTGAGAAATAAAATAATTAAACTTATATTTTCCAAGTTTTACTTTTATCAACATTACCTTTTGTGCAAAGTAATACTATTTAGTAGAACATTACAATACGACTGAGATGATGTAGTAATAAAAATCAGCATTTATTATTATTGTTATTTTGTTATAAGTGTTGATCCAATAACTGATTTTCACTGTCACATAGCTCACATGATCATCAAGTTGTATATCAATCGTATCTCTTTTTGTAACAGGCATATATAGTAATGATTTTGGTCCTATATATAGGTTTTATTTTTAAATAAGCTATGCTTAAAATAAGGTTTAGATAAAAAAAAAAACCACGAGGATGTGACTAAGTTAAGCTTCTAATTAACCCTAATACTAAGAGAGAACATTCTCTAGGATTTTGATAAAATACCTAAACCTTTGTGATAATCTTTAGAGCAACCATATATCAAGGGTAGCAGCTAATTAACAAGTTATAAGCCACCGTAAAGTAATATTACCAAATGATCAAGACAGAGTTCTATGCTAATAAAATATTTTTAGAAGACTTCTTGAATTAATCTTATTTTTCATAATAATTTCATTTATATTATTATTCTGTTTAATTTCTATGGGTTTGCTTCCTCGATCAAAACACTGAACCAGCTAGCTTTATTTCTTATCATTTATTCCTCTTAAGTCTTAACCATTTGTTTGAATCACCAAAATTCCACTTGGATTATTTTATTTAATTAGTTATGATACGAAAGATCTTTGATGTGACATTTTTTTTTAATAGGTATTTCTGCACACAATTGTAAATGGGATGCAATCTCGATGCAGCCGGAGTAGAATCTGTGCTTGGACGGCATCTCTTTCGCCTCGCCGCCGACCTCGTAACCCTCCAAGCAAATTGCACACTCCTTCTCTGCCACCCCTTCCTCGGTCACCGCCACCCTGGGCATGGCCTCGATCAACACCCTCGATGCCGGCAATGGCCCTCACTTCTCCAACAGGTCTAAAATTTACGGTGGATAGGGTGTGATTAGAACGGGTAGCAGAACATGAGTTTTTTTTTTTTTTTTTTTCCCGTCGATATTTGGTTTAGGCTTAAAGATCCTGTGGATTCCTCACCAATCTATTTGGTGTTTTTAACCTACGTGTCAGTGTTTTATTGGAGGCTGCAAAGATGGTGTTTTGCAGCAGGTTCGGATTGCAGGTTTAATATATATATTGATTCAATTTCAATCCTTTTATTCTTAATTTGAACAATTAAATTCTTGAACTTAATTAAACCTATATAAAAAAAAAAAAAAAAATCAACCCCCTGCTTGACATTTTCTATCAAAATCCAACACTCATGTCATCCATATCTTTTAAATGATAATATATATAAATCCCTTTATCCCCACATGCCCCAAATTTTCAACCACCGTCAGAACTCATACAAACCAAACAAAAAAGACATGGAAGTTCAATCGTCAATTCAAAAGTACTCCACTCTCAATTAATATAACAAAACTATCCTATAAGGAAAAAGATTTGTGCACAACACTTCTCATCCTCTAAATGGTTCCTCCTTCTTACTCGAGCAGCTTTTATTTTATCAGTTAATTTACTTGCATTTCCACTAACAAAGTTGATTCTAGACAAAGCAATTGACTTTTAATTTTTGTGAAAAGGTACACCTTGCCTGCTCAAGCTAACACCACATTTACAATGTCTTCCTCAAATTAAAGATTACGTCATGTCCTCTCAAATTACCAAAAATTTGCAATGTACCCTTTTGTTTAGCAAAAAAAAAAAAAAAAAAAAATTGACTAAAAAAGTTTTTCATTAAGATAAAAATACATGTATAAATTCGGGAAAAAAAAAAAGAACAAAAAATCTAAGCGACCGAGACCCAGAAGCTCTCTTTCTCATTTCTTTCTCCTAAAACAACTCCAAGCTAGCTACCATGACTGCTGAGGGAGCACTCCCACCTCCTCTCCTTTTCCCATTTTTGTTCTCTTCTCCTTCTCACTCTCTTTTTCACCTCATTTGAGGCGAAAACTGCCTCTTCGGAGGTCTTATCATCTCGGTTCAAAATCATTGCCGGCTTCTCCTCAACCGAAGATGGACTAGTCGCAACCACCTCATGCCGTTCACAGCCTTGGATCTACCCCCTTCTTGAAGTTCTTGAATTTAATTTTTTTCAAAATTAGATATGTCCACTTCAAGAAGGCCCACTGCCACACGCGCCATTCCACTGTGATCTAGGCTCTCTCTGATTCGTTCAGCCATCAGTTGCTTCTCCGTCCGGCCACCATGTGCCAACAAGTAGATCTTACTCGCGAGTGCGTGCCCCACACGCACCAACGTGTGGACAGCCCTATGTCGCATGTGCTGACTTCCTCTGCTTCCACCAGTCTCCTATGGTGGTATGCTTCCATCCGGGGAGTTCCTTTCTCATCTCGGCACACTTTGCCTTCCTCTACCTTGCCTACCGCTAATGATCTATTTTGAGTTTTTTTTTTTTTTTTTTTTTTTTTTTTTTTTTCTGTTTTTGGGTTTTGGTCTCTGTGGAAGACCTTTTGTTATGTGATCAGTTTTTGTATATGCTCTTAACAGTGCCCTATCCCCGTTTCAACCTCTGCAAGGGGTTGTTAGTTCCATTACCAAAGCAGTGCTCACCTCTCAACCCTCTCAAAGGGGTTGTGGTTTTGGACAGGGTGGATGCTACTTTAAAGGGTCATGCTGATGCCCTCCATTGTTTTGGTGCTTACTATTTTGGTGTTTTATCCGCTCAATCATTGGGTTTGTCCAAGGTAGATAGGACCGGCAAATTTTTTATTCCCTTGGAGTAAAAAACACACCAATTTCCTAACTAGTATTTCATCTTTGGCAATGATTTTTTCGGTTTGGGTTTATTGTTGGGGAAACCCACCCCTCTTGATCTTTGTGTAACTCTACTCCTTCATGAATGAATGTAGTATTTACCCAAAAAAAAAAAAAAAAGGTCTGAAAAGGCCACCTCATGGCCAAATTGGGGGTGGCCGAAGGAGGTGATAGCCATTTAGGAGGTGGTTCAGCCACCACAAATGGCAAAAAAAAAAAAAAGAATAAAATTGAGGGGATGGTTGAACCACCCCAACTGGCGATAAGGGTAATCGGATTCGCTTATAACTGGTTTCTGATTAATATTAAAAACCTAGCAAATTGTGATAAGAATTGCTTTGCCAAAAACACAATAAACTTTTTTGAAAATCACAATTTAGACCCCGATGAAAACTTAATCCCAATCAATCAAAAGTTATAAATCCTAATATTTGATCAATTATCATGTAATTTTGCCCTCTATCTTGTCTTTACTTATTTGAGTTATAAAGCTCACCCCTTACCTGTAAACTCGAATTACATGTGGCATTGTTCATCATTACAATTCTTACGGCGTACCCCTAACAGTAACTTTTGACATGTGTATAGCTTGTGTATAGACTATGGATGGCAACGACGTTCCCTGCACATCAATTTCCTTCCTTTGGGCCCTAGATTATTTTGAATACAGTATTATACAGTATATTTGAGCCCCTTGCCTTTTGTAGTACAAACTAACACGGCAACTATATATATATAATGAGAAAGTTTAAATTTGCTTTAATGCTCTTTTTGCCTGGGAATCTATCAGGTGATATTTTATTTATACTTTGATTATGAAATGTCTTAGTTTGGGGGCATAACATGTATTTTTTTGTAAAAGCATGTGATGTAAGAATTACATATTATGCTCTGTTTGTTTCGACATAAAATATTTTAGACGAAATTTTTTTTCAGAAAAAAATGATTTTCTTAAAAATATTTTTCGGTATTTGGCTCGTACAAAAAAATCACTAACTGCGTAAAACGGAATCCGACAACAGTCGCCGGAATCTGGTGACGTTCGGCCACCGTCGCCAAATTTGGCCGGAATCTAACAAAGTCGACGGATTCTGACAGAAATTTCTAAATTTCGGCCAAATTGACCGGATCTAGACAAAACGACCGGAATCTGACTGTACTGGCCATATTCTGGACAGTTTGGCTGGAATCTGATCTGCCGGATTCCGGTAGTCCGATTCTAAAATTTGGGGATCTATGGCGGTAGAGTTGGATTAACAACAAACTCCAGTACCCGGTGGTGGTGGATTTCCACAAACGTGCATGCGAATGGTAAAAAGTTTAAATTTAGAAAACGATTTACGGTCTTTCATTTTCTAAAAATTAAAGAAGATTTTTCAGTGAAACTGAAAATGACTTATGTTGAAGATATTTTTACCCCTACTAAATATTAAAAAATATTTTACACCAAAACAAACAAGACATGAAGTCATTAACGTAATGAACTGAGTTAAAGAGGATTCTTCTTCATCATTGTGAACGAAAGCTCTGTCCTTGCCTCCTTGGTTTGCCGCGGAACGTTCTACTTTTATTTATTTATATAATTTGTTTCCCGAAACATCATAGAAAGCTACATAATTATGTAAGTTGGGGTATCTTAGAACCGTGACTACTAGAAAAATGTGACTTTCTATCACCCCGCGATCGAACACGACAGAAACCACATGCTGACATGAATTGTAAAAGCCAAAGCTGTCGCAATTAAGTTGATGAAAATTCTGGAATCAAAACCTTTTTCAATGCAACCCTACTAATATTCATCCATCTAGATCGTACATAGATTAACCAGTAATCAATTGATATTTTGGAAAAACGATTCCGTAAATGAACCTTTCTAGACTCTCTAGTTGATCATTGGTAGTTTGATCGAATTGTTATTCCACTACAAAAATTTATGTAATTTGCTACTTACATTTCGTCACGTGCAGGGGCGGAGCCACCTTGGGGCTTGGGGGGGCCTGGCCCCCAAGCCCCAAGGTTCTCCCCAAAAAAAAAAAAAATTAAAAAATTAAAATTTTGCCCCAAATTTTATTATTTTTTCTAATTTTGGCCCCCCCAATTTTTTTTTTCAATTTGGCCCCCCAACTTGGGGGGCTGGCTCCGCCCCTGGTCACGTGTACGGACATTGTACACGTGGCGAACAATTAGACACGTGTAAATGGCCACGTGTTCGGTGCGTGTTAGATCCGAGTATAGCTAATTGTACAATTAGCCACGTGTACAGTAAAACACGTGGCTGACAGTTAGCCACGTGTACTAATATACACGTGGCAAATTTTAGAAATTTTTTTAAAAAAAATTAATTAATTTTTTGTTAATTAATTTTTCATTTAATTTATTTTTTTTGTTAAATTCCTTTTTTTTTTATTTTTTTTTATTGTTTCTTATTTTTGTTAAATTCTTTTTTAAGTTGGACAAACGGACATGGACATGGCCGGCCGGAGTTTGGAGAGATAGAGAGAGAGAGAGACAGACAGAGAGAGAGAGAGAGATATTAGAGAGAGAGAGAGAGAGAGAGAGAGAAGGCCGGTGGTGCAGTGATGGAGAGAGAGAGAGAGAGAACACTGAGAGAAATAGGAATTGTCCCGGATATAATTTATATACATATATATTATATTTCAAAGTAATGGGCAGGTGGGTGCGCGGGAATTGTCCCGCGCGCCTACCTGCACAAATTGGCCACATGGCCTAAAGCCATGTGGCCAAATTCCTGATGGTATAGTTTAAATATTTTTTTTTATTATATATATATATATATTTAATTTATAGGGTACAAATTTCCAAAAACAGTTAGACGTGGCCACTTGGATGCGTGTATAAAATACACGTGGCCAAATGGACACGTGTATACATATACGAGTCTAAGTGGCCATGCGTATTAATACATAGGGTTGGCAATTTTTGACACGACCCGCGAACCCGACACGAACACGACATGGGAAAATAGAGTTAGGGTTTACTGTAATCAGGTTCGGGTCATAATCGGGTCAACCCGCGGGTTGACCCGCCAGACACGATTGTGACCCGGTTAAGTTTAAAAAAAAAAAAAAAACTAGTCTAACACTAACGGTCTAAGTTGTCTAACCTGACTAACCCGAAAGCAAAAAGTTCAGAAAAGTTAGAAAACTGATAATCTGATATTCTGATTTCTGACTTCTGAGAAGTGAGAACAGTGAGAAGTGAGAAGTGAGATTCGATCATTCGAGAAGTGAGAAAGCTCAGAAAGGGCCGAAAGTTCGAAACGGTGGAACCCTAGCCTAGTAGCCCGTCTCCTGCCGGCCCGCCCACCGCACTCCGCACGCCCGACCGGCGCGACTGCCAACCATCCGGCCTTTTCCCCCTCTTTGGCTCTTTCTACGCCAAACTTTTCAGTTCCTCCTCAAGGTATCAGGTATGGGTGTTGGTTTGGTTTCCTTTTGAGATTTAGGTTTGATTGGTTGGTTGAAGAAGCTCTAACCGAATGGTGTTTAGAGGAAAATATTATGGGTTGTCTATTAATTTGATTTTTCTTCCCTGTTTCGGTTGGAAAAAATATGACCACTAAGTATCAGTGTATCACCGATTCACCATGTTTTTTTTTTTCGCTTAATTTATCCTGTGGATCTGATTTGTTCTTGTTCTCTTTAACTTGAATTTCGTGGCATACTACACTGTAAATCAGCTGGCTGCATCTTTTGAACAGAGGTAGACAGTAGACTATAATTTAGTTCACCATTGCTCTGGTTTCATGTCATATCCTGCATTTCAATACTTGAGATCAGTTGAAACAAAAGTTGCAGAAGAATGCACATTGGAGGCCTGCATGAGGTTGAGTTAGGAATATTTAATCAGAGGGGGAAGAGAGAAATTCACCTTTAGAGTTGTAGTTGCTGACATCGAAGCTACAAAGCTCAGCTTTCAACCTTGTAGAAATGTTCTTGTCATAGGTTGAAACCAGAGCTTTTCTAAGTTAGCTTTATGATTTCTAAGTTAGCTTTATGATTTCTCTTGCTCTCTTCTTGCCGAAGATCTTATGATCTTTGCCCCTGGAATTTTCCTCTTTCATTTTTCTTTTCTCTTATAAAAAATCCTAGTTTAAAATCAAATGGGGCTGCATTTGAAGATTAACTTTTTATATTAATTTAATAGAACATGTGCTCATTGAAGACTTGAAGCTGAAGGTAAAAACTAAAAACTAAAATTGAAGGTTGACATGTGAAATTGATGTCGGGTCGTGTCGGATAAACGGGTGACACGTTTATTAGTCGTGTTTGTCGGGTCGTGTTCAGGTTACCCGATTATTAATCGGATTGTGTTCGGGTCGCGTGTCACAACCCGATTAATAATCGGGTCGGTTTTGTGTTGGACCCGTTTATGTAATCGGGTCAGACGGGTTGACACGAACTCGACCCGTGAACCCGAATTGCCAACCCTATTAATACACGTAGCCACTCATTTTTCATGTACAAATAGCCACGTTGTCATGAAGACACGTGGCTACAGTAACAACTACTGTAGACACACGGCAAATTACAGGAATTTTTGTAGTGTTCGTAGACAAAAAGTAAGATTTTAAACCAAATGGTAATATATTCATAAATGGAAAACCGAGTTCTTTCTAAATTAAGCCCAGTAGGCCTTCATCAGTTCAAAAGTGGAAAAAAAAAAAAAAAAACCTGGCAGAAATTCATTCAAAAGACAAAAAGTTGGTAGTTTCATATAGGATTGTCAATTTTGACACGACCGGCAAACTCAGCATGAACACGACACGAAATTACAGGATTATGGTTTAGGCTTAATGAGTTGGCGGGTTGACCCGTTTACTGACACAATTATAAACGATTTGGCAAGTCAATCCGTGGGTTAACCCACCTACTTGTCAGTGTTTTATTGGAGGTTGCAAAACTGGTGTTTAGCAGCTGGTCCAGATTGTAGGTTTACTATATATATATATATATATATATATATATATAAAATTAATGTATAGATCAAAATTTCAGGTTTTAACTGATCATTTTTCTTACATTTTTATATTGATGCAATTTCAATCCTTTTATTCTTAATTTGAACAATTAAATTCTTGAACTTAATTAAACCTATAAAAAAAAAAAATCAACCCTCTGCTTAACATTTTCTATCAAAATCTAACACTCATGTCATCCATCTCTTTTAAATGATAGTATATATAAATCCCTTTATCCCCACATGCCCCAAATTTTCAACCACCGTCAGAACTTATAAAAACCAAACAAAAACGACAAGGAAGTTCAATCGTCAATTCAAAAGTACTCAACTCTCGATTAATATAACAAAACTATCCTATAAGCAAAAAGATTTGTGCACAACACTTCTCATCCTCTAAATGGTTCCTCCTTCCTACTCGAGCAGCTTTTTATTTTATCAGTTAATTTACTTGCATTTCCACTAATAAAGTTGATTCTAGACAAAGCAATTGACTTCTAATTTTTGTGAAAAGGTACTCCTCGCCTGCTCAAACTAACACCTTATTTACGATGTCCACCTCAAATTAAAGATTGCATCATGTCCTCTTAAATTACCAAAAATTTGCAATGTACCTTTTTGTTTAGCAAAAAAAAAAAGAAAAAAAAAAGAAGACTATAAAAGTTTTTCTTTAAGATAAAAATACATCTATAAATTCGGAGGAAAAAAAAAAAACGAAAAACTAAGCGACTGAGAGCCAGAAGCTCTCTTTCTCCTTTCTCTGTCCTAAAACAACTCCAAGCTAGCATGACTACTGAGGGAGCACTTCCTCCTCCTCTCATTTTCCCTTTTTGTTTTCTTCTCCACCTCCCTCTCTTTTTCACCTCTTTTTAGGCAAAAACCACATCTTCGGAGGTCTTATCATCTTGGAGGTCTTGTCATCCATCTCTTTTAAATGATAATATATATATAAATCCCTTTATCCCCACATGCCCCAAATTTTCAACCGCAGTCAGAACTTATAAAAACCAAACAAAAACGACAAGGACAAATATTTGTGCACAACACTTCTCATCCTCTTAATGGTTCCTCCTTCCTACTCGAGCAGCTTTTATTTTATCAGTTAATTTACTTGCATTTCTACTAATAAAGTTGATTCTAGACAAAGCAATTGACTTTTAATTTTTGTGAAAAAGGTAAACCTCGCCTGCTCAAACTAACACTCTATTTACAATGTCCGCCTCAAATTATCAAAAATTTACAATGTACCTTTCTGTTTAGCAAAAAAAAAAAAAAAGACTATAAAAGTTTTTCGTTAAGATAAAAATACATCTATAAATTCGGGGAAAAAAAAAGAACAAAAAATTAAGCGACCGAGACCCAGAAGCTCTCTTTCTCCTTTCTCTCTCCTAAAACAACTCCAAACTAGCATGACTGCTGAGGGAGCACTCCCTCCTCATCTCCTTTTTTGTTTTCTTCTTCTCCTCCCTCTCTTTTTCACCTCTTTTGAGGCGAAAACCGCCTCTTTAGAGGTCTTATCATCTCGGTTCAAAATCATTGCCGACTTCTCCTCAACCGAAGATGGACTAGTCTCGGCCACCTTATGCCGTTCACAGCCTTGGATTTACCCCCTTCTTGAAGTTCTTGAATTTTATTTTTTGAAAATCAGATATGTCCACTTCAAGAAGGCCCACCGCCACACGCGCCATTCCACTGTGATCCAGGCTCTCTTCGCTTTGTTCAGCCATAAGCCACTTCTCCGTCCGGCACCATGTGCCTGCAAGTAGATCTTACTCGAGGGTGCGTGCCTCACACGCGCCAACGTGTGGACAACCCTACGTCGTGTGTAGGGTTGGCAATTTTTGACACGACCCGCGAACCCGTCACGAACACGACACGAAAAAACCGGGTTTGAGTTTGTTATAATCGGGTTCGGGTCATAATCGGGTTGCCCGAGTATAATCGTGTTTGGCGGGTCAACCCGCGGGTTGACCCGCCAACATGATTACGACCCGATAACACGATTACCCGCCAACACGATTATAACCCGATTACGCGGGTTGACCCGCCAACACGATTATAACCCGATTAAAAAAAAAAATTGAAGGTAAAAAAAAAAAAAATTTGAAGGTTGAAACATGTGAAAACAGTGAAATTGATGCCGGGTCGGGTCGGGTAAACGGGTGACACGTTTTTTAGTCGGGTTTGTCGTGTCGTGTTCGGGTCACGTGTCACAACCCGATTAATAATCAGGTCGGGTTCGGTTTGACACGTTTATATAATCGGGTCAGTCGGGTTGACCCGAACCCGACCCGTGAACCCGAATTGCCAACTCTAGTCGTGTGTGCTGACTTCCTTTGCTTCCACCAGTCTCCTATGGTGGTATGCTTCCATCCGGCAAGTGCTTTTCTCGTCTCGGCACACTTTGCCCTCCTCTGCCTTGCCTATCGCTAATGATCTATTCTGCGTTTTTTTTTGTTGATTTTAGGTTTTGGTCTCTATGGAAGACCTTTTGTTATGAGAGTTTTTGTGTATATATATACTCTTAACAGTTCCCTATCCCTTTCAACCTCTACAAGGGGTTGTTAATTAGTTCCATTACCGAAGTAGTGCCCGCCTCTCAACCCTCTCAAAGGGGTTGTTGTTCTGGGCAGGGTGGATGCCACTTTAAAGGGTCATGCTAATGCCCTGCACTGTTTTGGTGCTTACTGTTTTAGTGCTTTATCCGCTCAATCTTTGGTTTTGTCCAAGGTAGACAGGGCCGGCAAATTTTTTATTCCTTTGGAGTAAAAAACACATCAATTTCCTAACTAGTATTTCATCTTTGGCAATGGTTTTTTCTGTTTGGGTTTATTGTTGGGGAACCCACCTCTCTTGATCTTTGTGTAACCCTACTCCTTCATGAATGTTAAATTTACAAAAAAAAAAAAAAAAAAAAAAAAAAAAAAAAAAAAAAAAACGCTTGAAAAGGCCACCCCATAGCCAAATGGGGGGTGGCCGAAGGGAGTGGCTCGGCCACCCGAAATGGCAAAAAAATAATAATAATAAAATAAAATTGAGGGGATGGTCGAACCACCCCCAATGGCAATGTGGATAATCAGATTCGCTTATAACTGGTTTCTGATTAATACAAAAAACTTGGCAAATTGTGATCAAGAATTGCTTTGCCAAAAACACAATATACTTTTTTGAAAATCACAATTTAGACCCCGATGAAAACTTAATCCCTATCAATCAAAAGTTATAAATCCTAATATTTTATCAATTATCATATAATTTTGCCCTATATCTTGTGTTTACTAGCTTTTTGGGTTGTAAAGCTCACCCCTTACCAGTAAACTCGAATTACATGTGGCATTGTTCATCATTATAATTCTTACGGCATACCCTTAATAGTAGCTTTTGACATGTGTATAGCTTGTGTATAGACAATAGTGGATGGCGACGACACTACAAAAATTGAAGTGATTTGTGACTAATTTTTAGTGGCCTTTCAGGGCATCTGAAAGGCCACTAAACATTAGTGGCGTGTTATTTACTGACACGCCACAAATTTGTGGCGTGTTATAAAGGCACGCCACAAGTATAAATAGTGGCGTGTCATTCTGACACGCCACTAGTATATATAGTGGCGTGTCAAAATGACACGCCACTAATTAAGTTATTTTTTTTAAAAAAAAAAAAGACAAAAATTCTACAATCCAAAAACCTGAAATTCTGTATTGGTCCGAAATTCTACAATCTGAAATTCTGTATTGATCAACAATCAGAATTTGACATATCTATCAATCCATGATCCACACAATTTATTCAACAATCACAACCACAAAAAAATCATTCCAAAAGTTTCATTAAACATGTATATATATATATATATATATGACATAGATTCATAACAATCAAACTAAAACTTACAACAAACAAAATATACAATCAATCTTTGTCCTAGATTGATACCAAAAAGTTATTCCAAACATTAATGAGAAATTCAACCAATCATGAAAGCCATGAATAAACATTAGATTTCAAGAACGTGTTCCCCAATCCTTACAGAGTACAAATAGGAATGCACCAAGTCTTCTTTATCTTCATTTACAGGAACCGAGACTAAAAGGAAACAAAAAAAATATACCAAAAGCCCATAAGCTTGAAATAAGGCAACATTCTATAATGTCAAAACTATTAGCATTACTCTAAAATGTCAAAACTATTAGCACTAAAAAAAAAAAAAATCACATCATTGGAGAACTTGCACGTTGCCAGTGAAGAACTTGCATGTTCCACCGAATATGACGCTTTATCCTGCATCAATATCATAAAGGAAAAAAATCATATAAAAGAAAACAACTTATATTCTAACATAGCTGAATGCTATATCATGCAACATAACTCTCCGAACATAAAGAACACTGAGACTAGTTAAAAAATAAACAGTCTGTCAGTCTAACTCTATATTCTAACAAATGTATCATACCGAAATCCATGTAATATTGTAAACCATCAGACTAACTCTATATATAAAGCTTTAACTAAATAACTAATAATACGATAACCAAAGCTCCAACTCCTTGCTATACTTCTATTTATTCAATATTATCCACTCGATCTCTTTACAAATTCCAGATTATCGCGAAATTAATTCTTTAAATTTTCTTTATTTGGAAATTTTTATGTGTTTTTCTGTTGTCTTTCGAGCTGTTATCCAAAGAGGAAAAAAGAAGTGGTACCCTAGATTTGAGTTGAGATTTGTCAAATCAAAGTTGATAGTGTCAACTCAAAGTTGATCTAGAGCAACAAGTTCATTTAAGCTTTGTTAAGAACCGGCCACTTGGATTTGGTAGGAGTTGTTTAGTTGTTTGTAGAGATTATATTTCGGATTCATGTATCTTTGATATTAATTGAAAGTTTGTTTAAATCAGCAAGAAAAATTGAACCCCTGCCCCAGACTACCGTGGTAGCATCATGTTTGGCTCAGGTCCAAACTCAGACTCAGTTTGGAATCTTTTTCCACCTTAAACTGGAATTAGTTTTTTTGGTTGTTTGTGCTTTTGTTAGGAATATTTCATCACTTTTAGAGCAACTTCTTTTGTTAGGAATATACTGATCAATGTATTAATAAATTAAACTCAACTAAATATAAAATTCCTTTTCCGCAATAATGCAATTTAATTAATTACTTCATGTCTTTGCCCATGTTTTTAACATTTTTTTCTAATATAAAAGGCATTAATAAATAAAGGAAAAAAAAATTCTAAATCTAGGCATTTATGCATGAATTTTTTTTTTTTTGCTAACAAAAAAAAATTCTAAATTATTTTTGCTAAAGAAAAAAAAAGAAGAAGAAACGGAGCACTAACCTTACGGATGGACGGCGTTGGTGGTGGCCGGCGTTTGAGCTGGGCGGAGGAGCTACATATGAGAGAGAGAGAGAGAGAGAGAGAGCTAAAGAGAGAGCTAGAGAGAGAGAGAGAGAGGAGATGCATACCGTGTGGTGGTCGGAGCTGGTGCGGCGGCCGGCGATAGAGAGTAGAGTGAGAGAGGGACACATGAGAGAGAGAGAGAGAGAGAGAGAGTACAGTGAGAGAGGGAAACAAAGGAGAGGGAAATAGAGGGAGAACCGCGCATCCTCGCGCGGTTCTATGAAAATTAGTGGCGTGTCATAAATGACACGCCACTAATTTACCGGCGTGTCTTACTGACACGCCACAATTTTGTGGCGTGTCAGTCAGATACGCCAGTATTTTACTGGCGTGCTGAATCCAACACGCCACTAATTCAGTGGCGTTTAATTCATACACGCCACTAATAATTTTAGTGAGGTGTTATGATTTAACACGCCACTAATTAGTGAAGTGTCAAAAACTCATTTACTGTAGACACGCCATTAAATGCAGAGTTTTTTGTAGTGGCGACGTTCCCTGCACATCAATTTCTTTCCTTTGGGCCCAGATTATTTTGAATACAGTATTTGAGCCTCTTGCCTTTTGTAGTACAAACTAACACGGCAAATATATATATATATATATATATATATATATATATATATATATTCCTTTTATGCTCTTTTTGCTTGGGAATCTATCCGGATATTTTATTTATACTTTGTTTATGAAATGTCTTAGTTTGGAGGCATGACATGTACTTTTTGTAAAGCATGTGAGGTAAGAATTCCAATATTATGCTCTGTCTGTATTGACGTAAAATGTTTTTCTTATCGTAAAATATTTTTGATGAAATTAATTTTTTAAAAAAATAATTTTCTTAAAAATAATTTTCGGTATTTAACTCGTACGAAAAAATTATTAAAGGCATAAAATGGAATCCAACAACCGTCATCGAAATTTGATGATGTCTGGCTGTCGTTACCAAATTGGCTGAAATCTAGCAAAGTCGATGGATTCCGTAAAAAATTTTCAAATTCTGATCAAACGAGACATTAATGTAATAAATTGAGTTAAAGAAGATTCTTCTTCCTCGTTGTGAACGAAAGCTTTGTCCTTGGTTTGAGGTGAACTTTCTACTTTTATTTATTTATATAATTTGTTTCCCGAAACATCATAGAAAGCTACATAATTAATAATTATGCAAGTTGGGGTATATATCTTAGAACCATGACTTCTAGAAAAATGTGACTTTCTATCACCCCGCGATCGAACACCACAGAAACCACATGCAGACATGAATTGTCAAAGCCACAGCTGCCGCAACTAAGTTGATGAAGATTCTGGAATCAAAACCTTTTTCAATGCAACCCTACTAATATTCATCCTTCTAGATCGTACATAGATTAACCAGTAATCAATTGGCATTTTGGAAAAACGATTCCGTAAATGAACCTTTCTAGACTCTCCAGTTGATCATGGGTAGTTTGAATTGTTATTCGTAGATAAAAAGTAAGATTTTAAACTAAATGGTAATATATTCATAAATGGAAAAACCGAGCTCTTTCTACATTAAGCCCGGTAGGCCTTCATCCGTTTAAAACTGGAAAAAAAAAAACCAGGCGGAAATTCATCCAAAAGACAAAAAATTGGTAGTTTCATATAGGATCGACAATTTTGACACGACCCACAAACTCAACACGAATACGACACGAAATTACAAAAGTAGGGTTTAGGCTAAACGAGTTGGCGGATTGACTCGTTTACCGACACGGTTATAAACGGGTTGGCAAGTCAACCCATGGGTTGACCCACCAACCCGTTTAGTTATTGGGTCACCTTCAACCCATTTACGACTCATCAACCCATTTATAACCCGTCAAACCGCTAAACAGGTTGATCTGCACAACCCGTTTAGTTAATCATGTCGGATTTGAGTTAGCCTAAACAAATTGACGGGTCAACCGGCCAGGTCGACCCAAACCCAAATTGTCAACCCTAATTTCATAGTTAGGTCACAAGCCCATCAAAGATCCCATTTCATTTTCAAGGCATTAACAAAACACCATAAATAAAAGAAAAAAAATTGAAGTTCTGAGAAAAAAAAAGTTACATGCTGGATATATATTAACAGGATAAAATGGTATAAGCTATGACCTCTAGGGATGTAAATAATTCAGTTTGTCTGACAACTTGCTCGATACTCGCTCAGTTTATCCCGATCCAAATTCGAGCCCGAAATTATAGAGACTCGCTCGTTACTGTAAAAACTCACTCGATTAATAAGTGATACATACCCGATTCGCTCGACAAAACTTGATAGGGACTCACGAACTCAGCTCGTTTAAAGTTCGACCGAATCGCTCACCCAACTCGTTAGCTCGTTCATATGTCTTATATATTATTAAAAATGAATTATATAAATATAAGCATGTATATTAGTAATTAAGTAATATTTGTTATATATGTTACTTAATATTTATATGTGTATGTATTAGTTAACAGACTAACTAGTTAGATCATAAATTAACATATTATCTAGTTTATTAACATATACTAAGTAAATATAATTAACTATATGTTACTCGATATTTTTTTTGTATATTATATATATATATATATATATATATACACACACTAAATAAGCTAGCATATAGTATACTAGCTAAATAAATATTGTATTATATATTAATTATAATACTTTGATCGTAGTATTTAGTATGTTAAACTAACATATTAAGTTATTAATAGTTAGTATGAAGGTTGTTTACAAACTCGACACATTGAAAAATTTAATAGCCTACCTCGAGCTCTAGTTGAGCCGAACTTGTCGAGTAACCCGGTTCGGCTCGAATGTCATTCTCAACAAGCTTGAGTTTGTTCAAGTTTTAAACGTGTCAAGCTTGAACATGCATTTTATAGCTTAACTTAAATTCGAATTCGACTATTTAAACTCGACTCGACTCGCCTCGAGTATATCCCTAACGACCGCATTGCAAACGACGTATAGCTTAAACTCTGTCTACAGACGAAGAGACCTCACAATTACGACTTTTTGGAACGTTTACAAGTCTTAAGAAATCATATCTACACACGTGCAATAGGTATTACATAAATTATTATTTATTTTAAAATATAAATACGTTTATAAAGAAAGTAATTCTTTGTCTTTCCACGTGATGTAACGGATATAATAATTATAAAACCTTAAAAAAAAAAATGTGGCACGCAGGTGTGATAAGTGTTAAATTAATCATTATTTAATTTACTCCCCTTACGTTTAAGTTTAAACTTCTTAAACTTACGATGGAGATGCCGGATGCGTCTGTTAATGTCACAAAAGGTTGGGTTGGTTTGTACATAGTAGTTAGTGACTGTTATGGTTTGATTTTGTAAACAAAATATGTTACGAGGGAGATGGCGACAGATTCTAGTTTGGCGGAGATAGTGAGTGCATTATATGCTGTGCAATTTTGCAAAGAGATTGGTTTTATGTTTTGTTTCAAGGGGATGCCGGCCAATATAGTAGTAAAAGAAATTAATTCGGCTCCTATTTTTTATTTAAAATCGGCTAATTCTTTGAAACTATCCATTTATGATGAGTTGCAAAACTTCAAATTGGCAAAATTCTTTTACACCTAGAGAATGTAATATGGCGGCGCACACTTTAGAAAAGGAGACAACCCGTAATAATTAAGATTGAACAAATTTGGTTAGAAGACTTTTCTTTGAGTATTTTATCTATTGTAACCAGGGATCAACACTGTTCCTAGATTCTCTTTGCGTGATCAATTGTTTTTTCTGAGTATTGATTTATGTGATATTGAAAATTTTTTTTGGAAAAAAAAAAAAGAAAAAAAAGAAAAAAAATTAAAACTTCTTTTTAATAGGTAAAACTTAAAATGTTGAATATTTTAATTAAATAAGAGGTGAATTGACTGAGTCAGGATCGAAGCTTAGAATCTCTAGCTCTAGTATCACGTTAAATCACTCATTTAAACTTTTAAAAGATAATAAATTTAATTATTTAATCAAAATTTTAACCTGTCTCTTATGCACTGAGAGAGCCACGTAAGCCAAAATTGAGTTCCTAATTCAATCATTTCTCTTTCCTAAAAAATAAAATTTAAAAAAATAAAAAAAAAAGTTCTTTCTGCCACACGTACACAAAAACGAGTCTGTGTACGTAAACTGAACTTGTTGATATTGATTTTTGTGATATATATATATATATATCCAATAGATAGCGATGTAATAACGAAACTTTGCAAAGACCGAAACACCTTCATTTACTTTGCAAACCAATTTCATGGCCGAAAAATAATCGGCCGAATTTCGTGAGCTGAAATTAAGTAGAGGCCAATATCTCTTTCAACAAGATCATATACAAACCCTCCAAAACATTCCATATCCAATTAATTAGTCATTTTCCATTTGAATTACAATGCTTTAGCAGTACAATGCTTAATGTCAATATGTTATAGAAAAAGAATAAATTATCATATATGAAGTGCATTTGAAAAAAATGCTTTAGGCCTTAAAACAGATAATGTATAGCCTAAGTCAGTTATTTTAGATAAAAATTTACAGAAGCGGATGCAAGTGACCTTCAAGACCATGAGAGTGGTTCAGCCACCTCCATTTAGTACATTAACGAATTCTGTAGCAATTTGCTTACCTCATATAGTAATTAATAACTTTTTAAAATTCATGGAGTCATATATATATATATATATATATATATAGGAATTAGTAGGAGCAATGCCGTGACAAGTGACGTATTAAAATGCAGTCAAATGTCAATTTCAAGTTAAAGGGTGAGTTCAACTAAAACATTTAATTTGCCAATAAAAAAATCACAGCTGTTTCAAAAATTGAAGGGGTTATTTTTAATAACGTTTGAAGGCAAAGGCAAAGGAATCAGTAGGAGCAATTTTCGTTTATAACTCTATCTTAGCAGTTACAAAATCACTCTATACAACGAAAAATTGTTTGCTTCCCATTGCCATCTTACTATCTTAGCATCTGATTTATCAAAAGGTACTCTCTCTCTGTGTTTGTAGATCGTTAGTTTTCTCTGTTTGTAGATTGTGAGAATCATACGTATTTTAAGATTATAAGATTTTTTTAAAAAAAAAAAAATTGTTATTTGTTGTGTTCTTGCATATGATTTTTGGTTGTTATCTTTGTTACCAAACCAAAAATTCTAGCGAATTCATAACCATTCGTTCATCTTCTTCCTACTGTCCTTATAAAAACAAATTATCCCCTTCATTGGGTTAGGACTTCAGAATTCTTGAAAACACATTGCAGAACGATAGAAAAATGTTGTTGAGATTTAGTTGCAATTCTTATTTTGGAACAAAAGATCAAAATTACTCGACAAAAAAACAAGCATCTACAATCGCGACACAAAAAAAAAAAAAAAAAAAAAAAAAAAAAGGAAAAAGAAGAAGAAGAAGAAGAAGAAAAGACTAAGATAAATGATCCTCACTTGCTGTCGTTCGTTTCAGTCCATTTTCTCAACGAAGGTGGCGGGTCAGCCGTTGTTTTGACAGATCAGAGAGAATCCTCGCCTTCCCGTCGATCTGAAATTCAAAACCAACCGTAACAGAAAGAGCTCTCTGAATCTTTCCTCTTTTGCAGGCGCTTTTGGTTGTTGTTCAAACAATGAGATAAAAAGAGAAGCCGATCCTCTTTGTCTGTACTCCTCTCATGGAGGTTCCCACTAGGCTCTCCGCCAAGCTATGCAGCTTTCTCTAGCTCCTTCCTGCCAATACCATGTGCACCGTTGGTCTTTCTATTTTTATTTGCTTTTTCATCATTTTATTTCTGGCCTTGAGACGTGCGCATTTCAGTGACGTAGACAACAGATAATCAGCCCAACGTCTCTATGCACCATCAAAAAAATTGAGTAAAATTCATATTTCCCATTTTGCGCTTCTCTCATGTAAGAGAGGACGTTGGAATTTGTTTGTTGGATGAAATTTTGGAGAGAAGGGCATTTTTAGGATGAAATTTTGGCTTACGATTCTCGACTTTTGAAAACACTCAAAGCTTAGCACGATGAGGTCTTATCACTGCCGCTCGCCCATTTATTTATTTTTGGGATAATTGCATCATTGGTCCATGTGATATGTCATAATTATTTTTCACTCTCTATGGTTTAAAAAGTTCATGAGAGGTCCCTGTGCTATGCAATAATTACAAATCGATCCCTAGCGTCAAATTCTGTATAATTTTTTAACAGATTCCGTCGAATGCCACGTCAGCGCCACGTGTCGCCAATAAGATGGCGACACGTGTCCATCCTAATAAAAAATAAATAAATAAACTTATTTTTTTTATAAAAAAAAAAAGCAGCAAGGGGTGGCCGCGCGCCACCCGCAGTGGCTACCAGGGGTGGCGCGCAGCCACCCCCGGCGGCCACTTATTGGCGACACGTGGCGCTAACGTGTAGAGCTAACAAATTCCGTCAAAATGGTGGACGGAAAATCGACCCAGAGAGTAAAACGTAATTATTGTATAACACAGGGACCTCTCATGAACTTTTTAAACCATAAGGATTAAAAAATAATTATGGCATACCACAGGGACAAACGGTGCAATTATCCATTTATTTTTATATGAATATAAAAAAATCTTGCTTTTCAAGGTAGTTTGACTACTGGACTACCTTTAAATCAATTGATAGAAAATTGATTCTTTTACTTTGTTTGACTTCATGGCAAATTCAAGAAAAATCGAGACGTACCTTCTATTTCTTTGTTTGTTTTTGCTTTTGATTTGTTTTGGAATTAGGCATACCATTTTTGCGTTTTGTTCTTCTTTTTTTTTTTAAAAAAAAAAAAAAAAAAAAGTTTGTTAGAGAGAAAAGGAAAACAGAGGTAGAAATAAAATTTTATTCTTTTATTTTTTAAATTTTTTTAGATTACAATAAATGGCCTCTTAAATTTGTTTGCAAAATGTATCTTACTGAAAATAAATAGCACAAAAATATTACTTTATTGTTAGTTTAAGTTCCATTACTTTTATTTGTTGCATTTATTTTAAAATTTTCACTTAGTTGTTATTTTTCCTTTCTCCTGTGATTCATTTTTAGACAAACCACCATATTATGTATAATGAATTTTGAATTAATGTTTAAAATTATTAAATATAGGTGATCTCTCCCATTCTCTCTAAAAATAGTTTGCAAGAAACGTGAAGTTGGTCACATTCTCTTTCTTCAAATTAAAGTAAGTTCCTCTTCAAACTATTTTATTTGACTTCACAAAGGAAGAGTCTAAATACTCTATTTCTTTCTCTTCTACTTTTTTTTTTTTTTTTTTTTTTTGAGGGAAAGAAAACCTTTCATTGAGATCAAATAGCGTTACAACAACAGACACCACAAGGGTGAAGCATAAAACAGACACCCTAAAGGTGTACAAACATCTCAATACAATACAGACAGTTGCTACTAAATAAAACCCAGCCAACAGAATTATGCATTTGCGTTGACATACACCTTTACTTGAATAGGGAGTCGGTCACACATTCTAGGCGACTGCCAATGACTAGATTAATGTACGTACAAAGCAAACTGTCCAAAGAAACACAAACTATAACAAAACAGGAAAAGCTCAACGGAGGAAGCTGTCTGCCGGGTGCACGCACCGGCACCAGAAAACAAGCCCATCAACCCTAAAGCGCCAAAAGCCTCCGATCATCACCAGAACCACCATACACGGCTAAAAAACCCGGTTTGCAGCCCTCACACGCGATCCGAACCGAAAACCACCCAGGCGCGTGAAGGCCACGCGCCGATCACCGAGAGACCGCACAGCCGTGGAGAGCGGCTGGAGCACCAGAGACTGACGACGAACACAGCTAACAGGCGCGTGTCCACCAGAAGACGGCGAAAACTTGTAGATCTGGCCTCCAAAAAATCTGACAGTGAACAACACACCACAAATTTCGCCATCGACATGCCATGGGTGACTAATCCCCACCGACACCTTCACCAGAGAACTCTCCTGCCTATACAAACTAAAACCAGAAAACCTAAACACCCACCGGATTCACACCGGGGCGACTAAAGCTTCCACAACCCTAAAGGTCGGAAGACTCAACTACAAACAAAAGAACCATCTTAACAACAAAGACTAAGATGGCCAAAACAAAAAACCCAGGCAGGAGGGAGGCGTGAAAGCCTCCCTCCCCCAAAACCAAGACAAACTGCCGGCTCTCTCTCTCACTAGAAAAACGGGAGTCTCTCTCACTAGAAAAAACCAGCCTGGTATCTGTCTTTCTCTTCTACTTGAACATGCTATTGGTATTCACATTTTTAAATTTTTGTTAAACTGCTATTTCTTCCTTCTCTTGTACTTAATTTTTAGTCAATTCACCATATTATTTATAATGCATTTTGAATTAATGTTTAAAAATACTAAATATAGGTGATCTCTCCAATTCTCTCTCAAAATAGTTTGCAAGATACGTTAAACTCATCCTATTATCCTTCTCAGATTAAGGTAAGTTCCCTCGATTTGTTTGGTAGCAATTATTTTGCCATTGTAAATAAATTGCAATACACACGGAAGTATGTTATATATTTCTTGCTACATCAATATTGTAATTCATAAATTGAATTTTTAGATACTTATATTATACTCTTAACCATTGCATTTTTAAATTATTCTCTTAAGTAATAAATAATATTATATGTTCTACTTGAGTTTCCTGAAGTAAATGATATTTTGTAATAAAAAAAAAATGTGACTTCATTTTTTCTTGTAGAAAATATTACAGTAGGGAAAAAAATGGAAAACACAAGACTCGCACGATGTAGAAGACAAATGCTTTTGCATGAAAAAAGAAAACGAGGACATATGAGTAATTACGATAGCATTCAAACAATAACTTCAACTGGTGAAATTACAAGAGAGGATGGAACCATTAACATCTCATAAAATGAAGATATTCCAAGTAAATTACTTAACTACAATTATTTATTAAAAGACTATTAAAAAATAATCCATAAAACTAAACTAATTAAAAAACTACTTCCTTCTTTTCCCTATTTGATACAGGAAAATTTACTGAAATTTGGAATTTTGGCTCACCTTCGTACGTATGCAACTATTGTAGTGCAATAGTATGGTATGAAGAGAGAACAATAAAATCTAGAAGGCCTGCTAATCCTAAATTTAGCCTGTGTTGTATGGATGGCGAGGTGCAGTTGCCTTTGCTTAAGAAACCACATGCTACTCTTTAAGAATTGCTAAATCCAACTGGAGACCAGCGTTCAACAAATTTTAAGGCACAAATTAGAAGTTATAATGCCATGTTCGCTATGACATCAATGGGTGGAAAAGTGGATCATAGAATTAATGATGGAAGAGGACCTTATATTTTCAAACTTAATGGTCAAAACCACCATAGAATTGGAACACTACTCCCAATCGATGGTCTAAGTCCCAATTTTGCACAATTAAACTTCTACGATACTGAAAATGAAGTTTCAAATAGAATTAATGCCTTGAACCAATCGGACAATAGCCATGATTCATCTATTGTTGATGCTCTGGTCCGAATGCTAGATGAATCAAATCTATTGGTCAAGAACTTTCGTATGGCTAAAGACCGTTTTAGTGGAGGTAATACCCACCAATTAAGATTACGTCTTATTGGCTCACGATCAACTGACGGAAGAGTACAAAATCTACCTACATGTTCCGAAATAGCTGCAATTGTCGTTGGTGATATTGGTCTTGATAATACACATCGTGATATCATTGTGGATTATAAAGAAGGTGGATTACAAAGGATAAATGAACTGCATCCATCATACATGGCATTGCAGTATCCTCTTTTATTTCCATATGGTGAGGATGGCTATAGACTTGGTATTTTACGTAGAAATGTTGATGGAACTAGATCTAATACAAACAATTGTGTTACAATGAGGGAATATTACACATATCGATTGCAAACAAGACAAGATGAGGGACATACATTAATATATGGCGGCCGCTTATTTCAACAGTTTGTTGTTGACGCATATACTTGTATTGAAGCAATTCGACTTATGTGGGTAAGACGTAACCAAAGTGCATTAAGGATTGAATTGTATTCTGGATTGAGGGATGCAGTTATGAGGGGAGACACAACCCCTGCACCAGTTGGAAAAAGAATTGTTTTGCCTTCGAGTTTCACTGGAAGTCCAAGATATATGATTGAGAATTATCAGGACGCAATGGCGATTTGTCGATGGGCTGGTTATCCTAATTTATTTATTACTTTCACACGTAATGCGAAATGGCCAGAAATTGAGATCTTCCTCTCAATGAATCCTAATCAGAAACTTGAGGATCGGCCAGATATACTTGGAAGAGTTTTCAAGATCAAACTTGATCAACTATTACATGACCTCAAACATGACCAACACTTTGGAAGAACAATTGCTGGTATTCTAAACTGCTTACGTTTTATATTTATCTTTCACATATTAATTTTTATACATAATATAATTAAGTTTCTATTCTGTTTATAGTTGTCTACACAATTGAATACCAAAAGAGAGGATTGCCTCATGCTCATATATTGTTCTTCTTACATTCTGATAACAAACATCCAACACCAGCAGAAATCAATAAGATAATTTCTGCAGAAATTCCAGATTTGCACAAAGATCCTCAAGCTTATGATCTTGTCAAACAATTTATGGTTCATGGTCCTTGCGGCTCTATAAATCTAAAATCAAGTTGTATGATCGACAACAAATGCATCAAGCATTTTCCAAAGAGATTTTGCTCTGAAACTACAATTGATGAAGATGGCTTTCCAATATATAAAAGAAGGAAAACGGAAGATTCATTGAAAAGAATGGTGTCAAAGTAGACAATCGATTTATAGTTCCTCACAATATTGACTTATTGGTGAAGTATCAATCACACATAAATGTAGAGTGGTGCAATCGTTCGAGGTCTATCAAGTATTTATTCAAATATATAAATAAAGGACCTGATCGTGCGACGTTGATGCTTGAAGAGAATTTACATGTCGAGGGTTCTTCTGGAATACAACATGTGACAGATACTGACGAAATAAAAACATATTTAGATTGCAGATATGTGTCGGCGATAGAGGCATGCTGGAGGATCTTCCAATTTGAAATTAATTATCGAGAACCTCCAGTTGAGAGACTTAATTTCCATCTTGAAAATGAACAACCTGTAATGTTTGATGATTCTGATCATTTAGACAATGTTTTGAATCAGCCGAATATTAGAAAGACTAAATTTACATAATGGATGAAAGCAAATGCTTCGTATGAAGAAGCAAGAGAATCAACTTATTCTGATTTCCCTTCCAAATGGGTTTGGCATAATAAAGAGAAAGAATGGAAATTGAGGAAGAAAAGAAGATGTGTAGGGAGGATATTTTACGCTCATCCTGGAAGTGGCGAATGATTTTATTTGCGAATGTTACTAAATATTGTCAAAGGTCCTCGATCTTTTGATGAAATAAGAACTGCAAATGGTGTATTGTACCCAATTTTCCAGTCAGCATGCTATGCTCTTGGTTTGCTTGATGATGACAAAGAATGGCATGAGTGTTTAAACCAAGCATCGCATTGGGCTTCAGGTAAGCAACTCCGTGAACATTTTGTCACAATGTTGATTTTTTGTGAGGTTGCCGATCCTAATAAATTATGGATTTTGAATTGGAATTTGTTATCTGAAGATATATTGCATCGAGAACGAAGAATTATACAATATGAGGACCTACATCTAACAGAATCGCAATTACAAAACTATGCACTATGTGACATTGAAAGATTAATGAACAAAAATGGAAGGTCACTGAGAGAATTTGAAACAATGCCATATCCAGACGCGTTACTACTCAGAGAATGTAACAATAGACTATTGCAAGAAGAATCAGATTATAACAGGATTTCTTTGGCATAGGAGCATATAAAACTTATTAGTGGTCTAAATTGTGAACAAATAAATATATATGATGCAATAATTAGATCTGTTATAGAAAACAAAGGTGGTTTTTTCTTCGTTTATGGACATGGTGGAACTGGAAAGACTTATTTATGGAGAACTTGATATGTCGATTGCGGTCCAAAAGAAAGATAGTCATTGCAGTTGCATCGTCTGGAATTGCAGCACTTTTGTTACCTGGCGGAAGAACTGCTCATTCAAGATTTCAGATACCGATTAATGTAATAGATAACTCAACTTGCGGGATCAAGCAAGGTTCACATCTTGCAGAACTGGTGACAAGAACAAGTCTTATAATTTGGGATGAAGCTCCTATGGCTCATCGAAATTGCTTTGAAGCTTAAGATCGTTCACTAAGAGATATTTTACGCTTCAGCAATCCCCAAAGTGGAGAAAAAACATTTGGAGGAAAAACGGTAGTCCTTGGTGGTGATTTTCGACAAATACTACCAGTTGTAGCAAAAGGAAGAAGAGAAGAAATAGTTGAGGCATCAATTAACAGATCTTTATTATGGAAGAACTGTACAATTTTTACTTTGACAAAGAATATGAGGCTTCAACAAAATCAAGGTGATAGTGCTACAAAATAATTTGCACATTGGATTTTGAAAATAGGTGATGGAGAATTAAACGATAGTGAAAGTGGATCGTTCATTGATATACCACTTGATTTGATAATTCAACCTAAGACCCATCCTATTAATGCCATTGTGAATGATATCTACCCTGAGTTACAGTCTAAATACACTAATGCTAAATATTTAGAAGACATAGCGATTTTAGCTCCAACAAATGATGATGTACAAGACATAAATGACTACATAATTGATCTTATTAACGTTTATGATGAAACGTATCTCAGTGTAGATTCAATATGTAAAGCTACGAGCAACAATCAGAACCAAGATATCATGTACCCAATAGAATTTTTGAATTCATTGAAGTTCCCAAGTATTCCTAACCACAAACTCACGCTTAAAGTTGGAATCCCTATAATGCTACTTCGAAATTTAAATCAAAGTGCTGGACTCTGTAACGGTACAAGACTTTTAGTCACTTAGTTGTCAAAATGGTTCTTAGAAGGAAAAATCATCTCAAGAACTCATGTTGGAGATAAAGTATTCATTCCACAAATAGTACTATCTCCTTCCGATTCCAAATTGCCTTTTATTCTAAAAAGAAGACAATTTCCAGTATTTGTTTGCTTCGCTATGACAATAAATAAAAGTCAGGGTCAGTTATTGCAACGTGTAGGCCTTTTCCTCTCTAAACCTGTCTTCAGCCATGGCCAATTGTATGTAGCTATCTCCAGAGTTACAAGTAGAAATGGCCTTAGAATATTTATTGCAGATACACATGATGGCGACGAATTCAAAACAAAAAATATAGTATATAAAGAAATCTTCAACAACTTACCTAGAGGTAACATTTAGCATAGATATTAATGTTTTTAAACAATATATTATGATACTTACAAATATAATTAAATCCTACTAATTTCTATTGCTTTTTCAAGTGTTATTGAATCATAACAAGATGAATTACACATCTCTTGGTCAAATTTCACCCGACAATGATACATGGATCATAAAAGTTAGAATTATAAGGATGTAGGCCTTCAATTTGTTTTGTAGCATTACTTTGACTTACTTTTGGAAATAAATTGCAATACACACATAGGTATGTTCTCAATGTATATATCTTGCTACATCAATATTGAATTCATAAATTGAATTGTTATATATTTATACTCTTCACCATTGCATTATTTGATGATTTTCTTAAATAATAAATAATATTATATGTTTAACTTGAGTTTTATGTACTATGTAGGTTGAAGGACTTTTTGAATTATGTGAGTTTTAAAGGGAGACAAAATAAAGTATGTAACTTCTTCTGCAAATTTGGTTTTTTTAATATGTATTTTTCTTTTTCGAATGTTTATATATATATGGGTTTTAATTGTATTGGCCGGAATATAATAGGTATAACACCAACAATAATATCATAGATTCCTGTTCATTGTCCATCAATGTTTTAATAATCAATGTCTAGCTAGGTCTTTTTCTTGCCATTTTTTCTTTATATTTCTTTTCAATTTAAACTACTATTACATGTTTAAATTTATATGGATTAAGTGTTGCTGGATAGATAGAAAATGACTATCACATTTGGCACATTAAATCTGTAAATTTAAAAGAATGCATATACAACCAATATATATATATATATATATATATATATAAAAGGAGGATTGGGTGTGCTTGACGATGGCTATTTTTAAAATATAAAATAAAAAAATCAGTTTATAAAATTGATAATTATTTGTTTTTTTTATCTTTATCCATTTATTTTTGTTTTACACTGTTTTGTGCATTACAATATTATGTAATTGTTCTCTTGAATTAAATTTAGTAAATGTAAATGTTACATGTTTAAATATATATGGATTAAGTGTTGTTGGATAGATAGAAAATGACTATCACATTTGGCACATTAAATCTGTAAATTTAAAAGAATGCATATATAGCCAATATTTTATATATATATATATATATATATATATATATATATAAAGGAGGATTGGGTGTGCTTGACGATGGCTATTTTTAAATTAAAAATAAAAAAATCAGTTTATAAAATGGATAATTATTATTTTTTTATTATTTTTTTTTTATCTTTACCCAGTTATTTTTGTTTTACACTATTTTGTGCAATACAATATTATGTAATTGTTCGATTGAATTAAATTAATTAGTAAATGTAAATATTCAATACATGTGATTTCAATAATAAGAAAACAATATTTATAATATTTTGCTTCATGTTTGGTGGTTTATAAATTGTTAATTATTCATTATTTGATTACGGTGAGTGTACGATTTTCTTTAGTTGAAATATGTTAATTGTTAATAATATTTTTTTTGGGTTCCTTTAATCTATATTTTGGACTGCAGCATGACAGACAAACATCATAAGAAAGATGAACGAGATCCCAATGGACGCTTACTCAGCCTGGTATGCTGGGCGTGTCACGAGAGATATGAAGTCTTCCTTTTGCGTCCTTTCATGGTGAGGACTCCTAGCATCAGCGCGGGAGGGGACGACGTGTTCAAGTACATCAAGAGGGGATATCAAACAGGGGATTCGCTCATGCGTTCGCTTCTAATCCTAAGAGAGCAACATCACTAAGTCGCTACCAACACTTGCATCAAACGCCTGAAGTTATTAATTTTCACCACATGATTGATTTGGAGTATCAGGAGGAGACAAATGTACCACCGCCCGAGTCCTTTGACAATGAGGACGATCATGCTTGACATATTCAATTTCTCTATTATAAGTTTTCAAATTTCATGTTTATAGACTTGATAAATTTTATGTAGCATTTTAATACAGATTATTCAGTTTGTAAATATTGAATACAAGTTATTCCAATGATGTGAGTGTACTATTTTGTTATTTGCTGCCGAGATAATTTACTATATACGTTTACATATTTTCATTTTTATTTAGTTTCTAAAATTAAATGTAGCATTCTAAAAACTTTTTTTAAAACTACTTTGTATATTATGTATTACTTTTTAAACATAAGCACATAACGTAATTTTAATTCGTAAAAACCCGCGCATGACGCGGGTTATATGCTAGTATATATAATAGAGGAATCACTAAGAAGATTGCATAACATTCAGACAAGTGGCATCTTAAAATGCTTCAAAGTGTTCATTTTAAGTTAAACGGTGAGTTTAAGTTTGTGTTAAAATGTGATAGTAAACTCAATATTAATCCCTATTTGCATGCTAAATAAAAACCGAATCCTTATTTTTTCTCTCTAAAAAAAAAAAAACTGAACCCTATTTTGGTGTTAAACTAACTATTTTTTGAATCTCTATTTTTTCTCAAAAAAAAAAAAAAAAAAAAAAAAAAAAAAAAAAACTGAACCCTATTTTTGTGTTAAACATGGGTAACCAACTCATTTATGCATAAGTTATTTTTTCTTACAAACTAACTAAAACTAAAACATAGTGTTTCATAATAACTGTGTTTACTGCACTTTCAAAATCACAACCCTTTACAAAATTGTTCTCTATATAAAATTCAAAACCATCTACTGCCCCTTGGAGTTCGTCTTCAAATTTGATCAATCAAAAGGTTCTCTCTGTAGATTTGTTGGGATCATATGTATTTTATATATATATATATACACGATTATATGATTTTATGTTTTTTTTTTAATCTGTGTTTTGTTGTGTTCCTGTGAATGATATTCTGCTTTTCGATATTTGCAGTGTTTAATATTATGCATAAACTTTTCCAACTATTTTAATATATGTATGTATGTATAATTACAGAGCTTTTGCGTAGCGATGATTTATGAATTGTTTAAAATTTGCAGAACGCAGAGTTCTTGGAGTATTCACTCACTTTTTTTTTTCTTTTTTTCTTTAAAAAGAAAAAAAAAAAAAAAAGATGTCTAAACTTTTAAACTGTCCCAATTGCGTCCAAAAAATGAAACTATGCAAATAAAAAAAATATTTACTGCACTCTCATGCCTTTACCTTAAAGCACAACGATTATGATTGTATTTCTCAAAAAAAAAAAAAAAAAAAAAAAAGATTTTGATTGTGAGATCATTTCTTTTTACCTTTACAAAATCTTTCTATACAAAAAATACAGTAAAATTTTTTTGTTTCAATAGAAACAAATGCTACTTGAGAATTTAGTCTGACTCATCGCCTCCGACACCATTTTGTAGGAAAGGAATCCCTCTCAAACTCCAGTAAAAACTCAAATATTTTATTATTATTATCACTTTCATTATTCAAAAGGCAGAAGCGAGAGACTTACAGAATTCTTCAAATCTTTACTCTGCCGTATTAAACATAAGGATTTCTTTCTAGATTTTATTTCCTTTGTAAGAAAACATAGTTAAATGAATGCCTATATGCAATATATGATTAGTATTTTCTATTTTTTTTTTTGTGATTTTCTTCTTCCTTTCCTTTTTTTTGGAACGTATAATACACATTGTTTACGTACTTAATTGATGGACGGCATTGCTTTCAAGGTTTCATTAGAACGGAAAATATTATGCATAAAATACAATTATTTTCTATTATATTAGTACGTTTGATTCTTTGTTTTTTGTCTTTATTTTTTGTCAAAATAAATAATGCTCTTACTTATTCTCTCATATAAGTAGTTTTTGATTTAGCCTATAGCAAAAATTTGGGGTACACATATACTCCATAATTTTGTTTGCTTTCTTGGAATCGGGAAAGTTAGAAAATAACAAATAATTATTTTCCATTATTTGAGTAATTTCTCTTCCTTTTTTTTTGTCCCTTTTTTTCTCTTTATTTTTTATGGTCATGTTAGTCTGTTATCGTTTTTTTATTTTATTTTTTTGTTATAATTTATATTTATATTTATATTTTTTTAACATTATACATGCAAAGGATGATCTTAAAAAAAAAAAATCTCTATTTGACGGTACTTATTTCTATAGGTATGAATTTCATTGGAACCAAAAAAAGTGAAGAAAAAAAAAATCCTATTATGAGCATATTTCGTTTGTCGTTGGTTGTCCATTTTTCAATTTTTTTTTTCTTCCTTATTTGATGTTATAATTTATATACAAAAAATACAGCTATTTTATATTATAGGAGTATTTTTTCAGTTTCTGTTTATTGTCTGTTTTCATATTTTACCCTTATTTTCTGTTCTAATTTATATACTATTTTTATTTCTGTTCTAAAAGTGGGTTTTTTTTTTATCGTTATATATGCAAAGGATCGCCGGGAAAAAGAATCTCTGTTAGACATAACTTCTTCCAATACCTATGAGGCTATGAAATTATTGTAATTGGAGAAAATATACGATAAAATAAAAATAAAATTATTTTTATACTATAAGAGTATTTTCTTTTTTTTTTTTCGTTTGTCATCTGTTTTCATTTTTTGTCCTTATTTTTTGTTCTAATTTATATATTATTACTTGTTTTGTGCTAAAAGTATTTTCTTTTATGATAAATATGTGAAGGACGGTAGTCAAAAGAAGAAGAAAAAAAATCTCATTTTGTCGGGACTTCTTCCTATACCTATTAGTTTCATTGAAACCGAGAAAAATATACAAAAAATACAAATCTTACGTTTCAATTTTTGTTCCTTATTTTTTTTATTTTTTCTAAATGTAGTTTCTTTTACGTTCTACATGCAATACATATATACACCTCTAGAATGTTGTATGAGTTACACTTCATTTCATATTGTCCTCAATTTTAAAGGTAATAAGAAAACAATATTTAGAAAAATAACAATATAATATTTGGCTTCATTTTTTATCGTTTATAAATTGTTAATTATTTATTATTTGATTATGGTGAGAGTGTGATCTTCTTTAGTTTAAATATGTTAATTGCGAACAAAATTTTCTTTTGGGTTTCTTTTATAAATATTGAATACAAGTTATAGCAATGATGTGAGTACACTATTTTGTTCTTTGTTTTTGTGAATTCCTATATTATATAAAAGGTCTCTTGAATTAACGTCTATAAAAATTGAATAATGTGATTACTTATAAAAAAAAAAATTGAATACATGTGATTTATTTTGGTTCCTTACAAGATAATTTACAATATACATCTACGTATTTTCAATCTTATTCTTAAATTTTTATTTTATTTTTTAAATTAAATGTAACATTCTAATTTGTTATGCAGTTTTAATTAGTAAAAACCTGCGCAAGACGCGGGTTATATGCTAGTATATATAATAAGGAAATCATTCACAAGAATGCATAACATTGCGACAAGTAGCGTTATTTCATACCGCCATGTGTCTCATTTAAGTACAGAAGGTGCGTCTCATTAGAAACCACTACATTACAAAACCTCTATCATTTCTCTCCCGTGCGTTTCATTAGAAACCACTCCATTAATTACAAAACCTCTATAATCATTTCTCTTCAGTGCGTTTCATTAGAAACCACTCCATTACAAAACCTCTATCATTTTTCTTCAGTTTTTATACAAAAAAACATCGCATGATAACCGCTAGCTCCATTAGATAAGTTGCGTTCTATTCAGCTTTTATCCTAAAAAAACCCATACAGATCGATTTTTACCATTTGTTCAAAATCCACACCTGTCTATACCTTTTTTCTTACCCAGATTTTTACCATTTGTTCAATATTCACGCCTGTCTATACCTTTCGTCTTACCCGGCCACTACTTCTTAGTATTAATTTTGATTGGGTTTTGGAAAATGTGTTTGCAGAAGGTGGTGTTCAAAGAGAAACGGCATATAATTCATTTCTTTCTCTTTATTTTCTGTGGTTTTGTTATTCACATT